>OX346229.1:10000000-12400000 GCA_947049295.1 Ligdia adustata
ACAGTCGTTTCTTTTGTGACGTGGGTGTTGCGTAGGACGTCCTAATTTTTATGACTAATAAAGCTTTAAGTATATTATTAATTGAAATGACCTCCTCTTATTTTAATCTTGTACCTAAGCAATGGTAGCTTAATCGGTTAATATCCCTCAATAGGCAAAGGATGCCTATCGAGGGATATTAACCGATTCGATCATTTACGAGCAGATTAAATTTTTTAATGCAAGAACTAATCATGAAGGATCATAATTGTCATATATGTTAAATCTCTTAAAGTCTAAGAATTCCAATCCGTTGGCGAACATAAGGTAGTAGAAGAACTTATGGATTTATACTAAATGTAATGTACCTGCTCGTAATCATATTATGACATTATTATAATTAATGAGGTTCACTTCAAATATCATTTTAAAACAGAGTAAAATTTCAACGGAATTTGTATAATGTCTAAAACAAGAAGTTCTTACATATTTAACTAAAACCATATAATTTAGAAAGACAAACTAATTCAAATAATCCGCTCCAATTCGGACCTGGTGCAAGTGTCTACGAGTACCTGGTGCAAGTGTCTACGAGTATGCCCTATTTCTAATTAGTTTTTTTCTTAGTTTATTTGTTGAATATGTCCTGGGTGAAATATGAAAAATCTTGGTGGTAATTTGTCCAAAATTTAATAAGCAAGAATTATGAATTTCTGAAGAAATGGTCTGAACGAGGCTAGAATATCGAACTTGTAGACTAACTACTGAAGTATTAAAGATTTCCTCCCTCGTAAACGCTCTGGTTGTATCAACTTTAGGCTGAACTTTTATATTATTTACTTTGGTAGAAATGCATTAAAA
Source organism: Ligdia adustata (assembly GCA_947049295.1). Classification (NCBI taxonomy): domain Eukaryota; kingdom Metazoa; phylum Arthropoda; class Insecta; order Lepidoptera; family Geometridae; genus Ligdia; species Ligdia adustata. The sequence continues at coordinate 10,000,841 of OX346229.1, forward strand.
CTTCAAAATTAGAATCGATATTTATAGATACGAGTACATTTATCCTATCCTACAAATCCTTTATTCAGGAATATAACAATATGTATGCTATAGCCGCTGAAACCGTTAAAAAAATGTAAATAAAGAAGCGGATTAATCAGGAAGAGTAGTTTCTTAATATTTTATTAGTGTCTTTTAATATGTTTCTTTATTACTGTTTCTCTAAAGAACACGTGAAAAAAGTGTCTTCCCCGAAAAGTGTCTAAGGACAAATTCTTAGAGATATTATTGTGTAGAATTTTAAGTTAAATTTAAATTACTCATTAGCCTTAGGCTAGATTGCAATATTTCTAGGAAGGCTCTTGTAGGGCCTCTCTTAAGTACAAAAAAATACTGTTTCTTCAGATATTGGTTTGGTAATAAAGTCAATACGCTTATAATTTAATACGCTCAATAGTATTATTATCACGTAAAACTTACTTTTCGACAGATGGTGCTAGTTTCCACGTCACACGTTACAGACCAATCACAACACAATCACAATCAAAAAATAAACACTGTGTTCTACACATTTTTAATTCAGTAAAAAAGTAAGAACTGACAGAAACACCAACAAAAACTTTAACGAAACTTTTCTATATAAAAATCGCGCTAGAATGACGATACAGAATCTAAATGTAAAATATTACAATTTTTTTATTGCCGGCAATTATATTTGGTATTTAAAAATATCGTTTGTATGATAAAAAGTATGTCAAGTGAGATGCGGGTTACGAACGCGCGGTTATGTAACGGCAGTCGGCAATGCGTGTTCTCTCGGTGAACGAATCGTTGAAACTGAAAGTAGAAATACTCTACTCAGTAGTCTCCAGATACTTATTATGTGGTTGTTATCCTCAGTTTGGAAGCAAAATTATTAGTGACGATGGTTCGTCCTTTGTTTTCTTAGAATCAAAGAGCGGTGGACTATTTGTAAAACAAACTTCTTTGACTTAAGAAATAAGGTTAAATTTTCTAAGCGTAGAATTATCAAGCTTGACGTGACAGTTAGTTAGATAGATCTAAGTGGACTTTTTTCTACTTTCCTACCAGAAGTAAACCGAGGTACTAATAGGTAATAGGTAGGCTACTTAGGTAGGTTATGAGCGATGATGGCCGAGTGGTTAGTGGGGTCGATTGCCGTGCGAGAGGTATAAGGTTCGATCTCACGAAATATGCAAAAAAGTGCCTGAGCAAAATTAGGAAATCATAGCATGGTGATAGAGTATTTTTTAACGCTCGCCTGGCTAGCTACCACTTTTAAGTTGAAAAATCTGCCGCCAAGCAACTAACGATGTGTTCCAGCAGTCTTCTTTGAGAGCCAGTGTATTACAGACTAGCCATGGTCCATCAAGGGCCACATTGTCGGTGTCTTCCGAGATCGAGCGAGGTTGTGGTCAAATGCAGATGTGTAAGCTAAAAACCGGTACCTATTTATCTTAGTAAAGTTAAGACATACATCCATACCAACAGTTTACTGACTATTATTGACCCCCCTAGGAGGTAGTTAAATTTCCAAAACTCCTTTCTTAGTACACCCCCACACCCTATAATGAATAACACCATCCAAATTTCACGTGTCTAGGTTCAGTGGTTTAGACGCTACATGATTCCTAACAAATATCAGTCAGAACTTAATCTTTTATATATATAGAGACAGATACGTGTTATGGCGTACATTTCTTCAAAGAAAATTATCTCCGCTATTTATTTTTCTTAGCGTGATCCCATCCTAACATTGAAATCTTTAAGTCTACGCGACGGCTAATCACATTGCAGGCACACACGCACCATTTTCCACGCGGAAGGCAGTAATTTATCATCAACAACTTTTACTTCAACTTCTGTATGTTTATTGGCCTTGCACAATATTTATAAGCCAGGGAGCTTAGCAGGAATTCAACGCAAAAGCTATCAATTTTAGAAATCTATAATATAAAAATGAATCGCTGGATGTGTTACTAAGCGCAAATCTAGAAAGCAGCTGAACCGATTTTGCAATTTTTTTTTCGATTATTCCTTGTAGCATGAGTACGAAGATGGTACTTAGGAGAAAAATTTAAAAAATTGCCTGAAAGTCTAAAAACAACACATTTCTCTACTCCCATACAATCGATTCGTCTTAAAAGTCAATTTGAACTTTAATACCATACCATAAAGTTTAAGTGTCAGTAGAGAGGTTCCGAGAAGGCAACAATTGAGTGACGTAAGTAAAAAAAACAATAATTATAGAACCGACTGTTAGGCGGTACGAAGTTCACCGGGTCAGCTAGTGATCTATACATTTCTAAACTTGTCTAGTATTATATTCTAGTCTTAGTACTTATATCTCACTAAGATTATAAAGGCGAAAGTTTGTATGTGTGTGTGTTTGTTCCTCTTTCACGCTCAAACGGCTGAACGCATTTGGATGAAATTTGGCACGAAGATAGCTTATGCCCTGGATTAACACATAGATTACTTTTTATCCCATAAAATTGGATTGTTCCCATGGGAACACCATATATCCACCGCGGGCGCAGCCAGTTACCATATATGTAAGTCTGACGTCATCGCTAGTAACATTGTAGGTGCAGAATTTTCCTAGCGGAAGGTAGTTATTAATCTCGGAGATTGGCTGTAAGGCTGTAACTGTAGTAAGTACTTCTAGTACATGCGAACATCAATTGCCGAGGATGTACCTACTCATTACCACGGAATAAATAAATATTTATTTCATGTCTAACTAGAGTCTGACCGAAACTGGTTTTCTGGCCGAAACCGAAACCGAATGTTCGGCCGTGGCTTCAGTTTCGGCCGAAACCGATACCGAAACTCACGTGATTATTCTGCATTAATTCGGACATGAAACGAAACACAGTATATTAAGTTAGTTCAAGCTTAAGCGATAACGCACTGATTAAGTTTTGTTGCTACGTAGCTATCCGAACGGCGCACGGCAACAACGAACAGAGCCGCCAGCGTCCGACAAAGCGTTGAAGAGAGATACGAAGTTAGGCGAACGTGCACGACAACTTCCGAAATCAGTTTCGTTTCGACAAAAGTTTTGGCCAACTTTGACCGAAACCGAAACAGCCGTTGAAATTGGATTTTTGGCCGAAACTCGGCCGAAACCGAAACCGGTTATTTTTAATTTTTTTATTTATAGTTATTTATACTTATACTAATTAACAAACAAAAATACACGCAAAAATTATAATAAATTGAAATACAGTCAAGGGAATTCAGAATAAGTTGAGGCCCTAGCTCCCGCAGTAGGATTCCCTGGGTTTGTGGGAACTAGTTCTCTTCAGGGGTATAAGTAATTTGTATAATAGTTCAGTACCTACCCGCAAATATTTATAAAGTTTCTAAGGTTACACTGAAAAAACGTTTTATAAATTGAAATCGGGGAACAACATCGGGGAATAATCTAAGTGGTTAGAAATGACTTACCTGACTGCAAACTTTAAATCGCTGTATCTTCACAAGCAAAACCACGGGATACAACTAGTGTAGCCTATAAAAACATAAGCCCTCTTTTAGGCAGTTGGTAAAAAGATTTAGATGAATAAGGGTCCCCTGCTTTTAAGACGGTAAAAATACCAGTAAATCGAAAAGTACTTACTTATTTAGAATTCGGTAAAAGATTTCGACAAATTGAGTATTTCCTCTTTTTTGCAGTCAGTTAAAAATAAAAAATATTCCGAAGAATTGAAAATCTCCTAATTTTTTGTATTGTGTGAACACAAAATTATGTCGGTTAAAATAAATTAATTGAGTTAAAAACCTCCTTCTATTTAATTCACCTAAAAATTTTAAAAGATTTAGAAGAATCGAAATTAATAAAATAATTCGACGATGTAAACCTACTCCTTTATTGAAGCCTCCTAACTAGCACGCCAACGGATAAATCTTACAAACATGGACTGTGACGTTTCGATAGACCAATGGCGAAAGGTTTAGCAAGTTAGAACTTTTCTGGCATTTAACTAATTAATAATATAACACATTGACATTTAACTAATTAATAATATAGCATATAATAAAACTAATTCATTAATATTTTATTTAATTATTGTGTTATCTCATCTTATTCGTTAATTATTTTATGGTCGTGTAAATAAATAGTTCAGTAGGTATACCAATATAACGGTTTAAATATTATTTAATGTTGCATGGAAGTATCGTCAACTAATTAATTACAAATTACATTCATATTATTTTACATTATTTATTTGACATATTAATTAATACGCAGCTAATTAAAGCCGCTTCAAAAAATATGGCTCATCCAGGAAGGATGCCGGGAAAATGTAAAAACATTTTCGAACACACACATTTCAAACGTACAGGTTTAACACCGAACAAATCGAACGATACAAACGCTTGCGTGTTTTAAGGTGGAACAGCGCCATCTAGTTACGGAGCCCATGAACTTTTGATACAACGAATTTTACTTCCATTAATAATAATTATATTCGTACTTAGCAAAGATAATTATGCTGTTCAAGATAGTAATTAAATTGAGACCTTATTGTTCCATATCTAAAGCGCAATAAACAACTTTAAACTTCTTTTATGTTGCTACAACGCGCGCGTGTAACGTTGATGAATCTTTTTGCACTTTTATGACCATTTTAATCCGTGTTTCATGTTTTTTTACAAAGTGGATTTGTTCATACTAACGCGGTCTACTCAAGTCAATTGACAATATTTCAAATTTTACCAACAATTTTTATTATAATAATAGAAAGACATATGAAAAATAACGTATCCTTGTTATTTTTTTTACTCACAATGTAATAATTCCGTTTTAGAGATTTCAGAAAATCTAAGTAAAGTTTCTAATAATGTTTAATCTCGTACAAAGCTCGTAGTGTTGCCATCAATTATATGTATTTTTTGTTGTTTGATTGTACGAGCTTTGTACGAGAATAACATTTTTCGGAACACACATTTTCAAAAATCTCTAAAAACATAATTATTGTATTCTGAGTCTAAAAAATAACTAAAAAAACGGAAGTAAAATAAAGAAAAGGATAAGTACTTTATTTTTACTTGATCAATCCATTATGGTCATAAAAAATAGGGGTTCAATAAATTTGAAACGTCGTCTTGTACGTACGTACCTCTTTCGATGAAACAGGGTTAAAAGAAGAGTTACCTGGAACGGTACTAGTTAGAAATATCTACCATCAAAACCGTGTATGGACAACGTAATAGGACCAAAAACTGCGTAGAATCTTAACATAATAGTCTAAATAACAATATTGGTCGCAGGAAACCAAATTTAGTATATTTATTAGGTGAAGGAAGGTGAAGAAGAAGCAGACTATGGCGCAATCCGAATAGACAATTACAGCTGGAATAAACGAACGAAAGATCAAACCTAGCGGCGCCCTGCGGTGTTACCCGCGTCGGGATAAAACTAGCCTATGAGTTAATCCAGGGTCTAAGCTATCCCCGTACCAAATTCCATCCAAACCGGTTTAGCAGTTTTTTGCGTGGAAGATTAACAAATATTCATCCACCCACACATCCATTATATATTCTTACAGACTTTCGCGTTTATAATATCAGCAGGATTGTGAAATGCAACAGATATCGAGGGTCTTTAAAGAATTGCAATTTTACTTATAACAATGAATTTTAGTGCCCGTGTATACTCGTAGTGTACAAATGCAGCACTCACACTAACATGCGGTGTTGGCAGCTTGGGCTCGGATCTCCCTTATAAGGGGTTGTAGCACTCCACCACGCTGGCCAAATTGCGGGTTGGGGATTTCAATTATTTTCGAAAGCTTCTCCGACTAGCAGGTTGCCTTACGATGTTTTCCATCATCGTTTATGCGTGTACTAATTAGTTGTAATATATAAATAGGTAATAGTTAATAAGTAGCAATGTATATAAAAAAAATAGTTTGAAATTTTATTCAATGAATTTTTGACAAAAAATATCTCTATATATAATAACAATATTTTTATACACAATGTGTAAAGGGTCCGATCTTCCTAAGTATCTACTAACATTCATCTTCAGGGTCCAGATCTATTATTTGAATGAATATATAATAATATGAGATAACATCCACACAAAGGTCTTCAGATCCCAAACTAGGCAAAGCCTGTGCTATAATAACCTGATCACTGATATACAAAAATACATACTTATATATATATATATATATAATAAACGCCCAGACACAGGTTAAACAGACATGTTCATGCACACAAACGTTTGACCTGTCCGGGGATCGAACCCGGGACCAACTGCGCCAACTGACCAGTCGATTCAATTGTTTCAGAACTATCTAAACACAATGTGAAAAAGAAAATATTCTAAGTAAATTTAGTTCTGATGATGGTTTTGGGCAGAGTTAGTATTGAACAGACTACCGAAACTGTAACAAAAACTACTATTTCAACACACTTCCTCGTAAAAGGCTTCTTATTGTATCGATTTTAGTGACGTAATGCATCTCATTACGCACACTCGCCTTTTTCACTTTACCATTATTGCACAGGTACGGTTTTTTTTAAACGAATGAGTTTCAAGTACAACTTGCACTAATGAGTTTTTATGCCGCTAAAACTAGGTGAAATATTTTGAGGAATCAATTGCAGTTACTTAGTAATAAAGAAAAATAATTTGTGAATTTTTAATATACTACTGTTTGGTTTAAACAAAAAGTAAGAAATACAAAAACATAGGATTTATTTATTCTTGAGGTTGGTAACAGAACTCTTTCGATCGCGCCTTCTTTATTATGCGCTCGCTGTTGATTAATAAAAAAAATATATATAGCGCTCGGAAAAATATTCTCGATTTTTCGTAACTCTTTTTTGTCGACTGCTTTATTAAGAATACTTTTTTTATTCACAAGTGTGTTGATAAACGTCTAGTGACACTCGTGTGCATTGATCATTACAGCCTCGGCTTCCTAATCACACTCGTCATCGGCTCGTGCGATGATACCGCCTCTGCTGTAATGATCAACTTAGCGCACTTGTATCATAACTATTACGACACAATGTTGTCAATTTAAATAACAGATTAGAGCCCCTCTATTAACTCGCGCTAATGTAAATATCACTCTACGCTAAGGTTACCCATCAAATCTTGATCCTCAACTTCGATGTCGGTTAAGAACTCCTAAGCCAAACACAGTCCGAGCGGTGCGATACGGTACGAAAAAAACAAAAAAAACAAGCAAATACATTTTGAAAATCCAGTAATATACAATTAGATTTAAATGCATAACGTGATTACCACTATTGCACTCAAAAAAAATTGATCGTCAAAATTGCAAAGGGTATTTTTCAGAAATATATATACGATTCGAAAATTATATTATGAATTTTCGTACAACTATAAAAAAAAATTATGTACATACCCAATTTAATTAGCAACGACGCCTGCGCCGAATTGTGAATTTCTTATATCAAAATCGGTCTAGTAGTTAGGTTCATCAACATAACTGAATATTTTGCCAGTAGAATTTGAAATCGATTAACTATACTGCTAATATTATAAACGCGAAAGTTTGTAAGAATGTACGTGTGTATGTTTGTTACTCTTTCACGTCGAAACTACTGAACCGATTCCGATAAAATTTAGTACGGAGATAGCTTAGACCCTGGATTAACACATAGACTAATTTTTATCCTGAATTAACGAGGACACACCGCAGGGCAGAGCTAGTGTTAAATAATCCTTCTATATCATACATATTGAAGCTTCATTTACAATATGTGACTCGAAATTTTATAAAATTCAACATAGGTATATAAAGACTCAAAATGTGAGTAAACTTAATTTGGCACATCTGTTAGTTTGTAACACTGTTTAAGCTATATGTGTGAGCTAAAAGGTATACTCCTCTTTGTCCTCCTGGGTGAACAAAGTGAAACTTAATGTTCTTCACCTTGGATTAATTGCTCCTGGGTGATATAACCCAGGTGATTTGTGGTAACGAAATTGGTGTTCTTTATCGTTGGAATTAAATCACACAGGTGAGCTATTAACGATTTTTTTTTACTTTGATCATCGTCATACAACATGAATGAAACCACCAAATTAAAGCTATCATAAGCATGTCAATGGGGCCTGCGTTTTGAGATTCATAACAATTGGTAGCATTTCAGTTTAAATTTATAATACTGGACTGTTTTAGGTTTTAGTTTTAACTTTAGTTAAATACTTATCTGATTTTGTTATGTTTTTTATGAGTTGGTGATAACTTGCATACCGTTTTTATGTAAAAAGAAACTTATAAGCTGTCTTATTTCTGGAAAGGCAAAGATACTAGAAAGATCTTGTGTATTTTTGGTTGCAGGAGCAATAAGTAAAAGGTGAATTGAGGACTCTTTAACTTCCACTTAGTTCACTAGGTGATATCATCCAGACGAACGAAGTGGAATATATCAGTTAAAAGTGCATTGTTAAAATTCTTATAAATATGCATATAGAGGGTTATCAGCTAGGGGTGTACTAAGCCGAAAGGGGGTCACTATACTCAGCCTAAGGAACAACTTTCACTATGGGATCAACTCTAAATTCAAGAAAACAACGGTCGTCGACAAAATGTATGGAACAGCTAATTATTTTCTTGAATTCTGAGTTAGCCCACAGTGAAAGTAGTCCCTTACGATGAGTATAGTGACCCCTTTTCGGCTTAGTACCCTCCTAACCGATAGCCCTGTATATTATTGATCTATATGTATTGCTATTACAATCACTTATCCAGGTACATTTTGATAAGTACACGTCTCCATAGAAAAATATCGGATTATATAATACAAGAAAATATATTTTCCATGACAATCCCATTACAGGATTACATGTTTACAACGATATCAATTCTGAAGATGTAAAAAAAATGATTTAAATGTCTGCTCTAAAATAACTAAATGTCCCTCCACTGCTATTTAACAGACAGAACAAAAAAAGAGGGTCTCAATTCGTCCAAATATTGTTTATGAATGTCATCAATTTCTCAGAGACACCAGCTGGACCGATTTGGAAACATAATTTTTTGAAGTGGTAAATATCGGTAAAATTTTTTGTTCGTTTTATAAAATGTAAAAAAGTCAAAAAGCTGCACGACTAAATGGGAGAGGGCGGCACATCTCATGCGGATGCACCCCGACAGGTGGGCCAAATCGTGACAGTGGAAGCCTAATGGGCTACGCAGTCGAGGGAGGCCTAGAACACGCTGGCGCCTCGATCTTGACCTATTTAAAAAAGATTGGCGGTAAGTGGCAGAAGATAAAGAAATGTGGAAGGCTTTGGGCAATATATATAAATATCAATTTAGTCAACCTATATTGTAACACGATGTATGTTTTAGGCTAAGTTTAATATGTCAATAAAAACAATTATTATTATTATTATTATCAAAAGACCTTTAACACAAAATAAATAAAAAATATATAATTCGCCATTCTGTGCTGGTGGTAATTTGTAATTTGTCACGTAGGCACTCTACGGATCAAGGCCTTTAAATATAGGTATTGAAAGAGTCGTGAAAAAAAGACTATGATCCGCAATTTTGTAGCGACCATCTTGAACCAATCTTAAGTTTGTAAGAAGTAATTCGTCGTTGTTTCCTACTTAGGAGAACTTTGTTGGGAGAACTGGATCACAGGTTAACAAAACCAATGCCTCATGCTTCATTGGAAATGGTTAGAAAAAACTGCATTTACATGGCGCCTCTAATTTATAATTCGATTCTAAGTCACCTAATCGAATCGCCCGATAACAAATCTTATGCAAAATTGAAAAGTGGTTGGCTAAAGAAAGTTTTTACACGTTGAAAGACTTCCTTCACAAGTCCACGTGTCGATCTTGTGTCGACTCATACATTAGAAAATAGCCATTTTAAAATGTAATTCGTAAACATTTTAAATTAAAATAACGAATAATTATTCCTCTTTGACGTAAATACAATAATATATTTTTTAATTTTGACAAATCAATTGACAATCGAAATAACTTTACTTTTAAGCTTAGCTTTAAACATGTTCACGTGTCTAGCTCAGGCAAAATAGGCAGAACTATTAAATTATGCAAGATCTGTTGTTCACCTTATTTTGGTAAATAAATGATTTGAATTTGAATTAGATTTTCATCAAACATAGCAAAGAACACTCCCCACTAATTCACCTATTAAACAAAAACTTAATTTGAAGTTTTCCCAACAAGAACAATGTGACAGTTGTGAGTGTTACTCGTTGGGAATAATATTGTCCCAACGAGTAACACTGTTACTGGTTGGGAATATTTTGATAATTTCTTCCCAACGACTACCAGGGTGACAGGAGTGTTACCCGTTGGGAATAAACCAACTTTAAAATATTTACGAAACAAAAATCAACAGTTCCATAAACAAATCATTCTTTATTTGAACCAATCGTAAGCCTAAATTAAATTTTCATAAATATTTAAAAAAAAGAACTATTTCTCGAACAAAAATATTGACTAGAATTTGAAAATTACTCATACAAAACAAAAGATCAGTTTATTATAGTATCATCAAAATTAATCGAGACATTTCTACATAGCTCAGGTACATTTTACACAAAAATGTATCTTCTAGAAATTCTTTATATATTATGTACATACATATCACTACTATTTATTTATCTAAAATGTGCGTTAAATCTACAATACGTACAAATATAAATATATTTCTAACACAAGTTATTTCTCTCTCTAAAATTCATTTGACACAAAACTACATGAGAAAACCTTTTTTTTAATTTTTGATGATAATATTTTACAATTATTACGGGATTTCTATCTGCAGGGTTATTGGTTAGCCGAAAGGGGGTCACTATACACACCGTCATGAACAACTTTCACTATGAAACCAGCTCTGAATTCGAGAAATAAAAAACATCTGTTCCATACATTATTTCACGAATTCAAAGTTGGTTTCATAGTGAAAGTTGTTCATGACGGTGTGTATAGTGACCCCCTTTCGGCTTAGTACATTCCTAGCCGATAACCCTGTAAATTGTACGTTTTATTTTTAAATGGCGGTCAAAGTAGCATGCCCGGCAGGATTTACAATAGATCATTTTTTATTCAGATAATTCAGAGTTTTTATTTTCTACAATTTTCATTACATTATACCAAAACACGAATACATTATTATTGGTCATAACCTTGATATAGTCCGCTAAATCTTTCTGTGCCTATTTCTACATAATGTGCTTTGTTTGTACTCATGCCTAAATCTTATACTCATTGAGAGCAATCCGGTCGCACGACATCAGAAGTGGGATACCCAAGATCACCCTTATCATGCATCTTTAATTCAGATACCATAACCGTCTTTTAAAATCTTTTTTAACACATAGCATCATAGACAATTAACCATCGTTAGGAAAGCACATAGCATGGTGGTAGGGCGTTCTCTTACGCTCGCCTGGCTATCTACCACCCTCAAATTGTAAAATCTGTCGCCAAGCACCGGCAGCCTCCCTTGAGAGCTAGTGTATTCCAGACTAGGCATGCTCTAGGGCTACAGTATCGCTGGCTTTCTTGGTCGTGCGAACTTTTGGTCAAATGCCTAGCTGTGTAGATTAAAAAAAATTATATTGCATTGTGCTCTATAACTTGTAGGTTTATTATTAACGTGCTATTGTAAATCGATATTGTTAATGGTACTGTAAAGATACATAATAAGGCTGAATCCAAAATCCCACTCATTTAAAAACCTCCCTTAACATGCCGAATACCTCGCTCATACATACATTTCAACACTGCTTTATATATTCTGCATTCTGCAAAACGTCTAGCGTTGTTACTCTTAATCTATCATTAAACCTATTTATCACAATACTTCGCGTATTACTTGTCAACTTTCTCGTGAATTCAATATATAATTACTTGAGCCGTTTTGGACAAAAAAGATGAACACAATAGCCCTGTGTTCTATCACTATAATAGCTGTATATTTTTATTGTAAAATATTAAAGATTTTCTTACGTACATATTCACAAAAGTTGAATAAACGTAAACGTAAAGGGGTGTAATTAGTTTTTGAGTACAAAAAAAATCTATAGTCAGAAGTTTCTAAGCTATTGGAGACTTAGAAAATACTGTTAAAAACTCTTAAAGAAGCGTAAGCATGTCTCGCTCGATAAATATACTCATCACTACAGTTATAACCTTCACGAATTTTAATCATTACTGAAATGTTTATCCTCTATTGATATAAGCAAAGAGAGACGTCACGGGAAGACGATGTGTAAAATCCTAGGACATAAATGTTAATTCTCTATTGATATAAGCAAAGAGAGACGTCACGAGAAGACGGTGTAAAATCCTAGGACATAAATGTTAATCCTCTATTGATATAAGCAAAGAGAGACGTCACAGGAGGACGATGTGTAAAATCCTAGGACATAAATGTTAATCCTCTATTGATATAAGCAAAGAGAGACGTCACGGGAAGACGATGTGTAAAATCCTAGGACATAAATGTTAATTCTCTATTGATATAAGCAAAGAGAGACGTCACGAGAAGACGGTGTAAAATCCTAGGACATAAATGTTAATCCTCTATTGATATAAGCAAAGAGAGATGTCACAGGAGGACGATGTGTAAAATCCTAGGACATAAATGTTAATCCTCTATTGATATAAGCAAAGAGAGACGTCACGGGAGGACGATGTGTAAAATCCTAGGACATAAATGTTAATCCTCTATTGATATAAGCAAAGAGAGACGTCACGGGAGGACGAGGTGTAAAATCCTAGGACATAAATGTTAATCCTCTATTGATATAAGCAAAGAGAGACGTCACGGGAGGACGATGTGTAAAATCCTAGGACATAAATGTTAATCCTCTATTGATATAAGCAAAGAGAGACGTCACGGGAGGACGAGGTGTAAAATCCTAGGACATAAATGTTAATCCTCTATTGATATAAGCAAAGAGAGACGTCACGGGAGGACGAGGTGTAAAATCCTAGGACATAAATGTTAATCCTCTATTGATATAAGCAAAGAGAGACGTCACGGGAGGACGATGTATAAATCCTAGGACATAAATGTTTATCCTCTATTGATATAAGCAAACAGCGACGTCACGGGAGGACGATGTATAAAATCCTAGGACATAAATGTTTATCCTCTATTGATATAAGCAAAGAGGGACGTCACGGGAGGACGATGTGTAAGTCCTAGGACATTTTTCAAGCGCAAGGTGAATAGGTTCTTACTAGGTAAACGTGCTACATCTTCGATTACATCTTCACTTACCATCAGATGAGATCGTGGTCAAACATTGCCTAGTTAGTTGTAAAAAAAATGCATGACACCAATTTCTATTGGCCAGCGTACTAGGTAGCTAGTATCTTATCTTTCTCTTACATCTGTGACCACGTATTTCATTACGTCAATGGTTTTCTTTCCTACAACGCTCCTACTCGCTAGCTAAAGTGTGATTCCAATTGAACTACTCCGTACATTGACTTTCTTATACTATGGCTGCCCCTATTCTACTCATTAAAGCAGTCTTTGACTAACCAACACGGAATTTTGAATAAGCGAAATGAAAGCTGTAATTTCCGTATTTTTTTTTTTACAATTAGGTGTTTCTAACGGGGAAAGATCTCCTTCTAAAAGAGATGTATACGACAAGATATATTTGAGATGTATACGAAGAATTTAACTTCGATGTTTTTTTTTTTAAATTTCAATCAGCTAAGTTTGTTGTTTGGTGGCCCGCATATTTGAATTAAAAGTAGTAGGTAATAGATGTAGAATGCTAATACCAGGATAACATAATAACGTAGTGGTACGGAAGCGATTGAGACTTACTACATTTATCTTTCAAGGCGATAGAATAAAAGAATGTACCAGGGCTACATACCTCATAGCGAGAAGGACAACACTGTCTGTTTCCTTCGCAATTAGATATATAGACACTTTTCTATTAAGAGAAGTAGCAAATACTAGGGCTACATATATCAACGGTCTTGTACTGACAAAGAAGCGGCAAATTACTAACTTTCTCCTTTTGAGCTACACGGACGATCGTATGCTCCATTAACGCACGTAAGACTTTCGCTCAAGTAGTACATACAAGTACCAGGGCTACATACATTAACGCTAGTCTTTCCCCGTGTATCACTAGAAAGCCGTAAGAGAGAGCAAGACGCCAGCTACCACTATCTCTTTCCAACGTACCTAACAGATACAAGTACCGGGAGCTTATATATTTATGTTAGAGTTCCGGCTCGACTCCGCGCATCAGTATTAAGCCGTGAGAGCGAGCAAGACGCCAGCTATCAATATCTCTTTCTAACGCAACAGATACAAGTACCAGGCGCTCATAATTTAATGCTAGTGTTTTGGCTCCACCCCGTGCATCAGTAGGAAGGCATGCAAGTCTCTTGGTACGAGGTGCGGTGAGAAGTATGGCCTATGTCGAGCGAGAACACCCGCGGCGAGGCACGCTAGCGAGCGAGACGCAAGAGCTGAGCTGATTAGAGATTCTGCTGGACCTGAGGACAAATAAACTCATTATTAAGAGGATCACGGACCCTTCACTGTTTTCGTGTTTCTACTAGAATTTTCGTACTGGGGTCTACCTCTTTTTACCCCTAAATTGTAATGTAATTTTTTGTTATTGGTGTGAACCGCTTCACTATCTTGTGTTTTAGGTCTACACGTTTTATTATTTTGAAAAAAGTTATTGAATTCTGCATAATTAAGGCTTTTAATGCTATGCCTACATAGCATCATCGCAAAAATATGACTGCATAGGAAACTTGTAACTTTATAGTGATATAAAAGACGGAAAAAAGTAAAACGGTAAAGCCTAGTAAATAATGTGTTAGCTATGTGGAAAAATAACACTGGAATCGGTAACATTAAAAGGTAGAACAGAGCTATATCTTATTTTAAGGACAAGTTGGCGGTCTATAGTTGTCTTAATCAATCAAGCAAACCTTGGATCAATTTTGTTTAGTGGCAATTTTTAGGTTTGCCCCAAAACCACAATCGGCCTGCAGAATGTCCCCCTGCCACTTTAGGGCATCTTGTATGCGATCAGCCGGTTGCCAGTTGAGGGAAGTTGCCACTGTACAGTGTACATGAGTGTTGTATGGTCACACGCACCTGAGACAGCGGCGAGTAAGGGCGTGATGTCGTTAGTGTCCATAGCGTCGACGTGCGCGCCGCGACATAGCAGCTCGCATACCACCGCGCACAAGGGCTCGCTGAACGGTTCACTCTCTAAAAAGTAATAAACACACCTTTATATTTACTTAATTCATCACTAAATCTAAATACAAATGACGGCGTGGTTCAAGGACCGATGGCGGAGAAAAAGACGATCAGATTGGCGAAGACTTGACCTTGAGAGGTTGAATGGAAAGGAGCGGCTCTGACCAAGACTGCAGGTCGACGCGGAAAATGAACGGCGATCCGAGCCAAGATGGCGGGTGAGCGGGAAGAGATCGACGCAAGACCAGAGGCGCAGAAAGCGTCCATTAAACACACATCCTGCACTGGAACTGGTGAGTAGGATGATGCCCGAAACTCCATCCAATTGATCGCTAAATATAATAGAAGTGTCTCAATTCCTAAATACGAAAAGGAAATTCTCGTTTTTCTGTTTATTTTTGTTTCTCTTCCCATATAAAAATCGATCCCATAATTGACAACATTTCATTTTTGCCAAGGGAAAACCCATTTCGAGGTAGTGTAATGACGAGTTCGCACTAAAACTATCAGATTTTTATATCCACTTTCATAAGAGTTTTTTTAACGAAAAACTGATGAAAAAACTCACATATTTATCTTAAGACAGATGCTACAAATTAAAAATATTATTGTTTCACCATATATGAACCATACAAAAAAACAACAAAAATACAGATAATATATGACATCATTTTTACGAGCTTTTGACGAGAATAACATTATGCTAAACTTTTCTTATATTTTCAAAAATCTCCAAAACTTTTCATTTGTCTTTCCATTATCGTAATAAAAATGGGGGATCAAAAATTTTTTATATTGTTAATTTGGCCAGCATGGTGGACTATGTCTTACAACCTCTTCATAGGGGAGACCCGCGCCCAGCAGTGGGACGCTAAGAGTAGAAACTCACCAGGCACAAGTTGATAGGATATAAGTGCAGTGTGTAACGCTATCCGCCGGGAATCGTCTGTCGCGTTCACGTCCACGCCGCACTCGAGCAACAGTCGAGTGGTTCTCGGACACGGGAATCTGAACGCACAAAATATTCACTTTTACCGATTGACTAACAAAAACACAAGTGCGTTGTAATTCGCAATTTTGTAATGGCAACGCTGCGATTGGCGTTGAAATACAAAATTTGCCAATAAACAAAACTATGAACAATACGTTGGGATACAAACGACATTTAAAATTTAGCTTTTGACGGTTTTTTATCTTGTCTCGACTATGTTAAGATATTCATTAACGTTTAATTAAAGGATTCATTTTAAAATATCCAGATTTTTTTAATTTCCCTCTGACCGTACTTGACGCAAAGATGACCATTACGCTAGCCGCATTTCCACGCTGAATTGCAATGGCTAACCTTTGCACTAGATACAAGCCGGAGCGAAGCGGCTTTTAAAATATTTAAAATCAGCGATAATTTTCGATTAAACGTTAGTTTATCGTTATTAGAGAAGCTTCTTCTCCGAATAACTTTGGAATTATAATACAAAGATTAAAATAAAACCATCCCCAATCCATGCAAGTAGGTAGACACTAAGCCAAACAGAGGCGCGTTGCACTGATGTTATCGTTACACTATGATGTTATGATATGACTCACTGGCACACGTCGCTCGTGTGGAAGTCGTCGACGGGCGTGCGTCTGTCTGCCGCCAGGTGAAGTAGCGTCTGTCCCTTCCTAGTGCGCACGTGACGTAAGCTGAACACGGCGCGTCGCACTGATGTTATCGTTTCCTGTTACGGAAATGAGGGTAGTATGAGATTCAAATAGGTCTGAAAAATACTACGTAAATGGAGAGATATAGGACTCAGCAGTTTTTTTTCAGTCGCCCTTTAAGTATTATTGCTTATACAAATATTCAACACATTTCTTGGTATAGTTTGTTTGGTACAATAATAAATAGATAAATGCTCACATGTAATAATAAGAAATGTAATGCGATGAAAACAGTAAAAACAAATTTTACAGATGACAGCAGAAAAATTCGAACTGAAGAAAAGTCACCTAAATTGCAATTTCATTATAACAGTGGTTCTATACACCTTATAGAGAAGACTTAAACCTAGCAATAAGACATCACATCTTAATACCTAAAATATATTACTGCGCGTGACGTCATCTGCCGCCATTAACGGAAGGTCAGCGCTGGTTGTTAACAACCAGCAGATCCGATTTGTGCAAGGAAACTTTGTAATAATTCATTTAGAGCTAATTTAAATGGCTAGGTTTTCTAGAACAAAACTAAATATTTTTCATTTTTTTTCTAAAAGATCTTTACTCACCTCATCATTCCCCTCATTCTCCAGCAGCCTGCCAGCCACGGCGACCAGATACAGCGCCGTCCGCACATTCCCTTCGTATTCCTCCTGCGAAACGCAAGCGTGCGCCAAACTCTACGCATCAATAGTTATACGTGGACTAAACACGCTGCAAGGGGTTAGTGTGCGTGGCAATGTCCATGTGTGCGTGAATGTTATATATATCATTCCAATTTTGATGCAGCCATTTTATGTGTCACACTGGTCGGCGAGAATGAGAATAGCGTTCGAATTTTGAAATTGACAAAGCCATTCAATTTTTTTATTTGTTTATATTGCGTGTCGAGAATGAGGTTTGAATGTTGACAGTGTGCGTGATCCAATGTCCATGTGTGCGTAAATGTTATATAAACATTTCAATTTTGATTTAGCCATTACACTGGCCGGCGAGAATGAGAATGGCGTTCGAATTTTAAAATTGATAAAGCCCTTCCGTTTTTTTAATAATTTAAAGTGCGCGTAAAGAATGAGGTTCGAATGTTGACAGTGTGCGTGATCCAATGTCTATGTGTGTGAAAATGTAACATTTCATTCCCATTTCGATGTTGATATTACATAATCATGTTGTTTCACACTGGCTGGCAAGAATGGCGTTCGAATTTTAAAATTTGAAACATAGCCAATCCATTTTAATGTACACTAAACGAATTTCTAAAGTTGAATGAGACAATGTGCGTGATATATCCATTGTCTGTGTGTGTGTCAAATGTTATACGAGTATAATCATTTTTTGATGTAGACATTTTATGTGTCACACTGGCCGGCGAGAATGAGAATGGCGTTCGAATATTAAAATTTATAAAAGAACTGTGTGCGTGACAAGTACTATAAACATGTGTGTATGAGGGTCAAATATTCTTATTTTGAAACGGACATTTAAGTTTTCTACGGGGTTATCGGCTAGAGGTGTACTGAGCCGAAAGGGGGTGATTGTACCGTCCTAAGGAACAACTTTCACTATGGGACCAAGTCTGCATTTGAGAAAAAAAAACAGCTGTTTTTTGTAGGTCCCTGAGTGAAATTTGTTCCTTAGGATGGGTACAGTGACCCCCTTTCAGCTTAGTACACCCCTAGCCGATAACCCTGTAAAGCCGTTCTACCGTAACACGGTTTATAATGGAAGTCAGTAATGAAGGTCAGTTTTGTTTAGTAAATGTATATGTGCGTGAGAATGTATGTGTGTGTGTGAGTATGACATATGCAATGTTTTAGTGTGCGTGCGCTTAAAGCAAACACACAAACATACACACGATAAAATCAACACTAAACGATAATGCGCATATCCACTTAAATATTATGAAGAAAAGTAAATAAAACAAAAGTCCTTTAAAAAACTGATTCTTTCCATTTCTTCTTGAGACTTCTCGAGACTACAATTCGAGAGGTGACGACACATTTTTTTTCAGTTTATTTAACTTACAAACCAAAGTACTTGAATGATTTTGTCAAAATTTAAACGGGACTACATTGGAGGTATATACCCCTTTAAGAAAAAAAATCAAAGAAGTAAAAGAAGAGAGAAAGAAGAAAAGAGAAGAAGAGAAAAATGAAAACTTTAGTAAAAAAAGAGAGAAAAAATATGGTACAAATTATCAAAACCACATCTTCTAAATCGACATTTTCTTAAACATCAATATCGAAATTTTTGATTAATTTAGCTAATGTTTCTCTCAAAACAAAGATATAGGTATGTGTTTGAAATATCTCGACGCGTTTCTGTGGACCAGTTTTCATTAGTAGTGTCACCAAACATAATGAATTCACTAAAAATTTCGAATTCATAAATGCTAATTTAGCTTTTTCAATTGAATAAAATCTTAGATTGCTCAATGGGTCTAATATTTTCACCCATAGATACACTGACCTGTCAATCTAACTTGATCTCATTTGGTAACCAAAATATACAATTACGAGTAATCTATCACCAGAGCACGCAACATCATCATGAACCTTTACCTGCCCACTGCTGAGTATAGGTCTCCTCTTACGCGCGCCATCCTTTCCGGTCCAACATAATATGGAACATAATTAAGTTTCAAAGTTATTTACCCCTCATAGGGGTTGGATTTCCAAAGTCCTTTGTTAATACAACCCTACACCCTATAATGAATACACCTTCAAAAATTCATGTTTGTAAGTTCAGCTGTTTAGGCGCTATGTTGATTCCCAGCGAATGTCAATCAGTCAGGACTTACACTTTTATAAATAACGTGTAAATAGTCCAGTAGAACGAATGAACCCAAGGATCGAAACGAATAAACGAATGAACCTAAGGATCGAAACAAATGAATGAACCTAAGGATCGAAACGAACGAATGAACGGAACGAACAAATAAATATCTCTAGGAAATCAACATACTACTAATGATTCCGGGTCGTGGTTCGCCTGCGGCTTCTCTAGTCTCTTCTGTCCTCTTCTTAACTCTTCTGCGCAAGCTTCTAGTACATAACACACCTGAAATAGGCAAAAATAATGTATTAGTAAACGTATATATTTACCCGACGGCTAAAGAAGGAGGGTTACGTTTCTACACTGAAGAAACGAAACAATGTTTCTTAACTTATGAGTAAAGAAATTATATTACTGGAAAAAAATATATTTAAACCAATCAAAAACGTCAAAATCGACCTTCTTTACCAGAAAACGAAATAAGGAGGTTTATGTTTTTATACTGTTGTTTCAAAGTTTATGGTCAATTTTGACTTGAGCTGATTGTTTATAGGTATCGATTTTAAACTAATATTACCTGAGACAATGGCAGCTGAATCCCTCCGATGTGTATCATTTGTGAAAACACTTGAGCAAACCTGAGCAGATCCTTCACAACTGACACCTGTAGAGAAAAATGCAAAAAAATATATACATCAATGTAACAGAAAGGTGTTACAATACTTAACGGCGTTAGTCTTACCCATCAAAGTGAAATATGCGTAGAACGAAATTTTGAAAAATTTTAAAAAATCATATTAAGTTCTCCATACTAAAATCAGTCAAGTTGTATTAAAACAATTCTAGAGCAGGATTTTAAGTTAATAACGCCACGGTTAGTACTCTGCGGAATATTCAAAGCGCTGGTAGTTCGCCTGACATTGTTTGACACTTAAACTCCTTCTCTCGTTAGACAGTATCATAATTCTTTGACCAAAACAAATAAAAAAAAAAAAATTAATGACATTAATTTTTAAAAGATTTTAACGAGAATAACATCATACGGTTTTTTTCTTAGATTTTCAAAATGTAATTATTGCATTCTGAATGTAATAAAAAACAGACATACATTATGTTTCCATTATGGTAATAAAAATAAGGGGTCATAAAATTTTAAATGTTATCAATTGTGGCATTTGTACATAACTTTAGTGTACCTATTGAAAAATTTCTAAATTTATTTACAAACTTTTCTGGAATTTATCAAATAATTCTTTCACAATGGGTTTACCTTGATAGGCAGACTAACACCGTTAAGTATTGTCACACCTTTTCGTTACACGTTGTATGTAAATAAATATACAAATATACAAACTTATTAAATTTTTATTAAATCTTATCAAATTTTTGCATTGTTTTTTTTTTTTACTTGTTTTTGTAGGTCGGGACAGCTCATCCCTAGCACGCTCTCTATATAAAAATATGTTTTTAAACGTTTTGAAAAATTTCAAAACGGTTTTTCAAACATATTGAGATATTTAAAAAAACGTTTTGATAAACATTATTTGCAATTTTACCTGATTCTGTTGCCTAAGTTGCAGCGCCCGCCGCCAAAGCGCCAGACACCGGTCAAATCTCGCTTCGTCCGCGAACACAGCGCCTCTGAATACGATAGGGTGGGGCAGGTCGGGACAGCTCGCTCCTAGAACCCTCTCCCTTATGGTGAGACCCTCCATGTGAAGCCCATGGGGGTTGTTGTGAAGACGTTCTACTTCCTGTCGTGGTGAAAATTACGCTGTAATTAAAAGTATCACCGACCCTTCCCTGTTTTCGTGTTTCTGATAGCATTTTCGATCCGGAGCCTATTCGTCTTTTCACCTCCTAAATTGTAACGTTATGTTCTGTTATTGGTGCGAAACGACGTATTGAAATTCACTATGACGTATTTTATCCCTACACAAATTATAATTTAAAAAAAAGTTTCTGATTTCTGCGTAACAAAGTCTTTTAATAGGCATCGTATCAACGCAAAAATATGACTGCTTAGGAAGCTTGTAATTTTAAAGTGATATAAAAGACATAAATAAAATACTGTAAAGCCTAGTAAATAATGTGATAGCTATGCTTTTATTTATTTATTTTCTTGAACAGCTAGGCATTTGACCACAAGTTCGCACGACCACGCAAGTCAGCGACACTGTAGCCCTAGATGAGGCATGCCTAGTCTGGAATACACTGGAATCGGACAACATTAAAGGCAGAAAACACCTATATCTTATTTTATGGACAAGTTGGCGGTCTATAGCTGTCTTAAGTATTAAATAAATAAAAAAAATAAAAAAAAAGCTATTTAGAAATTAGTAAAAACTAAAAAAAATGTGCTGCGAATTCAAATTGTATTTTAACACAAAGTAAGATGCCGTTATTGAATAAAGGCATACAAAATATAGCAACTTTGTGATATCTACTCTATTTAAATTGCAGAACCAGTTAAAAAATAAAAGTTATGAAAGTTACGAAAAATATCTTTGTGGTAGTGAGCTTTGCTGGGTGTTCTCAATTTCATATTAAGGCAGGTATTTTTTGAACACATTTCTATTCGTAGGGCGCCTATCAAGTTGATAATTTTCATTTTTTCGAGTTCTGTTTATTAAAAATTCAAAGTACAGGACCGTTTTAGATAAAATTTATATGAGACCACAGGAGAAGACCTTTTCGCACAACAAAAAAATCCGAAGTCCAAGTGCTTCAGCAGATCAATTTGATACCTCCTGCCCTATTTGAAGTTGGTCTGCAACGATGCCTTTACTGTCGTATCATCAATTAATAAAACAATAAAATATTGATGTCAACGCCATCTATTATCCAAACCATAAAACGAACGTCTTACTTCTAGCGTAGTGCTTTCCCTCCAGTTATCGTAAGCGGGTATTGGTTCAGCGGGTTTCTTCAAAAGCAGACCATATCGAGTATCGTAGCGCATCGCCATAGCTCTATGTAGGTATTGGTACGCCATCTGTGAGCGGAAATTACTAGTTTTATGACAAAGTTACATATTTTACGGTAAAGTATAGTAAGTTTCATACGTAAAAGAACGAAACCGTTCAAATTTGTGTAGTGTGATCAAAGTGAAACCTAGTGCAAGTGCTATGACTAAAGAATACAAACAAAGTGTAGTTCCCCTTAATAGAGATTTAAGGGGCGGTTTTCTCGACTAATATAGTGCAGTATATTGACATTTGATATTAGGATTTAACATATTAACATAGAATATAATAGCTAGTTGATAGACTTTTAGTTTCCTAATTAGTTCTTAAGTTTTGACTATAATCATTCTATTCTATTCTAGTTTTAATTATGGCCTCTGCGGTATAGCCGCAATTATGCCAATATCTCGTGGGTTGCAAAAAGACAAACGCTGAAAAGATTGGCCGGTGATAACTAAATGAAATAAAACAACACTTAGCAGATGCTCGGTGTTAACGACAATAATTAATTTAGGTTCTGAGCTTATTTTTGTTGATTAGTAACATAGATCTGAAACAAACACAAAGGACGTATACAACACGGCACACATATGAGAAAAGCAGGTATTAACAGTTACAATTTAAGACCTCTAATCATTATATATTAATTATGGCTAACATAATTTAAATGTATAATAAGACATACCCATAAGAGTTAAAGTTATATTTAGTTGCTACTTTGTCTGTATCTGACCTAAATAAATAAAAATATACTAAACTAGCTGCGCCCTGCGGTGTTATATGTGCTAATCCAAGGTCTAAGCTATCTCCGTACCAAATTTGATTCGAATCGGTTAAGTAGTTTCGGTGAAAAATACTAACAAACATACACACATACGTTTTTACAAACTTTCGTGTTTATGATGTTAGTAGGATATATGGCTCGTTCATAAATCAAAATCAAAATTTATATCTACCCTTAAACAGTAGTACTCCTTATCGTTAGCAAACGAGGCCCCGAGCAGTTCAAAAGCTTCTATCTTCTGAGCGCGGCTGATGTCAGGTCTCGACGCTAATATTTCCACGACGCCGGCGCGAGCGCGCTCCGCCGCGCACTGTAGAGGTGTCATACCTAAAAAGAAAAACAAACATGATAATTTTAAAAGGGTATAAAAAAAGATGGTCACCAAAAAAACTTTTTGCTTCCCAAAACGGCTTAACGGTCACCAAATTATGACACTCCGAATACTTTCGGCAACAAGGTTTGCAGTAGGTTTAGGTAAATATTTTTATGACAATCCGAATACTTTCCGCAACAAGGTCCGCAGTAGGTTCAGGTTATTTTTTTATGACATTCTGAATACTTTGCGCCACAAGGTCCGCAGTAGGTTCAGGTTATTTTTTATGACATTCTGAATACTTTGCGCCAGAAGGTCCGCAGTAGATTCAGGTTATTTTTTTTTAGTGACCATTTATCCATTTTGTTAACAGTGTTGGTAGTAAAATAGGACATTTTTGGACGGTGTTTAAACACTAGTCATTTTAAAATTAACTCCCAAAAAGACTTTCGACCACCAGTTCGCAAGACTACTCAGCACCAAAATGGTGGAAATGAAGAGATTCATTGTCACTTTGACAATCTGAAAAGTCTGGCGTACTTTATCCACTGCCCATCCTACTACTTATTTTTTTTATATTTGGCAATATATGATTTATATATTTGCCAGCGTCAAGTTTATCAATTTTCAAGTTATTAATCAATCAAGTTAGGTCATCGTCATCAATATCAAGTAATAAGTCATCGTGATCAAGACAAAGTCGCATCATGTATCATAGTGGTGGAGACTTTACCAAGGTTTCACGAACAACCACGTTATTCCATCTTTATATCGCTTACATTTTACTTGTGCACGTAAACAAGACATTAATTGTTAATAATCCACTAATATATCACATTAAAACTTGCAGAATCACTAGTTTTGACGTAAATACACAGACAGAGACGCCATTTTTTCAGGGAACGCGGGATAACTCCTGCTAGAGTAGTAGATCCAATAGTCACTTTATGAATAGTCACTTTGACTCTGAAAAGTCACTGAATCTGAAGTCCAGCCTACTTTATCCACTGCCCAAAAAATACACACTAGAGTAAAATAAATAATTGAATATAATAATTTAAAATGCCATATTACCGAAATTTAAATATATTAAATAGTGCATGATGTTATATTAGTGAGTAAATTAGTTTCAAGGAATAATTGAAAAAAAAACAAGGTGTAGAAATAAAAATAGCTTTTTATTTTTTCACTATCCTACTAGAGTTGTACTTACCATTCTCATTAGTGAGAACCCTCGCCTTGTGTTCGAGCAGCGCGCACACCACGGTGCCGTGGCCGCACTCGGCCGCGAAATGTAACGCCGTGGCGCCGCACAGCGCACGCTCGTCCACCCGGGCGCCGCTGTCCAGCAGGAACTGTACCTGCGAGATAACCATCTATATGTCACCTCCCGGTTGCAACGGCAGATCAACGCTGGTTGTTTCAGCTGGCACTGTGTCCAGGTGGAGCCGATTTGTGACAAAAAAACATTTAGCGTATAAATACCTGTGTGTTTGTAAAGTTGTTTTTTGTTTTTGTAGCAATGATGACCGAGTCGTTATAGCGGTTATTTGCCGTGTGAGGGGTACGAGGTTAAATTCCACAAAACACGCAAGAAGAGCTACCGGTTAAATAAACCCTCGAGAGAAAAGCATATCATGGTGTTATTAGGGCGTTTTTTTAGCTACCTAAAAGCTGATTAAATCTCAAACAGTCGTCAAGCACCTAACGCTGTGTACCGGCAGCCTTCCTTGAGAGGTGATGTATCCCAGTCTAGGCTGGGTGTTTTAGTGGCATCTAAAACCTTCGGACTATTGCCAATCCTAGCTAATATTATAAATGCGAAAGTAACTCTGTCTGTCTGTCTCGCTTTCATGCCAATACCACTGAACCGATCTGGATGAAATTAGGTACACAGGTAGATTGGCCCCGGGAACGGACATAGGACACTTTTTAACCGACTTCAAAAAAAGTAGTTCCCCATTGGATTACCTGGATAATCTCGATAGTAAAATGGGGAACTACGCGGGTGAAATCGCGGAGCACGGCTAGTACTATAAAATATGAGTCACTCACCACATCCAAATGTCCTTTGTACGCCGCGATCATCAAGCAAGTATTGTTGTACTTGTTTGCTTTATGTATGTCCGCGCCATATCTGACCAAGTATTTGACAATGTCGAGTCGTCCGTCGAAGCAAGCAGCTCGGAGCGGCGTGCTGAGGGTCTTGGTCGCGTGGTTGACGTTGGCACCAGCTCTGACCAGACGTTTGACGATTCCGAGGTGGCCGGCGCCGGCCGCGCACCATAATGCCGTTGCACCTGCGAAACAATCACATTCATATTATATAAAGCTTTATTATTATAAGGCTATATATGGTATATAAAGAATATTGACAGTCAACATCTCCTGAGGATGCCTTGTGCTAAGGCGAAACACGTGTCGAGGAAGTCAGATACTGAGATAAAGAGAATTAATATGGTGAGGTGAGGAGGAACCACATCATAAAAACAAAAACATTTATCTCACGCTGACATCAAGACAAAGCGAGAAAACACTAGATATTCTTTATATACCATCTTATTATAAATGAATTTGCGCAAACTCACGCCTGACTGCATTTATTATTATAAAGCTCAAGGTATACAAAGTTATCGTTTAGGGATGTACTACGCCTAATGGGGATCCCTGACCGATAGACTGCATATACATATGTTTATTCTATTAATTATTAAAAATAATATTCATCATCTTAAATTTTATTTGGTACCTATCTATTTATAATAATTGATTTAGTTGCTAGTCTTTTCTTTTCTATTTACTCTCTATTTGTTTATTATTTCATATTATCGACATTGTACTAATTATGCATTCTTATTCAGGTTTTTAATTCATTTTAAAGTATTTCTGATGTTTATTTATGTATATATATTTGTTTTTTGTTACCCCGCGCGTCTCTAAAGGGTCACGCTGAAAATCAGCGTTGAAGAGCAATCCCCAGCATCATGCTGAGCGCTGACCTTGTTCGAAGCACGGGACACTACTACGCAACTCGACCTACTTTATTATTTTAAATGTTTGTCTACTCTTAAATAATTAGTCGTAGTAGTGTCCTGTGTGTACAAAATAAATGTGTTCTTTTTTCTTTCATTCATTCTTTTATTACTTTTTCACGCTCAAACAAACAATGGAGTCGATTTACAAAAATAAATATGGTATAAGACGGATATATTGAATCTATTTAAGACACCTGCGAACTAACAATGGCGAAAGTTTCTCTTTATTATTTGATTATACGAGTCTTCCCTAACCAAAGCATGAATTTATAAAATCGGGCCAACCATTTTCGAGACAAAAGGTAACAAGCATTTAAAAAGAAATACCCTCGAATTGACTACCTCCATCTAAATATATAAATAAATGAAAATAAATAAACGATCGCGGAAAAACCGCTACAGTTGGCAACACGTACAAAAAGCTTGCAGAGTAAAATCTTTAACAATGTTAGATTTCAAATTAAAACTGCATTTGATTAGGTACGAAATGTGGAATCTAAAGTGACTTTTCTTTTTATGTGAACAATACACTCACAAGTATAGCATTCCTTAACGCTCACTAACACTCATTAACACTTTACTGCGAAAATGTCAAAATGTTAAGAGGGAATATCACTGCAAACTTATACAAAGTTTGGTCACAATTTAATTAAGCTGATGATTTTTGACACAGAGGCTAACATGGGCAGAGGATAAATTCGTTTTATCTACCTCCAGGAACTTAATTTAAAACCTGCCTGCAATTATTTAATTTGTATTAAAAAAAACAGAAATATTGTACCCTATTCATTAATGAGGCAGAAATTCTGATAAGTAGTAAGGCAACTATTTTCAAAAAGGCAGTGCGGTCAAACGCATGAGTAGCATTGACTCTCGCTTGACAGAAACCAGTATATCGTCGTTGATATTGCAATATGTTCTATGTCAAATTTCTTAGATTTATATTTTATTTCTAAATCGCATCCTAAATTAAAATATGAACGCATCCGTAAAACGTTCTATGTCAACAGCCAATCAGAACGCTTTATTCTACACTGATGCAATACGTCACGTGACAACTTTAACACAAAACTCATATTTCAATTGGTTCTATGTCAACTTTTGAACGACAACGGATTTTTTAGCTAGTGTTTTTTTAGATTTTCGTTTGTTTCAACAAAACATATTACATGTAATTCTTTTATTTTTTTAAAAGTGACTACTGACTTCCAATTCGACAGGCGTCGATATAACTTTTTCAGTTATTTCGATTTAAAAATAAAATCTCTCGACCGATTTTGTTAAAATTTTAATGGTACTACATGAGAGGTATACCCTGTCAAACAAAAAAAGAATATTTCAAATCGAACCACACGTGTCCGAGAAATAGACAACAAACAAACAAAAATACAGTCGCATTGTATACCTCCTATTTTTTGGAAGTCGGTATAGAACGGCCGAATAAGATGAAGCACGCTTGCCTAGTGTAAGCCGATTCTCTCACAACTTGAAAAGTCAAAATTATAGCCATCGTGAAATAAATACGCCGGCAACTCTAACTAGCGCTCCCTCTTAAATTTCCACATTTAACCATCCCACTGCCCATGACACAGAATTAAATATATAAGTGTCCAAATGACACGAATACCTGAATAATATAATTATAATTCACAAACTATTTGTATGCGTAATGAAGCGTGCTAATATCGTGAGTTTGTTATATTTTATTTAGTTTAGGTGACATGAAATACCCGATTTCTCCGAAGAGCTAAATTATCGCGAACATTTTGGCAAATAGCGTGACATACAAAAATCTTAAATGGTCACACGTTGTGTGAACATGCATTACATGTATATTTATTGACTGAGCGAGCGAAATTTTCACTTTAAGACTGCCAAAATGTTCTTTAATTTCTCAGCACGTATGTTTGTTTATACTAGTAGCTGATTAGTTCTAAGTTGATTTCTAGCGAATTATCAGTCAGTCACAACTTACTGTTCTATATACATATACCTATATATAGATGTTGATACTGGCTTTCAAGTCACATTATTGAAATTGCTCGCTGGGTCAGGAGCAATATTTATTATTTCAACTGAAACTCTTATGAAGCAATCTAGTTTGCGGAAGCAGTGAACCGAAAAGAGCTAAGAACGTAAATAACGCATAATAAAAGCGATAACATGTTTTGTACACATTACAAAAATAAAACTGGCGTACACACTAGCAAAAACACCGTGACATAACCTACCTCTTAATGGCCGCATAGCTATTTGAAATAATTACAATGAATATTATAAAGACCACCCGTCGCGCTCCGACTAAAGCAATGCCAAAAATCCCAAATGAATTTATAAATCCGAACGTCATCATGATAAATCATACAAATCGGGAAACAAAGAAGCTTTTGGATGCGCTCCAAAATATCATTCGAGTTCCATGTACCCGCGCTTAACATCGTCTTTCCTTTGTACGTAAACTTTCTCGTAACAAACTAAAAATAAGACGCCACGCGCTTATTTGGAAACGGAAAATGGCAGAGAACCTAAAGACAGATATATAGAGGCAGACAAGCAACTTTAGTTTTGAAGCTGGTTCTACCGAATTATTCCAGGCACCACAACCCAGCTTTTAGGCAGCTTAGAGCCGGTTTCAATATTCAAACTCAATCCATTTTTACCGATCACAGACCGGCGTCTCGTCCAAAATTTGAAAATTTCACCCAGTCTAAGTTAGTCCAAAAAGATAGGTCAACATATGTCAACATATGTAACATATGTATGTATGTAATATTGGTAGCCTAGCATGTCCAATTTGACCAACTACCATACTGTCTGGGTTTGCTACAACACGAGTAAAGTTTGAATATTAGAACCGGTCGTAAGACACCAAAGAGTACGTTTTATAAATTTGGTAGAAAGAAAGCCCGTGTCCTTCAACTTAGTCTACTACCTCTCTGGAACTGTCTGGAATTGGAAAATAAATTAGGCGTTTATGGCAAAAACACACTGTCTTTTTTTTTACTTGAATTCTATGCTTTGTTTAAGCATTCTACAACAGCATTATGCTACAGTATTTTCTCAACATCCTTAATGCGCCAGAATCCGAAATACGCACTTTGTTTCTATCAACTATTATTTTTACGCGAAAACATGAAAGCGAACGGCTTTTTAGAAAGTTTTGCTTGTGTATTCTTGTTTCTTCACTATTCAAAATTATTATTACAAGTATTAACTTTTATTGGGTTTTCTTAGTTAATCGTTTTATTTATTTTTTATACCTTACATGTGACCTAGAATAGTCAATATTATCCCTTAAATGTTGCGAGTTTTCAAACAATGTGCAATCATTAGGAATAAACCGTAAATTGTGCGTAACCTGAATTACTGAATCACACATTACATTGCATTTATCGAGTAGTTGCAAAGGTCTACCCTGTTCCTGTTTCTCTCCTTAGGAAGACAGAGGGGCCAGATTGGGCAATTAGGGGGACAGACAAACATTTCTTTTTCCTTACCGGAAGTACCTCGGCTTATTGTCAGTTTCAGGCCACCCACAGGTCTCTGAGGTATTCTTCGAAGTCCGTAAATTTACGGCCACGGCAGTCGTCATATCAGTTAATTACATTACGTCCGTTACGTCGATTATAGCAGTGTGCATTTAACCACCGTGTCTCATTCCTGCATACTACCAGTCAGAATAAATGACGATGAGTATGAAAGTATGTCTTTATGTATGCCTTTGGGGCTACGATGTGTATGTATTTATGTGCATGTTGCATGGCATCCTGAACACAAAAGAAATCCAAGTAGGTTGCAATGAGTGTGAAACATTATTTATTTATATAACTACTAATAGCTGTCACCGAGAGAGTTCCCCGCGACAAACGTTTCGAACTTTGAACCCTATTTTGACCTCCTTAGGGGTTGAATTTCCAAAAACGTATTCTTAATACACACCTACACCCTATAATGAAAAAGCCACAAAATATTAAGTCTCTAGGATCAGTGGTTCAGGCTCTCCGTTGATTCCTAGCAAATATCAGTCAGTCATGACTTTTTTGCATATAACGTGTAACAGAAAGGTGTGACAATGCATAAGTGTGTTAGTCTACCCATCAAAGTGAACCTTTTATAGAAAAAAAATCTGCAAAATTCAAGAAAAAATATTACGTACTCCATACAAAAAAAGGTTACTTGAACGGTCAAGTTGAATGGAGGACGCAATATTTTCTTCTTGAATTTTGCTGATGCTTTGATGGGTAGACTAACATCTTTAAGTACTGTCACACCCTTCAGTTATACGTTGTGTAAAGATATATTGAAAACATACGACGCACAAACTAAACATATAACTAAATGTCGTCACATTGTTTACGGTCAGGAATGGAGTGCTCTAGATTTTTTATTTAAAGTGATATATATTTCCGTGTATGCGAGTTGTTGGCAAACTCCACGTGACGTTTTGTTTTAGCACATTAGATAGGTTATTGCGTTCTGGCGTATGATGGTTCACTTTCGATGTTTATAATATGTAGAGTGGGTTTGTGGTTTTGTAACGAAAACTCATGTACGTCTTTTGCAATGATTGAGACCAAAGTTAGAACGTAATACTTAAAATTGTGACTACCGACTTGAGTTTGATTGGCATTTATATCCATTTTTCAGTTATTTCGATTTCCGAACCGAAGAGAAATTATACTCTTAAAAAAAAAAAGAATTTTCTAAAAAGGACTAAGGAATCAGGTAACACACATAAAAGAACACAATAATTAAGAACAACCTCCTTTTTCTCTGTAGTCGGTTGAAAGGCCGTCTATTCTCTTTTACGGAGTTATCAATTAAAGGTGTGTCGAAAGAAGCAGTGGTAGAGTAGTCGGTGAAGCCCTTTCCTGTCATTGAGTTGAAAGAGGATAACTGTAGATATTCATCCCAAAGATAAACTCACGGCAACAAATGTTGCTTGAAAGTGGAATAACTTGGTCGGACAGGAGGATGGAAGTTGTCCAACTTAATCCATTCAGCACCCTCGCAATTAATCGACAGACTCCAATACGCACTAAGATAATTTCCCGTAGGATTACTTTGGAAGGGATCAGGTGACATACGAGCATGCGACGGACGCCTTTAAATCGATTGATACTAGAACCGTTATTTTTTGTTATTCTCTGCTAGAACGTCGTAGCGCTCGCAACATAGTTAGCTGAGTTGTCCGCAAACGATGACCAATGTTAAGCAACTTTCTTACCAGTCAGGTCGTGGATGTTCATGGAGTGGTTTTTATAAATGCGCTATTATGGGTCTGACAACACATCAAATTGTTGGTCCCATGTGTTTGCCTTCGGATAGGACTCGTGGGTCATATCAGAAACTTTCGGGCTCCATTGAAATTCTGACACTAGGGCGATCCACTCCGCCTCCATGAAAATGATGATGTTTGGAACGTCGTCTGCCTATCTTCAAAAACATATTCATAAAATTTCACAGTGCTTCTTTTCATTCTCCAATCCGACAGCTGGTTAAAACTTTTCCAACAGTAACCCGACAGCACCCTCGCAACCAGTCGACTCATTCAAATATCCACTAAGTGAACTTATCCCGCAGGAAAATTTCGGGCGGGATCAGTTAGCGTACGCCTTAGTGAAAATCGGGGTAGCCGTTCGCATATAAATCGATAAATAGTACAATATTGCTTGCCTACCTTCGATAACATATTCATCGAACTTCACGGTGCCTTCGGTCTCCAATCTGACAGGCGGCCGGAACTTTTCCAACAGTATTCTGACTGCACCCTCGCGACCATGCCGCGCGGCAGCTATGAGCGGCGTGCATTGTACACCTTCGAACCTCACGTCCTGAAAGCAAACCACAGACTGTGTGTGACAGACTTTTTACGACAGTCACGTTTTAAATTAGAAATTCCGACGAAATAATAAAAGTTGGTTTAGAGTATGGCCCAGGATATGAATAATATAAGTACAGAGTTATCTGTTAGGGGTTTACTAAGCCGAAAGTCATCCGAAGAAACAACTTCTACTATGGGACCAACTCTGATCTTTCTAGACATAACACCATACGATACTTATATTTTTCCAGCGTAATCTAAATCGTAAATCGTAAAAAATTAAATCAAGTTTTAAAGTCAAATATCAAGTAATAAGCCGAATAATTTGGTTGAGTAAATTTTTATTTAAGCGAAAAATCTGAAAATATTTTATCGGCACCTTTCGTAATATTTAATATAGAAAATTACTGAACACTTCTCTACAAAAATCTCACTAAAATTTAAAAGGCATCAGTACCAAATACCTGTTTATTTAAAGTACATATTACCTACTCCTTTCTATAATTAACTACACAAAGGTACGTAAATTCTGAGACAAGAGTAGGTCACTGACATGTTGTTCACCTCGCGTTATTTATTTTTATTTTTAAGAGAGCTAAAACAGCTATATTTCTTTGTGTTTTATAACTTATAATTATGTACAGTGCATTTTTGTAGTAAATCTCAACACATTCCGAGATTGGACTGGGTTAAGTCATGATCGTGAAGTAATGTGTCCACCGATAACATGTTTATGAAAAAAACTAATGAATATTTATTTACCTCACTAAGGGATTCTTACACAATATAAATTAAATAATGTTTACACAGATTCTTTTTATCTACAATTTACACTAAGTGTCAGCATAGTTACATATGTAACAATGCTGTTTTATTTATTCTTGGTTATTAATTGTATAATTGCATTATATTCCAAAGTAATTGATATTTATGATCATCTTTTTTATTATGTGACAAATTAACAACATACTCGTAATAGCTGTATCAATTTCTAGATATACAGTTTTTTCATCAACTCTAATTAAATGATAAAAAGTGAGACTTTTTTTGCCTACTTAAACAAAGAGAAAGTTCTAAATTTTTCCTATTTTATATGTTGTATGTTCCTGATTGCCCAGAAATATCTAGACTGATTTGAAAATTTCTGTTTGAAAATGTATCTTTTCCAGTTGGTCTCGTATGAACTTTATCAAATAATCGATCCAGCAGTTTGGTTCATATATAACAATATATATATATTAAATATATATTTAGTTATATAACAAATTACTGGAAAATTTTAAGTATTATTTTACTATTTTTCAAGTATTACTATTTTATTGTGTCTCTATGGTACATATAAAGTTACT
The DNA here is from genome assembly GCA_947049295.1 of Ligdia adustata. Taxonomy (NCBI): domain Eukaryota; kingdom Metazoa; phylum Arthropoda; class Insecta; order Lepidoptera; family Geometridae; genus Ligdia; species Ligdia adustata. The sequence continues at coordinate 10,034,833 of OX346229.1, forward strand.
GAGAAATATCTCTGGTGTCATAAGTGATGTGCTTATCCTAATTAATCAGCATAATTTTGTATTTAATACTACTTAGGTTAAATCCTCCTTGCGTAACATGTACGTGAATTACAGAATTTAAGCAAGTACATGTATGTGCAATTATTTATAATTAACCTAGTTTCTCCAAGGTCACACAACGCATCAGTGACCACATTGCAAAATTTTGCACAAATTAACACTACACAGTACGCTAGTCACTAAAACCCATAACATCCCACTGCTGGGCACGGGTCTCTTCTATAAAAGGGGTGAAGGCCATAAGAAGGTCTACAAAGCTGATCAAATTGCAGGTTGGTTACCTCACTTATCTTCGAAAGTTATTATCCTTTTCCGACAAGCAGGTTTCCATACAATATTTTCCTTCATTTTTTAAGCTTGTGGTAATTTATAATAATATGCACATAAGTGAAGAACACAGAGGTGCATGCCTGAAGCTGGGATTGAACTCACCCCCCCTCGCTTGTGAGGCAAAGGGTTTGTTGCTACCACTAACTTACACTTGTAGTTCAATCTAAATGGACTGGTAAATTGGGCTTGCCAATATCTTGACAACCTCGAGGCCCATTTAACTAAGGGACAATTTTGTATAAAATAATTCTCTCGTTGAGATCATTGACTGAAATGAATTGTCTGAGACAACATTGTTATAACATAGTTTCTAAACTTCATTCTCAAATTTTTTTAACAGTAGATATACAAAAAAAAATAATTAAATGTTATTATACACACTGTTTCACCCACTTCTTCAAATGATATTATGTACATTTTGAAATTGAAAACTTATCCAGAACCTGATGGTTATGTTTCTTAGTTTAGATTATTTTTAATTTAAAACTCATTTGGTATGAGAATTAAATACTGAGTAGACAGTGGCTAGTTAGAGTAATGAACTAGTCATCTTATAAGGATTATTGGTATCACAAAAGTATAAACAAAGCTATGCCAACTCACAATAAGTTATATCAAAAATAACAAAATAGGTCATTGACCTTAAACAGAATACATGAAACAGCTGTTTCTTTTAGTTTTCGGGATTAAGAATCCATTTATCATCTACAAACATTTAAAGATATTCTTCAATTATGTTTCCATTATGATAAGAAAACAATGAATAAAATATGAAAAATTGTGTTCAGACATTTCTACATTTATAATAGCAGCACTGATAACCTTACATAGCTCTTTACAATTCATATGATAAAATTATTGTCATGGAATTCAAGACTATCTCTTGCATAATACACAAGTACCTTTACATGTTGAATGAATACTAACTCTGAAAAAATTGGCTGGTCTCAGTTAAATTTGTTACTGCACAGTAACAGATACACAGGCTTTAAAATGCGAAAAACATCAAAGGTATATACCTAGTAAAACTGTGTCTTGAAACGTACCAAGGTTAATAGTACAATAAAGCATGAAGATACGACGAATAAGTCGCACGACGCACAAAAAGCAATTAATAAAGCACACGCTCGCGTGTGTAACGCGCATAAGGTAACACACAGACTGATTTGTTCGACAAAAATAGATTATGTATCGTGACTTCTGAGTAAAAGATGACAGCCAAAATAATCAGATGATATTCATTCCATAATCACGTTTCAAAGAAATACTCACGCTATTCAGTATGTCGTCGATTTCATCTGTGCTTTTCTCGTACAAAAGAGCGTAGAGGGTAAGAGACATGCCATCCCTGGCTGCGAAAAACACCCTTTCTCTGAGATTAATGCTAACATCGTCCAGCAATTCCTTGTCTTCCATGATTCCACTATTAGAAACTATTTAAAATATAACTTGGATACACAGTTATTTCACTAGCGTGCTGTGCACGTATGTTTGCGTCGAGAATATTTTTAGTAAAATAATTATAAAGCTGTTTCAGGATTAATCGCTATACGTGAATGGAAGAAAGAAAACTGAAAAGAAAACTTGAAAACGAACGCTATTGACAGATTGAGATATCTAATTTTGGCACTGACGTTCTATTAAATTTTGACACTATAAACTGTATAGATAGTAATGAGGTACAATTTTTTGTCGGAAATTTACGTTTCATGGGATATCGAAATTGACACATGACAAATGTTCCCCAGGTACTCCTAAATAAAACTTAAAAGATCGTTAAAGAATTATTGTGTCGCTATTCACTTATTGAAATCGATAAAATTGTATTTCAAAAATGCATTTTATCACTGCAATAGTTCTTAATTGCAATGGCAATCGTCTTGCCACGTCTGTCCACAGTGGAATTAATAGACCAATCAGGATACAGCATTCTCCAAGTGTTATCTTTCTCTGTCTACGGCATTCTCACTTTCATTTCAATACTTTTGTCGGTATACTTATATTATTTTCTTTGCGTGTTCTCTTTTTAACATGAATTGTTTTATATCTTGATATCCTTGTCAAAAGCTATAAACATTAGGCAGTTGCGGCAAAGCAATTTGCTTGTAATTTTTTTTGGCATTGGCATTATTTATTTGAGTTTGACGTGTAACTTACTGCTTTTCTTTTATTTACAAAGATTTTACTAAATATCTTCTGAATTTCCTTATAAAAATGTCGAGCGGTCAATGGGAAGTTGTTGGAAAAAGCAAGAAGTCTCAGAATGGAAAGGTGAAAAGTAAAGATGATGAGAAAAAGACTGTGAAAAATGGACCTAAACTTGAGGACGTCGGTGAGTTGGTCTACTTTCGTTTCTAATCCTCAGTTTGAGGATTATGTAGCAATGTTCCAACCGAATGATCTTAATTAACGAAACTAGCTTTCTTTTCGTCTATTGAGTCATTATGTAGTATTATTTATTCTAACCTATTTTTGGTACTTACCTAGATAGATAATAATAGTATAAAATGTATAATAGTATGCGGAATCCTATAGAAATAATAGAACTTTTAAGCACCTACATGCATTGCATTATATGCTGTTAAAAAAATCAAAGTAGAAAATAATATTATATCATTTTAGATAATATTTAAAACTCTGTTGCAACACTGCTGTTAGTAATATGTTTAAAATAATATTTGATACTACCTTCATATGAATTTTTGACATAATTTACTTTTATTAATATCCATATCTGTTAGATAAAATAAAAATAACTTCTAAAACCTGATATAAATTTGACTGATCTTTTGTTTTAATTGTAATTTTTTATACATTAGTGAGAATCCTATAGGCTTTGTATTGACTTTTATTTAATAATTTTGAAACCCTATACATCACATTTGCTTACTGGTCTCTACCATAATCCACTTCTTATAATATAATGAGACATTCCTATCAACGGGAACATCCAAAACCTTATTACCTTTAAGTAACTTTTTAATGATAGTTGCTATTGATAGTCCAGTCTTAATATTTGCATGTGAGAGTGAAGGTGTGTTCTTATATGTGGCCTTCATGACTTATTACTATTTTCTTATTCTATGTGCAAAAAACTGACCTTAAAACATTATAGTAAAGTAATAATCATGTTAATAATAACTGATTGTTAAACTTTCAGTGCCTCATTCACAAATCAAATCATTTTATTCTGGCATGGAAATTGACGATGACAAGAAACCAGCCAACAAGAAGAAAGAGGGTGATAAGAAGAATAAAAATAAACAAAAAAATAAGGAGCCAGCAAAACCTAAACCACCCACTACTGTTGAAGGAGCCTTGCAAGCGGTAAGTTAAAGCTTCAATTTGAAATTATAAAGATCACGCTTAGTTTTGATTAATAAAGTTAAAATAAAAATAAGACAAAACAATAAACTATTGAATAAATTGGAGAAGGTTTCTATTCTAAGAGAATTTGAAAATACTATTTTTTACTATTGTATGTAAGGACAGGCAAAAAATTAAAGGGGCATCAATTTATTACGAGAGGTCATTTGTCAAGACTCTTAGACCCAAGATATTATGAGATTTGGCTCTCCCCCTTATCTGCCTAATCACATGTGAGATTTTTGAAATTTTACTGTTAAATTTTTTTCACAGTAGGAAGAAGGAACAGTGAAATACTTAATTTGAGTATTAAAAATTGTTAAAGAATATTTATTTTAATTCAGTCCACGAAGATTCATATTATGATTTCAGCGGAATGAGTAACAATTGATAGCAATTTCTATAAAATCATCTGTTAATTGTAACTATAAAATTTACCATTGTTTTTATATATTATCTCCACATTGTAACATATAAGAACAAGAAAGTAATCATTCCAAAGAAAATAACAGCTGCCAGATAATAATGTTAGTAGATAACAGAATGAATGAATTGACTCTTTATTGCACACAAACATCAAATATACAGGAAAAATCTTACATCTAGTGTCACAAGTGGCGGCCTTATCGCTAAAATCTTAAGAATAAAGTGACAGTAAAAAAATAATGTTGAAAAGTATTATTTTTTAGTTATATTTTACTGGAGAAATATGTTTTACTTAATTTCACCCAGTTTTTTTCATCCAACTGAAAACACTATTTCATCCAGCAAAAAAATTTACGTGATGACGCCCACCCCCTCCCACATGAGACTGAGTGAGGTTTCGCTCTACTCCCTCCCACCCCAAAAAGCCTCATGGATGCCCCCTAAAATGTAAACAGCATATATTCGCTGATACTATTACAGTTTCATGTTAACAGCTTTTAAGTTGGAAGATCTTAAACTCTAAAACATGGGCTTACTAACTGTTATAATCTAACTTTCATTACTTTGTTTAACATAAAAATCTTAAACAAAAAATTAAAACTAGCCAAAATACTGAAATTATATTGTACGTTCGAAACTCCAAGCATGTAATAGAATTTAAAAAATACAATGCACATCAAAGTAGTGTAATGCAGATGACTGTATATCCGTATAATGAGTGCAACGTAATAAAGATTACATAAATTATTATGTTATCTAATGTCATGAAAGTAAATTGTTAGAATGTAGGACAAACGGTCAACGTTACAATGACTCACTGTGATATAACTGGTTGGTATAACAGTAAAAAAAATTGGTTAAAAGTGATTTAAAAAACCCCGACTGTAAGAACTTTAGACCCACGTATCTTAACAAGTATTTATCCATTAATAACAATCACATAAAAATACGATAAGCCGTTTAGGCTCTAGGGCGTGTCTAAGAATTCTATATACATACATACACTCGAAAAATATAACTCTCCTTGTTTCGCAGTTGGGTAATAAGTTAGGAAATCTTATACAATAAAGAAATAGTTACTTACTATAGGTACGCGTGAAACCCGTTTTCTTAAACAATATGAATCAAACACGCGTTAGTTTTCGAAATTAAATATTTCTCTACTGATATAAACCCGACTGATTAGGAGTGTAACGTTTTTGAGTGAATATTTGTTTGTATGTATGTCAAACTCTTTGTGACCCTCTACAACCTAAACCAGTAGACCGATTTTGATGTGCGATATAACATAGGATTTTCATTGGATTGGATATGTCTTTATCTTCAGATGGTAATAGGCTATACTAGTTGCATCGTGCGTTTTCACTTGTTAAGATACAGTGGTCTGAAGATTTTGAAGTCAAATTTTTTTTAAGACGCTTCTATTCACTTATTAGTTTATGCTGAGAACTCAACATTAGTTGAAAATGTTGATTTTTTATAATAAATTCATGGCACATACAAAACACATAATTAATTACGAGCAAATTACAAAATTACGTAAGGTTAGTTTAAAGAGATTAGATTTTATTATCACAAATATGACTATATACACAGAAAAATACTTCTTCTAGTCCTGGATCTCAGATATATACTTACTATTCTTGTGAATATATATACCCTTGATTAGATATTTAAAAGCAATTTAGGTACTACTGTACTGTAGCTAAAATGCATAATTTGCAAAAAAAAAAAACTAACATAACTTAAATTAATCACAGATTTAGCGTATTAATATTGCCTAACAAGTTCAAATTAAAGAAATATTTCTATAACGTTTCCATATTTCAGATTGATCCAACGGAACTGGCGACCATCATCACAACGAACAAAGTCCGTTTCTCCAACGCTCCACTAGTCTGGTTGAAAGAAATAGCAACATTTCTCAATTCCAAAACGCAGATTGAGGTAGAAGATCCCACGTTTGCACACTACCCTCCTTTATATCCGATGTCCGCTGTGCCTATTGATATAAGGGCTATATTGGAGGCTGTGTTGCAAGACGCGGGGAAGGCCAATACTCAACTGTTCTTTGATGTGACACTGACGGCTGTGGCTAATGATATGAGTAGAGGTTTGTTGCACTTGTGTTTTTATTTGTTTAGTGGAGAATGTTGCGCGTTGTTGTTATTATTATTACCTACCTTACAATTTAGGTGGTGAAAAGCTCCCTAAATTGTATCGTAATTTATTGTTATTGGTGTCAATAGCTTCACTATGATGTGATATTTTGAAAAAAGTTATTGAATTCTGCATAATAAAGTCTTTTAATAGGCATAGCATCAGCGCAAAAATATGACTGCTTAGGAAAATTGTAACTTAATAGTATATAATAATAATAACTTAATATTATTATTATTAATAATGTGTTAGCTATGTGAAATAAAAACCACTGAATCTGACAACATTTAAAGGTGGAAAAGAGCTATACCTTATTGTATGGACAAGTTGGCGGTCTATAGCTGTCTTAATATTTCCAGGACAAAACGTGAACGGTCACAGGATCCTGCTGCAGATGTTAGCGCACGACTACCCAGAGTTCTGCGTAGCGTCCGTACAGAAAAGTGCCAGTCTGCGTAACTCTTACCAGAACCGACCGCCTATAGGCCTCACTCTGCTCTGGGCCTTCGGGCAAGGAGGACAGAACGACTTCGCTGTGGGGATGAAAGGTATGTTATACATTACAAACAAAAAATTGTTTAAAAAAGTGACTACTCACTTCAATGTTATAGGATCTGACCACCTTATAGGATCTGACCACCTTATAGGCTTTGATCTATACTTCTATATCTATACTAATATTATAATAAGGAAAGATTCGTAGTTTTTATGTAAACTTAATAGATTGGATTGATTCCAAAGATTTTTTTCACGTTTTTTTTTTGTTACGGGGAGCAGGTTCGGGATAGGAAAGAAAGACAACTTTCGTTTTCGTGCCTTTATTTACAGCCCAGGTACTCACACGTATAGAGTGGTCGGCAGGAAATAACGCGGCCGCAGATGTAACTCGCCCCAGCGCGGGGTGCGGGGCTATGGCTCAGTTCCACGCTCGTTACCGGTTGCAGTACTGTCCACCCACGGAAACGACACTAAACTGGCGCGCGCTCCGATTATCACTGTCACCTTTCACTGTCCTTAGCACGGCCTTATCGTCACTCGCGGAAACGTCACTTCGTTGGCCTGCGCCCGAATACGTCACTGTCAATAGGTGAGTGTCGTGGCCGCGCAGGCCACGACACTCACCGATCTCTCGTTACAGTGCCCGGCGCGGTTCCGGTACACAGTCACCACGGCACTGGTCTTACACTTTACTACACTTCACTATACTTCACTTTCACTTCACTTCACTTTCACTTCACTTTCACTTTACTTTCACTTCACTTCACTTTCACTTTACTTCCACTTTTTCCTTTCCTTTTCCTTCTTCTTCTTCTTATTTTCACCGCAAAACTAAAACTGGCCGTAGTCCGCCCGATGTACTTATATATCCCTGAGCTCGACACAATCGCATCGAATTAGGGTTCGAATTTTAAAACATTATTCCATCTTTAAACTTTATTCTCCTCTCGCTCACACCTCTTCCGTCCCGTACTTTCTTTTCCATTTGGAATTTTCAGAATTCTCTAGAACTTTTTTCAAAACTCCGAAAAATACAAATCCATGTTAAGGTTTGAACCCGGGTCTCTTGATCGAGTGTCGAGTGCCGGTACCACACAGCTACTCATTCATGTCACGTGGATTTCGAAAATCTTGTACAGTTCGATCTGTCCAATTCAAAAGCGATTGTTATGCTTTTCGAACACGGCGGTGTTGGCTTCGCGACGAGCAAAGGTGATCTACGCCACAGTAAGCTACATTATCACTGAGTAACATAGGTTACTTATAAAAATTATAGATCCGCGGGTAGCACCGCGATACGCAACTATAGACAAGTAATATTTTAACTAGGTTTTCTTTTTTTTAAAGTGACCATTGACTTAATTCAGCGTGCTCCGTTATTACTTAAATACTACATACTTTCATAAAATTCATACGAGACCAACTGAAACCATTGATTTAAAAAAGAATTTTACAAACTGCTAAGAAATCAAGGAACATACCTACATTAATAAAGGTTTCAATTAATTAAAAACATCCTCCATGTTTAAGATATATTAAAAATAAATAGATTGTAGCAGCCTCAAAACCTTGCCCATCTATATCATAGCTTATCAGTGACGTTTGACATCTGTCAAGGTAAGAGATATAATACATAAGACAACTCAGGTATTAGTGAGTTAAACTAAGAGCTGAAAGCTGTATGTGTTGAAAAAAATTGCTTTTATATAGTTGAATAGGGTAAGAAATTAATGGCTTACTGGTTACTTAATATTATTTTATATTACTTTTATAATATTACTTGTGTTTCTGTTATTTTTTCACCACCGTCAACGCTAAATCTAATTTTAATTTTCCGCACCTGTAAAAGTTATTTTTGAGACATTATTTTTCAGCTATTAAACCTACTTTTGTGCAGTTTTCGTTTTCTATTGTGTTTATTATCTGATGTTCTATTATTTTCTTTTTGTGGTGATACTAAAGAGTTTTGGTATGGTATCTTAGTTTAAGTATCAAAAGTTATACGCTTTATGCGCGTTTTGTAATCAATGAATTCTCATTAATTTCTATTGACTTGCTTTAAATATGATGAATAATATTTCATATGCAGGAATGAAAATGTAAAATTCGAAATACAAGTCGTAGGTAGGTACTTGTAATAAATTAAAGGACTTATTTCATTTTAGGCTAGGACGGTGTACGTCTACCATAAAATGCCTAAAGATGTGGTTAATACTGTGTATTAATGAAAAATGCGTCAGTCGCCTCCTACATTGTGTACAAAAATATCTAAATTCTGTGCATTGTAGTGGAATTATGAACCCTAGTAGATTTTTATATCCTAGGTTGACTCCAATGGTCACATTGTTCTATAAATTATACCGCCCGTCAAAAATGACAAAATTGACGACATAAAAACTCGTAAATCACCTTTTTGCGGAAATAAGATGGAAATATTTGATTCGAAATTAATTTTGTACACTGCAATAAGTTACGATATTTTGAATTTGGTAAATATGTTAAATATTCGTATAACATATGCTACAAGTCACTCCAATGTAAATTAAATTACATTTAAAAAAGTGTAGGTAATTAAATACATTACAATTCAAATTATTATAATTTTGACGTATTTTATTAAAATAAAATATCTAATTTAAATAAATTGAATAATAATATCAAGGATCTCTAAAATTGTACTCTAACTAAATTATGATTTCGTCACTTTTCGACATTTCTCAGTAAAAAACGTCCAAACGAGATAAAAGCATAGCAACAATTTTTTGAAGTAGAGTATTTTACTATAAATTAAAAAGAAATTGATATTTAAAGAAATTAAGTCAAAAATGAGCACGGACCTTGGAGTCTGGATTATATATAATTAATAAAAACAAAAGAGTTTTTAATGTCCGTACCGTAAATTATTAGAGGGACAGTGATTTACTTATGAATAAATCTAAATTACAATATTTTGTTACAGCCTGGCAAGAGCTATTCCTACCGGTGATAGATTTAAAGAACTACTCTAAATACGTAGTGAGTTATCTCTCTAAGCTGCTGGACAAACATCAAAACATGGAAACTGCTAAAATAAGTCAAGATCAGCTGTTTGCTATGTTCGATATGGTGCACAGTAAAAAGAACGGACTCTCTAACGAATTGGCGAACGATTTGGTCAACCAAATGAGCAAATATAAGGTAAGTTGATGAAATATATATTTTTATATAGGCTATGCTAAAACTACACTATGTATTTAAAAAAAATGTTTTTTTTTTTTTTTGTAACAGTACGTTATTTTTCATTTGTTTCTTTCCATTATGGTAATGATAATGGGGAGGTCAAAAATTTAAATGTTGTCAATTGGTCCTCATTATCTCAACTTATACGATGGCGCAATTATATTCTGTGTAACGAGTGAGGCTTAAGGGAACTAAGTTAATTTAATGCAAAAACGTTGTGTTTATAAGGAAAAATATATGCGTTGTTCTATTTTTACTTCTCTTCTAATATATATTTTGATATACGATAGAAGTTAGTTTGTGATTAGAAAGAATCAAATTAATAATATTAAGAGGCCCGCTGTAAATGTAGACACGATATTTATTGCTAAAGAAATCAATGGAATCTGTTTATAAACAAGGACGATATGCCTAATAACAAATAAATAAATAAATAAATAAAGTAAAAAACACATTTTGGCGAATAAAGAACCATCTACGTAATGGAAAAAATTCAACTTCAATTTAATTTATTAATGCATAACATGGGTGTGTACATACAAGTAGATCGAACAATAACAAAAGAACTCCATATTCAGACTTTCAGCATGCATTACATTATAAATAAAGATCAATAATGTACTTACAATACTTTAGCTATAAAATAAAAATATGTTGTTTCCATTTAGTTGTCACAGAACATCAACTACAAACGGCACAGCAAACAAACATTACACAAAACGAGAAATAAGTGTTTATTACATAAAGACAACAAACAATAAACGCTGAGTTTTTAACATAAATAATTGATTAAGCCATAGAATTAGAAATCCCTACAACGTATTAACTTCACTTTAATCTGTGGACAAAACAGTAATTTTTTATTTAAGAATACTATTCATTGCCTAACCATATGACAGTTATAAATTTGGCTATAATATGCCGCCGCAATATTATCGTATGCGACATTTATCACCATTTTTTTATAGGTTGGCGGTATTATTTGATCAGTAAAAACTAACCTACCTACTTACTAAATATCGCTTCATTTTTTGTGTGTCTCACATAAATTGCAGGTCATTAAGTTACGGACATTTTTTATGGACAGTGTTAGTTCACTATTATTATATAAGGTATAGGTTACGTGATCACGTCATCTCGCTTGATGTAAAGAAACGGTGCGGGCTAAGATGAAGCACGCATGCCTAGGAACTCGCTACATTAAAATGCAAATTGTAGTTCTTAACAGGGGCCAAGGCTAAGACATCGCATCACCTATCGCTACTACTAGATGAGACAAGAACATGTCATGTTACTCTAAACACTTTCATTTTTAATAAAATATATATTGTCTTTATTTTTTGCCTTACCAATTTTACTCGCCGTGACATATTTTGTGAAATGACTAGACATGACAATACGAGAAAATTGCTACTCGATCTTATGACACTTTGTGTGTCAATTATAAAAGAAGGCAACGAGTATTGCACTGTTTAATTTTATGGATCTATGTCAGAGGCCTAGACATTTTTTTAATAAACAACGTGTAACAGAAAGATGTGGTAATACTGAAGGGTGTTAGCCTTTACAATCCAGTTGCCAATAAAAATAATAAAAAAAAAATTAGCCTTTACATCAAAGTGAACCTAATAGTGAATTATAGAACAAAGTTCGAGAAAAAAATATTGCGTCCTCCATACAACTTCGTCGATCACGTGACATATTTTTGTACGGAGAAACTAATATTTTTTTTTAAATTTTGCAATACCTTTTTCCACAATAAATTTGTCTTGATTAGTAGACAACATAAGTATTGTCACACCTTTCTGTTACACGTTGTAAATTTAATACGCTTGCATTTGACCGCAACTCGCCTGATGAATATCGATGTAGTGTCATAGGATGGCAGTCTTGCCTAGGAGAATACGATTCAGTCGCGTTTTGAAAAAATCCTAAAAAGGCCTACCTCTTTTCTCACCCTAAATTGTAACGTATTTTTTTGTTATTGGTGTCAATCGCTTCAATTTACTACACGTTTTATTATTTTGAAAAAAGTTATTGATTTCTTCCATCAAATAAAGGCTTAAAGGCAATCAGCGTATAAATATGATTGCTTAGGAAGCTTGTAACTTTGTGATATAAACTACAGAAAAAAATAAAACGGTAAAGCCCAGTAAATAATATAAGTTAGCTATGTGAAAAAAAACTCACTGGAATCGGACAACATCAAAATGTAGAAAAGAGCAGTATGGACAAGTTGGCGGCCTTATAGCTGTCTTAATCCAACCATTGTTTCCCAGGATATGTTCTTCAGCAAATGCGGCAACAAACTGCAAGTGACCTTCAACCAGATAATGAAGAAGCTTCCCAACCAGTACCTCAGTGGTCCCACCCTCGACCCTTACCACAGGGTGCTGGTCGACTGCTTGGTAGACTGCTTACAGAGGGACGACGCCTGCAACGCCACCTGGAGGCAGCTCTTCAATAGATGTACCAAACAGTCTGCCACTCTATTGGACTACATCGGTAAGTCAATCCTTTCTAACACCCGGCCTTTCCACTTTCGCTCACTTTCTGTGGCATCGTAGCTCCTGAACAGATGTATCTATGTAGCTCCTGAACAGACGTATCTGTGTAGCTCCTCAACAGACGTATCTATGTAGCTCCTGAACAGACGTATCTGTGTAGCTCCTGAATAGACGTATCTATGTAGCTCCTGAACAGACGTATATGTGTAGCTCCTGAACAGACGTATCTATGTAGCTCATGAACAGACGTATCTATGTAGCTCCTGAACAGACGTATCTATGTAGCTCCTGAACAGACGTATCTATGTAGCTCCTGAGCAGACGTATCTATGTAGCTCCTGAACAGACGTATCCATGTAGCTCCTGAACAGACGTATCCATGTAGCTCCTGAACAGACGTATCCATGAAGCTCCTGAACAGACGTATCTATGTAGCTCTTGAACAGACGTATCTATTCTGATATTTTTGGTTTTGTTTTCCAATGTGAATTAGTTGGGATGTGTTTAAATTTTTCTATTTCATTTTATGTCGCAGTGATATAATAAAAACTTAGTTTTTAGTATCATAAAATAACATCCTGTGTAAAAAATATACGAGAACTATCTCTGTGACTGTGTATTGACTAAATGATAAAGACAGTTAGACACACAGTAGGTTTAAATTTTTTTTATACAAGTGTTTAGAAGCGGGTTCGAAAAAACCTTAATCGTTATTAACCTGTGTCTCATCCTTAATTTCTTTTTGTTTTTAAATTTGATGTATCCAGTGTTACTCTCACGACTAAGACGAATCTATTGACAACACTCACATAAAAATACAAGCCGTTTAGGCTCTAGGGCGTGCCAAAGAAATATACATACATACACTCGGAAAACATAACCCTCCTTCTTTCGCAGTCGGGTAAAAATAGACGTTATTATTAACAGTTTTTTTATCAGACACAGATAAAAATATTAGTTCCAATACGTTTAAGGCGTGAAGGACTGTGAATTGGTTTCATTTCATTACAGTGAACACCTCGAAGTAATTCACAGAAATAATTTATACTGTACTTAATATTATTTATGTCACATTAACGCTTCTTAGGGTTATATTTATAAAATTAATGTGGTTACGATTATTGCTTACCATCACCTGTATCGGTTAAAATACTATCAATTCATGTAATTTTAAAATTAAAAAAAAAAATACTATATACCGACATAGTTTCAGCAGGCGAATATTATTATTATTTTCTGTTATTTTAATTAAAAATCAAACCAAACAATTTCGATAAGATTTGTATGCGACAACCTGGGAAGTACTTTCAAACCAGTTTTCCAAATTGTTCCTGGCGTCATAACCAGGTCTCAATATCTTGTTTAGCCGACCTTAGTAAAATAATAAATAATTTTAATATGACAGTAATTTCGACCATGACAAGCTCAAACCCACGGTCACAGGTTCAAATCAATCAAATAAAATCCAATCGTAATATTTTTAAACATATTCTGGGAAAATAAATACCGCCAAAAACATAACATGTATAAAAATGCACAAGACTCGCAGCGCAGTTTTTCTGCTGTGAAAAGTTGTGAAAACTAAATCTTTTTTTATAAATAATAAGCTTGCGTTTGACCGCAACTCGCCTAATGTAAAGCGACGATGCGGTCTGGGATGTAGCACGATTGCCTAGAAGACACCGAATTACTCGCAATTTGAAAAGATCGAGAATATAGTTACCGGGAAATAGAGAAATCGGCAGGGAATTCCACTACCTAGCTGTTCGCACAATAAAAGTAGACGCACAGCGTTTTGTGCGAGTCCGTGGAATCTCTACCATGTACCTGTGGCGTCTTGAAGTATCTCTACTTGTCCGACTGTAGAAAGGGGATGGGGGAATCAAATTATGTAATTCCATAATCAAAGCCAAATCGGTTAATTCAGTACTTATCTGTCTATGGGAACAAACAACGAACTACATTGTCTTAAACTGATACCTTGTTAATTGGCGAAAATCATTTATTAACACTCATATCAATATTACTATTATTTATTTCTTTAACAAATACAAAGCCTTATTAAGAAACGCGTCTCTTAACTTAAATCGTCATTCTGCCTTGTTTTGGCGCGTCACTTTCTTCATTGGATAGAACAAGACAAAATATCTTAAGACACGTTTATTAATAAGGCAGATAGTGACTTGGCAAACCGATAATGCAGGCATCTTGCTATTTTCTCAACGAAGTTACAGGGTGTCGAAAATGGTCAGAATCGCGAAAATGAAAAGAAAAATGGTTTTGCTCCACTTGGCGATAATCAATAATCAGATAATTGCGATAATCAGATAATCAGGCTGATAATCAACTCCAAATACATATAGTTATTTATTTCTCAATGTAGTTATAATTATAGTATGATTATATAATACAACGAGAGCTTTAAGGTTTTACACAATACCTAATACATACCTGTATTACAGACAGCAACTGGGAGGAGGTCAGTCCAAAGTTGAAACTGAAATCGCTGAAGGCATCCGTCATCGAGTACAAAGAAGTGGGAGTGGAAGCTTTGAAAGGCAAGAAAAAGGACGAAACTGTTGAGAGGACCAACAAAATCTGCCAGGTTAGTACCAAACTGTGACGTATATTTTAACTGGTTTTAACTGGTGGTAACTAGGTTATAAAATTCGTTGGCTGAATGAATTTGCCGGCTGCGTCTCTAATATTTTGCTTATGTGAAGATTATATTTTGTGACAAGCTTTAATGGTGTAGGCATACATCTTGAGGGAACCTGCTTGTCGGAGAAGATAAACTTTAGATTATAATTGAAGACCTAAATCCGCTATTTGGGCAGAGTAGACGGCTATGCCTACACCACATTTACAAGGGACATCCGTGCCCAGAGGTTTGCACTATGGGTGTTACTATGTAAATGAGGAGTAACCTCTTTTTTACTTAAGGAACCTGGTTTAGAAATCTGTGCATCTTGTTATTTAATTAAAAATAAACAATCAAAATTAATAATAATGAGTCTGATCCATCCAAAGGTTGCCTGGAAGAAATCTCTTTAGGCGATAAGGCCGCCCAATGTACTACCCATGTTTATAATATATTTTGCTGTATTTATTTATTTCTTAGTGTGCAATAAAGATATTCGTATTAGATTATTGTATTGTAATCAAATTTAACATTCATGTATATCATAACACTTATTTACTAACATTTGTCTGTATATTATCTAAATAACTCACACACAATAGACTCTTCTCGTACAAGCCCAGATGTGTTTCGTTGCTGACCACGACTCTTTTCTAAGATGTATCAAATTATATTAGTGATTCTCTAGATTTAAAGTTCTATTTCTGCTTACATTTGATTTCTTACCGCGTAACTCGTATTCATAAACTATAAAAACCAATAAATCGTTGAGATGAACCGGAAAATTCCAACTTGTTTTTGGATGTGATCGATGTGACGTGTCCTTTCACATCCCTATATTTTTTGTTGTTGCTAGTAACAAAATTGCTAATGGATATAAAAGCAGACATTAATCGAGCTTACTCCCAAAAACCATTTAAAGAAGTAAATATATCAATTTTGGATCCCTAATAAAGCATTAATTATGTTTCTGTAAATCTCTTGAGATATTCAAGAACTTTTGTAACCTCGTAAACTCGACAACAACGTGGTCTTGTAATTTTTAAATGACACGCAGTACTTTTTGACGTCGTTGATATGGCAATACCAATTTGGCAGTTCGAAAAAATCGACTCAGGATACAGGGCGGACATATTTCCTGTTAATTTCTATTCCTATCCGATCGAAATAACGAAATTAAAGCTTTATTAAGTGCAGTTCTTGATTCTTCTGAAAGTGTTTTAAAGGTAATTTTAATATAATCAACATTTGTAGGTGTGTGTTTGTGGCGGAACTTTGTATATAATCGTACTGGGCGGTACTAGCTTTGTCAGACGCAAATTGGAGTCTCAATATCAAATCTTCTGCTGCGTATTTGCTAGAGAACGAAACGAGAAAAACCACTTTTTATTCCGCGCATAGAGTCAGTTCGGACGCGGTTAACAGTACATCTCAATGTGTGACGCCCGTTACTTCGCGGGTGGTGATCGCGTATTACAATAAAGTGAATATTCTTGGAGTGATTTATATTTTTGCTAGAGGTCAGTGTCAGGTAAAGGTTAATTTCCACGTTTACTCGCTGTAATAATGACCATTGCATTGTAAAGGTGTCTTGATGTGGTGACACATTGTTATTAACCTTTTTTCCTCTTTATATTGTTCATTGCGCTATTCCAAAGTACAAGTAAGTGTTAAGTTAAATAGATAAATTTCTGTTTGCTCCTACATTCAGATTTATATTAAAAATCAAGGTCTTTTGAATAAACATGAACAGTAGGCCATGACTTTCACACTTTCTATTTTATGAACTTCTGTGTCAATATGTATGCTGTGTGGGCAGCATATTGATTAAATTACTATAGACCATCAATGTACAGTATAACAGGTTTGTAAATTTTCATGTAAAACAGATTTATGCTTGATATTACAGAAATACAACCAGCTTAGTTGGTCCATATAAGTTTGCAAAGTTTCACCTAGTTTGCCACAAGTTTTGACCATAGAATAGCCTTTCTACATTCAATTTCTACTGACATCTTGCAGGTGGCTCCCCTAGCATGGGTGTTTATCCCTGGGGACAAGACAGAATAGAGAACGGCTAAATTGAAATGTCACAACAACACATGCTTAGATGCACAATGGATAGCATTTTAAATTTGAATGATTAAATGTTGTCCATCAAAAGTGGAAAAAAAATAATGTAATTATGTATCCACTGCCCTGCTAGTAAGGATAAACATCATTGGCCAAAATTTTTTTTGTCTATAATGCATTATGCAATTGATAAACATATGGAAAGCTCCAATTTTTAAATAACCCACTAAGTGTAAATAAGAGGATAATCCAGTACCAAAATAATCTTAGAAAATCATCTCAGTTACAAACAAATATCATGCCTGCTATTGTCTGTCATAAGTTAATATCTGTCAGAACGATTTGTCACAATCTGTTTAGGCATAGTCACCATTGTTAATATCTCCTATATACAAAAACTATAGAGTTTGCACAAAGTAGTTCTTATGACACCATAAAAACTTAGGTGTTAACTTTGTTACCTTAACAAAAGTTAGTCATTGGTGTTCGTAATTGACTGGGTTAACTATAGATAGTAATTGTGTGTACAGGTGGCCTCTCCACAGCAAAAACTTGTGACATTATTCTGACCACTTTTATTCATTTTTCAGTTCAATTAAAAGGTTGTGTAAGTAATGTCTGTGCCAAACATAATTGAAATTTTTCAGTACATGACTTTGTGGCTAACTTCATTCCTCTTTTAGGGAAATAGCTCTTTTAATCAAAAATTCTCAACAACATAGTTTAATTATTATTTCTCACGCAGAAAAGCACACATTTTATAGTAGATTTAAATTGTAGTTGTAAAATGCTATAATTTGTATGCTTATTTTTGCATTTTTTCTGCAGGATATTCTAGACAGAATGACCAGCTCTAGAAGGTTCCCTTGGCTGTGGGCGAGCTTCTTCCTTCTTCTCAGTATCGCTGGCCTGGTGGCCTACGATGTCTCAAGAGTAAATGGCAATTTCCCCAGTAAGTAGACACTACAGTAACACACAAAACACCCCTAGCAGGATTGCAGTAAGAGACTTAGTAGGCATGATAGTATGACTCCACTTGCATCCTTAATAAATATTAGAATTATAATTGATGCAACGGAATTCATACCTCTACCATATTCACATAGGAGAATTGTGAAATGGTTACGATAAATGTGAAAAATCAAGTTATATTTTGTAGAGATATCAGTTGAATTACATCATTGTCATTATTTGGTTTTTTAATAAAGAGTTGACTTATCTTATTACTTTGCTATAAGAAACAGGGTCATAATTATTGTTTACACATTCTCTGTAACCTCTAGAGCTCATGTTTGCCAAACATCCTTTATCAATAGATACATTGTGGTCTAATACTGTTCACCATTGTTGACCAATTTCTTCATCTTTATGTATTGTTTCGTATAGTTTCTAAGGTCTCATCAAGAATTCGTTAACCTCAGTGTGGTAGATTTGAAGCTATGAACGTTTATATTTAAACGAAACAAATCTTTATTCATCAAAAAAGCTCTTTTTGCACAATGTCTAACTAAACAATGACAAATTATGAACTATTTACATGTCCGCTGCGGACATTTCGCGATAAATACATTGTTTTGGGATGGTGGAACCTTTACATTTATCTATTATTATTTTCAAAACAAAAGTGATTATATTTTGTCAGATAGTACATGAACATTCAATACATAGTAATTTTCATAAAACATTTGTGATAAGACTTAGAAAGTCGGTACTCCTGTCAATAGATTAGATTAAATGTGTGCCCTATTCCATGCTGTCCTTATCTGTTATTGTGTTGTTAATATATGTAGGTATGTAATGTATAAGTAAAACTATGTTTACTTATGTCATAATTTGTTGATATTGAAACGAAAAGATAAAAATGCTACAAAACACGTATATGACGTATTCGTATAAATAGAGTTTCGGCAAGACGTCACCGGTACATAAAGGTTCCATGGACTCGCAAGACACACTTTGCATCTATTAATTTATTTCAGGATCATATGCAAGACAGTTTTTTTTACATAAACTTTAGGCTTGCGTTTGAATGTTATTCACTTGATGATCAGTGATGATGCGGACTAAAATGTTAGCTATAATAATAAGGTATTATGCTTACCTAGAAGAGACTGATACTACTCAGATATATCTAGAATAAAAAAAAAATGCAATTAGAAGTTGGAATTGATTTTATCAAAATCAGTCCAGTAGTTAGTTAGATTTCAAATAAGAATAACTGGAAAGTAATGTTGTAGGAGCTTATCGAATTACACTTAGTTATTATAATTTTTTAATGTGGTTATTTATTTGTAAAAAATTTCCAGAGAGCGCAACCGGCCGCCTTTTCAAAGACTTGGGCATCCTAGAACACAGTCAAAAGGCGTGGCAGAAGACGTTATCCACGTCAGCACGCGGCTACCTATGGGTGGAGACCAACGCACCAATATACTACACACAAACCGTAGAGGTCCTCACACCATACTCGCAGTTATCTAAAGATGCCATCATCGTAGCTGGGAAGAAGTTGAGCATATTCTACGGTAACATAAGAGATTACATAGTGGAAAAGGCACCGCTGGTAGTAGCCACTATAGACCAATATGCTCCGGGATTGGTGGACAACGTGCAGGGATATTCATCAGCGGGTATCGAAGCTGTGAAGAAATACTCGAGTGACTATTATCAGTTGACCGCTGATTATTTGAAGACTAAAGTTTTTGTGTGAGTATTGCATTTTGTTATCTTTGAGCGGTTTTTCTTTGATTGTGTCTGTTTTGTATAATTACATAATTTATCTTTTGTTGCCATTGGTGTTTGAAGCGCTCATACAGAATTATCAGTCTGTAGTGTATACTCGGACAAAATAGGGTTTACTATATGTGTTGTTTTGAACCACATTTACTGTAAAATCTCTTGTGGAAAATATCCTCATCATCAGCTTATTTTAGTCTACTGAACATAAACTTCACCCAAGGCATACTTGGCCCTATTTTTTTTTACTTCACCTAATCGCGGGGCATCCTTTGCTGCGTTCTATCAAACTCGTTTACCTCATCAGTATTCTACGGCATATATATCTGACATATCGCCTGTTCAGCTATTTCTGATTTTCAATTACCCGATTTCAGGGTTAAACCCCATAGTTTAAAAGAATAAGTCCTGACTAACAATCACAATCAATGCAAAGACTTAATGGCTGAATCTAGAGACATGACATGTACTAAATGAATTTTAATAGAAATAGCTGAGTATATTGATGTGACCCTTTTCAAAGTACATTCGTAACTGATAACCCGACATATATAGAGATAACCGGATAAATCATACTGTTGCAAATATATATGTTCAGTTTGCAACCAATACTGTTACTGTGCCAATCAAAGTCGCGTGCATGATGTTTTTACGGTTTTAGGTATGAATTCTAATATATGCATTCTATGTAGCTTGGTCCTTCCGACGCACAGTACCAGAAACGCAAAATATCTTTTACGCGGATGACCATATAGCTTGGTAGCGGCTTTGACTGAGTGGAAGTTTCACTCAATATAAAATTCAGGATATGCTCTCATTGGAGGGCACACTGGACGAAGCACACATTAAATCCGCTCATAGTAAAAAAAATATTTCAAATAAAAAAGAAAACCAAAAACATATACAACATGTAACAGAAAGGTGCGACAATACTTAAGAGGATCACTGACCCTTCACTGTTTTCGTGTTTCTGATACAATTTTCGTTCCTAAGCCGACCTCTTTTCTCTTTTTTTCTAAATTGTAATGTATTTTTTGTTATTGGTTTGAACCCCTTCACTATGATGTATTTTAGGCCTACACGTTTTAGTGTTTTGATAAAAGTTATTGAATTCTGCATAATGAGGCATCGTAACAGCGCAAAATATGACTACTTAGGAAGCTTGTACTTATCGTATGGACAAGCTGGCGGACTATAGCTGTCTTAAGGGTGTTAGTCTACCCATCAAAGTGAACCCAATGCAGAAATAAAAATTTCTAAATTTCCAAAAAAATATTAGGTTCTCCGTACAAAAATAGGTCACAATCGGCCAAGCTGTACGGAAGACGCTTTATTCTTTTAATTTTGTAAAATTTTGTTCTACACCGGATCACTTTGATGAGTAGACTAACACCGTTAAGTATTGTCACACATGCTGAGACAAAACAGATTTTATTTCTAAGAATGACCTACATAATAAGTCGTAAAGGCTTTTGTAATAGTCGTTGTTGATGAATAGACCATTATTACTCTTTGAATTGTACTATTTGATTGATTAACTCTATGCAATACAAAATAATAATTCTTACATCTTGTGTCACAAGAAGTGGGCTTATCGCTAAAAGCAATCTTTTCCAAGTATCCTTTGGCTGAAGCACATTTAAAGCACCCCACAGATATTTCAGTGTCGGAGATGGTGTGATAAATGATATTTATTTTCTAATTTCCAGTGGAGACTGGGCACCGGAGATACTCCAGAACCGAACGCAGTCAGCGTTGAACGTGACAAGGTTCCACGTCTCGACATACTTCCACTGGTTCAGACAGCAAGTGAATGTCTACTCGGAGATACCGTGAGCAGTGTACTGACTCTTAGTGATAGTGTCCAGTGCTGGAGGAGTGTGTTTGGGATTTTTTAAGCGGCTTCACTATATAAGGTTGGTTTTCTTGAGATTCTGCTGTCATTGTACGTTTAAATTACTGTTTAACTATGGCTTGTATTTAGATGCTACAATTTTAAAGTTTTTAATTATGCTATCAACTCTTTAACCGTGAGAAATAACTGTTGTTGCACTCATATCTAGTTGTTTGATTTACTGTTAAGAATGAAACATGAAGAGCAGAAATGTAAACCAATTATAACTAAAATATTTGAATTTTTGCACAAAATACTTCATAGACATGTGTCTCAAGCGAACGGCGCTCGCACTCCCACTGTTCCCAACTTAGATATAATGTCTGTGTGCGGTGTCTATGTGTACGTTGCTCGAGCTCACTTTGTATGTAGATTAGCTTCTGTACAATTTGTCTTTTCTGGTAAAACTGTGGCAATATGTCAAATAAGTCAATGTCACCAAACATTTGTTTCCAAATGAAAACATCACAGTAATGTTATTATCATTTATTTGTTGATAGTAATGATTAGTGCTGTTTTTTTAAACTATAAAAATGTATGTAAGTACTTAGATGAACTTAGCTATAAAATTATTATGAATGAACATACATTTATTTACTATGATGACTTTAGGGCCTATTTATAAAAAAAATAATTAAAAATACCTTAACTCTAATTGTGAGCAGTTAGGTAAAAATAAAGTGTCACTGCTGGGCACAGGACTCCTCGTAAGGGGTATCACAGCACAAAAAAGAAAACACTCCTCCAATGGCACCCTATGTCTATTATATTTTAACCTTCTTCTTTCCAATGAAATTTCAACACTGTTGAGTACACCTTATCAAATTTAGTTATAGCAATGAATCTATCTAATTTATTATTCACTTACATCATTCGCCAAAGCAATAATTAATGCATTAATTAATTTTTTTGTAAAAATATCCATATCCATGACAAAAAGCTAGTTGTTAAAGTGGTTATAGACCTGAGTATCCACTGCAATTCATTTGGTCTATAAAATATAGGATTGCAATTTACAAAACTAACTAAAGGCCTTACCATAAGTTTTCGTAATTGCATTTTCATAAGCTGTAGTCACTTTGTTGTTTTTCTTGACGCATAATTTGCTTTGACATTTGATACCAGACAGAGTTTAATGAGTTTTTCCTGGAGCAAATTACTGCATAATTTGTCAAAAAACTAACCTAGTTTGGATTAACTTTCTTAGACCATCTCAAGAATTGCAATTGTCTCATTATGGCCGAACATTAAGTCACTGTTTGAAAGGCAACGTCTCCAGCTAAACTACAGGATATATAAAAATATAGCATAATGCATTTCTTGTTTAACTACCAAAAGGATAATAAGTTTAAATATTATGTTGATACACTCTTGAAATGCTCGTGTATGTGAGTGTTTAATTTTATAGATCCTTATAAGAAAATCCTATGGTCTGCAAACACCTTAAAAACTATATATAATTCATTGTTCCAACATTCCTTTGTAAGCATTTCAATTGACTGATAGTTTTTTCTTTAATAAATATTATCTGTTCATTTTCATGCAAAATAATCCAAATATAATTTGCCTCATGTTACTAGTACTTGTTTTATAAACTCGTGAGATTTAACTACGTTAGGGTCTTGTTTAATGTATTTATTCTAAGTATTCGGAAGAATCATGTTTTCTATATTAAAATGCAGCAATTTATTATTTAATTTTCAAATATAATTTTTCTTGAATCGATCATTTTTATTTGCTTGTTTTTTTTTTCGTAATTGTACTAATGTATTTGTGAAGTATGTAATTATAAATTATTGTGAGAAATTTGTAAATACACCAATACAGTGTGTTCCTCTGAATTATTAAGATATAACTAACATGTTGTGTTGTATGATAATTTTTAAGAAGCCACAATAAAATATTGTTAGTGAAGAATTGGACTCTTATTATTGTTTAGAATTAATTCGCAACCCAAAGCAACTGATAGGAATGGGAAGAAACTGAACATGGGAATATTAATAGATAAAGTTTTACGGCTGTCTCAGAGGAAGCAGATAACAAACATAAATATAGGGTATTATTAATGGTAGGCCTCTGTTTACTAATAGAGGCCTATCACTCCAAGACTAATTATAAAATATAATTTTGCAAAGAATATAAGAGAAGAAGTGATAGTGTTGAACAATAACACGCGAATTACCTGCGCTCTGAATATTCCGCAGAGTACTTGTTTAAATAATTATTAGCAGTTATTACCTTAACAATATTATTATATTTTTCCGTTGTTTACGTTTATTTTATCAAAATAAGTATATTGAGGAATTCCTCGACTACCGTAAAGTTCGGGTACCTGTTTGTTTGACAACACCACTCTTATTCCGCAAGGTCAGTACTGTTAATGAAGAACAAGACGTTTTACCCAATGAAAACATCTAGCAAGCATCTTCGGACGTCCGATCGGTCAAGGTCGACTGAAGGACATGTCCGTGATTTACATCCGATCCGGATAACGTCCTTAATTCGCGGCTGCCGGACGCGTTCAATAGCACGTTTTCAGTTTTACTCCTCAGTACAATAACCTTATTTCGTGAGGCAGAAAGTTTCTTTTATAAGGAGTTCAACGCTCTTTGGCTTATTCTGACATGGCCTATCATTATTATTTTATCCTACTCAGCTAGGTATTTGACCACAATTTCGCACGACCGCGGAAGTCAGCGATACTGTAACCCTAGATGGAGCATGCCTAGTCTGGAATACACTGACTCTGAAGGAAGACTGCCGGAACACACCGTTAGGTTCTTGACGACAGTTTTTACAACTTGAGGGTGGTAGCTATCCAGACGAGCGATAGTAAACGCCCTACCACCCTGCAAAAAAATATTACGGAAAGACAAAATAACCTACAATTGCCTCCGACGTGCTCAGTCAGTGCTAAATAACACTCCACGGTCACCCATTCAAGACTGACTGAATCGAACGTCCAAAACTTCGTCCAAAGCTTCTTATTGAGTAAATATATTAAAAACTAGGTTGCTACATAGCATTGTTAAATGCCTTTCTTCAAATAAAACAGGTAACGTTCACACAAACAGAATTTTATACTCATTATAATAGACCGTTTAATAACAGCGACATTAGAAAACAATAAACTAGATAATTTTAACTTATGACTACACATTTTACATGTCACATATTGCACCTGCGTACTGAAATCACATTTTCTCACATAAAAATAAATAATGTACTTACCTTATAGTATTATTAATTTGTAGTTACAAAGTGATTTATAATGGATACACAATAGGGGACTTTAATAATTATTAAAGTTCCCTATTGTGTATAGAGATAAGTACTTTACTGGGATAATTATGGTATATACCTATGTCTTGCGTCATTAAATAAATACAAACGAAACCGTATAATCATGAGCTAGTATAATTATTTAGAAGTTTCAGTTTTTATCAAACCTTACATATTCACGTTACATTCAACGAAGCAGGCCAGCCGCTTTTCTTTTAAGTACACGCCACGGATCTTTATGTTTGTGAGCTGGCTAGCGTCTAGAGGCTCCCCGTTCGCGCCCCTGCGCCGTTTGTGTACCGTTTTTTCTTCATTGCGCAGCCATTTGTTGCTAACTTCACAAACACAATATCTCGTGGCGGGCACTGTATACAAGGTTTCTGTTTCGTACACATCACCGAACTTTTTGTATGAGTAAATAACTGCAGAAAGTCCCTACTATTTGCACTATATGGAACTACTGCAAACTATGGATGCCAATTCAGTCACTGGGGTATGTGTTATAGGCCAGCGTCAGCACTGAATATTGATAAAAATTTACCTATTCACCAACAAACAAAATAATTTGTTAGTAAGTACTATTTATAATTAATTCGCCACTTTCTAAACTATTTATTTTTAGCCGATGTGAAGTTGGCAGCCAAACTTAGCAGCTAATATTATCCGACCAAATAAAGATCTCTTTAAAAATCTGTTTTAAGTCTTTTTGCAGCGGTTAAAAGGCCGGAAAATTTACAGCAACGTATAAAAATAATAAATATAAGCCTGCAGACGCCACGCATGATTATTTTGTAAAAAAGTTTGGATGTAATGTGTGAATTATTAAGTTAATAGAAGTAAGTCTTTTCCGGCCTCTTTACCGCTGCAAAAAGACTTAAAACAGATTTTTTTTAAAGACGATCTTTATTTGGTCGGATAATATTAGCTGCTTAGTTTGGCTGCTAACTTCACATCGGTTTATTTTTATAATTTTATTAGTTCTTTTATGTACTTACATCTATATTATTATTTATTCATACTACATGTCTGGCCCTAAATCTACTACCTACTTGAAAACTTTTGAAGTTCAGATTCGAACATTAGATTCTAAGCAACTCATTAAATAATATAGTAGGTATTTAATGAGTTGATTAGAATGTAGGTACTTTTCTTTGTTCTCGCGCATCAATGCTTAAAACCAGCATCATGCTGAGAGCTGGCTATTGCAACCAACTTCAAAAAAAGATGTCCTCGATTCTTCAGTGGCGTTGGCGGCGCCAGGACCGTTTACGAAAATTATTTTTTGTTGGAAAGATTCTCAATTGATTTACATTTTAGTTGGTCTCATATACATTTTACTAAGATTGGTCGAGTAGGTGCTTTGATTTGTAGATCAATATGTCGGTTTTTCACTTCATTAGGTATTACTTTTTTTACACCGAACATTGCTACTTGAGTCAGAGTTAGTATTTTTCTTTTTTGATTTGAGTCACAAGGAAACATGTTATTTCTCGTTTTCTTATGTCATCAACTTGAACTTCGCCTTTCTGCACCGTGTCTAAAATGGCCAGCACCACCCTAGTTGCCTGAAAAAACATTTTTAAATTAATAAAAATTATAAATACTCTTTATTTATAACCAGTTTACAATAAACAACTATAGCAAAAAACCTACGAATATATAGATTAGATTTAGACGTTTGATGGCGGCTTTATCGTAGCGGTCTCTTGTAATCGCGTGATGATCAATATTGAGGATAATAATTGAATTCAAATACATTAATCTTTATTGTACCTACTTCAACGTAGTAAATTATCTTATATATTCGATTTATACTACCTACCTAAAATAAGAGATGCCACGTGAATATATTTACTCAATCAAAATTTCAAGACGATAACAGTCTCATAAAATCTTAGTCTTGTTCGCCAAATCTCATCAAACTCGTTGAAAAGTCCAACCTATTCGAACAACATTCAGATTACTTTTCGAGAGAGGTGGAATAGCGAGTTCTCTAACTTTGCCCATGTGGTAATATTACGAGTAACAGTACAGTACCTTATACTTCAACGCAAACTCCAAAAGATCGTAAGCATTCTGCGCATTCAATCCCTCTATGAGTCTATCCATGCACTTCAATGCCAATACCGGCATGACATAATAGAAGGCCAGCAGCAGAAGCTGTTTCAACCCCGTCGTGGGTAACGTATGAAGGTAAACATAATTTTTGAGATTCTGCAGCGAATGTTTGGATGTTCCCGGCACCTCTACGTGACCTTCCGCGGCATCTTTCCATGTACCACAGAGCATGCGTTTGAAGACTGGACTGGCGGCTGCCAGAACAGCTTTGTGCATACGAATGGCACCATCTTCGCCACGCAATTCAAAATCTGTTAACTCATCGTCATAGAGGAGGGCGGCGAAAGAATTTACGTTGGATACGACATCCATAGTGATGGATACAAAAAACGTGTACCGCTGTTTCTTATTCTCGTGAATGAGATGCCAGGTGCCGTCGTCGCTAGTGAAACATTTGTCCATGATGCACAAGTCGGGGCAGTTCAGTCTTATTTTGTAACTTATATCGTGTTCCTCCCGTCGCTGTGTGAGAAATCTGAAAAGAATTGTTAAAGTAGGTATCTGCAACGAGTACAACATTGAAGTACACGTTCCTACATACTTGAATTGATAAAGATCGGAGAAAGCAGATTGGGCTGACTTACATGTATCGTTTAAAGCGTTTTAATAAAGACATTTTCAAATTGAATTGACTTACCTAACAAACACTAGATTGTGGTAAGTGTTAGTATGTTTATTGTCAATCTGGCTGAGGACGACGCGAGCTTGGAACACCACCGCACCATTAATGACGAATTGACTGGAATGCTTGTTGACGGCGCAAGGTGTGTTGTAGTTTGTCACTACGAACTTCACCTGGAGTGAGTTACCGCGCTGGACGAGGCCTGTGTGGTCTATTCTGTAATAAGGACCAAGTCATACTTTGAGAATTTGGGCAAGGCCCAGCAATGGAACGTTAACTCGTAGGCATTTAAAGAGTCGCTTTTACAAATCTGTCCCGTTAAAACTGAGTGTAGTTCAGTTTTAACGGGACAGATTTGTAAAAAGAAGATACTTAATCCGAGATCGAAACAACGCCTTCTTGCTTCAGAGGTAAGCGTTCACCAGTTACTCTATCATCGCTTGATCATGACGGTTAAGATACACAAGCCTCGCAGCGCAATTATTCTGCCGTAAAAAGTACCCTAAACCTGTTGTAGACCCAGACAAAGGGTGGAACAATACGTGTATTACATAAGTACAATATTATGGACAAATCAATTATAACCTAATTGTTTTTATCACTACAATTTCGAGCCTTAGTTGATTGGTTTAATTTTATTAATATTTTCTGAAACCGATGCCTCTTTACCTTGTAATATCCTGTTCTACTAATTCCCAAGGGCGGGGTCTCTTCAGAGCCATATTTTCTTTCACGTAAACAACTATAAAGTAGTATCAATTTACAAAATCGATATAGTTATAACGCACGTTTTGGCAGTAAATTATTTACAACAATAACAGGCACTTAATTACTTTAATAACTGGTAGTCAAAATGTAAAATAAACCACTAAACTGTCTTTTTTAAACAACTACTACTCAGTATTGTAGTACTTTCTGAAACTTGTCAAACTGAATGATTTCGCACAAAGTAAGAAAATAAAAAGCGAGCCATATAAAAATGTGGGTATTTTTAATTTTTTAGTAAATGTTACCAGCCCATTCTCATACTAGCTGAGCCAAATATCATTTGCCTTTGTGTTCTGATCTGTTAATCGTAACCTTATTCATTTAGTTAATATATTCATAGCTAGCTTTACCCTGTTTATCCTAAATAAATGTCAGTGGGACTTAAAGAATTAGAGAATACATTTCAGTGAACCTTCTGAAAGTCTTATCATAGTTAAAGATACTTATGAATAAGTTGGCAGTGTTTAGAACTGTACATTTGATTAATTAAAGCGCAGAGAATTTCGTGCAATTATGTTAAGAATTATTTAGTGGACAATTCTGAAGGGCTATAAATTCGGCATAGCATTAACGCCTCTTTAGTTTAGTAAATTCAGCACTCATTTTAACGCACTTCAAAAAAGGAGGATCTCAAGTTTCTTGGATGTTTTTCTAATATATTTCTCGAAATTTCTCTGTGATATTATTTATAACTAAACCAATTGTTTTTTTTTTGTTTGTAAGAGTAGGTACGAGTATGATTTTAAATCGTTCCTATACATTTTTATTAAAATCAGCCCGGCCCAGTAACTTATATTATTAGGTTCTTTAGGTATTTCACAACCAGCTTGCAACAGCACTGAAGTCAATGACACTGTGGCCTCTAGCTAGATGGAGCGTGCCTAGTCTGGATAATATACTGGCTCTCAAGGCTGCCGCAACACACCGTTAGGTGCTTGGTGTAAAAATTTTCAACTTGAGAGTGGTAACCAGCCAGGCGAGCGTCAAAACCACCATGCTATTGTTGCCCCACCACGTTTTACTTCACCGGTAGTTTAGAATCTTCTTGAATATTTCGTGGAATCTACCCCATTAACCACTTGCCCGCGGCCCAGCACACTTACGCTTGCCAAACGTCCGGTCAAGCTGTCCGAGCTCGCGTCCAACCAGCAGTCCAGCAAGTCCTTAAAAAAAACCACTTGTATTTTGTGGTGGTATAAGTTGAGTCGAGTCTATTGCAAAGTTACCGTATGGTTTTTATGTAATATTTTAATTAGATTTCTATTGATAAAATAAATTAGCTACCATGCAAATAAAATTTTAATATTAAAAAGCTTCCTTGCTACTCGTATAACGTTTTAAATGGGCATCTAAGAAAAGTTTTTGTTTAAACTACAACACCGAAGATTTTTTTTTTTGTAATAATGATAATGTATAAATAATTATTTATAATAATAATAATATATAAATAATTTCAGCTAGTCCTTAATAACAAAATAAAATATTATATCCTTATATTATATTATGTCCTTATATTACATTAAGTTGCTGTAACGTTTGATGTACGAGTTGGCGTCCAAAGCTTTCTAACAAGTTTGGTTAAGGTACATTTTAGTTATAAATAGCAAAACAAAAAAAAAAAGAATCACCCAAATTGAAACACGCGTTACGAGTTATAGTAAAATACGACATTAAAATTTATCTCCCCTAAGAGGTTCATGCTGATTTACGGGATAATATAATCCTACATCATGCAATCAAGTTTCATTCAAATCCATAAAGCAGTTAAAGTAAGGGAAAGTCCAGAAACAGACAGACTGACAAAAACTAAAAAAATGCTGGCATTGATTTAGCTGTAATTTTCTGACTGAATCTTTGTTCTTGGCTGAGCTAACATAATTTTATTTTAAATATATTTAAATCCATCTGACACTAATGTAAATTACTTTGGAAGTATATTATTTTCAAGTTTTCCATTTTGTAAACTGCGTGACGCAAAGAAAAAACCAAACGAGGACAAAACAAATGAATTACGGTTTTCGAAATACAAATGTATGAATAAATAGCTGTATAAATTTGAAATTGGAATCCCTAACCAAAGAAGAGATATTTGAGATCAAAGTGGCCAGTACGACAAAACGCCAATTTCATATATAAGGACCTAATATAACAGTAGTTTATCGTTAGTACATAATCCTGTTTAAATTTTGTAATTAAGTGAATTGTATGATTTTGACACGTAGAATGTTGTAACGTGACTTGCCCTAGTATAACATAAGTAAATAAATAATTTCATTACTAACTGTAATTATATTCCTAGATCACTATACTACTAAACTCTGTACTTAAGTTTTTCCTATGCAGTGAGTTGTATCTTTGATTATTTATATGTGTGTTCGCATATAAATAATTAAAGGTTGTATTGTAGTGAAAGTTTAAAAATAATAATTCGTTCAAATTTTACGCTTCCCATTACAGTTCTAAGGCGCCTTTAATTCACAAGTTATTTTAATAAAGAAGTGATTTAATAACTGAAAGTAGATTTTTTTCAGTAATTTCTTATTGAAAATTTGATTTATAAACTAAAGTAGTTAACCGATTTCGATATAATTTGTATGGGCCTAACTGAAAAGTATAGTGATAGTGTAGACCTAGAACAAAAGCAGTTTTTTTTACAAATTGCCTCAGTCTATGCTTAATCAGGGAATTTACGAAAAAACAACATCTTCATTTTGAAGTGGGTTAAAAAACACAATGTTTACTGAAATAAAATTTTATTAGGTACTTATTAATTGGTTATATAGATATTAAAGCGTTTAATGAAAATGACATAAGACAGCAATTAAATTATTTCATTTTTACTTAAGACTATACATTTTACATGTCACATGTTAATAGTTCAAATATTAAAAAAACACATAATCTACTTGCATATTTCAATCACATTTTCTTAATTATAAAGTACATAGAGAATAATAATGCATAATTAGAAAGTGCTTGGATTTTTTCTAATATACTTTGTTCTGTGTTTTGTATAATAACATAAAATCTAAAAAAATATCATTACTAAAACATATTCATAAGCGACAATATAACTTTGAACTGTTATGAGATAACTTTGTCAGTTTTATGAAAGCTTACATTCACGTTACGTTCTACGAAGCAGGCCAGCCGCTTTCCTTTTAAGTATACAAGGTAATCGGTTAAGAGAAGACGAACAAATATTAGGTAATTCGGACATTTGACAGCACAACAACGAAATTTTTGCAAAAGTAAATCCCTTAACCCAGCAAAAGTCCTCTTTGCACCATACAGATACTAAACTATTGTGGCTAATTCAAAGAGTCACGATGCAAGACATATACAACAATGTGCAATCGCCAAGTCGAGCATATATTATACGAGTTATTCTTATGAAAAATGTAAGATTACACGGGCAAAAATAAATAAATGTGTTATCATAACAGTGAGCTACTAACTAATTTTATCTCATAAGGCAGCGCCAGAACTGAGCACCGATATAAATGTAGGTTCCTACCTATTGCTCAACTTCGCCTATATGTTAGTTAGCAGCATTGAAATAGAACCTAAAATAAATTAAATTTATATAAGCTATTACTATTTATAATTTATTTCATCACTTCCTAAACTATATATTTTTTAATATTATTAGCTGTTGTTCTTATTTCTATGTTATTTATTTATTCTACTTGTCTATACCTAAATCTGTTTTTGACACGAACTTATGGTAAGTATCTCTATTATTAATGAATTGCTATTATGTGACCTCGCGCATCGCTAAAAACCAACATCGTGCTGAGAGCTGGCTATTGCAACCGACTTAATAAAGGAGGTCTTCGCTTTTTCAGCGTCGTTGGCGACATCACTGACTTGAAAAATTATATTTTGTTTGAAGGAGTGTTACAATTTACATTTTAGTTGACCCCATATAAATATTACGAAGATTGGTGTCCAGTACTTTATAAATCAAGATACTCTTTTTCTTATGTCGTCGACTTGCACTTCGCCTTTCTGCACCGCATCTAAAATGGCCAGCACCAGAGGAGTTGCCTGAGAAATACATTTTTAAATTAATTATTATTAAGCGAAGCAATAAATAACTATAGCAAGAAAAAGTTACGAATAATTATAGATTTATATAATTTATTTCCCCCTTTCCACAATTTAACAAGTACGGATCCTGCAAGACGCCACCGGTATGGTATGGTAGAGATTCCATGGACTAAATGCTTTGCGTCTACTTTCATTGTGCGAACAGCTAGGTTGTGGAATTCGCTGCCGATTGGAGTTATCTATTTCCCGAGAGTTATAATCTGGATCTTTTCAAATTGCGAGTAATTCGGTGTCTTCTAGGCAATCGTGCCACATCCTAGACCGCATCGTCGCTTTACATCAGGTGAGTTGCGGTCAAACGCAAGCTTATTATTTATAAAAAAACAGATTGATGGCGTTATCGGTTAACTCTCTTGTAATCGCTTGTTGATAAATTTGGCATTACACAAATTCAAATTAAATTGTTATTTATTAATTACTAAATTTATCGTACTTCAACACAATAAATTACCTAACATATTCGATCTATCGATCTAAAATAATGTAGGCGGCATGAAATGCTGCTAGTAAAATTGTATTAAGAAAAACAAATGCAATCGCATTTTTATTTGAGACTAAGGATTCCAGGATCTAAGCTATCACCGAACCAAATTTCATCCAAATCGGTTGAGCAGTTTTTGAGCGAAAGAGTAACAAACATACATACATTCTCGCAAACTTTTGCGTTTATAATATATTAGTATGATTTTCATAAATAGTGACTAAAATATAAGTAGGTAATCTAAGGGAAGTAACTGTCAGTCATATAAAAAAAAAAAATACTGAATTTCATTTAAAAACCTACTTACTGAACCGATTTTGACCAGTAGATAGTTCCGCGAACTTGTCACTACAGTGATAGTAAAACACTGCTCGATGCTATGTGTTAATGTCGTTACGTTTTTATTTGTCTTATCTTTGATATTATTGTTGTAGTGTCTTGTGTATCTTAATCAACGTCTTCTTTCTTTCTTTTCTTTTCTAACTGTTAACTTCTCGACCGCAATAATCTTGCGGCTTAAAAAATATTTCAAGCTTCCAAGTTACACTTACTGAGTTTAATTTAACTCGACCACGACGACTAATTACTTGACACGACTCTACTTTACAGTTTAATATCTTGCAAATTCAAAGAACTTTAAAACTGACACAATGCACAGATGGTAACCAATTAATAAAGAAGAAAAATTGGTTTCAAAAAATGTCAAACGCGTCAAAATTTTGCCAAGATTAAATGGCATCTACGACCTGCTAATTCGAAATTTATTGCGGACATCCATACACAAAAGCAGTCTCTAAGGAGATACTCTTAGCCCGCTTGGTTAATAAAATTGAAATTAACAACATGACGTGACGATTTTTTAGTCTTTAGAATTTTTATTACCTATAAGTTTAGTATGTACAGTTATGTCTCTACAAAACTTTTATTGAAATCTCTCAGTTAATAGCGCCATATTCAGTTTTTCTTTTTTGGAGAACATAATCATCTAATCAAATTCCAGACGATTAAAAATCGTAAGACTTTTCTAACCAGTTTCATCAAAGTTCGTAAAAAGTACAGCCTGTTCCCATAAAATTCATTCATACAAACTTGCCGGACGTATTTTTACTGACTGGCGAAACCAAATTTTGACAAATTTGACACTCAGAAACTTCACCCATGTGGTAATTTAATAACAGTACAATTACCTTATTCTTCGACGCAAACTCCAAAAGATCGTAAGCATTCTGCGCACTCAAACCCTCTACAAGTCTATCCACGCACTTCTGCTCCAATACCGGCATGATATAATACGAAGCCAGCAGCAAAAGCTGTTCCAACCCCGTCGTGGGTAACGTATGAAGGTAAACATAATTTTTGAGATTCTGCAGCGTATGTTTGGATGTTCCCGGCAACTCTACGTGACCTTCCGCTGCCTCTTTCCATGTACCGCAGAGCATGCGTCTGAAGACTGGACTGGCAGCTGCCAGAACAGCTTTGTGCATACGAATGGCGCCATCTTCTCCACGCAATTCGAAATCTGTCAACTCATCGTCATCGAGAAGAGGGGCGAAAGAATTGACGTTGGATACGACATCCATAGTGATGGATACAGAAAATGTGTATTGCTGTTTTTTATTCTCGTGAATGAGATGCCAGGTACCGTCGTCGCTGGTGAAAAGTTTGTTGTTGATGAACAATTCGGGGCAGTCAAGTCTTATTTTGTAGTTTAGATCGTGTTCCTTTTGTCGCTCTTTGAAGAATCTGAAAAAAAATTAAAAGTCGTTATCTGCAACGGGTACAACATTGAAGTACACGTTCCTACATACTTAAATAACTAATAAAGATCGGAGAAAGCAGATTAAAAAAGTCATTTTGAAATTGAATAGATTTACCTAACAAACACTAGATTGTGGTAAGTGTAACTATATTCATTGTCAATCTGGCTGACGACAACGCGAGCTTGGAACACCGCTGCACCGTTAATTATGAATTGACTGGAGTCCTTGTTGACGACGCAGGGTGAGTTGTAGTTTGTCACTACGAACTTCACCTCAAATGAGTAACCGCGCTGGACGAGGTTTTTGTGATCTAATCTGTAATAAGGACCAAGTCATACTTTAAGAATGTATTACCACTATATTTAACAGTGAAGGAAAACACCGTGAACTGCGGATTACGTATCTCGAGGCAGTATAGCGATCGCTTCGCGATTAGTTGCAAAATGTTTCTAGAAACCATATTACGGATGGCTATCGCCCGCCTATCGCAAAGTTGTTGCTGAATGCACATTGCCTGTCGCGAGATTCGTAATCAGCCTGCCTGTTTGTCAGTGAATGTCAGTCGTGAATTTGAATTCATATACTGAGATCCATATTTAAACATCTCAAGATTGACACAAAAATACAAACAAACAGATTGTAATATTTAAAAACAAAAATAACTTAGGTGGTAATAGCCAACCAACGTCGGTCCGTTTCAGTCTTTCCGCCAAGCTTCTGATGATAGAATTTTTACACGCGTCAACTCAGGACATGAAAGAAGCTGTTCGTTTGCATTTTATGGCATTGAATGTATCCACTCGCGCCTCAAAAAAACTTTCCAGAGGAGGTACAAAAACTTTTCTAGTCCCATCAACTGCCTAAAAATGTAATGAGCAACTCTGATGGGCTTTTAAGGTGTAATTTGTCCAGAACTGTCACTGTATAAAAAGTCTGGCAGAAGGACTAGAACAAAATAAATATTTTGTTCAAATCAGACGCTGCCCCACAGAATTTTCTGGCAATCGTGTTGCTTACCACGCAAAGAACATGTCGCTGTCTCTCGATGTCATCCCTTAATTTAGATGTTATGATTATTTGCTTCAGAGGCAAGCGTTCACCAGTTACTCTATCATCGCTCGAACATGACGGTTAAAGATAAGAATTATCTATTCCAACTGCTCGGTTGTATTGCACGGGAGAATTTAACTAGTTTCAATGATTTTAAGAAGACGGAAGAGTTTATAATAGTTACTGCTAAGTAATCAAGTTACTAACATTAATATTATGTACATTATGCCGAGTTGGAGCCGTTTGTGCCAACAAATTTAGGTATTCATTACGACAAATCTCAGTACAAGTAGTTTATATGGTTCAAATAAATTCCTTTCGTTCTTCTTACGTTATTATAACATTTATAAAGGAAATATTATTTCCGTAAACAAAGTAGGTACAACCATTTTGGCGGGCACCACACTAGGCAAAGCCTGTATCTTGGGGCCCCGAATATTAACTCCAATTAGTAATTATGAATTATTTGACAACAATAATAATTAATTTTACTACTATTATTGTATTGTATTATAAGTAAAGTAGGTATACACATTTAGATACAAATTAATTTGCACTGATTGAAACAGCTTGCCTATTTATAATTCAATCGGAAATAATAAAATGTACTTTAATTTTTAAAATAGTGGCGAATAAATACAATTTTATGAAAAAGGTAGTAGTGACCTAAGTATTAAGACAGCTATAGACCGCCAGCTTGTCCATACAATAAGATCTCTTTTCTACCTTTTGTTTTTTTCCGATTAGAGTGTTTTTTTTTTCCACATAGCTAACACATTATTTACTGGGTTTAAATTTTACGTATGTTACTGGGTACGTTTAAGTTTTTTCTGTTTTTTAATTCACTTTAAAGTTACAAGCTTCCTGAGCAGTCATATTTCTGTATGATAATACGATGCCAATTAAAGCCTTTATAATACAGAATCCAATAACTTTTTTCAATATAATAAAATGTGTATACCTAAAATACATTATAGTGAAGCGACTGACACCAATAACAAAATATTACGTTGCAGTTTAGGGGGTGAAAAGAGGTACGCCCCGGAACCAAACGGAAAATTGTGTGAGAAACACGAAAACAGTGAAGGGTCGGTGAACCTCTCAAAGAATTTTGTCATTGAAAAGAGGCACTCTGGGCAACATACGTATTATACCTACAGAATTTATTTACCTACACTAAAAAGGGTACCTAGGCTACCTATCACTTAATTACAACATAATTACTTAATTTTTCGTTACGACGACATCAAGTTTAAGTACTGTTATGAAGACAAACCATTATTCTTTTGTTTTTATAAGCCTGGGTATTTTTGGTTGCATTATGACATAAAGACTTCCATTTTCGAACACATTATTTCTTGCGTACAACTGAAAATTAGGATAATATCGACCTCGTTTATTGTAAGTAATCTTTCTGCGGCATCTGAGTTACCTAATAAAAAAACTACCAACCTCCCAATAAATATTGATTATTTTTATGTACCTAACCCCTAAAAAGATGTTATGTGATGATAGTGTTAAAATTATAATATTGGCTTCGGCGTCGTGGCGGCCGTGACGATATATTACAAAAATACAGTTTTGTGGACAAATAAATTGTAACCAAATAATAGTTTCTTATTACTAAAGTATTAAGCTAGGTCAGTTTTTTAAATTAATATTGCTAAAACTGAAGCCTTACCTTTTAATATCAGATTCCATCAATACCAAAGGGCGGAGTCTCCTCAGAGCCATAGTTTTCTTTCACGTAAATAACTATTTAGTAATGTCAATACACAAAGTCAGTAGGTAATTAATTACTCCAATAAATGGTAGTCGGAATGTAAAATGAACCACTAAGCTTACTTTATTTAAACAACTACTACTCAGTAACACGTTGTGAAGCGTAACAAACTAAATGATTTCGCATAAAGTAAGAAGATAAAAAGCAATCCGTATAAAAATGTGGGTACCTCGTTTTTTTTTATCAAATATCTTTTACTTCGTTCATTTTGTTTATAGCTATATTAATTATAGTTGCTTTGGAACCCCATCAGAGTTAATGAATTATATTTTATATAACTTTTATTAATTTAAAAATATTATGAGAATAATTATTTACACATTTTTTTTACTAAAAAATTTAAAACTTTCTTGCAATGACATTCCTTTGCATGTTTTTTTTGTGTTGTTGTGAAGTTATGACCCACTAGCTGCTACTCGACTCGAAAAAGTTATTAAGTACCGACTTGTGTTACGGCAGGCGTCTCGACACAACTTTTTCAGTTATATCGATTTTAAAATCGAAACTTAACCGGTTTTCATAAAATTAAAATGGGTCCCACTAAATCATTTTTTTTTTCATATTGCTCTATCCGTCTCAGAGAAATGAGGTAACAAAATAAAAACAATCGAAATCGACTGTTTTTTTTTGTTAAAATCTATGCACTTAACTACTGGACCAATTTCGATATAATTTGTATGGGTCTCACTGGAATATATAGATTTAGACAAATCGCCCCGGCCGTTCATGCTTAATCGGAGCACATACAATAAATCCTCTCCTTTTTTGAAGTCGGTTAATAAAACACAATGTTCACATAAATAACACTTTAATCTACATTTCTCATACTATAGCGTTAAATTTAAATGACATTACAGAGAGCAATTAAATTATTTCAACATGTATGTACATGTCACATGTTAAAGTTCAAATTTTAAATTTGAACTTATATAAGATATAATTACTAATCTACTTGAAAATGTCAATCACATTTTGTTTCATATACAACGTCTAGTAGAAAGGGTGTTAGTCAACCTATCGAACTGAACCGATCGCAGAACAAAATTTTACAAAATTAAAAAAAATATATTAGTTTCTCCATACAAAATTGGTCACGTGACCGGCGAAGTTGTATCGATGATGCAATATATTTTTATTAATTTAGCGAATTTTTTGTTCACAATAAGCTCCATTTGATCGGTAGACTGACACCGTTGAGCATTTTCACACCTTTCTGTTACACGTTCTATATAAAACATATGTAGTATTAATTTGTAGGTACATAGTTATTTATAATTATAAAGTGCTTACTGAGAATATCTTTCTGTGAGTTAATATTTTTTTATATGTCTTGTATCATTAAATTAAATAATAAATGACTGTAAAACGAATACACACATTCATAAGCGAGAATATTAATTTGTACTGTTGTAAGATAACTTCGGCAGTTTTTAGCAAAGCTTTCCTATAACGATACATTCTACGAAGCAGGCCAGCCGCTTTTCTATTAAGTATTCAAGGTTATCTGTTAGGGGACAACGAAACATGAAAGAATTTTTTTGTACGAGTATATCCCTAACCCTCCTAAAAGTCCTCTAGGCATAATACGAAACTACTACATGCTAATTCAAAGAGTCACGAGACTAAAGACATATACAAACATAGATACATATATTATACGAACTTGTTATTATTTGTTACTAGTACTAGCTGTGCCCCGCGGTTACCCGAGTAGTTCCCCGTTGGATTATCGAGATAATGGTGAACTACTTGTTTTGAAATCAGTTAAAAAGTATCATAAGTCCTTTCCCGGGGTCCAATCTACCTGTCTCTACCAAATTTCATCCAGATCGGTTCTGTGGTTTTGTCGTGAAAGCGAGACAGACTGACAGACAGACAGAGTTACTTTCGCATTTATAATGTTAGTTAGGACTAGGATTATTAATGCGCGAAAAAATGTGTTTACATGACAGCGGGATCAAGCTACGGGCTTACTGGTTTTATCTTAAGACACCAGCGCTAGCATTAAATGAGTATCGATATAAATGTACCTTTTCGTCAACTTCGCCTGTATTCCATTATTAGACGAGAGAGTATATAAAATGTATCTTTTACTATTTATTTATAAGTACCACAGCCAGTACTTAGTAGCTAGTGGTAGGAAGTCCTAGTTATCTTATTTTTATGAAATATTATTTTTTATGATATTAATTCTACGTACTACTTAATTTTTTTAAGAAGACGGGTATTCGCGCGTAATTGATTGTTGGCAAGGTCCAACTAGAACTTAAACTGTAGTTGCACATTTCCAACAATCAGGTACCTACGCGTGAAAACGCGTCTTCTTAAACAAAATGAATCAAACACGCGTTAGTTTCCTAAATAAAAATACACTATACACAATATATATTATCTGTTTATTTCATATGTCCGTGCCTAAATCTATTTTTATACGATATTTTACCAATGACTTTATGTTCTTATAACTATTTTATAATCCCGCGCGTCTCTATAAATCAACGCTAAAAGCCAGCATCGGAGAGCTGGATATTTTAACCTACTTCAAAAAAGGAGGTTTGAAATACTTACTTAATGCTTTCTAGTTTATCCCATATGAATTATACCAAGATTGATTCCATAATTTAATTTATAAATTGGGATAACTAAAAATTTTAAACGCTGAATGAATGTGTTTTTTTTAATACATTTATAGGTTCTAATTTTTCAACGCATTAGACACTGCGAATTAATTTAGTTAATTTTTAGACGTATGGGAAAATCCGACTAGATTTAGTTTATTTTCGACACACGGGACTCTGTGACTCGATTTAATTTACTTTTCGACGCTTGGGACTCTGTGACTCGATTTTAGTTCACTTTTCGACGCATGGGACTCTGAGACTTCATTTAGTTTCTTTTCCGACACATTGAGCACTGTGCAATTCAATATAGATTATTTTTCGACGCTCGGGACACTACAGCTTGAGTCAGAGTCAGTTTGTCCTGTTTTCGGCTTGTTAGTCACAGGAAACGTATTTTTTTGTTCTCTTTTTCTTATGTCGTTGACTTGCACTTCACCTTTCTGCACCGCATCTAAAATAGCCAGCACCAAAGGAGTTACCTGAAAAATATAATTTTAAATTGAGTAAGATTTTACTCTGTTATGAACCAGTTTAACAAAAGAGACATATAACATAATATATTAATAACTATCACAAATATATACATTAAGATGTTTAATGGTGGCCTAACTAACGAATCTATTGTAATCGCGTCGTGATGAATATGCGGGGGAAGTAATGGATATGCAATCATTTACATGAATTCAAATCAATTTATTATTTATAAGAGTTGGAGTTTTTATACTTCATCGTACTCCGACATTATAAATTACCATACATTGTGATTTTTTTTATCTGAGATTTTCATAAATGATAATTTGTAATTTTATTTAATAAATCGAACTACTGGACAAATATCGATAATAAAATGGAAATGGTATTAAAATAGACGTGAGTTTTAATAAACTGAATTTTTCATAGTCTATCCGTTGCAGAGAAATCAGGTTAGAAAAAATAATATTTATTTATGTTTTGCAACTATCATTTTATAGTTTAAAAACTAAATAAATAACGCTTTTGTAGATAACCGAGCTAAAAAGTAAATAAAATATATAGGCTGTTTTATCAGAGGTGTATTGGTCTCATTATTTACTACGTTTTTGTACCCGAAATCAGATTCGCACATCTGGCGCGACCATTTCGCGAATCGGACCGCCGCCGCGCCGCTGCGCCGCCGCGCCGGCGCCTGGGTGAACAGGTATGGAGCGGAGAGCTGGCTCCGACTTGTATATTGCTCGAAGTGGGACTTCACGTTTGGTATAATTATGTAGTTCATAGAGTAAGATACTCCCGGTGCATTGGCTACCACTCCACCCTCCACCAAATATGAATCTAATCGGTCGTCGGAAAGTGGGTCTGAACTACTCGTACCTTGCAAGATTCCGTTACATATATTCTTAGGTACATACATAGATCAATTTAGAATAATTCTTAATATAAGTATAGTATCATGCGTCTATAAAAATATTATCGAAATCTCCTGGTTTTTGGAGAATAAAATCACCCAATCAAAAATTCACAACGACAAAAATTCCAAAAAAACGTATTAAAAATACGACCTGTTCGCGAGTACAACATCCTGGCGAAAATTTTTACTGACTGGCGCTCAGCTCAGAACCTGATTCATAAGCCCAAAAGAAGATTTTTACAACAATTCCAACGCTCTTTGGTCTGGCGAAACCCAATTTTGACAGATTTGACACACAGAAACTTCACCCATGTGGTTATTAATAACAGTACAATTACCTTATTCTTCGACGCAAACTCCAAAAGATCGTAAGCATTCTGCGCACTCAAACACTCTACAAGTCTATCCACGCACTTCTGCTCCAATACCGGCATGATATAATACGAAGCCAGCAGCAAAAGCTGTTCCAACCCCGTCGTGGGTAACGTATGAAGGTAAACATAATTTTTGAGATTCTGCAGCGTATGTTTGGATGTTCCCGGCACCTCTACGTGACCTTCCGCGGCCTCTTTCCATGTACCGCAGAGCATGCGTCTGAAAACTGGACTGGCGGCTGCCAGAACAGCTTTGTGCATACGAATGGCACCATCTTCGCCACGCAATTCGAAATCTGTCAACTCATCGTCATCGAGAAGAGGGGCGAAAGAATTGACGTTGGATACGACATCCATAGTGATGGATACAGAGAATGTGTATTGCTGTTTTTTATTCTCGTGAATGAGATGCCAGGTGCCGTCGTCGCTGGTGAAACATTTGTCGCTGATGAACAATTCGGGGCAGTTGAGTCTTATTGTGTAGTTTAGATCGTGTTCCTCTTGTCGCTGTTTGAAGAATCTGAAAGAAATTTAAAAGTACCTTTAGTGAGTGCAATATTTAGCAGGATAATAAGTCGAAGAAAGGTAATTGCGCTATGTCATCGCAGGTTTAAGTAATTGAAAAAAAACGTTGATATTTCCATAAGTATTGCTACTATTGTGTGCAAGTCCTAACTCTTTGTGATCCTTTATACTTTTTTGTCTGATGTGGACTCTCTAAGCTGCTCGCTGCTGTCTCGCAACTATGCGTTCGAATCATGGTAATGGAGAAGAATACTTCGAATACCATTGACAGCACATCGGACCAACATG
Source organism: Ligdia adustata (assembly GCA_947049295.1). Classification (NCBI taxonomy): domain Eukaryota; kingdom Metazoa; phylum Arthropoda; class Insecta; order Lepidoptera; family Geometridae; genus Ligdia; species Ligdia adustata. The sequence continues at coordinate 10,077,912 of OX346229.1, forward strand.
TTAATATTGAAACAGCTCAAGATCACGACAACTCTCGGCCATCTGTCATCCAGCGCATCCGCGACTATTTTGGCCATATTCTGTTCCATCAGATTCGCACCGCTTTGGACACCACAGTCTATAACGCACTAAGGGCCGCCGAGTATGCCAAAAGGCTCCTGGGAAGTGGAGGTCAAGACTCTCAGACGTTAGGAATGTGACTCAAGGAGGAAGAGGAGATAATCTTGTCCAAATGTTTCTGCAAATTATCTATATAAATAAAGTAACTATTTTGAAATTGACATACCTAACAAACACTAGATTGACGTAAATGTTAGTGTGTCCGTTGTTAATCTGGCTGGCAACTACGCGAGCTTGGAACACCGCCGCACCGTTGATGACGAATTCATTGGAGTTCTTGACGGCGCAAGGTGTGTTGTAGTTTGTCACTATGAACTTCACCTGGAGCGAGTTACCGCGCTGGACGAGGTCTTTGTGCTCCATCCTGTAATACGGAACATGGGTTATATAACCCAGCAATGTTCTTGGACCAAAAGCGACGTAGTGGGGATATGTTCGCGCATATGCACTTATTATTGTCGAGTAACAGTTCGCGTCCCGTCCGTCAAATTTCCTGCCCGCACTTTACTCCGCGCCAAGGAGGCCTGAAAATCGTCACTGCACACCCAAAGTCATTTGTCCAAAGTTTGACGGGGACTTTTAGGAAAAACTGACAAGAAATTTCAATTCGGTATTCGCGTAAAAAAAAATTATATAAGACTACCTGGGTAGCCCACATCCCATAGTGCGAGACGTGTCATAGCTGTGAACACGTCAACTCATCCCTGATGAAGTTCACCGAATGTGAACTATAGTTGGATTTTCCAACTATCAAGTACGCGTAAAAACCCGTATTGATATAATATAAACAAAACATTATGTTTATAATAAGATGGTATATACAAAATATTTAGTGTTTTTCCGCCTCGTCTTGATGTCAGCGTGAGAACTCGAAAAATATTTTTGTTTTTATGGTGTGGTTCCTCCTCACCACCGCCACACCTCCCTTATTATTTCTCTTTTTCTCAGTATCCGACTTCCTCGACACGTGTTTCGCCTTAGCACAAGGCATCCTCAGGAGATGTTGACTCTCCAAGCGCTCGCTCGAAAGCAATAATTATGTTTATATTAAACTTTAGGCACGAACACTATTTATTAGATAGTAAAGGTGTCAAAAATTGGAAACATTTGCAAAGTTATTTCGTACACGATATTATATCTTTCTGATACAAAGTGCGAGCGAGATGGCAAACGAATTCTATCCTTAAAGCTGAACTAAGTAAAGTACACTTTTAAGCGAAGAGACTCAGAGATATAAATATATGAATCCGAGAACGAACCAACGCTTTCTCGCTTTAGAGCAATCGTTCACCAACTATTTTATTTAGAACACTAACGCGTGTTTGATTCGTATTGTTTAAAAAACGGGTTTTCACGCGTACCTGATTGATCTTCTGGTACGCGTAGTACGCGATTCAACAATCAGGTACGCGTGAAAACCCGTTTCTTAAACAATATGTTCACCAACTATTCCTTACCTCACTATGACAGGCAAATATTTGATTTATTATCTATTCCAACTGCGCGGTTGTATTACACGGAAAAATCTAACACGTCTCGATAGGAACAGGTACTTTTTTGTCGTCACGCGACACGACAACAAGAGTACGTACTGTTATTAAGACAAACATTAATCGCGTTTGGTAAATATACTCCGTAAATAAGAATTCTAAATATCCCCACTAGAATAGCCTATGACCATCTGCACATAAAGACAAATCTAATCACTTTACGTACAGCAATCTGTCTATAGATAACATACATACAAATATACAATTTTTAAAATCATGACTAAATAAATGACTACCATTTTTTTAGTTATTTCGTTTAAAAGATATATAGGTATGATATACTACCGCATACTTACAACAAAAATAATAATAATTAGTTTAGGCGTCTACAAGAAATCGGATAACACACACGAATATACCGTATATATTCGTGTGTGTTATCCGGTTTCTTTAGGTCATTATTGGTTAGGGAGGTGCTAAGCTAAAAAGGGGTCATCGTACACATTGTAATGAATTCAACATCGGAACAACACGGAATTTGATTGTAAAAATAAACCTTGGGACCCTTTTTGCAATGAAATAATATCTCCATCAAAAATATGACCATTTAAACTTAAAGGTAGGTAATAACTACGTATAGATATATTATATTACAACATCTAGAACATTTAACCACAAATCAAATTATTAATAAAACAAAAATAGTTTACTAATAGAATAGATACTTAACTGTTACCGCATTAAAACCTGTTTTATTAAGTCATTTTGTCGCTGTCTGTACAGCCATAGGTATGGTGCTGCATATCTAAAGGTCAAGTTCATTATCACCGGATTTAATGTCTACTTTACAGTATATGATTCTATGACACAAAAAGTTGTCCATAGCGATATTTTTTTTAAAGATTTGGAGTAACTGTAGAAGCTTTGCAAGAACTGCACTGTCTTCCTTGTTTACTCCTTCTCATATATCATATGATTTCTGTTTGCAAATTGTTTCCATTCTATAGTTGTATGGAAAAAGAACGCCTCTATCGATGTCCATCACTCGTGACACTTTATTATACAAATAGACCTCATGTTTTTCATGTTGTTTTATATAAAATAATATTATATATTGGGCTGTCAAGATTTATTAATAGTTATTGGCTCTTCCCATGAAGCGAATCATGTTTGTCACCCTTGAGAGACAATCCACATTCTTTGTCGGATACAACGCAACTTAGAAAATTAGTTGCTCGTGTGCACAGACCATTATAGATAGATAAAAACTATCATACTACATAAAAATAACGCCGCTCAAGAATAAATTAGTAGTGTTTTGACCGTTGGTGGGACAACAGCATGAATACTGTTTTGGCTCTTTTATTGGGTAAGTTGTGTAATTAAGTTTATTACATTCATAGCCGCCTTAAATACAAATGCTTCTAAATGCTAATCTAAACAAAAACGAGACCCTATTTCTGAGACTTCGCTGTTTGTCCGTCCTGTCACCAGAATTTATCTCACGAAACCGTGTTAACTAAATAGTTGAAATATTCAAAGATGATGTATTTTAGAAATAGAATAAATTAGATTTTTAAGGGGGTTCTTATACAACGAAGGTTGATTTATTTGCCGTTTTTTTGCTCGATTTTAATAACAGCAACCGAAAGAAGCTTATATCGAGTTGTAAACCTTTATATACATTTTAAAAATAAAGAATTTAATCAAGTAATATTTTAAGGTGAGCTCCTAAACAAAGTTTTTCTCTACAAAAAACGTAACTCGTTTTTTATTGCAAAATTTTTAAATTGACCACCTGAGGTAGTGGTTTAAAAACTTAATAGCACTAACCCTTCTAATTTCAAAATGAGGTAAGTACTTAGACGGTTAGATAATGTAAATTGGGTTCAACCTATGATTTCATTAGGTTGTGACTTAAGTTTACAATAAAGTAAAGTGTCAAAATCAAAGAAAAAGGTACCTATTTTTTTAAATATAATCTATTCATTCTTTAATTTAAAAAATGGGAATTACTCATCAGATTTTTTTCATCTTACGAAGTAACAAGTTATAAATAAGGCTTTGAAAAAAATCTCTATTAATATCTAAATAAGAAGGACAATCTACATTTTTAAACATTTTTTAAGCTGAAGCCACGTCACCTTATATTATCTAGATCCATTAATTTCGAAAGGAGGCGGGGCTTTTTCGAAGCCCAAGGTACGGCCATATTTTTTTTCCGCTTTAAGCATTGATTTTCAAAGTATTATTACAAAATAATGATTAATAACTGAATTTGAAATAAAAACACACTAATTGGTCGTCAAAATATAAAATAAAAATATACTCAACATTTTAACTAGTTACTAAACAAAATACACGTTCTAGAGCCGTATATAATGTGGGTAGTTGTAATTTTTTTTCCACGATAACATAATTAAAAACCATGACAGATCTTAGCAAAAAATTTAACTTAATAAATTATATATTATTATATTTATTCTTTTAGAAACGTGACTGGAAACAAGTCGTGCGCTTGAAAAAGAGGTACCTATATATAATTCATTTAACGGACCAATACTTTTTAAATACTTAATTACTTAGTTATTTCATGTTGTGGCAGGCAGATTTTTTCTTTAAACACTTAGGCAGACCTAAGTGTTTAAACAAATCGGGTAATACTTGCGGACCTTCCGAACAATTAACTTATTTTATAAGGCGGTTTCGTAAGGGCGCTACATCCTAAGCCGCGTCAGGTGAGTTGCAGACAGATGAGAAATAGGGGAGCATACACGAAATGAAAAATAACTCTTTCCACTCCCACTAAACTTCCACTTCCTCCTTTCTTTGTAGTCGGTTTTTTAAATATAATGTCTTGTGTTGTTAACAGTGTCGGTGGCGTTGGGAGCGGAATCATTCCGTTATTACGGACATGATTACGACAAGACTCCTCTCGGCGAGTCCATCGACAAGGCCACCCTCAAAGTGCTGAAGGTAAACAATGTAGGCTTAAGCTTTCGTAAACAAACCCCCAACCAGCAATTTGGCCAGCGTGGTGGACTAAAAGGCCCACAAAGATAGAAAAGTAAAAAGGAAAGGCCCACAAGGAGACACGAGCCCAGCAGTAAATTGATACGCAACACGAATATTTATGCAAGTTTTTCTTATATTAAACCTAGTTTTATTTCTGACAAAAACAACACATATAGTTTAAAAATAATGTATGGTAAACCATACTTGAAACTTTGATGCACGGTGTTTTAAGAGGGTTATCCTATATATATAATTATTATTATATTTAAACAAAAAAAATATCTCTAGTATATTTCAGATGTGAATGTGATTTGTTGGTTTGTTTATTCTCTTCTCTTCAACCACCGAGTGGTAGTTCCACTTGACCTCCGTAGCAAATGGACAGATTAGCAACTGGACGGAATGTGTACAGTCAATGACATCATTAATGTCATCTTGTTTATATTTTTGAGCTGATATTTCGATGTACGAGTAATGACGCCGAGAAAAGAAACATAATTTCAAAAAATAATTATTGCTAGCAAATATTTAATCGATTGTTTTTGTAGCATTTATTATTTGATGTAGAATTTTCTTGTGAGTAGAAACGGTGACTGTCCTGTAACATTCCAGGAGACGTACGAAAGCGGCGAGGAGAAGAATGTGATCACCTCCCCCCTGGGAGTGCTCCTGCTGCTGTCGATGTACGGCGCGGGGGCGGGGCCGGGAAGCAAACAGGAGATCGTTGGTATCCTCGGAGGGGAAGACTACAATCAGGTCAGTCAAACTAACTAGAACCCAACTATTAGTCAATTATATTAAGAAAAAATATATTAAGAGTGATGACACTTTTGATTTGAGTCTCTAAAAAAGAGGCGGTATTCAATTTGACTGTATTTTTTTATAAATATTCTAGTAGCTGTCACTCGCAGCGTGCGCGCGATATAATAAAATACAAAGTTTCAAAATTCTACCCCCTTTGAGGTCGAACTTCTAAAAATATTTTCTTACACACCTACACCCTATAATGAACATACCAGAAACATTGAAAATCCCTACATAGAAAATATCAGTCAGTCAGGACATACTGTTGTATATACAGGGTTAGGGGTGTACTAAGCCGAAAGAGAGTTACTATACTCATCATTGCGAACAACCTTAATTATGGGACCAACCCTGACTTCGAGAAAAAAAACCAGCTTTTCCATACAAAAAGTTTATCGATCGTCGACAACATGTATAAAAAGCTGTTTTTTTTTTCTCGAATTCAGAGTTGGTCCCATAGTGAAAGTTGTTCGCAATGATGAGTATAGTAACTCTCTTATCCATATTATATATATTAGTATCGATAGCGACTACTGATATAATAAATATTAGAATTAATAAAAACCCATTTTTTATCAACGAGAAATTGTGATTGCTACAAGGAAAAAACATCAACTGTTTTTGTCTCGGAATGTAGAATACACTGAATTTCATTATTTCCACGTGTCATGTAGGTACACCTACTTAAATACAAATGAGATTAGAGTTGTTGCAACATTTTGTAGAAGATAACCTTTCAACTCACTGCGGTGATAGCTTAATCTAGAGTTTTGGAAACTTACGCAATACTAACAATCACATGAGGTCAAATTAAAAACGAATAGAAGTAAACAAGTTCTGTAGGTAGGTTAACTAGGTGTTCCGCGAATTGTTGACTTCTCGACCACACTTATTGTTCTATTTGTAGCTTCTAAATCTAACAACAAAAACTCTGTAAAACAAACTCTTTGCCGAATGAAAAAAGGTTATACTATTGAGTTCCCAATGGCTTCCAATATTGTCAAAAGTAGCATCTGCTATTATAGCAACATTTTATAAAAGATAGTATGGGCAAGAGATATAAAGACAGAACAACGTGGTTTTCGTGTTCGCGAGAAATCTCCATAGCAACTCTACGAGTAGTAATGTCTCCACCTCTTTATTTGGGCACTTGACATTATTTGACCACGACGACATGTGATTTGATAATTGACTTTTCTAATTGATTGTAACTTGAAAATTTAAACAACTTGAGAACTGGCACAATACACAAAGTATGATGGCCGCCAACCTGGTGCCATTTTTTACCTTTTCAACATTGACGGAAATTAAATAACAGCGTTAGTTTCCATGGATACTCATTACTTTCATTCGTGTCTTTTCCACAGTATTTTAGACCTTGTTTCATGAGTAACAAAATTTACTTTAATGGAATCGTCGTAGAATTTGCATTTTCAACGAAACTTCCCACTTTTTTAGAGAAATACCAAACCAATCGAAAATCGGCGACGACAAAAAACTCTTGAAATTTGTAGAACCTATACACATACACCAAGTTTCGTGCAGATTGGTTGGACCTACACGAGTACGAAATTTCTTGCGGACAAATTATTCATACACACACAAACTTGCATCATAAGCTTTTTATCCAAAAAAAAGCGAACATAAATATTCAATTTCAATTCACTTTTCAACTTCTTTATTAATAAATAATATAGCTTCTTTAAGACGCTACATTATTACGATATTGTACATATTTACACTGATAATAACAAATACAATTGAAATAATTTTAACAAAAACAAGAAAACATATAGAAGTAACACACTAATCATTTCTATTTAATATTCATATATTTTCACTATAATACAAAGCGCTTTTGATAAATATTAGCCATTTGTCAGCAAATCTATCGACTTGTGTTTTTTGTAGTAGCATGTATCTGGCTAGCAGGTACAAAATAATATTAATGATTTAGAATGATTCATAGGTAAAAACAACCGGAATAAATCCTTAGTAATGATGATTGCCGTCGATAATTAAACACATAACGATTGAGAGGAATATTTTTAGACCAGGTACATGAGATCAACAATTCGATAATAAACAAATCACGTTTTGAAAACCAAGAACTGGTTTAGGCAGCTAGGCATGTATTTGATAACGGGTTTCAATGATCTAATGAGTAATTATTATTAAATGATTCAAGTAATTTATTGATTATTTTCTGATTTAGCTAGACTTTTTGTAAAATAAAGAAACGCAATTTATATGCTAGTTGAAATTAGAAGGCTAATGGTTTTCCAAGATAAGTGAAGTCCTTAACCCGAAAATTGAAAATTCCAAGCGTGGAGGACTATGGCCCTCATAGAAATTATTATATATTGATACATTCAATACATAATAATAATTATTTCCTCATTGTATTATTTGTATTTGTTCAATGAAATAAACACAATAATAATTAACAAGTTTACCAGCACTTCATGCAAGCCTAGCTCATTGAAACATGAAACCGAACTTTGGCCTGACTAGTGAGTAGCTATTATTTACAACTGCCTTATTGCTGTGGCAAGTTGGAAATAATTTGTAATCATTTGCTATGGCTACGAGTATGGTAAATAACAATAATTTAAGATCTCAAGGGTTATGTAGAATTGTAACTACATGTAGTATAGAGAATATATGTATTAATAGAGACTCCCAGATCTACGAAGACCGCACCGGAGGCCTCCTGGACCTTAATACAAGTACTTATCCGGAATAAAAGAGAGTAAACGATGACTTTCAACATAGGTAGATAGAATAATAATAAAGAAATAAAGATTATGCCTTGGAGTCTGGGTGTGCTGTGGGGTGTGTTAAGTGTTGTATGACCTCCCAGACTCCAGACAAAGCAGAAATCTTAGTGAGAAGCTATAAGTGTTTTCTTGAAATCTTATAAATACCCTGTAAAGCAAGTGTTCAATTATTCATTAAAAAAATGCATTCTTTGCATTACAGCTGTCAGAATCTTACGGCGGCTTGAACCGTCGCTTCAGCGACATGGACCCCAGCTACCTGACACTGGCTAACAAGATCTACGTTGGCAACCAATACGAGCTGAACGATGACTTCGCAATCACTGCCAGGTCCTACAACAGTGAGGTGGACAAGCTAGACTTCAGTGATACCCAGAAAGCTGCCGACGCCATTAACGCCTGGGTAATTACAATTTTTGCTGTCTGGTTCACTATTTCCTGATAGTTATAATTGGGCTCATTTTACCCGATTGCGAAAGAAAGAGGGTTATGTTTTTCGAGTGTATGTATGTATATTTCTTTAGCACGCCCTACAGCCTAAACGGCTTGTCGTATTATTATGTGAGTGGTGTCAATAGTATTTTCTTAGTTCTGAGAGTGACACTGGGTACATCAGAATTTGAAAGAAAGATACACAGATTTAAAGAAGGCAAGACAGGTTTTTAAATAATATCGGGGGTAGAAAAAAATGTATTCTGCGACGACTGCGATTAGAAAAAATGTATTTTGAGACGGCGGCAATTTTGGACCTATTGTCATGAACATAACTAAGAACACTCCCAACTAATACACTTTACAAACAAAAAAAAACAAAATCAATATCGGTCCATCCATTCGGGAGCTGCGATGCCACAGACAGACCCAACAGACACGTCAAACTTATAACCTTCGTATTGCGTCGGGGGTTAAAAATACGAACTGGCACAATAATACCTACATATCAGCAAAACTTCTCTAAAAAATATAGGTAAGCCTAATAAAAAAAAGTTTCAACATGTAACTCATATTGAGTGTACAATAGGGCTCGTGATAGTGATTGATCATCACAATCTGTGTATTGTGCCAGTTCTCAATTTCTGCAGGAGCGTTGATAAAGCGTTGACGCTTGGTCTAATAAGATCAATAAGAAAGAACTCTTATTGACTTCGCTAAATGACGTATAAAATAACACAACATTTACATTTCAGTCAAGCGAGAAGACCAAAGGCAATATCAAGGAGCCAATATCTGCCGACGACTTGTCCAGCGACACAGTGGCTGCTCTCCTCAACGTGATATTCTTCCAGGTAAAAAAAACAATTTTCAAGGTTTTTTTCCACTTTCACGCTCTTAGGGACTGAACTTTAAAAACTGATTCGAGCAACAAATCATTCCGGCATTTTTACCGTACCTCAAAAGGAAAAAAGGAACCCTTTTAGGACTTTGTTGTCCGTCTATCAGTCAAGACCCTTTTTCACAAAAACGTGTAGAGGTATCGAACCGAAATTCATATCGAATACTCAGTTCTAGGAAATATCAAACTTTTAAGCCAACACAATGAAATGATACAGCCGTTGATGCTGAAAATTTTCGACACTCGCAAGGGAATCAAACCCTACAGGATACCCCCGTTAACTCAGAAGCTTGCAATTTGGTCCGAAGCAACGTCTTAAAGCACAGATGAAGGAAAAATTATGAAAAGCATAATTTTTACTCACATCATACAATAAAAATATTTCTAATAATTTTAAACTTTATATACCAACAGGTTTGTACGGAAACCTCGGTGCGCGAGTCGAGAGAGAGAGATTAAAGAATAGTATCATTATGATGACGTCAAATAATCTGTAAATCCTTGGCCAAGATTCATCACAGTACTAAATATTACTTCTTTCTCTCGCTCGTTTTCTTCTGAAGTGGAAAACCAGACTAGACTAGTATTGTAAACAGTAGTCTCATGGCCCAAAAGTTGGACGTAAATATGTAGAACTGCATCATATTTCTTTTGATATGCAGGGCAGGGTTTTATATAATTTATTATATAAAGTGTTAGCCTTTTTTGCCTTGAGATTCACAAGTTGTCATTTTTCTTCAGGGTCACTGGCACGTACCATTCGACGCCGCCAACACCAAAGACGAAGATTTCCACGTAGACAAGGACACCGTGGTCAAGAAGCCAACCATGAAGCTGCTGCAATCACTGTTCTACCACGAGAGTGAAGAACTCGGTGCCAAGGTCATTCTTTAAGATGCTTTTATAATATTGAGATGTATAGCTTCCATGGTCCCCTAAAGGAGGAGGACGCGAAAAATCTGGTTCTTTTTTGTCGTTTAATGAAATAGTAAGTTGGTTTAATAAAGAAGTGTCTAACATTATCGATAACCTATGATACATCTCGTGATTAATATTTTTAACATGGGCGTATACTAATTGTATAAAAACGCAAGATAAAATTTACAATCAAACGGCCGCAACATACTTAACAAAAATACACCTATTGTTTACAGATTAGCACTTACGATAATTAATGACTTTTTTGGAACTTGGATTAAAACATTAATTAAAATAAAGTGTAAGCCGATAGTTCTTTAGAATTAGTAGAGAAAGAAAAGTACGGCCAACCACTCGCACGGCCTTTTTTAATCTTATAAGTTTTATATTAAGCATATGTGTTTTTCACGTTTTCAAATCTTTTGAGAGGCTGTGGTTACAGGGTGCCAGGAGGAAGTCTTTTTCATTTTCATTAAATTGTGTAACTAAGTAGGAAGCGATAAATTTCTGTAAATCGACTGAAACTCTTAGATTTCTATGAAAATGTTGGTCTTTAAATAACAAAGTTTACTCTGTACAGATGATCGAGCTTCCTTACAAAGAGAATGGTTTCCGCATGGTGGTGGTACTCCCCAACGAAATTGACGGACTACCCTCGGTTCTGGAGAAGGCTGCCCAGAAAGGTCTCCTGGAAGACGTGTTCAAACTAGAACCGGCCGGCGCTGACGTCGACCTATCCATCCCCAAGTTTGAGATCAAGAGCAAATTAGATCTTAACAGCATCTTACCTAAGGTAATTAATTATATTTGTCCTTTTGCGCACCTCGCAAATGTCAGTTATTAATTCTGGTATGATAAAGCCAAAACGACAGGTTATAGCACGTTTAGAATGAATAATGTTTCCTGGAGGAGGTATCGGAACAGGTAATTATATACTCAAGAAGCATTGGGAAGGACATGTTTGTGGCTAGGTGTGATGATGGTAAGGTCGGATAGAGCATTGACGGATGGTTACTAATTGAAAGCTTACTCGGTATGTAGGCGACCAGCCCGAGGCTCAGATCTATCGCAGGGATAACCATCCAGTTCTGGGTTTACCCGGGACAGACACTAATTAATGGTAAAAGGAAAGGAAAGTGAATGCAGTGGGTAAATACAGATCGACGATGATAACATTTGATGATGAAACATATATTCCTCAATAATAATTGAAAGAACGTGGTAAATGTATGACGGTGTATGATTGGCAATGTCTTATATTTTTAACTACCGTTGAAATGTTTTTGTCAAGGCCTGCTAAGATTATGTATATCTGGATGAACTTAAAAACAAGCTCATAAAAAGCCCACATGGAGCAGAGGTCTAAACTCACATTACAGGTTATCCCATGTTGAGAGGTGGTTTATCGAATTATGTACTCGTCAACACATTAAGAGAGGAAAATACTCAATAAGAGATGGTTCAAGGTCAACTCTTCAATTGTTTGTTATAAAAACACTTCAAAGAAGCATACCTGAAATAAACGATTAAGATTATGACGCAGTTAATATGAAACTGAACAATCTTTAGTATATTTTTTTCGGACAAAAAAAAACATAATTAATATGTCTGACTTTTTCAAACTCGGGACATTCAGTCTTATTGAGTTGGAGTTGGTTTTTTTTTAATGCAAATAGTAGTAGCTTATACAAAAAACAGTAATTAAACAAAATTAAATAATCGTAGATACTGCACACCAAGTTTCGTGAAGATAAGTTAAAAACCTATATGCGAGTACAAAGTTACTATCACACGAATATAACTTTTGGTTGTAAGAGTGGCGCTAATATATCTAGAACATTTCAGGTCGGAGTGTCGAAGATTTTCGAGGAGGCAGCTACTGGCGTCGTTAAAGGTGGAGCCGTGAAGGTATCCAAAGCCTTGCAAGAAGCCTTCGTGAAGGTCGACGAAGAAGGCGCCACTGCGGGTGCTTTCACCGGTAAGTTCTTTTGTCACAGTTGACGGTGGCGGGCTAACTCTTTTGTGGGCTTGGCTTGAATGCAGCTGAATAATAAGTACTGCTACAATACTATGCTTAGAATTACCGTGACATTCGTGATATTGAGATATAATTAACAGAAATTTAGTGAAATGTTGCGACATAACAACACGAACTGGTTAAAAACTCACGATTATCAGTCATGATCTCGCAAAGGGCAGTGAGCCCTAAAGTACACTGCTATACTGAAGATGAGTAAGTACGAGTAGTATGAATGCGCCCGAAATCTGACTCGACGGATTCAATTCATGATCGCGAGTTTTTTGCTAATTTGTGTTAAATATTTATTAACAAAAATATAAATGTCATGATAATATCTATTTACTTTTTAATATTGAATACAGTTTATTTTCGAGAAACGTACTTTACTGTCCCTGTCTGTCTGGTGAGCGAATTAAGCGAGCGCGAAAAATAGCATACGCCGAAAAAGAAATTTAGTTTGAAAATCTAACGGATATATGTAACTAAATCTTAAAAAGTGACTCTTATAATAAAAAAATATACATCATGTATCCTTCCAGTTATACTTAAAAAATATAATTTTTTTAAGTTATTTCACTTGGAATAAAAAAAATGTGAGCGAAAATAATTGGTTCGTGTATAAAGGTAGGTTAATTTATCATATCTATTATTAGTCGCTATTTTTGTTTTGTTATGTTTTTTTATAATTTAACATTGAATGGAGTGCACTATGAGATTGGAAAATTAAACAAGATTTATTTGTTTACAGAAGTACTCCTAGCCAATAGGTCTGGCGATTTCCAAGAGGCTAAGAAGTTTACGGTTAACCACCCCTTCTTGTTCCTAATCTTGCACACAGATAACATATTATTTGCGGGCACTTATAACGGTGCTTAAAACAATGTTAAACTCATTTCTAGTATTTTACTAAAGACTGTTGTACTCGTTCTATCGTATTTAAAAGTATTAAAATGAATGTGTTGTTAAAAGATTAGCTAATAGATGTGAATATACCAAATTTCAAGTTGTTATTATTTGTGTAATAGACAAAAGTTAATTTTGTTCAGGGCCGATGTTTCATTGCTCCATGGCTATTAAGGCAATAAATTTATTTGCTTATTTTATGTAGCTCGTATATTGATTTCCATTTATTTGATCTTCTGGCAAAATAAATATATATACTCGTAGTTCCACTGAAAGTAATTGCGAGATGGCAATTTTTTACTTATAGACAGATACACATGTTATTGTTACTCTGAGACAGTTCGAGGTTTCCAACCTCAACTTTCAAAGGGTATAAAGAGTTTATAGAATAATCCCTAACAAAAAAGATGTTCGTTAGAAACAAAAAAGAAATACGCGTTTTTTGACAGAAGCCATTGTCTAGCGACTTCTGAATCTTTAATTTGTAAATTTATCTGCTCGCCTTATCGTCCAGTAGTTATTGCTTTGATAGAACAGTTATTGGACTCATAAGCCTTATTAGACGATTGATATTTAAATATTTTGCTATCAATCTCATAAATGCTATTTATCTGACTATTCAAATAATAAAGTAGTAAGTTAATAAAAGTGTATTTACAGAATTGAAATAATTTGCGTAAAAAGATTACGGCTAGACTTTTAGTAGGTAAATCAGCATAAAATGAATTCCACGAAGTGGAGCTGAGCGTAGATTTTGGTTTTTGTTTTACTAGAACTTTGGTGTATAAAACAATAATCACATTACTAAGGATTTTAATTATACAGTAAGTATAATATTATATTTAATATAGTGCATATAGGTCATAAATATTTTCATACCATAATGCGTCCATTATTGTTCGAACGGTTAATTTGATTCAATATATTTTGAGCGCAAAAACCTTGACATTAGGGTATTACTTTCTTGAGCTTTGCTTGCAAATCAAACCTAATGCTGATACTGTCAAAGAAGCTGCCAAGCAAATAGCTGCATTATTGTTTAAAATAAAATTATTTAATGAAAGCATTCTGTTTCTAATATATTAGGTCCTTATATATGAAATTGGCGTTTTGTCGTACTGGCCACTTTGATCTCAAATATCTCTTTTGGTTAGGGATTCCAATTTCAAATTTATACAGCTATTTATTCATACATTTGTATTTCGAAAACCGTAATTCATTTGTTTTGTCCTCGTTTGGTTTTTTCTTTGCGTCACGCAGTTTACAAATTGGAAAACTTGAAATATCCGAAAGATCCGATTTAAAATCCCTTCATTATTGTGCCGGTTGAGTAATGTAACACAGCAGTTGACGCGCGTTTGTCGGTTTGCTGCACTCAATTCATGAGGTACCCACCTTTCAAGCTTTTTCACCTTTCCAATTTGCTTCAAGTGGATTAAAACAGCTTTATCACTAACACCGCAGCCTGCAGCTAACTCGGACGTGGTTTGCGATGGATCTGCTTCCATAATAGTTTTCAATTCTTCATGAGCAACTTTAGTCTCCGGCCGTCCACGGGGCTTATTCTGCAGGTCGAAATTTCCAGAACGAAAACGTTGGAACGAAAAACGCACTGGGTTTTCTTTTGCGACACCGCCGCCATACACATCATTAATCCTTCGAGCCGTTTCTGCAGCACTGGTACCACGGTGGAACTCGTACTCGTAAATAACGCGATATCTCAAGTTTTTCATTTTGTAAACTGCGTGACGCAAAGAAAAAACCAAACGAGGACAAAACAAATGAATTACGGTTTTCGAAATACAAATGTATGAATAAATAGCTGTATAAATTGGAAATTGGAATCCCTAACCAAAGAAGAGATATTTGAGATCAAAGTGGCCAGTACGACAAAACGCCAATTTCATATGTAAGGACCTAATATTTGGACAGCTGCTCATATAAAGGTTATTTGTTTGGCAGGAGCAGTCATTGTGCTCGATAGCCTAAACTCCACTCCACCACAACCTATCAAGTTCACTGTGGACCATCCATTTATGTTTCTAATCTTACATGAAGATAAAACTATATTTGCTGGCACTTATGCACTGTAATAAAATAGCAAAATGTTGCTTATGTTAAAAACCCGATTCAAAGTGATAATTTCATTAAAAACATTACCTTAAAATTACAAACCTACTCTCTGTATTTTTAAAGATACTTTAGTGGTTTCGTAGAACCTTTCTATACTTAGTTTCGATCTGTCGTCTCTGAGGCAATCGGTTATAAGTGGGGACAAAAATACAAAAAAATCCAGAGAAGTAAATATACACCAAAAAAAATCACCCAAAGCTATTGAGATGGGGTAACACTGAATCATTGTCTTTTCTAACTCTTTCATTTTCAAGCAATTGCACGGCATTGCCGTCGCAAAGCAAGCAAAGATAGAAGTCTAATTTTTCGTGTTCAAAGGGATTATGGTAACCTAGCTAATTTCCTACCTTGAAATAAAGTTTGAGGTAATAATTTTAATTGAACATTCTGCTTGCATGGCTATTCAGGTTCTATTTAGGTCACCTTAGATACCGTTATCGCCAGCTGCTCAAATACAGATATTTGTTTGGCAGGAGCTGTCTTCGTGACCGAAAGCCTAGACTCTACGCCTCCGCCACCTATACAGTTCACAGTGGACCATCCCTTTATGTTTCTAATTTTACATGAAGATAAAACTCTATTTGCCGGCACTTATACACTGTAAAATACGCCAAAAGTATTGCCGATTTGATATAGAAAAATATATTTTATATAAATAATAGATATTTTATAACGACTTAATATTATATTCCTAACAAAATACCTCTATTGTTATACTCCAGTTACAAAGGGTTATTAAGATTTATAAAAGTGCTCGATACAAATTGACAGGTTACAGTTACTCCAAAACAGTGAATGCAAATGCTCGTACGCTTCCGGAACAGATTTCGCTTTCAAATTTAAAAGCCGTGTATTATTTATTGTCGTGTAGAAAATTTTGAGGTATATAATTAAAAAAACACTCCTGGTAATATAATTATTATCCTGTTATTACTAAAAAGTTGCTAAATAGTACAGTCACAGAAGTTATAATAGTACTTTGTACGCTTGGTGTATGAATGACTATGAAACTGAAGTGGCCTAAAGGTAAGTATTAAAAATATCTTACTTGAAACACGGACAGTAAATAATGTTTTATCTGAATAATAAAGCTGTAATAACTAAAAAACAAGTTTAATGTTTAAACTTTTAATATTTTATCCCAAAAAACAGTCGTTTGCGATTTTGCACGCAATTTCTAGAAGTTCCGTCTCGATACTAGTGAGCGCGAGAAAAAAAAGCATGCACGTACCATGGCTTTGGCTTAAAATAAAATAATAAAGGATTAACTTGGGCAAACTATTTTATGAATACTTTTATTTGACAGGAGCGTTTCCTGTCCCGGCAAGCAGTTTTGCTACCCCGCCTCCACCCATGAAGTTAACCGTGGATCATCCATTCCTATTTCTAATCTTACATGAAGACAAGACATTGTTTGCTGGCACCTATTCGCATTAAATTACCTCGTTGCTTTTTACTTACATTATAATTACTCAATATTATTGTGCACATTAAACATGGTTTACTGCAAATACAGTTAACATTTCACTAAATCAAATTGGCTTTTCTTTTTCTAAATATTGTTACTTTTGAAATGAAAAAAGTTTTACCGTACATACGAGTGTATCGCGCTTTATTTTACGCATTTCTAAAAGCCAGCTATTAAATTACATATATGTCATAATACGTATTGACTACGATTTATCAGGTAAAACTTGTTTGATTTTAATGTATTCAAAATCGCGAAAGCCCTAGAAGAACAATAGCGTAAAAGAAAAATAACAAAATAAATAAAATATACACACGCATGCTGCTGCTTATTCCGAATAAACACGGGTACTGCTTGAACATTACTTTAATGCAGTTTAGAAATTTATTTTACTAGTGTTTTCATTTGGCAGGATTGTTTCCTGTCCCCCCAAGCAGCTTTGCTACCCCGCCACCGTCCATGAAGTTATCCGTGGACCATCCATTTTTATTTTTGATCTTACATGAAGACAAGACTTTGTTTGCTGGCACTTATTCACATTGATTGATATTGTTATAGTGGCTCCTTACGTCGATATTATTTAGTTTAAAAGTTTCATACTCGTATGTAACATTGGTTACTGTCTTTTAACGCGCAATCATATCACAATAATGTCTAGATCGCGCAGTTCGTATGTATTGCATCGAAAATAGAAAATAAATGTTCAGGTGCGTGAGAGTTTTAGAGGGACATTTATCACAAATATGTAACGAAAATTTCATTCTGATTTAATTTATTTGTATTTTTCAATCCTAACAGTTTTACATACATTTACGTTATTTCTAAATCAAACCTCTTTCTGAACTACATTCATAACATACATTCAGAAATGTTTGAATATTTGTATGGAACGAAATTTTTTTTTATACTTAATGTTCTAGGATAACAATCGAATTTTTAAGCATTTTCATAAGGTTTTATTATAAAATTTACGGACGAAGAGAAATATATTTACATAGGACGTAAACACAAGATGAAACTAATATCGAAGTGAGGTTACACCATTACATTGCTTATATTGTTATTATTTATTTATAATACTCAATAATAACATTTTTACTCGTAAGCTTTTTTAAATCATAAAAATATGTTTTAATTCAATTAACAGTTTATTGGATCAACTCTGCGTTTATATAACCTGCTTCAAACAATGAATAATATTATGTAAATATATCAGCAGAGCTTTTGCACTACTTTTTTTTAGCACCATAATCATCATCATTATTATTAGCCAGAAGACGTCAATTGCTAAACATAGACCTTCCCCCTAGAACGCCATTCCAAACGACAAGCTGCAAATTGTCTTTTTATAATTCGTTCTAAAATGTTTAACACGCATGGGGTATCTATGTGGGTTGCAGACTGAAAAGTAAGCAACCTGCATCAGAGCTGGGTTGCTGACATCTTTCGTAATTGCAAAGAAAATTAATAATCACAGGCTTAGCAGGACGGCATACAAATTAATTCTCAGTCTTAAGTTTTATTGGCAGATTAACAGAAACTCTTATGAAGCTGTTTTATTTTATTTAACAGGATTCATTATTGTGCCAATAAGTAGTATCTCCACTCCACCACGACCCAAGAAATTCAAAGTGGACCGTCCTTTCCTGTTTTTGATCTTACACGAAGACAAGACACTATTTGCCGGCACTTACACACACTGATAATAATTTAACGGGTAATAATAGCAAATATAGTATTTTAAGTATAATACTAATCTATATACATACTCGTATGTATATAGATGAGTGAGCTACGACTGACTGATATTAGCTTGGTATCAACGCAGAGCCTAAACCGCTCAAATTAGAAACATGAGATTTAGACGGATTTTATTGTGTTGTGATGTACACTAAGAAAGGATTTTTGGAAATTCAATCCGTAAGTCAAATGGGGGTTCAAAGTTTAAAAGTATGACGACCGCCGTGGTCTAGTGGCTAGCATGCCTTGCTCCGAGATCCGACAGATTCAGTTCCTAGTCGGGACAGGTGTTCGAATCTATGAGTTTGAACATTTGTCTTCGGCTCTGGGTGTGAATTTGTGAATGTTACGTGGCATCCTCGACCCAGGAGAAATCCTGGTGGGGAGCTATGAGTGTGAAACGTTTATTATTATTACATTTTATGTCGCTTGCAATGCCGCGTGTAACTGCTTTTAATTTTATAATAAAGACAATTTTCCTCTTTTTGATAGATTTCTCTCGACTCAAATAGGTTTGAATTGGCTTATGGCTGTGGTACAGTTTTTGATAAGAGAGAGAGAGATTCATTGTACGTAATTTGAAGGGTTTAGTTATTTTAAAGATACGAGGTTAACATACTACTAAGCAATCGTGAATTGAACTAAATCAATTAGATATTTATTATTTAATACCCAGTATTCAGTTGGTGCATGGTCATATTGAAATTGGACGTTTAACGTTGAAGAGATTACAATATTTCTGTATATGTATTGCAATAGGAGCAGGCTAAATAAACATCTATATTTACTCACTTACTATTAGAACACAAAAACATTGAAATAATTATAGCTTTTCTATTGAATACCTATTTAGCAAAATTAGTAATATTAGTAGTGCCATGACGGAAGATATACCTACTCGTAAGTATTCAAAAACAGTATAATAATAACTTAAAACTTACTTTAGCACTATTTAGCTGTTAAACGATATCAAACAATTACTTAGACTCAAAATGTGAGTATTTCCCCTGCTCTATTGACGCTCGTAAACACTTCACTAACTTCGCTATTTCATTGCCAGGTCTTAGGGAAAATTGTCCTTCTTCTTTTAACCTTTTAGGTTCTCCTATTTTTTTAAATGCTGTCCCTGAGGCTATTATTTCTCGTCAACAACTTGTCCTTGATGCTCAAAAACGTTTAAAGGACCTATCCGCTCATGTTGCTTTGGTGTTGCTACGGATGTGTTTTGCTATACCTAAAATGACATATCTATTGCGGACTACTCCAACCTGGCTTTGCCCTGAAGAAATTAACGCATTCGACAACACTCTAAAATGCACAGTGGAGTCGATCTTAAATGTTTCCTTAAATGAGTCCCAATGGCGTCAGGCTTCTTTACCGATACGGTATGGTGGTCTAGGGGTGCGGTGCGCTTCTGATATTGGTCTACCGGCTTTTTTGGCATCGGCACATGGGGTAGCGGACCTTGTCACTATCATTCTTAACTCCAATGGTGATAATGCGAGCATACCTTATGTGTCTGACGCGCTGTCAGGCTGGTCTGATCGCAATTCAGGCGCATCATTCCCGGTGACTACGTATGCCCAACGCGCTTGGGATGAATGTGGGGTTAAGAAAGTTCAAGGCGACATAGTGCAAAATGCTGCGGGGGCGGATTTGGCTAGGCTCATGGCTATTTCGCGGTCAGAAGCAGGGGCATGGCTACAAGCGCTTCCTTCGCCTCACCTGGGCACATTGCTAGACGATGACTCTCTGCGTGTGGCGGTGGCTTTCCGCCTGGGATGTAAGGTGTGCGAACCTCATATTTGCATCTGCGGTTCCATGGTGGAAGCCAATGGGCATCACGCTTTGAGTTGTCGTCGCTGCGCAGGGAGGTTTCCGCGACACCATGCTCTCAACGAAATAGTCCGCAGAGCCCTAATTTCAGCCAATGTACCCTGCATGTTGGAGCCGCCAGGTTTAATCAGGTCCGATGGCAAAAGGCCGGACGGGCTAACGTTGGTCCCATGGAAAAATGGCAAGTGCCTCGTCTGGGACGCAACATGCGTCAATACTGTGGCTCTTAGCCATCTGGGCCGCTCAACGCTTTCACCAGCGGCTGCCGCAGAAGACGCTGCAGCTAAAAAACATATGAAATATGCGGTCATGAAAGAACAGTACCACTTTGTGCCTATTGCGGTTGAGACCTTGGGCAGTTGGGGTGCTGAGGCTAAGCAGTTGGTACAAGATATAGGCCGTCGAATCAGAGAAAGAGGTGGTGACTCCCGTTCTGGCTCTTTCTTGGTTCAAAGGTTGGCCATAGCCATACAGCGCGGTAATGCCGCCAGTGTTATGGGCACCTTTGCTCCAGGACTGAGTCAGAACGGGTAATTTAGTTAACATGCTTACCTATTTATGTAAGTTGTATTTCTATTTCATCATTTAACTTAATTTTATAACAAATTAAATAAACTAAAAAAAAAACATTACTTAGACTTAACTATTCTATCATCAAAACCCACAGAAAACAAAACAGAGCGAATACGTTTTTCTCTCTTCAATTGTTCAAACCTATGTGACAGTGAAAATCGAACGCAAACAGATATATACCAATTAGCAAAATATAATACTTATTGCTTGTTATTCGCTTCAGCTTGTCTAGCTTACAAAAAAACCAAGGGGAAATTTGACTTTTGGTTTTATACGGAGTTTTATTATTTATTTGGCAGGGGCGGTCGCAGTCTTCGCAAGCAGTTTAGCTACCCCGCCGCCACCCAAGAAGTTTACCGTGGACCATCCATTCCTATTTTTAATCTTACATGAAGACAAGACATTGTTTGCTGGCACTTATTCGCACTAAAACCTGAACACGCCAAAATTAAGAAAAAATAATTGTATCTTGTAGATTTATCGCATGGAAATACCTACAATTGGCTGTTGACTTAAATAAATAGGCTGCAATCAAAAATAAATTGATTTTCGTTAATTGACTGCTTAATAGTAATATATATATATTAGTACAACATACATATTTGTTTGTTGGTAGCTTGGAATTAGTTACATTCAGGGCCATGAATTAACCAATAAATAATACTCAGGTAACTCAGCAATCGGTCTGGTCATCACTTAAAAATTGTGAATATATAAAAAAAGTAAAAAAAGATTCCAACGAAAAGAAAACAATTGTGGGTTAAAAAATTCAAATGCAACGTAAACGGTTCACATGATAGTTTTTGTATTTTTTTAGTTTAGGTACACCGTGATTGTACAAACGATAAATCAATAGAACGGTTCGAACGAACGAAGATTGACTTGTCCCGCGGGAGCAGTTCATAGCGGAATCGGTTGACGTACGAGCACATTATCCAACCAGATAGGTTAGGAGTTACGTATTCTTGCGCTTACTAAGGCTTGGCATGGCTAGATTCGAGAAATTGAGAGAAAAGTAATAAAATTGCATTTGTTTCGATTCGGCAGGTTTAGTCATTGTGGAAGTAAGCAGTCTGTCCACTCCACCTCCACCCAAGATATTTAAAGTGGACCGTCCCTTCCTGTTTATGATTTTACACGAAGACAAGACGTTATTTGCCGGCACTTACACACACTGAACATTATGCCACGGGTAATTCATGATACTTTTATGATGAGTCCGTCCTTACATTTCTAAAAATAATCTTTACCTAATATTTCTAATGACCAATTAAGCGCTTAGTATTCCGTTACTACTACATTTGATGTTTTTTTTCCAACATATTAGGTTCATTCATATGTTTCAAAAAACATAATGTAGTCGTTTGATATTTTACATTTTATTGATTTCATTGACAAACACGGCCTGAAACCGGCCCTTTATTGGGGCATCAGTGGGGCCGTGGCCAACACTGAGAGGCCCTTTACAATATAAATACAAAAAATATGTTTAAAATAGAGATCTATATAAAAGGGATGAATGAAAAATGGGAACTATTTTGAGTTATTAATTATAAATAACTGCTATCATGTTGAATTCTCGATAGCTTGGAATAGGTCTATGGGAAGAGATACGGCACCCGCAAATTCTACCAATATACTGACTTATTATTATTGTAGTAGTTTTGCGGACATAATTGACATCGCGAGCACGAATAATTTCAACTCGTCATTTTTATTACGGCAACTTATTGGTTGCTCCTCGTCAGGCGCACCGTGAGTGGCTTACTGTTTTCATCTAGTTTGCTTCCAGATCCAGAAAAACATGCTAACGTAAATACTGACAAAACAAAGAAAACTATTTTAGACAAAGACCCTTCGCTCGCAAAGGTTATCACAATAGTGTATGAAAATGTATGTTAAATAAATAATAGATACGAGAACAATTACTTACATAGTTTTTATAGATTGATATAGGCAATAGATAATTTTGGTAAAAGTTGCTTTGCAACTAATTAACTTCATAAGTACCTACCTATGGTGACATTTGGATACCTACACATAATTTGGTAAGTGGAAACTTCATGGCTTAATTGGCTAATGAATTAGGTACCTACATTTTTTTTTATTAGTTTGGTCCGTCACCGTCCTGTACATTAAAAAGCAAATGTTTATCTAAGTGGCACTTGAGTAAAAATGGCAAATAAGTAAGTTGTTCTTTGCATTGTTTCAGGGATGGTCTTAACACCAATGTCTTATCCTCCAGAACCTAGACACCCATTGAAGATGAGAGTGGACCATCCATTTTTATTCTATATACTCCATGAAGATAAAGTTGTGTTTGCTGGCACTTATTGCCACTGATTTGCTTTGTGTTTCGTATCTGTACACAAGTTACAGTGATAAATTATTTAATTGGTGAAATAATCGAATTTAAATTAAACAATATTTACGAAACACTTTCTCATAATTATATCCCTAAAATGATTCCTAATATACTCTACTGCACTCGCCTTTATGTATTATATGAAATCAGTAATAGGAGTATGAAAGATTTCTAACACCATTAAAATACTTACTATTTTGTAACTAATTTCAAGAAACGAGAAAACCTAATTTTTTTGTAACCGGTTACTAAATGGAAATGTCTATAAATACTGTGGTAATAGTGGTTATGGTTTACGGCAAAATGTGATTAACCATATTGGTGAGAAAATATTATAAAATATTTTAAATAAATCGGCACAATCTAAACAATTTTGTTCGCATTTCCAGGATTCGTAGCCGTTGGCTACAGTTACCCCTCTGAACCTCCACAGCCAATCAAATTCATCGCTGACCACCCCTTCCTATTTCTAATCTTACACGAAGACAAGACTTTGTTCGCTGGCACCTATTCCAAATGATACTCTGTTTTTCCGTCTAATTGATTATTTTAAACAACCAATAAATTTGCAAAGATTAAACTGACTTTTATTTCACCTGCACACATAATATGAATATGACTTATTGTGAATCGCTATTCTTTGTTATTCAAAACAAAATATATAAAAAGCGAGCGCAAATGTAATATTTATTAATTAAAAATAATTGCGTGAAATAAAATTATTACTATAATTATTAAATGAAAGTACCCATTGGGATAAAATTCTGAGAACAATTCACTATACATTATTAAAAAAAAATTGCACAAAATCACTTGTACATAAGGAAGCCTTCCTGCTGCTTGCATGCTGCGACATTTCGCTTATGCAGTTTTACATCACGAAGCCAAGCATTGAGATTTAGGTTTCCTAAATGTCTTTGCTATGCTAAATGAGACGCTTTCCGAATTTTTTTACTTATACATATTAGCATAAAATCACCGAGATACATTTTGACAATAATATAAGAGCTTGCTTCACACGTCTTCTCTTTATCTTTTATTAACATGTTACATTAATGTCGCTTTATTTCCCTTACCAAAAAGCCATTTCCACAATAAAGGCACCAGTAGCAAAAAATTCGCTTGCTGCGCTCGACACGTACACGGGAGCGAAGCGAGCGCGATATTCTTTCATCGATTATTCTCAAATTATTCTCAGTAATACATCTCATTATTTTCTAAAGTAAGTAATGTCACAATAATAACTAAACATAAGTAGACGTTAGTTGGGCTAGTGGCCCGTCATTTAGCTAGCATTGAATCAGGATTTATTCAGCCGCCTCAATCATTTAGAAACATAAAAAGCAACAAACATAATTATTTTTTATGCTCCAGGGTTGATCATATCACTCACGAGCAGCCTGGCCACTCCTCCACCGCCCAAGAAGTTCACAGTGGACCATCCCTTCTTATTTTTAATTTT
The DNA here is from genome assembly GCA_947049295.1 of Ligdia adustata. NCBI lineage: Eukaryota > Metazoa > Arthropoda > Insecta > Lepidoptera > Geometridae > Ligdia > Ligdia adustata. Next base: position 10,102,872 of record OX346229.1, read on the forward strand.
ACATGAAGACAAAACAATATTCGCTGGCACTTACTCATACTAATACCTAAGCCTGTTGTTGTCATAAAATATCGAATATATCATTAAAGAGCAGGCAACGATATTCAATCATTATTACATATTTTCTTTGACAATAGCTAATTATTGCCAACCTTTGCCTTCTTACAAGTCATGTAAAGGAACGTACATAAACCACGTAAGTAATCCATTATAATAATCCTGTTTTTTTTATACCCACATTTCTTATAACTTTATTTATTAGAGCTTTATATACGAGTACATTATATTTAAATTGAATTTAACACATAATTTAAGACAAATTCAAAAATAAAATGAAGAAGCTTTATAAGTTGTTTGTTTTACATTTTGAGCGAATTTAATTGAGCGAATCGTCTCTGCTTCGAGTTTGGAAAAATGTTCTTTCGTATGTCTGTTTGTGTTTGTGTATTTGCATGTATGGATTTTTGTCCGCAATAAATTGGTACTCGCGTAGTTTCTAACCAATCTTAATATAACTTGGTGAATGGGTTCTACGAATGTTGTAAATTTTTCAGTATCGGAGATTCCAGATTAAGAGGGATTTCCCTTAAAAAGGGGGGAAATTAGCCACGTATATATCGTAGCTGTAAGGTCGACAGTTCCCTGAGTCATTAGTTACCATAACAACATAACATCCATCTATGCATTGTGGCAGGAAATATATATGAATGGAGTGTAGGTCATTATAGACTCCCCACGCTGACCAAATTGCGGGTTGGGGACTTTACTTATCTTTGAAAGCTATTAACCTTCTCCGACTAGCAGGTTTCCTCACGATATTCAATGGAATCAGGCATTACTATATCTATTTATAATAAGATGTTGTCAAAAGCTAGATGTCCTTTTAACAACATGTTTTCCCAGTGTCGAGGGAGTCGGTTACTGAGAAAAAGAGAAATAATAAGGTGATAAGGATCAGCCTCACCATAAAAAAATTCTTTCGATTTCTGACTCTGACATCAAGACAAGGCAGGAAAATCTCTAGATATTTTTTAAACATGTTATTTCTTCACGAATTTTTCCTTCACTGTTTATACTTGGGGTAATATTAATTTTCTGTGTTTTATCTCACTAATATTAAAAAAAAAATTAATAGTTTAAGTTATAGTTTAAGTTTAAGTTCCTCCTTCACGCTCAAACGGCTTAACGGAATGGGATGAAATCTCGCACAACAGCTTATACCTTGCAATAAGATAGATACCTTGGATTAAGACATAGGCTATTTTATCCTGGAAAATTTAAGCCTTTCTAGGGGATGATTAAATATTTACCATGGGTAAAACTGCGGGGCGCACCTAGTAGTAGTCATACATAAGGGTTATTTTGTTTTGCTTTCCAGGTCTGGTTGCTGTGCCCATGTCAAGTCATTCTGAACCACCACAACCAATAAAGTTCCAAGTTGACCATCCGTTCTTATTCTACATACTTCATCAGGACAAAGTTTTATTCGCTGGCACATATGCCCATTAATTTTATAAAATTTCAATAAAATTAAATACAATACAATATTATGTCTTTTTTTCAAACTAACAAAAATACCTTAATTAATATAAAAAATTACTATAGGCAAACACTGACACATTTTTTTTTTAAATCTATATGGGATCACCTCTAAAGTAGGTTGCCAAATAAAACAAGAATTGTTAAAATTGGTTCATTATTGATGGAAAGATCGGACAAAGTCCAGAAGTTGTTTGAAAAAATGTTACTACCGAATTTCATTACAGCTGGCCCAATAGAACTTTTACAGTTATTTTGATTTCTAAATCAAACCTTTGGGACCACTTCAGAAGTATAATATAATAATATCCTTAATTTTTTTTCTTATCGATTCAACTGTCTCCGTCAAAATAACATTTAAAAAAAACTTAGTCCAATTGAGTACCTCCTTTTTTGGAAGTCGAGTGTATGTATGTATATTTCTTTGGCACACCCTAAAGCCTAAACGGCTTGTCATATTTTTATGTAAGTATTGTCAATATATTCATGTTCACCTGCAGATGGTTATAGGCTATACTAGCTGCTTCCCGCGATTTCACTTGTTAAAAAGTTCTTGCAGTAGTTAGTTAGTTAGTTAGTAATAGCAAGTTGGATTTTCTACGATAATGAGTAATTGTATTTTTTTTGTAGTGTCAGCAAACCTGTTAGTGAATTTATTTCCAGTCGTAAATTTGACGCAGTCGTGCCCCTTGACTACGATCTATCGAACAATATAAACTATATAAGTGTAGGTAATAATAAATGGGTATATCAATGTCAGATAGTAGGTGTATTTATCAGAAACATGAAATAAAAATACTTACCCAATATTAATATTTTGATCCACAGAGTTCATAACACAAAATAAAGTCATTAACTGAGGTGCAAAGATTACAAAATATCACTTTAGGTACGCTACTAATTGTGCAGAAAATGTTTTCTATTAACTTTCATTTTCCTTTGTTTATTTACAAGTTTATTTATTTATTTACCTATTTATTATTGACGCAGTTTCTTTTTTTTGTGTCGTCATGCTGTTGGTATATTTGCCAGCGTCAATTGTTTATTTTTTGTGAAACCGTGCAGGGTGTAAAATATTGTTAATCTCGCTCTATGTTCCAACTATACAAATATACAACTTGATTTTTTTAAGCAACTTGTTTTTTAAACCATTTGTGGTTGTACTAATTATTGAGTAACACTGAAGTCGAGTTTCTACCATATAAAAATTACTGGAATTATTATCAAAATCTTTGGTTTCTACAGCAGTAAGAATTTCAGTCTGCGTTTTTTTTCCCGCGTAGGCTGTAAAAATGGCGTATTTGCATATAAATTTCATTTAAAACTGCTACAGATTATTCTGGTATTAATGTGAAATAATGATTGATTATTAACCATTCATGTCTTGTTTGTGTGACTAGTTCACACAAACAAGACATGAATGGTTAATGTGAAGAAAATATATAAAGACAGAATTCCGTGGTTTTCGTGTTCGCGATCTCTTCGCTCTACTAGGGTAGAGCACAAAAAAAAGTTTATGACGTTGGTTTGACAGACGTTGACTTTTTATTCTCTACACTCAGATTTTTCAAAACATAAAATATAACCTATAAATAAACGCGTATTGGGAATATTACTAAAAAATTTTTATGTTAACTTACGTTTGTTTATAAGTAAATAATCTAATGAGAAAGATGAGCTCTGTAAGAAAATTCATTGGTAAGTGTTTATATAATTTCGTACTCGTACGTTTGTTACTCCGGGCAGAGAATATATTCATATCTTCGGGTATTTATCTATTTTAATATGTTCGGTAATTTTATAGACATTGGAGCAAATTTAACAGATGATATGTACCAAGGTCTATACCATGGGAGCAAGAAACACGGTCCCGATCTAGACGTAGTCTTGAAAAGATCTTGGGAGGGAGGTTTAGAGAAGATGATAATTACCGGTGGAAGCCTCACTGATAGCAAGAAAGCTATTGACTTATCGCGCACTGATTGTAAGTATTACAACAAACTGTTCTTAGTTACTTATGCCTAGCACATATGCACATAATAAGTGTTTTAGAGCTTGTGTTCAAGCTCTAAAACACTTATTAAACATCAGTTAAAATTTCGCTTGGTCTATAATTTACGATTAAAAAATTACATATACCACTCTGTAATTACGTACTACAAAACTAAAAAATGTTTTGAATATTCATTTGATTTGATATATTATTATTAGTATAAAGCTATAATATTGTATTCCGAAAAAGAAAAATTGCGTTATTGAAATGAATACCATGTCCCAGAATAGGTACCTTTAATCTTTTCCACAACATGCTAAAACCACGTTATCATGCCCCATATGCCAAATAACACAATTCTACTTTTTGACAACTATGAATGACTTTGGCGCACAGTGCACGCCACTTGCCATATACAGCTTACTATAGCTCTGAAAAGGTTAACTACGAATCACTTAATTTCTTATTTCAGCTCGTCTATTCTCCACTGTAGGATGTCATCCGACGCGATGCACAGAGTTTGTTGAAGCTCCTGAAGTATACATTCAAGGTTTGCGTGACCTAATTGTCAACAATAAAGACAAAGTTGTGGCTATAGGGGAGTGTGGACTCGACTATGAGAGATTGCATTTCTGTGAAAAAGATGTACAACTCAAGTAAGGAGATGCCTTCTTACAAATTTTTTTGCCCTACTAGTAGAAATATGCTAGTTCTCACTTTTCGTGTACCTTATTAAAGATTATTATTTTATTATTATTATTTTTAGTCTATCCCCACACATATTATAATAATGTGAAAGTGTGAATGTTTGTCCTGATTATCAGCAGCTGAGTGATGGATCAATTTGATTTATTGCACCATGATAGTTGGTCTGTGAATATCTGAGCAAAAAATTAAGTTAATACTGCCTTAGGCTCCTCATCGTCCTGGAAAACAAACATAACTAAAAAAGGTAGTTACATTTTCTTGTGATAGTAAATTATAAGTGGTCTATTAATTTTATTCATAACAGAAAGATCCATTATATAAGACGAGAACCCAAATAATGCACTAAAGTCACAATGGCTAACAGTACCAGCCTTTTGTAGATTTAGTATGAATGTAAATAAAGGTATTTAGCATAAATAAATTTTATAACCAGTATGCTCCTGTGTGTCTTTAAAAATTCACAATATATTCAGTATATTATTTTATGGATATTTAATAATTAAGTCAAAAATTACACAAGGATAAAGAAGTCAAATTTAGCAGGTCATGAAATAATAAATAATAATAATAATAGGTAATGGAATAATATTAGTAGGTGATAAAATTTAAATGGGAGACGTGTATCCTTTCATAAATTTAGCAGGAGCACCCTCCCATCAAACATCTGGACCCATTTTGATCAAATTTGAATAGGATATAATTTTCACTTGAGAATTATATCCCATTTATTATTATTATTCTTCTCCTTTCATACAAAATATTTTTTTCCTAACTCAGGTAACAAACATGTAAAAAAACCATTAGATTGACCACCTCCTCCTCCTTCTTCAGAGAGTTGGTAAAAATATGTAACATAAAATGAAAATGTCCAGTAATTAACACTCAATGTATTTCTAAACTAAATCATTTAAATTTTTACAGCTATGCATTCAGTTTTAAGGCAAGTGTGAACCTACCTAGCTTTGAGTAATGTTAATTCTTCATTGCAGATACTTTGAATACCAGTTGACTCTCAGCAAGGAGTATGACCTGCCATTGTTTCTACACTGTAGAGCGGCCACTGATGATTTAGTGGAAATACTGCAGAGAAATCAAGACAAAGTCATGGGCGGAGTGGTACATTCATTTGACGGATCTAAAGAGGCGTTGGACAAGATTTTAGCACTTGGGCTGTATATAGGTATAAATGGATGGTCAGTTTTGTTGTAATATTTGTATGTTGGGTGAACTGTCAACATGAAACCAAGAATTTGCTTGCTCTTTTTTTATGCCTAACGTCGATAGCCCTGCCTTAATACAGTAAATAGCCAGTACGATATTGGCATGCAGATTTTAAGAAGGTGAAAATCACTTTTAAAGTTTCCATTACTGCGATTTATATAGGTATACAGGTTATCGGTTAGGAGTGTACTAAGCCGAAAAGGGGCCACAGTACTTATCCTAAGGATATTGACTTTCACTAAGGAACCAACTCTGAATTCGAGAAAAAAACACCAGTTGTTTCATACATTTTGCCGTCGACCAATCAACTGTTTTGTAAGGAACATCTGATTTTATATCTCGAATTTAGATTTGGTCACATAGGGAATGTTGTTCGTAATGATGAGTATAGTGGCCTCTTTCCGGCTCAGTACACCCCTAACCAATAACCCTGTATACTGAGGTAATAAACACATGTTAAAAGTTTAATGACATGCTAATTTGTAAATACTGAATAATAGTAACATTTTGTGTAAGTTCTATAATTGTAGTACATAACTAGTTTTGTATAAAAAAAGAGGTAGGACATAATGGAACAAAAAACCCTAGGAGCCGACCAAAGAAAAATATACATATTTGTATTATTTTAGTATATGACCATCGGAACATTTTATATTATGGCACCTAACCTCTATTTATAATACCTGAGTTTCTATACATAAAAATCAATAGCATTTGTTTCAATAAAAACACGTGTAAGTAGTATATTATATGTATTAATTTATCTTTTATCGCTCGTATACGCAAATACGCGTACAATCAAACACATTGAAATGCAAGAAAAATCAAAATATAAAACTATGTATAACAACTCAGTTATAATAAATAGAGGTTAGGTGCCATGGTATTAGGTCCTTACATATGAAATTGGCGTTTTGTCTTTTGCGACACCGCCGCCATACACGTCATTAATCCTTCGAGCCGTTTCTGCAGCACTGGTACCACGGTGGAACTCGTACTCGTAAATAACGCGATATTTCTAGTTTTCCATTATGTAAACTGCGTGACGCAAAGAAAAAACCAAACGAAGACAAAACAAATGAATCACGGTTTTCAAAGTACAAATGTATGAATAAATAGCTGTATAAATTTGAAATTGGAATCCCTAACCAAAGAAGAGATATTTGAGATCAAAGTGGCCAGTACGACAAAACGCCAATTTCATATGTAAGGACCTAATATAAAATGTTCAGAGGGTCATATAATACATATTATATTTTTCTTTGGCCGGCTACTTTACTTTTTGGTCCAAAAATGTATGAAGCGTGTCCGTTCTCCTTTACACACCAGTTGGCTGTACCCTACCTAATAACACCTAGGAACAACTTTGTAAATATTAGTGAAATAAATTATTTTGATTTGATTTATTAAATTGTGAACTTATACTTTCAGCTCGCTAAGAACAAAGGACAACCTTGAAGTGGCAGCGATGATACCTGAAGATAGGCTGATGATTGAAACAGACTGTCCATGGTGTGAAGTGAAGCCAACACACCCTGGCTTCCAGTATGTGCTCACCAAATTCCCAAGCGTCAAGAAAGAGAAACATAATGCTGATAGTCAAATCAAGGGACGAAATGAGCCTGTTAATATTGTGTAAGTATATTTCTGGTCCGTAAATAAGGCGTAGGCCTTTGTAGGCACTAGGGCATTACAGGCTAACAACAAAAATATTTTCTTAAGTTTTCTACTGACTTTCAAAAAAGAGGATTGTACCCAGTTTGTTTGCATTTAAAATATAACTTGTTGCCTGCGTTAATCCTAGCAAATATCAGTCAGTCAGGGTTCACTCTAAAAATGTGTATCTTCGTATGTAACAAATAAACTTAAAAACTACTCAACGATTTCAGAAAATCGCCGTTTTCGCCGTTAGTAAGCTACATTATCACAGAGTAACATAGGTATTTAAAATTAGAGATCCACGGGAAACACAGCGAATCCCAGCTTGTATTTTATATTTTATCGATTCGCTTTAGGATAGATTCGCTTTACGGCATAAATTGTACAGTTAAGTACACTAAAGTATAGGGCCTAAGTAAAACAAGGTTCAAACACGAGAGGTACAAACGTTCTTTCTATATTAAACGCAATTCATGGAAACTTTTTAGCAGTTTTGAACCTTACATTTCTGTTGCCCTGGTACTTTCTTTAAATTTATATTATGTATAGTTGACCCGACCGGGAAGCGAACCCGGGACCTCTGAGATAGTTATACCATGAAAACCGGTGTTCTAGCAACCACTCGAGGAGGACCAAGGAGGTCATCAATATGTTTCCAAGAAGTTTCCGAGCATACAAAACCACTTCAGTTTATCTATAAAAAACTCCTTCAGATTATTTACCTATTAATACCTCTTCAGTTTATTTGTGTTTCAGGCCATTTCACTTTTTTATTTTTTTTAAATGTTATTTAAAGTTTTGATTTTTATTTTTAAAATTGTCCTGATTATTACTAGTGCACTTAAAAACGAAATTACCGTATTGGAATGTTTAGAACTCTTGTGCAGGGTGAATTTAATATGTTGACTTGAACAATCTAAGAAGCCTTTGTTTTAAAAAAAAAATATCAATAAATGGTTCAATAAATTTTTGTCGAGTTGTCTATACTTTTGCCTTAAAGCGAATGTGTCATAAGGCGATTCTGTCCTAAAGCCAATCTGTCATAAAGCGAATAACTCACTTTTTTAAAGTATTATTTGATTGTTGGTTTAGATGTTTTTGTTTGTATTTGCATGTTGTTAATTACCGTTATTTCTGTTTACAGGCAGGTTCTGGAAATTCTGGCTGCGATTAGAAATCAAAATACTGATAAATTAGCACAAGCTGTTTTTGATAATACTAATAAATTATTTTTTAATAAATCATAATCATTTATGAAACTGATGCCTTTTATGTTTGGTAATTCACTCCCAATAATAAAGAAATTAATTATTTTTTTTTCGAGAAATTGTATAGGGTTTTTTTTAAATTACACTGGTATGAAAACGACAACCAGCAAAATGGGCAGGATATTGTACAAATTTTTAGTTATTTTAGTAGGTTTTGATTAAAAGTGGTTAACAACAAAGGTTAGGCCCAAGTGGAAATTAAAATGTCCTCAATGCACCTGACTGTATTCCTTCCAAAATGCTAAATTCAAATCTAGCTGGTTATTGTGAGTTATTGGGAAATGCATCGTTTTTGAATATTTTAAGTTTTGTAGTCAAGTACATATAAAGTTTTTTAACAAAGGAACTACTAGCTTATTAGAAAGTGATAGCAAATATTGCAATCTGTAATTGTAATGTAAAATAACTAGTGCTATCTCAATCTAACGCTTAAATTATGATATTATGTTACGTTCACAGTTTAGTACCTATGTGGATTGTGGAATGTTCTTTATGTTATTTGCGTTTTTTTAACGACCCGTCTTGTTATCATGCTTGGTTAGGTTTGAAAAAGGCGACAGACCCGACACGGAGCACCCGGACTCCACCTAGTGTTGTGGCTGACACCCCTAGAGTATAATTTTACAGCAAAAGCTCAAAGGAGGAGGAGTGGGCAAAAACGACCATTATAACGCAATGTCATTGTAATTCTGGAACAATTTAAATAGTATGCGCCACAGTTCACAAGATTCAATAATCTTGGATGTATTGGGAAAAAATGGCTTCGATAATGGTAACATTGTACTAATAATCTCTTTTCTGTGACGTAAACACACTGATTTTTAGGGAATCACCGTCCATAAGCTAAACTATCTCTCTTTATGACATTGATCAACGCGTCAGCGTCCTCTTACTAGTCTGTGACATCATTGACGTAAGTACTGTATGTCAACGTGTTACATAGATCAAAAACTTAGTACAGAAGGATCCGGCCAGTCAGCGGATAACAAATTAAAAATTATTGTTCGAGACGCGATGTTCTACATTCGCGAAGGATTACGCAATTCTTTCTGTTTAGGCATCGTAGCCGCAAGTGGGACCGTTTTATTTTTAGTTTCTCACCATTATCCTTTATTACTTTAAATGCCCATTATTTAACTAATGTGTTAGTATATTGTTATTTGCCACCCTTTGTTACTATTCACGCTTAATGTTTATTGTTTTATGGCAGGAAAACAACTTAGTTAAATCTCTTTCTCAAAAACATCATAAACCCATTGTCTGAAGTCCCGCAAGATGCAGCTACGATCCTATAGCCGTGAGAATAGAAAGTTACGCAATATTATTAGTTTTCGTACCTACTCTAACTCGACATTGCTTATATTGGCTATGTAGATTTATATGTACTACAACTTTGTAAATAAATATGTGATATTCCCATATTTCATAGGTAGGTACATTAGGCGTAATCCTTAAATTAGTTATAGGTACACGAGTTATGTCCTTAGTTTAGTCTAGTTTAAGTTTATCAATAAATCATTCGTATCCCGGTGTTGTTATTCGAGTTCCAACTTCAGGCACAAGGTTCGCTTCGATTAGGATATGAGGAATCTATTTATAACGATATTAGATCCAAATAGATGTCAGAAACCTTTACGTACTTCTGGTCGGTTATATTGCCATCCCACTCGCACCATAGTACTTGCGATCCCGTAACGGTGCCGAGCGCGGGGCGGGGTACTATTGCGAGAAAGCGTAGAAGGGATTGCATAAATACGCACGTTAGCTGGCCGCGCGGGGTCGACGTCCTACTAGTGAACGAGACCTTCTTGAAACCGGGCAAAAGGGATCCCAGGATCGCCAACTTTTGTCTGGTCCGTAATGACAGGCTCCACTCTGCCAAAGGGGGGACGCTTATCTATTACAGAAGATCCCTTCACTGCATTCCTCTCGACACACCTTCGCTTCTGTAAGTAAACTAGTCATACATTACTTAAATATCTTTATTTATAATACTTTATCAGATTACAAGAGCATGATCAAAATCGCGAACCTCAATACCGCTAAATCATTGACAGTGACAGATGCTGTGCCCGTGTGTTCGGATACACAATCCATCTAGAGATACGTTCGGAAACACCCCCTTATCAATTAAGCTATAAAATCCCTTAAATATGTAGGAGCTGTTCTGACTCGACCACTACGTCGAGGGTCTCTATCTGTATTTATTGAGGATTCCGAGTCTTCATTCCGTGCAAGGTCTGGTACTGCTTGGGTGGATGCTTGTAAATCCTCAATCATAAAACCAGGTGAATTCTGTAGCGTATGTAACGGTACTGGTAAGTTCTGGTGTGGAATTTCTAAATCAGTACATGGTTTATCTTCCTGTAAACTTCCAGCAAACGGCTTGATATGTACTCTGTTTCTTCTATACATTTTTTCACCCACTTTCACCATGAAAGATCTTTCATCCAAGGCCTTAACTACTTTGCCACAGCTCCACTCATTACTGACATCGGGCCGAAGCTGGACTACAACATCCTGACCAACACATAAAGGGGCCTTGTCTGTAGATCGCTTGTCATATCTTGCTTTTACTTTTTCCTTTCTCCCTTTTATTTTGATTGGCACATTCCGTATAATGGTGGGCTTGAGATGCTTTAATAAGCAAGGTAGACCTGTTCGTGTGCGCCTTGAGAATAGCTTTTGTGCAGGACTAGTCTCATCCATCTGTATAGGTATGTTGCGTTGGTGTAATAGGCAATACCACAAATCCTGTTTGGTCTCCAAGCTTTGAGTCACCAATCTCTTCGCTATTTTAACAGCTGATTCAGCTTTGCCATTAGATGCTGGATGATGCGGTGATGATGTTACATGCTTGAAATTCCATTGTTCGGCAAAAAGCTTGAATTGTTCGTTAGAGAAGTTTGTGGCGTTATCAGTGCATATTCTTTGCGGTATACCATGTCGAGCAAAGTTTTTCTTACAGATCATAATCATCTCATTTGAAGTGAGAGTAGACAGGCGATCTAATTCAAAAAAATCTGAGAAATGATCTATAGTTACCAAATATTTTAGTTCACCCACTGAAAATACATCCATTGAAATATACTGAAACGGATATCTTGGCACTTCATGACAAACAAGTGGCAATCTTTGCTGAGATGTAGCATGTACTGCGCAAAATCGACATTGTTCTATGTAACTTTTCAGGTCCTTGGACATACCTGGCCAAAAAACATTTTCTCTTGCCAAGCGCAAAGTACTTGCATAACCATTGTGACTGACATGTACTTTTTTAAGCATTTCACTTCTCAACTCATCTGGTATTAACACTTGGTTATTTCTGCATATTAATCCTTCTGATATAGACAGTTCATGTCTAAACCTGTGATATACCTGAAGATCTTGAGGTAAGTCTGCAAAGTATTTTGGGAAACCCTCTATAATGAGAGACATCAGTTTTTGTAAGCTATTATCTTCTTCAGTAGCTTTTTTTATCTTTTCAATGAGTGCATCAGATATCTTCAGATATTTTACTGCTGATACTTTACTTATCAGCTTAAAAACTTTCCTTTCAGACAGTTTACTCTCTAAATCATAACTTTCTTTGCTATCCTTAATCGGAGCTCTTGACAGTGTATCCGCTACATGGTTATGCTTACCTTGTATAAATTCCAGTTGTACATTGTATTTCTGTAAAGTTAAAAGCATCATTTGTAGTCTCTTAGGTGCCTCCACTAGTGGTTTATTAGCAATATTAATCAGTGGTATGTGATCTGTTCTTATAATAGTCTTGGAACTTCCAGCAATGTACTGATTAAATCTTTTACAAGCAAACACAACTGCCAGCATTTCTTTTTCAATCTGGGCATATTTCTTCTCAGTTGGTGTTAAACATCTGGATGCAAAACTTATTACATAATTATCTTGATATAAAGCCGCTCCCAGGCCAAATTCACTTGCATCACACTCAATAACCACTTCTTTGTTGACATCAAAATATTTCAGAGTAGGTAAGCAAGTAATTTCTTTTTTAAGATTCTGGAACTCAGCTTCCTCAGCTTTATTCCAGTTGAAATCAACATCCTTTCTTGTCAATTGTCGGAGGCAAGCAGCTTTTGCGCTGAGGTTGTTAATAAATTTGCTTAGATAGCCAATCATACCCAAAAATCTAAGCACATCCTTACTGCATGTTGGAGTGGGCATGTTTTTGATAGCATCAACTTTTGATTCATCAACTTTTAATCCATTATTACTTAGTATGTGGCCATAAAATTTTGCTGATGTTTGGAGCAAATTAACTTTATTTTTATTTAGTTTGCAATTTACCTCTCGGAGCCTCTGGAGGAGTTTCGCAAATTTTATATTATGATCTGTGATTGCCTCTTCCATGGACTCACCTACTCCATAAATCAGTATGTCATCAGCTATCACTTCTATTCCTTCTAGGTCTTTAATTAAGCTGGTGAGTCTCTGCTGAAAAATCTCTGGCGAGGAGCTCAGGCCAAATGGAAGTCGCAGCCACCTGTAACGACCAAAAGGTGTCCAGAATGTAGTTAATTTACTACTTTTCTCAGATAGACAGCATTGCCAAAATCCTTTTTTAGCGTCTACAGTACTGAATACTTTGGCTTTATTTAGTTCAGGCAACATTTCATCAAGCGTAGTAAACTGAAAATTTGGTCGCTTGAGAGCTTTGTTCAGAGGAATGGGATCAAGGCATATTCTAAATTTTTGTTCACGGCTAACAATCAATATGTTATTTACCCATTCAGTGTGCTGTGTCTCTTTTGTAACAATTCCATCCCGTTCAAGGTTTTCTAGTTCCTCTTGCAACTTCTTCCTTACACATACTGGTACACGGCGGGCTGGTTGTATGCATCCTGGAATTGACTCATTAATTTCCAAGTTTACCTCACCTGGCAAGCTTCCATGTCCTTCAAATACATCACTATATTTCTCCATTATCTTCAGAGTTTCTGTTCGGTCTAGATCTGAGGTGGTCACCTTATTACAATATTTGATGAATCCCAATGCCACACATGCTTTTTCAAACAAAAGCGGTTCATGCTCTACATCCACCACGTGAAATTTAATTTTATAAATTTTCTGAGACTTTCCTAGTTTTGTTTTACATATAAAAGTATATGTCCCCAAATTAGGTATATCTGATCCATTAAAGCACTTTAAATTTTGATATGCAGGGGGCAGTGATTTTAAATCTTTCATTCCAGTAATATTCTTGAAGGATTTTACTCCTATTACGCATACCTGTGCTCCTGTGTCCAGAGTACAGTAAATCTTTCTCCAATCCCCATCAGCCTCAAAGAACACTGGGGCCTCTTTATGTCCCGATGCGTTTATTCTTATCTCTGAGATAACAACATCATCACTAGATGAGTCATCTTCAATTTCTATGGCATTAACATTGCTCTGCTTTTTCTTGCATACTAACTTAAAGTGGTTCCTGCCTCCACATTCTTCACACCTCTTGTTCCAGGCTGGACAAAGCTTCTTATTAAATATGTGCATCTGCCCACAAAACTTGCATTTACGGGATTCTGTGTTTTTTTTTTACTGAAATTTTATTGATTTCTTCCTTGTGCACATTGGAGACATGTAGCGATGCACTCTCTGCAGTTCTACATGTTGTGATGGCTGATTCTAAAGTCAGTTTTTCTTGCCGCAAAAGTTCTTTCATAATATTTTTGTCTTTAATTCCAACAACAATTCTATCCCGTAACAGCTCCTCCCGGATAGGCTCTGGATAATTGCATGGTTTAATTAATTTTCTCAGCACTAATAGATAGTCGTCAAAACTTTCTTCTTGCAACTGGCTTCTCATATTGAAGTTGTAGCGGGAGTATATTAAGTTGGTCTTTTTTATGATCTCATTTTCAATTTTTTTTTAAATTTTGTCCTCTGTTTCTTGTCTTCAGCTGTCAGGCCAAAATCGAGATACTTTTTCATAGCCGCCGTACCAATTGCATTTAGTAAAATGCCGGCTTTGACTTCACTCTTCTCGGGGCCCCATTTCGACATGCCCGTGGCTATATTATAGTTGTCCCAAGAACTTTTAAACACCTCCAAGTTATCAAAAGGGTCTCCGGAGTCCACTATCAGGGGTTGCGGCCACGGCACTGACACGCTGCTCCGGATTCCTTGCTCGGATGGCCCGGCTTGCTGCATTTGTTGTTGCAACAGCCCGATCTGTTTTTGCATCATACCCAGAAGATGGGCCTGCTGTTCGAACAGCTTCTTGTAGGCTTCTTCGCCCATTTCTGACACCATGTAAGTAAACTAGTCATACATTACTTAAATATCTTTATTTATAATACTTTATCAGATTACAAGAGCATGATCAAAATCGCGAACCTCAATACCGCTAAATCATTGACAGTGACAGATGCTGTGCCCGTGTGTTCGGATACACAATCCATCTAGAGATACGTTCGGAAACAGCTTCCTTACCTCGAAGCTTCCGTCTGCCGGATCGCCCTAACTGGCCATCAGCCTATCACACTCGCAGCCTGCTACTACTCTGGTAACAGGCGTTTCGATCAGAATTACTACGAGAAACTATTCGCCTTAGGGGGATCCGTCATCCTCGCCGGCGACTTCAACGCCAAGACCCTTGAGTGGGGTTGCAACGAAACGAATAGCCACGGCAGCAAACTGTTTAGTTTAGCGGATGACATTAATTTTGATGTCATTTCGCCCTCCACGTACACTTACTTCCCTCCTAGTACCGCTCTGACGTACTTGACATAGCACTCCTAAAAGGCGTAACACTCCAGTTGCGCTCTTTAAAAGTGCTCGAC
The DNA here is from genome assembly GCA_947049295.1 of Ligdia adustata. Taxonomy (NCBI): domain Eukaryota; kingdom Metazoa; phylum Arthropoda; class Insecta; order Lepidoptera; family Geometridae; genus Ligdia; species Ligdia adustata. The sequence goes on from OX346229.1 coordinate 10,118,063, forward strand.
GAATGCTCATGCATCTAGGTCCCGACCCGACGGACAGACCGACCGCGACTAGGACAGTAGTGAACTGGAACCATCTAGGGACAGACCTTAATGACATCAGCTCACCGAACTCGACCCGATACCGGATGATATCCAATCCCCTATAGGCAAGTCGTCGCGGCAAGTACCATTCGAAGATTCCCGTCGGCTGGTCTTGCCCGATGACGCGAGGGAGTTACTGAGAGAGAAACACAGAGCCACTAGGGCATTCGGTAGATGCCCCACCGATGAGAACAGAGCTACCTTGCGGCGTTACGAACGCCTCGTAAAGGCCCGCATCCAGAAGCTCCGGGATCAGAAGTGGGATGACACACTCGCAGATCTCGCGCCTACGCACCAGGCTTACTGGCAGCTGGCGCGCAACCTAAAAACAGATAAAACGGTCACCATGCCCTCCCTGAACCGCCCCGGTCAGCCCCCCGCGACGACGACGACGACGAGAAGGCAGAGTGCCTAGCAGAGAGTCTCGAGGCTCAATGCGCTCCGTCGCTCAGTTCGGTCCCCGCTTCCCATCTTACTATGGTAGACAGAGAGATCGAACATCGTAGCACCATTCCCCCCTCGATCCCCCTCGACCCTGTCATGACTAGGGAAGTTGTGCTTATTATCCACCGCCTCCGCGATAGGAAAGCTCCCGGTGCCGACGGCATCAGTAACAAAGTGCTCAAGCGCCTTCCCCCCGCCCTGATCCACCTCCTAGTTAGCATTTTTAATGCTGCCATGAGCAACGGCATGTTCCCATCCGCTTGGAAAAATGCCGATGTCGTCGGCATTCACAAGCCGGGTAAAAAGGCGTCAGAGCCCTTTGGTTCCGCCCCATTAGTCTCCCCAGTTCCCAAGGGAAAATTTACGAGCGACTTCTACTGAATCGCATGTGGGCCCACGTCACGGCCAATAACTTCCTTCCCAACGAGCAGTTCGGCTTCAGAGCCCGACACTCTTGCGTCCAACAAGTACACCGCCTCACGGAGTACATCCTAGAGGGTTTCAACACGAAACCCAAACACTTAAGCAACCCCGAGGGGAACGTAGCGGTCTTCCTGGACGTAGCCAAAGCCTTCGACAAAGTCTGGCATAACGGGTTGATATACAAGATGTATCAATTCGGTCTGCCAGACCGTCTTGTCCACATCATCCAGGACTTTCTCCGCGACAGAAGCTTCCGCTTCAAGCTCGAGGGTGAACGTTCACCTCCACACCCCATCAGAGCGGGGGTCCCCTCAGGCTCAGTCCTGTCCCCGCTGCTCTTCTCAGACTACACGAGCGATATCCCCCACTACCCGGGGGTTGAGCTCTCCCTTTTCGCCGACCCTCTACGCTAGAGGGTGGCACGTGACTCGACAAATAGCTCTCGTCAACCGAGCGCTCCTCTCCCTGGGTAAATGGTTCCGCATGTGGGCCATTACCGTTAATCCAGAGAAAAGTGCAGCAGTGTACTTCACTCCGCGTAAAGTTCTCCCGAATAGGTCCCTACGCCTCCATGGCCAGCCCATCTCTTGGGCCTCCTCGACCAAATACCTAGGTGTTACCCTGGATAATAGGCTCAACTTCGAAAAACACATCACCACGGTGCGTAATCGCGCGGCCTTCTTTCTAGGCCGTCTCTCCCCCCTCCTGTGCGCGAGAAGTAAAATGTCCCTTAGAAATAAGGTGACACTTTACAAGACCGTGATCCGCCCCGTCATGACCTACGCCTCTGTTGTCTTCGCACACACGCCCTCTTATCAACTGGATAAACTCCAAGTCATTCAAAACCGCTTCATCCGTAGAGCGGTAGACGCGCAATTGTATATGCCCAACGCGGACCTCCACTGCGACCTCGAGCTCCCCTCCATCCGTCAATTCAATTGCGTAGGTACTTCGACTCTGCTCCCCACCACCCGAACCCGCTCGTGGTTCAAGCGGCGGACTACTCGACTGACCCGAACGGTCCGCCCCCCTTGCATAGGCGTCCTAGACACTTCTTGGATGATCCGGGCGACCCCATTGCAGCAGTAGTATCGGCCGCCCTGGGGTCGCCCGGCCCACCTAACTCGTCTCCTAACACACATTCCGTTTTTGGTACTGGTCCGGGCTACCAGATCCGACATCCATTCCGACGAAACAGAATGCGTCCTCGCCGGCGCGGACGTGGTCACCAGTTGATTGATAGGGCCCTAGGTCTTTCCCCGTCTGGGAGGCCAGGGCAGTTCGGTCAAATAATCAAATCAGTTGCCTAAATTAGCTAGGTTTAGGGTCCAGGCATCTCCCCGGGATGCCATGGACACAAGTCGATCTAATGATAGGGCTCTGGCGCGGGCCAGGGCACCTCTCTCCAAAAAGCGTCCTTCAGATGCAAATAAAGTGTAGAGTCCACGCGAACTCTGGCCTCAGAGCTCCAGGACAATCAGGTCAAATAGTCAGAGTGACTGACCTTCCCCTCAGGGAGGTCTGGGCAAATTCGCTCTAAAAAGTTTTAGCAAGGATGCCACCAGTGGCTAGGGCCCTAGGCACTCCCGTCTGGGTTGCCAGGGCAGTTCGTTAGTCCAACTCTGGGTGACGGCTCAAGCCGAGGTTCGTGCCGTCTGAGGCGCCCTTGTGCTTATCGCCCCAAAACCAAAACTGCGGCCTAGCGCACTTGCGCTTGCCAAACGTCCGGTCAAGCTGTCCGAGGTCGCATTCGTCCAGCAGCTCAGTCCTTTCTAAAAAAAAAAAGCCGCGCGGGGTGATAGCTGAATATTCTGAGAGCGACAACAAGTAGACGAAGCGATCTCTTCCTGCCTGCGAGCGGAATTCGAAGGCAACACAGTGACCCACGTCAGAACGCCAAATCAGTCTTTTCTTTGGCAATCCCAGTGCACGTGGACACCTCGGGTGCGGGAACTTTATGAAGTAAAGTTACAGTCCACTATCGTGTTCCTCGCCCGTCATCGTCGTCCACAATTATTACATCTACTGACTTTTGTAACTTTACGAACATAAACAAAATGACTAACTACGACGACAAAAAAATATAGCAGAAAGATTACCTATAGACCATTTTAGATGTACTTGCATCTACGAGTACAAGGTAGGTAATATTAAAGATATCTGCCATAGTAAAATCTATATTTATGTAGAATTTTCTAGATCTAGCGGATTTTTAGACTTCAGCACACAGATTCACAATGAGTTTCCGCTCGGATTCCAAAAATTTGCAACACGAATTATGCGAAGCTTGTTACGTAGTCTAAAATATTAAATAGTGATAATTATTTTTGTTTAGATCTAGAATCGATTTATAAAGTAATAATTTAGGATCTAATGAGTTTTGCGTAATTCGTGTTGCAAAGTTTTCGAACCCGAGCGAAATCCAATTGTGAATCTGGGTGCCGCTTTTGTTTTATATTGGGGCCAAAAAAAGTACCTAATCTATAGCGACTTTTTAATATCTAGAATAGTCAAAATATTATAATGACTTAATAAAAAAATATGACTGGTTTAAGTCAAAATCAAATATTGTTTCTGGCTATATTGGTAACTTGTACTATTGGCGGCATTCAATTCACGGGTATCCCCTTTCATAAGGTCTCGAGGTTCGATGTTTCTCACTCTTTCATACGATAATCAGATATCGCTAGCTTTTTCTTTCATTCTATCATTCATATCCGTGAACTATGATATATTTACATTTCATTAATTATTTGTGATCGCTGTCATTTTTGGTTCGGATTAGTCCTAAGTGAATAATTTACTATTATTAAATGACCTATTATTAATTAAAATCCAGAAATCTTTAGTGATAATCTAGCGACTCTAGCGGATTTTTAGTGATATTTTTTTAAATATGTCGACTTTGTCTTATTTGTCTGTTGACTTCTGTATTTGTAAAACGGTGATAGAGTGTAATGACTGAACTTATCCAGTTGCCAAATATTACTGTACTCTTAGGTTGCCAATAAACAATACTGAATCTAGTGCAAATCTAGTGCTTGCCTGCTAGGTGCATGCTTGTTTTGTAGTGCGAGTTTTATTTCTTGTTGTTTTTATGTGTTGATTCACCTAAAGTTAATATTTTACGGGTGTAAAGCTTATTGTGCATCTCTAAAATGAGCAATTTCGAAATATTGTCGAACTGCGGGAACACGGCAAACTTAAAGTACACACACTATGTAAGAGACAACTCAATTTGGAAAAAAATAACTTTCAAGGATTTTGTACTGAGCAATGCGGTCACGTTTGGTATGCGCACCATTTTTAACTACTTCTATGAAGACGAATATTACTGCGATGTCAAATTCGTCAGGTAGGTACCCATTTTCGGTATTTTGTTTGTCTGACTGAACTTCAAATATCGTCGATTCTTGTTTGATCTTCAATATAACAAACATCGACGATTTTTTTAGTAACTATATTTGCCCTATTCGACTTTGCCGGCAGAGATTGTAAAATCAATATAATTTTGGTATCAATCGATATCAAAATACCGATAAACATATTGGTAATGGGGTATCGGTATTGATACTGTTATATTATTTCAATACATAAATATTTATACTTTAATATGTATTTATTTAATTGGTACCGATACATAAATACCGGTACCTATATTATCAATAAACTCCTTCCGCCCGCTTACCTCCGTCCGTCACCGCGCACCGTGGCACGCGCCGCCCGTGGGTCTCGCACGCGGCCGCTGCGCGCGTTAGTATAGCGTGCGACGTTGCCACTTTGGGCTTAGCCGAGATATCTGGCATCGTATGATACCATTTTACTGATAATTAAAAATAAATGATTTATAATAAATAAATAATATCGATATTGAACGTATTGATATTGAAATCGATATTTTACCAAAAGTATCGATCATTTTCATTTTTCGATAACAGTCCCTGTTTGCCGGGATTTTCATGTACTTTCCCTCTTTACAGTGTATTATTTAACCTTTCTTCTCCGCAGTGCCTTCAGAAATGTTTCAAGTATTGTCATAACACCCATTCCTATCTCTTAAAATCATCTGAAAATCTTAAGTTATCCATTCCATCACATTCCACCACTTTCTTTAAGAGTATTGTAGAGAGATCAATGTTTCCGCGTTGTAGGTATTTACCAAATGTATTGTTATCTCGGCGAGCACCGTAACCGCGTCACAGAATAAAATATATAGCAGTGCCAATATGTGAGCTTCGTTGTGTGCGTCTCTACGCGCACACATCCACAAAAACGCGCACGCGGCCCCTCACACTCGACAAATTGACGCGTGTGACTATAATGTACAGTCGCCGGCCGCTGTGCCTAAAATCCCGCTTTGATGTATAAATACATATAATAATACATTAATACAATAACATAAAGCTTGTGGTTTTGGACTTAGCGAAGAAATCACAATATTTGTACATAAGTACAAGGACGTAGATATCTACTACCTACTTCTATAGCCACTTATTTCTGATTGTTTGTAATTTTATGAAGTACTTTATACAGGGCTACTGGTAACGCACACGAAACTTCATTAGTACATCTTTGGTAGGTAGGTTCGTCAATATGATTTCTGACGTCAATTATATTCTGCGAAACAGTTGATATTTTTACAATAGTTTAGTGTACTTCAAGATTATCAACCACAACAGTGGTTGATAATCTTGAAGTACCTGCCAATGTTGGCCATGAGATGTAGTACGTTACAGTAACCTCGTATAAGTAATTTTTTGACCAGCGAGTGTAGCGTCTCTTCTTCGAGTCTGGCAAAGTGTTCTTTCGTCCGTCAGTTTGGTTTGGATGTTCGTCCGCAAGAAATTCCGTTATTCGCGAAGGTGTATCTACAGGGGCCTGATTCGCCATGACCACTTAAATACGTAACGCGGGCTTAAGCGTAACATTAAGCACGTGGTCAAATCTTTGATCAATATTCACGAAGTCGATGTCAAATGTTCAAATAATGTTTGGTATGATTTTGACGGAATTTTGAGATTTTTAATAATTTATTTACGCAATCTGTTCCTAATATTCTGGCTTTGTAAATTTCTGGCCTGTTGGTAGTGCGATAAGACAGCTTGGTGATTATGGTCTCTAAAACAAACCCCCCAGAGGGACATACGTATGTTCCTCTGTAAGAGGGTTAAATGGACATATTTATTTTACAGAATGTACATATTACGATTATTGATGATTATTTCCTTAGTTAATAAAAGAAAATGCAGCTTTAACTCCATATTTTATTGAAATAAGCATAGCCTTACATTTAATTTCAACGTTTAATCAATTATCAAATGAAATGTAATTTGGTAACATATCTATAAATGTCAAGCTCTCTTGTTCACTGAAAATTCACAACAAGGTTATATAGGGCATCGAAAACGGACCGAATCGATTCGAGAAAAAATGGTATAGCCGTGACTTTGTTTTGCTCGACTTGGCGGTGGCACTACCATGCTCCCAGATAACTCTTATGCATTTTTGCACCTGATTTCCGCGGATATCATGCAAAATGTCTTTGGCCTTCATTATAAAAGGATTTTTTTTTAATTTATCTACAGTAATTAGTCATCTCAATTTGTAGATACGAGTATATCCAAAGATATTAACTTTTCATTTCAGAGTCATAAAAACAAACCCCAAAGAAAACAAACAGTACATCGTTAAACTAATAAGTTCTGATTTAAACATCGTTAATAAAAGCATTGCATGTGACGATGGTACCTGGCACCTCATACACGAATACCAGAAACACGACCCTGAATCGTATAGCTTCACATTAAAGCTAATCTTGGAGGTAGTACCCGAAGTAACCTTTAATTCGTTTGCGCCTCTCCATGATGACGAAGAGTTAACAGATTTTGCACTAAACAGCGAGGATGGTGCAGTTCGTATCCATAAAGCTGTTCTAGCTGCCGCTAGTCCAGTCTTTCGTCGCATGCTCAGTGGCGCGTGGAAAGAGACTGCGAAAGGTTATGCTGACATTCCAGGAACGTCCAAAAATGCGTTACAGGATTTGAAAAACTATGTGTACCTAAACACCCTACCAGAAACCGGATCGGAACAGCTGCTACTATTGGCATCCTGTTATATGATGCCGGAATTGGAAAGGAAGTGCGTGGACAAATTGGTGAATACTCTGACAGCGCAGAATACTTACGACCTATTAAAATTTGCGATAAAGAATGAGGTAAGTGTATCCAATAAGTACCAATCAATCCTAAACAAAATGTTACACTTCCTGGTCTGGTCAAGTTTTGGCGCTAAAACCCAGCCGAATACTTTTGCCTAACATTCGGCAATTCGTTGAGGGGGCTCGCCGAATATTCGGTATCCTGCCGAGTATACTATTCCTTGCAAGTCAACTTATTACAATGTTTTATATTCAAAACTTTGAATTGCTGCGGGATATATACCTGCGTCAAACAAAACTCGAGATCACATACTCCGCTAGACAGCAAACGTCCTAGGACTGTCAATTTCAAGTGTTTTGTTGGTCGTTTCAGATTTATTCGCAGATTTAAAACTAATATCAAAAATTTCTGCCGCGAGTAAAAGCTAGTTTATAATAAATATGGGGATATTCTGTTTTTTAACGCAACTTTTCTCGTAAGAAAGTAAAGTTGACTAATTTTTATAAGTGCATTGCTTTTCTTTTTCAGTTGACCCAATTGGTGTTGGCGATTTTGGAAGCCGTAAGGAATGACAAGGTGCAAGTGGATGCCATTAAGCTGCATATGCTTGGTTCTTCTTCTGAACCCTGCTTGTCAGTATCAAAATAATTTTTAGAACACTTACGTATGAATGTATGAAAACGTGTACGATTTTACTAATGTTCTCCTTAAAAATAATAATAATAACTCACGGTTTAAACTTAAAAACGACGTATTGTACAAACGGGACAAGAGATGTTCCTTGCTTAATAGTCAGAAAGGAGGCATGCGCCTTATCGCTCGCACTGTCGCAGTTTTAATATGATACAAAATAATTTAATTAGTTTTTTTTAAATCTGCATCAAACATCGTGTTAAAAATAACATTGGCAATGTCTCGTTATCTTTAGTATTCCAATCTGTTAAAGTTTGCACATGTAAAAATTTGCATAACTGAAACATTAAATATAGTACCATTTTTATGTATGGAAATTTATTCGCAATAACTTGTTTTTTTACTAAAGATAATATGCTATATGCTCAGCAAAACGTCCGAAGCAGATTTATCAAATACAAATTCAATGATACCTTATATTTTAATAAAACTGAGATAGTGTAAGCGAGAGGCCGCATGCGTCCAATTCAGTGTGCTTAATAAGAGTTGGCACGAGTTTTCTCACTTGCTCGATCGCGTTGTCTTGGGCCGGCGTAAACACAGTTTTGTATGGAATCTAAAAAGCGCCATCAAGCGTCAACGTTTTGTTTTAATGTCGACTCCATACAAAACTGACAAGGCCAACGCGATCGAGTACGTTAGAAAACTCGCACTAAGCACACTGGCTCTTAAGCGAACCTAGATGGAGTTTTTTGTTAAAGCTAAAAATCTGTGATCGTAATATAAGTGAGCTATCTATCTGTGGCTCTACTTAACCAAACGTAGAATATCAAATTAAGGCTGAGAAAAAAAAATTGCACTTTTATACTTAGTCATGGTTCAAAAAATGTAATATATTAATAACGAATTATTTAAAGAATAACAAAAAGTTTCTTCAAAATTCAAAATTTAGACTTTCTTGAATACGATAATTTCCTGTAATAATTTACACCACGTGATTGATATATTAGTTTTTCAGGTCCCTTATTTTCTAACTTAGATTCCTTGCTGGAAAAACGTGACGTGTTCCATGCCACAACACGATATAAAATGTGAAATTGGCTAGTGAATATCGTTTTAAGAACGCGCATAAAATTACGCGGCCGTGTTATGTGTTGAAATGTTCATAGTGAATAAGGGCCCTGTTCTAATAACCTACTTATAACAACGCTTATATATTTTTATGATTTTTTTTAATATGTAATAAAGTATTTTTGCTTTAACTAAGCCCAGTAATAATTGCATTTAAGGTTTATAATCAAAACTAGAGCTTTAAGCTGAACTGCCCTCGTCGTAGATCAGGCTCCCAACTATGTTATTTGAAATGTTTTAAAGTTACAATTTTACTGTGCAAAAATGGCCGTTTCGACATAGTTTGTACGAAACGAAACATTATGATTAATACTAACTCAAACCTATTCTATGTCAAAACTGCCATTTTGATTGATGCCACTGGGGAAGAGTGTAAGAGTAAGGTACTTTGTATAAGATGTAGTTTAGATAGTTTTATAATTACTGTTTTTTAGTTTTTGTCAATAAAATAAGTATAATTTTTGACACAATCCAATTGTAATTGTAAAACAATTCAAATGACAGACATTATTCAATATTAAGAAGGTAAGCACTTGTTTGATTTATACTGTAAAGTAGCAAGTCACGAGCGCGCTCTTAGCGCTAGTCTTGTTTTATTTAATTTTAGCTGTTAAAAGATTCACTTCATTATTTTATCGTTTTTATTTGTATGATAATGTGCATATTTATACTGCACACATTTCAAGTCTTTTTTTTTCCTTTTTATTACTTGGCCATCACACGTTATGTGTATTGTGCCATTTCTCAAGTTTGTATTTCAAGTCTACGTGCACTCTTTATTTGCAACTACTATACTTGCTACTTTTTTTTAGTTTGTAATATCTATTAAAACATTAATATCTTCATTCGCCTTGTAATGACTTATTCCTGATTATCCCCCAAATTGACCAAGACATAGACGACGGGTACATACCATCTCAGTCACACAATAACAAGGAAGGAGATATACAATATCAATAGAAATGAGAGAGACAGAGTTACCGATTTTTTGTTTCGTAGCGCATGGCCGGTTTTTACATTGTTTAGCACATCAAGTGCTAAACAAACTTTGAGGTTTGTCGCAATGTCAAATAATCATCTAAGAAACAAATCAGCATCTCGGAATAAAAAAAGCTCAAAGTCTCAGAAACAAAATAGAAGAAAAAAAGATCATTTTTGGACTTGGTTGCGACCTGAGCACTTGTTCTGATGATAAAATAACATTTAAAAAATTTACAATTATTGTATATACACATGTAACTTAGTTCGAACTGGTTCAATTTTACGCTATACCTAAGCTAGTTTTTTTGTTGTATGCAATGCTATGTAAACTTTTGCTAATCTCTTTTATTATTTAAAGGTAATAATTTAGGTCGTTTCGCGTGGACTAGTAAATATGTAGCTATCAACTAAATCCAAAAAGAAATTTAATTTTTGTTCGTCCTATTTTATTTCTGTGGCACTCTTTTGCTTCTGTGATGCTCACTTGTTTCCTGCATGCTTATTCGTTTGCGCGATACTCATTTGTGTCAACTATGTTCTATGTTACTCCACAATACATGTGGGAATAAACGAACAGAACAGATGGAAACAAAGTCGAGTGTCAAGCATAGTCATACAACTAACAAGACTAGTGGAGGAAAAAATCCAATTAGTTCTGTCAACAGAACTACTCAACAGAACATCTGAGAATAGACGATCGTTTTGAGTGATAGTATTTTTAAGCGCTGACAATACATTGAGTTAGTGATTGTTTGAGTACACCTTATTAGTCCATATGGAAGTAGCTAAGAAGTCGAATAAGTCTCGACAACATTTTAGATTAGTCCTAAATAACGATAAGAGTTAAATTAAATATGGCTTTTTATAAATATTACATTTAAAATAACGTTTAACTCGGCTATTTAGGCTTTCATATTATTAGTATTGTTTTTATTTTGCTAGGCAGTACTTAGCTATTTAAATCTTTTTTCTTAGGATGTGAATAGTAATCAACCACAAATAATTATACTTTGTAAATATACTTGGTTTTATGGTTTACTGACGCCTGTATATTAAATACATGAGCTTTAGTCTATTATATGAATGTTTTAGAATAAGATTAGAATGAATTGCATCATTGAATAATTTTGATTCTATTTTCGTTTTTGTATAATTTTAAATGTCAATAAAAACGTAACTCAAATTTCGAAACGTTTAAATACATTGGCACATTGATGTACATGTACCTACTAGATGCGTACTAACCGCCTCAATGCATTGCTGCTTTACTTAAGGCCACAGCCATTACCTCAGCTCACTTCAAATCTGTGCCTGGTGTAAGGCCAAGCGAGCGAAAGCTCTTCAAAATAATATTTCGAAATGGGTAAATGTGTCGTAAAACTATGAAATGTGTCTTACCGAGGTTTAGAACGAGGCCGTTCATGTGAAACCACCCAGCTAACTGCGTAGCTGTTTCATTCAGTCTCCGCTCAAGAGCATCTACCGTAGGCGCCGTGACCACTGCAGCCACGTCATCAGCGTACATTAGTACTTCTGCCGCGGTCACAGAGCCCGGCAGATCATTCAGGAGTAGGAAAACAGAATGTTAGAAACTGAAGAGCCTTGCGCCACGCCCATCTCCGACATCAAAGCGTCTGATTTTTGCATCCCCGCACCTCCGACTACAATTTGTGACCTTCTTCTAATACCAGTAATGTTGTAATTTTACATCGAGTACAGCGTGATCGGCGACGTCAAATGCCTTCGACAGGTCACAGTAGAGGATAGCCACCTGCAACAATTAGGCGAGACAGTGTTTTTGGCCGAGCGCTCGGTATTTGTAAACACTATTCCAGTGCTCGGCCGAGCAACAGACCAAGAGAGTCACTCGGACCCTGTTCTATTTACTAGGCCGAGTGCCCAGCCCCCCGCTTCTCCGCACTGTCTCGCTCGCTCACTCGGTGGATCTGAACACGCGCACTCGGCGAGCACTTGACACTCGATGCGTACACGTCACTTTTTCCCGCGATTTTTTTTGCACGTGTTGTCTAGAATCGTAAAACCTTTTGGGAACAAGTTACTCTCAGTCTCTCGTAGTCTACTGTTTTTAAAAATATCTGCATCTGAGTTTCTTCCATTTGCTCCAATATTTACATAACGAAAACAGTAGTCATGGTCAACAACAGCCATCAGAACCACACTGTTAGAACCTTTATAATTTAAATATTCACTTCCACAATTAGGAAGTACTTCGATTGTAATATGCTTCCCGTCTATGGCTCCATGACATGCAGATAAATTCCACGTAGTTCTGAAGCCTGATTCTATTTCATTCCATTATTCATTGTTTGGTACCTGAAACATAATTACACAAACAATTAATTCTTCCACATACACACAATTTTGAAACACACCTATCAGATCATCCCTTTTGATATTGACTGGGCACTTTTAGATAATCTTTGTACAGAAAATTAATATTGTTTTTTTTTCAGGTCCTACAAACGACCAACGAAGGCACAGATTCTCAAGCGAGTGGTTTTGCGGTACCCATTAGTAATACTGGGGCGGTATCTTCTCAAAAAACTCCTATAAATGAAGAATTACCACCTTCCACAACTACTGCTAGCAGTGTTAGGAATACACCACGAGTAAAGAAGAGGACGAAAGATATACTGACAGCTGTTTCTGGTACCTGAAAAAAATAAACGAAGATCTCAATTCTGAGGAAGAAACAGTATGGGGCGCTTTTGGAAAAAGTGTTGCAATGCAACTCAAAACCATGTCGGTAGAGAATGCTTTGTTAGCCCAATGTCGAATCCAAAGTATTTTGACTGAATTCGGCTTAAAAGACCACAGAGAAAAGACTGCATCTCGTTCTGCTATGTCCAATTATAGCAAATGCAGGGCATCTTCTGCACTTTCAGATACTGATAATAGCTTTGTCGATTCACCCAACATTTATCTTGGCGAATCCGTTGCATCTCCACCACATGCATCACCAGTTTCACCACCAGAACGGATCATCATTGTGACACCACCTACAATAGAGACATCAACAACACAACAATCTATACCACATCCTCTGCTATGGATACGTCACCAGCACAACTCATTTATACAATAGCTACACAGTATTCTAATTATGATAATGACATAATAACTGCTGCAATGAATGCGGCTTCCGCTTTTCAGTATTAATTTTTAAAAGTTAACTATTAATGTTTATTAATTAAACTTTAAATATGTATGTACCTCCTTAAATAAATAATAAAACTAATTTTGGAAAATAATCTTTATTTATACCTAACACAAGGACAAAATTACTAACCTTCAAGCAACTCTCCAAATATGTGTATATGGCTTCCATTACTTCTGGGATAAGTAATGATATTGCAGCCCGAGATATTCTGTAAAATGCTTGTAAATAACAGTAGCTTATTCCTGTTATTATGTAGCATAATGCTACTTGCAACTTAGTTCTTGCAGGTATAGCTTCTCTTAAGACTGTATCTTCTCATTGTATCATTGGTGTAATGTTTTCTAAGAATGTATTAAAATTCTCTACTGTAATTCTCAGAAGGGCTCTAAACTCATCGGGGTTTTCCAACTATAATTCACTAAATATAGTATTTGTAGCACCTAACTCAGGTCTTCTTAAAATCCATGGTCTCGTCCAAACGCGGGATTTCTCTTGAGCCAACAATTCTGTTAATTCTTCTACCAGGAGAGGTATAAGTAATTTTATAGATTTTCTAATCATATTTTTCCGATCCATATCAGCGTGATACTTGTACCTAGTACCGGGTATAAACTGAACTGATTGATTGTCTCGCCGCAATTTAAAAAATATGTCTAAGCACTCACTCGGCCACAGCACTGTCTCGGCCCACTGACATTTTGCTGTCTCGCCACTCTACTCGGTAGGTGTAATCAGGCTATTACTCTTGGCAATAAACAATATTAAAGAAAAGAAAAACTTGTTTACTCTGGTCAGAAAAATACCGAATTTAGTGCAAATAGTTGGTGCGAATTTCGCTACCACAATTCACATCTTGATCACTATCAAATCAAACTTCCGCGGTTATTATTCTTTTGAGAAAAACTCTTTAGATTGTTCTACAAAAATTACAATGGAGCACTTAAAAAGATTCCAACGGGGTAATAAGTTGGAAGTGGATTATTCAGTGATGATAAATTTTTCTTCGACTCCTTCTATACCAGTGGAGGCACAGTCGATCCAACTGGTTCTGGGCGGGGCGGTGTTTGTGAAACTGCGAGTTGTTTATTACTACAAACATGGATGTTCCTACAAAATCTTCAACTATGTCAGGTACGTGCCTACCTTCCATTTGAATCCGTATTGAACATACTGTTTTCACTACTTTTAAATGATTTGCCAGACGCTACTATCACCGCGGCTGAAATATTTATGTATGCTTTATGTAGGCCGCGGTGGTAACGGCATCGTCAATAGATGATTTAGAACAGAAGCTTTACTACTGCGCAACAGCTTTCCGATTGGTTTAGAGCAAATGGTCTGGCGCTAAATCTAACAAAGACCCATTTTATCCACTTCTGTTTAAATGGAAGGACCTATAGACCCATGTCGGTACTAAATGGAGTAATTATATTACAAGTCCCCTCTACAGCTTTCCTAGGTTTCCAATTGGAATATAACATGATTATCATCTCAATCAAACTCAATATCTAGTCAAAAACACAAATAGGTATATATGAAAAGGATGACTTTATAAATAAAAATATTTTTATGTAAATTTCAGTCTAGTTTGGCAAACTGTCGTATGTATTTTATAATCTTGGATATATTGCAAAACTAATGTGTAATTAGGTTATTGTATGTGAGGTGACAAAACTATGACAATATCGCAAATATATACTGGTCCTTATGTCAGTCGCCATAACAACTGGCAATTTGTACAGTCTAATAGTCAACAATCATTTGCTAAATTTAAGAAAAATAATATACATTTTATTGCATAAATTTACACAATGTCAGTGCACTGAGACAAAAACAATATGGCACTGTTATTATACACCAAAATGAAGAAGACATATTTTTCTCATGAACAAACCCTAAGCCTACAGGTACAAATAAGCCCACAACAACGAACTTTCTTTCTTTTTCCGAGTTTACCGTAGCATAGTGTTGCGTACCTACTTGTACGCGATCCGAGCCGAAGAGTTAATGGCGGCTGTGAAGTGCGCCACAAGCAAGACTGCGTTTGTACATTCGGGTTGAAAATAGTTAAGAGTGAATTCAAACTAGGTACATAACATACATGTAGTGAATATTCAGACAGGATGGTGTGAACTTATATGTCTACTAAATTAGGTTAAAACTAATACAATACTTTTAAAAATTGTGTTTTTGTAAACAAACTTTAATAGATAAAATAAATTCCTATCTGAGATAATAATAGTCGATTCATTAACACTTTTACAGTCCACCTTACAAAAACAAAATCTAGTCCCTCGAGTCCACTCCAATATTCCATATCTAAAATTCAGTGCCCATGCATCCTTTCGGATACATGGACTCCACGGTAACCCTGTTTTCGTATCCATGTGGATACCGTGGACTGTGAAAGTGTTAATATACAATTCATTGATCGCACCACGCACCGAGTATATGGGTAAAAATTAATAAAAAATTCTTATCAATTTTCAAATATATATGTATTTAATTAAAGGAAGGGTGTTACACATTCAATGCTAACTTCTCGGCTTTTCAACACAGTTTCATTGAAAGAATTCGAACTACTAAAAAAAACAAAACTTATAACAAAAAACAATAAAACACTAACAAATAACTTGCAACAATAATGATTTCAACTGTACTTCAGCTAAAGCTCGCGCATGTGTGCAGCGTATCGACACAATACGCACACTAAGGCACACCACCGACAGGGGCCCGCGGGAAGAAGGAAGTGGGCGGTGCACTCCCGCGTCTCGTTTCTCTAACGCCCGCGCATACCGTGTTTTCGATACTACGCAGCCTTTCGAACTTCACAGCCGCCATTAAGTTTGAATCGGCCTATAATACCCTGTCGTTTATGCGTCGGGTGTTTAAAAAAGAACTAAATTACTTGTTACTACAGAGGAATTACACACAGTTGGTACTACTACTTACGTTATTATGTAACTACACAGTTATGTATTTGTGTGTGCTACAGACCTAACAAATAACTTAGGAATCCAGGGAATACTTTCAGATTTTTGAAACAGTTCCCTGAGGAAGACAAAAACACATATATCATAGAAATGAAATGCAGAGATTTAGGATCCTCTATAATCAGCAAAAAATTCACCTGTGATGATGGAAATTGGCTATTATTCCATGAGTTCAGAGGCACAGTGGAGAAATTATCCTTTTCAGTTGAATTCAAACTGAGTTTTTCTAACAAGGAATCCTTTCAATCTCTTTATAAGGATAATGAATTAACAGACTTTGAGTTACGAGGCGAAGGAGGTGCTGTACGCTTCCATAAAGCTGTACTAGCTGCTACCAGCCCTGTTTTCCATCACATGCTCAATAGTACTTGGAAGGAGACTGTGGAAGGACACATGAAAGTCACAGGAACATCCATAAACACTTTAAGCAACCTAAAAAAGTATGTGTATTGTAATATCTTGCCAGAAGAAGGGTTGGAAAAGCTCTTGGTACTGGCTACATACTATGACATGCCGATATTAGAGCAGGAGTGTGTGAACAGACTTCTGCAAGACTTGACAGAACAGAATGTTTGCTATTACCTGGAGTTTGCCGGGCAAAATAAGGTAAATACTTTTGGTACCTGCCTAACTACTTGGATTTTTAGATGGGGGTAGCTAAACAAATTTACGATGAATTCATTGTAAATTTGTTTAGCTATCCCCATCCAAAAACCTATTTACCATGTAAATCGTCAGTACTGTTTCCTAAATAGATATACCAATGTATATCACTACATCTATCTATACATATAATAAAAGTAGAAGTCGAATTTCTGTACAATGACAAAAAATGCTAGAAACTGAGTCAGGGGGATGTAAGAAGTTAAATAGAAGTAATTTAGATTTTTATCAAATTTTTTTTGGCTGTCTCTCTGCTAATCTCCGAAACGACTGGACAGATTCAAATGAAATTTCGTATGGTGGTAGCTTATGTCGATGGTCAGCGTATAGGATACTCTTGATCCCGGTATTTACCGGCAATTTTAAAGAGAAGGAGTAATAAATACCACGTGAAAAAAGTAGTCCTGACAGACTGATATTCGTTAGGAATCAACACAGAGCTAAAACCCCTAAACCTAGCGTCATGAAATTTGTAGGGCATATTCATTATGTAGTATGCTCAGAAAGGATTTTTGAAAATTCATCTAAAAGGGTCAGATAGGGGATAAATTAAAACTAGTTTGACACCCCGTATATTTCTACTTGTTGTGGCAACCGAGAATAACACTTAGTTTCATGATTTTCTCATGCAATTCAGCACATTTTCCGATATCACTTATTAGTTTTTCAGTAATATATTTATCTGTGCCTCCACACAATGAACTAAAAGATTATTAGATATTAGTGTTAAGTACCGACTTTGCATGGGTGAAAATTTTTGGTCATAAATATAGCCTATATTACTCTGCGATAATGTGTCTTACTAACAGCAAAATTTTTTTCTTATTGGTCCTGGTTAGGTTTATTTGTCGCATACAAAGATTTAAATATTTCCACTTTAAAATATTAGTGTAGATTATATGCATTCTAAAAATAAATTAGATATATGAGACATATACAATTTTTTTTTAATTCTTAATTTTAATAAAAGTTTTATTGACTTACTGAATATGTCGCTAAGTTTTGAATTACACTAAATAGCATTTTAGCAGAATTCGAAGCGCGTGCTAGTGCTTCGTCTACGCCCTGCGAAGTGACCGACCATCTAGTAGTCGGCCGAGTCTACGGTAAAGCGCGGACGTAGTGTCTTCAGGGCGCACCGAAGTTAGAGAGACATTTCGATCGCTCTCTCTCGCTCGCTCTTGGAGAGACCATCTGCCAGAGAGCTGCGACTGCTACAGCTCGACTAGAATGCTGTTTAGTGTAATTTAAGTGAATGCCATTACAATATCGTAACTAACATGAACAATGTACAGTTTGAAGTATGTATTTATAATGCAGATTCTTTTATTACTAAAGTATTATTTCTTTTTAGATAACACGCCTGGTGCTTGGTATTTTGGATATTATGGCGAACCAAGATTTGGATTGTAACAGAATCAGGAAACATGAGCTGTATACTAAAACCAAATCTGAAGCTGATGATAGTGATGCCCAGCTTGATTCTAATTCTGCCTAATATTAAGACAGGCTAGATTTAATGATAATGTTAAGATTGAAAATAATAACTTAGGTTCCTTATAAAAGGTCTTGATTCGAAATTTACTCTCTAACTTAAAATATATATGATTAGCAATACATTATACAGTTGATTATATTCATGCAGGTTATCAGTTAGGGTTGCACTGAGCTGAAAAGAGGTAACTATAGTCATCATTACGAACGGCTTTCATTATAGGACTAACCCTCAAATTGTGTAAAAAAAACAGCTGTTCTAAACCAAAAAACATTATCAGTTGTTGACAATAAATAGGATACATGGGATGATTTTTCTCGAATTCAGGGTTAGTCCCACAGTGAATGTTGTACCTTAGGATGAGTACAGTGAACCCACTACGGTTTAGTTCACTCCTAGACGATAGCCTTGTTTACTTTTATAATAAATAGAAAGCCTAAATAGTAGTGAGGTGATATATATCACTAGCTGATTCTGAATTGGCTGTAAAACTTATAATAAGAGATTTAATGCTAAGGTCAAATGATACCTTGGCCTATGTTAAGTGATATGATATTCTATAAAGCATGTAACATAAAGGTGTGATAATTCTTAAGGGTGTTAGTCTACCCATCAAAGTAAACACAATGGTAAACAAAATTTTCCGAAATTAAAAAAAAAAGCTTCCTCCAATCAACTTGACTTGATCGTGTGACCAATTTTTGCATGGAAAACCTATTTTTTTCTTAATTTTGCAAATGTTTGTTCTACAATTTGTTTACTTTGATGGGTAGAGTAATACCATTAAGTATTGTCACACCTTTCTGTCGCACATTGTGTACGATTTCTGGATACATTTAGTTCTATGAGTGCCTCATTCAATATTATACATATAGTAAAGTAAGGGATATATTTTTATGGAGAAAAGTACCGAGGCTTGTATCTCAGGCCCTTTTTGAAATTAAGTATATATCTATAATAGTTCGTACAAAGTTGGCTCCAATAGCTTCAAGACTGATGTTACAAATAAGATTTTATCAAAAATAGTTTTGCAACGTTCCCATAACTTTAAAACTGATTATTAAGTTTAGTTCTGCTAATAACAATACGAAAAGGTTTTTGTGAACATGCATATTGTTCATAATATAACTATAATATTAAACATTGTTTTATTTACTGAATGACATCGAAATTAAATATAAATAGTAAATAATTACAATATTGAAATAGCTAACGTATAACCTATAAAGGACTCTGGGGCCTTATTTTTGATCTGAAACACTTATAAATGTAGTATTGTAGGTACTTAGTTCACCTGGTGGGCGAACAATGTGTGGGAATTAGTGCTTTCACCTTTATTTTATTGCATGGTCGGCATCACCCAGGAGATTTAGGGTGCAAAAGTGGTGTTATTTGTTCACCTTGGAGATAAATCACCCAGGTGAATATGGGCGACTAGTAATCTTATAGAAGCAATAAGAAGTGTGGAATGATTTTAGCAGGAAATTAGATGGCGTTAGCGTGCCTTCTCGCTCTTTCGTCATTTGAAACCGACACGCGTGTAAACGAGATAGTGTATCTTACTGTAATTTCTTCTGAGAAAAAACCTAATCCGTTCTATGTATAGTTAGGAAAAAGCATTCGAAATATTAAGAATTTTCACAAGCATACAAGCCTGGTGACAGACGGGCAGACGGACCGAACGTTTACCCCTTGGGTAGTGAATCCTAAAGATAATCTTTTAAAATAAAGTCGATGCGTTTTCTCGTGCTAAAATGAGACGGGTATATTTTCTATTTAGCTGCGTCACGCTCTGGCAAGACAAAGTGTCGATATTTTTATTTTCGACAGACTTCCCAAAAAGAACTACATTTATTTATTTATTTACTAGTAAATATTTCAATTCGACTGCATATTTTAATGTTATGCATCGGAGACGCCTGAACCAATTAAGAACATCTTCATTGGTTCTGCCGTCATTTAAAAAAAAAGCGATCCGAACTAAACTTTTATCAAAACCAGTCCAGTAGCTTGGCTTTAAATCAAAATTACTGAAGTTTTATGGGTGATATTTTTTGTAATTTTTTTTGATTTATATCTTGATTTTTTTTAATAAATAATTTATACGGTGTATTAAAGTCGGTAATCACTTTTTAACCCACGACGCAAAAACAACAAGATGTTATAAGTTAAACGTGTCTTTGTGTGTGTCTGTCTGTAGTATTGTAGCACCCCACCGAAGATGGATGGACCGATTTTGTCATTATTCTTTCTTCGAAAGAATAATTAATCGGGAAAGGTTTTAGCTATGTTGGATAAAAATCGGTGCAAGATGGCAGCGGCCACAAAAGTGTGGATTACAAATTTTTTCACATCTCCCTCAATATGGGTCTCAAATAAAAGGGCTATTACTAATAAAAGACTAGAAAAGTCAAATCTAAGATGATCTAAAATGCAGGGTTTTTTTAAAGAGAAAATTGTGATATTAAGATAATAAAAAACAAACGATTTAGTCATTACGAGACATTCAAGCACCATTTTATATAAATATTTTTGTAATTATTGGACATAATTATAAAATACATGAGTAGAGAATATAATAATTTATTATTTAATTTTATAATATTGAATGACTTCACTATTATAGTGTAAATTATATAAAAAAAAACTATTTTGAATAACAAAATGAATAATTTCCAACTAAGCAGACGTACGACTTAAATTAAAATATAAATTAAGGAAATTAAAAAATAATTAAATTAAAACAAAACATAAAATAAAAAACCAACAAGTGGTTAAAAGCGACCGCTAAACCTTTAAACCTGTGTATCTTAAACTTAGCATTTTCTTTAACAAACTGCAATAAAACATAAGTTTAAAACATATATTTTATTTATTTATTTTGGTAATGTACTCGATATATTTTGAAAATATTTTGGTGCCAAAAATCTTTTATTTTTTTCAAGTCAAAAATATTTGCAGGAAATCTGCCCTGTGAGTGCGAATGTGAAACATATGTGATTGACTTCTGAGGTGGCAGTTAGTTACGCTAGCTGTCACGCGTGACGCGCACGGTGACGTCATACGCACACGCGTGTGCGTCTAGCGCGTGACGCAGCAGTTGCGCGTGTTGCCACGCGAGCTCGCCCGCGCCGCCGGACAGCTGCGCGGTTATACGCACAGAGTTGAACGGACGGTCGAACTGAGCGGACGTGTCTGAGGACAAATAATAGTTTTTTATTTATTGACTATTTTATTTAGTTTTTTTTTTTATTTTACACAGCTAGGCATTTGACTACAAGTTAGCACGACCACGAAATTCAGCGATACTGTAGCCCTAGATGGAGCATGCCTAGTCTGAAATACACTGGCTCTTAAGGAAGGAACACACCGTTACATGCTTGGCGACAGATTTTACAACTTGAGGGTGGTAGCTAGCCAGGCGAGCGATAGGAAACGCCCTACCACCATGCTATGTTTCCTCACGATGTTTTCCTCCACCTGTAGCTCAGGCTCTTTTTGCATGTTTCGTGAGATCGGAACTCGAACTTTTATCTAACGCGTGTTTGATTTATATTGTTTAAGAAGACGGGTTTTCACTTGTACCTGATTGTTGGAAAAGTCCAACTATAGTTTCGTTCACATTCGGTGAACTTCATCAGGGATGAAATGAATCGTTCGTGTCTTCAACGACGACACGTCTCGCTCTGCAATCAAATACGCGTGAAAACCCGTCTTCTTTAACAAAAAAATATTGACTAGGTTTTGCCCGCGGCTTCGTCCGTGTCATGTTTTTTTTTAAATCGTTATGCTCCTATACATAACGATTATCACGTTTAAGCTTGGTGTTTGACTCTGAAACGGAATCTTTGAATGTAATTTTCACTTATTCCTTTTCGGATGTCTGTAGATGAAATTATTTAAGTTACTTAATTTTGACATCGCATAGCATGGTCGAGGCGGCGCCGGCGCGGCGGCTGAGCTCAGAATGTTTTATTTGGACTTAGGTTTACTTTATTAATTATGTCTTAATTATTATTATTTTTTCATTATGTTCAATTATTTGTAGACGTTTATATTTCCCTATTGTTCGTTATTATTCGTGTTGCCCTTCAACTGGCTCTCTATTTGTATTTACTTACCTATTAATATAGGTATAGATGTTGTTCGGTTTATTATTAATTATATATAAAAAGCAATGCCACTTTTCTTTGTAATTTTATAACTCAAGAACGCGCTCACCTATCCAAACCAAATGTTTAGGCTTTGTTGGGATTATTTAGTAGATGATTTATGTGAAGTTTGCACAAAATCGGTCGAGCGGTTCTTCATTTATCACATTTTTATTAGTTCACATATTTATTATTTCACTTTATACGTAGCGTAGCACGCACCGGGCCGCTAGTTATTAAATAAATACCTCCTAATTCGATCGTCAGTGGTTGTTCCGCGTCGAACGCGACGTGGCCGCTGACGCGTGCGTTTTGGTAGCGTGCCGCGCCGAGCCGCACGCGAGCCGCAGCGGCACGCAGCCCCGCGCCTACTTGCACCCGCCACGACACGCTACCCTCGTGCTCACCGTCTGAAGTATCATACACATTATATGTAATATAAATATATTTTTTACTTCCACACAAAGGTGTTCAGGTCCCAAACTAGGTAAAGCCTGTGCTATGGTAACTTGTTCACTGATATACATACTTATATATATAATAAACACCCAGACACAGGTCAAACAGACATGTTCATGCACACAAATGTTTAACCTGTCCGGGGATCGGACCCGGGACCAGCGGCGCAGAAGGCAGGGTCGCTACTAACTGCAACAACCGGACAGTCAAATACATGATATATATACATAATAACACAATATAATATACAACGTGTTACAGAAAGGTGTGACAATACTTAAGGGTACTAGTCTACCAATCAAAGTGAACCTTTTATAGAAGAAAGTTTTGCAAAATTATCGCGTCCTTCATACAACTAAACAGATCGCGTGACCAATTTTCGTATGGAGAACCTACATTATTTTACTCGAATTTAGCAAAATTCTCTTCTATAATGGGTTCACTTTGATCGGTAGGCTAATACTGTTAAGCATTGTCACACCTTTCCCTTACAAGCCGATACATATAATAAAATAATATGATAATATGTTTGTAAGATAAGACAGTAATAAGTTAGTTAGCCTAGTCGGTAAACAACAACCACAAGCAAAGGCCGCGGGTTCAATCCCAGGTTCGGGCATGATGAACCTAAATTCAAATATAACTTTATTGTACACCAAAAGAAATAATACACTAAGTAAGAGGAATGTGTTCATATATGACACATAATTTTACAAATTTTTTATATACCTGCTTTACAAAGGTAGACTTAGGTTCAGTCTTGTTCTACCTTCCTCATCATGTTAGTACATGCCATTCTGTAACCCAATCGTTGTTGTGTATTACTCTATGACTTTAATTTCAATGTTCATATATGACTCATGATTTTACAAATATTAATGCAACTGCCCTACAAAAGTAGACATGCTTCTAAACATGTTCCACTTTCCACAGCACCTTAGTACGTGCCATTCTGCTATGCGATCACTGTAGTATATTCCTCTAGGACTTTATTTACAATGTTCATATATGACTCATGATTTTAAAAATATTGACGTACCTGCCCTGCACAGGTAGACTTGCTTCCAGTCATGTTCCACCTTCCTCATCATGTTCCTAGCTTGGTACACACCGTTCTGCCATCCGATCACTGTGGTATATTCCTCTCGGTCCCTAGTAACTATGTATTTGTCTGTGCCGCCATAGTATCTGAGAATAAAAATTTGCTTATTAGTTTTTTACTTTAGAAATAGTCAAAAGTAAAAAATATGGTCAAATTTGTACACCTGTCAGCTGTGGACTTAAGTTAGACGCAAAATGCGTCACACAATAATGCTTTTGAAATCGCATCCTTATGAAAAGAGCACGTTTTTACAGTGCGTCGAGTGTGTTCGCTGATGCACGGGTTCCTGATTTCTTCGCTGTTATCAGGTTTAGAGTAGCGTCCTTTTGGGATAGTTTGCGTACATCTCAGAATGGCATTTTTCCATGTCTACGAGATTGTTTTGACAGTCCTACTTTTAAATCTTGGCTAACGTATACCAGAGTGCGAATTGAAAATGACTTATAACGATTGTGATATTTTCGTGTGATTTTTGGAATGTTTAGCCGGAATTATTAATTATTTAGTACTTAATTTTACAATTGTATGGGGTTTCTGCCTGAAATAAAGACATTTATTATTGTAACACGGGGTAAAGGTACCTGATGACGTAGTTCCCCGGCTGCGTGAGATGGAATGTGTACTCCTTCCTGCCAGTCTCACCGCGCTCGGCTCGCCACGCCGCCGACCCTGAGATGCGACCGTGACACTCGTAGTCTGAAGGTGTTCTGTACACGGGTTATTAAAACATTTATTATTGTTTAATTAATAATAATAATTGTTGAATTAATAATAGTTCTTGTTTAATTTATAATAATTAATGTTTAATTAATAATGATTGTTGTTTATTGATAATGATTATTGTTTAATTAATATTGTTTAAGTTATCGGTTAGGGATGTCCTTAGCTGAAAGGGGGTTACTTTATTCATCCTAAGGAACGACTATGTCAATATGTGACCAATTCTGAATTGCGCCCAAAAAACAGATGTTTCATAGATTTTGCCGACGATCGATGAAATGTTTTCTATGGAACAGGTGATTTTGTTGTCTATGAAGATAGTGAAAATTTTCGGCATAGTGGCATGATGAATATTTACTAAAACTAGAATAATTTACATAAGAATAAGGTGGCGTGAGCGAAGTGAGCGCAATTTTTCGGCAATTAAACATAGGAAGAAAAGCTTAAACAAAAAAACTTTAAATCTTAACCGAGCAGTAAACTTTGTCATTTTATATATCATTATCAGTAAAGCTGCTATTATCACTCCATCTCGTTCGCACAAAGCTCTAGTAATGTACGCTAGAGCGAGATAGCACGACAATGGCGGCATTTAAGCATAGGTTGTACTGACTTCTCCTGCATCAACAGCACGAGCTCTTGCAGCGTCCTCTTGGCGAGGTACCTCCGCCGCGCCTCCGACACCTGCCGCTGTCTCGCGTCGCGGAGACTCACTATAGCGTCCAACAGTTCGCCTTCCGAGCACAACGTCCGACGTTTCAACACCTGACGGAATTATACCCGTGATAAATTAAAAGATATAATAGGATTTTTTTTTATTTTAAAATAAGTATTTAAATTATTAATATATTTTATAGGATATTTAAAATAATTGGCGGAAGGAACAGAAAAATTTAGTTATTTTTTTATTTTATTGCTATTACCAACTAGGTATGGTGAACAGAAAAACTGAGAAATTAAATAAATATTGTTCAACGTTTCTCCGACATATCGAGTAATATACACCAAAAAATATTGAGGACGAATTCAGAACCTTCTCATGTTTGGAAGTCGATTTTAAAGCTATTTCAAAACGTAAGTACATAGGTTTTTTTTTCTATTATGATCTGTGGTGTAGGTACGCCAAGTGACATGTCACAAACAGCTGTTTGCCTCACCCGTAGACAAAGGAGTTTTGAGTTTAACCACAGATAAATAATAGCATTAGTTTGGCTTCATACGGATCGCAGATTATATTTAGTCAAACTAACCTGTTTATGGTCTGTGGTATACCTCCAGGTGACGTCTTGCAGGTCGTCTCTAGACACGGCGATGACGTATGACAGCTGCTTGCCCCACCCGTGGGAATACATTAGTGGAGCGTTGAGTTTGGCTTCGCACGGGTCGCAATGTAGCCAAGTGTTTGAATCGAAGTCGAATACCTAACAAAATTGCCGGGTAAAAATATTATAGTAAGACACCGGACAAAGAACAAAAACAGGGTATCTAACTACTTTAAAACGTAGCAAAACATGTGTACTATTTTTTACGTTTGATGTGAAATTATTTAAGAGTTTATTTCAGTACAAAAGGCAAAAATTTCAAAGAACTACAGCATGATCAATCACTTTCACAACTTATTTAACTTCAGATTGATCAGATATGGGCTTAAACACGAGTTCGTCTAATAATG
This sequence comes from Ligdia adustata, assembly GCA_947049295.1. Lineage (NCBI taxonomy): Eukaryota > Metazoa > Arthropoda > Insecta > Lepidoptera > Geometridae > Ligdia > Ligdia adustata. Next base: position 10,144,350 of record OX346229.1, read on the forward strand.
GAATCTTAGATGTGTACGAGTATATACACATCTTAGAGTCTAGACGTACATCATATGATGTACGCTTGTCTAGAAGTAACCGATTCAATCGCGACTTAATATATAAAGACACAGATAATTGCTATCGGAAAATAAAGGAATTCTCGATCTTCACACCCTCTTAGTGATGAAATCGTAATACTCTGGGACAGAATATAATTCATGGTTTAAACTAGTAATATGCAATCCAATATTAGTACAGTGATCAGCAAACAACTGAACTAAATGCGACGTAGTGGAGAACTTTCGCACATGTGCACTCCTGAGTTATGGATTGAGGGAAGTTATGGTCAGGCGACAAGCCTAAAAATGGACGGTCTTGTAACGACGAACCCGCAACAAATGGTCACTTCGCGGGAAGTTATTGGTTCAAGTTTTTGCCGGGTTTGCCGGCGATTATTTTTAAGAAATCTCCAGATGGCGCGGCGGAGGTGTTATATTATTAAGAGGGCGTTCGTATTATCCTGAAGGCCTTAATGAGTGAGTCATGAGTCCTTGGTCATGGTTTTAAGTTACTCTGCTATATAGTTATAAGTTGAGCTGAAATGAAACAGTAGGCACACAATGTCGCACATAGCTCGCACCACACGTGGTCGGTTGTATCGTACACGTATCGTGTATCTTAGCCCAGCGCTCGACACAGCAGAGTGAAACAGTAGGCACACAATGTAGCACATACCTCGCACCACACGTGGTCGGTTGTATCGTACACGTATCGTGTATCGTATCCCAGCGCTCGACACAGCTGAGTGAAACAGTAGGCACACAATGTAGCACATACCTCGCACCACACGTGGTCGGTTGTATCGTACACGTATCGTGTATCGTATCCCAGCGCTCGACACAGCTGAGTGAAACAGTAGGCACACAATGTAGCACATACCTCGCACCACACATGGTCGGTTGTATCGTACACGTATCGTGTATCGTATCCCAGCGCTCGACACAGCTGAGTGAAACAGTAGGCACACAATGTCGCACATACCTCGCACCACACATGGTCGGTTGTATCGTACACGTATCGTGTATCGTATCCCAGCGCTCGACACAGCAGAGTGAAACAGTAGGCACACAATGTAGCACATACCTCGCACCACACGTGGTCGGTTGTATCGTACACGTATCGTGTATCGTATCCCAGCGCTCGACACAGCAGAGTGAAACAGTAGGCACACAATGTAGCACATACCTCGCACCACACGTGGTCGGTTGTATCGTACACGTATCGTGTATCGTATCCCAGCGCTCGACACAGCAGAGTGTAGCACACACATACACAGCAGCTAACAGTAGGCACACAATGTAGCACATACCTCGCACCACACGTGGTCGGTTGTATCGTACACGTATCGTGTATCGTATCCCAGCGCTCGACACAGCTGAGTGAAACAGTAGGCACACAATGTAGCACATACCTCGCACCACACATGGTCGGTTGTATCGTACACGTATCGTGTATCGTATCCAAGCGCTCGACACAGCTGAGTGAAACAGTAGGCACACAATGTCGCACATAGCTCGCACCACACGTGGTCGGTTGTATCGTACACGTATCGTGTATCTTAGCCCAGCGCTCGACACAGCTGAGTGAAACAGTAGGCACACAATGTAGCACATACCTCGCACCACACGTGGTCGGTTGTATCGTACACGTATCGTGTATCGTATCCCAGCGCTCGACACAGCTGAGTGAAACAGTAGGCACACAATGTAGCACATACCTCGCACCACACGTGGTCGGTTGTATCGTGTATCGTATCCCAGCGCTCGACACAGCAGAGTGTAGCACACACATACACAGCAGCTAACAGTAGGCACACAATGTAGCACATACCTCGCACCACACGTGGTCGGTTGTATCGTACACGTATCGTGTATCGTATCCCAGCGCTCGACACAGCAGAGTGTAACAGTAGGCACACAATGTAGCACATACCTCGCACCACACGTAGTCGGTTGTATCGTACACGTATCGTGTATCGTATCCCAGCGCTCGACACAGCTGAGTGAAACAGTAGGCACACAATGTCGCACATAGCTCGCACCACACGCGGTCGGTTGTATCGTACACGTATCGTGTATCGTATCCCAGCGCTCGACACAGCAGAGTGAAACAGTAGGCACACAATGTAGCACATACCTCGCACCACACGTGGTCGGTTGTATCGTACACGTATCGTGTATCGTATCCCAGCGCTCGACACAGCAGAGTGTAGCACACACATACACAGCAGCTAACAGTAGGCACACAATGTAGCACATACCTCGCACCACACGTGGTCGGTTGTATCGTACACGTATCGTGTATCGTATCCCAGCGCTCGACACAGCTGAGTGAAACAGTAGGCACACAATGTAGCACATACCTCGCACCACACATGGTCGGTTGTATCGTACACGTATCGTGTATCGTATCCCAGCGCTCGACACAGCAGAGTGTAGCACACACATACACAGCAGCTAACAGTAGGCACACAATGTAGCACATACCTCGCACCACACGTGGTCGGTTGTATCGTACACGTATCGTGTATCGTATCCCAGCGCTCGACACAGCTGAGTGAAACAGTAGGCACACAATGTAGCACATACCTCGCACCACACATGGTCGGTTGTATCGTACACGTATCGTGTATCGTATCCAAGCGCTCGACACAGCAGAGTGAAACAGTAGGCACACAATGTCGCACATAGCTCGCACCACACGTGGTCGGTTGTATCGTACACGTATCGTGTATCGTATCCCAGCGCTCGACACAGCAGAGTGTAGCACACACATACACAGCAGCTAACAGTAGGCACACAATGTAGCACATACCTCGCACCACACGTGGTCGGTTGTATCGTACACGTATCGTGTATCGTATCCCAGCGCTCGACACAGCTGAGTGAAACAGTAGGCACACAATGTAGCACATACCTCGCACCACACATGGTCGGTTGTATCGTACACGTATCGTGTATCGTATCCAAGCGCTCGACACAGCTGAGTGAAACAGTAGGCACACAATGTCGCACATAGCTCGCACCACACGTGGTCGGTTGTATCGTACACGTATCGTGTATCTTAGCCCAGCGCTCGACACAGCTGAGTGAAACAGTAGGCACACAATGTAGCACATACCTCGCACCACACGTGGTCGGTTGTATCGTACACGTATCGTGTATCGTATCCCAGCGCTCGACACAGCTGAGTGAAACAGTAGGCACACAATGTAGCACATACCTCGCACCACACGTGGTCGGTTGTATCGTGTATCGTATCCCAGCGCTCGACACAGCAGAGTGTAGCACACACATACACAGCAGCTAACAGTAGGCACACAATGTAGCACATACCTCGCACCACACGTGGTCGGTTGTATCGTACACGTATCGTGTATCGTATCCCAGCGCTCGACACAGCAGAGTGTAACAGTAGGCACACAATGTAGCACATACCTCGCACCACACGTAGTCGGTTGTATCGTACACGTATCGTGTATCGTATCCCAGCGCTCGACACAGCAGAGTGAAACAGTAGGCACACAATGTAGCACATACCTCGCACCACACGTGGTCGGTTGTATCGTACACGTATCGTGTATCGTATCCCAGCGCTCGACACAGCAGAGTGAAACAGTAGGCACACAATGTCGCACATACCTCGCACCACACGTGGTCGGTTGTATCGTACACGTATCGTGTATCGTATCCCAGCGCTCGACACAGCAGAGTGTAACAGTAGGCACACAATGTAGCACATACCTCGCACCACACGTAGTCGGTTGTATCGTACACGTATCGTGTATCGTATCCCAGCGCTCGACACAGCAGAGTGAAACAGTAGGCACACAATGTAGCACATACCTCGCACCACACGTGGTCGGTTGTATCGTACACGTATCGTGTATCGTATCCCAGCGCTCGACACAGCAGAGTGAAACAGTAGGCACACAATGTAGCACATACCTCGCACCACACGTGGTCGGTTGTATCGTACACGTATCGTGTATCGTATCCCAGCGCTCGACACAGCAGAGTGAAACAGTAGGCACACAATGTAGCACATACCTCGCACCACACGTGGTCGGTTGTATCGTACACGTATCGTGTATCGTATCCCAGCGCTCGACACAGCAGAGTGAAACAGTAGGCACACAATGTCGCACATACCTCGCACCACACGTGGTCGGTTGTATCGTACACGTATCGTGTATCGTATCCCAGCGCTCGACACAGCAGAGTGAAACAGTAGGCACACAATGTAGCACATACCTCGCACCACACGTGGTCGGTTGTATCGTACACGTATCGTGTATCGTATCCCAGCGCTCGACACAGCAGAGTGAAACAGTAGGCACACAATGTCGCACATACCTCGCACCACACGTGGTCGGTTGTATCGTACACGTATCGTGTATCGTATCCCAGCGCTCGACACAGCAGAGTGTAACAGTAGGCACACAATGTAGCACATACCTCGCACCACACGTGGTCGGTTGTATCGTACACGTATCGTGTATCGTATCCCAGCGCTCGACACAGCAGAGTGAAACAGTAGGCACACAATGTCGCACATACCTCGCACCACACGTGGTCGGTTGTATCGTACACGTATCGTGTATCGTATCCCAGCGCTCGACACAGCTGAGTGAAACAGTAGGCACACAATGTCGCACATACCTCGCACCACACGTGGTCGGTTGTATCGTACACGTATCGTGTATCGTATCCCAGCGCTCGACACAGCAGAGTGAAACAGTAGGCACACAATGTCGCACATACCTCGCACCACACGTGGTCGGTTGTATCGTACACGTATCGTGTATCGTATCCCAGCGCTCGACACAGCAGAGTGAAACAGTTGGCCCACTCTCCGCAGCGGCCGCGTCGCGTTTTCAGTAATGTTCGCACGTCGTTGTATCGCGGGAAGTGAGCGCCGCCGGGGCAAACCGAGCACTTGTATATCTGGTAACAATGATTCAATTTAATTAAAAACTCCTAAAGAAACTGTCTAGAAAAGATAGCATTTTATAGATGGGAACGCCTTTGTGAGAATGTTTTGTGTGATAATGAACATATAATTTTTATTGTAAGATAAATAATAATTTATAATGGAGTGCCTCAATATTGTTATAAATCACTAACTTATAACTATATAGCAGAGTAACTTAAAACCATGACCAAGGACTCATGACTCACTCATTAAGGCCTTCAGGATAATACGAACGCCCTCTTAATAATATAACACCTCCGCCGCGCCATCTGGAGATTTCTTAAAAATAATCGCCGGCAAACCCGGCAAAAACTTGAACCAATAACTTCCCGCGAAGTGACCATTTGTTGCGGGTTCGTCGTTACAAGACCGTCCATTTTTAGGCTTGTCGCCTGACCATAACTTCCCTCAATCCATAACTCAGGAGTGCACATGTGCGAAAGTTCTCCACTACGTCGCATTTAGTTCAGTTGTTTGCTGATCACTGTACTAATATTGGATTGCATATTACTAGTTTAAACCATGAATTATATTCTGTCCCAGAGTATTACGATTTCATCACTAAGAGGGTGTGAAGATCGAGAATTCCTTTATTTTCCGATAGCAATTATCTGTGTCTTTATATATTAAGTCGCGATTGAATCGGTTACTTCTAGACAAGCGTACATCATATGATGTACGTCTAGACTCTAAGATGTGTATATACTCGTACACATCTAAGATTCCATTATTAGACGAACTCGTGTTTGAACCACGATAGCAGGTCCAATAGCAGCGCTATGTCGAACGGTAGGTCGTGCTGTTTGGTTGTACCTGCAAGTATATTTACCTCTCGCCTGCACGTCTCGCTGTCAGTAGTGAGCACGCCAGTAGCGCTGTAGACGGTGGAGGCGCCGCACGCGTCACAAGCGGGCACGTCCACCCACGAGAAGAACTCGTGTTTGAACCACGATAGCAGCTCCATTAGCAGTGCTATGTCGAACGGTAGGTCGTGCTGTTTGGTTTTACCTGAAATCGTTATTATTTTATTGAATGGGGAAGAGTGAAACGCGATGGATGCCTCGCCGTTTCAGCTTAGGCATAAAAAGTACAAGCGAGAGAGTGCATCCCTAACGGTTTTACAAATACAGACAGGGTATTTATGAAAATGTTTAAGTCCTATAAAAGAACATTAGTTTATCTATATCAGGATGTAAGACTTAGTAAAATATATTAGTGCTCCTCACCAGTCTTAATCAGCTTCTGTTGCTCCCGCACTCTATCTAAAGCCATCAACTGGAGAGTTACTATTGGTATCTGTTCCCGAGCCAGGGCCTGCAGCTCAAGATCTTCATATTTCAACATGTTATTGAACAGGTTCTGGATCTCTAACAGGAAAGAGTTATTTGTCTTCTGAAATGGTATATATACAGAGTAAGTCTTGACTCATTTATATTTGCTAAGAAACTAAACACATTAAAATTACAGGGTTATCATAATGAAGCTCCATGCTAAAACAGTGTTACTGTATTTCAGAACAACAAACCGCATAAATTATGAAAATAATTAATTGATTGATATGTTTTGTTCAGCAGTCAAAAAATATTTTCTTATATTTAAATTTAGTTTTATTAGTTCAAAAGATTATTGTCTTAGTAAATGTTGTTTACAATGATTGATAAATCAGTTGGTAAATTTTGTTACCTAACGATATTCTATATAGATTAGTGACTTCGGACCTAAAATTGATCCTACGAAAGTGTGATGACCATCACAGTTGAGCCGTCACTTGGCTTACAATCCTAAGAGTATGTTTTATTATATCAGGAATGACAAAGCTCATGCTTTTAGCTTTGAAGTTCCTATCCACCTCTGTAGAAATGACATTAGTATATCCTAATTTTTAATTTTCATGGTTGTGTAATTTTGAAGTTCGTAAACGTTTCAAAACATACCAAAACATTGGTCCTCAGTAAATTTATCCTAGGAACAGCTGGCAGGTTTGTAGCTGTCTTTGGCCTGCTTTTATTGTTGTCTATTGCTCCGAAACAGAAATTGATTTTTCTTTCCAAAGCTACCTGCGCCATCCTCAGGTTACTTAGTGTTGACTTGTTTGGGTATACAAAATTATCTTCAGACTGAAAAACAAGATATTGAGTGATATGACGTTATAATATAATCTGGAAACACAGGAAACACTTGTGTCAATATTTTTAGACATACTGTTATAAGTTTATGACCTTCAAGTTGAACAGTTTTAATATTCTTACAGGAAAATCATAACCAAAGTCATGGCCAATTTTATAATTTATTCTCGTACTTACACGTTCGAAACCAACATATTTCAGATAATCACAGAATGAGTCGAACCTAGCCACTTCTTTCAGAATGTTGCTTTTGATCGTTCTCAGCTGGTAATCGTGGGGATTCTCCAAAATATTGTCTATGTGCCGCAAAAGTTCGTACAATATTTTCTGGTATTTCTCTATGTCCCGCACACTTTCCTCAACTAAGGCAAGACGCGCCATATCCTCCATGTTGAATAGAAAATGTTTTTGATTTTATGATAATTGTAGATATTATGTAAATAATTTAAAATCGCGTTGTGTTGATAAATCCATACCGCTTGCTGATAACATTTGTCAATTTTTGATTTGTCATTTTGTTTCGTTCAGAAATAGAAGTTATAGTGGTTCCCACAGACCACATAGAAAGGGTTTTTGAACGGAATATTGTGTTACGATTATTTATTTGTTCTTTTTATTTAATATTCTTTATTTATTAAACGTGTCATAAAGTTAAAATGAAAATAATTTTCAGCATTGTTATATTGTAATTAATTATGTATAGGAAAGTAGTATTTGGTAAGGAGTGAAATGAAGGTACTTCCGCCTCTTTTCTGCTTACTTCCGTCATACAAAGACTGTGTTGCCACAAAATAAACTAAAACTTCCATAAAAATGGGATTAACACAAGATACGTAGGTAAGTGTATAAAAATAGGTACCTACCAATCATACCTATGGTAACCGTTACCTTAGCAGCGAAGAGCTACAACATAAAGAAAACAAACAAAAGCTGTGCTGTGCTAACATCATGCGAAAACATTCTTTAGCAGTAGAAAATGTCCTCGCAAACGGTATAATCACAATTTTTATATCATTAAATCATTACCGTTTATCTGAGAACATACTAAATTGCAGTTAAATTTTCAGAATTTGGCCGTGGTTCTAGAAACTGGCTGCTTCACGCTCGCTACGTCAGAGGTGAACATGGGATGTGTCAGGACTTGGCGGATGAACTACAGAGAGAAAATGATAATAAACATCGATATGCACATTACATTAAAGTATGATCAAGTTAAAATTTCTAACATTTTCGTAAATTATTTAAGGGCATGTAAAAACTGGTTTTAAAATTCTAGAGAGGTAACTTTAATCTTTTAGATATTTACTCAACCATTTTAATCTACGAGTACTACAACGCATCAAAATATTGAGTAGGAAATTAAAGTAACCTAACATTTTGAAAAAAAAACTGCCCAAACAGTTTTAACCGTGTAAGGCAAAGGAACATAAATTATTTATAGAGGATCTACGAAAGTAGTACCAATATTTTTAGGATAGGGGTAATTTTATTTGGAAAACTAACGCGTGTTTAATTCATATTGTTTAAGAAAACGGGTTTTCACGCGTACCTGATTGTTGGAAAGGTCCAACTATAGTTTTGTTCACATTCGATGAACTTAATCAGGGATGAAATGAGCCGTTCGTGTCTTCAACGATGACACGTCTCGCACTTTGTTTAGATACAAATTAGTGAAACTGCAAATCTCGTGCAAATGAGGTGAGTGTTTATTTTCAGGGTGCGGTATTAGCCGACGCTGGCAGACTTCAAGAAGCGTTGGAGAGATTTCATGCTTGTCTCAGATTACAACCACAAGATCCTGAACCACTTAAGCAAGTTGCGAAATGTCTGTAAGTTTAATACTTACAATCCTCAACAATCAAGTACATATTAGTAAAAGCGTTAATTAAGAACAAACTCTATTAAAAAAAAATAGAGTTATACTTGTAACAATAAACTAGCACTACACTTGAAAAATCGTAAAAATGTTACGATTTTTCAAGTATAGTGCTAGTAACGAACCAAATGACCCTGTATTCCCTACGAGTAACAGTGTGACTGGTTTTTTTTTAGTATTTAGGTGCCAACCAGTCACTGTGTTACAGTTGGGGGTGTTACTCGTTGGGAATAACCTATACAAATTGTTCTACTTTTGCCAGAGTTTTTTGAACTAGGTATTAATCATGTAACAATACAATTATACGATTTTAGGTTTAGGTACTTGCTTGGTAAAAAACGTAACAACTAGTCATTAATTAATCTCCTACCAATTTTACAGATTCCGTCAAGGAAGATTCCAGCTATCCCTCGAAGCTTATTTAGAAGCCGATAAACTAACTAAGTTACCCGATGCTGATATCTATTGCAGTTTGGGTGAGAATGAATATTTAATACCTACGAGCTTCTAACTACACATGTAGGTCCCATTTCATAGCCGCTTTACTCTCTTTAGGGTTCCGAACATAGTTAAACTACTTATAAGTTTTTTGTATGGGAATCCTAAAAGTTTCGCTATCTCCGTTCATCTGTCTATCTGTCTATCCCGGGTATTGTCTGTGCAACTTCATGTGCGTAAAATTAGCCATAGCTAGTAGTAGCTATGGCTAATTGTGAATTTAATAAATAATTTGCATCATATAAAGTCAAATGACGTTAGCGTTGACCTACCTATATTTCGCAACCCAAAATATCTTGTTTGCTTGTCACGTGTTGCATCTGGTACTATTAGGTACTTACTATCTTTGTGCCTCTAGCTAGAAGCTATAAGCTGGAAATTCAGTCGTCTCCAAATTTGCTGCCTTAGAGGTCACTAGAGTAGAAACCTTGCGTTTTCCTCAGTGATCAAGTAAGATATTACTGACCATGATTCTTATTAATTTACGGTCTTTTTCTATAACTTGATATCTTTTACTCGCCCATACTTCACTATTTATTTCTCGTATTTCTGTTCAGCTGAATGTGCGTGGAACCTCGGTGACACACAACGTGGCGTGGAATGGGCACGGTCAGCAGTCCAAGCAGGCGGCGGAGAACGAGCTGGTGCCCTCCTAGCGAGGCTACTGATAGCCTGTGACGAGATACATGGTGCTTTGGCAGCTTATGAACATGTTCTTGGGTATGATGAAATAATCTGACCGTCCTGTCCTGACTAACCAACTAAACAGACCAGCTGATTGTGCAGTTTTTTTTATAGTTAATATATCTTACGCTTGACCGCAACACGCCTGATATAAAGCGACGATGCGGTCTAGGATGTAGCACGGTTGCCTGAAACCGATTCACTCACGATTTGAAACGACGGAATTAAAGTTTAACCAGAATCAATTGACGTCAGGTAGCGTGTATTAATTATTTCTCTGAATAGTTGAATACTCCGTTTTTCAGAATGGAATAAAAATTTGGCTAAAAGCCGTAAATGTACGCATGGAGAAATGCAATGGAAAATTAATTTCCTAATCTTTACTAACTGTGATATCAACCTCAGTGTCAATTTGTTGAAACTTGGTTTTTAAATGCCTGTGTGACTATCAATATAAGATCTATCTACAATGCCTGTAGCATTAATAAGACAGCCATGGTATTATGTAAATGCTTTTTACTTTGTGTTTTTCATTACATCTAAAAGTTCTTTTTGTGTTTTTTTTTTGCCCTTATGTGTTTGTAATAAAAATTAATATCTGCATCTATCACCCAATTGTAATAGCTTCCATGCATGTGGCGCCGACACCCTCGCCGCTGCTGGTGCCTTGCGTCTCCGAGCCGGTGACCCTCGTGGTGCCTTCCAGCTCCTAGGCGCAGCCCTAGCGCAGCAGCCCACCCAACATGCCGCCGCCTTGGCCTTAGCTGCAATGATGCTGCAGCATAAAGATCTGGACGCAGCTCTAGCAAGGCTCAAAGCTGCATTATCAGCGCATCCGACTTGTGTGGCAGCTCACAGCAACCTTGGCCTGGCTTTGATTGGAAAGAAGAAGTATGTTGCGGTGCGTAAATAGCAATATGCCGTGTTTCTATATTATAACTCTTCTAATGACAAATGTCAATTGAAGTATATAAAGATCCATAAAAGCAGGTTTTGGGCAAACAAGTCAAGTTTAAGTTAAAGTGCCTGTATGTGGGCTGAGCTGCTGTAGTCATTGAACCCTTAAATGCATACATCGTATTTTTTTTCTCTTATTTTTCTCGTAATATAAGTATAATTTGCCGTCTTTTTTCATTTAAGAAATAACTGAATACAAAATCATACATAAAAGTTAAGTAGCCCGCATATTTAAATTAAATAGGGCTAAAATATTAAAAGTAACATCAAGATAATTGATCGAGAATGCGAACCGTCTCTGCTTGGGCACTGGACAATTTTGCTTTTTTCTATGGCGTTTTTTTTTGTAAAAGAATTTCCGTAAAGTGTAGGTTACTTCGGTGTCGTCAAGCGGTTGATTTCAATAATATTAGGCAGCAAGTTGCGGATCACAACCTTATAATTATTAATTAAGATTCGAAAGCTTCAGATGAACGTTGCCTTTTATTGAATCGCAAAAATATTGTGATCTCAAGGTCAACAATTCACAGAGCAGCTAGTTTCATTCAATTAATTCTCCCGTGACAGGCGCTGACGTGTCTTCAAAGAGCAGTATGGTCCGCACCCCTGAGTGGTCGAGCATCTCACAACCTAGGCCTGGCACTCCTGACCTGCCGGAGACCAGCGTCTGCTTTCTGCAGGCTCGCCACTGCAGCGGCTCTGCAACCCACACAACCTTACTCGGTACTTACTCTTACCTAAAATACGTAACTATGTAGTAGTTTGTGAGTTGAAGCTGAAATATCTTGGCAAACTCTTGGCCAATGTTATTTTTAGTAAGTACAGTATTCAAAACTTAAAGCTTATATTGCCCTGAACAAACCCAATATTATCAAGCAAATGTCAATTAAATCCTTCGTGATGAAAGGATGCTCGGTGTTTTTCTCTTTAAATCTTCTAATCGGACAATACACGGAACATAAGTATGTTATATGCCAACTAATCAAACATATGTAACATAGATCCATAAACTTTAAACCACCGGTCTCTTAAGTACCGTAACTTGAGAGCGTTCATTTATTTCACAGCTGTCCATTGCTGCTGGACAGTGGCGTGTTACCCAGAAGATGCAGGTGTCCTGATCACCTATTATGAAACAAATATTTTTCCTCAGGTTCTTCTTATAGCCATAGCGTTGGAACGTCTAGGTGACAGCCGTACCGACGCCGCGTACGCACGTGCTGTTGCTTTGGCTCCCGAGGACCCACTGATGTCCATCAACCTGGCAGGCAGACACGCGCGAGCTGGCAGACTGGAACAGGCGCTGGAGGAAGCTACTAGGACTGCCAGCCTTATAGAGGCCGAGGAAAAGCCTGACGCACATGTAAGACCTGTTATTAAATTTTGGCAAATAGGCTTGCGGTTCTCGCCTCATGTAAAACAGTGATGGTTAAGACGTAACATGCTTGCTTGCTTGGAAGGGTTTAATCGCACTAGTTCCATTTCCTTGTTCCACTGGAACCGATTTATTGAATTGCGTCTTTAAATGAACCAGATTATAACCATCGGACTGATGCAAATGATTTCCAGCATTCATTGTGCACCTTTTTTTAAGTAAAAATTAGAATAAAAATTGCTCTTTTGTATGTTTTTTAAATTTATCGTACATTAAAAATAGACCATGTTTGTCTCATTTGTATGGGCGAATAGTTTAAGCTAGTTTTATAATATGTCCAAATTCTAATAATGACTTAAATTGGCCAAGAGTTTGTCGGAATAAGCGGGATCCAGAATGAAGATAACTAGACATTAGTTTTATTCAAAATTAGTTAAAAAATAATACCCACTTTACTGGGAATGAGACGTCTTGCAACACTCAATTAAATAAAAGACGCGTACAAAATGTTTGAAACTTTTGGATATAACAGCGTAAAAAACTTAAAATGGACATGGCGGTTTGCTTTGGCGGAAAATTATGAATAATTTTTAATTTTTTAATCGTTTCTTACAATATCCTTTTGTTTCAGCTCGCAAGTTCTCTCACCACGCTGTTAACTATGCTAAAAGATGCTGGAGTAGAAATGTCTATACAACCGTCACTGCCTGCTTTGGAAAAAGCTCAGAAAGAAGATTTGAATTCTAACGCAAATAACGGCATGTCTGCCGACGAAGTATAGAGTTGATATGTAATACATTTATGTTACAATGAAATTATTTTCGTCATAATCATTACAATTCTTTACGGAACATCAGGGTGAACTGTTCAACAATGAACCAGTGAGACACAATGAATCATTCCATTATTTAGGAAATGCAAAGTTGCCAGATAGTGGCACCAACACATTTCAACGTGCTTATGAGTCTTGTAACGGCTGACAAGTCCGCCACTCGCTCTCATCGCGTGTTGCCTAGTCAATAGGAAAAAACCGAACTTTGAAAAATCAACTAGTCTATTTTTTATATTTTCTCACAATATGGCTGTTTACAAAAATTAATTATTTGGGGCTATATAATGCATGCAAATACATTACATTAATACGACTATAGGTAAAAATTTAATACAGTTTGAAAAGTATTTGCTTGAAAATTTAAAATAATTAAGACCTATAAAATCCTAAGAACGACTTTAGATTGTATGTACCTACTAAGAGTAAAAGAAAGAATCCTTCTGAGATTTTTTTATCGAAATAACTGAAAAATATCTCTGGCAATAATGTAATCGATTGTGTCTTTTTCAAAAACTTACCTATTACTTGTTATTGTGGTACCAATAACATTAACTTAGAACTATCTATTTAAAAGAGTAAATCCTGACTGATTGACTGGATATTCGCTAGGAATCAACGTAGAGCTTAAGCCACTGAACCTAGAGACATGAAATTTGGAGGGGTATATTCAATAGGCCGTAGGGACTATGGATTTTAAAATTAGGAAAATCAACCCCTGTTCAACATGTTTTGTAGTGTAGTTCTGTTGACAGAACTGCTGGGGATTCCTTTCTAATTAGTTCTGTGTACAGAACTAATTAGAAAGTTCTGTGTACAGAACTAATGAGATAACAATCCCATTTTAACAGAACTAATAAGAAATCAATTCCCAGTAGTTGTTACACCGATATCAAATTCTTAATGAGCGAGAGTAATGGGTTAATATTTATTGAATGCCGCGGGTAACGCCGCGCGCCGGGTGTCAGCTCCTTCTAGTCCACTTACATATACAATTATAGTTATCGTTATTGTTATAATTTAATGTATCGACTTTATTATATAGTAGTCGTTATGGCACCGATATGGATATTTCTTGGAATTATATCAGTATTCCGTGTAGAGGTAATTTAAATAAATATATTTTTGTGAAATGGCATTTTATAAATAAAAATACTTTATTTTATTAATACCTGCATACGCCTGGTGTGGTTGTAATACTTCCAAATCATTGGTGATACGAGTACCGTAAATTGAAGCGCAAATCTCGAGAGCAGCTGAACCGATTTTGATAATTCTTTTTTTTTGGAATTTTCCTTGAAGTATGAGGTGGTTCTTACGAAGAAAAAAGTAAAAATTGCCTGATAAGGTCTAAATACAACACTTTTCTATAATCCCATACAATCGATTCGTAATAGTACGTAAAAGTCAATTTGAACTTTAATACCATACCATAAAGTTTAAGTGTTAGTGGAGAGGTTCCGGAAAGGCAAAACAATTGAGAGACGTTAGTATCATATAAATATTAATGTCAATATTTATACGATGGTAACATTACTCTTAAAGAATCGACTGTTAGGCGGTACGAAGTTCGCCAGGTCAGCTAGTTGTTAATAATAAAATATTATTTATGAATTGAGGACCACCTCTTTGTTAGAAGTCGTTTAATAATCTGATGAAAAACGCTGATTAAAATCTTAATAAGTTTTATCTCAATTTTTAGTATATTTTTTCAACATATGTTTTGATAAATATACTTATAATTGGTGTACCGTTAACCTTTATGGTAGAACGGAGTGGAACCTTGCGAGATGAATCCGGGAACTGAATGCCGATTTGGGTTAGCTTATGTGCATACACGGACTATTTAATCAATTATTTTTTATCAGGATAAACTCTTAATCCACGCAGGCGAAGTCGCGGGTAAAAGCTAGTAAATTTACAATAATATATAATATTATTTATATTTTAAGTAAATTAATAATAATTTCAGGGCAGTAACAACACTCTGGAAAGGAAAGCGAGTCTTGTAGTCCTTCCTCCGCTGGTTATAGGATACCAGGAACTGTACGACGATTCCTCTGAAGCTAACAACCCTGCAACGAGAGCTGGCAACACTGATGGGAAACTTACTGGCTGATAATCCAGTTGCCAATAAGCAATATTTAAATAAACTTACTGGCTGAAAATATATGTTTTGTTTCACGTGTACCTGATTAAAAAAGCGAAAATATATTTGAACCTTTACAACTAAAGGTTCAAATATATTTTTCGTTTACATTCGGTGAACTTTATCGGGGATGAAATGAGTCGTTCGTGTCTACGATGAGGCACGTCTCGCACTGATCGTACAATCAGGTGCGCGTGAAAATTACAAATGAATCAGCTATTATTTTCTGCATAAAATTTGAAAAATTTCTGCTTATGTAGGTACATTAGGGCGACGATCATCAAATCTAATTGGAAGCATGGGTGTTCGTAAAACCTATTTAATTCCGATAATCGGATAGTATGCAGAGCGTCGATTATCCTATAATTTTAAGTTTGATGAATGAAATATAAAATTTTCGGGCAAACATCCACCAATATCAAAAACAAACACTTGTCAGACTTGCCGAAATTCGCTAGATCAATTCATATAAATAATAATAATTTAATGTCATTAAATTATTAATAACATTAAATAATTCTAATTACGCTTTTATTTAATTTCTTAAGAATATGTTTATTACAATACAAATACAAAACAATAAATATTATAAAAAATCTTAAACCTAGAGTGCCGCGAGCAGCGGGGTAGGACCCAAGCTACCGGTGGTAGGGACTACAATGAGAGGAACCTCCTGGCAATACGTGCTGTATCGAGGATCACCGCCCTCTGTATCTGACCCTTGATCCTACCATTATTTTTATTGTTAATTATTATTTATGTAATATTTTCGTAGAACCTTACATGTAATCACAATAAACTGTGCTCCTTGTCCGTTCACGTTCGTAGTTCCACATTGCGATATTGTTACAGCACCTAATTCGCCTAAATTCTGTAACAAAAAATAATAATAATAAGTAAGTTACAACCTCAACCTATATCACCTTTATTTATTTTATTCCTGTTTAGAATTTGGTTACTAAAATAATATCTAAAATGTTACGCTTCTAGTACCTAGAATGTAATGTGTGATTTTGTTAATTTTCAATTTATTAAAAAATCTGAAACTTTTTTTACATTACACTTTAACAACCAGTACCTAGTCTACCTTCTTTCTTAAAGTACTACTGTTGTTAAAGTTTTCGAAGACAAGTGAAGTCTGCAACCCATAGTTTGACCAGAGTAAACGCTCTTTTTTGGAGATACCCTTGTGTAGCCAATATGGGTCGATACGTAAATCGGCTATGAATAGTGTAACAAACCTTATGTGTTCAATGTTATTTCCACACAATGTTTGTTCCATAAACTGACTATACCGCATCGCATGTAGTACATAGTCATATGTTAATTGAAACTATTAGTAATATTTCTTATTTCATTTACACTTGCGCGAATTTATATATGCTGTCCTTGTTTAATTCTTTAAGGCAACGTCGTGAGAAAGTTATTTAGGGATTTACCAAATATCTGCAGTTCACTTGTTCCTTATAAGGTCTTATTTTCTAGAGGATTGAGATTATAATGCTTGTTACTAAAACAAATCAACGGCAATCTATTCTGGTCATTTAATTTCTGAAGGACTCTAAGCGTTGAAAAGTAAAGTAGGTCGAAAAAATTACTTCAGGGTAATAACTTTACTAGCGTATCTAAAAGTTTGACAACATTATTGAAGTGTTACAATAAACTAACATTTGCCTAAAAACCAAGTGCTAAACGTAGGGTTCGCAGCACAAGAAATTGCAAATAATTAAATAATATTGCGTATGTCATGTCCGAGGTTAATTAGGTCTGTAATTGTATATGCGAGGTGTATTTAATTGTAGTTAGTAGAATCAATACTAATCATTTACACGTTGTTTTAATCAGTTTAAAATACATTAAAAGTAAAGTTATTTTTCACTAAATATTATCAATATCGAAACAGTTTTTCTAATTTCAACTTATATTTAGAATTTATTTTAGCTTGCTGATGTTATAATTAAGATAGAGTACGTTAGTTCTCAGGAATAACTTCAATAAATAAAATTACAAGCAAGACTAATTTTGCCAACCCTACAATGGTCAATACCTTATGTATACCCTAGCGTTGAAAACACATGAGTGTTCAAGCAAGAGGATTTTGTATATGCAGTAACTCAATTTTGGACAAATTAAAGACGGTGACGAATTCCGTTCTAAGTAAGTTAATAATGAATAATACAGTTATAATGATAAACTGAAAAATTGTAATATGTTTTAATAAATATTTAAGTTCATAATTATGGTAATCAGACGTAAAACAATACAGTAATTTTGAAATTACGCTTTCCAAATATACTTAATAATTATTAAGTATAACATTACTAAGCATAGATTGATTAAGTACATCTAGTAACAACATTTAATAATCATTTTGATCTAAGACTGACGAGTTTAAACATCGAATAGACATTGTAGAAGTTTACTTACTGCATTGAAAGTATACGATGTCGACCAGAATTTTTAGCAAAAAATTAATGTTTTCAAGTGCGTTTCGTTTTTTGTTCAGTTTTACGAAACATCATAAATAAAATTTTATTGCCTGACTTATTTATTTGACAGAATAGAATTCCAAAAAATTACAAGTGTTCTAAGTGCAAGAGAGGTTGCTGGGATTTATTAAAAAAGTATGTTTAGAGGGGCAGTCTAAAATTAACCACGGAGAGAGATGGTCGAAGTTCCGGGCGCGAATTAAAAACAGAGTTATATTAAAAACTCTGAAATTCGGGAGTGTTCCTAAGTCTATTTTATTCAACTGAAATAAATATTATAAGTGAAATATAAATAATTATTCGTTCCGCAAATAAAATTTCCGTCGCGACGACGGATCTTACTGTGATAGTGGAATATAATATCGTGAAAATTTATATAAGTGATCTAATGATCCACTGTGAATGTGTGACGAAAACTTGGATGTGCAGTGATTTAATTGGGAGTATACCTTATTTATTATATTTTATAACTAATGTTCCCTATTTTCTTAAGTTCTCAGCTGGTCAGGAGGTGTCGTAGGTAGACTACGTTGTCTTTACTTTATGTCACAGTAGGGACAAATTAGGAGGTGCGTTACTTCCTTTTATTTTCAGCAAGCTGTTTGCGGTGGCGGTGTCTACGTTTTTATCACGGGTTATTGTATGGGCAGGATTCACAAGTCGCTATATATAGTTATAGGGACCATACTAGGAGGAGTGGAATTTGTGCTGATGTATGAAAGTGTTAAACTTAAACCGTTACAAACTACCATTAGCTAGGACGCTTGATTTTGAGAACATGTAGTTTAAGATTTAAAATAACTACCACAGCAGAAGGATGTTGTTGCATTGTACGAGGCTAAAAGGAATTTTAACCACCGACTTAGTATACCTAACGGAAAATACGAATGTTGTAAAATATTATCTTCTCTATTAATTTAAATTGCTGGATCTATCACAATGATTATGCACTCATCCGTAATTCATCTGCGTAGTTATTATTGAACCCAAATTCTTATTGGAATTGAATAAAATTCCAATTAGGAAAATTTTATTGATAGTTAGTTATAATATAAAATTATTATATTTTTACACACTTGCACGCTAGAACACACATAGAGCGACCGGATTTAGGACATTGCCGGCTGTATCCGAGAGACGGGCGCTAAATTCCGTGGCTCATCACTACAGGGATCCAAGTCTGATCAGCCAGGATGGGGCGGGAACTCAGAATGTAATTTTGATGCTGGCTTCTGACTAGCAGGAGTCAAGCACAATCTTACACTCGCTCATGCACTAGGTACACACACCACACCGTCAGATCATTTGATTCCTGTAGGGATAGTTAAAGTCGCGAGGAATCTCTTGGTCATAAAACCAATTAGAATAGGATAATAAAAACAAACCGCGTTAAATGATGGTATGACTGAGATGAATGATTGAGAACTGGTGATGAATGAAAAGGATCGGAATGAGATATGAAGGTTTGCAAGATTAGAAGTCATTAGAGGCGAGTAGGTCAAACCCCGACGGATTTGCTCTGGTCTGGAATGAGGTGCTAGGCTGGAAGGGAGCCTCATTATAATCTTATCGCTTAGGCTCCTATTCAAAGACTTAACAGTCTTGTTTCCTTTTCCCCTTCTTAGTTATTATTTCAGGATTCTTCCGAGCTGTTGCTGTCGATCGGTTATTTAGATAAGATTCTGTTTGTAAATAGATTATCAATTAAAGTTATCCCTATTAGAATAGAAGTTTTACTTAAGCTAAACTCTGTAATTATACCGTATATGTATATAAGTGACATGTTTATTATATCATATTATATTTCTATATATATTTATGGGGAAAGTAGAGTGGGAATCACGGTAATGGCCATGAAGAAAGAAGAGGATCGTAGGCGGTTCCAGGTACCTGAAATTTCAGCTAAGTTGCATGCTTTCAGTTGCTCTATGCAAATGTTGTTCTTATTTAATTCTGTTCTTGCTGGTATTTTACGTGTGTCTTACTTGATTTGATCTTACTTTATTTTATTTGCACAGTATTTTAAATTAATTTTGTTATGTGTTTAATTTAAGATTACGGCTAATTTTATTTACATAATCAATGTAAATTAATGTTTCCAATACTTTGATTGCAAACACGACCTTTAATTAGACGCGGCAAGGACTCAATGCCTTACGGTTACGGTTACGGTTAATATTGCGCTCGATTCAAAGAGGCCTTTAAGTCTCTCGGTTACCGTTAAAATACATTTATTTATTTACTTTAAATTACATATTTTTACCTTAAATATTCTGATTTTTCTAAAAGCTTTTTCTTGTACATTAAACTTATCGAAACAATAGTTAATCACAACGTAGAAATAACACAACGTAAAGGGTCCTTACAAAATAAAACACCATAGACGATCACATCCGGCCAATTATTAGAAAAATGTTCAGGTAGCTAAATAGGATCATTATGGATAGGTAGATCTAGTTTAACTCGTTTACTTAAAATTTAGAAATTTATATTTTTAAATAAGTAGCGTGTTACAGTTGGTGCCCCGTGACCAGGATTTTGCGTCATTAAAAATTGAATCAGTTTGATTCAATTACGCGAAAAAGAACATGAGTTACTATGATTTAGGGTTTTAGGTATATTAAAATTCTTAGTATTTAAGTAGAATTAGGTTATAACTAGATAATTACAGTGACATTATTAAATTATTTTGTTTTTATATATAGTAGTTACCAAAGTTAGATATAGAAGTAGGTATAGATTTCCAATAAGACACATTCGTGTTGGGCACGGGTCTCCCCGTAAATGGTGTGTTTAGGCATATATGTAGGTATAGAACCCTAATAATACACATTCGTGTTGGGCACGGGTCTCCCTGTGAAGTGTGTGTAGGATATAGTCCGCCACGTAGGCCTAATTGCAGGTTGGGGACTTAACTAATATCACTTATATAGATTTATAATTAATAATAAAAGATTAGTAACAGAAAGGTTTATAGTAAATAAGAGTTGTCTGATATTATAGTTACGCTAGAACCGATAAAGTAGACTGCTAGTGTAATACATCCACTACGACTACATGGGGTAGGTAGGTGATGATGATGATTTTAAAAGAGGTAAATTGCGAGTTACTCACCCTAGCGTAGGAGTACATTTTTTTTTAGCCTACCGATTATTATTGACATAACAAATGAATTCTGTTAAGGGAAATAATCGATAGCACTTAGTAGGTATATTATATATTAAAAACTAACCATGTAAGAATAAAGTTATAATATAATAAGCAATATTAGCGCAATGAATGAACTTTACAAAGCGTAAGTGAGAGGTATGAAATCAGGTTAGCGAGTTTTACGTATAAAAGGGATGATTGGTTGTTGTGTAATACAATGTTTTTTTTTTTACTGGTGAGATAAGGATGTAAAGGAAATGATGATGCTGAAAATAGTGTAAGGATATAGTTATAGTTTAGTTTTTTACTTCTTCTTACCCGACTGCCCAAAGTGAGGTTGATGTTTTGCGAGTGTATGTTTGTATATTTGTATGTAAGTATGTATGTTAGTATGTATGTATGTCTAAATTTTGCGAGCCTTTACAGCCTGAGCGAGTATATTCTCATTGTAATTTTATTTGTCATTATCTGCAAGTTAGAGAGTACACTGGTTTCATTCCGCGGTTTTCACATGTAAAGATATAACACTGTTTCTCGTTTCATTAGAAAAGTTGTTGTATGAGTAAAAGTTGTATGGTAAATAAACACAATATAGTGACTATACAATACTATACTATACGACTAGATAGGCTGAATACCTATTTGTTTTATTATTAGGTCAGTTTTAAAAATAAAGTAGTGTATTTAACAAGTAAAAAATAAATAAAAAATTAGACAAAATATAGAAGACGTGTATGTAAATAACAATACCTATAATTCACTGAAGGAGTGAAACGAGCGACGTGTTGATTTGTCGAGCTATTATGAGTTCTTTTTTTTGTGTCTATGTTGGTGTGTGGGTCGTATAAAAGAGTTGTATTAAAAATGTATGGAGCTCCGGCCAAGGCAGTGTGCATGGTGCCTTAAATGCGTTAGGGACTATTCATCTTTAATATATCAACCAAATTCAATATAACATGACTTATTGCAGTGTACAATATTAATTCGAATCTAACCATTTTAGCCTTAGTAACGCAAAAAGACGTTTCACGTTTACAATTGATAGTCTAATATGACCATTAGAGTCAACCTGAGGTATAGAAAATTTCAGGGATGCCATAATTTACAGAAATTAGATATTTTTGTATACAATAAAGTACGTAACTGCTACGGGTTTTATTGATATATAGTATTAATTACATTATTAGGCATGTTCTGGTAGACATGTACCGTCCTGGCCGAAAATAAACCAAGTCCTTTTAGTACTTTGAAAGTGTTGAGTTTTTACTACGGGTGTTTATTGTGAGAAGGAGCAAGGTTTGCTACGGTGCATAACATCTGGCAAGGACAAGGATTGTATACAATACGCAACCTTTTTTTTTACGAAGAAAAAAATGGTCAAGTAGTTCTTTTAAGTAGAATATAATCAGTAGTAGTGTTTAATTGAATAATTAGTCAATTGCTTTTATTCTTTTCTTGAGTTGAGTGGTTAATTGGTAGTCATATTATTGAACAAAACAAAAATATCTTTAAGGTGTCTAGTAAAACATGCTTTGCTTTGTATCTTAATAAAACTGGGCTTTAAACTTTACAGTAAGCGTTTCGAAATCTAAGGGGTGTTGTATGTGAGTATTATTATTACCATAACATAATAAACGTAACATAATTATCATTTCAGTATATTCATTAAATGTCACAGTGTAGGATTAATAGTTTAAAAACTAAATTTGAAGCTTTCCAGATTTTTATAAATAAAAAAAAAATGCAAACCCGACTTGAATCAAAGGGGTGACTATAAAGAACATTACATGCGTTTAATTTATTATTATACAAACATTATGTTTTAAATATTTCCTGTATACAATATTAGTTCCGTAAGTTAACAATCAGCGAGATAGGTGTGTCTTTTGTTTTTCTTTCCGTGTTTTCCTTTTCAAAAATAAGAACTCGACAACAATCAAAGGGGTGACTGTAACAAACACATTATGTGAACAATGCTTTTTACACATCATGTTTGCTCCATAAATAAACAATAGGCATAGGTAGTAAATAGTTTTTTTTTGTGATTGTTCCCGAGTTTTCCTTTTGAAAAGTGAGAACTCGGCAAAAATCATAGGGGTGACCATAATGAATATTTTGTATCCAGTAATACATCATGTCTGTTTTACAAGTTAGCAAGCGGTATAGTGAAAGTATATTTATGTGATTCTTTCCGTGTTTTCCTTTTGAAAATTAAAACCCGGCAACAATCAAAGGGGTGACTGTAACAAACCTTATGTGTTCAATGTTATTTCCACACAATGTTTGTTCCATAAACTGACTATACCGCATCGCATGTAGTACATAGTCATATGTTAATTGAAACTATTAGTAATATTTCTTATTTCATTTACACTTGCGCGAATTTATATATGCTGTCCTTGTTTAATTCTTTAAGGCAACGTCGTGAGAAAGTTATTTAGGGATTTACCAAATATCTGCAGTTCACTTGTTCCTTATAAGGTCTTATTTTCTAGAGGATTGAGATTATAATGCTTGTTACTAAAACAAATCAACGGCAATCTATTCTGGTCATTTAATTTCTGAAGGACTCTAAGCGTTGAAAAGTAAAGTAGGTCGAAAAAATTACTTCAGGGTAATAACTTTACTAGCGTATCTAAAAGTTTGACAACATTATTGAAGTGTTACAATAAACTAACATTTGCCTAAAAACCAAGTGCTAAACGTAGGGTTCGCAGCACAAGAAATTGCAAATAATTAAATAATATTGCGTATGTCATGTCCGAGGTTAATTAGGTCTGTAATTGTATATGCGAGGTGTATTTAATTGTAGTTAGTAGAATCAATACTAATCATTTACACGTTGTTTTAATCAGTTTAAAATACATTAAAAGTAAAGTTATTTTTCACTAAATATTATCAATATCGAAACAGTTTTTCTAATTTCAACTTATATTTAGAATTTATTTTAGCTTGCTGATGTTATAATTAAGATAGAGTACGTTAGTTCTCAGGAATAACTTCAATAAATAAAATTACAAGCAAGACTAATTTTGCCAACCCTACAATGGTCAATACCTTATGTATACCCTAGCGTTGAAAACACATGAGTGTTCAAGCAAGAGGATTTTGTATATGCAGTAACTCAATTTTGGACAAATTAAAGACGGTGACGAATTCCGTTCTAAGTAAGTTAATAATGAATAATACAGTTATAATGATAAACTGAAAAATTGTAATATGTTTTAATAAATATTTAAGTTCATAATTATGGTAATCAGACGTAAAACAATACAGTAATTTTGAAATTACGCTTTCCAAATATACTTAATAATTATTAAGTATAACATTACTAAGCATAGATTGATTAAGTACATCTAGTAACAACATTTAATAATCATTTTGATCTAAGACTGACGAGTTTAAACATCGAATAGACATTGTAGAAGTTTACTTACTGCATTGAAAGTATACGATGTCGACCAGAATTTTTAGCAAAAAATTAATGTTTTCAAGTGCGTTTCGTTTTTTGTTCAGTTTTACGAAACATCATAAATAAAATTTTATTGCCTGACTTATTTATTTGACAGAATAGAATTCCAAAAAATTACAAGTGTTCTAAGTGCAAGAGAGGTTGCTGGGATTTATTAAAAAAGTATGTTTAGAGGGGCAGTCTAAAATTAACCACGGAGAGAGATGGTCGAAGTTCCGGGCGCGAATTAAAAACAGAGTTATATTAAAAACTCTGAAATTCGGGAGTGTTCCTAAGTCTATTTTATTCAACTGAAATAAATATTATAAGTGAAATATAAATAATTATTCGTTCCGCAAATAAAATTTCCGTCGCGACGACGGATCTTACTGTGATAGTGGAATATAATATCGTGAAAATTTATATAAGTGATCTAATGATCCACTGTGAATGTGTGACGAAAACTTGGATGTGCAGTGATTTAATTGGGAGTATACCTTATTTATTATATTTTATAACTAATGTTCCCTATTTTCTTAAGTTCTCAGCTGGTCAGGAGGTGTCGTAGGTAGACTACGTTGTCTTTACTTTATGTCACAGTAGGGACAAATTAGGAGGTGCGTTACTTCCTTTTATTTTCAGCAAGCTGTTTGCGGTGGCGGTGTCTACGTTTTTATCACGGGTTATTGTATGGGCAGGATTCACAAGTCGCTATATATAGTTATAGGGACCATACTAGGAGGAGTGGAATTTGTGCTGATGTATGAAAGTGTTAAACTTAAACCGTTACAAACTACCATTAGCTAGGACGCTTGATTTTGAGAACATGTAGTTTAAGGTTTAAAATAACTACCACAGCAGAAGGATGTTGTTGCATTGTACGAGGCTAAAAGGAATTTTAACCACCGACTTAGTATACCTAACGGAAAATACGAATGTTGTAAAATATTATCTTCTCTATTAATTTAAATTGCTGGATCTATCACAATGATTATGCACTCATCCGTAATTCATCTGCGTAGTTATTATTGAACCCAAATTCTTATTGGAATTGAATAAAATTCCAATTAGGAAAATTTTATTGATAGTTAGTTATAATATAAAATTATTATATTTTTACACACTTGCACGCTAGAACACACATAGAGCGACCGGATTTAGGACATTGCCGGCTGTATCCGAGAGACGGGCGCTAAATTCCGTGGCTCATCACTACAGGGATCCAAGTCTGATCAGCCAGGATGGGGCGGGAACTCAGAATGTAATTTTGATGCTGGCTTCTGACTAGCAGGAGTCAAGCACAATCTTACACTCGCTCATGCACTAGGTACACACACCACACCGTCAGATCATTTGATTCCTGTAGGGATAGTTAAAGTCGCGAGGAATCTCTTGGTCATAAAACCAATTAGAATAGGATAATAAAAACAAACCGCGTTAAATGATGGTATGACTGAGATGAATGATTGAGAACTGGTGATGAATGAAAAGGATCGGAATGAGATATGAAGGTTTGCAAGATTAGAAGTCATTAGAGGCGAGTAGGTCAAACCCCGACGGATTTGCTCTGGTCTGGAATGAGGTGCTAGGCTGGAAGGGAGCCTCATTATAATCTTATCGCTTAGGCTCCTATTCAAAGACTTAACAGTCTTGTTTCCTTTTCCCCTTCTTAGTTATTATTTCAGGATTCTTCCGAGCTGTTGCTGTCGATCGGTTATTTAGATAAGATTCTGTTTGTAAATAGATTATCAATTAAAGTTATCCCTATTAGAATAGAAGTTTTACTTAAGCTAAACTCTGTAATTATACCGTATATGTATATAAGTGACATGTTTATTATATCATATTATATTTCTATATATATTTATGGGGAAAGTAGAGTGGGAATCACGGTAATGGCCATGAAGAAAGAAGAGGATCGTAGGCGGTTCCAGGTACCTGAAATTTCAGCTAAGTTGCATGCTTTCAGTTGCTCTATGCAAATGTTGTTCTTATTTAATTCTGTTCTTGCTGGTATTTTACGTGTGTCTTACTTGATTTGATCTTACTTTATTTTATTTGCACAGTATTTTAAATTAATTTTGTTATGTGTTTAATTTAAGATTACGGCTAATTTTATTTACATAATCAATGTAAATTAATGTTTCCAATACTTTGATTGCAAACACGACCTTTAATTAGACGCGGCAAGGACTCAATGCCTTACGGTTACGGTTACGGTTAATATTGCGCTCGATTCAAAGAGGCCTTTAAGTCTCTCGGTTACCGTTAAAATACATTTATTTATTTACTTTAAATTACATATTTTTACCTTAAATATTCTGATTTTTCTAAAAGCTTTTTCTTGTACATTAAACTTATCGAAACAATAGTTAATCACAACGTAGAAATAACACAACGTAAAGGGTCCTTACAAAATAAAACACCATAGACGATCACATCCGGCCAATTATTAGAAAAATGTTCAGGTAGCTAAATAGGATCATTATGGATAGGTAGATCTAGTTTAACTCGTTTACTTAAAATTTAGAAATTTATATTTTTAAATAAGTAGCGTGTTACAATAGGTAGGTACAACATTCCAATAAAATCAAAATAAGAATATATTTTTATTACTTGAAAAGATTACATTTAGATATAACTTATGAAAACATCTACTAAACATCAATTACACGAAAGTTTGAATCACACGCCTTGTAACTTGGGACCCAAGTGCTACTTTACCAGAAGGGTGTGTTGATCTAAATTTTAGAGTTATTATTGATCGAAAACAAATGTAATAAAATATGCCTTTAAATTCAATGAGAGTATGTGTGAAGTGAGACGAGTTGAGTTAGAGAAAATGATAGTCATTACCACGTCATAAGTTTCGTCCGAATCGAACTGTATCTGCGGCACGATAAGTTTAGACTCTACGGTGAATACAGGCTGGATATTGCAAATGGCCGCCTTCAGCCCATCGTTGGACAGCCTCCTGAACAGAGTGTGGAGAAGGTCTACGTCGTTCGGTGCAATCACTACTGGCTTGAAGTCTTTGTCGCGCAATGGAAGCTCTAGAATCTGGAATTACACTCATCGGACAACTTAAACCAATGACCTTGTTTAATCCAGTCCGCTATTTGAATTGTCTCAGAATTGCAATTGCATTGTGTCTAAATGGCGGTTTTGACATAGAATAGATCAGAGTTAGCCTAAACATTATGTTTAATTTAATACTAACTGTGGCTTATTATTTATCAAAACGGTCATTTTGGCACAAAGTAATTGTAATTCTGAGACAATTCAAATAACAGACCGTAATCACCGGCACCTGACGCAGTAACTTTGCGCAGGTACTTAGGTTTAGGTCTTTTTGAGGGATTGTAAAGTAAGTGGCAGGGATTTCATTGAAGCACGACCGATTGTTAGTCACTAAGAAGAACACATTCATAAAAATAATCTTACTGTCTAAGTACGAGTAGGTACAACTATATGTCGCTTTTAGTTCAAGAAGTATGTCGGGTAATTAATACGAAGGATAGATATGTACGTCACTAACTAGGTTCTGTGGTTAAGGATATGCGTTGATTGTGATCTGTCAGTACGGACTTAGGTACTATTTTTTGTATGTAGATTTGACTAGTGTCATTCAACCCGATATATGTAGATATCGATGAAGGAACAGCTTAAGACGTCCAAGTTAGGTGTAGTCTGAGCAAATAATTTTGAAGTGTCTGAGTAAGCGCGAGCGGCAGCGCATACTGTAAGCGCAACTATGTAAAGGAATTGTTTCATTTTCAACCAAGACGGTGTACGTCTACCAAAAATGCCTTAAGATGTGGTTAATATTATGTATTACTGAAATCTGCATCAGTTACTTACTTCATTGTGTACAAAATATCTAATTTCTGAGTTAAGTAAGAGTTGCGAGTCCTGCAATATTCCTATATACCTAATTACTCACTTACTTCTAGATCCTGGGCTTTTCTAAGAGCAGAACATAGCCAATATCTGGCTGAATTCGGGATTAAATTTTACAGTTATTTCGCCATTATAAGAAAGAACTGCTGATGCAGTGATACAAATGCAGCATTTTTCACAAAACAGAACCTTGACCCATCGGTATATGGCTACGATCAATATGATCGCAGATACTTATATGTTTAAATACGATACACCTACTCACTCGTGCCTCATAATGTACATCTTGCGTGTAGCTAAACGAGTTATATATTTTCATCATACAATTTCCATTACCTTTCGCCCATGTACTCTGGAATTAAATATCAAGAATAAAATAAAGTAATTTCGTCATGAAAAAATATCAAGAATTACAAAATATTCGTTCCTGAAGGTCTCTTTTCGATCATGATTTCAGAAATTCTCTGTATTTTCACTCATGAGCAGATATTTGATTATTTTAACGGTAAAGCAAAGCTTTTGAGAAGTTGTGGATTCCCAGTAGTTTCAGTGGAGTATTCCTATCTTAGGCCTACTTCAATGGAACTACTGGGAATAGGTACTCGGATAAGATTACCAATTAATTGTAGAGGGATAAAAGTTCTTCTGACTTAAGTATAATTTACTGCTTACGTTAAAACTGCTGATATTGAAGAGTACAAGTTGTGCAGAATCTGGAATAGTTTTCTCCATTCCAAACTTGTAAGTATCTATATACTTTTTTGCCTGAAAAGCAAGAAAAAATAGAAAGGCTAACCAATAAAAATTGTTTATAAATTTATTCGTAGAGTAGATGAGATGATAAAGAATCAACTTGCATAAAATCGCAAAAAAGTGACGAAGAACATACAGGGTTATTGGTAAGGGGGTCACTATACTCATCCTAAGGAACAACTTTCACTATGAGACTAACTCTGAATTCGAGAAAAGAAATCAGCTGTTCCATACATTATGTCGACGACCGATCAACTTTTTGTATGGAAGAACTGATTTTTTTTCCTCCATTTCAGAGTTGATCTCATAATGAAAGTCATTTCTTAGAGTGTGTATAGTGACCCCCTTTCGGCTTAGTACACCCCTAGCCAATAATCCTGTATATTATAAAGCCTTTATTATTTACCGACCTAAGCAAGCGAAGCGTCTCTTCTTTGAGTCTGGAAAAGCGTATTTTCTGTCAGTTTGTATGTATGGTTGTTTGTCCACAAGAAATTTAGTACTCGTGTACAATATTGGTACAAACACGTCGAACACAACATTAGTTAAGATTATTAAAAAAAAACAGTAAAGTGGTTGTCGTTTCTTTTATCAAAGTTGTAAAAAATGTAGCGGTAGCTAGGTCGACAGTTCGCGGAACTACAGCTCATTTTGTTGAGCAATAATTTGGATTAAAATATGATGATCTCTTACCCATTCTAAGGCAGAGTTTCTAGGAGACTCCACTTGCACTACGACATTTTCTGTACCATCGTTTAAACAACACGCCAGTGGACTATTAGATGTGAGCAGACCCTTGGTGCTCATACTGAACTCCGGTTTATCCTTGAGGCTGATGTATTTCTAGGATTTGTAAACAAGATACATTTAAGAAGTATATTTTGGTAGTGGCTAGAACGTAGTTTGATCTGAGGTACCACTATAAAGGTATGAATTTACTCCTAAGGAGTTAAGCTGGTATAGTTGCAGTACCACGCTTCATCTCTCTGACAAAAAGATTTCTCACGATGTTTTCTTTTACTGTTAAGGCAAGGTTAAGCTGCAAAGCTTTTGGTTAAAGTTAGGCATGAAAGACCTCTGCACCTCTTCCGTACTGTAATTTTAGCCGATAGCCCAGCTGCACTTTTTATAATTTTTCAAGAATATGTCCATCAACACTTTTTGATATTGTTGTATTAAGGGGAAGACACTTTCTTGTTCTTTTGTAATTACATACAAGCTCTACATTTTATAGGAATATTGGCCCCGTGGAGTAAATAAAACAATGAGTAACTTCACTAAAAACTATATTAAATCCACGTGTACATCGATTCTTGTTCCAATCAATCAATACACAGCATTGTTAAGAGCGATGCGAGTGTCATAGAGCCGCCGGACGAAGTGAGCCGAGTATATGTTATTCTTTGAAGTGAGCTCTCTGCGGTCCCCCGTCCGCTTCATGCCCGGAACTGGGATTGAACCAGTGCTCCCTCGCCACGCAGCAGCTTACTAATGTTCTTTTCATATCCTGATCAGGTACTAACTTACTCACATTTAGAAAATAATTTAGAGATCCTCCGCTTTCTTTGAACATCGCTAGCAGAATGTTGTGGCCCAAATAAGATGACACCCAGTTGCGTACTTCCTAGTACAAAATTCTTAAAAATGTAGAAAGATTCGACGTAGAAAGATACGGGGTCGACTGCCGTGCAAAAGGTACGAGGTTCGATCCCACGAAACATGTTAGGAAACCATTACATGGTGGTAGGGCGTTTCCTATCGCTCGCCTGGCTAGCTACCACCCTCAAGTTGTAAAACCTAACGGTGAGTTCCTTAGACTGGGACTGAGGCATCAGAGACTAGACATGCTCTATCTAGGGCTACAGTATCGCTGACTTTCGTGGTCGTGCGAACTTGTGGTCAGATGCCTAGTTGTGTATTGCATGAAATATACATAGTACGTCAATGTATGGATACTCGTACGCTGCACGCATCTTCTACTACACCGTCACTTACTACGAGTATCAAGCGGGGTGTTGGTGAGAAATAGATCTAGGTAGTTATAACCAACACTTTTGATTTATATATCAAAATATTATAACACATGACAATACCTACATAGTACTTCAATGCACATAATTAGGAAAACAGGTGTTGTGATTTGGAAATAGAAATAACAATAAGGATTTATATTTTAAAAAGGTACTTACTTTCATTTTGCTCTAATTTATGTTAAACTGATTTAAAAATACTGTTAAGATTCACTTTAAAAAATGTATCCCCTAAATACAAGCGGATTTATTTTTATTTTGATATATTTGCATGAAAAATACAGTGTTTTGTGTTAAATGTCATTAATGTGTCAAATAAATAAAAGTCATAATTATTGACGACCAATAAACATGGAGACGAATAAAATGTGTAAGGTAGCCATAACTAAAATTTTATACAGGACATTTTTCTTCAAGCATACGTATAAGAAAGCTTTTTTAATTCTAAAGTACGTTTGCCGAAGACTTCGATAATTCGTAAAAATTTCGTAACTTTATAATATCTTTAATACAGACATATATTTACGTATTAGCTGTTACCTACGTCTACGTCTGCGTCTGCGTGGACTTAGAAGTTTTTTTGATAATATATTATAAATAAAAAGTTTCTTGTATGCATCTAGTTGTGTGATGTGTTGCCATTTAAATTTTACCAAGCTCTCGATAAGTATGGATTATTCATCCCCTATTCAATTTGTTCACGCAATAAAAGCAAGGCTTTTTTAAAATTTTCCAAGGTATTATCTATTTTCGATTAAAAAATCATTAAAATCGGTTATGGCTTTAAAAAACACATACACATAGCAAACATACATGCAGAAAGAAATAATTTAGCATTTATAATTTTTTTTTTCGTATTAAGTTCACGTCATTTTTAAATTGAGTAATTTTTTCAAGTTTGTCTTTTTTCTAGGTTAGTATATATAAATTATTTCTTACTCACCGAACCTTATAAATAACTGATGTAATATAATATAAATAAATAAGTAAAAATATAAACAACAAAGATATGTTTTCAATTATTTATATTGAAATAATATTATCACCTTCTTTATAATACCAGCACTGAAGGGTGTCCACGTTTAACGTAAAACACAATTACAAAATAATTATGCATCAAACTGACATTCACAATAAGATTCTAAATAAAATAAAAATTACAACAAAAGTCGAGGCCGGTCTGAAGATACATTGGACTCGCCTGAAGGCACTTGAGGTCAATTATTTGCTTTTGAGTTACAATTTGGCAAGTCTTATATTTTATGGCAGGTACATAGAGATCGCAATGATGAAATTAGTGTGTAGGCGTTAATAGATTTTATGTTTATGCAAAATAAATAAAAAAAATCTACAATTTTATTCAGCACGTATGTGTGAGAGGACTCTATATTATTAACTGTACAAAAATATAATATTTGTAGAAATTTAAGTACACACAGAAAAATATACTAAACATTTGCATCATACATTTTTACACATGAGCTTAAAAAATACATTTTTGACAGTCAACAATATCGCGACGGCAACAGAACTGAAATACGCAATATTCTGCCAACTTCGCTTATTAGCGATATCTGATATGACTATTAAGTAAGCTTCATTTATTACAAATATCCAATCATCAGATATGACATGATATTACATAACTTTGTATAATTATTACTCTAAAGACTTGCTTTAGTTCAAAATTGCATCACATCAATATCCTACAAATAATTAAAAAATATTATGAAACAACTTTACATTTTAAGAATATTAAAAACATTCATATTGTCATATAATTATGTAAATAACATAGACACAGAAGTACATATCATCTATCAGACCGGCCCAAGGCTAAGTTATTGCTCAACATTAAAAGGTCATTTTTACTCGTAAATCAATTTTCTCTTTCATACAAAAAATATTATGTTTTTGCGATTTTATCTTGAATGGACTGAAAAATTATTCTCCCACGCAATATACATAATTTATTAAAATATATGATACTGGTAACACTTGCATTGATAATGGTGATTTTTATTTTTAGTGATATATATATAAAAAAATACAATGTGCCATCGAGCTAAGAGTTTTTTTTTTTATATATTTAATCAAAGTGTAATATTTCAGTCCATACCAAGTAGTAATAATCAATATTTAGGCACGATGAAAGCCAGTAATCATCATAAGAATATTTTTGTATTGTTTTCTATAACTGCGATAAACTACTTACAATGATATTTTCGTTAAAACCAATCAAATAATATCGAATGTGCTACAAAAATGCATTTACATAATGTACACTATTTTGTTGTATGCGATTTATCTAATTAATTATGATTTATTTTAATGATTTGACACTTTTTAGGGTTCGCAAAACGCAGGTAAAGCAAAAATAATCACTGTTGTACTAGATTGGCAAGATTAATTTGCAATTTTTTAAACAATGTCATATTTGCGCAACCCTCATACACACCACAAAAAGTACAAAAGTCCGTCGTACATAATTCTAATTACGTTATAATTCATACTAATCTCTGAACACTATTCAAACACCGCTTCTATAATTATTTTATAATATTAATCATTTCTATCTTTATAAATGCACTTCTCGTTAAAAAATGTTATATCTACTCTAATAAGTTATTTTTGTTTACAATTGTAGTACCTACATATATGTTGAAACCAAATTGTCAAAAAAAAATATTTGACATACGAGTAGCAGCCTTGCGTTGTAAATAAATATTCATCGTACATGGGCATCTTTTAAAAATTTATTTTTTGTCATGAATTGAAGATGTTTGAATTAATAAAAAAATAATTATTAATAAAATAATTACTCAGTATTTTAAGTTATCTAGTAACTGAGTTAAGTAAAGTAAGATATAGATATAACAAAAAGGCGGAATTTTTAAAACCATTTCAGATAGTAAGTTTTAAAATATGAAGCAGATCTGTTTGTGACCTATAACTCTTTAAAATACATCTGTGTCCACGACGTGTCATTGTAAAGTAGGTAACCAGGTAAACTATGCGAAAATTATATCAGACAAAATACTATACCACTATGTTTGATAAACTGTCTTCATCTTGATGCAGTCAAATCGTGATATAATATCGTAGATAATATGATAATATTGGACACAGATGCAAAACAAGAGCATTTCCAGCCTAAGGTATAAACAAAAACGAACATCTAGACTTTATGAATACTAGAAGAATACTGAAACAATGAATGGCGTTGCTCATTCCGCAAATGGACTTACAAATATATTTCTTTGGTGTTGTGTCATTTCTCATTACTATTGGACGCTATACGAGTACGATTGGCGCACTATCATCTAAACACTAAATATACCGCGGTCCGAGTGCGTCACGTAACCCTATAGGAATCACAGTTCTCATAAAGAAACACATTCCTGAAATGTACACTTTTATACAACATGCAACTGACACCTAGACCGTAAAGCGACTACTTACAAACTAACTAATATTTTACCCAGTAATCTAATCCTGTCTATATTTACACAATTATCTCTATTTACACAAATGGAATCATTGAGATCATTACAATATTTCTTACAATATAAAAATGACATTTACGAGGTCAGTTATTATTTTTAATTAATTATTAAATAAACAATAATACTTTTAAAAGGACTGGTTTTGGTACACGGGAGTCGACGTCGCGTACCGTACGTGAGGTAATGTGTATATCACCAATATGGTAATATTATCAACTTGCATGTCCTCGAAAATTCGAAATTATTGTCGTAATTGCGCAAAACAACATGGCCGCTTATTGCACGTTCAAAAACTCAACATCAACAAAAACAAAGTTATTGAATCAAAACAATGATTGCACTTGTTACAAACAATTTCAATAAAAATAATAGTAAAAAAATCAACGTGCTATTGCAGCGATATTACACGCAAAAAATATTACGCGTGTGAATTCACGATAGAGTGTAAATCTATCGTCATCTCGTTTAAAAATGACCAAAGAGTTTTCAGTCAATTGATAGAGATGATTTAAAAAAGTTGCCAGTGTAGTGAAACTTGCCATTTTTAATGCAAACTATCTCACTTTTGGGAGGTTGATATTTCATCCGAAGCGTTCTTTGACGAGGAACATGAGTTTCTTCTTTCCTTTGTACTTCAGCTTGATTTCTTGGAGCAGAGCCGCGAACTGATGCGGTCCGTCGTGAGCCAGCGCGAATGTATCACGAGCTTTACCTGTACAAAAAAACCAACTGTTTAAGGATACTTGGAGGTGTTTAGGTAAGTATGTACCATACATTACCTAATAATATATCAAAATAAAATATATCTTCAGAAATAAAAAAAAAAAAAACTGGTGTAGGATAAACTATGGACTAATAATGACAGACTTTCACCTCAAGTACAAAGTTTTGACTATGGCATCCAACTTTATTAGTAGCATCTAACTCGCAGAAAGAAAAACGAACATCACAACAGTTCTGTCGTGGAACTAATGCCTGCCCAAGCGCACGCATTTCCTTTACCCGACGCATTCTTATGCCACGAACGACCTTACGCTTGCGAGAAAAATTTAGTATTATCTATTCTCATAGCCTATCCTATCGGAGCTATCGGTATGAAATGTTATGAATTTATCAAGAATGTTGGCTACAAAGTCGCTATATGAGTGAAACAATATAAGTATCAATTTGTAATGACGTGAAATCTTTAGCCGTATCGTTGCTCTCTACTAGCTGAGCTATAAATAAAAGTCATACCAAGGAAGTCAACAAAGTCGGCGTAGTGTCTCGGCGAGATATGCGCTAGACGCGCGTGCGTAGTGGACGCGTACGCACGCAGCGCCGCCTCGAGCAGCGGGCGCAGGGGGGTGGGGGGCCGCGGGGGCGGCGGGCGGGAGCGGGAGCACCCCGCCGCGGCCACGCAGCACCGGCGAAGCACGTCCGACTGGGGGAACAAGGTAAATATAAAAAAAAATGTTTGGAAAACTAGTAGTACATAACAAGATTTGCTTTGCCTAGTTTGGGACCTGAAGACCTTTGTGTGGATGTTGTCCCATATTATTAGGATGATAAGTTTATTAGGAAAAAGTGGGTACCGACTTCAATTCGGTATTTTCAGTTACTATGAGATAAAAGCCAACTTGTATGATTAATTTTGAAAAAATATATTGGAAACCCTCTTGCAAAGTACTCTTTTTACAACGAATAAATTTTCGAAATCAGTCCAGGAAAGAGATTTCAGTTAATAAAAATATTTTATTTACGGACAAACAAAAATATATACAATTTTTTTAGTAAATTAGTTAATTAGAAAAACTTACAATATAGGTAATACAACTCTTGATACATTAATACTACTCTTGACAAAATTGTACAATGGCTGAAAGTAAATAATTTACATATTAATCTTATTAAGACATATAGACCTTATGACATTACGAAATAAAGTAAATAAATTCAATGGTATGGACATTTACAACTGTGGACATAAAAAAGTACGTAAAAACAACAAAGTTTTTGATGAAGCTTATAAAACAATACTCACTAATACAGGCGCGCACTGCACGTTCTTGACAAGCAGTGGCAGCATAGCCTGCAGCTCCGCGCGGCCCAGGGAGTGCGCGAGCGCTACCGCCCAGTGGATGTCTGCTATCGCGGGGTGACTGTCCTATAATCGTACATACAATTTCACAGTCAGTTCACCTTTGAGAGGATCACCACCTTCACTGTTTTCGTGTTTCTGATACACTTTTCGTTCTGGGCCTACCTCTTTTCACCCCCTATATTGGAATGTAATTTTTTTTAATTGGTGTAAATTATTTCACTATGATGCATTTCAGGACTGAACGATTTATTATTTTGAAAAAAGTTATTGAATTCTGCATAATAAAGTTTTTTAACAGGCATCGTATTGGCGTATAAATATGACTGCTTAGGAAGCTTGTAACTTTATAGTGATATAAAAGACAGAAAAAACTTAAAGCCTACTAAATAATGTGTTAGCTATGTGAAAAAAAAAACCACTGGAATCGGACAACATTAAAAGGTAGAAAAGAGATATATCTTATTGTATGGACAAGTTGGCGGTCTATAGCTGTCAAGATGTAGATCAGTAAGCAGGTAGGTACATATACTAAACTAACCTGATTATAATGTAAGTGAAGGTTCCTCATGGCCAGCGTGGCCAGCCTCATGGCTCTGGCGGGCTGTCCTCGTTGCTCCATGTACCTAGCCACTGCGAACAACTGGCTGGAGGCTAGGGCTCCCCTGGCGGCGGCGCCTCCAACAGCGGCACACGCGGCCTCGAACGCGCCCGCTGAGCCTTCGCACACTGATAGCGCACTCAGAGCACAGCCTGGGGGGTCCTGGAATCAACAAATAAACAACTAAACTTTTAAAAGTGCAAACATTGTGCTTGTTTAGCGATAACATCGTTGTATGTGCTTGTTTTTTTATGTTCATGATAAATTATCTGATGTTCTATTTTGCGACGACAGTAAATTTGGCGCCCTGCGGTTTTACCCGCGGTAGAGATTTGATCATGCCATGGGATCTCTTGCAATTTTTGGGATAAAAAGGAGCCCATGTGTTAATCTAGGTTATATTTAAGCTATCTTTGTGCCAATTTCATACAAATCGTTGTCCTAAAGTTTGAGCGTATAGGAGGAACAAACAAACACACACACATACAAACTTTTTTCATACAATTGGTCGACGACCGATCAACTTTTTGTATGGAACAACTGATTTTTTTCTAGAATTTAGAGTTGGTTAGTGAAAGTTGTTCCTTAGTAGTGAAAACTATTAAATTAAAGTTGATACAAAATAGAGCATGTAGTAGGAAGCACTAATCTATTGCGGTACATTGGTAAAGTCCACTAAAAATACCTACACGTCCCAAAGTTTTACAGGAGCTGTTCAGCAGATTTAACGCATACTATTTACTTTTATAAGAGCAACCTATTCCATAAATATTATATATTACATATATATAATATTTATGGAATTATGGTGTATTTTACCTTGGCAGCGCATTGCAAAGCCAGTGTTCTTGCGCACGCGCTAAGTTTCTCCTGCTGTTCGAAAGTCAGCCCTAACCTCAGGGCTGTCGCGTGAGCCATGGCTGCCGCCGCGACAGGACCCGTCGCTTCTGTAGGCGTGAATAGCTCGTACCTGTGAGGGAAATAATTATATGAATATACACTCTACAATTGAGACAATAAAGTAGGTTTTATAATATAACGTAATTGTACTTAAGCTCGGTTGTTCCTTGTTAAAAAACTGGAAGAAATTTCAAGTTGGGAAAAATTTGTTTTAATCTATCAGGTACTCGATAAGAAATCAAAATACCGCATTTTTGTTGCTATTTTGACGAAAATTGTCAAGTCTATGTAATTTTAAAAATTAAGTATATCTCATCATCATGTATATTTAGTAGTTATACATGAAGTCTTGTGGAAGTTACTCATAAATCATAATCTCCCTATTGGGATAAATAACATGAAATTAAAGTGACTGAATGAAAGCAAATCTCCTGCAGCGCTATTCACCGCTCAATATTACTTATACTAAAGCCAAATAGGTTTATTTAACTAATCTTCTATAAACTATAAACTTTTTGTAGAGAATCGTGCGATATGGTTTTAGTGGCTGTAACAGTAAAAGCGAAGAAAAATTTCTCCCACAGCTGCTGTACTAGAACTATTGTCACATAGCAGCCATAGCTTGTAGTGATAGTTACCATTGAATCTACTGTCTTTTTTGCCGACACGCTTGGAATGACTCTATTTACTGAACTCTGTGATTGTATTAGACGTTTAGTGAAAACTTTTTACCAGTTCTGCATGATAGAGAGCAGCGCATCCAGTCCCAGTTCCGTGGCGCACGTCACCAGCCACCGCACCATCTCTCTCCGCCGCCAGTTCACCGACGACAGCGTCATCCGGAGCACCTGCAAGTAAACGAAATTGTACTCAAGAGTTACGTATTTGGTACTTCTTTATTTTGCTTCAGGTCCAAGTCGGAGATTCGGAAAAGTTTATCCGTTGTTTGCCTAAACAATAAATAATAATAATACCGAATATGTCCCAATTCACCGCCGACACAATAACGACAATATCACATCACTGTTTTCGTTTCCAGAATTTTTACACCTTTTGAGTTTAATGGTACGGAGAAGGGTAGGTTAAAGTAAAGCGCCTATTTTGTAAGCAATCACTCAACATGATTCGCTTAGGCGAATAACATTTGCAACTCGTGTGACCAGGATAACATGATTACGATTGCGATGGCTATGGTTGCACAATAAGGCCCCAGCACCTAGATTCACAATGAATCTCCGCTCGGATTCGAAAACTTTGCAACACGACAACAACACGAGTTACGCGAAGCTTGTTACGTAATCTTAAATATTAAATAGGGATTATTATTTTAGTATTGATCTAGAATCAATTTTCAATATCATAATTTCAGTGAATTCCGGACTAGGCATGCTCCATCTAGAGCTACAGTATCGCTGACCTCCGTGGTCGTGCGAACTTGTGGTTACCTAGCTGTGAAGGATAGAAAAATCCAATTTAGGAGCTACAAACCTGCAGTCCTAACTCGAAGGCAGCAGCGAGCAGGTCCCGGTGGTGATGCGGCGCGTCAGGCGGCGCCGCGTGCCGGAGCGCGTCTTGTGCCAGACGGAACAGCTGCGCGGCTGAACGCACGTGACGCTGAGCGGCACCTAGCGCGGCTCGCAACCGCCCGGGGTTGCCTCGCGCGGCGCCTGCTCAACGACAACATTTGTTAACAATCATTTTAAATATTTTACCCCATTTTTATTAAGATAATGGAAAGATAAATGAAAAATAAAATATACCTGTTTTATATTTTACTCAGAATGTAACAATTACGTTTTTAGAGATTTTTTAATAATCTAAGTAATTCCGAATAATGTTATTCTCGTACAAAGTTGGGAAGTTTCCATCAAGCAGTGGTACAAGTAGTTACCAAGTAACGCGCTGGCCAACGCAGCCTGCTGTTGCTCGGCGTGCTGCAGCGTGTGCCACGCGCCGGCCCCCCCGCCCGCCGCGCCACCACTCCCCGCGCCACCGTCCAACGCGTAAGCTTCTTCAACCATTGGTAACCTGGGAGAACATGTAAGAGTTTATAAAATGGTCGCCATTTATCTGTTATGGGGCTTGAGATTGGTGGTATGGCGTTTTCGCAACCTTATTGCAACAAAATGGAAAGTGATGTTACGATCCGATCCTGACAAAAACGATCTTAATGCAATCGCAATTCTGATGCAATTCGACAGCAGACTTTGTGTCATTATTTTTAGTAAGTAAAAGAGTGAGAAAAAGCTATTGGACGTCTTCGACTCCACCTATTCAAATCAAAAGAATATTTCAGATGCATCTTACCTCATAGCCCGCAGTCCCACTCGGTACGCCAGGTCGGGGTCTTGCGCCAGCAGCGTTAGGAAGAGGAATCGTGCGAAGGTATGTGCGGGCGCCGCTCTAGGATGTACGTGAGCGCCGAGACAGGACGCCGCGCCGCCCGCGAGTAACGCGCGTGCCACTCGACTGCACACCAGGGCAGCAGCCTCGCCTTCTACACGCTGTAGCTGACTGATTAGACGCTCCTCCTGTAGGTAGATATGTTTATTTATACGCTGAAGTATTTTGAAATAAAATAAACTAGAATAATCATAAATTATTTGTGCCCACAGTAAAGTTACACGAAATATGTTCGAATCTACCAGTTTATCGGTTTCGTTGAAGGTTTTGCTAGGTCTATTGTACCAGTTTATTTGGTCTAACGTTACCATTCAGCACCTCTAGTATACTGCGTGCCGACCTCTGATAATGAGTAGGAGTATTTTAACTGCAAATTTTTACTGTACTTAGTTTAAAGTCATGTTTTAACCATTTCTTACTGCAAAAAAGCTGTAATTTCCTCACCTGTTTGCAATACCTCTCTTGCGCATAAAGTCCGCTGGGTAACATCCGTTGTACGCCCAAGCCGAGCAAGGCTGCTTCCAACGCAAGCGCCAAGTACGTCTCCTCGGGGTTCTTGCTGCCTGCCACTGGCACATGTTGGTACCTGCAGAAATAATATAAAAGATGCTCGTAATAGAAAGGAATCCTAGATTTTGGTCCCTGGAAAAGGCAAACCG
Organism: Ligdia adustata; assembly: GCA_947049295.1. Lineage (NCBI taxonomy): Eukaryota > Metazoa > Arthropoda > Insecta > Lepidoptera > Geometridae > Ligdia > Ligdia adustata. The sequence goes on from OX346229.1 coordinate 10,185,783, forward strand.
AAACAGGGTGGTATATGGTATGGTATTCGTGTCTAGTGCCCGGTAAACGTCTTGACTTAAAAGTGCAATGGAGGAAGTTCGCACATTTGCACTTCTGACTGACGAATCTCTGATAAAGTCTCAACGAAATCCATGTCCCGCATAATCCACCAAAGTAATCCAAAAATTGTTCTAAGACAAGGCGATTTGTTCAAATTGTTTGCCAATGATACTAAGAGAAAGTGTTAAGAATTGAAGAAAACGTTGGAAATGAAGCAACAGATTTATCTTAAATCAGCTGCTCTTTTATTCTTGAGATTACAAGATACGCCTCCAATCATTCCCCGTGCTATTTAAGTGGATCATACAGCAGATAAACATTTAGATATTCTTTTAAAATAATAAAAATAATTGGTCGTTTATCTAATATATAGGCTTGCGCTTGACCACAACTAGCCTGATGTATAGCGACAAGCGGCCTATGATGTGGCACGCTTGCATAAAAGAAGCCGATTCACTCACGATTTGAAAAAACCGTTGTTATAGCTATCGGGAAATAGAGAACTCAGCGAATTTCACAAATTAGCTGTTCGCACGATGAACGTCGACGCAAAGTGTTTATAACGAGTGGGATACTAGTAGTCCGATTGTAGAAAGGGTAAATAAGCTTTAAAGATAATTGGTCTAGACCCTTAGACCTAGATCAACGCTGGTTGTTTCAGCCGGCACTATGTTTAGATGGGACCGGTTTGTGACAAAAAACATTTAGTGTAGTTAATATCATAATCTGTGTGTTTGTAAAGTTGTTTTCTGTAACAAATATTTCTATTTCTTGGATCTAGTTGAATGTTAACTCCATCTCACCTGGGAGGCAGGCCCGTGTTAGGCTCCTCGTCTAGATACGCCGTGTGTAGTCGCGGCGAGGCTCGCTGGTCGTCCGGCGCTAGACATGCGTCCGCTAGACACTCGTAAACGCACCAGATCGCTTCCAACGTCCATCCCGTCCAGCATCTGCTATCTGGAAGATATCCACGCCTTAGACAGATTTATAGAAAGATGCAGAGTTGTTGTCAAACCCAACCTTTTTGCATCCATATATCGCCACTGAAGAAAATTTGTAGCTCATTGCTGAGATTGGTTGGGACAGTACTCATAGTTGGGGCTCTTGTCATTTATTTAAACACCATTCAAAACTGAGAAAAAATATTTTGTTAATGTTGAAAGGGCAATGATTCCAATGAGTATAACAGACATGCAGCAGCGAATTAAAATCTCCGTTCTATAAATAACGCTGACGTATACCAACCTCGCCCAATACACCTATGGGTATGCGACAACGCGCACGTCGCCCCATTAGGCAGACAAGTCCCGGCGTCCATGTGAGCGACCACCAATGATAGCTTCACTCGTTCACAGCTGCCGGAGCAAGCTTCAGTACCGGAACAGCTGTTGCCGGAGGAAGACGCCTCGCCAGCTCCTACCTCTTGCCATCGACGTTGAGCCACTTCCTGTTGGCAAAGGAGGACGATAAATTGACAAGTCTCTGTCAAATATAATTAAAATCGGCTGGTAATTGGCGCCGTAGAATTGGGGAAATTAACCGTCAAAGGCTTTAAATTTCTAAAACATGTTGATTCTACATATTAAGTTTTATCAAGGTTAGAAAACTTCGAGCTGTACGCGAGTATAGTATAGTAACATCCGAACTTAAAACATACTGATAGGTGAAAAAGAAAAATCTAGAACGAAAAAACCTGCCGTTAAAAGATCAAACCAGCCTAACTACCCATTATTATTAATACACTCGATAAACCCATAAAATGACGTCCTATGAAAAAATGGATTACATGGATGTGTATCGAAATTGACGTCACTCAATTATCGATGCCTGGATAAGTACTTGCAAAACACGTTGTAGCATGACGTTTTATATCAGCCGTTATAATTACCGATATAGAATATCTAAGTCGTCGATAATTCTAAGTACGAGCTGAATGTCATTTGTCACCTGTGAATTCTGCAACTTAGAGCTGAGCTACTAACCTTCCTTTAATGTTATGTATTATTTCTCTTATCTTTGTTATTATTGTTGCAGTGTCTTGTGTGCCTTAACCTCCCCAGATACACGTCTTCTAAAGGAGAGCTTTTTTAGTAGCGCTATCTAGTGATTTTTGCAAGAACTATTACGTGAAACTTTTAACTTAATCGCAAACATAAATCTCAGTATCTCTAGTCTGATTGATGAGGAGGTTAATAAAGATCTTCTTTTTTGTTAGGAATAACAAATTGTCGTGAGCAGCGCATGTATGTCTAACGTATAAGTATGTATAGCGGTTACTTAATTTGCTTTCGATCGTCGTCTACCGTGCGTGTATTGTGCTCTATATATGTTGTCTAAATAAACTGTTAAAACTGCCTAAAACCTGGGTCGTTATTCACAATCCTAATTTTTTTCTATTCTTTCTTTACCTGTCGATGTCTCATTGCTCGCGCGGCGCTGACCGCCAGTCGCAGCGCGGCCGGCGCTCTCCCGTGCGCACGAAGCGCTTCTATCCTGGCTCCCACAACAGGTAAGTGTTCTGTAAAAAAAACCTGGGTTGTAAATAGGAAACATATGCTATTATATTATTTAGAGACAAAAAACGTCTTCGTAGAAACGTAGTCCGTCTTGAATTCAAAAGTTTTTAGGCTGTCCGAAGGCCTATAATTTTATTTTCCCCGTGGTAATTCAGCTGTTGTCTGAACGTTGCTTAAGGTTGAATGGAATTGATTTATTTGTTTATTTTTATTTTTTTACTAGAGTGCAGTCATCAGCGCCATTCTGCACTACTATTTTTATTATTATAGCATCAATGGAGCTTTAGTTTTACATTTTTAAACTGCGTTTAAGACTTTCTTTTAAGTAAATTATGTAGCGATTTGATGGCGACGCTTATATGTTACCCAATTTATGTTCCAAAGACTAGTTGAATTGGTTTTTAGTCCCCGACGACAAGTTTGACGTTTCTGTGTGTGTAGATTATATTTTTTTGTATAAAAGATGAATTCGTTGGCAGAGGTCTTGAAAATCGGTATAAGATGGCCGCCGCCACCACAAAATGGCAGATTAGATATTTTTTTACCCTTAGTATGAGTATCAAATTAATCGTAGAAGCTGGACTAGTAGAATACTGTACACCATGATAACTTTTAAATCCACGATCACCACTCGCTGCCACCACATAATGGTGAAATTAGGGGTTAAATTTTACTTTTTTTTATGCACGTCATCACCACACGCTGCCGAATAGGCGAAGAGGAGGGTTTAATTTTTTTTCTGTACTTCATATGAGTCTTACCATGCCAAAGCGGCTGTCCGTCCTCATTGAACTTGGGGTATGGCTGCAGCTTGGTAGAACCACTCGCTTCTTCCTTCTCGCACTCGTAATATTCGTCGCTGCTGAGGATGTTCTTTAGATGTTCGTTCTCCCAAGATATATCTACAGCGTCTAACGCCCTGACGGAAAATAATGAATGAATGAAATAAAAAGATAGAGCAAGACAAATCTATACAATGGTAGTACATCGGGCGGTCTTATCGCCTAAAGCAATTTCTTCCAGGCAACCTTTGGATGGATAGATCTTACATTACTTATACAAAAATAAAGGATTGGAAAAAGGGTTGACTAAATATGTTTATAAAGACAACCGACATCGATTCGGCAGGCTACATCTGTATAAGGGAATCATACCTTTTAAAATAATTTATCAAATCAGATTAGGCGTATCTGAATAACATAAGGAGGTAAACAATTGAAAACCTCTTCCTTCTTTGATGTCAGTTACAATAGGGTTGTGTTTTAGCGCAATTCGAAGCTGAAGCACGCTTGCCTAAAATAGCAGGTTCGCTCACGATAAAGACCCAGACATTAATTATCTGGCCCAACGTATCGGCATTGCTTTTCAGCGTGGTAATGCGGCTAGTAATCTAGGCACACTGCCCTGTGGTGATGGTTTGGAGTATTTGAATTATCTGTAGATCTTAAATGGTCTATAAGTAAGCTTCAACTATTTAATCATTTCGTTTTTTCTAATAAAGGCATTTGGAAGTTATTTATCTACCATAGGAGAAGCCGACACAAAGTTCCATAGCCAGCGAGCACTATAAAAGTAAACGCATGAGTGTTAAGATAAGATAACTCTTAATTAAAAAACAAAAAATAATTCAGCAAATAAGAGATAATAGAATACTAGGTTTTTAATGGCGGCTTTATCGCTTAAAGCGACCTCTTCCAGGCAACCAGTGTAACTTACTTATGAAAAACAGTCCGTGGTGTTAACGGCGGTGCTGCCCTCTGGTTGTGTAGTCTTAATCTCTTACTAGCTCTCCGGTATTCTCTTTCATAACTGAAACAATAATACAGAATATTAACTGACCGAACGAGCGTAGCGTCTCAGCAGAAAAAACGGCTCGAATGACTGGTAAAAGAGTTGTTTCATTAATGTATGGAGCCCCGGCCAGAACAGTGTACATGATACCATAAATACGTTAGAGACTATTAATTTTTAATATATCAACCAAATTCAAAATAACGTAACTCATCGCAGTGTACAAAATTAATTTCGAATCAAAATATTTCCAAGTTACTTACTCAAAAAGGTGATTGTCGCGTTTTTGTTCTGTAAATTTTGACATTTGTGACGGGAGGTACAATTTATAGACCAATGTGACAATTGGAGTCAACACAGGATACATAAATCTTCCAGGGATACCATAATTTCACTACAATTCACAGAATTTAGATATTTTTGTACACAATGAAGGAGGCGACTGACATACACTATTGACCACATCATTAGGCATTTTTTGGTACACGTATACCGTCCTGGCCAAAAATGAAACAAGACCTTTATCTTTTGTCTGTCAAATTTCTGTAAATTAGTTTTCAACCACTATTCAAAAATCTTTACGAAACTAGGTATAGGGATTTTGTATTGGTGGAGTATTTCCACAGAGTAAAAACTCATTTTATTAATTATTTAATTTGAAAAAAGGTCATCAATATAAGTTTACAGAAGTATTAGTAAAAACTCACTTATTAGGCCTAGATTCTTCGTCGGAACTCTCCGAGTGGGAATGCAATTCTCTCCGTTGTCTTTCTCTATGTCTTTCTCTGCGAGCAAAAATAATAACGGTATAGATAAGATGGTGAACTATGGCCTACATTCCTTTCATAGGGGAGACCCGTGTCCAGCAGGAAGACGTTATGGGTTCTATCATAAGCAACCACTTTTGTTTTAGTTTAATATAATGTGATTTTTGTTTTGAATTCGAAAGTTAAATGAAGCTTTTTCATAAAAAAAAATCATTGACGCGCGGCCAAATGTAATAGAATAAGTTGTTGGATATGATCATCAGAAGCCACCCTTTAGAGAATGCTAGTTGATTACCACTCACTCTGTATGTTATACCAATAAGTAATGTTTTAAAATCTATCAATCACTTTATTCCATCCAAAGAAAAATAAACAATTACTAATTCATGTGCCTATCTACATAAAAAAGTATCAAATTTACAAACTCATTATATTTCAGTTATACTGATTTATAAACCAAACTAATTGACCGATATTGATTATAAAATGGCTACGATATATCTACAGTCAAATGGAATACCTTCCTTTATATCGCGAAATTTTCCATAATAATTAGATAGAGAGTAAGAGAGAAAAAAACCTTGAAGTACTGACCTATCTCTCTCCTCTCGTTCTCTCAGCCTCTCTCTGTCCCTCTCCTCCCTGTCACGATGCCTCTCTCTGTCTCTGTCGCGGTGGTCCCTGTCTCGATCTCGCTCGTTCCTTTCTCTTTCCCTCGCGTACTGCAAACGCAAAATAATTGACGACATTAATTCATATTCTACGACGTATATTGAGAGCAAAAAAAAAACAATGGAGCTATGTCACAAATAATACAGAGACAGACACGTCCAACTAAATTCTTGAAACATTCAGAGCAAAATGTCAAGGTATCGGAGAAGTTAAATAGTTTTCGACTTAGAAAAATATACAAGATAATGAAGCTAAAAATCTTATAAGTTCGATTATACTCAAAGAAATACGAATATATTCCATAAACGCATTGAAATCAAAAAACTACGGCAATTTGTGAGCGCCATCTACATTTAGCCGATATTATGAGCTGAGCTGATCTGTTTATAAAGAAATCTTTGCTTTTGAAGACAAGTGAAGTCAGCAACCACTGAAATGTATTAGATGGACTAAATGTTCACTAGGAAATGAGCTGGGTTTTATCACGTTCGCTGTTAAAATGGCATCTCTGTCTATATATTAATTGCAAAACGAGTGATTCTGCAAATTTTAGTGTGTAATATTGGTGGATTAACTTAACCTTAATTAAATCTTGCTTATTAAGTGTGGGCAAGCGATATAAAAACGCAATAACGTGGTTTTCGTTTTCGCGGGAACTTTCCATAGAAACCCTAGTAAAGTCTCCACCTCTTTACGAGGGTACATGATGTGAATTTAACTTGACCACGACGACTTATTACTTGATAATTGACTTGATTGATTAATAACTTGAAAATGAACTTAACGCTGGCAAATATACGAATCGTATGGTGCCGTATATAACAAAAGAAAAAAAAACTAGGAAATGACAGTTGTTTTTATGTCGATTTGAACGAGCACCGGAAACTAAAATTAAAATTATACCATCTCATATTAGCACCAATGACTCACACTGACACACGTTGCAAAAAGCGCCAAAATGGCGGATATGCAATGATTCAACATTCTATTTTTTTTTTAATAGTCGATAGGCTTGCGCTTGTCCGCAACTCACCTGATGTAAAGTAACGATGCGGTCTAGGACGTAGCGTGCTTGCCTAGTTTCTTATAGGCACTCACTCGCGATTTGAAGAGACCGAGATTAATTGTTATTTTGACAATCTGAATTCCAGCGTACTTGTATAGTATCACCAACCCACAATTTGACTAGCGTTACGTACAGCCTAACCCACTCCATAGAGGAGATACGTGCCCAGCTGTAAGTAAACAAATAAAGCACTTACGAGAGGAAAAGACCTGTAATCCGGATCCTCAGTGGGGCAGACCTCCACCGCTGACCATTTTTCTAGAAGACATCTCCACTGCATCCGGTGGCACTTGTTGCTTCCTGGATCCAAGACTATGCTCACCTGCAACAAACATAAAATCTTCAGATCCTTATTTATTCTTACACTAATGCGCCGCCGCGGTTTTACCCGCGGCTGATGTGTGATTCTTCCATGGGAACACTTCAATATTCCAGGATACAAAGTAATCTATTTGTTAATCAAGGGTACAAGCTATCTTCGTGCCAAATTTCATCTAAAACCGTAAAGCCGTTTGAGCGTGAAGGAGAAACAAACAAACACATACACACACATACAAGCTTTGGCTTTCATAATATTAGTGTGATTATTTCTTCTAATAGGCATGTTCAATCAGATTTTAATGATTCTTTTTATTTTATTTTAGACTGCTGGGTATTTGTCAACTCGAACGATCATGGAAGTCAGCGACACTGAGGTTCTAGAGCATGTCTAGTCTGGAATACACTGGCTCTCAGGGAAGGCTGTTGTAACACATCGTGAGGTACCTGGTGATATATTTATCAACGGCCCTACTATCATGCTATCGTTTATGGTTATTTTACTAGTGACTTACGCCGCCGTCTAATATATTGTCAATAATTTTCTGTCCCCTGATGTAGATACTGCTGAGAATACTAATTGAATTTGTCCCTGAGCATCAGTCCTCAATAGGGACAGATGGGAATATGAGTTCCATTTAAACATACATAAACATTAATTTATTGCAAAAATAGTATATCTGTACATGTAGGTATGTGGGCTCTGCCTCTTGCTTTAGTTAAATGTCAGTGTTAAACGCTATTTAATTCTACCCAATAGTAGGTATGCAATATATCACAGTATATCACAAGTCAATTCCTTCTGTTAGTATGAAGATTGGAACTTTCAATTTTTTTCGTGAATTTCACACAAAATTTCATTCGTGAATGGTGATTAAAGTGTATTATGATCAGTGCGAAGGACTGGGAAGTTAATGTACGAAACAAACCCAATGGAAGTCATTCTAATATACTGATTTGTTATAAGTTAATTATTTCACAGTTTTTATTGTTTTGTTTTGGTTATCCGAGCTTTAGAGTTAATTTCCCATCTCCTATGAAAGGGCAGAGGCTTCATTTCACTTATAATAAAATTATTTCGAAGGGTTTTACCCATAAGGCTCCAAGTTGTTCCCAAAGTTGTCTGCACTTCTCAGTCATGGGCGTGTTCTGGTTCCTCCATAGAAGAAGCCGAGGGTCTGATAGGAACTGCTCCGTCATCAGCATCAGCATCCGAGGGCCGTTGGAGTCTTGCGCTCGGAGCATTTCTCTTACCTGAGGCAGAAGAAAATGAATGAATGAATGAATTTATAAAAATAAATGAATGAATGAATTTATAAAAATAAATGAATGATAATGAATGAAAATATACGTATGAATGATTTTTTTATCAGTAACAAACCCATTACAACAGCAAAAATTATGAGAAAAAAATATTTGAAATTATTTACTATTAAATAATTTTGTGTGTTTGTCACAACTCGGCCCAACTCAGCAACATGCTAGCTGCTAGGATTTATGATTTCGAGTATATTTTATGATTGTTGGACTTTAATGTTAGAACATTATTTGTCTAGTACTTCAGTTTTACAAGAAATGTTAATAGATTTTTAAAATAATCAGAAATAAACATTTCGCTCGCCATTACCACCATTCGTATCTAGTTACGAACGAACCGCATATTTATGAATGAATTAATGAATATAGCTTTATTGCACACCAAACAATATATAAAAAAAAATACAGCAAGACAAATCAATACAATGGTAGTACATTGAGCGGCCTCATCACCTAAAGCAATTTCTTCCAGGCATGCTATATGATATATGCTTAACTATTTCAGGTGAAATAATTATATTTCACATCTTAAAATCAAAGATTCCGACTAGGAAAAGCCCAATAAATTATTAAGAAAGTAGAGTTTTTCGACTTACCTTAGAAAATAAGGAATTAAGCTGCTTATTTGCATTGTAATAAGTCCCCTGTAATAGATATGCTCGCACTTGTTCGCACACCTGAAACAATCAAACAATATGTTAAAACTGGCATCAATTCAGTACAAAACTACTTACTAATTAAAAAAAATGTTCTATAAGTAATCTTTCTGCTATATATTTCTTTTTGTGGTTGTACGAGTAGTTTGTCATTTTGTATTTGGTAATAAAGGTACTTACTAATTATAGTATGACAAGTTAGTGGTAGCCTAGTCGGTAAACCCGTTGTCTAGCAAGCGAAAGAGCGCGGGTTTAATCCCAAGGTCAGGCATGCCCATGAGTTTTCAGTCACGTGCATATTATAATGAATTACTTGCTGAAACGGTGAAGGAAAACGTCGTGAGGAAAGCAGCATGTCGGAGAATTTCAATGATAAGTGAAGTCCCCAACTCGCAATTTGCTTTACACCAGGCCGCATCCTTGCTTTACACCAGGATGTTTGCGGTCAAGCGCAAGCCTATTAGGAATAATCAATTCTTTAAAACAAGTGATTACCCATTTCTATGACGGCAGAAGCCGATAGAACTTTTTCGGTTAATTCGATTTAAAAATGAAACCGCTGGACCGTTTTTGATAAAACTGAAATGAGACTAGTTCAGAAGACACCATCCGTATAGGTACTACACTATATATACTATACCTTTCAAAACAAAACAAGATTTTTTCAAATCAGCTGTCTCAGTTAACAAGCAAAAAAACCGTCGAATTGAGTACTTTCTTTTCTACCCGACTGCGAAAGAAGGAGGGTTAAGTTTTGTATATCTTTGGCACGCTCTAGAGCCTAAACGGCTTGTCGTATTTTTATGTGAGTTGTGTCAATAGATTTGTCTTAGTCGTGAAAGTGACATTGGGTACATCAAAAAAATAAGGATGATACACAGACGACCGACCGACCGAGCATAACTGTTTACCAAGTCGTCGTCGTCGTCATCGTCACAGCAGCCGACTATGACAATGCGCGCGCGGCGCGAAGCCGAGGGCAGTGTGAGACGTGGCATCGTTGAAGACACGAACGCAACGACTCATTTCATCCCTGATGAAGTTCACCGAAAGCGAACGAAACTATAGTTGGACCTTTCCAACAGTCAGGTACGCGTGAAAATCCGTATTCTTAAACATGATGACGATACACAGGCTTAACAGTTTAGCATGCGGGTTTTCGTTTCGAACTCTCTTCTAACCACTTGTTAGGAAGTCGGTATAAGAAGAAGTAACCTGCTGCTCATCCAAGTGCCAGGCGTGATGCGCGTCCGGCGGCGGGCCGGCCGTGGGGTCTGGCGCTCCGCAGATCCTGTTGATGGCAGACCGCGCCTGCAGCACCTCGTCAGCTAGCCGCTGAGCAGTCGGTAACACCTCGGTGTGGTGCTCTGCTATGAGGTACTGCACGAACTTCTGCAGCTGCTGTCTGTCCATTTGGAGGAGGGTTTCTGGAAGAGTTGAGAAGGTTTGGTTAAGAGTAGTTCTATTTAGTACTAGTTGACCCAGCGAACTTTGTACCGCCTTACAGTTATTTATGTTTTTCCTTTTACACCATCCCTGGAGCAGGTACGACAAACAATTGAAGATCAAAATCAACTAAATCGGCCCATCCGTTCTCGAGCTCTTGCAACACAAACGAACAGCAATTGATTTTTATATATAAGAAAGAAGATACGCTTGAAGACTGAATAATTTACAAAAAAAATGTGGTATTTTTTCTACGGACTAATGCGAAAATGATAGGTCAGCTTGGCCGTTCCCATTTAGGCCAACCTAACGCTGTATCTATGGGAAACCAAAACCCAAACCTCACGAGAGAATGGGTAATAAAGGTGAAAGAAATTGTAAATATGAGCCCCAATCACCTAACCAAATACGAGTAGTTTAGCATGTGCTTTAGTAAAACGTTAATTACCTGATATAGGCACTCGCAGTCGCACAGAATCGGCGTTCCTGATGCGGTACAACGCCAGTGCAACCACATGCTGACACCAGAAGATGTCGCGCGCTTCGCAGCTGCACGTCACTCCTGTTATCTTGCATCTGAGGGAACAATATTACACTTATATTGTAAAATATACATAAAATGACTAACAACATCAACAACAAAAAAAAAATGTAGCAGAAAGATTACCTATAGACAATTTAAGATCTACAGATTATCCAAATGCTCCAACCCACCACCAGAGGGCACCAGCGTGCCATGCTAGCTGCATTACCACGCTGAATGGCAATGCTTATACGCCGGGTCAGATAAAAACCGGCATTCTGGTGACTCCTCGAATCAATATAAGCGAGTGTTTGAGTTGTTACTGACGGATTCATATGAAGTTTGTTACCAGGATAGCTTCTTATTTGCCGGACGCCGTAAAATGCAGTATACCCATGAGATTACCAAAAAATCAAATTTAAACTGCAGAGCCCAGCCATAAAATAAAGTGTGTTCACAATCACTTGAGTTCATTAATTATTCATCCAGTCTCTTTAATCCTTAGTGATAAGAATTTGAACTGTATAAAAAGGCCAGCCGCTATTTTACGGAAACTCTGGAACTTATTCATTTATTGTTTTCTCCGTAGTAACGGGGAAGCCTACTCTAGAAATACAATAACTGAAACTTCCAAATTTATTCTTACGAAAATATATGGATGTGTCAGTTAAATTATGGCAAATTCATCTAACTAAATCATTATAATTTTGCGGCTTGCAAAGACCGTCGATGGCAAAGACAGAAGCGCGCACTTTGTTTTCATAAAGCATCTTACAATCTTCATATTTTTGCAGGTTACCAAAAAAAAACAAATAAATCTAGAGTCCATTTCTCTGTAGTCCTCAGTTCTTCAAAAATCACAAAAGCGTCAACATCATAAAGCATAATTAGTCCAAAATATCGGAAGCGTAACTAACAAATTGCTTTCTTAACAAAAAAACAAAGGTCCGATAATAAAAGGGGTCGCAAAGACCCTGACTATTGTTGTAACAGGACAACGCTCTAAAAAGGGCCCCTTTATCATAAAGGGCAACGTACCAGCATAATACCTTTTGTTAGGGAAAGAAAAACTTTGTCACCTCTATAAATGTTGACAATTGACTAGCTGTGTTTACGACTGCGGTTTAAACGAAGGATTTCATAAGATATTTCGATTGCAAAAGTATAGAAAAAGTAATTTCAGGCCTGAATGGACGTGTATTGATTTTATCTGGACTGCTTATGATGGCTTACGTGTTGGCCAAAGTTTTGGCGTTGATTGATCAGGGTGGATTATACTCAATAAGCTCTGGGTTTGCTTATTGGTGTTTTGATACATAATAATGGAGTTTCCAAACTTTCTTGTAGGAATATAATAAGGTAATGCAGTTAGCATATTGCAAATTGTATTATAGCCATTAAGTCTTGCTCAAGATGCAACCTTATCCTGAAGGGTAAGTTTCGTAGAACAATTTAAAACTGATTTATTGTAAAGCATAGTTTAATGTTATCTGTACCATTTTCGGCTAGGCTGACTGCTTCAGTCAAACTTCAGCCAAACAAGTGGACTTTGATGTTTTCACGTAATCAAAGAACATTTTTAAAGATGTACTCTGACACGTCATATTTAGCACTCTTTGTGTGTCTGTGAAGCTCCACTACGTATATTTTTTCTCATGTCTTTCTACGGACTACACTATAGCCATAGCACGACCGATTAGCACGATAATCAAATAGCGTTATATCGTCAGTGTTAGGGTGATAAAGTAGATAAAATAAGAGTGACAAATTAGGAGAAACAACGCACCTGTCGAAAGACACTGTGACCCTGTACAACCTTTCAGGCTCCGCACACGGCGGGACCGCAGCAGGCGCTCGTACCACCCCACTCAGGTGGAACCCTGGAACAAAATAAGTATATAAGACATTTTAATAAAATGAAGTTCGAAACGCATAGCTACTAAGATTTTTCCTGCGTCGGAGATGTCGTACAAAATTAAAATACCATTCAACACACTGAGACAGATATCCAAACTAAACGTTTGCAATGAACACTTGACCCAGGCGGGAATCGAACCTAGAATAGGCGCCCTAAGTGAATCTGGTAACATCAGTAAAACTAGGCCACGAGAAGACGTCAAGGAAAAGTATAAAGAAAGACGATATATATATATATACTGCCGTAAGACAATATTCTAGACCCCAGTTTATCTGCATCCAATTAAAAAATACAAGAAAATCACGTAGAATATTAAAAAAACGTGTTTAGAAAGATGTCACTGCAAAAAAAATAAAAGGATCTTTATATTAATCCAAATCAGCACCAACAAAGACAACTATCGAAGCTGGCTGGTAATGATTCGGTCGATGTAAAGTAGATTTCTATTAAGTCTAAAAGGTTTGCATCAGAAAACAATGTAATTGATAGTTAAAAAATGGCTGATATGGTTTAACTTGCAAACCAAATCTTATTCCCAAGCAGCCGTGTCCAAGATCCGTAAGCCCTTTACTTTAGTAAACCGTAAGAGAATGCAGCTCAATAAAAAAAATGAATGACAGGAATTGGCTGTACTGAATCGAGCCTTGCTTCCAGAATGACAATAAGTGAGGGCCTAGCTAAGCATTTATGTTTTAACAATAATTTTCTAGTTTCCTATTTCAACAAACACATCAAAGTAACTATATAGTAACTTTGATGTGTGTGTTGAAATAGGCCCATTTGATTAATTATTAATCGGAATTATTCTCTAAACCTGTAATTTATCTACGAAGAGGCAACTAGTATTTAAAGGCGTTAATTGTCTATCATTCGAGTATTATTGCCGGTTTCATTCAATAAGCGCGTGTTATTAACTTATGTTTTGTCACGTTCCGTGTCAATGGTTTCTTTATTTCACAATCGCCTTCAGTAATAATGTAAGTAATTTTAGAATGGCGTTTCTAGAAAAGTGTAGCCCAAGGCAGTCATTTAGGTCCTTTGCTATTCAGTCAATATGTATCGTATATATTGGTTTGAAACGGTGAAATTAACGATTGTGTATTTTGACTCTATTTAATGGTTTTCTAAATGCGTAAAAGTATTTTGTAAATAACGCCAGAGGGCAGTTTACAAAACACCTGAGTGTTTTATGGGGCGTTTAAAGATTTTAACGATCGCAGAGCAAAGTCAAAACTTTGAAATGTTACGGTACTACTAAAATGGACACATCCCGTGAATTGTACGTGCTGTATCAAATCGAAAAAATTCTACCATTTTTAGACTTTTAGCAGACTTAAAATAAGACGGACAGAGCAGGCAAATTTTTTTTTCACTACACAATGGTTATCTGGGCATAGTAACATATTTCATCATTTTGTAGTTATTATAGGTCTCAAATGGAGAGAAGAACTGGCTATGATTTCTATAGATAGTGTGGTATAAGAATTGACTCTAAACTGAGGTAACACATTCTTTTGTATCTCGAGGAAGCTGATCGTAGGTGAATAATTATTATAAAACGTCGGCATGCCAACCACATTATGTGTTCACTGATTTTCAACAAAAGGTTTGCATGCTGATGAAAATCTCTACAGCTCAAGCTTTTGGCAATGCGTGGCATTTCTATAAATCCCCAAGTATTTTTAGCGAGCACAGCGAACACGATCTGAATTGAATCTGGGATGTAATTTCACGTTCTCACGAGCACCAAAAGGTTCTCAGTTCTCATTTCGCGTTCTTGAGTACAGGAAATACAATACTGGTGCACCCTATTCCAACTTTTGAGCCCTGGTTTCTGAACGCGTCTCGTGACGTACAAGCGGTACAAGCAATCGGAGAATCGGAGCAATCGCCTCCAATTCGTCAAGCTTTTGAAATTTGAACGCGTTTCTGTGTCGGTTCTTTTTGTATTGGACTTTTTGGTGAGGCTATTATAAACTACTTGCTTGATCTTAGTAATTCTTATGATTGTTTCGGTGCTATTTTCTATTAATCTAAATCGAGTGGGTTGACTCCATATTAAAGAGAAGTACCTACTCCGGTCATTCCGTGTCACGATTTATTTTAAGAGTTTCAAGCTAATTTTAGCTAGGGGTGCTTCGAAAGATACTTAGTAGAGATTCCTTATTCTAAGGAGTCTTGCTCTTGGTTACCGTTTGCAGTTATGCCGCAATTAATTGTCAATGTCGGAATTTAAAAATATGTTGTGCCTACCCCATAATCCCGAGTGGGATAAGGGCTAGTACCATATGTCGAAAAGCTTTATGAGTTGAACAAAAGCTTGACATAACCATGATATAACTACAAATCTAAATTATGAACCAAACTGTAAACCTATGCAAGTATCGAAAATATTAATAGTGTTATCAGCTTCGAGAACAATAAAAAATCTTTAGAAAAAAAAATCTTTGGTGTCATTGCGGTACTAAACGTACCGCAATGACACCAACGAAATATATTGAATTAACTTACTAAGTAAGTAGTATTTGGCCAAGTTAATTTAGCTTCTGATTCCTGTGAATCTATATGACTATAAAACAGCACACAGAAGACCAACGAAAATGCAGACATAAGACAGATGGAAAAGAAGTCTTAACAGTAAAATTAGTATAGTTATATATTACTAGTATGACTAGACTTGGTGTAAGGCTTCCTTAAATTGTATTTTTACACGGCCTGTAAATTGCGTACGCGATTGAAGTTTCAGAAGTGCAGGACCCTCTAAACCTAAGCGAGTCCGACCCCCTCATCACAATTTTTTTTAAATACTCTATTAATCAATTACGCGCTGCTATAAATTGCAACGAACCGATGCGAAATCTAACGACAAAATGGCATTGTTGTACGACAAAAAAAACTGCCGATTGCAAAGCGATTGTGGCAACACTACGAAATTACTATAGAAACTAAATCGCTTTATGCCAAGGGCGGTAAGATTCAAATTTGAATTCAAATTTCGAAACGAACGAGATCGGCTTGGAAACTGGCACTCGAGAAAAAGAATAAAGTTTTTTTTTCTTCTTAAAAAAGCTAGCTGCGGGCGGTGTTGGCACAGCTGCTTGGCCTCAGCCAACAACTCAAACTCAGCACAGTCTTATTAAAGATTGTGCAGTAGTTTTTACACACACAAGACTATAGGCTTTTCGTTTTTGTGATGACGTCATGATTGTGATTGGGTTGCTTTTTATGCTTTCACAACCTAGGTAGGTACGCAAACCTAGACAACCATCGTTTTCTAATGGTTAGACCATACTTGATTCGATAGCTGACCGTCCTAGCTATGATTACCGACCGAGGCAGGAGATCGAACAATGACTTTTAGTGACATGAGTTGTGCACGAATTTTGAATTTTACATGACGTACCGACGCAAAAAAATCCTAGTATAATTATTTTTTTTTACACGATTGAGGAATAATTAATACGCCAGAACTTCTCAAGTGGTTATCCAATAGCAGTGAAAACTTCCATGACTGCCACCTTCCAATTTCAAATATCTTATTCCATTTTCGAATTTTCTATTCCACGTATGAAAATGTCATCTGCGTACGGCGAATCGAGATTGGATTCGAATTAGGAACGTGTCGTTCGTGCCGATTCGCCGGACACGCGCGGCGTCACGTCCGAGCGCGGCATTAGTGCGGGTATGCCGTGTCCGAACTTATAGCTGCATCGATTACGGACGTCCGATTCGATTTTAAATTAGTTTTCTCACGAACGGCATTGCCAAGTGAGATAACTAGATACCCAAGCATATAGAGGTAATTATATGGACATAATAAATAGCAATATATTAGAACTTGTTCAGATCATCGAGTCAAGAAGCCGTTTGTCGTGACATAATATTCGTATGTAGCGCGCGAGATGGGAGAATGAACGAGAAAGATTAAGCTCTTTTCGCGAAAGCGCGATTCAGCAACATGAATTATGAATATTATGCTATTCTAAGAATGATGCAGGTGCTCATGTTAGTTTAGCAAAATAAATAATATTAAATCTCGAAATGTTTCTACCACAATAAAGTTACACAATGTAATAACAAAAAATCAAATGGAAAATCAATTCTATTTAATTTATTCAAGTTAAGGTTTACGTAAGTAATGAAAACGAATTAGCACAATTCAACTCACGAAATGCATGCAGATTCAAATTAGCTGGAAAATTACATACCAGCTTTTAAAACGTACATTTTAAAGGGCAGAAAGTAGCAAGATATTGGGGCCTTATTTAATTGAACGGTATTGGAAACCTGGCGCGGGACAGGTTAGACCTGTCACTTTATTGCGGTTAACATTGCTGCTTTTGAAACTACCTATTTTTTTAATTGCTCTACTGGCCTAAAATGTCAACGAGGTCGAGCTGATATTTGAGAAAATCAGCGAATACGCAGAATCAATTTTATGGGAAGGATGACTTGATTTTGTGTGTTGGTAGTGGTAGATGGTCTTTGAATATATCTGAATATGTATTAGAAGGAGAATTATGAGCCTCTAGACAGAAAGAATTATGATGTTTTTAATATTTATTTAAATGTTACGATGTCAATCGATTTATTAATCAACGAAACTGGTAATCATGTATGTGGTACATGTAAATGTTACTGTATGCATATTTGTTTTATGCTTATAAGTTTTAAAAAATTAGTACTTAGTAGATTTACAAAAAAAGCTAAAAGCAAAAAACCAGTATGCATAGGTACAATAGAATTACTAAGTTTTTATGTCGTCCTGTTAAATTGTATGATTCACATTCGCGGAATTCAATGCCAGACGTCGAAGTAACTATATGTAGATCACCTAAAAAATAAACATGCCAATTCTGTCATTAGATAATACAAACGCTCAACTGGCAGTTGAGGACAGAGTAGCGACTAATAAATTATCATCCCGTGACCAGAGACATGTACATCTTAAACATCAAGTTTTGAATAAATAACTATGCTAATTATTATAAATGCCCGGCAAAGAAACTACAATTCCTATTGAACAAAATTCTTCAGCAGTAGCATTGCGGGTGATAGGTCTGATCTCTGATAGCACCCGGAGTCATAAACGTAATAATAATGAGATAATTGTAGTCTTTACAGCTGTAGAAGGTACGGCTGGGCACCTTGACCCCGCTATTGACCTGGATAGTTAACCGGGTCGAGTTACATCAGAGCCAGTCAGCGGCGGACAAAACAATGTTACACGTCTCGTGTTGTAGCGGACGAATAGCCAACTGGAGCGGAACTTATAGGTTTTCCATAAGTTAACAACTCCGTATTTCAGAAGTTGATAACGAAATGGATAATACTTGACTATAAGTTTTAGATGAATACTAGCCTTCGAACCTGGAAAACCGAAATTGATTGCAAGACTTAATGTATCATTGAAGTAAGGAGACTGGCAGAAATATAAATTAGCAATATAACAGACAATCGTGTGGGCGATATCAGTATATAAAATAAGAACAAAAATGAAAATTTATAATTTTTCGATTACTTTGGCTCAGTTGCAAGTATTTGTAATAAATAATATTAAAATTAAAATATTGTAATTTATATAAACAAAATTTAAGATATGTGTTCTTTAAAAAAATTATCTGTAGAGTACGTACAAAAGCGGAATATCTCTTATTTTAAATTTTAATACGCACAAAACTACCTTATGTTATTTATTTTCAGTGAAAATAAATATGCTCGAATTTAATTTCGGCACGCAATGTTTCAAAAGCCATTAACGAAATCGCCGCATTAACCTAGAAGTTAAATCACAGATGTGTGACAAAGTTCACATCCATAATGTCTTTAGACGTTCAAACCAGCTCAGATCTAGGTTAACCAATATTACAACAACACAACGTTTGATTAACGTGAACAACCTCAAAACTCAGGGATGCTTTAGAAAGTTGTCAGAATTGCTATTTGTTGCTTGAAATTCTAATATCACAGGCATCGCAGCTTCCTGATCTGCATCTTCGAAGATTATTAAAACTTGTTTGATGTAAATTATGACATACCCATTCCGTTTGAAACTGCTATTTCGGATATTTGATTTAGTTATATATAACTTGTGTAGAAGATGTTTAGGTTATTAAGTTACGCGAATTATAGACATACATTTTTAGAATATTGGATTGAAGCGTGTTAATTATTTTCATTTGTGATAACACATACTTTTACAAACTTTCGTTTCTTTTGATCCGGAATCCAGTTGTGATATTGGAAGAGCAAGTAGCGCGTTGCACAAAGAAGCGTGGGCGTAGAAACTGTCCAAACATTTGCTTATGACGCTGTTTCGTTTAAAATTTGGGTGATTTAAGACTGCCATCATTACTGCTTCATCTCATGTATATATTCGATTAAATTATTCGATTATATTTTTATCACAGGCTACCTATTTAGTTAATTTAGTTTACCCAGTTTTACAACGCTTGCTCCATCTATACGGCCTACTTTAGTCATTACCTCTCGTAGAATGTCTATTCCGAGCTTTTTATGCACTAATAATTCAATTTTGATTATAGCAATAAGCGAAAAGGGAGCGTTTACTTAACAACCACTGTATATAATGTAGGGTCTGAGTTCAGTACGTCGTAAACTGCCTGAAACTGGTAATTTTTGGGTAAATGCCATAAATTTTCGAGCAATAACAGTACGCGTCGGGCCGCGCGCTATTCCTTTTTATTTACGACTGTACTTGTTTCACATCCAGCCGGTTATAACTTTCGTGCACGACTGTATTGTGATTTTTATTTTTTATTTTTTTTTTGTTTTATTCCTGCTATCTGTTCGCGTCGGTTTTTATTGTTCTTTGTTATGGAAGTTGGTAGCTTTGAGTTTATTTCTAAAAAAATTATGGTTATATTTAATCAATTGTAATATTTCCCAGCGGAAATTTTTGTACAACTCAACAACTTGAGAGCAAATCAAGATGGCGGCGGCGGCGTTGCAACTAGCACTGAAATTACTTTCATAACTTCCCTATCGGTAGATAATGCAAATGACCTTACTCACGATATCAATAGAGTTATTTTTAACTGTATATCTAAACGTTTGCCACAAAGTTATATAAATAGCATAGATGACTTATTTGAATAGAGGTTCATTCCAGATGGCCCACTTTTGTAAACGCAGAAGATGTTAGTGTGAGTTTAGCGAGCGTGTCTACGGACCGGTTTGTTTACATTAATCACTGGGAGGTTTGCTTGTGTGCGTCGCAAGTCGAGACGGCGTGTATGTGTGAGTCACGTCTTTACGTCACATTGTTTACATCCGCAGTGGTGTGCGGCCTTTATACCTACGATGGATCGGAATCATTTTGTAATGTGAGTGGTAGTGATGAAACAATAATCCGGTTTATTGCAGTTTTTTAAGACGGAATTTACTTTTGATTGTGTTTCAATTTTAGATTTAGAAGATCATAAAGTGTTGTTACGAAATTTTAAATTTTACATCTAGGTTGACAGAATAATTACGTATTTACTAAAAATCTAAATTATTTATCAACTACGCTTATACAATGAAATTATAGTAGTAAGTAGGTATAATACAATCATAATGTTAAAAAACAGAATAGATACAACAATAAGTCGACATAGAAAATATAGTATTATATTTACAATAATAAAAGATATTACTATTATAATATTTCCTATGTCAATATACACAAATTAAAAATGCGAAAAAACCTTTTAATCCCAGTAGTCCTGTTTAATTATTTTAAAACAAAATTATCTATATAGAGACCTTTTCTATTTATGGATATTTTAGACATAACCAGATTTGGGAGTTGTATTAATATTTAAGATCCCTTATACATAGTTCAAACATATTAGTTTGCCTATATCCATTCTGTTATACGTCACTTAATTACATCCTAGTTTCTAATGAGTGCATTTAAAAAATATTATAAACAAAACGATGGAAAACAGTTTTTTAAATGGACTGGTTTCCCTTCGCAGGCGGATAACGATAACAATCTCTAATCCGTACACAGTCTAGCACGGCACATCCCTACCGCTGTTGTATACGTCACTCGTATTATAGGCGAGCACGTGCTAGTGTGGGTGTGATCGTGACGTCATGGCGCGTTTCGTCACGCGCGCGCTTGTGTGCGTGCTATGTACTCGTGAACTGACACGGATTACGTCTGTGTGCGTTACAGGCGTGTCAACCGTCAATGTTACATTTTTGTGACCTTAACCGTCAGTCTGGTTGTCCTTTACATAATTATCGTGTCTATGTACTGATTGGAATTCGCGTTATTTACCGTAATGTAATGTGTAGGGTAAGGTATTGTATCCTCATTCTTTAGCTTGGATTTATCAAATGTATGTATGCTTCTTGATTAGGTAGGTGTTGTAAATAATACTTGTGATAAAGATAGACATGTTTAAGTTGTAGCTTCATCACGTACGTCCACATCCACGATAATCCAACTTTATATCTCTTGCCTTCACTCACAGAAAATATACTAGCTTATTTTCTTTGCTCGTGAATTACAATATATATATAAGACATTAATGATGAATAAACCACAATTGTTACACATTAATATCCCCAGAAACACGAGTTTTGTAAAAGTGAAATTCAGAAGAAAAGAGACCAATGTAGAGTTTTGCAAAATTGGAGAACTCGTAATGTGACTGGCTCAAAAAAATAAAGCAAAACTTCTTCTTTTTCAAGAAAAAGTTTCTTAGACTAGTAGTCCGACGCTCATTGTTGAATGGCTTTAAAAATACTTCTGCACTTGTCTCTGATCCAATTTTTTCCACACTGGCCACTTGCAATTTGTTCACAAAAAAAAAAAAACAAATGCCCACCCTTCGTCAGTTCGAAATTCGAAAGTACCGCGAGGGAATCAATGGCGGATGGGTAACAAGTGGATCACAGCACATCTGCGACTGTCGCGAATGGCTCCTAAGGGGCGCATTATGGACAACACATTTGTTACTGCAAATTCATCGATATGCTATTTTCAATCTTAACTCAGGGATAAAAGGTTCGCAGGTTACGCATAAAAGGTTTTAAATCAACCTTATTTTGGTTGGTGTTAAATTTTAAAATCGTAATTTATTTCTTCTTTTGTCACAAGTTGTGTCAGGTTGAGCCAGCTTTTATAAGAGCAAGAATAGGAATCACCATTAAGCTATGTTTTCGTCAATACTGAGTTTTATTTTCTGTACTTCTTTCTGAATCCATGATTATGAATATTTATTTTCGTAAAATCATTTGATTTTATTATATCTGACTCTGAAGCCTATTTATTATCCCAGCTATACCGGTTCGGTCCAGTGGAAATAATAGCACCATTACTCCACTTTATAGTCCGTACAAATTATTCATCTATTATTTATCTCGACTTAGAACCGTTCTCATTAGAATGATTGCAGTTCTCTACCTAATTGTATAAATCATCAAGTAACCAAGACGTTACTTTGTTAAGTGTTTCGGCTATTATTCTAGTTTTGGGAACATTACAATCAATTTAAACATTGTAGCTGAGATGCAAATTGATCTAGTTTTAGCCTGTACTGAGGAACTGAAGGCTATTAGATAAAGTCATTGTAATATGTCATTCTTAATGCAACGATAGTATTTTTCGTCATCGCGTTAGTTTATCTGAACAAATGAGTAGCATAAAAATATATCTAGCACCAGATAATAAGATCAGGCCGATACTCAGCAGATATAAACTGAAAGTTCAATCTAACTTTTCGAGAGAGAACGAAAAAAACCTGAGTCAAAATATACCATCAGTCCAAGAACAAATAAATATTATGGTTACAACCTTTTCTTTTACTGTCTGCAGTGTTAGGCCTAATATCAATTTGAATATATTTCTTCAATAAATTGTAATGTGACGAGAATTACCAAGAACAACCCTCCCTTTGTCATCACCAGATACACTCGGTGTAGGATAGGTAGGATCAAGATCATAACAGTCATCTTACAGGTTGCTGCTATACAATAAAGAACTACATTTACATCAGAAATAAAATCCTACATCACAATCTTTGAAGCTCATCATAGAACACACAATGATGTAATGCGACACAGTATCATTTCCTACAACATATGAATCACGGCACGTCATGTCTATAGGTTTCCCACCTCCACCGGTATTAAGTAAAACCAATATCCGTAAAGGGCGTGTCACGATAGCAATCGCAATCGCGATTCCCACCTGCCTACCTACGCAGCTCAGGCAACACAGGTGCCCGGAAATCTATTAACACTTTACATGTAGGGGAACGTGCTCTTTGTTCTAAAACGAGACCAAAGAGGTTAATGCGTCGTGTTTGTTCGAGAAAACTTCTTTGACGAACGTCTTGACACAAATAAACACGGAAAAATGGAATAATGAAAGGAAAATATGAACTTATATGGTATAGTGCCTTGGAGACAAACGATTAGAGAAATCAATGATGACGCTGAGACGATACTTGAAATTAAATTGGTAATATCACAAAACGATGAATATACCGCAAAGCTTTCTTGTAATCTAAAAACGTGCATAAAATTAAAAGCAATCAAACCTGACACTGGCAGTAAATAATTGCCACCTCCACCGCTTTAAGAAAAATAAAAAAACAAATAAAGAAAACTCGTTACGATTGGATGGCGCGTCAAACGCCCGCATGACAGCTGTCACCTTTTTCTTTTTTTAATAAAGAGTAGCGTAGGTAGATGTGCAAGTCGGAACACACCTAAATGTAAATGACCCTACATTAGCCGGATGGTTGATGTTACAAATTTATTGCCCGCAAGTGGTTTGGATAAGGGCCGGCGTAAGTCCATGACTTAGTAAATAAAGGGCAAGGTAAACTCTATCGACTACGTTTTTAAAAATTGCACGCTGGTATAGGTCAATAGTTCAAGTTTGAAAGATCGACCTTTTGGCTTGTTTCATTTCGTAACAAATAGAACAAAAAAATTAAGTAATTTTACGTGTACCATTTAATGTTGTTGTGAAAATAACTTGCAGTGCGCAGCGAGCATGAACTGGATGGAACGAGCTGGTGACAGAGCTCGGTGGCGTTTACTACGGGAGGCATATGTCCAGGTCAGTAGACGAATACTGTCTGATAACGATAAATTAATAATGTCTAAAACTTGTTATTCAAAAGTAAATTCCTATTTCCGACAGTATAGTACGAGTTTATCGTTACAAGGACATTGCACCTGGAAGTGTGCAACTAGATCCGGCGCTGTGCGGTCATTGAGGTAAAAAGTACGTTAACATCAATGCGGGCCAGATGCTCGACAGGGCGATGTCTCGGAAATGGACTGTGGACAGGATGTCGCATAGCATACCATTAATACACCACAAAGCAGGCGATAACACCTATCGCTGTTTCTGGATGGCTATGTAAGTTGTTCAGGTGATACGAAAGAGGTTCGAGTGGTTACTCCAGCGTGGTTTAAAGGAAGTGGTCCTTTAATCCTTATTACGCACAGAGTATTAAATATACAGTGACGAACTGTTTTCTTTTATTTAATACTAACCTCGTATTGAATAAAGAAAAATAATACAAAGCCAAATTGTCCCCAAAAGCTGATTTCAAAGTGTCCTCAAGAATTTGTTAGGCTCGCTATAATTGAGAAAAAAATGTTTTAGGGAAATAGATGAAACATTAAATCATACACTTATGACTATAGTAGAGTCCTAGACTAATGGGACAGCTTTGATCTAAACTCGTCTTTAAGACTACTATATATATTAGCTTACTCCGTTTTACCAAAACTTCTCAGCTGAAATACTTCCCAAGGAATGCGTGAATGCAGTACTTACCTGAAACAAACAACGAATGGTTAACTCAATATTATGTTTATCAACAAATTCCGGAATAAATCAACAGACAGTTGAAATGTCAGTTTTTCAACAAAAGACTAAGTGGGATAAGATTGGGAATGTGTTGTGTAAATTAGTGTATAAAATGCTTTAAATTTTTGTGTTTTCTTGTAAGTTATGAGCTCAGACGTATTTTTATTCTCTAATTTTATTTTGTTATAATTTTTTGTTTGAGTGGAATCGATATTACGTTTATCTTTAACTTGTATTTAAAGCTTTTTGGACTAATTATATACTAGAGTACTACTCTTACCATAGAGTCTATTTTGACAGCTTTTTCTTAGTTTCTTGGCCAACAACATTTATCATTATTATTTGTTTTTTTTGCTTCTTGTATGGTTTCTTTACAAATCATTGAGAGTTTAGAAAATCAACAACTTTTATAACCGTTGTTTTTACTGTATGAAAACAGTGTATTGTTCAGCAGTGAATATTACATTTCAAGTTTAGATAAAGAGTAGTTAAATAAAATTAAATATTTATTTTTATAGTGGAATCAAATGTACACAAAGCGGGAGAAAAAGTCGATTTGGTCATACCAAAATGTGATAGATAGAAAAATTATGCGTTCAAAAGAGTATCTACGTTAGGTTTTATTAACCCGGTAAAAGAGAAGTCCGTGTTAAAATAAAAAAAATTAAATTAAATTATGTTTTATATTTAGCATTTAGAACTTCACTTGTCTACCTCTGTATAACTATAAATAAAAGAGATGTTTCAATAATGTATGGAACCCCGATCAGGACAGTGTACATGATACCATAAATACGTTAGGGATTATTAATCGTTAATCTATCAACCAAATTTAAAATGATGTAACTTATCGCAGTGTACAAAATAATTTTGGAATAAAAATACTTCCACCTTATTTACAAAAAAAGGCGATTTTCGCGTTTTTGATATGTCAACTTTTACATATTTGACGGGTGGTACAATAGATAGACCAATGTGACCAGGAGTCAACCTAGGTTATAAAAATCCACCAAGGATGCCATAATTCCACTATGTACACGATGAAGTAGGCAGCTGTTCGAGGTTTCATTAATACACAATATTAACCACATCTTGATGCTTTTTTGGTACACCGTCTTAGCCGAAAATGAAATAAGCCCTTTAATTCAAATATTTCCTTCATGACGGTTTAATCAGCTTTATTCATTGATCAGGTAAACTATTTCAGAAACACAATACTTAGAGTCTCTATGATTAGTATTGATGGTAAGTCACCGTGTACTCGTGTGGTCAACCATAGGTTTGGTCGGTCTTGACAGTCGCGTGTGAATCGATCCCGTGGTTAGAAGACGGTGGTTGTTATTTGCTATTGATATCATATCGTGGTCAGCATCCATCCAAGCTGAACATAAGTATGCTTTGATTTAGTTAGGGTTCGTTTTCGGTATATTTTTTGTAGAAAGGCCATTTTATTGTAAGCCTTCGCACCAACTCGCTACTTACAGTTTTTGAGATTGTCGTAATTTATGTAAAATCGAAATTCAGTTCATTTTGAAACTTCATTTACCCTTACTGAACCTCAAGTTTAATTTTAAACAAGACATTAGACAATAACATTATTTTGCATGACACCACTTTTTCTTTTAGCGCATAAGAATACCAGTAAATGCTTATTTGATAATATTACAATGCAGCCTGAGGCTACTAAATACCTAATTATAATCCTAACTTAACCTACAAAATAATGTCCATAAAAATTCATTTGTTTAATGTTATTTGCTAATCTGTTATTTTTGTAAACACAACAACTAAGCAGAGTGACAGCAGCTTTTTTTTTAAATTTTATGCAAGTTTTCACTCACAGCTCGTACTTGCAGTTCCGTTCATTCGTTCATGCTCATTATAGCTTCATTCTGCAATCGCGCTGTCGAATCGGAGGCACGCAAGTGTTCGATTTTCAAATTTAGTGGCTGCAATTATGTGTTCTTTTCACACACGCAACTCGAACATGGCTTGTTTAATTTTTAGAGTTCCGCACAGAAAAAGATTTCACGAGAAAACCGCTTGTCTGACTGACAATAATTTTACGATCGTAGCTCGGTAGTTATTTACGCAAGCGAAGCGAGCGAGAGACTCTGCTTCGAGTCTGGTATTTTTTTTACATTCGTCATTCAGTTCGTATGTTTTTATGTCTATTGAAATTTCGTACTCGCGTACAAGTCGTAGTTTGTCAAAACTTGGTGTCTACTGAATTTGTAATTGTCGCGCTTTGTGTTGCAATTTTTGAGCAATTATAATGTTTTTATATTAGTAAAACTATTGTTTTCGAAAGTTCAACAATTCGCAGACTGCTAGTTGTAGGTATTTGTAGGTATATAATCGATCGAATCGAAAAGTTTCAGTCTTTTTAGTAACGATGTTTTTAATTTTACTTTTAATAAAAAAAAACTTTACAAATTAGCTTTATATTACGAAGCCTAAGTCTAAGTTCCTAAGCAAGTTGCTTAGGGTTTTTATTTTATGTGGTAGTACGAAACCCTCTGTAAGCGAGTGTGACTCGCACTTGACCGGTTTTTGTTGTTATACGTGGAGTTGTGTGATAAAGCTGCAACAAAGTTGTATGTATGGTTGCTAAATCAGCGTTTATCTATGCAATTTTCTAATAAATCACGACTAAACTAGTACTCGGATGTAGAGTTATTGATTTCATTTAAATTCAATTAGAAATGGTGTTAACTACGAGTAGATAACCAACAATTATTTACTTCTAGTGTTCACACGTTTAATTCATATAATTAACTGGAACTGTTTTATTTGGTAGAAATTAATATGTTGGAAGTTGTTTAGGAGAAGTCCATAAATTAAATACATAAAATTAAAAAAAAAGCTTTTTTAAGTTCTCATAATGTTATCAAAAACATTTTCTCCTTTTATTTAATTTTATTGCCACTCATATTATTATCTATTTTTTAACACCTTACAAAAATATTTGTTAAGTGATTTCTGAGAGAACAAAATCCTTTTTTGTATGATACGGTATTACTACCCGTGTGGTCCAATTACATTTATATTAATATCAGTCATGAAGTTTGATTTTTATATTGGTATAACTGTAAAAGATCTATATGGACTTCGGTAACTACTTTAAAAAAATAATCTTATATGTAAAGTAATTTTCAACAAAAAAATATAAAATCTAAAATGAAAACTATTCGATAAGAACTGTCAAACACAGAACGAAGTTTCCTCTTCTCGCGCCGCCCGTCTGAACTGCCACTCAGAAACTCCTACTATCGATTCTCTCTCATGAACTCACATTCGCACGTGAGGGCATCACAGATTATATAGCAGTCAGTACTGCAAGCGACACAGATTATAGCACAGTCAGTATGAGAATGTACCATAGAATAGGTAATAGTTAGTACGTTAAAGTACAGTTTAGGGAGTTGTTAGTACTGGTGGGCCGCGGTCCAGCGATTGATCAGCGAGCGAGGTCGGCGACCGCTCTCTCCCGTTCCTAATTTGAATTCGCCGCGTATTATCGCGCGGGAGGCCGTAATTGGATAACAATGAGGGCGCCGGCGCCTCCCCCACGCCATTGGCTATTCACATGGAGAAAAAAGTTTCGATTTGCGTTTGTTCTTTTATTTTCGATCCCTTCTCACTGGCTAGTGCTTGATCTAACCTCTATGGGGATTTATGGCGATTAAAAACTTGTTTGTGAAGAGACGTGTTCCATGTTTTGAAATCATCATCAAACCCAACATAACCAGGTTTACTGTTGATTAAATTAAAGCACGAATATATGCAAGAGCCTAATTAATTTTAACCTTCCCCAAAGCGAGGACGTAATGTAATCCGAAATTTCCATTCAGGCCATTTCCCTCCATACCCTTACATTTTATTTCAATGCCCATTACTAAAATTACACGTTCAAAACCGTGAGAAAATTATATTCATATGACAGTGTTGCCATTGTCACGTATGAACGTGCGACATTACGTACTATGGCACGGCGCATGCGCGCAGACTATGTCGTTTACATGGGCACTAAAGACAAACCATCAACCAAGGGTGGTCCTACTCGTCATCGCGTTGAAATTCTATTACGCGTTTTATACGCGGCCCGAGCCTTAATTCTAGGGGGGGTTTGTGTTATAAAACATGTCCATTACACTCGGAACCGTTTCGTATTCCCCCTTCTTTTCTCCCCGCCTGACACCCCGGGAATATCAGATTTAAAGAGCTGGGGGGGCCTTCAAAAATTGGCTTTGTCGTAAAACATTGAAATCTGAATTCGGCGGCGATTCGAAAGGGTTCGGGGCTTCGGAGACGGTTGATTCGTTTCGCACAGTTTAGTTTAAGTTATAGCAGGGGGGGTTTAATCCGGCGCGCTTGGTGTGTGACACGTGATTGGATAGTTTTAATTTTGCAACTGCTGGAGGGCTTCGCAATGGGATTTATGCAAAGGAAGTCTTAGGAGCATGTTTGGGTTGCAGCTTTGTTGGGCTTGTTGGGTTTAATCAAAATAAATTCAATGTTTGGAATAGGTAAGATTACGTAGTTGACTGAAATTTACTGGATCATTGAAATTTATACATACTTCCCCGTCAAAACTTATCATCTAGTTGTCTCCATCCAAACGTTGCCTGGAAGATATCGTTATTAGAGATAAGGCCGCCGCGTGTTGCACTTTAACCATACGTATTTTAAGTTTGCTAATTTAACATATATTTTTTTTGCATACAATAAGGAGTCTTCTATCGATCTATATGTTAACAGAGTTTTGAAACGATATTTCGTAATATGAACCAAAACTACCAATAGAAGTAGCTGTAGTTCACATCTTAAGTTGTATGTAGAGCACATACAACTTAAGATGTGAATAGAGCACTTTCGATACCTAACATATTCCTCTCGTTTTATCCCATTCATATACTCTTTACACTCTAAATCTAAAAGAATTACAAACGAAAAATTACAAAATTCACGTACATGAAAGGCTTCTACTAAACCAATGTCTCCTAAGGTAAACTCAATTATCTCTATCCACGAAGCAAACATCTCTACGTGCCGTACCGCGTCCTGCTACTTAGTTCATCCAAGTACGTGCTGAGGATGGATTAGCTTGCTTTATGCTTGTCCACGGGTTTAGTAACAAACGAATATGCATCGGGACGCGACACATCTGCATTCCATTCATTTAGCGCCTTTATTTCAAATTTAAAATGAATGTGTCTATCGTCTTTGCACTACTTTTAGCACTAGCCTTTTATGCTTCTGGAGCGTTAATGCGAACTTTTTTTTTTTACTATTTGTCACATTTAGCCTTTTCAGACCCCCTGTGTTCAAAAGAAAACATACATGTTTATTTTATTTTCTATATTTTCTGTATAGAAAAAAATTATTTAAGTCCGATTAATTGCAAGAGCAGCTATAAAAAAAAACATATATTATCTACAATTCAGTGCAACGCCAAGGTATTTTCCTGGAGATACAACAAATTTCAAAAGAGAGTCAATGTCTTAAAAATAGCGATATACTAGAAAACCTTCAATGACGTACTAAATTAAGCAGGTATTACAATCTTATTACATTATTTCCATCTATCCAAAGGTTGCCTGGAAGAAATTACTTTAGCCACCCAATATACTACCACTGTCTAAATGTTAAGATTTGTCTTTCAGTATCTTTTGTTTGGTGTGCAATAAAGCTATATATATTCATTCATTCAGATCATGACTTGATGATAATAAACCAAGTCGGGAGTATACTCTTTGCAAAAAAAAATATAATATTTTTTTTTCAATCTGTTCACAATTGGCATACAAATATAAACATGCAAAAAAATATTAATCAAAAATTAAAAAAAAAACACAAACATCAAATATACAGGAAAAATCTAACATATAGTGGCAGCCTTAACGCTGAAAGCAATCTCTTCCGGGCATCCTTAAAATACAAACTGAAGAACATAAAACCTTCTATTTATTGAAAGTCAGTTAGTAAAATACCGTGTCTAGCAGTTTATTTGTCTGCGATGGGGACATTATGCCACGACACGAAGCATACAAGTTCGGACTACACGTGTCCGGATCTCAGGTCCGAGAGCGGCTGATTAATTCCGACTTGGATTACTTATTGGGGTCAGTATTGAGACGTAGTTTCGGGAGTTTGTTGCCGGGATCAGAAGGCATTGACCCTAATTAAATTAAACTAGTGGTTAAAACAAACAAAGTTGGCCATTACAAAAATGTTCGTTTGAAAGTCATTCTCTAACAAAAAAAACCGATAAATCAGATGATTCTTTTCTAAATCAGACACACGAACAACATACAAAGCAAATGTTAGGTTTGCTGAATTTAAGGTTTGCTTGCTGGTTGCCTTTCTTGGAGTTTTCTGGCTTTGTCTTTGATTTAGTTAGATTAGATTAGTTATTTTACGAGTATAAGGAGTAATTTTATGGTTGAGTGATTTCATATCTTCACTAATCTATTAAGTTTTTACAAAACTTTAAGTAAATTAATGTTTTTTTATGTGTAATTAATAATAAAATATAGTTGCAACATTGTCCGAAGTCCAGGCTCCAAATAATTTTGCAACTTCCAATGAAACAGCATCGCAAAATTGTATCGTTAAAACGTAACAATACGTCGTATATTCGAATGACACCAACATAAATTTTACCCAATAAATACCTTTCAAATCTTCGACATAAATCGTATTTAGACGCAAGGAATTTGTATGGTTCTACAAAAAACGGTTGCTCAGGATAGTACCTGGGTTTACGAGGATACTACGCAACTTTGTAAAGGGTAGTTTTAGATAAAAGAAGATCTTGTATTAATAAATATAGATTCTTCTTTTAAAACCTTCCTTAAATTGCTTGTTCTGTCAGTCACTGCAATAAGTAAGTACATGGACAGTAATATAACCTACCAAATGGAAGAATAGTTTCATTTACTATATTGCTTTAAATACATACAAAAATTGATGTCACAATGAAATTGTTTCTAATCAAATAACCCACCCCTGTCCGTTCCTGGTGCAAAGGCACCATCACACTAGCAGCATTGCCACGCTGGATTGCAATGGCCATCCTTTGCTTTTGGAATGAACCGAAGCGGGATTCACCTTTGCCCTATCTCTTTAACATTTAACAAATTAGAAAAGATACATAATTTAAGGATTTGTTTCGCGGTATATAAGTAAGATAATATAGTTTTAGTTGCTTAAAATACAGGGTTATTAGTTAGGGGTGTATTAAACCGAAAGAGGGTCAGTATACTCATAGCCTCATCTTAATGAAAAACTTCGACTACTGAACTATCTTTAATTTGAAACAACCAATAAGATTTTTCTATGGAGCATCTGATTTTATCTCGAATTCGGGTTGGGTCCAATACTGAAAAATTTACGTAATGATGGGTATAGTGACCCCCTTTCAGCTTAGTACACCGCTGACCGATAACCCAGTGTTAAGTTATCCTCGGACTCTTTTTCCCAACATACTTATTACAGTTACCCTGAACGCCTCTGAAGTCACGTTTTGAAAGTTGATACCTCGATTGTCGTATCAAGTTGACAGCAATTGTTGAAAATGCTGGTTTTTCAAGGCTTGCTGGTATTTAATAATAACCTATTTTGTTCCCAACTGACAGCTGTCAGCTAGTCTGGTTTTATCGAGCCCGTATGTACGTGTACTCTGCCGCTCTGCTACTGCTCAAAATGAGGGCAATGTTTAAGTTTGCTACCGAAGCATAGTAGCATGACAATTCTCACATCAACTTTAGAGTATTTTCATTCTGCGTGGTAATTCGGCTAGCATGATGGGCACACTGCTCTCTGGTGGTGGGTTGGAGCATTTAGACTATCTGTTGATCTCAAATGGTATATAGGTAATCTATCTGCTATATATTTTTTTGTTTGGTAGTTTAGTTATCATGTAAAAAGGTTGCAAAAAATTATAATGAAGAAAAACAAAAAAAAAACTCCCTTCTGGGAGGTGAAAGCTAAAAGAAGCTGGTTGAATTTCAAACTGGTATCTTCCATTGTTTTCATTGTTTTAATCTTCTTTGATCCAGAAGGTAGTATAATTAACAGAAGAGTAAAGAGACACACACAACAAATAAATTGAAAAAGTATTTACGGCCTTACGTTAAAGCAGGAGCTTATACAACGTATTTAATTATTTCGATTTATAAATCGAACCTCTAGACCGATTCTAGTAAAATTTATATCAGACTACTTGGAAAGTATGCCCTTTCATACAAAAACACATTTATTTAAATCGATCCAGCCATCTGAGAGAAATTAACTAACAAAAAATAGCGTCGAATATAGTACGTTCAACTGTTTTGGGAAGTGGGTAAAAATGTAGGCTGCATTATGACATGTTTTCCACTCAAAATGTACTAAACTGAAGTCGGGCTACAGTTTACACCAGGCTTAATACCACACCATATCGTAATGGTCTTTGAAGGCCTATCCTGTTCCACAGATTAGAATAACACTCAGAGCCCCACTCCCGGGCCGGCTCCACCATTACCCTTAATCAGGACTTACTGCCGGTTATGGTCGCGCCTAGTGGGGTTTTTAACCAGAGGTTATGTTATGCGCAAGTTTTTAGAAGTACGGAGGCAAGGGTTAATGGACTTACATGTTTTTTTTTATGGCAGCATTTTGAGTCACGCCGCAGTGATTTGGTTTTTTTACAAGTTCATAGTTCCAAGTGATTAAGTATATAACATATTTATGACATGTGTTTTAACATAATTGAGTATATATATCTGCACATATATTTCTTATAATAAAATCACGCAAATATTCCTTCATTCGTAAATATTTGTACGTACCTACTTGAGTTTATTTAATACAACTTTGCTAAGTCTTGATGAGTCTTCTGAAACTTATTTCGTTTGGAGTAACACATTTTATCAACAAAATTGTTATTTAATTCCAAGACTTGAATATTAAAGAAGGGCAACATTGTCTGGCCAGCCTTTACCATAATCTGTGAGGCAAACAAGGGTGCCGCAGCTTTGCTTACATTAGTTTTTCTAGCACGCCCCGTTTTTATAACACACGCTTTGCTGCTTAATGAAAAACTTTGAAATATAACGCAAGAAATCTAAATTGAATAGAAAATAATGAAATATAACCGCCCAAAACGAATTCTTCTTATAATTTTATCAAAAGAAGACGTGTCAGATAGAAATAAAATTAAAAAAAGAATTGGTTAGTGTTAGTGCAGCCGACTGTTTAGAAAAGAAAGAAATAACTAGTTCCACCTTCAAATATCGTATTGCGTTTAAAAACTCGTGGTTCTATCCGGTTATCATTATCACGTTTGAAAATAGAACGCACGCGAGGCAAGCAGTCCGTGTAATCGAGCAAAAGCTTTTATGTGCCGACCAGTGTTGCCAGAACTCTTGTTTTATATACACATTTCGTTATATGCCGTATATGGCCGGGGGTCTTTTATGGTGGTATTAGTTTAAAGGCGTGAGGCACGGTCGCTCACATGTGCCTGGACAGATAAGCGGCATACCCACTCGAAAACTTGTTTAGTTGGACCGATAACTTCGTATTGTCTGCTATGTGGGCCGGGATGAGAACGGTGTGTGACGTTTGCTTTCTGACAACGTATTGGCAAAAAAATGTTATGAGTATGAATTGCAGGCGTTCGGAGATTTAAAAAAAATAATTCATAATAAATATACGATAGGTTTAAAAAAAACTATAGCAACTAAATATCAATATAAAGTGATATACTTTAAACCTACCCTGCTGAGGCGAGCTTTATATATTTCTATTCAGACAGCAATTCAACATACACAGTGTTGCCAAATCTCTTTCAAAATTCCCAACACCGCGCCAAAACATAACTGAGCCCGATTCAATCTTCCACTACATCTCAAATTAGTCACCGTCAAAGTTTAATCCTGCGCAGTTTACAAACTCCCCTGGCTACGAGGCCGTTACATAAATTTCTAGGCCTAATTCAGCTTAAGACGTGGGGGAGCACGAAACAAAGATCGATATCAAGAGCCGATGGCGCCAATGTGTGCCCCTCCTCACCGACCATTAAGCTGCGACCCCTCGTGCTTAGATCAAATTCCCCCGCGACGTTAACAGATAAAACGACCCTGAACAGTCGGAGAGAGGTGGGGTAGCTCAAGTTGCGGTGGCGATCAGCGGGGTGCGTTCCATTTATGGCATAAGGATCGTGACGCATCTGTTCCGTTGCATAAAATATGAAATTTAAAAACAATGGGCTGCGAGGTGGAACGGAGCGGTTCATAACTTTCGGCTTTTGAACGTAGTCGTTTTTGTTCGGTTCGTTTGCGGCTGAAGTCGTACTAGTCGCTTTTGAGATAAAACGGTGTGAAATTGGAAGTATTTTGTAGCTGGAGATCTTTGTGGATAATATTTTTGTTCAGTAGTATCCAGTTTCGGACTCGAAAGAGCGCACTATTGCTCGCATTTTCAATTTTCCGACTGAAAAACATTTAACAATGTTTCGCGAGCTGTTGTGCATGAGAAATCCACAGTCTTTTATACTAATTCACGGGAGATTATTGCAAATGCTAGAGATGATTTGAAACTCTATAGATTTTATGAAGCAAAGCATTTTTCGATTTCCGATCACACACTTCAATCAGATAACACTCTAGCTTGTCTCAGGCGTTCTTATTCGAGATAGTAGGTACATCACAAGAACCACCATCAAAACACTTCCATCTCTACTCGAGTCTCCAAGGGCTCCGAACTAAAGGAAGTAGCTCTCAAGGGCCCTGCGCATGAGATATTAATTGAGTCAGATGCCTCCGTTTCAGATAAGGGATGTGGGCTTTAATATACAGAGCTCTCGATGCTTTAATCAACTAGGACGTTGGGACGCAACGTCGTTTTAGTTTGAATGGTTGGAATTGAAATGGATTCGG
This sequence comes from Ligdia adustata, assembly GCA_947049295.1. Classification (NCBI taxonomy): domain Eukaryota; kingdom Metazoa; phylum Arthropoda; class Insecta; order Lepidoptera; family Geometridae; genus Ligdia; species Ligdia adustata. The sequence continues at coordinate 10,221,586 of OX346229.1, forward strand.
ATACCTTAGAACCTTTAAACGATGTAAGGTTTCTATGCCTATTTTACTAAGGGGCTGCGCTTAGTGAAATAGGCATAGAAACCTTACGTTTCTTGAGATGATCAATTTAACGATAGTGAGTACTTTATGCTTGTCTATACCAAACAGTCTTGTACTTCAAAATCTGATACTTCTTTGTGTTTACCACTCTAAGATGAGCTCGGAATATAAAACCCAAATAGTAAATATAGAATAAACGCTTGAACAATATGATTGTACATAGAAATCACTGTTCACTGTTTAAATAAACTAGAACTAGAAGGAGAAAATAGAAAATTTTCAACGGCTACCTTATTACGGAGAGTTCTGTTCACAATTTAGATGTTATCTAGAAAGAGTTATAGAAGAAAGTGATAAAACCTGTCTAAAATTATTACACTTTAAAGATCAGAGGTCTGTCAACTATCAAGGCACGTCCGCAAGCGCAACAAAGTGCATTCGTTTTCCCCGAATTATTTTTTGTAGCTGCGATCATAAGCGAGCCGAATTCTCTTCTGGGAAATGATATTAACACCAACAGAGGTCAGCTTCCTAGTATGTTCTGAGTAACACAAACTATACTAGTATTCGTGACAGAGAATTGATTAAAATTTATTTTTTTATATAGTGGCTGTTAAGACAGTTTACAAATACTTGGATGTCATATATTTCGACCCTTGTTCCAAAAGCACTTGCGGGTCATCGTCAGCGCTGAATGTTATTTCAGGAGAATTACGGAACCCTTTAGAGAGCTCGACAACCATCGATTTATAATGTATTTTCTGAGTAGCTAGCATTGCTAGCCAGCTTTGGAGTGTTGTCCAATGGTCAGATTGGATTACAAGTTGATCTAAGCAACGGGAAAAAATATCCCTGTTGGATAGACTAGCCTAACCATCAATTTGACCAGTGGAAAACATTCTAGCTTGCCAACCAAAATTCCTTGACAAAATGTTTTAGGGCATTAGTCGCAGGCTAAACGACTGTTGTCATAGAACAGCTAACTAAACCACAACTAAATAATTTTAAATGTTTATCAACCATTTATAGAAGATAGTGGTCAAGAAGTAAATCATGATATTTCAATCTTAATGGTATATCATAATACAGATAGTACCTGTAACGTAGCCTACTCTTATGCTATTAATATTTGAATTCATCTAGCGTATAATGGAAAGCAATATCCCAAATCCTTCGGAAATTAAATCAGGCTAAGTTTGGCCCTTCCAGGCAGCCCAGATTAAAGCAGACTAAAGCCCTGGGCTGTACGGATTCAGGATTACGGCTAGGAACGACTTACTTTACCTAGATAGCCTATTGCTACAATAACACGAGGACAATAATATTAGTAAAAAATATAGCGCTTAATTTATTATACCAAACAATACCTATACGCGATCAAGATAAAGGCAAATAAGAATTTAGAGTTAGGTAGTATCCAATTATTATTTTTTGCAGCTTGAATTCTATAATTCATGATAAAAAGCATAGTAACAGATGAAAGAGAGTGTTTGTCAGATCAGATGATTTCAATAGTAGGTACATATTTAGCACATACACGTGTTAAATTAGTATCATGTATATAAATTCCAAATAAACGGTAACGGACGATAGAAAAAAAAACATTCAAATTGTCTTTGTTTTTTTAACCACTAGCAATAAAAAAAATTGCTAAGCCGATAGTTTACAGAACTTTAAGTTTTCATACTATTAAATCGTTACTAATATTTAATATCTTGAATAGGAATTTCAAATAAACGGTCGGACGGTGGAAAAACAACGGTCAAATGGTCTTAGTTATTTAAGCAGCTGTAATAAAAAAATATGCCAGACCGATAGTACACAGAACTTTAAGTTTACATTACAATAAATCGTTACAAATATGTTTTTAAACCAAACCCAATTTCCTCACATGTTAACGTTGCATATTTTCCCCACTCGAAGCCCTAAAACTTCCCAGTGAATAGACGAAATAAACAAATAAAACATGGCAACCCTATTTCCCGGTGATTTCTGCCGTTGACATCCGATTCTGGCTTCCATTTGTACGAGTCTAAACTCATGTGTTTAATTCGAAATATGCATATTTGTATAGATATTCACGTAGGGGTTCCCATTCTGATGTTAATGTACCTAGTATGGAGTTTGTGATTGCTTTAATGAACTTTTTGATTGATTTTTTGAGCACCTAAACCTAACTGTTCTGAATCAGAATCATTGAAAGTTTTATTTGTTTTTTAAGGCTTAGATTATATAGTTAGCAATATCAATGGCGACAAATTAATAGACCGATTTTATAGGGCAAGTGCTTTTATTAACATAAACAAAATGACTTCTACAACAGAAAAAAAATAACCGACTTTATTATAAATTATATGGCACTTGTGCAATGAATAACTAATTAAAGTTTCTATTTAAAAAAAAATATGTGAACTCTTTTTCTTTAAAATACAATAAAAAATTAAAAAAAGAACAATTAAATAAATAACGCGTTTAACGTCTAAACAATAATTGTTTCTTATTACTAAATATGCCACCTAAGAACTTGAGAACTGGCATAATTGACGGTGTGGTGGCCAATAAAGAAAGAAAAAAAAAATGACACCAAAACGCTGTCTCATGTCAGTTGGAGTGTGTGAAGTCACGGTTTTTAAACAAATTTATGTTTAAATTACAAGATTTTGGTTCATTAAACAGAATATTTAGAAAAAAAACACATATACAATATTTTGTAGTGCGTTGATGTGAAAACAATACAACGTAACATGCACCTGACAAGTTATTTTTATTACTTCGTTTTCAAACATATTTTATATGTGAACGATGACGTCATGCACGGCGATTGGTGTTTGAAGTCACGTGACACATAGATAGATTAAAAATTGTAAAACATTATTACTAAAAAATAAATCCTTACTGGTTATTTTTATTACTTTAAGAAATACCTCCACAAATGTCTAATACCCTATTACATATAATATCAACTCAGGCTTCTTTAAATCTACTTTAATTGAGGAACATACCTACTGCGCGAATTCATAATCTACCTTTTTTGAAGACGGCAAGAAATAGGTAAGCTAAGTAATGATCACCATATATATGTATATATATAAGATGTATATTTGATATATTAGATTAAACCATGTATCATACTTTTCGATAAGTTAAACGTAGGTATCGCTGTACTATCTTGGTGTCAATGATTGCGTTGGCGTGCTCTATCGAAAACTATTAGATAAAAACTTATATCAAACAAAGCATAATACGAATTAGAGACGCTTTGGTCAAAAGTAAAAATAAAAGATTTAGTACTTGCTATGCACAATACACGCAAAGTGTGACGTCAGTGCAGGATATAATATCACCTCCACACAGAATAAGACGACGACAGAACACCATTCCAAGTATCAGTTTTTTATCTGATACATTTCAGTGTATTTTAAATTACTTACAAATTTAATTCCATCCTTTATCTATGATCGGAATAGTAGAGATGGACGACACCGGTATATGGTAAAGATTCCACGGACTTGCACTAAACGCTTTGCGTCAACTTTTATTTTGCGAACTGTGTGGTTGTGGAATTCGCTGCCGAGTTCTTTATTTCCCGATAACTATAATTGCATTTACTATAATTATTTTTCAAATCGCGAGTGAATCAACTTCTTTCAGGCAAGCGTGCCACAACCTACCTACAATACCTACCCATGCACCTCACCGTATAACGCAAAAACGAATCAGGAGACAGCGCACGATTCTTACTTTTCTGCTAAACCAAATCCTAGCCTCTTCTGAGATGAGACGAAGAAAAATTAAATATTTCTTTGAAATTTTTTGTGCTCAATGGAGCCTTTCCTAATAATATAATATAGCCTAAGGCTATTATGTAATTTAAATTTGACCAATAATTAATTCAACACAATAATGTCTTAAAGAAATTGTCTATGCACACTTTTAATCCTTATTGTTTTGTTAAAGAGAAGACACTAATGTTCACGTGTTGTTTAGTCTTAGCACTTTCACTATAATTTCTAACTATCACTATTTGTAAACTCTAATTCAAACAGAGACAGGTTGACCATAAGTATATTTTTTTCTGCCCACTGGGAGTGCTAAAAATAGAAATTTTACCATGTGCTGATTCACGATATAAGCATGCTTAAACAGTGAAATTGAAGGCTCTAATTCTTTTATATACGAAACACTGCTTTCCATTCTACAGTAGCCCATACAAATCTGTAATATATCGCTCGCTTCCCTTCACATCATGAGTAGAGCTCCAGGCGTGTCCTCGCATGGCCACGTGCGAAATGCATCAATAGCTGTCATCGACCGAGCAGCCTGTTATTGTCGCCGGCATTTCCGGAACAGGGCCGGTTTGATTCCCGCAGAGCAAGGAACCCACTTACAGAAGTGGGCCCTTTAGGACCGGTACTGAAGTGACCATTCGGTTTCTGTTACGCGACTCTTTTGATACGCTTTTGGGACTGGTTGGCGTATTGCGATTGGGCGGCGACTGCTTTTAAACAGACTTTAAAAATTGAGAAGGTTATTTATTTATTAGAATCTTTCAACGTCGCCGCGTCTCCTAGACGACGGATTGATAAAAAATAAAGTTTTTTATCAATCCGTCGCAAGAAAATGCTTCTTAATAAATATAAAAGTCTTGTTTCATTTTCGGCCAGGACCGTGTACGAAAAAATGCCTAATGATGTGATTAATACTGTGTATTAATGAAAAATGCATCAGTCGCCTCTTTCACTGTGTTCAAAAATATCTAAATTCTGTGAATTGTAGTGGAATTATGGCATCGCTGGAAGATTTATGTATTCTAGGTTGACTCTAATGGTCACATTGGTCTATAAATTGTACCGCCCGTTACAAATGTCAAAATTGATACAATAAAAACGCGTAAATAACCTTTTTGCGTAAATAACACGGAAATATTTACATTCGAAATTAATTTTGTACACTGCAATAAGTTACGTAATTTTGAATTTAGTTGATACATGTATATTAAAGATTCTCTATCGTGTTTATGGTAGTCATGTACACTGTCCTGGCCGGGGCTCCATAAATTTTTAAACAACTCTTTTTACCAAAATCAGTTTAGTACTTAGTTTGGTTTATTTTCCGACGTCCCATAAAAAATAGAGGTTCTTGGAGAAGGCTGGATTGAGTTCAAAATTATTTTTTTGTTTGAAGGGTGTGTATACCTCTGAAGTAGTCTTATTTAAGTTATTTCGAAAATCATAAAGATAGATTAATATAAATAGAATCTGTCTCGGCGCCTGAAGAAATTAAGTGGGTAATCACTTTAAGCATAACTTGTAAATTACGTACTTACCTCATTGAAGACGGTTATTTACTTTTTTATTTGCAATAACTCAGTAAAAGTAGGTTTTTTTCTCTTCTTAAACTATCATGTATTTTAATTATTTTATTTAAATTTAAACGTTTCGTTTGTGATACTTTTGGGATTGGTTTGCTATAAGTTGCTTGAATGTGATGGAGATTGCTTTTTGTTTCAAGTGTTTGTGAGAAAAGGCAACAGAAATGATGTCGACAGGTCCTATTGATGTCGACAGGTTTTTGAGGAAAGAGATATCGACTTTTTTTTGGTGATTGTCGGAAATCTTGCTCGGTGGGATTCGTTGCCTGGGATGATTACTGGTTAAAACTGTAAACATGCTTTATTGAGGTAATGTTGCTCGGCTAGCCCTAGCTTTCATACGAATGTATCTACTTGCGAAAATAAAAGATCTTATATTAACTGCACGCATATTTAAATTTGAAATAAAAGTTTAGTCACATATTAATAAGACAAGTTTTTTTTTAAATTTTGGTAACATTTACAAAACTTTCAGCTTTTTATGTAGCGCGTATAAAATCTTTCTTTTTTAATTAGTTTCGAGCTCTTGCAGTTTATTAACTACCTGCTTATCGTCATATCCAGTACAGTAAAGTTCTTCGTAGATTAAAACAAAAGAAAATACTATACATACCTATATATACCGTATACATGAATAAAGATTGAGAAAACGATCGACAAGTTAATTTAACCATTATTCCTTCTTACATGCGTACCTTGAAACATAGCACGAAAAAGGTTGATTACTTACATCCGGGTGGGCCTCCGACAATTGGACCAGAGAAAAAAGAACCAGAAACAAAAGCCTTCGCCCTTCTATGGGTTTAGAACAAGCACTCTAATTATGACTTTATCAGTGGGGCACAAGAACGAGATTCGATCGAAGGTTTTTTATTATAATTCTAACCCATTGTTAGAGCGTGGTCAGAATCGAACCATCGAAGGTATATTCGAGTTGAAAGTCTGGTTTGAAACCAATCTTATATGACGTATAGTTAGTATAGACAGAGTAGCTCGACCTAGTGTTCGTGGTTATGGAAATCCAGAGGCTTTAATTTTAGTATTTTAACTAAAAAAGCTTTAGTATCTTAAAGTTACATTTTAATACGAATTAAAAAAATTAAATTTATAAATTTAATTGGCCCAAAGTTACATTTTTACATTTCCATTATCTGTAGATCTTTAGAAGTTTATAGGAAATCTAAACTCATTTTAGTTCAATGTAGTAATCAAATTTTTCTTCATAAAGTTAAAAAAAATATTGTTTTCATAGATCCGATCTAATACATACATAAATCACAAAACAAAAAAACATCACAGATAAGCAACACAGTAGCTGGAAACAATGCAAAATATGTTCGTGCGAGGTGCTAGCAAAAAACTAATTCGTAGTCGAGCTAGACAACGATGGAGATACTGGGATTGAAAAAAAACATATTTCCAACCCAGATTATGCAACGCGAGGTGAATATACTTTTCTAAGAATTACATGTGTTGATGACTGCAAGTGCATACATCTGGGCCCATTCTCGGTGGGGGTTTTGTCGACGCAGGTACAAAGAAAAAAACTCTCAAGAAAAAAGGGCTTTCTCTCTAAGGGTTACTATTCTCGTAAATTGTTGTTTAAAATCAGCCGATTATATACTTTATTCTAACACAATAAGGTTCAAGTTTTTTGTATAAACTGGTGCATCCCAAGCTAGCGTCGTAGGGGTCTAATGACACGCGATACGATTTTTTCTGAGTTAACGTTAATTAAAGTAGATTTTTTGTTTGTAACTAATTCTGTTTTAATTGATGGTAGTTGTGTAAGAACGTTTCAAATGGCGCCTGAAGTTAACCCTAGAATGCAGGGTAATACGTCGTTGCAAGATATACATTTTGTTTATTTTTTTACGAACAAAAAGGTTACGTTTCTTACGTTACGTAGGTAAATAAGAAGTGCGTGCTTCTGTAAGGATATTATAGACTTTTGTAATAAAATATTTCTAGTTGAACATAAAAAAGTTAACTCATATCTTCATCCAAAACGTATTCCACTGCAACTGCACTCAAACCTAAAAGCCCTAGCTCACGATACGAACGGTACCATAAAGCATGCCAAAGGAAACTGCATAAATCCTGAGCTACGTAGTGCCGAAACACGCAAGGTTGCCAAATCTGCTCTGCTGGCCGGCCAGCGCCATTATATTGGCAGATGCATTAGCAACGACGCTAGCCAGCCCCGAGCCAAAAACCAACATCGCCCTGCCAGGTAAAACTCGCCAAACCTCTACTTTTTTCTGTAACGTAGCTCTGCAGAGGCCGCGGTGGGCCTATACATTCAGCCACCGAACATAATATTGGTTTTCTAGCTCAATAGAAAAAAAAAATAGTAAATTATCGCTGCAGGCAAGTTGCCAGATTAAAACTTTATGTTATTGATAATAACACGTGATTATTTAATAGGTTTTTATGTAGGACTCGTGGATAGGTTGTTTGAAGTTTCAAACAAAGCTGCAATTGATGTAGCATTAACCTCAAAAGTTACAAAGAAGATAAGCTGTAACCTATTTCAGCGTTTAAGTTGTAAGCTCATAACATTTTAACCCAGGAGGCCCAGGTGACTGAGTGTTGACCCCACAGGGGTGGAGCGGGCGGAAGGCACCAAGTTTTTAAGGCGCAACCTTCGCAAGTCGTAACCCACCCAGTCTATAAGACCCACCCACAGCCTCGCAGCGTTATGGTTATTGTCGAATTAATATGTCCATACTTTGTTGTTTATTACTCACAAGATCGCCGGCCATTTTGGATTTGATTGATTCAGCATGTATGTATGCGTTTCTATACAGCAGCCACGCAAATTGTAAATCAAATACACGAACAAAAACGAAAATGTTTAAACAATGGTGTTTTCTTAAGACGGCAGTAAAAATGCAAATCGACCAAGGTGCGACCAGTAAATTAAGTTAAAATTGCAAACGTAATTTTGTCACGGTAGAGAGAATGTAGGTTCGGCGTTTTTACTATAAAATCGTAGCGTGGTTAAAGACAAATTACAGCAATCGTGTTAATCGACCATCAGCGATAACATTTAGCACGATAAATATTGCTAAATCAGCAATCGTCATGCAGAAATAATGTAAATCAGCTGTAAGAAATCTGCAGGTTTATTTAATTGTTATTTAAGTCAAACAGCGCAGCGGTTGGTAAAATAATTCTGCCTATCAAAAGTGTTGATTTTCTCACAATCACGCAATTATAATAATATTTGCGTAGGCTATATTTTACTTATTTGCGTTTAAATGTTTCATAATTGCATAAAATTTATGATGCGCGCCAACATAAACAGGAAATGGTGCGTTTCGGTAAAAGTGAATAAAGTCAGTATTATATAAACGTAAGCTCTAAAATGATTTTCGCTTCTTTGTGACATCGAAAAAAGCGGAAAAACCCCAGTTAATCGTTAGACAACATCTCACAAATAGACTTCCACAAAGTAAAGTCCGTTCCATTGACATTTACAGAAATTTAATGTTTTAGGGGCATACTGGAATAGCCGCGAGGGCAGCCATAATTATATTAATCTAAATAAATAGATACCACAAATAAAATATCGATGTTGATCAAGATAGTGCTATATATAGGTAGGTATGTTACGAACAAACAGTGTCAAAAACCGGCAAATGTCAGCAAGGCGAAATAAAAACAACCGTTCTGAATCACAAAACATCGCCGTTAGTAATTCAGATCGCGCAACCCAAAAAATTAACTATAAATAATAATAAAAAAACACATATCGAACCGGAATGGAAGGGCAGGTAAACGGTAATTTACTTTTATTGTTGGTACAAGTTATTGTCCTAAATTACAGATGATTGCCGAACGCCGAACTCGAGTTTCGGAGAGAGGTCGAACTGGGAATGCTTGGTTGATTCTAAATAGGCCCACTGCCTTTTAGGGTTATTTTTATTATTTATAGTCATAGTTTTGATTGCTTTTTGGCCTGAGTGAGACAGGAAGGTGGAGGAGTTATTAGGTACTGTTGATATTATTTGGCTTATCAGGCTTATATATAGCATTACCACTGTTTGAATCGATATGAGAGTCAGTGATTCAACTACGCTGAAGTTGGGTTTTTACGATTTTCGCCATATAGTATAGTGTGTGACTCGTAAGATCTATTCTTTTGCTTGATTACGAGTTGGAACATATAATACAAGAAAGGAAGTAGAGTGCCATGATTTTATAAAAAACTTGAGAGGTGACAAGGGACGCCCGGATAGAACGAAGTTGATGGTTAGCACAATAGTAAAGAGAGGTTATAATGCATACTTGCTAAAAATACATAAGCATTTATTATTGTCTGTATAAAATCTCTACTTAAGTACCTAACTCCATCAGCAATATCCAGAACATGTGCAGAAACACTGTCAGGATTCATTATTATGTACAAATATGACAGAGAAACAGACAGAGAAACTCGCGCTGCTCGGCTTACTATAGCAAAAAGTGTCGCTACAACTTTTGGTCTTAATTTTTTCCGTCTAGCCCCCTTTCGCAACGCACGATAAGGAACTTCGTTCCAAAATTACTAAGGAATAAAAGCAAATAGCAGTAAAATATATCAGTACTTTATATCAAAAGTAATGGACGATATGCTTTATTCCTAGTTTGTGATTTGATCAGCAATTATCAGAAGCATCAGTATTTTATACCTATGCCACAGATACCGAATCCCCGATGTTTTTTTAGGGTTCCGTACCCAAAGAGTAAATCAAGAACCTATTACTAAGACTTAGCTGTCCGTCCGCCTGTCATCTGTCACCAGGCTGTATCTCATGATGAACCGTGATAGACAATTAAAATTGTCACAAATGATCTATCTTTTCTGCCGCTTTAACTGCAAATACTAAAAACAGAATAAAATAAATATGTATATAAGGGAGACTCTTATACAACGAACGCAATTTTTGCCGTTTTTTGCTCGATATTCATAACGACAACAGGTAGAAACTTGAATTAATGTTGTTTAGATAATGGTACAGAATCCTTAGTGCGCAAGACCGACTCTCACTTGGCAGATTTTTTATGTAGCTAGACAAAAGAAACTCACGAATCCATCCCAAAGCAATCTATCCATTCGAAATGTGCCGAGATGTTAGAACAACATAAAGTGGTGGTAACAACAGTCTTCCGGTAGCTCAACCGTGGTACGACTACCACGGTAATGACAACAATATCAATGACCCCGACTAGACCGCTATTGTTTTGGAAAGAACAAGGTTACATTCGAACTAGATGATGGTTTGGATGAGCAATTTTTAACCCCCGATGCATACGAGTAAACGCCGTGTCTGTGGCTTCGTAGCTCCTGAATAGTTGAACTGATTTTGATTTTGTTATGGTAGCGATGTCGGTGAATTTTACTTGTACAGGGTAAGTCAGTAATTAATTAATTGCACGAGCTGGGGCTGCATGATACATTTTCACAAAATTACAGTACACCATACATCGAAGAGCATGAGAGCGGGTCGGTGTGTAAGAGCTCATAAGGGTGCTGCAATCTATTCATTTCATATTAAATCACATTTTCATTTAATGAGATTAGATCATTAGTAAACAGGACAACCAGTAAGTCTTGATCTTGGATGAAATGTTTCACTTATATATAATCGTGTAAGGCAAATTTGAATAATCTCAAAATAGCCGTATTGCCGTATAGTAGGTACGCGGCAAATAACTAGAACCAAGATGGCGGTATCGTCCCTTTCACTCTCACGGGTAGTTTGGTAAGTGCGAACAGTACAACACGTCTCGCGCATGGTCAAGTTGTTTGCCGCGTGCTATACAATAGTGTCTTGGAGCATTTGGATCAGATCTGTTTTTGGATTATCAGTAAATTTTCCTGGTTTGCAAATTTTTCCGTTGTAAAAGCTGTTACGCATTAGCAAACATATCTGCAAACGTTATCAAACACAATTTTAGCAAACACTAAACTGACAATACTGAAAACTCCAGCTGTTCAAAGATCTAATCTACCCCTGCAACAGCTGTCGCAGTCCCCATTCAATTCCACACTTTACGCTTTTTGAAATAGGATTCAAAATATTAAACTGTAAATATTAACTGGCACAGTTCACGTTATCAAAAGATAGGAGGTTTTAGGCCAACTACCCTATCTGGGACAAGGAGGTTAGTGTCGATACGTTAGCAATCAAATACAAGATAGTCTGTGCTATGTAAGATATAGATTTGTTACGCAAGCAAATGTTTGAGACCCATATCTGGTCGGAGTGTTTGGTTTGGACTAGGTCTGATCTGAGGACATGAGGTAAGTAGAATAGGGCATGTTAGAACAAGATATCTACATTGAAATATGATAAAGTATCGCATCATTTAGGTAACCAGGCAGATTTCTTGTGACTCACGATTGATTTCCTAAGATTAATTTACTAAAGGCTTATAATTTAATGTGTCATTAAGCTACAGTTATACTTTGTTTTTATTGTATTACGAACGTTACCTACTATAAGGTCACACATCCAACGACCGTTTGAAAATTTCTGTTAAAATAATCTGACTGTGGTTTTTTTATCCTACACAGCTAGGCATTTGACCACAAGTTCGCACGACCATGGAAGTCAGCGATACTGTAGCCCTAGATGGAGCATGCCTAGTCTGGAATACACTGGCGATCAAGAAAGGCTGCCGGAACACACCGTTAGGTGCTTGGCGACAGATTTTACAACTTGAGGGTGGTAGCTAGCCAGGCGTGCGATAGGAAACGCCCTACTACCATGCACATGCTTGGATCATTAACTACATAAAATATTGATTATTTTTATACCGTCTTCAAAAAATTGCAATTGTTTTTGTTTTACCGATGTTGCCTGATCAGTTCACCCGTCACCTGGTGTCGGGTTAACTGATTTGAAAAATCTTTCTGTGCTAGAAAAGGTATACTTTCCGTGTGGTCTCATTTTAATTTCATTAAAATCGGTAAAGAGATTTGTATTTTAAATCGTAATAACTGAAACAGTTCCATCGGCGCCTGCCGCAATGGAAATTAGTAGCTACTTTTTTTAAAGAATGATTGCATTAACTAATACTTTAATACGACCTTAGTGTTAAACTCTATAAGCCGATTGAGGATACTTATAAATAAGTATATATAGGTATAGGTTTTAGTACTGCTTTGTATACCTATTTTAAAATTACCTCCATGCCTATCCATGCTTTCGATTCCCTTGAACACTATCAATCCTTCCACGAATGTCAATAAAACATCCAGTATGATCGATTACCATACCACTAATAACTCGTACCTTCCCAGGAATTACTGAACCTTTCCACAAGCGTTTCTGTATCGATGTTTTTGTAATATTTTTACGACAGGACTTTTATGCAGCAGTCGGTAACAAAACGACTGTTTTTGCGGTTATCTACTGATTTGGTTAATATATACCATTATGCATTAATTAAAACTAAGTCATTATTAATCTGTGAAGGCACAATAGATCCTGTATCAGAAGATGTCAGTAGAGAAGTTTTGTAATGCGGACGAATCATTTGTTAATGTCAATATTATTGGAAGGAGTGGGCACGACGAGACCTTTTGTGAATTGCTTTAATACTGCCACATGATAGGATTTATTGTGGAAATGTACTGATTTATTTTAAAACTAGTTTATCCCACATGTGGAAACTGTAATATTTTTTGAAATGAAAATTTGTCATTCTAATTATGTAATTTATTTACGGAGTTCTTAAAAACGACGTGAGACTCAAGCCGACTGTACTTATGTTAAGGAAACCTAAATAGCGTGTCGAATTGTATTTTGTATTGCCTTTTTTCAAAAACATTTACGTTTAAGAAGACTTATGATACTACACTACGCTAAAGACGGTAGTAGAGGCAAATAAAATAAAAAAATAATGTACGGGCAAAATGTTTCAGAGAGTAACGATTGTTATTGAGAAGCCTAACATAGCCTACGAGAAAAACTATTCTGTCTATTTAGCACTTAGATTTATCTATTTATTACTTACAGCTATTTCTACAACTCTTCCTTAAATGTTGGTCGAAATGACAATTTCTTCGTTTCTTCATATGTATGCATCTAAGCTTTCTTAGTATGTATGAGAAGTCCAAGAATATGAGTGGATGATAAATGCCTATTGATGTCAATATACAATTTCTATACAACGGATATAAACCTACTTGAAATAGCTATTTTCCAAAAAGCAATCTATACTTTAACATCATAAGAGGAAGGATGAGTAATTAACAGCCTATTAATATGCAAGGATCTTATAGCGCTTTCAATATACACTGCGGAAACAAATTGCTAGAAAACCTGCCCGTGTCCAAGATCTCTAACTAGCCAAAGTAACCACATCCAAAAGTCCAGTCCTACTAACTACTTTAACAGCTTAATCAGCGTTTCCTGCCCTCTGATTGGCCTAATTGTAGCCCGCCACCTCTCACCCTTTGTGCCAGTAATTGCGCCTGACCTGGGGCATTTGACTCTTTTCATTACTATGAATAGAAGGAATATACGAGTATATACATGACGTGTAGGTTTTTATCTGTAAAATAATTTAGCATTTGAAAAGAAAACAGTTGTTTAACGGAAAACGTTAGGAAGAAACCCGCCTTTCATGGACGTGAAGGTACTCAAGTGGTGTGGTAGCCTTATACATAAGCTATTTCACATACCATTCTCCCGTAACAATGTGTCTATGTACAGTCCTTTAAATAGGATGTGCAGCACATATAATAACCTACGCTTCCCTGATGGATCTCCTGAAGGTGTTCCCAAAGACAAAGACATTTTCATGTTATCAATATCGTCTGTCAAATTTACTTTTATTAGAATAATATGTGCGTAAAAGAATATAATTGTTTATGGTATTTGTTATTTTGTAACAAAATTATATTTATGAGTATTTCTTTTTTGGTCAAGTCATCGTACTAATTTTTGTGTCAATGTATTTAATATAGATTATTTGTGTACAGTCGTAATTAGACTTTAAGCTTAAAGTGTATCTTTATGTACGATACCATTTATATATGGTATATCTTTATGTAAGATAGGCAAAAGTGCTAGTAAAATCGATTTAGCTGGCATGATGGACAATCATCGCCATCTTCTTTTATAACCATCGTCTCTTATTTTAAACTCCTTAAGTGGAAAATTATGCACGCGGACGGGGATCAAACCTACTGTAATGCTGTAGTCTAGGTAATGAGCCTAATAATTTTGATTAATTATAAAAACTAATATACATTACACATTTGAAAACTAGCGCAGTATTCTAATTATAACTAATTCTGACCCTGAGAAGTTTTCTTTCACTCTTAGTTTTAGGCCCATGTTCTAGAATATGGAATTTTGCTAAGCTTTTGATAAACATCCCCGCCATATCAGTTTCAATATTTTTAACCTTATGGTATAAACTGCACAAATAAGAAAACAGTGAGGAAAATAAAATTATTAATTTAACTAACTCACAACTTCACTGTACTTCATGTATTTAACCATAATAATGATTGCCGTCATATTTTTTATCCATAAAGTGAAAAAGGTACTTCAATTGCTCCAAAAGATCGTGATCTCGGGTCATTCACGTTTACGCAAGAGAAATCAGCAAAAACGTTTGCTTTTGAGATGGTTTTCGATGAAAAGTTAACAATGTGTTTGTTCAGCATTTACTGTAGCTGTTATGGTGTTGAGATAAGGTTTATTATGGGCAGGTTTGTTAGTATTAGTGTTGCAATGCCGTGTAATGTCCTCTTTGTGTTGATTCTTGGTAAGTCATTGGTTTGCTCAGTGTGGAGTGCAGGTTAGTAATTATTCATACGATGTCTGAAAAGTGGTGTGTACAAAGTGATGTAATTTGAAGGTATGTCACAGGTCACAGGTATGTGTTTTATTTTAATTAAAGGAAAATACTAAGCTTATTATTGAAGCTAATATCAGGAGGGAAAGGAGATATCCCTCGAAGTAAAAACGACGGGCTGTTATAAATTTGACGGGTCATGGTGTGAGTGTGTGGGATTGACCGATTTTGTTTTTTTTTGTTTGTAAGGCAAATTAGTCGGAAGGTTATGTATGATGAAAACCATTTCAAGATGGCCGCGGCCACAAAATGGCGAATGATATAATTTTTCGCAACTACCTTAATATGGGTGTAAAACGAAAGGGCTCGACTGGTACAATACTATATCACATATGATTTCTAATTTTTCTTGTTTATAAAATAGGCGTTTGACTGAAAATCCTCTTAAGTAAAGGAACTAGTAAATATGTTCTAATGTACTATTAGTTTTACAACTAAGTACTTTTTGGTACAATGAACAACTGACTAATAAGTCTCATTATTATACATTTTTACTTTATTAAAAAAACAGACTGACTCACTGACTGACTGATATTTGTAAGGAATCAACATAGAGCCTAAATCGCTGAACCACTGAACTCATTACAACGTGTAGATGTAGGTATACTAAGTAAAGATTTTCGGAAATTCAGCCCCCAAACGGGGGTCAAAGAGGATTTCAAAGAATGACACTTTTTTTTTTTATATCACTTATGCATCGGGCAACGCCGCGGGTGACAGTTACTAGTAATACAGACCAATGAATCATTCATTCATTCATTCATTAGTTATAGTTAAGCTACTGCTTATCTTTTAAAAAACCTTATCGATGAGGAAAACATCCTCAACATGCAACAGCAGGCATTGCTTAATTTTTAAGTGAAGAAAAGTCATCATCAGCAATTTTCTTTGTTCATCAATTCTCTTACAAAGAGGCCAGTCTTTTCTCTAGTGTTTTAGAGTAAAAGATAGAGTCCGAACTCATCTGAATATTATATTTATTGTTTATTTTCAAATGTATTATCTTCTTTTTGGCACGTTTTTCATCAGTTAAATGTCATGATAAAAACCTAACAACAGGATAATAGACGTCCACGTTTGTTTAACCACATGAAACGCTATTTTAAATGAAAACAGTTCTAAATGCGGAGCGGCAATTCCCCTTTTGAGAGCAGTGGGTTTTGAGCTGACCGATTCAGAAATTCATTTAAAATCAACATTCAACATCATTAATGGTGGTTAACCGACAGTCGGACAGTCGCAATCAACATGCTTTAGAGTATTTTTGTCTAAAATAATATTAAAAACAAGAACTTACTGGGTTTTTTTGGAACACATATATTTGTTTTGTACTTCATAATGACTTACTAGTTTTCATAACTTAAATGAGCTCAAAGTAGCAGTAAGCTCAAACCTTAAAAGTAAAATTAAGAATTTTTGCACTTACCGGATTTTATCAAAAAATAAATGGAATAGAATATGGTTTATTGTGACAAAAAACAGCAAATTTATAAAAAAAAAGAAATATATAAAAGGGAAGCATGTTTTTTATCACGCGTCCCTCGATATGTTTAACTGCTTTTGCCCGAGACTTAGCTTATGTTATGTTTGCTTCCCGGGATAAGAGTAGCCTATAACACTCTCCGAACCTCGATATATGTCGTAATAATTAAGTCGATCCGTCACGCAAGTGCACTCATTCTTTCGCAGTCGGATAAAAAGAAAAAGATCCGCGGGTAACACAGCGCGCAAGTAAAACATACATGACAGCGTCAAAGTCAATTCGTCCCGTTTTGAGTCTCATACAATTAATCATACATACGCGAGTTAATAAGTACAAAGGCTTGTTTGTTTTGTATGTATGGTGTGATTAGCACTTCATAGTTTCCCACACTACACTAAATGGAGCCATTATGTTTATATTTTGTGTTGACTTCGAATGAAGGAAGTGGGTACATTGCAGTGCGGAATTATCTATTTCTATTACAATATAAAAGTAGCTCCAATAAAAACCATGACAAGTATACAAATCAATAATTTTAATTTAATATTCATAATAGAATCATTATACGGCGTTATCGTTTAGGAGTGTACTAAGCCGAAAAGTGGTCACTAGAAGGTAGAATGAGTATTCTAAGAAACAACTTTTACTATGGGACCAAGTCTGAATTCGAGAAAAATAAATCAGCTGTTTCATACATATTGTCGTCGACCGATAAACTTTTACTATTTTGTATTTAGAGTTGGTCCCATAGTGAAAGTTGTTGCTTAGAATGAATATAGTGATCCCAATTTGACTTAGTAAACCCTTAGCCGATAACCCTGTACACGTTTTTAAAGTTCCTTGAAGCCTTAAGCCTTCCTCAGCTGCGTACCCCATTAGGCTTCTACTGTGTCACGATCTTAGATCATTTATACATATAGCAACATATTATAATATTTAAAAATATTTGACTTTTTAAAAAGTATACTTCTATTTCGTCATCTAATTCATCGTCACTTTGTCTTGTCTCTCCAAATTATCTTTACTCCGTGCCGTTCTACAATAGAACAATGTCAATTGAGGTGAAGTGGATCAAATTTGAATCTATTGACTTTTCCATTTACGAAAGGTCTTGTTTCTTGTAACATTTGGCCGAACCTTGAACCGCCTTCTGTTAGCTTTCCGTGTTCACAAGCCTCCCATACATCTAACAATCACCATTTATCCATACACCATCAAATCAAGCATTCACGACTCCTCACAAGCTTGTTTGCCTTCAACGATTCACTATATCTTTCCCATTATCGAACAGCATCTGGTACACTGCAAAACATGCTCTATAACAACGTGATAAGGTCTGATCGAACTGCAGACAAAAGATTGCAATTGAGATCTAAAATGCGGAGGTGCTTTCGGTGCTCACAAGCAGGTCTTTGTAAATGTGGCCAGTTTCTTAAGATCTACCTCGTCCCTCGTTCCCAATATCGCTGTGGGTGATAATGGGAAGGCTTCGAAGGTGATTCTGGATCTTTTTATATTGGTTTCTGGTGCGAGGTCGCGCGACAGAACGTTCTTGTGTAGACACTGTGAAACTCTGTTATTGGACAGAGAAGCATTCAGTTTGTCTGTCGGTTTGTTCAGTATTTTCTTTGTTGCTGTGAATCGCTATTGTGTTGGCAGATGTTGGATGTAGCTTTTTAAGGATATGACGTGTTGTTCTTAATAGTTTTCAATATTTAGAGACTATTTTGTGAACTGAATGTTGACATACCTGACAAACAAGAGAAGGAACAACAAGAGTCAATAGCTAAGAGCTCGTGAGGCAGATTTTGCATACTCAAAAGCCATAATGAATGTAATATTACCGGTTTTAGCGTAACTCATAATCATCGTCAATAGTTTCAAGTAAATCACGAGACTGATTTGCAATTCAATTTAATACGTGTAAACAATAAAAAGGCTGCAGCCATAAGTCCTGGAAGCAAGACGTTAAATCAACATAGTAATTAGGCTACCATGCATATATCGAGTTTGCTATATTTCTGCTTACTTTTATAGATATAAACGTAGGCTTTGACATTAATAATCTAGTTCTGCTAACTACCAGGCAAGTGCATTTATTACCAAAAAAGTATAGAGAAAGGTTACCTATAGACAATTGTTCTTCTTAATGGTATTGGCAAAGAACTTTAAAGTTCCATACGCAATCTGAATTCTAAACAATCTAAATTTTAAAAAGCTTAACCGGCTGCACTTGAAATATAAATTCGTTATTATACAAGGTAAGTAATATTACAGCGTTTGTTATGAGTAATGTGACTATTTAAACTGAAAATCTCAATGTATGGGTACATTACAGCATTTACATATTTTTGCACAAATAATGAGCAATCAGGTTGACAGTCATCAACTGTTCGTATTAAATTTTGATAATGTATAGAAAATAAACGCCATAATATTAGTAAGAGTTGGTACGACACGGAAGTACATTTTTGTCATTATCTTATCTGTAGGCTACTGCAAACGCATGGCTATAATTAGTAATTTTAATAACAGTTTATCAGTTGATGCAATCTCAGAGTTGTTTTCATTGTGATAAGATGTAATATACTATTTTAACTAACCTATCCATGTTTCCTCCGTTTGACCTTATCCTGTAGCGAATAGCAAATGAGTCATTAAACCTAAAAACTTTGTTTTGTATTTAAAACCAATTTCAGATGTCTCTTTAATGAAGGGGCTGTTCTAGCACATTTGGATATGCAAACGTAAAATTTATAACTTTGATTGAGTTGTGCACTTCCAAATACGATCGAAATATCATAAGTATTTTACGAAAACCAACTGGTTTCTGTAAATAGCCGAGCCAACACAAAAACTGGCGACGTTTAAAGCTTCACAAGAAACTCGTTACGAACAAGAAAGGATATCAAAGATCATCACGGAGCATGAATCATGGCCGCGGACTGATAATAAAACGCTTGACTTTAAACCTTCTGGGAACTACGACTATGGACGAACGTGATAATGATTGAGATTTATAACCCGCTCTTACAATATACGAACCTCTTCAAGCAGAGAAGCCAGCGGACACTGAATCATTTGCTGAGCAATATTTAATGGCGGGGAACGCGCGCTGTCCGGTTAAAAATTCAATACCCCGTCCATACAAGGCAATAGGAATCGATGGAATTAAATAATCTATGAAATCCTTCGACTCTGTCCTTCGAACCACCGGCTAATTCGTCCATCTTTGTTTATTCATTGATCATCTGCTTAATTCCCTCACAATGTCTCCCATAATCTTCCTAATATTAAATCTCCAATACGGCTTAGCATTCAATAATTCAATCGAATTCACCCTTATTCATCAGACCCAAAGCCAAGACCGGTTTGCTTCACTCGAGATCCGAATGGGCTGAATTGATATGAAGTTATTAACATCGAATTAAAATATTTACAGAGCTATGCCGGGTGCACTCGTTTATTTTTGCATGACAATTAAAAATGCTCATGAGACTTCGATACGTTGAAAATTTGGGGCCCGTTTTCGATCATTTGCATGCACCTTCAGGGCAGACCGTGTTCTTTTATTCATGTCCACGAATCTGGCAATTCTCGTTTGGTGACTCGGCGTCGCCGCTCGAACGGTGCCAGCCAGATTTTTTTTCTTTCATGTGGCATTTAGCTCTGCCCGTTCGCTGTCACCATTGGAACTCGATATGCTTGCATCATTAATGCAAAAGGTATTATAGCACAACTCCATCGCAAATACTCACCGTGTCAGTATTCTGCGTATCTAACAGAATAGTTTTTCACCTATTTTTGTAGTGATTTGCCAACGTGGTTTTCACTGACCTCGATCGACCTACAAATTTACATAGTAGACAATTTAATCCTTCCTTAGCGCTGGAATATCGCCGGCTGCGGTTATTTCTCAGAACATAATTCAGCCAGTTTTTACTTCAAGTGGGCGGTTCTGATCGTAGATTGTGTGACTCAGATGATATGGGTGTGGGAACTTATATCACTTAGACACGAGATATATGCGCTCCTAAAACGTTTATCTCCGGCATAAGTACTCGATTCATATCGAAAGCGGTATCTCGGGAAGGCGTTACTCTCATCGCCCTAAACTTGGACGAAAGCCAGTGCCTAATATCAGAGTGCGGACATGATTCAACTATGAATACGTGTAAGTACACCATATCTTTTGTAAAGATACTGCGTCCGAGCTCCGTGTAGACGTGACAACGTTATGAAAAACGTCGGTCTCCAAATGTGGCGTACGCGACCGCAGCGCGGTCCAAATGACCAGTAATCGCCGTTCCGATGGCAGATAAGCACAAATGAATATGTAACGCCCGTCCTCCCACGGACTGGCACAATAAAACCCGAGCCTGGCCCTATAAAATAAAAAACGGGCAATTAATATTGTTTATTCGCGTCCGTTATTCAGAGCGAGCGGCGACAGTAACAAACGACGTCTGCATGGATTAATGCTGGCCGTACTCTTGCGGTGGTTCTGTGAGGAGTGCGCCCTCTGACTGTGTGCTCTTGCTCGCTCACTTCACAACTGCCTCTCCCAGCGCAGAAAGAATCCGGTTGTGTAATTCCCTATGTAACGGGACTACCAGTTATGTAAATCTTAGCCGAATTTTTTGGTGCATCAGCATACTTTTGAAAGTAGTTCTTAATCACGCTTTCGATTAGGTGACACATGTTTTTCTAGTTAGCTACTGCCGTTTCGAGGTCGATTTGGTAGTGGTCTATGGATTTATCGCTGTCGTAGATTGAGATTAGTAGATTTCTACTACTTTTCATTAACCATTAGAACAAATTTTAGTCTATTGATCGCCAGGTAAGACACAGGAGTGCATGTTGTGTCCTGTGATAAATTATGTGTACAATCGCACTTATCGATGGTATATCCTCTTGAGTTTTATTGATTAAACGTCAATGCAACTACATAGCCGGTTATCGGTATCGGACAGATAAATCTATTAGCTCGAGGTGTCGGGTGGGAGCCGGACGGTCGGCGGGCGGCGAGGCGGTGAGGTTGCGGTGATCAGCCCTGACGGGGCCTAATCTCCTGAAACTTTTACGAGCCGACGCATGAATAATTCCCGAGAGGAGCAGCTATCGATCGCACACGTCGAGGTTTTTATTTATACGGCGCGGGTGGGCGAGGCGCATATTAGTAAACAGGCGCAGGCGCGGTGCACGAACACTCACCGACTTGTAGCACGCTGTCGACGCAGCCGGCCTCCAGGAGCTTGAGGCCGCGGCAGAAGGCGATGTTGCGGTGGTCGTCGGGTGGCGCTCGCGCCAGGGACGAGTACATGCAGATGTCGCGCTCATCCCGCGGGAAGGACCAGTATACCACGCGCCGCTGCACCGGTTCCGGGATACGCTCGTAACGCTCTTCTATGCGCTGGAACGGGATCGCGGCGGCCACTATCTTAGCGGTTATGTCGAGTAACGTCGGCGGGGCGCGCGGCCGGCAGCAGGCGCGCGGCGCGCACGCTGACATGGCGCTCGCTCGGCCGCTCGGCGCGGACTGAGCGCGCGCGGCGTTCTGACCCCCCACCCCTCGCGGCCTGCCGCTCTCCGCACCCCTCATGCCCTGGGGATGCGCGCCCCGCATCGACACGTCCACGATAAATTATTCATTTGCCAGGCATAATGTGCGATATATTATTAAAAGTTGGCATTTTTGTTTTATTCACGTTTTGTGACTACAAAATCGATGGTTGTGTGGAAAATTTTGTTATCATATCTTTTATTAATTTTAACTTATTGCGGACGCGAACTTTAATATTTTTAGAGACGGTTTTGTGTCATGTATATCTGTTTTTCTGCATTTTGAATTCCTCGTTATTTTTAACTGTCTTAGGATATCTTTATTTCTCTTTTATCTTTTATATTTCAATTTTTTATCTTTATTCTTATGATGCTATTATCAAACATATTTTAAAATCCTAAATTATTTGCTAATCCAACGAAACAGACATTAAAAAATATACACGAGACTTCTTCCAAATTGGACTAACACGAAGGAACATTTTGTACAAACTCAACAAATTAGGTTAAATTCCGTCCGCGTGCCAATTTGGGCGTACCTCCCCGCATTACACAAACGAAGGGGAAAGGCCGGGCGCGCGCGGGGAGGAGGGATATTAACAGCTGATGGCTGCGGGGGAGAGGGGGTGACGACGTCAGGTGTCCGACCTGCTGTTACTGACGCCTACACTGTGGCAGCACTGCGCTGTCTTACTATTCTTTTATTCTGTGACGCGTCTGCCTTTCTTACCGGCAGCAGCTATAATCTAATCTGTGACGTCCTCGTCAGCGGTGCCATCGCTTCGCAGCGCTACAGCGCTTTGTTTCCTTCGCAGTGAGCATTGACCTCTTTGTTTATCATTTTTTGTAAACATTACACTTGTTACGTAGTAACTCTTTAGTAATCTGTTTACATCACGTCGTTGTGCATATTGCTTTAGGTACTTAGATATTATCTAGCTGGGGTTCATATCACCCTACGAAAATATTTAAATGGATGCCATATTATAATATTTTCAGTATATTGTTTTATTTACGACTAGCCAGCCATCACCTAGCTAACATCTAGCCAAAAGTTGACTGACTTGACATTAACTCAATTTAGGTCCAGAACCATAAGGCGATGTTACGGTGGTCGTCGGATGGCTATTTATTACTTTAGTTATTTCTTTTTTAAATTAATAACAACTAGCTTTTGCCCGCGGCTCCACACGCGTTATGTTTGAGTTATTGATTTTCCGGGAAAAAACATATTTTCCCATATATAATACTGTTCCCCGCGGTATACACGTTAATTGTCCCAAGGGAAATTATTCTGGATAAAAAAGTATTCTATGTCTGTCTCCTGGTTCTAAGCTACTCACCCACCAACTTTCAAACAAACCGGTTCAGCCGTTCTTGAGTTATAAGTAGTGTATAGTTAGTAGTGTATACACTACTTTCTTCTATACAAAGAAGAAGATTGCAAGTGTCGAGCTGGCCTAATAGTGACACTGATCAACCTTATCAACTACCTAACGTAAGGCATTAAAGTGGTAAAAGAAAAAGCAAGCAATGGCGTCGATATAAGACAGTTGTGATTACAAACTAACACGACGAACAAGTCGTGCTATAAATAGTAAAGACCAGCTTCCATTCGACAAGCAAAACTTACGTTAATAATGTCCCCTTTAGAAAATTAAAAGTTATGTTGAATAAAACAATAATTGCTGGACCGATTTTGATAAAACTTACAGGCGACCACCTCGGGGAACGCCATTTTGAAATGAAAAATATTTTTTATTCGGTTCACAATTGTAGAAAATTACGAAGAAACTACACAAAACATAAACGTACATAAAAACATACGTGTTATCTAACTGACGCTAGAGATTAGTTGTATGTGCCACTCCACGGTCGCGCATCCAATTCCTATCCTTACTGAATTTTGGCCAACGTCAGTGATCGCTCATAGTAGGTAACTCCTCCTATTTAGAATTCGGAAGCGAACATTTTGGCAGACTTCTACATGCAGACTCTTCGCTCACTCGGTCAATCATCATCATAATCTGTATTCCTCCTATACTACGAATTTCTAAAATTCACATATAAAACATATATATAACAAATAAACATTTCATTAATAACATTTTTTCCAAATTAAAGGCCAATCACGTTTATATGCCTTATGCAATGTTCCCACTAGAGAATTATTAAGTACGAGTAGACTAAAAATAGCTCTGAAAAAATTGTTCCTAGAAACAATTAAGTAAGTATTATATAACGACTGTATATGTAATAGCTACACAGCATTTTTGATAATAATTGTAATGTAGTAAATAAACACCACAATAAGATTAACTGTTATATTAGATAAGAGAGAACTACTGCCTACAAACTGCTTTGCAGTTTGGCAGAAACGAAATTTGAGCTCATGTATTTTTATATTAATCAATAAATAAAAAAAAAAAAAAAAACACGAAAGTAAATATAATATAGTTTAAACGAAAGAAAGATATTTATTTTACCGAAAAAAATACGTGTGGCACTCGGGGACTGCCGCGGTAAAGCTATTGCATATGCATACGTCTAGTCGCACGCACACAAACACCGTGCCGAAGTCTGCCTAACTGAAACGACGTTACACGAGTGTTAGGTTTGTAATCGTTACGGAATTTCTTGATTCGGTCGCCGCGCTCATATCCCGCGATAAAAGCTGTGCAATAGCTTAACTACTTGTGTTAACAGAGACTTTATAATTAATATCTAAGTTTCTATAATGCTGGTTTACGGTTTTTTACGCAGAAATATAGGCATTATAAGTAGAATACGTAACATAACGTGACAGCACATGTATAACGTAGGTTTTGGATAGGTGTGGATCGTAAAAAAATATATAAGGCTCGGTAGGTAGGTACGCAACTACATTAACGCTTCTGCTTTAATAGTAGCCCATCCTATCTTTAATCTAGCTAAATAAAAAGGTGAATCCAGACTGACTGATATTTGCTAGGAATTAACGCAGATCAAAAGTGGACTTTTGGAAATTTAAGCGAAAGTAAATTTTACTTAAAGGCCTTGTTTAATTTTTGGCAAAGATTACATCTGCTAAAAATGTCTAAAGATGTGTTTGATATTATGTACTAATGAAACCTGCATCAGTTGCCTATGTCATTGTGTACAAAAATATCTAATATCTGTGAATTGTAGTTCAATTCTGGCATCTCTGGAAGATTTTTATATTCTAGATGGACTCCGATGGTCACCTTGGTCTATCAAATTTACTCAATAAAAACGCAAAAGCCTTATTGCGTAAATAAATTGGAAATATTATGTTTCGACTTAATTTTGTACACTGCGATAAGTTACGTTAATTTGAATTTTTGATGATAGATTAAAGATAAATAATGCCTAACGTATTTGTGGTATCATGTACACTGTCCTGGCCGGGGCTCCAAATATTATTGAAACATCTCTTTTAAGCCTTTTAAGCCAAATACCTAAGAACATAAATAAGACATGATATCTTATTATATAAAGATATAATTATAATATAATTATTTGCTACACCCTGCGGTGTTACCGACCTTAACAGGATAAAAAGTAGCCTATGCGGCGTTAATCCAGGGTCTAAGCTATCTCTGAACCAAAGCCAAAAAAATCATCCAAATCGGGTCAGTATTTTTTTTACGTGAATGAACAACAAACACACATATTTACATACTCTTAGATGCTTACAAATTTCACATTTTCTAATCAGTAAGAGTAGGAAGAAGGATGAATGAATTAATGAAAGAATACTTCTACTTAATTGCACACCAAACAAAAATAAAAGATACAACAAGACAAATGTTGTTTTTTGTCACAAATAAACCATATTCTATTCAATTTAATGTACTTATACATTGGTGGAAATTGGGCGGCCTTATCACCTAAAATAATTTATTCCACGCAACCTTTGGATGGAGAGAAGTAACATTATAAAAAAAGCCTAGGAAAACCTAGGTAAGTTAGTTTCCATTTACTATTAGCAGAATTCACGCTTACTTTTGTTAGTTTCCTAGAAAACCTTCGCTTTCGATCATCTGACTGACATAATTCGCTTCATGCTATATATACCTACATACTTTCATTATACAGACAGACGCCGTACATAACAGTATTTATATACCTACTGGGATACCCCGTCAATCGGCGAGACGCTTTGTGGAGATCCAGCGAAACAGCGCTTTATTTACCACTGATCATGTTATCAAAGCGCTTTTTTAAAATGGTTTTGTTTAAAGAAAGCGCTGCTACCGCTAGAGTTGTACGTAGAGAATTCTCGAGTTATTTTGGTAGAAATAAAATTGGTGGACGGTTGGCTGTCCGCTTTTATATTTTATTCGCATTCCTTTCACTTTCTGATAACATAATTAATTTAAGTATATAGTAAGTTTAATAATAAATATTAGTATTTCATACCTAAAATCTTTAATTAAAAATTATTGAAATTTTATAGCCGACTTCTAAAAAGAATTATAAATAAATACCTATAAACGACTGCTCAAAGACATCTGTCTCGATTTATAAAATCTTTTGTGCGAAAAATACTTGTAAACTTCCAAAACGGTTTTATAAATTTTATACAGTAAATAGGTTCTGAAAATACAACTTTTTGAAATCATAGTATACATAATTTCATCATTGTTCTTATATAATATAATATAATTCAATAGAATAGAAACTTAAGTCATCACGTAAAAAAATAATATATAACCTTACATTAAATGTAAAATCTATAACTAGACTAGTCGAGTGTTTTTGAAATCGTACTTTAATATCATTATAAAAATTAGATACCTTGTCGTAAAATATAAAAAATGTGAAATCCAAAACCAGTAAAAAATAAATTTAGGTTAACATTTAAACCACTGCTGCTAATATCCAAATCCTCTAAAAGAACATAATAGGCGCTTGTCCCGCTCAATGTACATTTTCTAACTCGGACTATGTTCGCAGATGAAGTAATAGTTGGTATGGCGAGTCCCGCCCTCGCGAACGGTAGGTACATAAGCTTTAGGTATTTTACCGGCTGTAGTTCATAATGTTATTGTATTTGTAGGTAATTGTGTCAGTCAGCTGATGAAAGGGAGTTTGTTATGTTAATAGATACGCGTGTTTAAGTTGTCATGTTTATGACCTTTTATGACAGTTGAATAATTAGATAAGTATTTTGTTTTGAAGCTAGCTTATAACCTACGGGGTTCTTATACTAGTAAATAGATTTAATACGCGATAAGTATATATAGCATGTATACCTTTTAAAATAGTGAAAACCGCCTTAATTAAGCTATCGACTGTCGATATAAATTTTCAGTTATTTTAGTTAAAAACTTTGATTCGGTTTAGTTTTTTGCAACTAGGCCGAAAAACAAATATTACTGTACTCTATTACCGAGAAAATAATTAAAATAAGAAATGAATTTATTAAAACAGTCCAGACGTCTGAGTACTCGGGAATCATATATAAAAATTAACCAATTCGGAATCTTATCGTTTTTGAAGTCGGTTAGAAATGTTCGTTACTGAAAATATGCAGTTGATGCTTGTTGATCTGAAACTCCCATACCTAAAAAAAATCTTTCATAATTAAAATTATTGTAGTTGTAACAACAGGTGAAGATAAAGAAATATTTATTAAGTTTAAAATAACATCCGTTGATAACCTAAAAGTTCTACCTTATCAGGATGTACTATAAAAATCTGGACTAACAGCAACGAAGTACTCAGTACGTAATAACATTGAAGGGTGTACTAATGTAATGAGTAAGTTTCCATAGGCACAAATCTCATATTTTCTTGTAATTCTAATATCGTTGGCTATCAGGCGCGCGCAAAGCCTTGATTCATTTAAAGCTCAGGTTAAGAAATATTATCTTTCAAGTATTGTTCACAAATTTTTATTTTGTCAATCTATTTTTATTCCTTAATTGAGTATACTTATATATATAAGTAGTTAGTTGTTATTTTTATGTATGATATTATTATATGTACTCTTGTATGTTGTATTCATTATTGTTTTTTTAAATTAAATTTCTCATATCTGTTTTGCATCACAGTCTACGCTAAATTTTATTATTATGTTCCATTCCTATAAAGGTTGTCTGGAAGAGATCGCTTTTTAGCGATAAGACCGCCTTTTGTGCCATGTTATTTGTTTGTTGTATTCTTTTTGTGTTGTATTTTTGTGGTGACAATAAAGAATTCTTGTACTGTATTGTATTGTATCGTTATAAAAAAACAAAACCCTTATAAGTAGATATCGCCTGTAATTTTCACAAAAATCGAATAACATTACAAATTAACGCACTGAATGCCCGATGATTCATTCATTGGCAAAAGGGTGGTTGGTGGGTGGACGGGAGTAAAACAACACAGACGTTACATTTTATTAATGTTTGCCTGACAAAATCACAGGTAAATTGAATGCAAAATTAATGTAAATGCCTCTGGTTACTAACGGGGAAAGTAGCCTACCATCAATCTTAATTAAGTCTTATAATATATATTTTTAACTTAAAAAACCGGGCCTAACATTGCGCTCGTTATTAACACCGCCATTTTGAACAAAACCTCTTTCCACCGATCATAAATGGAAATTGTTTAACAGATGTATCCCCCTCCAATCGATAGAACGTTCTGAATTTAAACTGTCGTGTCCCCGCCATTTTTG
Source organism: Ligdia adustata (assembly GCA_947049295.1). Taxonomy (NCBI): domain Eukaryota; kingdom Metazoa; phylum Arthropoda; class Insecta; order Lepidoptera; family Geometridae; genus Ligdia; species Ligdia adustata. Next base: position 10,250,578 of record OX346229.1, read on the forward strand.
CCGGATCTAATGAACTATTAAACTGCAATTTGGCTGCGCGATGGGCGGCTAGATGGCGTTGCGCACACGTATTGATCGCGAGATGGGGCCAAATATCTCGACATCAAGTTCTGCCAAGTCACGGAATGTATTGCTGGGTATTGTGGCGAAAAATGGAGGGTGGAGATGGGATAGTGAATGCCGCCCGACGGCTTTAAGCCGAACACGGAACGCTCATAGGGTCGGCTCGCAACGCGCAGGTAATACGTCCTTTATAAAGGATGCCAGAGAGGATGCAATTAAAGTTATTTGGCTTGGCTTGGGGTAGATACGAGTCTTTAGTAAAGTTTTTCAACTTACACGCGTTAAGTTTTTATGGCTCAGAATCTGTTGAAGTATCTGCGATAATATTTTTACGTTTACTTATTTTGGTATCTTAATTCCAGTTATTGTATGAGTATAGTTGGATTTTACTTAATTTGTTTGAAAAAGGTATTTGAATCTAGGCCATTGTATAACATTACATAAATCCTCTTCGAAATCTAGGTCTGAGCTATTGCCAGAATAGCATCTTAAAATATAACCATTCAAGACTATTTAAACTAGTATGCCGAATCTTGTTTGAAATAGATATAGGTGACCTCGATCATTCTAGGCTTTATTTACGGACAATAAAGTTCACTAAAATAAGGGCATACAGATTTAACGTTAGGTGGCTTATGAAGTGATAGCCACAAAGCATAGACCATAATGCTATTCTGGTTTCACTGAGGCTCATCTCTTAAAAGACTAACATAATATTCCACAAGACTGGCTTTGGAACTTTTGACTATTTCATGTGCTGCTCAGTCTGGTCTGTCCTAGAATAACTGATTGGAATAGGTATAGATTATTTAAAGACCCTAGTCTGGAATACGCTCTTAAATCTTGCAGACTCTTGTGAGTTTCATATCGAATGTGAGAGAGTATCGAATTCACATCGCAGTGAATATGTTATATATTTTAATCAACGATGAATTCTGTTGCATTTAATGTTTTCTTAATAATTAATTACATACTTTCCTTTAAAATCAGGACAGTCTATATTAATTAAATGTCAAGATATACCTTTTTGATTGTGTTGAAACAGTGCTGCCATCTATAAAAGTTGTTTTTCAAGTCTATGTATAAAAGCGCCATCTAGTTTATCTGGCCTAAATAGTTGATAACGCCACTTTCATTTATAAGCTGCTGGAATAGACCCGTTTATTTCCAGTAAAACCGAGACGAGACGAACGTAGTCTAAAATCACTCCGCTGTAAGGCGCATACCTCAAAGAATTAACCTTAATAGGTTATATATGAAAAAAAAATCTATACTTAACAAATAGAACCTAAACTATAGTAACCATTTTAGGAAAGTTAATAATTTTTAACTAAAAATTAGGCATGTGCCTATCTCGTTATACTGCATGATAGTTGTGAGGTTGTGAGGAAGACGAAATTTATACATTTAATTTAGTTCTAAAAAATAATTTTTATAATTGTTGTTGGCTATAACTTTCTAGACGATGGAGTAATTAACAATGACTATCTATTCCACTCAGAAAAAAAGTTTGTCGTATTATTTTTGTGTGCGTACAATAAAGAGTTTTCTAAATATCTATCTATTTAATGCTTTCGTGATAGGTCCATATTTTTCGTTTCGTACATTAAATTTAGGTAACGGTGTGCCGTGCTATTTTAGCGTCAGTTTTTAGGTGTCCTGTAAACCACAATTAATGTCATCCCAGCACGAAAAACTATTACTATGAAAGGCACTAACACGTGCGATTTGTACTTTCTCCTTCGCCTAAACAAATCATTTAATTCATAAGTACAAAAAGCACGAACTTTTGCATGCACACACTCTTTATGAAGGTTTGACGTGACATTAATATATTCTTTTGTTCTTTCTATAAGTCATATGCAAATAAGGGTTAACACTGAATAAAACGTTCATATTGTATTAAGACTAATTTAATAAATGCTGTACAAAAATAGTTCTTATCCAGATAGCTATAGCTGTCAAGGTCCTGGCAACTCGTTGTATCGCACTGGATAAGTCAGTTGATTGCCTCGGTCCCAGGAATATAGCTCCTGAAACAAGAAAAGACAAAAGGGTTTGAAAAAGCGCACCCAATTCTAAAACATTTTTTTCAGTTATTTCTGATTCAGTGACTAAATTCTAGACCCATTTAGATATTATTATTTCTAAATCTACACGAGACTATTTAGGAAGTATATTTTAAACACAAGTAAGATTAAGACTTAACAAATCTCCTACGTCGCCATTTTGTTATGGCGGCCATCTTGACATTGAAGTATATCATAGTATTCAACTAGTCAAGCCCTTTCATATGATACACATATTGAGGGAGTTGTTTAAAAAAAATATCCGACATTGTGTGGCGGCCGCCATCTAGGACCGATTTTTATCAAAAATTGCTTAGAAAACTAACGTTTAATGTACCTTAACACACAGACACGTCAAACTTATAACACTCCGTTGTTTTTACGTCGGCGGTTAAGGGGGTCCTTGAGTACCGAGGGACACACCCACACGTCGGTTTCCTCTAATAATAATAATAATAATATAATAAAATATTTCTTTCCGACAAAACATCTACAGTTTTACACAATAAACAATTGAAACGGGAAATTATTACACACACACGGACAGGAAAGATAATTTTATACTCTGAAAACCAAATAATACTGTGAAATAAAATTAAAATTATTAACAAGGTTTAATTACTATCAATATTTACCTAAGATAACATTTGCAGTACGTACATTAAAATTATTCTCTTAATCCAATGTTGTAATATTGAACGATCACATTTATCAGCTATGGTACTATACAATTTTTCCGCACCATATCATCACATCAGGTAAGTTGCGGTCAAACGCTTGCCTTGTCTTTGATATATTAATGATAATAATAATATGGGACAACATCCACACTAAGCTCTTCAGGTCCCAAACTAGGCAAAGAATGTGCTATGGTAACCTGATCACTGATATACGTACTTATATAAATAAATACACACTCATATATATATAATAAACACCCAGACACAGGTTAAACAGACATGTTCATGCACATAATTGTTTAATCTGGCAGGAGATCGAACCCGGGACCAGCGGTGCAGAAAGCAGGATTGCTACCAACTGCGCCAACCGGCCAGTAAAAATATTCTTTGTAGACTTACCCTATGCGTATGATCATATCCGAGCTGCGTGGTCTTCCGGAAGGGGTTGGTGAACTGCAGTGTTACTTCTATGGGCTTTCTAAGGAACAGGTCAATAGCCACCGTCACTTTGCTCTCTCGCTCCGTGGCCGAGTCTAGTGCGTATAAAACCCCGCATACTATAAACATTTCGCCCATCTGGAAATGTTAAGTTAGTATTTTTTCGTAGACGACGACTTGCTTTATAAACAGAGTTTTATCATTAACAGCTACTATTAAGCCGCAAAATCGTAGTATTGCATTTTGTTAACGGCAGGTTTTTTGTTCGAAAAACAGCAGACTCGTTTTAATTATCGATTTTCGGGTTGAAAATCGGTAAATTCAATTCAAATTCATTATAATGAAAACTAACATATTATTAGTGTATAGAATATTTTCAGTTTACTAATTACTACTACTACTACTAGAGATAAAATGTATATACTAGGAAAGTATATTCTTTCGAAGACATGGAAAACCTCCTCCTCTTTTGAGGTCGGTTATAACCCGTACTTATTTATAACAACTTTATATTTACAACTAATTTTCAGCATTATGCAGAGTTGCAGCCGGTTTATTAGTCTAAAGTATAAGCAAAGGCTTTTTTGGGACGAGCAAAAATCCTTCTTCAACGTACTTGTTTATGATTGAGTGATATATTCCACGTGTACTCTATGTCCAGTCCTTCCTTGTTGGGGTCAAACTTCAGTTTGGCCACCGCTGTGTTGTTGGAACCTTCTATGGAGTATATCGCCCAGAGACCATTGTCGTCTGCGCTAAAATCAACCTGTGAACAACATAATTCTGATTATTATTAGATTTTTTTTTCTTACACAGCTAGGCATTTGACCACAGGTTCGCACGACCACGGAAGTCAGCGATACTGTAGCCCTAGATGGAGCATGCCTAGTCTGGAGTACACTGGCTCTCAAGGAATTCTGCCGGAACACACCGTTAGGTACTTGGCAACAGATTTTGCAACTTGAGGGTGGTAGCTCGCCCTACCGCCATGCTATGGTTTCCTCACGATGTTTTACTTCACCGGTAACTCGGGCTCTTTTTGTATGTTTCGTGGGATCGAACCTAGTACCTTTTGCATGGCAATCGACCCCCCTAACCACTCGACCATCATCGTTACAAGTTTGTTATAATCCTTAATAATTACAATTAAAACAAATTTAGGTCACCAGAACCATTAATGGTACTTAGTCATATAAAAAGCGAAATTCTGTTTGATGGTTTATTGGTGTCATTTATTCGAGGTCAGGAGAGTTGTTTTTTTTAAGAAACAAATGCAAAGCGGACTAAAGCTAAAAGGCTAGTATAGTTATAGTCCATTGAAATGTTACAATTTAAGGACCTAATATGTTATTTTTTAGAGGAAACTAAAAAAAAGGAAAATTTTTGGGACATGTGTCAATAGAAGCTTATCCACAGAATAAAATTGCGTCATCTAAAAATTTAAAGCTCATGTAACATTTCTAGTCGATTGTCTTGTATCGACAGCTACCTGATTGTGTTGCGCGCTGTAAAGCCTGCCAGCAGCATGCGGCAGCTGGACAGACTTGATGCGGCTCTGCGTCAGGTCGTACCGGATGATCTCTCCAGGTTGACCTGACTCGTTGGCCTGGTAGAAGAACGAACCACTGTACACTATGTGGCCGTTGCCCTGGAAATTTAATATTACAATAAAATAAAATAAAATATAAGAAAAGATACAACGTCCACATAATGTAATGAAGAGTTCATACTAAAAATACCAGATTTTGAATCCATCTTCTTCAGAGTTATTAACAAAGAACTGAAAATATTTTTTCCGTATTTATGCTAAGATCGTCATACGCCACCACAAAAAAATAAATATGTCATCTGATAAAAACTGTCACTGTCACTGTGTGTTTTCAAACAAACAACAAGAATATCGATAATTAATGACATCACTTTTTTACGAGCTTTTGAAGAGAATAGCTCAATGCCGAACTTTTTCCTACATTTTATAAAATCTCTTAAAACCTATTTATTACGTTCTGAATTAAATGAGGGGGTCAAAAATTTTAAATGTTGTCAGTTATTCTTACATATATGCTACTGGTACAATGAATTACCCAAACGCTAAATTAAAAAGGATAAAAATGCGTATAAATCTTAAAAATTGTAATACAAATCAACTTTGAGAAAATGAAAAAAATTCGTAGGTTAATTATTCTAGTTATTTTGATTTATAAACCTGCTGGATCAATTTTAATAAAATTTATATGGAACCAAGTAAAAAGTGAACTCATTTAGAATTTTTTTCCATTTTCATCCAAGTATACATTTAATTCATAATAAATTTTACTAGTGGACCTAATATTTTAAAATTTAATTTGCTGTAAAAATGTGATAGTTTTCCACTTACAAAGAAAGGTTTCTGCAGTTTATGGAACTCGTCGACATGGTCAGCTTTGAAGGTGACTTTGTTTCTATACTCCCTCAGCCTTTCGAAATCATTTTCCTGTGTAGTCCATAGCTTTTCTCTCTAAACCAATATAACATGTTAAATATAAAGTTAAAGTTAAACCCCCTACCATCGCCATTTTGTGGTCGTAGCCATCTTGGAATTCAAATTTATAGTAGTGTACTATTCTACTAGTCAAGCCCTTTCATTAGATACCAATATTGAGGGAGATGTGAAAAGATATGTAATCCACCGTGTCGGCGGTCATATACCGATTTTCATCAAAATAATAAGATAATAATAAGTTTATTTGTCACAAGGTCTTAAGTAGATATTATACACCAAAAGAAAAGATAATACACTAAAAATATAATAGGTATATGATCCGGGTGTACTCTGAACCCCACACTAGGTCGGGCCCGTGTCGTGGGGTTCAGTTTAACTGAGAGTACTCCCCACTAATTCGCATTTTGAACAAAACCAGTTCAATAGTTAGTTAGTTCAATAGTTCGCGAGCTACGATACCATAGACAGAGAGACACACAAACACAGACATGTCAAACTTATACTACCCCTTCGTTTTCGCGTCGCCCGTAATTAAATAGTTTTGACTTATTCCAATTAGTTCTAAAAATTCTAGTTATTCTAATCGGGAAGCATTTTTAGAACATTATTGTAGAGGAAGTAGAACTACTTTAGCATTACTGCGAAGCAACGTTGCTTCATAGTGCAATAAGAAAGAAAAACTCTCTACTACATTATACTGTCGATATTAAATATAATAGCGGTATTGAATTATTTCAGTTGTTTTGGTTTATTGTGATTTTTAACCAAAAGAATGATTTTGATAAAATGTTAATCATGAAACCAACAAGACATGCAAAAATAAACGGTACCGGGATTAATAAAAAAAATTGGAGTACATACAGAAGAACATGTGTTTAGAAGAGACTTAAAAAGACCCGACTGCAAGAAACTTTTTCCGTTCTTCAAGAATTCGTTCTTCGATTAATAATGAGCCTTACTTGATGATCTGTAGCATTGGAGTCTCTCAGCCAGGCTCCGAATAGTTCATCCTTGAAGCGATGGTACACCGGTTTCCCTATCGCGTAGAGCTGACAATCTGAAAAGTAATATATAATGATGGTTCATATCAAATGCTTTGCTTGCATCTACGAGTACACCATGTCACCATAGTCAGTGCTAGACATGCCGTCGTTGTTGACACGAACGACTCATTTCATCTTTGATGAAGTTCACCAAATGTAAACAAAACTATACATGGACTTTAAAACCCACATCGTTGAACAAAATGTCTCCGTAGGTTATTACTGTTATTTTAATAAAAGTGACTGTAATTCCAGCCAGGTAGCCATTAAGCTAATAGGTATATTTAAGTTATTTTGATTTTAAAACCATGCTACTGGCCCGATTATGATATGATATAAATGGGATCTGGTTTGAGATGAGAGGATGAGACATTAAAATAACATAAAATAATTTTCAAATCAAACCGGATATCAGGTACCAAACAATAAATGCTATAAACTTAGTCGAACTGCGTAGGTACCTCTCCTCTTTGGAACCGAATTCCAAAGAGAGGAGGTGCAGATAATCTTACTAGTGTTTCTCCTAAGCTTGAAACTCCCAGCCGTAGTGTTCATGGTGGTGATGAGAAGCTGGGCGCGGTCGCAGCGGGGACAGGACGGGCACCGCTGCACCTGACATATCTCTTCGTACGAAGTCAGCACCGGGGGCCTGATGCCGTATTCTTCTGGCTGCTGGGGGATTATCGTCTGGTTTGGACCTGGTTCTGTGAACATATAATCATGATATATGTACATCATACAATCAGTTAGTAGTTCTGCAAACAGAAGGGCGAGCTTGAGCTATTTAAAAGTATGAATCCTTAAGGACTAAGGTGCCTACCTAAAAATGTTGCTGTCGTTTAATGTTTTGTTCCAAAAAGTTTTGCAATAGCGTAATATCGCCATCAAAAAAGCATCAGAACTTGCGGTGCGAAATTGGACAATCAGTTTAGTCCTTTTCGCTGACAAATGGTAGCTTGTGCTCGGCTTCCAGACTATACTTGGTGCAAAGGTGCCCATTACGACGGACATTTTCACGCTGAATTGCAATGGCTAACCTTTGCACCAGATACGAGCTGAAGCGAGAGTCACAGTCCTTTCTCTAATTTTATAGCCCAATTTTTTGATAAATGCTTTCTCCCTGTAGCCCCCTGTAGACCAAGGGTAGTTGCGGGGAACTACCCATGGGTCGTTGCGGGGAACTACCCTGGTCTCCATGGCAATGGGATCAAAGAAGTATTATGACTGTGATTATTAAAATATATACTACGTCTTTAAACGTAACATCTATAACCGTACGTTTTAACTGTATCCGTCCTTTAACCGTTTGGTTATAAAGCTCGTTCTTGGCCACGCAGCTGTAGTTCCTATAATCCATATCTCGCACCCTGGGAATCTCCAGGGTCATGATCCAGCGCCAGGGTTCCTTGGTGGTGGTCACTAGTGTACGGTACATCCCGCCTTCGATGGTGACTCCGTCGGCGTACCAAGCCAGGACCGGCTCTGGCCAGGCTTGGACCTGTACATTACCAAGAAAAGTTATTAACCAAGTATTGACTAATTTGAGCACTTTGCGACTCTATCTTTTACCCGTGACTGGAGGAATGTAAAAGGAGTTGGTACTCTAATCAACGATTTTTTTTAGTTTGTTATCTGAATTCTCGTAGACAATTTTGTTTTTTTTTGTTTGGATACTTCTCAAGTGATTCCTGAAATAACTGAAAAAGTCCGATTGGCGTCTGCCGTAATGAAAGTCGGTAATTAATAATAATTTGTAGAACTAATTTACCCAGGAAAAGAGTGCCTATGACTTCTACGGACCTCAAACTAAGTATCTATGTGCGAAAAATCAAGACAATCCGTCACTTAGTTGCTGAGAAGAAGACAAACAGTCGAACAAATACAGTTTAGCCTACCTATCAAAAACATACATTTTCAAAATTAATAATAAAAAGGATTTCCATACAAAAATTGGTCACATGATCGGCCAAGTCGTTTGGGAGACGTGACATTTTTTTTTTAAATTTGCAAAAAAAATTAAGCTAATTATTCACTTTGAAGGGTAGACTAACATTCTTAAGTATTGTCACACCTTTCTGTTACACGTTTTGCATATAAATACATATTTTTCAAAGGTTTCATTACAAGTTTCTGGACAGTGAAGAAGAATGGCAGAAGTTTCAGAACTGTCCAAGTATCAGACATATCTGAGGACTCACCTCGCAGCTGATCTTCGTAAGCGTCTTATTAGTAACGTACACAATATTGTTAGGCACCAGGATGTAAGGACTGACTGCAACAAGATAAACTTTATTATCAATATATATAAGAATGTAACACGTGATCCTTATCGTTTGTGTCGTTTATAACCTTATTTTAATTTACAAAACATCAAGGAAATTTAGTTATTTTAAGTTTGATTTTTATAATGGTAACTTTTATTATATTTAATTGAAACATCGTTCGTGGAATTGATATCTGGTAGAGAAGAAAGGTTCTTTAGTGGCGACCACGAACCGGAAGACTCAGCGTAGGTAAGGTCTCTCATAGGTGGAAGAATGACATAGTAAAAGTCGCCAATTAGCAGTGGTTGCAATTGGCTGATGGAATGGCTTTCTAAGGGGAGCTTAGGCCAATGTTCAGAAGTGTACGTGTTCTGGCTGATGGTGATGAATTGTGCAAGTTTATAGAATACATAACGGAGGAAAGCTTCTAATCAAACCGAATCTCTGAAGATCTAAATTTATCGATAGAAAAATTACAAAGCTCTATATTAAAGTCATTTTAGATTTTATCGCATTGGTAAGTACATATTTTTTATGCTAAAGAACATTAACAACTGCACACGTATCAACTATAGCTACTGCTCTCTATCTAAACATAATATCTAGTAGATAATGTGTGGAATAAATTGATTAAAAAACCAGGCTAAAAAAAGCAGTTCGCCAATATAGGGGTATAAAGGAATATAAATATAGAGTGACTGGTAATCAACTAACATTCTCCTCAGGGTGGCTACAGATGATAATAAGCAACTACGTTTTACTTACGTGTTCTAGTAGTTTCAAAAAATCAAAGGTGAAAACAAAAGGAAATGTTCCAAATGTGGCCGCGCGTCAATAATTTTTATTTTGTATGGTAAAGCAACATTTAGAGAATTTTTAAAATTTCTAGAACAAAAGCTGCTGTTTATGATCATCAGAAGACTAGCATACCTTTAAGTATTTAAGGGGATGCTAATTGATTACCAATGACCCGGTATAGATGATAATAATTTCACACCAATAGCAGAATTATGCTACACTGTTAAAGCAGTGAAAAAAGTGGCAACAATCTTCGACATTTCGCTTTTTCAACTCTGTCAACGCGAAACTAAGATTGCTGTCACTTAATTTTACTTCTTTACACCCATACTTCTTTATCGGCATACCCTTCCAAAGAACAGTATAGCATAAGTCTGTTTTTTTATGTGAAATTGTTATCTTTTATTGATATTACATGAGTGTTCCACTCCAACCTACAACTCTTTAACTTGTTAATAGCAAAACGTGCTAATACTATAAGTTCTTACAATGTACTTCGACGTCAGTAGTCTGGTTGGCAGATGGCAGCATTCCGTTGTTGGCTAGACAGACATATTTGCCCGTATGCCATCGAGATACGTTGGGAATATTGAGGTGGTGCCCGCTTACTGACGCATCTCTCCAAGATCCCTGCAAATAAGACATTGCAGATGTTATCCTAAAACCCTCAGACAAACGGCACTTACAATACTATTAAAAAGTCATTGTACATATACGCTGTAATCCTAATCGAAAACCATCTCATGCAATATACTCATTTACGCAGTTTAACCTGCTACCTGCTAAAGCCCCTAAGCAATGCTAATCTCTTATCCCCTTTTCAATACTTTCAATATCATCAGCTTTTTACAATCACAACCTTTTATCATACAATTCACATCGTAATGCATCCATACTATTAATTTCCATCCATTCTACTACTGTCCTGTTTGTTAGTATGAGGTGTTCATACGTCTAAAACAATAATAATACTCATTTTTTTCTTTGTGAGCCATTTTCCTTTCTTTAATGCCCTAGTTAATGTGGGCTTCTAAGCAGTTGCCTACTCTTCAGTCTTGTATAGACAGATGTAAAACCTTATCGGGTTTAAAAGTAGTTAGGTACATCTAAGTTTGCTATGGTAAGGGCGCTTTATCGGCATTCATAACGGCTATTTATGTGACTCAAGACCGTTCTGACAAGATCAAAAGCAGACATCTCAGAAATCAATCAGTATCAAGAAGGTATACCTACCTGTATAACAGCAGTACCATCAGCTCTTCTCCACTCCACGGTGGGTTCAGGTCGACCCATAGGGTTGCAGCTCAGGCGTAGAGTCTCCGACTCGCGGACTATAACGCGGGTGTGATCCTCTGTGCCAAAAAGTACAAAGGTTACAAAAACCCTCCTCCTAAACTTAAACCTACGTCTAATTGGTGAAAATGAGAGAATGCTATTTTGTTTGATTTCTGTGTAAAAAAGATCGACAACATATTGTTACCCACATTGATGTCAATAGCTGTTCAATATAACAATATATCTATGACACTTTTTATGCCATTATAAGGTCGCAGATTTCTTTTTGCAGAAGGAAATACAGCATTATCTCTCATTTTGGTGACAAAAGCTAATGGCGGTTGCACACTCTCTCACGTGGCAAGTGCGGGAGGACACATGGTAGCTCTTGCTGCGTTTCGGTATGTCTTGGGGTGTCACATATTGAACTGATTTCTTGCGCAAAAGCACTTGCTGAATGTCAGGCAAGAGCAGGCGCTCGATAGATTGCAGCCGACATATATGCTATAAATACAGATATTTTCGTTCTCTTCTGAAATATTAGGAGATAACACTCGTTTTTTCCAATGTTTTAATGAATGAATGAACTTGTGAACTTACGTGCAAAAGTAGGTGGTATGAACAGCTCTTTCTCTAGGGTATAGTTGTAAATAGAGAGTCCCGGCCGACCTGGCATGCCGTCCATGCCATCGTTGCCTTTGTGCCCTTTAGGCCCCACAGGACCTCGGTCTCCTTTAGGCCCTCGGATACCGGGGGGTCCCGGTGCTCCTGCTCTACCTGGGTAAGCGCAAAAGGAGTTTTAGAATTGTACAATAGAGAAGCAGTAAATGCAGAATGCTTATTGTCATCTCGTTGGTTTAAGGTCGTAATGAAATACTAAAAGTATTTAATCAGAACCATTAGTTTATTAGTTTATCTATATTCGGTTAATAAATCAAGTAAAATGAGTCTTTTTCTTCTTCTTTTCCTTGTTTCATCATTTGGGGTCGGGTCTCCTAACTTTCTTACGCTAAGAAGTTTTGGGTTGTTGCGTCAGTGGCTTGGGCTTTCTTTAAAATCATTATTTTTATAAGTAAAGCCAATATTTTTCAAGTCAATATAACTTTGTTGCACACCAAAATTATGGTAGTATATTGGCCATAATGCGATTTCTTCCAGGCAACCGTTGGAAGGATACAACTAATTTTATACAAAAAAAGAAAAACGGTAATTATATAACTTCCACTTAAAACGCTTTCAACAAATTTGTATTTTTTTAATGTAAGCAAGTTTGTACATCTATATGAAGAGAACATTAGCTAGCAGTCGAACCATCTTATTTTCTTGGTTTTGAGAATGTAGTTATGCTGCTCTACTTAACCCGTGTAATAAATCGTTATAAAGTCAATAAATGATATTAATAATAATTTTAATAACTCTTTGCAGTTTAACTTCAACTTGACCTGTTATGGTCTGATGAGTTTGATCTGGTCTGATAAGTTTGATAAGCAACCAACCGTCCTTCCCATCCTTGCCGTTCTTCCCCGGGCTGCCATCTTTTCCCGGAATGCCATCCCGGCCGTCCTTCCCCGGGGCTCCGTCTGCTCCATTCCGACCTGACAGTCCATCTAGCCCTGGCTCTCCCGGTACGCCATCTCTGCCATCCAGGCCGGGGTTTCCAGGGAATCCACGTTCACCTTCAAACAAAAGTACCACTTTACCGATTTTAAAAAAGACGGGGTTCTCAATTTATCGGAAGGTTTTGTATGTATGACCCATGATTTATCAGAGATGTCTTGAAAAAAAAAATTGTTGTTGTTGGAAAAAAATATTTTGTTCGAGGATTAGGATATTTAATATAGCTTTTAGTTAGTTGCACATTTTTATCAAAGTCGGTCTAGTTAATAAATGAAAGTAAGTGAATTGTTTTGAGCTGATATTTAATTTTTTTAAACTATTAAGCCGTTATAATTGCTATAGTGATAATAAGAGATAGTGACATGTAGTGCATCTGCTGAGGCTAAAAAACACGTGAAAGAAGTGTCAAGTACAAGTTTAAGCTAAGATAAAACACTTTTAACCCTGAGGCTAACCGGTAAGTTAAAAATCAATGGCTTAGAAATATATAATATTAGGTCCTTACATATGAAATTGGCGTTTTGTCGTACTGGTCACTTTGATCTCAAATATCTCTTCTTTGGTTAGGGATTCCAATTTCAAATTTATACAGCTATTTATTCATACATTTGTATTTCGAAAACCGTAATTTATTTGTTTTGTCCTCGTTTGGTTTTTTCTTTGCGTCACGCAGTTTACAAAATGGAGAACTTGAAATTTAAAATCAGGTGAAAAATGTATCAAAACTGTATAAATATGGAACTTATTGACCCAAAAAACATTTTTACATATTCTTTGACCAAACAACGAAGTCAATGTTAAGAAATCTGGTAACAAAATAAGTCGAATTTTCCTCTATTCTCTAAAACAGGTTCTCGGAGAAAGCTGAATCAATATTAAATAATATTTTATAATTTGAAGGAATCAAATGTAGCATTTGATTTTCTTTAAAATCGGTTCAGTGCTTTGGATTTTACTAAAAAGAATTGGTTTCAGCTGGTGACTAATTTAACACTACAATTATTTTAAAAACCTTACCTTTAGGTCCAGGCGGACCTTGTGGTCCTCTACCACCACCATGCCCTGGTGTTCCAGGTGCCCCCGCCTCTCCCTTGTCACCCTTAGGTCCCGGTGATCCTGTAGGTCCTTTAGGACCCTGCACTCCTGGAGGACAGTAGTCTTGAGTGGCTTTGCAGAACCCTTGAACTACTTTATACTGCAAAATAAGGTTCATTTAATGAAGGTAAAATAATATTTTTATAAATTGTGCATTTTTATAAATATGAAAATAGTTTTAATTTTCTTGTCTTTATCCCACTACGTGGAGTCGGCACAGCTGTCTTCCTTACTAGTCTATTAATATATTCACTTCAGAATAAATAATTAAATAAAATAAAATAAAAATTAAGCGGGCTTCCATACGACAAACGTATTGCCGGTTTTTTACCCGACTGTGAAAGAAGGAGAGTTATGTTTTTCGAGTGTATTTATGTATGTATGTATATTTCTTTGGCACGTAAAGACTCATCGGCTTACAATGCAATACAATATATCTTTATAGCACACCTAAAACAAAATAAACAATAAGATACAGGCAAGAACAAAACATCGGTAGTACATTGGGCGGCCTTATCGCCCAAAGCAATAATTATGAGCTTATTGTAATTTGATGCGAGTGGTTTCAATAGATTCGTATTCACCTGTAGGTAGTCATAGGCTATACTAGCTGCATCCCGCGATTTCACCTGTTAGGATACGTGGGTCAAAATATGGCTCAACCTCAAATTGTCTAAACCCATTGTAGAGCTCAATTCTAACTGCGATGTATGGGTTAATGATAAAAAATAAATGCAGAATCGACGAGTTCAAAAACCGATGAACTCATTATGTTTTCGATTATAAATAGATTTCATACCTAGTTAGTTATAATTAGCGGCTTCTAGACTTATTTTTCAGTATAGGTTACGGAAGCGTATCGACTCTTCATCGTTGTGAAATTAATCTAGTGAAAGACAATAGTGAAAACAATAGTTTTGTGAGATTCAAATATGTATTTTATTGGAAAACGTTCACTAAACCAACGTCTGAAATCAGGTGAGAGCATTATAGACACGATGTTTGGTATTTTTCTTACACCATCGACTTTGCTACTGATTCTGATAAATGGAATTTATCTCTCTTTCAAGGAACTTTATATACTTCTCTGGTACTTCTTATGAATTCTTCTTAAACCTCACAAAAAGTGATTCAAATAACGATAAATATAACGAAAGAAGTTCTCATCATCAGTCTGTATTAGTCCACTGCTCCAGCAGTGGATAACAAATGACATAGGCATCTGCCTTCTAATCAACGCAATAAGCTCATTCTCCAGCAAGGTCGGAGGGAGTTCTATATCGTTATAAACTTACTGGAACTCTTGAGTAGCTGGTGAGCCAGACCCAAGTATCACCACCTGGGGCTGGTCCTTTTGCACCAGTCTTCCTCATTTCTACTGCATCCTTCTCTTCGAGCTCTGGCCTCATCTTCGGATTGAAGAATTCTACGTGAGGAGTCACTGTGTTGTCTTCTTGGATGGCAGAAGGCTTCTGCAAGTTTTGGGATAGATTGAAACTAAACTATAAATTAAATTAAGCGCTTTTGTTAAACCACCGCTAATTTTCAATTTTTTTCAAATCTCACTTACTTTTTAATATCGCAATAATTTTTTTTATATTTTTTTTCGAGTTTAGAATAATATTGATTTTTTAATGTTTTGTCACACAGAAAAATGCAATTTATTTATGATGATGAAACCCCTGTTCTTAATACTGTAGCAACGTCTTATATACTTAAAATTTATAAAGTTAAAAGCACCACATGTTGCAACGTATATTCTTACAGCACAAGCGTTAAAAATATACTAGCCTCGGTAGAGGTTATATATTTGAGCCATTTGGAGTCGAGACTTTAAGGGAGCTCATCTTATTTTGCTAATCTTATCGGAGCGTTTGATCGATTCGACGCGTAACCAGAATGCCGGTTTTCATCTGGCGTAACGTATAAGCATTGCCGTTCAGCGTGGTAATGCGACTAGAATACTAGGTACGCTGCACTCTGGTTGTGAGTGACAGCATTTAGATTATCTGTAGATCTTAAATGGTCTATTGGTAATCATCCAGCAATTTTTTTTGCAACAGTCATTTCGTTCTGGTACTAAAGATATTCTTACATATAAACCAGCACAGAGTCCCGTAATTACTAAAATATACATTTAGTGAACAAAGCAAAATAAAAACATAGTTTACCACCAGCGCTTCCCTCTTAGCCCTACGAGGCGTGGTCCCGCTAATTTCAGCTAAATACGCTTCTATTCTCTCTTCCAACTTCTCATCTAGAACGTTCCTCATCAAAAGTCTCGTTTCTTCTTCCACTGCACCACTTTCCACATAATTATACGTGTGTACTATCAGAGAAAGAACTGCACAAACACACGCGAACACTGAGAGCTTTCTACAACAAGATACTTCTACACCACTATCAGTTGACAGTTTTCTTTTAACCGTCTTCATTTTAACGTCTACCACATCGTCTATCTCATTATAATCCGTTTCTAGTCACTTATCTTCGTCAAATACTTAACCCGGATTTCTTTTGACTTCAACAACATCTATACTAGGTACTATTTATATTATCTTTGTTACTAGAACTTTACAGATTTCGTTTCACTAGTTGTTTTTTTGGGTTTATTTGGGAGCGGACACGTGTGGAAGTCTCGAGTTATCAGAACATAATCCCAACAGATGTGGGTCTTCCGGCCGATAGTTACACAATGGCTGATAAACGCCAATTGAGAGCCACTATACAAATGAGCTCAATCAGACGTTCGACAGCCGTACTACGCGGAGGGCTGGAGTACGCTGCCCTTTTCATGATTACCGTGTACATTTTTCTCTTTTCGTGTTAAGATTTTAAAAGTAATTGACTTATTATTATGAATTAATATAATATGAAAGCACACCACAAAACTAATACAAGTAAAAATAATGATAGTGTTTACATTGGTCAGCCTTATCGCGTGAAACATACTGTACAACTTTATAATTACGATTTACTGTTCTTTTATTTCAGTTATTATAAATTTTAGTTTACTTTATGATTATTTTACATTACTGTTAAAATCACAGAAATTTAAGCTCTATCATATCTGAAAACTTAGTTGTTATCGGCGTGATTTCCAAAATTTAGAGTTGTCACACGATTATATTTTAACTTCTTTGTAATACTAGAGTGTAATAAGTTTTGAGAACAATTACAGTGACAACAAAAAGGATCTTCGCATTAAAGTAGTGTATTTATTATTTTGATAAGAATTAAGTCATATTAAATTGTTGAGTTATAAAAGAAATATTGTTATAGCATTGAATAATGGCTGTCTTTTATTAAAATATTTAAGTGAAATTCAAATACAAAGTCCTAAAGACAGGCCAGATATAACATGGTTAAATGCTTTAAATAAACAGAAATCTGACCCCCGATCCCGTTTACTGCTTCATATCCTAAACACATAATCTACAATAAACTTAATTAACTCATATCCAAAAGGATTCCCTGCCTTCGAACTTCCCTCTACCAGAAAACAAAGTCTACGCATGCGCGGGTAACTATGTCAGGGTCTTGACCTGACTCTACCCAAGGTCACCACTGTTTAGCGTCCGACTCCATCATTCCTCCTGAAATAACTACCAGGGACGGTCTAGTCTCACTTAAAATACTAACTGAAGTAATAGCTGAAGATAAAATTGCTAAAATGGATATGGTGCCAACTATAGCAGCCGTGCAACAAGGTAAGTGCACTTCTGCAGTGGTTTTTCGCA
Source organism: Ligdia adustata (assembly GCA_947049295.1). NCBI lineage: Eukaryota > Metazoa > Arthropoda > Insecta > Lepidoptera > Geometridae > Ligdia > Ligdia adustata. The sequence continues at coordinate 10,268,142 of OX346229.1, forward strand.
GTGTTTGTCGATATAGCAGTGCCGCAAAATGTGATGTCGCCTAGATAAATAGATTTCGGATGGTTATGGATGTGTTTCTGTTGCTAAGGCGTCAGGTCAGGGATATTTATGAATTGATGCTAATGGATATTTATCTCTAGATAATGAATATCTTTCAGAAATAATTTTGTTTGATTAAGTTCTTATCAAGTTGAATACAGGTTATGTTAGTGATAACTGTATAAGATGAATGCAGTACCTACTGAGAGATAAAAGCGAAAAACTACCTTTAAAATTAGGCATAGATTTAATCACGGAATTACAATTTATTTTCTTTAGATAGTTTTAGTTTATCAATGGTATATTTTATTTATCCTTTTCAAGAACTTGCCGCTTAATGTTTGTTTTACAAAACCTTTGTCACGAAATACCTATTGTGACCGTATCGTGTTCTGTACTAATAAAACAGAGTCAAGTAACTCAATTTAGTTGCTTTGTTTTTCTACCTAACGAATGACTTACTTTGGGCACGACGTTTGTTCTCTGTTATTCCTAAGAAAAACTAGTCTTTTGACCTTTTTCTTGTTTGAAGTATTCATATCTATCTAATTCTGAATGTTCCTGTTATATGTTTTGTTGTTTGATATCTTATATTATATGTAATCGTTTATGTTTCCAGGTTACACAATAAAACAACAGCTTTACCGTTGTGATTTTTTCTAATAAAGGATCGTTAGCATGATATGCATATTAGTCATGCTATATTAATTGTATCTCTATCGTCAGAATCTTTAGTAAAACCTTGCCTTAAGTATCAATTTATATATTTTGCAGCTTGCAGTGTCCAATCACTAGAAGATTACGATGCACCTCGAGCTCCGTTGCTACGTCAAGTTTCTTTAGATGAAGAGCGTCCTGATGATTGCCAAGGACACTGGTGGGGGCCAGATCTCTTGGGGGAAGAAGAAGAAAGAGGAGTGAGGCTGTTCAGGGCCCTGCTACTGCAGCATCTGAGGCTAGAAGAGCTGAGGCCTCCGCCTTGTATGGTGGTGGCAGCCAAACCAGAGCCGCGGTAAGATATTGAGTTTATTTAACTTTTTTTTTCACATAATCTTAATTTATTTTCGGAAAATAAATTTATTTGATATTGCTATGAGGATAGTGTATGCTTGGTGAGAGTGAAAATTATACCTAGGGTTTTCTGAGCATTGTTGTTATCAGGGTAAAATATCTAAAACGGAGAATTTGCATGTCTTTTTATTTAATTTTGCCATACATAATAAAAATAAAAATTGCAATTAAATAGACTATTAACTAAAGCGACTGGTACATTTGCCCCGCTTTTCTACGAGTAGATACAAAAGAATTGTGCCTTATTACCTACCTTTGTACCTACGTCTGACAAAGGATCTTGGAAATATGACGACACAAGCGAATCGATTGATCGCGCCGTGACAGAATCATGTCAAGTGAAGTTGTAGTACCTACTACTTAAAAAGCTTCGGTAATTTTCAGAGACAATACAAAAAGGGCTTTATGTATGTACTAGAAATACAAATCCCGTCAAAAACATATCATGTAATTAACGAAAATGTACAAGTAATACGATAATAATACAAGCAAGTAATACATACGTTTACCGAGTTACTTATTCAAATTGCCTAAAAAATTTTAAATGTCAGAAATTTTCTTTGCTTTGTAGGCTAAATGGAAAATGAATTCAAAATTTAGAGCTTGTAGGTGTGCTAGAAGTATCTTAAAATTCTGATGATCGGTGAGTCAGTAGCAAAAGTAAGAAAGTCTTATAGTACTGGTTCAAATTAAATATTAAAATATATATGTATGATTTTATTAGTCACTGACATTTTAGGCTTCTAGCTTTTCCCACAACATAGGTAGTACATGTGGTCGAAAGTGGCTAGAATCGCTTCGCGAAAAAGATTGTTTGGCACTATCTGCATTGCCATGCTCCTATATTTCTATAGATAACCAAAGTATAAGAAATAAAACATTTATATTGAAACTTATTACTTATCTTTTACATCATCTTATTTTAGAGGATGGTTCAATTACTGGCGAGACTGGCGAGCTTTAGATCGAGCTGCGAGGAGGTTTCGAGAGACGAAAGCAAGAGGAAGACTAGCAGCCAGGGCAGAACACATACCATTGCTGAGCTTGGATGAGGTGGAGTTTGAAGATATTATGCAGGAAATCTGTCAGGTGAGATGATTTCCACTAATAATTCAATTTCCATTAAGCATCTGTGAAGAGTCGTTTGATTGAAACAGATCCTCATCCCTAGACATAAGGTCTAATGAGAAGTGTATTATGTAGAACAGCTGTCAATTGGAGTGGATTCACCTTTAAATTAATTACTGGTTTTATTATGGATGTTATTATTGAATTATTGTTAGTGTAGAAGAGGAATCCTAGCACAAAAAAGATCTACGAGTGTTCGTGAGATCTATACTGAATATACAGATCCCATCACCGAAGAGTAGGGTTATGGCAGCCTAAACGATATATTTAAATTAAATATCACCCACCGGTTGGTGTAGGTTTCTATATAATAATACTTTCCACTGGTGTGGCATGCCAAGATAATTTGGAATTCCATTACCTAACGCTTACGTAGCTGTAGGTTTCATTAAATTAAGGCCGTCGGTACTTTTTTACCTTGAACTCTTGTTAGGTAAAACTTCTTTACTTGTGGCGTTTCTGTTGCATATATTTCGGCTTCGGTATTGCGGAAATTTTAAGAAAGCTGGTATTTTTCACTTACATTCTGTAGGTATGTTCTCATAGTAAATAATGATGAAGCTAACTGACTGAGCAAGCAAAATATCTCTGCTTTAGGTTTGGCAAGCATCTCTTTTTCGGATCTGGGTTGCAAAGGTGACGTTCTGCAGTAAGCTTTCGTTACTTGTGTGCAAAGTTAGTGGTCTGTACACTAGGTAAATATATTCAAATACTAGCATTAATAAATTGGGTGGTCTCATCGCCTAAAGGGATTTTTCCGAGTAACCTAACAAATTAATTACATAACGAAAGAGTCCGGGAAAGAAAGCTCAAATTGTAATTTCTCTTCTCTTCCAGGCAGTAGCTCACGTGGAACAGAGAGCGCTGGTAGTCCTGGCATTTCTCTGCGAGGTGTGCGCCAGGGCGGTGCGGGTGGGTGGATGGTGCAGGGCGGCGGACTGGGCGGCTAAGCACGTAGCCAAGTGCGCCACTCCGTGGGCAATACGGCATGGTGGATGGGTGAGTGAAAACCAATAACTTGTGACACTGCAATAAAGAGTTAATTCATTCAATAACAAATTATTGAGAAAATCTTGAATCGCATTTTTTAGTTTTCTCTTGTAATTCGATTGAATTTATAAGAAAAGTACTATCCCTTTCAGACCCGGCGTGCTCAAATATTGAGAAAAGAAAAAATATTCAAAAAATCCCAAAAAAAAATTATATTAAATTTTGTCTACAATAAAAAAATATAACTGTGATACAAGGATAAAAATAATTCAGGTCTGAAAGCGTTAAATAGGTTTCAGCAGTTTTCTTTTTCCAGTTTTCAGTGTCAAATACCACTGTCCTTAGATTATCGTCGAAATCGTGTTTTTTACAACTTCAAACCACTCGAGCACACCAACTGTGGTATTGATTTTTTTTCGATTGAGTTTGTAATCATTATTTCTGCTTTTACAGAGTGCGGTAGTAGATAAGGCTGGAGGCGCTAGAAGAGATGAAGCCACATTATTAGCAGGAGCAGCATTTGCTGCTCTTCTAGCATTCTGGATCTTCTGTCGCTCTCGACTACGCCATTCACTTCTCTAAAACTACCCTACATTTCCTATGGGATAAGCATTTGTGAAAGCGCCATCTGTTGGCGAACGAGCTAAGCAAGGTTTTCGGTGTTTGTATTCAAGGAAAAGGATATCTTCGGTGTTGATTTGAAAGACGCCATCTTTTAGCGGGCAAAAGAAGCCCGAAGTTGGTGTGGCAAGCTGTGATGAGAAAACTGGCAGGCTCCAGAGGTTTGAGGTCATATATGAAGAAATCAATTGTAGTTTTGTATGTGTGTAGTGTTTTAAATTAAGTCATGTAAGTTTTTTTGTTGATTGAGATCTTATTTACTTCTGATTTATATAAAGTTTTACTAGTATCTGTTCAAAAAACTTTGGACTCCATGTAAAACCAAAAATTTCTTTCTTTTGCCAAAATGAGATTATTGTTCTGAGTATTTGTAGCTGACTGTGTATATCTTAATATATTTTTACAGAAAATTGTGCAAAGCTCAATATATAGTATTGCATTTGTATTAAAGTAAGTTTCTAGTAATTTTGTGTAGGTGGGTACTATTGAATTGAATTATTTTTCTTAATTATTTTACTTGGGTACTATTTGATAACGTAATATTTTGTGGTGTACGTGGGTAGGGAATAATGTTAAGTTATTCATGTACTTATTCAATAAATATATTTGCTGATTACATGACATTTATTTTTTAACCGACTTGCAATAGGATGTTCAAACGGAGAGCATTGTGCGTCGCGATAATGTAAAGAACAATTTTGCTAACCCGGAACCTCAAAAGAATCTGTTTATGATGAAGTAGCTGGGTTACTCGCAGGTTTCTTATGTTGTATAGTCTATGTTACACGGTGTTACCAGTTCTAACGGCGATAGAATTTTGAAATAGGTTCTGTCGTTTTTACGTTTATTTGTTACGTAGAAGTATACAAATCTTTCCTCCTCATAATATTAGTATACCGAAATATAGGTAGATAAGTAACGCTTCCTGTTTCGTTTTAGTTTCGCTTAAGTCAGCAACAAGTACATGCATAATATTTAGTCAAAAACTACACTAAAGCTTACTAAATATATAGAACTTAATATTTAAAGATAATTCCGTTGGAATAAAAAGCTAAACTCACATTTCACTCACTATTTTGTAATTTTTATTGTAATTTTTCATAATACCGTCGACAGGCGAGGCGCAGTGACGTCATTGCTCCTTAAACACCGAAATCAATAAACACTAATAAAAACAAATATTTATAAATATCTGTTCGCAATAAACTAGTAAAATTCAAAACTATCACAATTTGTAAATCGTCAACAATTATTAAAAGCTTTGATAAGAGCAACAATTTATTTATAGCAAAGATTTATACAATACCAAAAGATCAGGACACCCGCCGAAAATTTGGTGTTTTGGTAAAATTTTACCTATAGGCACCTATACGTTGTCCAGCTATATATTTTATATAAGTTAATGCTCAATGGTTACCTCAGTTACTGGAAGATAGGTAAGTATCACATTCATCAACACGTTTTTCCGAAACACCATATTTAAGGTTTTTTTGAACTAGCACAAAGAAACTAGTAATACTGCTAAAACATTCCAAAATTACAATAACCCGTCTCAAATGAAATCCATCAATGCTTCCGTCCATTTTTCCATTTTTTACTCGTTAAGTACAACATGATGAAAATTCCTAAAACTTATCTACAGTTTTTTTTAAATTAATAACATTTTTTTAATTATTTTTTTACTTATTTTGTAATATCACTATTAACAACCTACGCTGTCATCTCGATTTCGATTATATTTTGGACCAACACAGATTTGCTTCTCATCGTGTTACGTGAGTTTTATTTTTAGTACAAACTTATTACTGAGATATAATTTGTCTAGTCCAATCCTATATTTTTTAACATTTTATATAATGTTTATCTATTAGTCAGTATCTGCTATTAGATCTTGTAATTTTTCTTTGGCATCGAAATCGAGACGTTCCAGCAATAAACATAATGGATGACTATATAGATCCACATTACTCTTTTCCACACGTCTATTTTAAAGCTGAATTCCACGGAGACAATAATACAGTACTTCTTCTAATCAAATATCAATTTAAATACAATGGTGTTCGTATATACACAGAGCATGTCCAAAAGAGTAATGTGCTAGTATATTTCTTTATCATCTGCGATAATTTTTATACTTTATATACTTTTTATATAAAACCATCACTCTAGTAACAATCTACCTGGATATTTTCATAACGTATTTCAATTTGTATGTAAACATTTTGGTAATGATAGCGTTAAGCCTAAACTTAGACTACGAAGAAGTATTAAAAGATATTTTATAAGAGGCATCGATAAGTCTGATACCGAAATATTTGACCTTATAAGAGACTACTTAGTAGTAACAAAGATTTTGAAAGTTGATGGAAACTAGCTCGGCTTGTGCTATCTGGTACTGAACAAATGCAATTTTAATGTAACTACGTGGTATGACATGCAAGAAGGCGAATCTCGAATCGTGAGGACACACACACTCTAAGTCGACGAAAGCAACATTTTAGTCACTCTTATATATTCACAATCTTGCTTTTGTCCACTTCAATGTAAATATATAATACTTAACAACCGTATATCGGTCCGAAACCTACCTCAACTATGTATAAACAATATGGAAGGATGATAATTTACAAATTCTAAATTACATTATACAAGAAATAGATAGAAATAACTAGTGTACAATATAAGTATTTATAAATAGCGTATAGAGTCGCGTTTTATGCATTACATACTAACGCGTAGTATTTGGTGCTTTGGATATACTAAATACACATAGTAAGAGGTTAATATACATAGCGTCCTAGCTCGCAACGTTAGTCGCTTCAAGTACAATTCATTGAATCTTAAAATACGTTCATAGAATGGCCACCACGTTACAGTTGAATTAGAATTAGATCCATATATCCAGAAGGAAACGTTTAAAGCATAATTTCAAGATAAGAGAGTGGCAGAATCAATAGAAATAGTAGGTAATGATGGAACTGTGGGTAGTGGCGCCGCTAAGCGAACTACAGAAGGCTATCAAATCCAAGCTTACATTGTAGATCTATGACACCTAGAAAACCAGTATCACGTTTTCAAGTTCTTACAGTCTCTTTCAGTTCTTATATTGAAATAGAAAGTAACAAATAAGACCTCGAAAGCGTAATGATAGCTTCTTCGAAGAGAAATGAACATCTAACTTTACAAGTACGTCATAAGCATGCTCTTATCACAGATTATGACCTAGCCGAGTGCGGTACCTACCGATATGTCCTTATTTGTCTCGATAACATTCGTAATGCATGCGACATTCATTATCACATTGTGGAGCAAAACTCTGACATCGAATAACTCAAACTTCACTAGTTATGTATTGAAATAATAAGTCTTTCCATACGAGTTTACCGATTGGTTTTTAAATTTTGTTATTTATTACTTCTGGCAAAAAATTGCTTAAAAATAATCCCTGACCTAAGGTAACCAAAATGTATTAAGTTACTAAATAAACTATTTTTTATTTTTTCTTTTTCCTTTCTGATTTGTGAACACAGCCAATTAAAAATATAGTCACATACGAGTACTCGTACGAGTAAATGGTTTAATGTCAAAGTTTTACCAGCAGCTTGTAACTAATTTATACTGTAAAAATTGCCTATTTCACAAGTAAGAAATCAATTGGGCTTGAATGTCAAGTCGGAGCAAATCTAAGATTTGCCAAAGTACTTGTGCGCATTCATATTGTTAGAATCATTGAAGAAGTCACGTAGCTTCATGTTTTGAGCGATATTATTATGGTTTTCAATATTTTGTTAAAGCTTATCATACAAATATAATAATATTAAACTATCTATTCTAGTCTATTTATTGCTATGTCATATAGGCGGGTTATTAATATACAAAACTTGAGGATGATTGTATTGAAATTTACAACATTGGATCAGTTTTTATTTATTAAATATATTCATCACAAGCTACGAAATATCATTAGAATAAAAAGTTGAAATGCGAAAGCTTTATCGTAGTTGAAGAACAAAAACTATGGACGGTTAATATTATAGATGTTCAAATTTAAGAATTGATTTGAATAAACCGTATCCGTAGAATTTTCGTTCAGTATTCAAAGAAAAGTAGAGAGACTTACAACGATTTATACAATATTTACGAAGAATTGACTGCCTTTCTATGAAACCGTTAGGTACAGACTTAACACCCACACAATAAGTGAGATAAAGAAGAGCAAACAAATGTTTTCATAGACACTATGGAAAAAAATCGTAAAGATAGTGTAAAATATTGGCTAACGTATCATATAGTAGAGCGGGACCAATGCGCTCTACATAATTATTACATTCTCTACCAGTAGTCTTGCATCTAATCAATCCGTGTAGTTTATAATTTTATAATGACAACATTTTGTTTCTGTAAAAATATCGAAGCTAATAATGTTATAAGTTCATACGAACTTTTAGGCACATTTTATGTTGTATGAAATATATAATAAAAAAGCATTTGCCCCGCTCCATTCTTCAATTACAACTCTATGTGTGTATTTACATCTCTTTTGTTTCCAACCGTTTGTGCTGATACAACCATTATCTTTAAAACATACTCGTAGAATCGCGGCAATGCGTTTATAGCAACAACTCATGGACTGCAGGTCGATGAGACCAAAATCAATTCCAAAATAAACAGACGTGACACTACCACCTTAACTATACAACTAAACGAATCAATATTTACAAAAATATATACGATACTGTTCAACACATACGATTCCACTCTAATATATTTATTATTCAGAACTAATTTATAAAATTTCTTAAAAGCGCCATCAAGTTTTAATGAACCACTAACATTCATATAAATAACTACAGTCTCTATTGATGGCTAAATATAATTATAATTTTAAATACAACACCTTTGTAAGTCTGTATTTATACAATTCAAAGTCTTATATTTAATTTGTATGAAGCTTCGTCGTCGTTTATTGCATGTTACTTTAGGAATCTATTCGGTCACCCTTATCTTTTGTTTCGTTATTATATCTTGTTATTTACTTATGCGTATTGGTGTGTTTAGTTAAGTCTCTCTTTTACATTTAACATGCTTTAACAAGCTTTAAGTAGGTACATTATCAAAAACTTCTATTCGGCAAAGGAATTACAAAGTGAAAAGTAGGTACATAATTTGAGCAATGTAATTTACATATGTTTTGTGCTACGACATTCAAACAACTAAAACACAAAACAAACAAACAACCATCTACAACTCTTTGTACCATCTATATAGTATATTGATTTTATATTATCGATTATTATCATCAGGCAATATTGGAACTGTTTCAATGATTAGTCACTTATACAAATTACCAATACATTTATGTAAGTACAGATTTTACTCGTTCTTCTAAATTCATTCCTACGGCAGTCCTCGGTACTTTACTTTTCTACTAGATTATTGACGTTTATTATAAGAATTAATTTTGGACAAGTCTCAGTGATGCTCAGGGCAGTGTAAGTATCCATACTCGAGCCCTAAGCTCACAGCGACGAAGACGAAATAGAGTAAGAACATAGTGAATCCGAGGCCTCTGTTCATCTTCCACCTGAAGCATGCAATACTGAGGATGACAAACAGCAGCATGGCGAAGAGGAGAACGATACTGCAGATCATTCCCTTGGAGTTGACCTGAACAGGCTCGCCGTTGATCAGTCCGTACAACAGCCATGGAAGCGGCAGCCTGGAATGTAAATTTATAGATTTTAAATTAACAATTGGTAAATAATGATTTTAATTGATTTATAATAATCGCATACTAAATTTATTGCGTAAGTACGTGATATTTAAAACATTTACGTCTTGTATAACCAACAAATGACACTGTAGCACACGTAGTACAACGACGTGAATTTCTGATGAAATTTAGAATTTTTTTTTCATGATAATTTATACGTTAGCTTAATATGGACTAATCATTCAGAGTAGAACCTAGAACTGTTAAAAATTCTCAATAAATAATTTATATTATGCTATATTGTACTTGTAAAGTATTAATTAAACAAAACTACTCAATCTCATACTTCATACAGGCACTTTGCTTAGAGTTTAAACATTATTACGCGAGTTGGCATTTATTTGTTCGACCCAATATTCGGGGCAAGGCCTCGCGCCGAATCAGGCTGATAAATATCAAACAGTTACTTTTTTATAGTAACTTTTCACCCCAGAACGAAGAGGGGTGGGTTGTGTTATGACTAATAATAATAAGACTAAGGCCACGCTTGTAACAGGTATCGCAAGCTACCTTGAGCGGAATAGATCTAGGTAAAGCTTAACAACAGATTACTATCGATCACGTCATTCAAACAAATCTTTACATTTAACGAGTTATATCACGAAACGCTTGTTCCTCCCTGTTTAAATAACTTGCAAAAATAGTTTGATCTACCTTTGAAAGTTTCCTTATGAATAATTTGATACACAAATAACTGTGAGTTGATTTACGTAGATGACATATTTGACGTTTAGAGGTACTTTCAAGATTTAATTAACTCGATAGTATGAACCGAGAAGTAGTACAGCTGTTGATAAATTAAGCTTCAAATAAATATAATTTACTGTATGAGTTGTTTGTCATGTACTTAGTTTGGATTATAGAATTTTATAACCATATTTACATAATAATAATTGTGACTGTAAGTGTTCAAACCATATTCTGAACTATTTTTAGTTAAATATTTAGCAGCTTAATTGGTACTTTTGTTTTAGAGGACTGGAAATAGATCTTTGGTAATATATTTTGCAACGATGTTTTGACACCATAGCACTTTTCAAGTGATGCCTCGAAAGTACTTCGAAGTAAAAATTATTCCCAGCGACCAACTCTCAAATCCTTCAAATCCCAGGTCGAACGAAACTTGAATTTATCTTGAAAACTTACATTTCGAAGCTATTCCAAACAGCTAAGGGTGTTGAGAGTTACAAGATTTTCAACCTTATAGTGATAGAGTTAACGGTTTCGCCTTGCAGGGTATGTATTGATCCAAGTATGTGCCGAAATGTAACGTTCGGGAAGTCCAAGAAAAGGATTGGCTTTGTGTTTCGTAAGCAAATAGAGGGTTTTCAGATTTCTGTGTCAGTATTGGGTCAACAATGTCCTTGTCAGTAGTATCGGATTTGTTGTAAAGAGTGGATAGTACGGAATAACTCTAATTCACATAGAATCTTATGTTTCAAACTATTTTATGTTTTTCTCCTTACTGAGTTCATAGCATTTTCGTAAAGTTTTTGTGACGAAGTTTTGTACGCTTCATTTATGTAACTGATAATTTTATAAAAAGATAACTATTTTGAAATTTCCTCCATATTTTTATGATATAAGAGAATATTTTTTTATGATGCAACGAAACGAACGGGAAACAAAACATGTTTTTAGTTATATAAAATATATTGTTTAGTTTCATTAAAAAAAAATACAATACTAAAAAACACTTCAATTCGATAGATAAATTGTTCAGTTATTTTGATTTATAAATTAAAGTACTTGACCGGTTTTGATAACATTTATAATTGCAAAGTAAACCCGTTAAAAATGATTTAAGCGACACTTAGAACACAAGGGGAATATTTAAGAATACGTTCATATGATAACTTTTAGTTAGATTCAGATATTAAAATAACAAGTGGTTAAAAACTACTTCAAAAATACCCAAGGTCAAAAAACTATAGCCCACTGAATTCCCCATTGAATTGTATAAATTGAATTTCAGTGAAGCCTATGACTATTTTCATCGTAAATCAAAATATGTTATCCGGTTTAGAGTATAGAGGGTTACAAATAGTTCGACAAATATACAAATATACGCACGAAAAACATTACCATCTTTTTGGGCAGTCGGGTGAAAACATGCTTCCTAACGACGAAGCATTGCATGTTTAAGCTCTGAAGGCTTTACGTCGATGACAAATGGTCCGTATGTTCCTCTAACGGCTGCTGTAAGTCCTTCATACAAGATTTGTGGCTGCAAACGTTTACAGAAACAATACACGTCCTCGTGGATTTATCGTGAGGATACTTTGAATGTACAATTTTTCATCTTTTGGCATTCGTCTTAACAGTAAGTCTGCGTAGTTTATAACAAATACTTTTAATAAGTTTTCCATGCTTAGTAAAAATGTTATATTGCAAGTAATACACATCTAATATGAAAAAGTGAAAACTGATTGCAATTCGGCATGCTGAACTTGTGTCATCGACTCGTATATAAACCCATGGAGTTTTTTTATTCTATATATAGATTTGACCACAAGTTCGCTCGACCACGGAAGTCAAAGATACTGTAGCCCTAGATGGAGCATGCCTAGTCTGGAATACACTGGCTCTCAAGGAAGACTGCCGGACAACACCGTTAGGTGCTTGGCGACAGATTATACAATTTGAGGGTGGTAGCTAGCCAGGCGAGCGATAGGAAAAGCCCTACCACCATGCTATGGTTTCCTCACGATGTTTTCTTTCACCGGAAAACACCTTAAAAATATTATATCGGCGCGCGCCTGCCTTGGAACTTGTTCTGTCTACTATTGGTTAATATCCCATTCTTGAAATATTTCTTTCATACCGAGCTATAGCTTTGTGAATGAAAGCAGTAAGTTTCTCTTTCTATTTACGTAGAGCATTTCCGCAAGACACGAGTCTGATAGCCTGTCAGAACCGAAGGCCGAAACGAGCTGTTGTTTTAATTATAGGCTTTGAATCAGTTTCAAGGCTGTACATGATATTAATTTTATACCTGCTTCTGACACAGATAAAATACTAGTAGCCTCTGTAAAAGTTCGCGTGTCCACCTACTCGCACCTGGCTGCCTCGATATAACAAGTTGTTAGAATCGACTTAATAAACCCGACTGTTAAATCTTTAAACCTGTGTATCTTAAACATAGCATTTCCTATACCAAACTGCAATAAAACAAGTTAGTTATATATATATATATTTATATATTATATAATCTTGATCACCATTAAAAATTATTTATTTTTATATCACACTGGATGTATTTTTTTTTTCAATTAGATAAGTGTATACCCATCTAGGTATCCCTTAATAGTATTACAATCTAGCCAAAGGCTAATGAGTAATTTTAATTTGGCTAAAACTTCTACAAAAATAGTGTCTCTAAGAATGTATCCACTATTAACACGTTTCTTAAAATGTCTATTAAGGGGAATAAATACACTTTGTTCATGTGTTCTTTATAAGTAGCACTTGCACTAACTTTCACTATTACGAATTATTATTACACTACACTAATTCGAAAGGTTGTATTTTGAAAACATTTATTTTTTGAGATTACGTGTTGGCACCAAAAATATTTACTATTTATTTTTTAATTTTGATGGACCCTTTCTCATTCTCAAGTCTAAGACAAATGTATTGACATAACTCACATAATACGACTAGCCGTTTAGGCTCTAGGGCGTGCTAAAGAAATATACAAATGTACATACAGGCACTCTGAATTTTTGTTTCGTCGTTTATGGTTTTTCAATATTTTAACTTCAATCGTCAATAATATTTTTGCTAATATTTCAGCTGTCATAGATCAAAATTTATATATTTAGAAAAAATACTAAACCTTACGTAAACCTCAAAATTCACACTGCATTTTTGAGCAAGCTTTTAAATAATATTCCAAGAGTTAAAAAATATAACAATTCCGATTTCAAAAAACTGCACGTATCCTTGGTAAGTAATTTCTGGCTAGGGTCCAACTAAGAGGGAGATAGGATAGGGGGCAAGAAGGGGATGTACGGCACAGAGGGGGTTTAAGGAGGAAAGCAGGCATTCACGTTATTTAGAAATCCGCAGAGAGAACTCGGGCAGGACAAGTTAGAGCTTAATTTAATTTTAAAACCTGAATAATGGAACGCTATTGCAGGTTCTCATGCGTGTTTAGAGAGGTATATGTTAAATGCAGATAGAGCAAATTACGTTTGAAAATATATACATAAATAGCCGCGCTTCGATACATCCACTTTATATTTATTTAAGTTAGGAACTAAGGAAAAATCATTTTAAAATATGATAACTTTTAAAAAGTATTATTGGTTTATTATTTAATTTAGGAAAAAATAGTTTAAGTAATAAGTTTTTTATAATAAATCCTTAGGATGTGGTACCCAAAGGGTATACGTTTCGCTATAACTAAAATTTTGCTGTTCGTCCGTCTGTCTGACACCAGGCTGTAGGTATCTTATGAACTGTGTAGCTAATTAGTAAAAAAAACTAAAATGATATATTTATGTTGCCACTATAACAAAAACCAGAATAAAAAACATAACGCAAACCGCTTTCGCACGTCGTGCCATCTTTGTGACACGAACGTTTCATTTGATCCCGAATGAAATTTACCGAATGTGAACGAAAATATAGTTGAACCTTTCTAACAATCAAGTACGCTCAAAACCTGTATTGTTCAGCAAATGAATCAAACACACCTTAGTTTTTAAAATATAGGTTTCTATTACTTTTGCGTAGAATTCCTACTAGGCTCCCAGTTCAGCGAGCTTGTATAACCTGCTCGTATGCAAGTTGCCATTAATCTCTGTCAGTTACATCTCCCTCGCCATTACTCTGTTGATGACCTTTTTAATTTCATCACCAGCTAATTCATACAAATAATATACGAAAATACTAGCAGCCTTTTTGCGTGTGCGTAAAGTAAACAAGAACTTTATAAAAATTCACCAGAATTCACCTGATTCAAATGAAAACATAAGTGACACGATCTATGTATGACTTCATCTAGGTAATATCCACGTCATAAAAAAATAACTTACATCACGTAGGCCCGATTTTTTATTGAATAAACCTTCGCTAAATATCTTATTAAGGCACTAAAGGAGCCGGTCTACCTCTTCTGGCTAATTGTCACTGTATTGGATTTCCTATATATATTCAAACATCATTGAATGGAATACCATTAGTTTTTGCGAAATATCTTTTAAACCTAGCTAACTACATATTTGTAGTTAGCTAGGTTTAAAAGATATTTCGCAAAAACTGAGACCTGAGACAAAAAACAGCAGTTTCAAATTACGTTTTAACTTTTTTTAAAACGTAAACAAACCATTCGACAACCACTTTGACGGTCCCATTTCGTATAAATGATGAAATATATATTTGGTCGAGTTACTTGCACTTTTGCTAGTAGACAAGTAGCTAAAGGAGGTGCGTCGTCTCTTGCCTTAATAAGCGAATATTTTTAGAAATGGAAAAATCGGATCTTATGAAATATACAGTGAAGTGGAGTAAAGCAATTGGACCACTTATTGTTCGTGGGTCGTATGAAACGTTTGATAAAATTGTAGGCCCAGGTTTCTCTGAGTTACTGTCATAGGCCATGTCAGAATCTGTTGTATTCGAATTTGTTCCATTCGGAAATACACTAAATATAGAAAATAAAGTCATCTAGTCAATACCTATAAACGTCTTCGTCTAATTATGTCCTCCTTTGCCTAGTGCTTCTTACGGTAGAGTAGTCAATCTGAGAGTTGTAGAAGTTAAGACTTTTAATAATTTAGTAAGAAACTATTTTAATTTCATTTCTTGTCTTGTTCTGGACAAGAAAAGAAAAGACAAAAAAAATAAATAAACAGACAACATATAAACCTTTGTTAGTAAATTGCAGACTAGGCATGTTCTAACTAGGGCCTCAGTGTGGATGACTTCCTTGGTCGTGTGAACTGGTGGTTAAATACCTAACGACCGAAAGCTTATAGTCATGTGACCATGAGAGTCATAGCAGGAAACACATCAATGAGGTTCTCAATTCGTCAGAATTATTTTTTTCCATAAGTTCCCCGTTTTTCTGCTCAGCGACATCGATCACAAAAGTTGTTTTTTCTTTGAAAGAGATATTATTATACATTGCAGGTAGTCATGGTATACAATATATATTGAATATTTATCCAAATCGATTCAGTGCTTAGATTTATAAATCAAAATAACTATGCAACTACTATTTTAATTTTAATAAAAATGTAAATGGATCTAATCATTGGGAAGTTAAAAACTTTTATATTATTAAAATTTTAATTAAATTATAAATTTTAATTTTGGAATACATATAGTAAGTTCACGCATAAAAAGTTGCGACGAATTGAGAATTCCTCATTTAGAATAAATTTATTTCATCCATAACATAGTTTATCATAATACACAATACTTAATAAGTATAATTTACCGTTAATTATGGGATTATGAGAAGCGCAGTACTAGCCTTTAGATAAGTGATCTTTGAATCTTTTTTTTAGTTTGAAATGTTCATAAAAACAACTTACCCAACAGTTACATCAAAGATATTACTGCCGACGGAACTAGACACCGCCATGTCACCGAAGCCCTTCCTGGCCACGATGACCGACGTGATGAGATCCGGCACTGAAGTCCCGGCCGCCAGCAGCGTCAGCCCCATCACTTCTGGAGGCACCATTGCGGTGGCCCCAGCTACATTGGCCCACCACACCATCAGGTACGAAAAGAATGCTATCCAAACTATCGACCCTATAAATGTTATAGGGAACAGGTTCTTTCCTGGAAAAGAAGCAGGGGTTTGATAAGAACCATGGTTAAGGTTACAGAAAGGGTAACCGTAGGCATTCTATTTATAAATATAAAAGAGTAAGGCTATTTGCTAGTAATCAACGCAGAGCCTAACCCACTGAACGTAAAACCAAGAAAAGGATTCTTGGAAATTCAACCGCTAGAAGAATGCTAATAAGGAAGTCAAAAGGGGGTACAGCTTCTGTTAATTAAATAAAAACAATTGAAAATATCAAGAGATAAACATGAAACAGAATTAACCCAAGTCTACTGTAAACTTATATCGATGTCTATATCCTATTGACCAATAGTTCCCAAGCCCTTGAACTGTCATGTTATTATTTTAGTAAACATTGAGCGCCAGAAGGTAGAATAGGGTACCATAGGGTAGAATCGCTCTTTAACTATTATTTTATACTCTCAAATCACTTCTTGCAAAATAATGGGAGAGGTTGCATACGAGTAAAACACAGATAAATTTTATCTATTGCTAGTATTTTTGTCCGAGCGAGCGAAACGAGCGAATCGTGTCTGCTTCGAGTCTGGCAAAATGTTCTTCCGTTTGTCAGTTTGTATGTTTGTTTGTATGGATATGTATCCGCAAGAAATTTTGTACTCGCGTACAGGTCGTAGTTTCCAACCAATCTTGACGAAACTCGGTGAATGAGTACTACGTATATTTAGATTTTTTTATCGTTGCCGACTTTTGATTGGTTGGGTATTTCTCTCAAAAAAAGAGGGAAATTTCGTTGAAAATGCAAATACCACGACGATTTTATAAAAGTAGATTTCAAATACTCTTAAAACAAGGTCTTAAATACTTTAGCAAATACACGAATGGGCGAAATACATGTCCAAGGTAATCAAAGCTATTATTTAATTGACGTCAAAATAGAAAATTGCAAATATGGCATCAGTAGAGTGGTTGATACTTGGAAGCTTGAAATGTTTTTAAAGACACAAAGTTATTGTGGTTGCAAGGTCAACAGTTCAAAGAACTACTAGTATATTTTGATGTTTATTTCATGAGCAGCATTGAAAACAAGAAGTTTCGTATTGATAACGTTCAAGCGGCGAACTGTCAAAACAAAATCTAGCCTGCTTGCTTTCACTTCTTTCATGCCTAACTCTAGTTGATTGGGATGCTGCTCGCAACTCAACTGACGAATTTTTATGTATTTATTTCGATTAGTACAAATACACCAGTTACATAATGAAAAGGAATGACAAAACGTTATGGAGCACCTTGCGTAGAAAAACAAGGAACCTTCTTTATAATGTCGCATATCTTGTGAATCGACTCACGACACGACGCGTTTGTCTTATATGGATTACTTATGCGCGATCAAAACAGCGACAAAACAGAGAGTTGGGATCGGCTTGTGATAAAAAACAAGCTTCCCTTTTGTATTTTCGTTTTTTTTATATCAAAAGTTGCTTTTTTTTTGTCACAAATAACCATATTCTATTCTATTCTAAACATTACGTGTGCATGTGCTTGTGTTTTGTTCATTGTAGGCATATGGATATCATGTATATGTATTAAACCAAAAAAGTTCCCAAATAACCCGTGTAAAAATTCTTTTATTAGATTTAAAAACATAGAGAATCAACAGTAGGGTCCACCCTTATTTATACAGCAAGCTTCAAATTTAAAACCCCCCTTTATAAACTATTATTATTATTTTATTTTTCACACAACCTTGACGTGTTTCGAAGCACCTTGCATTGCGTAATATTAAATTCGATTTACGTTTTATATTCGAAAATAGTCGGCCATGACACGAGGTCGCGCCCCGTGTCAGGGCTGTCTTTTCCAGGACACTTTGTTTGAAAATCAATAGAGGTCAAATCAATGACGGTTTGATACTGGCTTGGTCTGAATCTGAAAGTGCCAAAATTGCGCCTTTTACTCATATAACACTAACTTTAACCCGCGGCTCCACCGCGTTATTTTTGTTTTTCTTTAAAAAAGGTTTGCACATTTCGTACCATTAGTACCTTTAAAAGTATAACATAGGGATACTAGACTAGTACCTTCACTACTTCAAATCATATGTGTGTAAAAAATTAAATCGATCTATCACGAAGTAAAACAAGGACAAACAATTTAACACAAACTTTCGCATTAACAATGACAAGGTAGTATGTAATAAAAATGTTTTTTTTAATCTACACTAATATTATTAGGAGGTAAGATTTGTGATTTTTTCAATGTCAAAACATTTTATGATCTAATGTATTTCATCGCTTGCCCTGCGGAAATAATTTATGAAAGAACAAGAATATGTCCTCCCGAGCTAGCCGCGTGCATGCAGCTGAGAAGGATAGCTAGTATTCATTAGTATAATTAACAAATCTGTCATAAACTACCATAATAGTTATGATCAAGTGATGCAAGTACTTGGATACTAACGAGTATACCAACCGAGACTTTATAATGAGGAACCAAAATGCAGCTCTACACTATAAATCGGTAGTTACCAAACTTTACTGCCCCATCTACATTTTATAAGCCTTTAAAAATATATTCCTCAGAGCTTTATTTCCCTAAACAAGCATTATTTCGCTGAAAAACTCTGACCGGAGCAAATATGTAGTTTCACGTAAGAGGTCATAAAACGTAGTACGTTTTATGAGGAATTGTGTTCTAGGACAGAACCTAAAAGGTCGGAAACAGACCGTACTAATGTTGACCTAGAAATTTTTGAGGCGCTCGTGCACTGTCTCTGAATTAAGCTCTAATCTATACATATACGAATATAACAGATTAATTCCGGACTGACTTATAATCGATAGGAATCAACGTAGAACCAAAACCGCTTAACCTAGAGATATGAAACTTAGAGTGTGTATTCATTAGTAAGAAACGATAGTTGGAAATTCAACTCCTAAAGGGGTCAAGCAGGGGTTCAAACTTTAGAACTTCTTTTAATCCCATTTAAATCACGTGCAACGCCGCGGGTGACAGCTAACTAATCACTTTATATACTGATTATTAATATCTATAAATTGTACCTTAATCTACTCGTATATTACTAGAATATATACCAAAAAATGTGTAAACACGAACATTGGCTATAATTATTAAATTGTCTATGAAATTCATAACCTTAAATTAATAAAATAAAATTATACATTGAAAATGCCGTACAGTTAACAACCTTTTATTCAGTTACTAGCTGATTCCTGCAACTGCGTCCGCGTGGTATTAATTATTCCCTCTATTTAATTTACTATACCATTTAATTTACTATACCATATTATATTACCATACAAAATTTCATTTAAATCGTCCAGTCGTTTCAGAGATTAGCAAGTACAAACAGAAAAACAGAAAAACATTTAAAATTTAAAAAATATATATGAAATAATTTTGTTTTACTTCTTACATACCACTAACTCGGTTTATAGCACATTTGTTTCATGTTACAGAAATTTGACCTCTACAGTTTATGATATGTATAGATAGATATATATAACAGTTATAAATGCTGGCGGTATACATACAAAAAACTTAAATAAACGTTTTGATTTCGGTCATTTTATTGATGTTAAAAATACTGAAGTATTATCGTTTATGGAACGTTTATAATTAAAAAATACCTTTTTTGATCCAATCATTCTCGGATTAGAATCGGGCCAATGAACAAACACCTCACAAAACCGTCCTGACCGCTTTAAAATTCGTGAGCAAGGCGCGCCTTTGGTTCGGCCGGATAGTTATCGAAAGGGCAAACGTAGAAAAAAACAATAGCTTTATTTTCCGCAAATATAGGCACGGATTTGTGTTTATTTCATGGGGATTTGGTTCAATAAATATGAAAGGTTCCACGATAAAATAGAATTTGCTTCGCCTCGAATGCGTGGAGCCCGAAAACTTATGTGGATGGGAAATTCGGTATAATTTTTCAAGATTTTCCTCGCAAGTTCGTGGATGAGGGAAGGTGGATACTTTATGGCATTATGATGGACTGCCGTAAAATTTCGACATTTATAAACTTCAAAAGTAGATATATTTCTAAAGGATAAAGGTGTGTTTGAGTAAAAAAGTGCTATTGCATTAGCCGATGTTAAATTTTACGCAAGTACCTAGTAATGTTGAAAAGTGTAAGCACTCGTTCTTAAAAGTAATGCACACATGCCTTAATGGATTCGGAAACATTTTTTATTAGATCACCCCAAATATGTGCATTTTATCAAAATAAATTTAGAGCTACTTAGGTTTTTAAATAATGATTACTGAAAATAATATACGGAAAATGTCAGTTGTCTTTTTATGAAGGCAAAGGTGCTTACCGTCAGAATTTAGGCATCATCGAATGACCGAAAAAGCTTTAACGGTTTCGACGCAAGATCAAAGCTGGAAGAGTACAACCAGTAATAAGGCTGAGTTGGGGCACAGAAGAAATCTATCGTAGGGTTCCGTTGTAAATAAAGTCACACTTATATATGACAAGATTCATGCAGATTTATATTCAGGGTTATAGTTCAAGGTGTAGTAAGTCGAAACAAGGTCACTGTCTTAATCATTGACAACTTTCACACAGAATTCAAGTAAAAGAATTTGCTATTTGCCATCATGACTACAGTAAACCAGTTTTATACAACACTAACCGAAAGACGAGTAGGTAAGTATTCTCTATCTATGGTTACAGTATAGCTGTATTCCGTGGTCGTGCTAACTTGTGGTCATATGCCTAGCTGTGTAGGATAAAAAAAATAAAAAACTTTCCTTAGTTCACAGCTCAAGTCAAAGCGAAACCTGGATCGCTTCTTCTGACTACTCCTGACTTCCGCCAGTGCCAGCGTCTCTTATCCCACCTCGTACCGATGAAACGGTAAACGATTCATAAATGTATGAGAGAGAAGCGACACTGCCGTTATTATTTCGTCGATAACATAATACTTTGTGTCAAAAACCTTGTTTCTAGCACCTGCTGAGGTTTTACATACTAGTAGCTGTCACTAGCGGCGTTGCCCGCGAAATAAAATATAAATAATTTAATAAAAATATAAATAAAATAATTTATAGAAGTTTCAAATTTTGATCCCCCACTTGGCCCCCATAGGAATTGAATATTAAATATACCCCTACCTATACCTTGTAATGAATACTCTCTCATAACATCACCTACGTTCAGCAGTTTGGGCTCGAAGATTTTTTACTCTTATATATAAATGTATTCGCAAGGATATATATATAGATTAAAATCTGCTACTTCTTCGTATTACAGATTAATTTAACTATGAGTGCTTTTGAAATGTTTTTTTGATAATAATCAAGTAAAAGTGAGTATACCTTTCGGCGTCCTGGTGTCCGGAAGTGTGATCCACAGCGGGACGATAATGGGCGCGACCAGCACATACGTGATGCGCTTGCGGAATCCTGAGGGCCACGACATGTCCAACGGACTCGTGTCCTCCTCCAGGTCTCCTATCTGAAAAAAAATATACTCATTAAAATTACTAAATTTGTAGTGGGAGAGACATAATAATGCGAAAGCATTCTGATAGATAGGCTAAGACCATGAAGCAGTAAAAGAAAGCTTGATGACCTACGCAGCCAATGGCGGCCTAGGACAAGCTGGCGTCACGCGTTGACTTATTTAAAAAAGATTGGAGCGAATATGCAGAAAACAGAGAGACGTGAAAGGCTATTTGAGAAACCTTTGCCCAGGAGTGGGACAGGATTGGTTAAAAAACTTAATACCCTATCAAACGAGGTTCATATATTCTCGAGCATGAATAGCTGTGCGTGTGGCTATCATAGATTTTGTAATTTATTTATTTATTTATTTGCTCATTACAAGTTAAGAAGGTGCATAGAGCCAAAAGTAAATAACTTATCGCATTAGATATGATGGTTTTAAATTTTTGATAAGTAATATTTTGTGTAGCCAATCGTTAGTTAATTGAGCATTTTATTTCATGGTGCTTGTAAATAAGTGAAATCACGGAAGGAATATAATAAAAACTGAATTAAACTGCGTCGCTAGGTAATTATTATAAACAAAATCGGAATTCTACTGAAAAATTACTAGGATTAATATTTGAACTATAACCAATTCATTACTTATAAAAAAAATTCAGGGCTTTTAGTGCAACTGGAGAAAAGTATATGCCAGAAATTACGAGACACTTCGGTATGAGAGAGCAGGTCGAATGGAAAATCTAGAAACGAGGTCCCAGCCGTTCAAACTTACACTTCGAGTTATTCGAAAAGTTTGCTCTTTACTTCTTTAGGATTCCAGACAAGCGAGAGTAGGTACTTAACGAACTTGCTAGAATAAAATACGGTGTTTGAGAATTGACAGCGTGGTTTGGAGAAATTTAGTATGTTTTATTTGTTTAAGCGGGGAAGTGCATTTTTCGAGAAAAATCAATTTACTGACTACAACAATATATAGCTTTTACTTATTACCTACAGACGACTTATCTACAGATAATCCAAATGCTTCACCACCCGAGGGCAACGTGCCTAAATTTCTAGCAGCATTACTACGCTCTATGACAATTCTTATACGTTAGGCCAGATAAACATTCTCATTATGATAATCGATAAAAAAATATTCACGCGATTATTTTAATGTTGGCTCGCCGTTGTTCTTTTTAGATCTGTAATCGATATAGCTACAATACAATAATTGTTTATTGTCAGCACAAAAATACAACTCAAAAATAATCAGAAACAAATAACATAACACAAAAAGCTTATCGATAAAAGCGACCTCTTCCAGTCTATCAATCTAGTCAAATGGAATGGAATATTGGTGGTGCAAAACAGAAAATAAAAATATAAACAGTAGTGAACACAGCATAAAAAAAACAAATCATATTTCATATAAAATAATAACTAACTACTTATATACTCGTAAATAATATAAGGTAACAGCCAAGACATTCAAACAACAGAAATACAAAATATAAATTAGTGAACAACAACGCTTGACGGGTAATATTATATTGCTTGTGCTTTATGTAAAATTTTTGGTATGTTTATCAGCGTGAGTGGAGCTAAAAATCAATATTTTCACTAAACCCTAAATTGACGTTGGATAATTAGCCTCTGTTTTAGTTTCAAACTAAATTTAAACTTTAATTCTGAAGTGAACAGATTTTCATTACATGATTTTGATCCATCTTTGACCACACTACTGTTTACTATCAGGCAAGTTAATGGTCAAATATAGATCTATATAATACATTTTAAAACAGCTTCCCCAATTTCCATGCCCCTTAACCAATTTCCAATTTAAAACCTTACCCCTTCACCAATTTTTCAACTCCCAAAGGTTTTAAATAAATATTCTCGTGGGTGTCAATTTTGACGTTGCGGACACATACGGTGGAAATACAGGTGTGAGAGATGTCCGGAAACCATGGTCCAAGTCGCTACATTATTCACGGAATTGTGGGATTTGCGGCGAGTTACAAATTGCGGGGAACGGCCAGTTTGTGAATGTGACTGTGTTTGTGGAGTATACGGTGTTTTGCGACGGGGAATGGTCCACGGAGGCTCGCAAAAAACTACTAAAAAATAATCTTGGTAAAAAAGATTATTTTACTTTCCATTGCTTTTTGTAATTATCAAAGATGAAAATATACTATAAACATTTTTGTTAGACAATATACTTGCTCATGACCATAGCTCATATGATGTGGAAGCGACAATGCGGGCTAGGTTGTAGCGCGCTTGCCTACAAGAAAGGGATTTACTCGGTACTTAAAGAAAAGATAAAATCAAATATCGAAGATGATAGTAAGCCTGGCAAAGGTTGCCATGTTTTGTCTTTAGGAACTACCGTCCAGAAAAGTTTATTTTTCGATTACAGTCAGTGGCATCATGCGGTTAGTGTATTTGTTAATTAAGTTTTATTATCAAAAAATTAAAAAAAAAAAACCCAACACTATTTGATAGAGTTATCATGGAAATATTTGGTTCTTCTTAAGTACGCAACGGGCGTTGTTCAAGTTTGCATACTTTTACCAATATTTATACCTAGTTCTAATCACTTCTCATAGCTAACTTAATGATTTTCATATTAACACTCAAAGATTATGGGAACCCTTGCCCTAGTAGTAAACTTATCTTTGATAAGACCAAATATTAAAGACAAAAAAGTAATAATAAAAATAGTAGCTAAACCCACAAACCGCGGTATAACTACTAAGTTCAGGTGATCCTAACTAAGTTCAAGGATTAGCCAGTGGTTTATATTCGATAACATTAAAACCCGAACGGAGGGACAGATTCTATTTGTCAAAGTTCGCCTTGCCATAATCCCGTCTCTAGATTTTAGCTTGGACCTACAACTTAGATTAGTGAAGACTACGAATATAAGTTAATATTAAAAAAAAGTCGACTTCAGTAAGCCCCTATTCAAATTTTTCATTGATTTTAGTAAACGTCACATTTTTTGTTTTCATATCGTTCTAGGCGTTTCTGAGAAATTGGGGAATATACATAAAAAATAAAATTCCGTCGAATTAAGAACGTCTTCCTTTTTCATTTGTTATTGAGATACAAAATCACAACAAGAATCTATATTATAATAATAGATCAATTATTTACGGAACATAATTTGTTCTTATAGCTATTTAAACTAAATAAAATAGGTAATAATTAAGTAAAGAACGAAGTGTTTTGTAAGCGTTTACTAACCGCCATTAGCAAACAAAACAAGTTAATTAATCTCTTTACAAACCCAACACCATGCTCGCCGACCGCACCATAGTTCATCATCATTTTGTAATTGTGTGCAGTATTCGCAAATACAGCCTTACCGCAAAAAGCGGTCACAAGCGCCTTTCAGTGTCTCGCCGCGCAAAATTTAGATATTAAGGCGGAAATATCGCATAAGTATTAGCTTTTTTATAGTTTGTTACAAGCCCTTTTTTTGGGGAGTTATGCTATAGTAAAATTTTTAATTCGTGCATATATGTTAAACGTGTTTTTAAAACGTCTATTTTGGTAGGGTTGTTCAACCTTCATATTATTTTTCTGGACTCGACCTATTTCTATCAATGCAACCCTCAGCTGTTTTGTCATTCTATTACTTACTATCAACTTAACCAATCTTTTGAATTCCCAACTCATCCCACTTAGACAGCTTATATTTTATTTTTTATGTGTTAAGATATTGGTTTAATTTTTTTACGTCTCTAACAGCTGTGAAGCATTGATGTAACAATCCTGAAATGATACATTGGAAGTATTACAATTATATTGATAGGTTTAATAATGTATAGAGTTTTTTTATGAATTAATTAATAATAATAATATTATATCATCTTTTTCTTGGATTCAGTTTCGATAAAATGAAAGTTAAAAGCTGTAAGTTAATTTTTGCTTTTTTTTTAATCCGTTTCATACTAAGGGTCACTCATATTCATTTATTCAGCAGCGCATATAAATAATTATAACTAATTTCCTTTATACATGCGAAACAGACTGAGTTCGTATACTATTTTCGAGTATACAATACACATAGTCTTAACAAGTCCATACAATTGGCAACCATTGTGGCTTAGCACAGGCCAACACTTCCTTTGTTCCTGGACGGTGACAACCGCTGAAATTAATGACTCTACCTATCTGACAGCGAAACTCCTTTGAAAGTGACTTGCGGCATAGAAGATGCTTGCGAATAGAAATCTCGCGCTTTATAGAAAAATTTTAACCAGCTTAAAAAAGAATTAGTTCTCAATTAATTGGTTTTTAAGGTTCCAAATGCAAGGGTAAAATAGGGAATACCCTATTACTGAGAACACGCCGCGTTTGTTCGTCCGTCTGTCTGTCACCAGGCTGTATTTCAAGAACCGTGATAGCTAGACGGTTGAAATTTTAACAGATAATGTATTTCTGTAACCACTATTACAATAAATAACTAAAACTGGAATAATATAAATATTTCAGTTGGCTCCCATACATCATTTGCCGTTTTTTTCAGGATATTAAGAAGGATAACAGGTGTAAACTTAAACTGAAGTTATATAGAATAATACCCAAGTTTTTGTGCGCGAGCTGAACGATTTTTTCTTTCTTAATTGCGCCAATTCTTTAAGTTATATGCCTTATATGTCCCATCTTTATTGTCTATACACATACAATGCTAAAACATTTTGTATCCGTCTAAGTGTTGTCATTCCTCTCAGCTAGCGAGTAGCGACATAGAAACAATATCGTGTTCAATTTCCTGTGTGCCAGTCTCCAATTACACAGGGATCAATGCAGACGCGACGTCGACACGAATTGATGAGCATATTATATCACTATATTGTTCTATGTAATACTAAGTATAGGAATATATTATTCGACAAGATATGTACATTTCAATAGCAGAGGACGACTCCCTGCTAATATTAATAATTATTATTTGGAACGATACTGCTTTAATGTACAATTATACAAGATATCACAATATACACTTCGATGAAACGTCGTAGAACCGCCTTATTGTTATTACTCTCGGTACTCTTGGCGTCATACTTCCACGTCAGAATCCATCACGGCCAATCAACTAAACTTATGATTTGGGTTAGCGACGCTACCTATGTCATTCTTTTTGACACTGCCCAAGACCAACGCTGCTGCAGCAGCTAGCATTCTACGATAACCTCTATATGGATTAATATGGATTCGACGTCTCGGACATAGTTTGTCACTTCTTTAGAACTTGGTCGATGAGTTTGAGCTAAACATGGATCTCTTCCTGCATATTGAATGAATGATTGTAAATGCTGCTCGCAGCCCGAATTGTACAGGGTTATCGGTGAGGCGTGTACTAAGCCGAAAGAAGGTCACTACTAGGTGTGCTATTAATGCATAATATGTTCCTAATGCAAACTACCAACTAGTTGATCAATCTAGTTGAAAAATGGGCAGATCATATAATTATCCACTTCTCAAATATTCATAGTTAGCAGTTGAGCAACTAGTATTAAAATAGCTCAACTTGATCCAGTTCAGCAATCTAGTTGTGCAGAGAGCATGTAGCGAGTTATGATTAAGAATGATAAGTTGAAAAGAACATACCTATTAATCTTCATGACTAATTTACCTCTTCTATAGCATCTAACTGGACGTCCTGCGCCAGCCCGCCGTTGGGCAGGTCCAGCGGCGTCTCTTTAGGCTGGGCGGCCGCTGCCGAGTGCCTGGCCGCCGTGGCCCCAGCACCTCCAGCAGTAGGTCTCGTAGCTTCCAGTAGAACCTTCAAGGAGGCTATCGCGTGCAGCTGCGTCGCCTTCTCGTCTACTTTACCTGGGGACAAAAGGCCGAGTGAGACCATTTATTTTTATAAGACTATTGCTTGTACTTTGTCCAGTGGGACTAGGAAATTCTTTATCGTAACTATTTTGTAACAAAATATTTTGTTAAATAAAGCTAAACAATCTCAATAAATTATAATTTTGATTATGTTTACAAATTTGAGTAAGCTTATCCATAGAAAAGAAGCCTTTGTCTAGCTTTGGCGCCGTTATCTTTCAAGTGGCTCAAATTTGAGAAAAGTGACAGACAAATTTCATTAAGTGAAAAATGTATCTCTACTGTAACATTTTTTATGAAATCAATATATTAAAGTAAGTACTGATTTGCTATGAATCAACATAGAACCTAAGAACCGCTGCAAAGACATGACATTTAGAGGGTGTATTCATTATAGTGTGTGGGGTGTACTAAGGTAGGATTTTTGTAAATTCAACCCCTAAGGAGCTTATGAGACATAATGGATGTAGATAATGTGGGTTCAAAGTTAGAAAATTCAAATATTCCATTTTGTCACGAGTTACGCTGTATATTAATAAAAAATAATATATTCGTAAGTATAAATAATATGTCGAATAATTCCATATCCGTATGAAGAGGCTATGTCTAAGTTTTAGCATCATTCGGCAGAATTCGATACGATTGACTGATAAATTACACAAAAAGCAAAAAATTGCTGTGCCAAGCTGCAATTTTTTTATGAAATCGAAATATATAGCGACAGGTTTTTAATCTATCTTTAATCTGTATCAATCGCGTTCATACTAAAACACAAGTTTAAAATCCAATGTAATCAACCTCACCCGAATCACTTCACCGCTACTACAAATTCTCTATCCTAACTCGATTCTACTTCACTCAGATGAATATTATCTGCATAAACTCCACAGTTACTAGCTAACTGGTAGTCTAAACAACAGTTAGTGGTACATAACCGTAGCTACGTCATAATACAGTTAAAAGCTACACGTTGGTTATCTGTATCTCTCGCGAGCAGACGGACGTATGTCCTAACTTAGACTGTGTGTATGATAGACCGTGCAGCCTAGTTTTAGTCGAGGAGTTACTGAAGAGGATGATTACGAGTTAGAAAAAATACGCTCACATTTAAACATGATAAAAATCCACTGTCATGCTTTATGACTGTATTGTTGTTGGTTTTTAAATAAAGAAGTTATACTTGACAAGTTTAGTAGCCTATAAAAAAAAATCAGTTATTTTGATTTCTAAACCAAACTTCTGGTCATATTTGTATGTGACTAACTAGAAAGTATTTTTATTCAAATTAAAAGTATTTTATAAATCGGTACAATGACACAGAGCAATCCGTGATTGTACATAAAAAAAAATAGTCTGCTAAAATGTGTAAACACTATCGTATTGCGACTAAAATACTTTTGAGGTTTGCTTATTTAACGGAAATGAAAATATTTATGAATAACCAAAGTTTATTTTGCTACAAATAAAGTGAAGACTTAACAGTTATGTAAGCATTAAGTAGTGTTTTTTACAACATTAATGAAAGTTGTTAATGCTCTCCAAAATCGAAAACAAATAGTTTTTTTTTCTTACAAACGTGCTTTAAAAAGTATTATAGTGAAGTTAAGAACACAGCCTCTAGATGTGCCTTATTTATATGTAAAAAAAACCTAATTCAATCAAAAATAAAGTAGACTGACACCTTGAAATAAAATTAAGCTACGTTTATATATTATCTAGTAATCGTAAAGCCTGGTATCTCTCCGCCAACCTCGCTTGCACATAGCACAAAAGTTTAACACTGGCCTCTCATTTGACCTATTTTTAACAACTGCAACAAGTAGTTACTGCACCTAGTTGTATCATTTCGAATGCGAAATTAAAATGTGCAACGCTGCGAGTTGAGGAGGACTGTTATTAATAACTTTGACGTCGGCTCTAAGTGTTTGAAAATTTACAGTACTTGAAATTTGCGGTTTCGACACTGACCTGAATAAAACAAGTACGCTGGACTTCAAATTGTCAAAGTAACAGTGAATCTATTTAATTTCCGCCATTATATAGCTGATAGTAGTGTTTGCGTCCAGAGTAAGTACATGAAACTAATATTAGTGATGGGAAAATGTAAATTTTAGCACCTGCTCCGGGGCAAATTGAATCGTCAGAAAAACAAGTCTAATTTAGTCTATATAATATAAGCAAGCTATAAGTAAGATATTAAGATTCAGATATTTTATGCACTAAAAGCTTATTTTGTCTTATGTAAGCCAGTTACATTTTTAATAGACTCCAAAACGATGTATACGATAACTTTGCATAAGCTTACCTTACGTATGATTCTAGACATCTCATTACGTAAAGCATTGGAACATAACTTCGATTAAAGGTCAGTCAAGTGAGTTTGGCGAGTAAGTAGTGTTCTTTGGTTATATTCATGCAAATGTTATGCATTAT
The DNA here is from genome assembly GCA_947049295.1 of Ligdia adustata. NCBI lineage: Eukaryota > Metazoa > Arthropoda > Insecta > Lepidoptera > Geometridae > Ligdia > Ligdia adustata. The sequence goes on from OX346229.1 coordinate 10,298,273, forward strand.
GTTAGTTTGTCATCGTTAATTTTAGTTAAATTTTTTAGTTAGCTGAAATCGCCTTTACTATTTTAAATTAAAGTGCGCAATGGTTGGTCCATAATAGGGAGAAGTGAGAAAGCGATTTACATTGTTAAGGTAACACGCAAGGCTAAGTATGTCTGGTATAAACGCTAACGTCTGAGCATCCGCCTTAAATAAATCCTTGTCTAGCTTATAAGCGTACGAGAGCGGTTTTTAAATATCATAGTAGAAGATATAAACGTTTTAAATTCTAATCTGCCAAAATTCATTGAAGCTGCTAATAAATAGCCTTTGTAAGTATTACATTGTCTTTAAAAGTTCATTTTTTATGTGTTTTCCATATAACAATAAAAAATTCAACGTCACGCTCACAAATGAGTATTTTATATAAAGTACATTTTGAAGAGTGATGTGATGCGAGGATGCTGCCTAAGATGACGCTTGCCTGGTAATAGCTGATTTATTGGCTACTTAAAAAGACCTACCTACATTATAGCTATCCGGAGTTTAAGATTTGTTTTACCTATAGTTTAAAAGATTGAGTCGAAAATCTATATCTTTGTATAGTCTATTTATAAATTTGTGTTTGATAGTGGGGAGCTATGTGCTTGAAACATTAATGACTCGTATCTCCCTAACTATTTATAATAAATTTTAAGGAAGAGTATTGTAAGTATACTTCTACGATCGGCCTAGCAGAAACTGGTAGAGATTCGCGAGACACGGACTCCCATTTATCGCTTTGCGTCTACTTTTAACAGCTAAGTTGTGGAATTCATTGCCGAGTTTTATATTTTCCGATAGATAACATCTCAATCTTTACAAATCGCGAGTGAATTAGTATCTTCCAATGTTTTAGACTATATCTTTTGCAATAATTTTTGGTGTTGTTTGGTGTGCAATAATCTTATAATCTTTTATTCTAGGCAAGAGTGCTACACCATAGACCGCATCGGCGCTTTACATCAAGCGAGTTGCAGTCAAGCGCAAGCCAAAAAAAGAAAAGTGTTTAATACTCTAACCACCAACCTCAATATCAAGTTCAAAATGTCATGGTATACCTTAGGCTATAAACATGGTTCATGTCATGCCAACATGTCATACAATATCACCGTAGTACAAGTTCATTACGAGGGAAAACTGCCGTTTCTTACTTTACTGTAGTCAAATAAACTAACATAAAATAGCCATATCTTAAGTCAAACATGCACACAAAGTTTAGGTACTTTTGTATCTTTTTTCTATACAGAGCGTGCTTTATATTTGAAGTTTGTCGATAAGGGGTGTTCAAAATTTACGTAATACAAAACAGTTTAGAAATAGTGTCCACTGACTTCAATTTTTCAAGTAAGCGTTAATACAAGTAAGACTGGGACCATTTAAAAGAGTGATTTTTTTTAGTTGTTCTATGGGCTTTTGAGTAATCATAAAATGTAATAAAAATTATCTCATACAAACGTTGAATTCTTATCAAAATCGCTACCGTATTTTGATTTATTAATCAAATTGACTGAAATAATTGCCTGCCGATTTAAAGTAAATAAGCAGTTACTTGTGTTACCGTGTTTTATCAGACTTGCTTACATATTACTGTACATATTTATATATAGGTATATAGTTAGTAATTGTTTCGACCTATATCGGGGCTTTAACTTGCCTCGGATAACATTTAAACGTTCATTAGTTCCGCCCGCCTCATTAAAACAATTGCATTTTGGATGTGGCTATGAAAATCTAATGTTTATTTTTTAATAAATTTATATTTTAATATAACGTAATCATTTTGTGCATATTAACCCTCCTTCCAGGGTCGCACAGATGGGCACGGATCTCTCCTATGAAGGGGTTGTAGGTTACAGTTCACCACGCTAGCAAAATTGCGAGTCGGGAACTTCCATAATTTTTTAAAAGCTCTTAACCTTTTCCAAGCCAATCTAGTTTCCGCAAGATGTTTTCCTCCGTTGAAGCTAGCAGTAATTAATTCTATTATGTGCATTCATAAAAAACTCAGAGGTGCATGCCTGACCCCGGGGATTGATCCCGCGCCCTTTCGCTTGCGAGGCAACGAGTTTACCGACGGGGATTAACATAAAATAAAAATAAAAATCTACCGAATGTTATAAATATGTATAATACATGGCTACAGAATATTATAAATTTAATCTAAATATATACCAGCTGGTAGAGTTCTCAAAACGTTGGTCTCAATGCCTCATTGAATAGCAACGCCTACATTTTGTGCAAGGTTAAAGCCAGCATAACTTATACTGGTATAGTATAGTTCCATGTAAAAATATTTGAAAACTCCAAATGACTTACAAATAAGTCAAAAGAGTCAAACATCCATACATAGAAACTGACAGACAAAAGAAAATTTTTGAGAAACTCAGAGTATAGACGCTTTGCTCGCTTGGTCAATAAATGCTATACATTTGAATAAATATGCATTCAAAATATATTATGTTGTTTGCTTTCCATTAGCCGAATAGATATGCGATAGTAATAATTGCATTTGTTGCTATCAGCGTTTGACATAAATAAAATGTTGTTTTTTAGTTTATTATCTATGGTTTGATTCATATTAATATTACCTTGATAAAAAGAACAACGGAATAAATAACTATCAACATATTTATTATTTTAATTGTACAAACATTGATTTTGTTATTGCACACCAAAATAAAAATACAGATAAGCACTAACATCGTTACTACATTGGGCGGCCTTATCGCCTAAGTACACCCCCCATCACCGTATAATGAATACAGTATCCAAATTTCATGTCTCTAGGTCAGCAGTTTAGGCTTCGCGTTGATTGACCTATTAGTCAGTCAGTCAGGATTTACTATTTTATGTATATAGATTAAAATAACTTATATTGAAAACAAAAAAAAAAACTTTTTCTTTATAGAGCTTTATTTTTTTCTGTCTCCGAGAAATAAGGTAACGAACATTAAAAAATTGTGAACCTATTTATATTTTGCGAAGTCGGAAGAAAAATATGTAATTTTTGTACATTTACAACCTGAAAATGTTATTTTATTATTAAAGTAGGGTGTTATATCGTAATCCCATTTGCAAAATTAAATAGATTGTTAGTTTAATTAAATACTCTTGTTTTCAAATAGTTCGAGACCAATTTGGGCATCAACTATATTTAATCTTTGGAAATCATAAATAGAACCTATAATCACTAGTAATTATGCGAATTGTTGACCTCGCGATCACAATAATTTTGAAGGCTTAAAAATATCCACTCTTCAAATGGCTTTCAAACATGTCATAGGCAAGTCAAAAGTGACTTGAGAGGTGTACCAAAGGAACTGATATCTTTGATTCGTTCCGGCAAGCCACAGTATTTTAGACCTTGTTTCTCAAATAATAAAATCTACTTTTATAGATTCACCGTAGTTTTTGCATTTTGCACAAGTAAACATCCAACATTTTTGGGAGAAATACATTTCTAATAAAAACTACCTAATAACAAGTAAATAATACTAATCTAAATTTAGTTTCATCAAGATTGGATGACCACACACATCCATACATACAAACGGACAGACGAAAGAACATTTTGCCAGATTCGAATCAGAGACGTTTCGCTTGCTCGGTTAATGAACGGGTCTACCCATTGTTCTATGGCCCTTTTTATTTATTTTTTGACAAGGGGGAAATTTTTTAAGATACAGCATACGAGTGCAGCAGAGTTATGTAGGATAGTAACTACTAAAACCCACCCGTTGACCTGCTTCAGTGCTTTATGGAGAGCTCCAGTATCTCCAAACAAACTCGCCGGCGCATGTGCTATAGGCCTATTTCTATCCGTGGATGGTCAAGCGTTATTTTAACCTTTTCTAAATCCGGGAATCTAATTTAGGAGCTTTTCATACACATATCGTCTTATATCAACGCCTACGCTATTTTATATTCATTATCTTTAATATATATGAAACATGTACCTAAAGTACTTAAATAGATTAAATCAGAACATAACTGTTATAAACATAGTGTTTGCAGCACGGAGCCTATACAGCCTCACTGGATCTGACACATGCCTGTAAAAATTACTTAGTCAATTCGATTAAAAAACCAAAGATTAAAAATCGGACCAATTTTGATACAATTTATATGTGAACTCCCGGTTAGAGTGAAGCATTAAAGAGGTGGAAACAAGAGAAAGCAAACTTGGTTTTATATAGAAAGCGTCGAAGCGGCGAACTGAACAAATGTCAAAGCTTTTACTTGCTTTTGTTTTCACCTCTTTCATGCCTAAATTTAGCCGATTGGGCCCCAGGCAGAGTTTTCCTTTTCAAACAAGAGAAGAATTCTCCAAAACGGTTCAGGTATACGTTCCGTACGGGTGAAAGACTCACTTGAGCGCAGGGACTGTAATATCGATATAATTTTGGTATCGATATCAAAATACCGATAAACATATTATTAGGTAATGGGGTATCTCTTTATCGGTATGAATACTGATATATTATTTCAATACATTAATATCTACACTTTTATGTGTATTTAATAATACACATAAATACCGGCATATTATCAATAAACTCCTACCGACCGCCGCCCGTGGGTCCCGTGGCCGCTGTGCATGGTGGTATAGCGTGCGACGTTGCCACTTTGAACTTATCTATCCGAGATATTTGGCAACACCGACTACCAATAAAATTATCGATAGCATTTTACTGATAATTAATAAATTTGACATATATATCGGTATTTTATGGACGTTTAGATATTGATATCGATCATTTATTTATAACTGTTGCTTGCGCGTTGCATATTTTTACAGTTACAGAACGAAGTTTAGCTAAACATTTTTTTATGTTTTTGGCATTTATTTATTTTGGTTATTTCTATTTATATTCCTAACCTTGCAATATCACGTACTAAGCAGTCGCCGTATAGTATTAATGAACGAACCACATGGCGAGCCTTCGAATATAATTATGTCCAGCTGTAGAATAGAATTAGCTAATGTTGATTTGATGCGACAGCAACCTTAAGGGCTAGTAAACCCAGGCACCGAAAGGATGGAAACATTTAGTACCTAGAATTACTAATCCTCGAGAGAGCTATGTGTCTTCTAGCATTCTTCTTTCTTCTATTACACCTATTTTGGCCCTTTGACGGTCGCCGTGGTCTAGTGGGTAGCATGCTTGCTTCAAGATCCGACGGCCTCGGGTTCAATTCCCAGTCAGTGTTCAGAGTGTTCGATGAGTTTAAACATATGTCTTCGAGTCTGGTTGTATTTGTGCGTGTGTTTGAATGGAATCTTCGACACATGGAGAGGAGAAATCCTAGTGGGGAGCTATGAGTGGGAAACATTTGTTAGTTTTTTTATTGTTACTTAACTTCAGTACACTTTAATATCTTAAAATAATCTGAGAAGCTACAGATACGTTTTGGAAATAACTTGTTGGAAATATATTTCTGTATTACAGTCTGTAATTACCGATCGGTGGAAAGGAGTACGTCGACCATCAAAATTTGCTCTCGGGTCAAATTAAGCGAAGCAGGTACACCATTTCTAACTGACTAACGTCTCACGCCTCATCTTGTACCAATTGACTGAAAACGATAGCGGTAAATAATGTTATCGATACTCATAATGTATGGCAGGTGGCAACGTCGTAGTTTAATTGAAAATATAGTTGAACAAATCACACTTAATAAGTACATAATAATTTGTATAACAAAGTTATAACCTTTTCCTTCGGAGATAACTCAGTGCTTTTATTTACCTTGTTCATTAAAGTATTTTAGGAATCGTACCTGGGCCGTTATTATCTAACTGTTAACGAGATTGCTTGAGACGTGTTTAACGTTATGTTAACGCAATATGTTATTCTGATGATGCAAAACGAGCGTGTTCCGTGCCATGATACGATATTAAATTTGACATCGGCTTAGTCAGTTTTGTTCCACGTAAATTCTACGCACTTAAAATCACGCGGTGCGTTAAGTTTTGAAATTTTCATAATAAACTAGCTGACCCGGTGAACTTCGTACCGCCTAACAGTTTTTTTTGTAATAATTATTCTGCTATTCGAGACGCTGGGTCAGCAAATATTGACATTAATATTTATACGATACTAATGACACTAAATTTTTTTGCCTACCCGGTACCTCCCGACTAACTCTTAAACTTTATGGTATTAAAGTTCAAATTGACTTTTAAGTATTATTACGAATCGATTGTATGTATGTATTATTATTTTTTTCTCCGTCAGAACCATCCTCGTACTTGAAGGAATATTCTAAAAAAAGAATTAGCAAAATCGGTTCAGCTGCTCTCGAGATTTTCGCTTCGCAACACGTTCAGCGATTTATTTATATATTATAGATAAACGTCCTGTCAGAAATGCAAACAAATTACCTTTATCTTTATGTGCATACTATTTTCATGTGTAAATTATTTGAATCGCTTTTCTTATTTCTAACATAGAGTGAGACAGAAGACAAACAGCAGTGAAATATTTAGACAGTCTTATATATAATGTGTTCTCTTTAGTATACAAGAGATGGTTAGAACAAGAACAACAGTACAATCACTTACCTTGATAAAGTGCAGTGCGTTTCGTATACGGCTGCAAGCCAGCTTTTCGGCGTGCGGTGTGTTTCAAGTTTACACCTACCCTTTTGTTCCCCCCTTTACCACCTCCTGACCACATTTCTTTAGAGGTAATGTGCTATAGCTTGACTAAAGTGTCTTATGCGCATTTTGTATAAAAATTTTACACTTGTACCTATGCAAAAAATATAAGAAATTTAAACTAAGGGTCATTATGTACATATGTGCCTCATTTCAAACTTATTATAAAAAAAACAAGTTCTTTAGATTTACTATAAAAGGTTTAGATTTTCAGTAATTTATGAACGCATGTCAAATAATTAAATTAACTTTAATAATACGTTTCATCTTAATAAATTTTGTAACTGATAAGAATTACACCTTTTAAATAGTACAATCCATGATAACAACATATTTATCTTGAATTTGAGATCATTTCTTTGCATATCTACTAGGTACTTCTGTTTGTCGAAATAAATCAGCCAATCACAAAAAAAGTCAGACTATAGTCAAGTTGCAGCCTCCCTTTCCCTCAACCATTGTTTCGGGGTTAGCCCCCCCTTCGAGTGCAGTGCAACCCCGCTACAGGGGTGAACGGTAACTCAATCCTATACTACACATAGTCTAACTGCATTTGGTCGAGATGATTAGATTCGTCGTTTGAACGTGCCGCGATCGAGTCCAGTTATTTTGTCCAATTATGACCGTAGGTCGTGTTGAATGTTAGACTAATAACGTTTGTAGTTCGTAATGAATAATAGATGATAGCTCTTTTTGACTAGTTTCTAAGATATTTTATAACAATACTGAGTTGTGCTAAGTAGATTAAATTACAATAATGTCAAAAATGACCTTGGAGGGAAATCTGATGGGAAATCTGATAACTAAGAGATTATCTGTAGATCTCAAGTGGCATATTGATAATCCATTGTCTACTTTTTTATGTATAGTGTTTCTAAAAAAAAGTTAATAATCTCGATAAATAATAATAAATAATATCGATAATATTTTCAGTTATTTTGTTTTAAAACCCAAAGTGTTGGAACGATTTTGAAAAAAAAAAACAATGAGAACACAAGAGAAGTTACTTTTAAACAAAAATAATACTTTTTTGTAAACGAGCAAGCCGACGCCGAGGCGAATACATAACGAATATATATATTATTAGGACCTAACGAACAAAAATAATACATTTGACTTAAGTACCTCTTCTGTTAGGTAGAGGTTCTCAAGGCTCGCACTAAACGCTTTGCGTCTACTTTTATTGTGCGAACTGCTAGGTGGTAGCTACTCGCTGCCGGCTTCTCTATTTCCTGATAACTATAATCGGGGGTTTTTCAAGTCACGAGTGAATCGGTTTCTTCTAGGCAAGCGTGCCACATCTTAGGCCTTATTATCGATTTACATCAGGCGAGTTGCGGACACACGCAAGCGTAACTCCAATAAAAAAAAAATGGGAAGTCGGTAAAATTAGGTGGGTTTTGATGAAAATTGCAATCAAAGATTACATTCATACTATAGCTACATAGTATATATATTTAGTTAAATCATTGTTGAAACGCAAAGATTTTATTTGCCAGACTCGACGCAAAGACTTAATTGTCGCTCATTGCACTTGGTCAATAAATGCAAATTATTCGAGAGTTTACAGAATTCCAACCATTCTTTGTAACCAACCATTCATTCTTTTTAGGGGCATTTCTAAAATCATTAAGAAACCATTGTGTCAGCTTTTAGTGGCTCTAAGATCTGAAACACTGAAAACTGGCGTGCGGCCAAAATGTCCCGCGCTCTATGCCAACAGTAGATGTTTCGGATAGACAAAAAATATCTATGCGCATTATATTTAGGTATTTAAGCACATGCATATTTTCTGTATTTATAATAACAAACCTACCCGTATCTAAGAAAACTTCGGAATATATTTTATTATTGAAACTTTTCAAGTTAATCTGAGTTGTAAACCAAACTATTTCTTTTATAATTTTGACAATGATTTTAGTTCGCAGTTTCGCTTCCGTTAAACTACAACTCGCCTGTTTTACATCAACGACTAGGCCTAACATGTAGCGTGCCTATTTTGACAGTGGTTTGACTAGAAAGTAATAACAAAAATAAAATATTTAAAAATATATTTTTTCAAATCGATGAATCTACAACAACTAGTCCATTCTTGAAGTTTTTCTTTTTACCTGATTGCGAAAGAAGGAAGGCTATGTGTTTCGAGTGTGTATGTATTATTATGTATGTAATTATGTATTATTATGTATGTATTATGTATGTAAGTATTATGTATGTAAGTTTGTATGTATATTCCTTTGGCACGCTCGAGAGCTTCAACGGTTCGTCGTATTTTTTATGTCAGCGGTGTCAATAGATTCGTCTTAGTCGTGAGAGTGACATTGGGTATATCAAAATTAAAAAAACAAAAACATAAGGATCTTACACGGGTTTAAAGATTTAGCAGACGAGTTTGTTTGAAGTCACTTCTTAATACTTGTTAGAATTGAGTAACCGTCCACCTCCTGAGCGGTACGAGAAGAGCATAGATAAAGCAAAGCGGTGCATACCTAACTCACCATCATGCATCGGGTCGATGGTGTGAATCATGAGCTGCAGCAGCCCGTGTCTGAACTTGGCAGCAGGTGGCGGCGCCTTGCTCGGCCCCGCCGTCGCCGTCGCTGTGTTGGTGCCGACTGACGTCTCGCTTGATGTCGTCGCGTTGCCGTGCTGTGGAAGACGAACATGAACTCGTCAGCAAAGAGCATAAAGACCAACCAGCTAATAAGATAGGTAGATAAATCAACGCTTTATTGTAGACACACAAAACCTAACAATACAAAAATATAAATTTACATGTAGTGCCACAAGTGGCGGCCTTATCGCTAAAAGCAATCTTTTCCAGGCAATCTTTGGAAACTTTTGAACATAATTATGTATAATAAGAGTATTTTTACAAGTTCAAAGTTCTTAGGGATGCTTTACAAGAGAGCGAACGGAATATTTCACGACAGGCAGGATTTGAATCTGCATTATATAAGTTCTAAACCAATCTAAGTTAACTGTTCTTTGAGATAGACCATTTAGTATAAAATGTAGATAGAGATGTACTTAAGCATCTATTTGAACCTACTGCAGTGAAATTTCACACACACTTAAACAGATATCCTATCCTTTAAGCTGAAAAATTTGATACGTTCTTACGTCATAAAGTTTTATTGGCTGTCTCTGCTCTACAATGCATAAAAGGTAACATAGCAAGATCGGAGGCTGAACTATTGATCTTAGGGAATTTATTATTGATTTGATTTTTATTGGGCTATGGTGAGCACAGATTACTTTCGACTTAATACGAATAATATTTAAGAATATTATTATCAACATCACATTTTGAATTATAAATAGTTAGAAGGTTTTGTTTCTCTTGATTATATTTCGTCAAAATAAAACGGTGAAATAGCTGAACCACGCGTCATCTAAGACCTCGGTCAAACTGTCAACTTCCGACGAAGTAATGCATTATATGGCAGTCACTTTCCGAAATTACAAAACATCGCAGTGCGGGGAACAGTCATATAAAACTAGGGTACCGAGGCTTTACTGTGGCCGACAAGCGATCCATGCGATCCACTTCAGGCTTTGTGTTATCACTACGCGACCATGAACCGTACCCCGCTGCAATAAGGTGCTTGGTCGCGCGGCGTTTTCTGCTGCGCGTGAAAGGCATCGCTAATGCTGGCCACGGTAAGGCTCCAGAAGAACTCTAGCAGATGGCGAAAGTAGGGTAAGCTCTGTTATTAGAGAGTGCTGTGTTTTTATTTTATTCTTTAAATGTTTTGAGATTACATGTTTCATGTGACTCACAGTAAGGGCAGATGTTTCTAGGTTGTGAAGGCTTCTGGTGTGGGTTTTATCTTTTCTTTAAAATTGCTCTTGTCATACCTGAATTTCTAAAGTTTGACAGAATCATTTACAAACCAGACTATTAGTTTAATTTTCCATTTGGTCCTGACAAATTAATTTGGCCTAAAGGTAATATTTATCTGATCCTTTTGAAAATAGCAAGTAAATTAAAAAAAATATGTTTCAATACATTTTTAATCTATTCAATAAAATCACTGCAACTCGTACAATTAAGTTACTAGTGAGTTACAAACAAGTTTTCAACTTGTAAATATTACTATTTCATGGGCTGATTTGGTTATAACCACTGATATAAGTATATATAAGAAACCACATATTTTTCTCGTTTATGGGTTATATCATAATTAAGCTACAATCTTACAAATTTACAAAAAATAAAGATTTATTTCAGTCTAACCTGATCATTTAAAAATATATAATTATGTAATGTTCCTTCTTGAATTAATGTAATTGACGTGCAAAACGCTCTACTACCTTGTAAAAAAACATAAATTAACAGTCCAGTATTAAAAATAGTTATTTAATATGACTTGCATAGTGTAACTCATCGTTATAAGATCAACAAATTCTATGATGTGAAACGAAAACATCAAAAATTAATAAATTTTCTTAATAAAGTTTAAGTCCAACGTCTATTTAGTTTGGGGTCTATTGCATAAATACTCAATCTAATGTTGACGTTTTATTATTACAAATGTTTGTTTAGATATTATTTTCTCTTCTCTGGCTATTCATCATTATTTATTTAAGTATAGAATGACCTACGCTAGTATTTGTTAAGACTTGGAATGATGTGATGGGCAATTCCCCCTCCTTTGGCAGCCATTACCCGAATGGACGATGTCTATTAGGTTGCAACTGTTTTTTGAATGATAGAGCATCACTAACTAGCGAGTCGGGTCTGTTCCTAACTATATATGATATCATTTTTTTTTAAGATATAAATTGGTTATTTAATAACGAGAAATTATCTTTTTTATGAAATAATATATATTAGCATGTATAAAGAAAATTAATTTATGTTTTGATAAGTATAAATAAAGCATTATACATTATAATAAAGAAGTTTTAAACTTTGAATGCCAATTTGACCAACTTTGGGATTGAGTTTCCATAAAACCTTTCTTAATACACACTTTATAATGAAAATCCCGTGCTAATTTCACGTCTCCAGATTCAGCGGCTTAGGCTCTTATTTATTACTAGCAAAAATCAGTTAGTCAGGACTTACTCTTTTTATATATATAGAGATATTAATGACCGAAGAAAACATTTCCACGTCGAGTCTGGCAAACGTTAATATAGCATGGCAACCTTTTGTTAAATGCTTTTCTCAGTTTGAAAGTTTTAGGGTTCCGTACCCAAAGGATAAAAACGGAACTATTACTAAGACTTCACTGTCTATCCGTCCGTTTGTCACCAGGTTGTTAAACATGAACCATGATAGCTAGAGAAAAGGAATTTCTACGGATCGTGTATTTCTGTGGTTACTTCCCAACGAGTAACACCCCCAACTATAACACTGTGACTCGTTGGCACCTAAATCAAAAAATAATTCCCAAACAGTTACCCTGTTACTCGTTGGGAATACTTTTAGTGTTATTACCAACGAGTAACACTGTGACAATTGGGCGTTACTCGTTGGGAAAATTATTGTAAAACTAATTCGAAACCAGTAACACTGACATTTGTTGGAACAAATTTTTACGTTATTCTCAACAGTAGAAGTGAGCAAGTCTCGAGAAAGAAAATCAAACACCTTTCATTTTAGTCATCAATTCTAATAATTATCGTAACAATATACATTAACATAATTACTCTAGTTTTAAATTTTAATTTTAAAGATAATTTGAGCTATACTTAGAAAAAAATCATGATACGCGAGACAGTTAGATACGTGCCAATAACAATGTGGAACTGTCAGAATCATACAAATATGATACCTGCTCCATGTATTAAGAAATATATTGCATGGTATAAAAACGTTTACATGCTAACAAGAATAAATATTTTATCTATATTGTAATAAATATCAATCAAGAGGCGGCGCAGATTTCCGATTTTCGACCTTATTTACATTTGCCGGAAAATCATCATTTTAGACTCTATAGAGCTCACTGTCTCCAAATATTACGAAAAACAAGCAAAATAAAATATGTCGATAAGGTCGAATACCGCGTAAATCTTGTTTTTCCAATTGTAATCGTCGATGGACACTTTAACGACTTTCTTTTCTTCTTATTCAGGTTTCAGGTTTCGGAATTTTTATTTCTCATAGGACACTTACATTTGAAAAAATTAAAGTTCTTAATTAAATGTATAATAAATAATCGTGATTTAGTAAATTTATAAAAAAACACACAAACTAATAGCGTAAAGTTGACCCAGTTTGAACTAAGATAGATATGTATATACAATAATAGATATTTTTTTAATAAAGAACTTTGAATGCCAATTTATTCTTGTTAGCATGTAAACGTTTTTATACCATGCTACATATTTCTTAATAAATGGAACATGTATCATATTTGTATGATTCTGACAGTTCCACATTGTTATTGGCACGTATCCGACTGTCTCGCATATCATGATATTTTTTCTAAGTATAGCTCAAATTATATTAAAAATTATAGTTGAAACTAAAATAATTATGTTCATGTACATAGTTACGATAATTAGAATTGACGACTAAAATTAGAGCTGTTTGATATTTTTTCTCCAGACATGCGCACTTCTACTGTTGAGAATAACTTAAAATGTTGTCTCAACCAATGTCAGTGTTACTGGTTGGGAATTAGTTTTAAAATAATTTTCCTAACGAGTAACACCCCCAATTGTCACAGTGTAACTTGTTGGGAATTATTTTTTGATTTAGGTGCCAACGAGTCACAGTGTTACAGTTGGGGGTGTTACTCGTTGGGAAGTACCCATTTCTGTGGTCTCCATATTCACTAATACTAAAAATTGAGTAAAGTACATATAATATATTGCCGTGTTTTGCTCGATATTAGTTATCTAGGTCATAACTTCCATTCCATCTTGGATCTGAGATTTTTTTCAGTTTATGGCGTGTTTTAACATCTTATCATTGTTCTAGCATCGTCTTAAGGGTGGTTCTGATAATCATAACAAACAACTTTGTTTTACGACTCTTAACTAACTGGACTACTCAAAAGTCCTGCCACCCTTAAGCGCATGCTAGTTGATACTCGTAACACGTACATAGGTTTTCTTAGGCATGTCGCAAGTGTATTAATAATTTACAAAACTTTTCCAGATATTTACTAATTTTAATTCAATAACATAACAAGTGGTTAGAAGCGAGTTCGAAAAATCCGACCGCTAAATCTAACGATTTATAACCTGTGTATAATCCTTAATTTCTTTGTTTATTAAATTTTGATGTTCCCAGTGTCCTTCTCACGACTAAGACAAATCTATTGACACCACACATTAAAATACGACAAGCCGTTTAAGCTCTATGGCGTGCCAAAGAAATATACATACATACACTCGAAAACGTAACCGCCCTTTTTTCGCAGTCGGATAAAATAACGGTCAGGTTTTCGTCTTTTTCTTTATAAAGCTACTAAATATCGTTGTTGTGAGGTCGACAGTTTCCGTAGCTACTTTTTTTTTATTTATGAAGACAAAAGTAAATCCTTCCTTATTTTTCTCTGTTTTTTTTTCACACCTCTCATTTGAAACGAGATCACATAAACTAGCGCGTTTGATCTGTGAGGCTGCGATCGTCGCATCAAACTTCGATTTAGGTCGTAATAAACAAAACGACTGTTTTTATTTCACTTTTTTAGGGCACTCGACACCTAGGTGTGAGGGAGACAGAACGTACTTGTTAACGTACTTCGAGTTATTTTTGGCAGGAAATCGTGACTGCGCAGTGTTCGGGACCTTAAAAATATTTGGGTACAAGTCTTTATTATTATATACTGTTTTTGTGGCTTTGCCAGGGGACCCTTGACAAACGAATAAAAAAAAATAACCTTTCTTAGTACACCAATAATTATACAATTATATAAAAATATATTATATTTTCAAAATGTCACTTTTCTTTTGTTACCGGAATGTTTATAAGAAGGCTGATGTTTTTCGAGTTTATGTTTGTAAAGGAGACATCAGCTTTTGTATTGGAGGAGGTTTCGAATTTTCTTACACTAATGTCATTTATACTGCTGTGCAGTATAAAAATAGCCGGAATAAAACCAGTGCGGAAAATATGTTTTGCACCGCCACTTGTCCGTGATATTGAATTAATAAAAAGAGTAAACTGGCAATACTAATTGATGTTAAACGATACTATTCATTCAAAACATGGCAACTCTTGGCCAGTTAATCGCAACAGAAGATCGTTTGACGTTAAATAATATCACCAAATATAACTAAAATAGTTTGACTATGTACGATGATAATTCAAACATTTTTACATCATTTTCAAAAATTAATATAAAAATATGGTGGTACCGAAATTACATATTTTTAATTTTTATATTTTACTACAATATTTTTATAAATTTATAATTTTTAATTGTCGGAACCGCCGAAACCACTTTAGACTGTGTTTCTTTGTATGTAATATACAGGGTTATCGCTTAGGGGCTTACTAAGCCGAAAGAGGGTCACTATACTCATTATAATGAACATCTTTCACAAAAGGACTAACTTTGAATCCGAGAAAAAAAATCAGCTGTTTTATACAAAAAGTCGTCGACAAAATGCAGCAAAACGCTGATTATTTTTTCTCGATTTCAGAGTTGGTACCATAGTGAAATTTGTTCATTAGGATGTGTACAGTGACCTCCTTACGGCTTAGTACACCCCTAGCCGATAACCTTGTTTATGTCTAACCTGAACCGTTAAACCGATTTTGATGTCAAAAGTGTAATTAGATTAATCTTTATTTGCAGATGGTAATAAGCTTTACTAGTAAAATGCCTCAATTCCACTTGTCAAGATACAGTAGTCAACAGTCTTTGCAGTCGGGTTTTTTAAAACACACTTCTAAGAACTTGTTTATTTCTTTAAACGAATATATAGATCTTTAGCTGTCTCTTTTTTATTTAGTTCATATATTTTCAGCTTTTTGTAGTCAATCGTTCTACATCTTAGGCTGCATCGTCGATTCATTTAAAACCAGATGCAAATAAAACAGGCCCATTAGTAACCTAATTTAGCTTTCTCAAGTAGTTAAAACAAAAAAATGACTTCAAAAAATCTGATTCCTAAAACTTTTAATCCACGTATTTTATTATGCCGATGCAGCTAGTATAGCCTATGACCATCTGCAGTTGAAGATAAATCTATGGAAACCACTCACATTTAAATACGACTAGCCATTTATGCTCTAGGGCTTGATAAAGAAATATAAATGCACTAGTAGACCCGACAGACGTTGTCCTGCAAAAATCTAGATACCGATTACAACGTCATCTACCGGGCTGATTTGTAAAACTAAACTATCCAGGGTGCCACCCAAACGCATACATAAAAGTTCATTCAATTCGGTCCAGCCGTTCAGCAGGAGTTCAGTGAGATACATACGTACAGTAGAATTATCAATATAATTATATACACTCGAATAACATAAGCATCATTCTTTCATTATCGGCTAAAAATCTACAATCGTGTAAAGATTTTAAAATTGTACACTTGCACTCAAACCAAATGTCCATTTCCATGGAGAATAGAAAAGAAACGAAACAATTGAATGCACACAGGCTATGCGCGACCGGCCCTGATGCCCAAGGCAATGGGCAAGTTGCCAGACACTCAGTATATCTAACAACTTGTATGCATACTGTCCTGAATCGTTTTCCAACATTCCCAACCATTTCACATTGAAACGTTATGAAACTGCGAACATATCGGTTACGTTCGTGTCAGTAATTTTTTGGAAACAATTTTACAATTTATCGAGAGAAGATAAATGTTCAGCTTGTGTTTTTGCAGAAACTTACTTTATTTCGCTGCAAATTGAATGGACGTTGAACAATTTAAATAATAAATAAGTTAAAGAAAATGGATCGTGAAATACATTTAATATTTATTTGACGATTTGTATCTGAAAAAGCGAAATTAAATTTTGCAGGACGATACAAATGCGATACTTTATTAGTTTTTCAATAAAGACGAACTGATTTATGTTTTATTGATGATAAAAATATAAAATCAAAGCCTATACGAACAACGCAAAGCCTATACCGCTGAACCTATATAACTATAGATACATGCAATTTGAGTGATGTATTCGTTATAGGGAAGTGTACTTAGGAATATTTTTTAGTAATACAACGCCTATGAGTAGTATTTTTTTTTACCATTTGCTGTCAGGACTAAGGCTGTAAGGACCTGGAGTTTATTTTATTTACGAAAACTTATTGGAGAGAATGCCGGTTTTCATCTGGCCCAACGTATAAGCATTGCTTTTCAGCGTGGTAATATGCGCTAGCATGCGAGGTACCCTGCCCTCTAGGTAGGAGCATCTTTTTTGAAGTTTCTTAATAAAGGGTCTTAGAATTTGAATCTTCTTAATATATTTTTTTTCACGACAACTACTACTTTGAATAAAAACTGTTTTTTTATTCAAATTAAATTTTGGTTTACCAGGCTATAACATAATGCAACTTAGTTTGATTTTACTTTAAAAAATAATACTTTTCATTGAATATTTTTTTCTTGTTTTTTTTTAGTATTACCTCAGAATATGACAGTAGAGAAGAAGAAATATACACATAAAAACAGTAAACGCTTGCAGACGTTACCAAGTTTGTAATAATAGTTCAAAATATACCTTAAAAACTTGAAAATTCCTTGAAAATCTGCAAATAAATAACCACATTAGTCACTACTACTATGTATTCTATTTTTTTAATAAAAATTACGTAGCTCGCCCGCTTTTTAACTATAGTTTTATAAGAGAAAATCTATCTACTGATATCTAAGAGATACATACGATAATAATATGTTATATTTACTAATTTATTAGGATATGACACATATTATTTAATGGTTATATATTTAGGCTCAAGATCATGCTCTAATAAACTAGAATCTAGTATATAGAAAAGAATAATTACAATTAGCATGTCTTTTCTAAGTCAAACTACTTATGATCTAGTATTTTATTTCGACTACCTCGTATAATATATGTAGCATATCATTATAACTATTGACAGTTGTTTTATCGATATATTATGATTATAATCACGACGATCATGTCGTGAAAAAGTGCCTTTCCATCGCAACACTTAACAAGAGGAAGATGGAGGCCTCCAACCTCTTGGATGACAAATGTTCGTGACGAAAGACATGAAGAACTTGGGTCTTACGGATGACGACGCATACCAGCGGAATAAATGGCGCCTCATGACCAAGAAAGACGGCCACGCGTAACGGGACAAGGCGAGGATAAAGAAGACGATAAAGAAAATTATGATTATAATTAATAAGTAATTGATAGTAGCATTATAAATATTATTCCTATCATCTGAGAGTTTCCATATTGTAGATAATACGTAACTTAAAACTTGTAGATATTTCTTATACGACTTTGAAATCCTTAATTGCATTTCATTAGGTTTAATTATATTTTCTTCCTGGCTTAAAAAATGGGAAAATATTCTCAATTCACAGGAAACTATTTTCTCAATGACTCAAAGAAGCATGGACTGACATAAACTTTATCAATATCAGTTCAGTAATTGGATTATCTGTAGATCTTAAATGGTCTATAGATAATCTTTCTGCTTTATTTTTCTTATTGTTATACGAGTAGTTAGTTATTTTGTTTCTTAATAAAGGTACTGGCCCCTTGAAAAAAGTTAAGTACCTACTTTAATTTTTAAATTAAATGTCTAGGAAAAAGTCTAGGCGCCTAAATTATTTCACGGTCTCCTTTTCATAAGCTTTACTTGTTAAAATCCACGGAAATATACGCACGAAATATGACATTAAATTGTGTTTCTATAAATCTAGTGGCATGGGTCCTCTGAAGGTCCGTCCGTCCGTCAGAGACCCTCGGGTTTATCCAACTATTAATTAAGTTGACAACTCACTGCCCGAGCTAGAGCGGATTATAACTGACGAATTTCGAGAGATAAGGTTTAGTTTATGATGGTATTCGTGATTTGCATGATATCTGTAGTTATAGAATTAACCGACGTTATTTATATGTATATGAGTGGTTTATGGTTATTATTAAGGATAGAATTTTGATGAAAGTGTAAAAATTGCCCGTGACCTGTAGATCATAGCCACGAAAAAAGTTTTGACGATAAATTGTAATAACTAATTGCAAAATTGCCAAATTAAGCTATTAACATCTTAAGCATTATCATTAGCATTTGATTAATCAAGAATTTGACGAAATAAGAAATTGGCAAATTAAGATTTTGACTTGTATCAAACGATTATTTGACGAGTGTGTGCGTAATCCCAATTAAAGATCTTACTAAGTGTGGTGGGTAATGCCTGTATCCTAGTTAAAATATGTATCTATATTAATGAAAGAGTTATGCCATTATCATTCATCATCATCATCATTTGTCATTTTTAAGGGAATAGTGTACTAAGATAAGTTATTAGTAAAATTTAAAACACGTTTAAAATCCATTTTAAGTTGCAAGTAACGCCGCGGGTAACTCCTATTAGTGACTTTATATACCAGAAAAGAAAATTAGGAATACATCTGTTCTAAAACTACGCGATTTCTTTAGTCAATATAGTTCTTTCTTGTAAAAACTCATTCAAGCGTTGACTTCTTTTCGTTACGCTACGGCGTAGCTTAACAACGATGAAAAATTGTAGGCATTTGCTACGAATAACTGTGCTACGAATTCGTAGACTGTTTCAATCGACAAACGCGAAAGAGTTACCAATGTTTTATAAGATTAATCGGAGGGTACGCTTAAGTCTTTTAGCCTAGTCTTGATCCTTTTAACATAGATGATTAGACAATTCTATTGGTTAAAATACTACTAATATTATAAACGCGAAAGTTTGTATGTGTGTTTGTTACTCTTTCATGCTCAAGCAGCTGAACGGATTAGAATGAAATTTGGTACGAAGATAGCTTAGTGTCTGCATTATCACATATACTACTTTCACCTTGTATTAACGCGTGTAACACCGCAGGGCCCAGCTAGTGGTCTATAAGGTTTAGTTATAATAAAGCAGGATGGTAACCGATATAATTATAGTGTAAGTTTCTTTCTATAAACTCTCAATCGGCCCCACTCGATTAATTAACACAACATTAATAATCTCTTTCTTTTTAACAAAATTAATTAAGAGCAAACACTTAATTAGCCGCATTTTTGCTAAAGTTTCTAAACTGGATTCACTCGACAGAGACATCCCGTATCTCCGACACCAATACCATACAAATTCGATCCCTAGTAATAAAAGTTAGAGTTCATTTTCCTTTTTTTTTCTGAAGCACCCGGGGGCGACCTAATTCGAAAACTTCTGCTGTCACCAAATTCTCATTTCGATTGTGGGGCAGGACTTTGTCGGGGGAAATTGACACTTGGGTGTCAGTAAATAGAGTTGAATTTGGTCGTGTCAAGTTGGTTGCGTCATTGTTTGAAGGTATTCAGGGGCCTTTAGGAATCCGGTCGGCTGTCGAGTTGCGATTCGAAGTGTGGTGCTTGTAAAGAGTTCTGTAACTTGATGTAAGAGGGGAGGGGGGTGTCAGTATGACGAATGGAAAAGCCTGTGATCTGTATTTCACATCGTAAAATAAGTACTAATGCTTCCAACCGCAGTGGCTCTCACATGGTATACTAGGTACGCTGCTTTTCTACGAGGGTTACCAAACTTTTGGATCATCTGTAGTCTATTAGTGCTTTTGCAACTTTCTGGGCCCGAAGGCTCTTTGAGTGATCGGACTGCTCCGTTTTCGTTATAGTTTTTTTTTTTTAGAAAGGTACTTATTAGAGAGATTAATAAAATATTAAACGTTCATTAATTAAGAATAGACTTAATAAAATGGTGTTAGAAGGATACAATTTAAACTTTAAAAGCAACAAATAAAAAGTGTTTATTTAAAAATAAAGCTTTTAATTTTTTTCTTAAATACATAGTCACATTATTTTTAATGCCTCCATTATAATATTTTCGCTGTATAAAATCAATTTAATCTCGCGTATATAAAATAACACATACTTATATCTATATGTACACCAGGAAGAGAGACTTTCTTATGTACATACATAATATCATTCATCGCGGCATCTTCCACAATTTCGTACTAAAAATCTCGCAAAGCCGTTAGAGGTCATAACCCACCAAGATCTTAAGAAATTATATCTTAAATAAATAATCTTAAACTTCTGATCAAGAGTCTCTTCTCTTAGATAACAAGATGTGGTGAGGAGAAAGCAAGCCCATGGAACAAAATTAATTTTACACTTCTCACTATTCTAGAAATAATATGTATTAATTTAAAAATAATGATTTATATATTTCTACTCGTATGTAACGTAAATTTAGAAACTAATGAAAAGATTTCAAAAAAAATTGGGAACAAAACATATTATCATTATAACACGTAAAATTTAAAATTATAAAACCTTTGACATCGTCATATTGTGCTAGCGGCCATCTTGGATTTGAAAATAATTATCATAGCGAGCATTCTACTAGTCAAGCTCATTTATTTGATAGGTATCCACATTGAGGGGGTTGTGTAAAAACATGTAGTACATTTAATGGCAGCGGTCATCTTGGACCAATTCTCATCAAACATAGCTAAGAACACTCCAAACTAATTCCTTTTCCATACCTTTTAAACAAAAAATATCATGGTCAGTAAATCCGTTTGGAAGCTACAATGCCACGGACATAACAGATACGTCAAATTTATAACAAACAGCTCATCGTTTTTGGCGTCCAGGGGTTAAAAAGAGAAGAGGAGAAGAGAAAAATCTTATCTTAATACAATATGTAAAGATTCCCAGTGCGGACGTGCCCTTATTATTTACGGTCGCCTTTGAATTTATAGGTACACGAGCATACCCATTGGTTTCATCCCTTCGGAAAACTCTTGGCTTATTTTTTTGTATCTTCGAGAGAGACGTCTTACTAGTAAATACGCTTTAGCCAGATTCGAGTACTCAAAAGGTGGACGAGCGCATGATCGCATCTATTGGCGTCCCTTAATGGGCTGATACAAACCAGGCTGTTGACAATCTATACTATTGTTCGGTAAGCTCGAGCAAATATATACATGCAAATATAATGTTTTTGCGTTAAAATTATAGTTAATTTATTAGTAGTAAATTTGCAAGTAGTGAATCCACGTACTTTAAATTTGTTGACCTCTATACTTGTTAAGAATTTAAAAAAAAAATAACGGCAAACACACTTGAGCTTATTTTTATTCGATTCAATTTAGTTTTTCGTCGATCAGTAATTGATTCAGGAATCTTAATTGTTTGATGCGAATTTTTTTTTACCTAATATTAATGAAATTGGCCAGTAAATTATGTCGTAATAAACTTCCCACTTTTTAGAAGAGATATCCCCTTAATTAAAAGTACCCAACTCAAAAAAGAATTGTAGATCCTATCTATACAACAAGTTTCGTCAAGATTGTTTGGAAACTAAACGTACGCGAGTACGAACTTCCTTGCTAACAAAAATACAAACTGACACACGGCAGAAAATTTTGCTAGAATCGAAGCAGAGACGCTTCGCTCGTCGGTCAATTATATCAAAATCAGTCCAGCAGACTATATGTTCTCAGCCAAAGCTTGATTTTTAACCCAAAGCTTGGGTTAAAAATCAAAACGACAAAAAAATATTGGCTTGTACTTAACTATATTTAAAAAAAAAAATACCAAGAATCCTTATCAGAATCCCTATAAAAGACACATTCTATTCAAAACTGTTATCAACACTTCACAGCGCGAAGAGTTTAACATAAATTATATAAATTGTTATTTAAATTGTCGAAAACCGAGCTTTTAAAAGCAACCAAAGCTGAAAAAAGCGGTTTTTCCCCTGATTGCGGTAATTCCCAGTAAAATTAGGTTATAAATCCGCACAAAGGAATAAATTAGCGCGCATACACCGGCGGGTTATTAATCACTGACACTGGACCTGTGACGTGACCAACTCTTTACGGACCGTGTGAACGCGCCTTTCTAGCCGAACGATCAAAGCGGAAGCTTACGACCAAAATGAAAACTCGCCCTCAAAATTGCATATAGGTTCTCTAGGCTTCTAAGTTTTGCTGTTTAGGCTCTGCTTTAGAAATCAAAATTTCAACCAAATATCAATCAGTCAGGACTAACACTTTCATATAATATACTCGTAGATATAAAAATACTGTCGAATAGATACTAGATACCAGTTAGACCGCCTTTAGTGCCATTTTCTGATAAATTTATCATCTAATGTTATATGTTTATAATGATCAATGATAATGGCAATATAATACTCTCGTGGCGATAGTGTCGAGAGGTGTCACCACGACACGTCAGCCTGCCTATCGCAGCAGTTTATCTCGCGGGAGAAAAAGTTAAAATATAATCATTGTACTGTAAATACTAAAACCTAAATAAAATTTACTTACAAGTGCAATTAAAGAGTTTTTATGTAAATTTCCCTTTTTATTTTACAAAAATGCATATGTTCTACAATAGTGATTATAAAATGAACATTATATGTTCCGTTACCAAAAAGCTTAATAATATTTGTAATACATTAACAAATGACCTTCTTATTGGTTAGTTTTTTTGTGAAGTCTGTATCAAGGGCGGATCCAGCTTTGGCGCCAGGACGGGTCATATAGTCGTGGTTGACCACGACTATATGACCCGTCCTGGCGCCAAAATAAGTTCTTGACGGGTCATATAGTCGTGGTTGACCACGACTATATGACCCGTCAAGAACTTATAATTTAATTTTGATAACAATAGATACAAATAAAAAGTAGGTATTTTATTTATGTACGTAAGTTACATAAAATCTGTATGGTGACAAAATATATAAACAAAATCATTATGTTCAATCAGTGGTCCACTTAAGTCCTGGACCCAGCTCAGGGGGGGTCATGGGGGTCATGACCCCCCTGAGCTGGAATCCTCCGTTGGTCTGTATGTACTACAACTTTTATAAGCATTGTACATTTGTAATTTAAGACATCTTCTTACATAAAGAAAAGAAAAGTTAAATGGATGTAAAGTCCTAGCGTTAGTTATCACACACTTGTATTAAACGAAGAAAAATAGATAGAGATTCAGCCTATAGTTCTCAACTTGCGATTTACGAAGCTACGACAAAACTGCAACGTGAGATAAAGACAGACAACATTGTCGTTGAAATACCTTTCAAGTCGCCGTTACCGGGCTTACACTTTAAATTCCTTACCATTCAGTACACGTACTTTACCGCGGTCGAGTCTTTACAAGAAACCTCCTTGGGGTACAAAATACTTACTTTACATAGCAAAGTGAGTAACTTTTTACTGCAAAAAGCTTATTACTAGCTTTGGCTTACGGTTTTGCCTCCTGAGACTGAGATTCTACTGGGATAGAGAATTTTCGAATCAAAAAATTACAATAAATATTCGCATTCGAAGTATATCTATATTGCATTCATACCGAAATTTATAATGATTGGAAAAGGACAACAATAGTTGTTTAGAAATATTCTTATTAACCGTAGAAATATATAATTTTTTTTTAAGATACTGACTGATACATATTTTATCAAATTCTTTATACTTGAAAAAAAGTGAAAACGGATTTTAATTCGCCGACTTAAATAAATCAGAATAAAAAAAAAACAGTTATTTTGACTAAAAAAGGCTACTTGACAGATTTTGACAAAATTCATGTGAGACATAAACATAAAGCTGTACAAACGGTCCAAATATCTCTGAGAACTCGGCAACATACATACAAAAAAGATAAAAAAATCTGACGAATACAAAAACTACTGTTTTTGAAGTTGGTTAAAACCGATCTTTATTTCCAACATTACGCGGGATACAACTTTGTGATCTGCAATGTTTGCATTTTCAAAATCTCTGAATAATTTAACAAGCATTTCTGTGTATAATGAAAATTCCATTTATCTAATTTGGGCCACTTTATGACGGTTTTGTTGAGCTGCGAGGGCAGGAAGCCTGCTTGGTAATTTATAGTAAACAAGAGGCAATAAAAACAAGGCTGCTATGAATATATTTGTGTAAATACAGATATCAAAAGGTTTTTTTTAAAAATTCAATAAGGGGTGAGTGCTCAATACGCCTGTATCATTTTTTCCCTTTCTCCTCAGAAAATGGGTGGCGGACCTTGTATTTTTTTTTTCGTGGGAAAAAAGATAATACGCTAGAGAAGCCACAGGTGAAACTAATCACACTAATATTAATAAAGGCGTAAGTCGGTATGTGTGTGTGTGCGTGTTTGTTTCTCCTACACGCTCAATCGGCTTAACGGATTTAGATGAAATTTGGCACGAAGATAGCTTATACCCTGGATTGACACTTTTTGGTCCCGTTAGACATATCTTAAAGCTCATTATCAATAAACGTTGTATCACTCTAATGTCTTTCTTGGCTCTAAACAAATGAGACAAATGTGATTGTATTTTGTGCATTGCATATACTCTGATGAAATTTCAAAATTAACGTTAAGCATAACAAGCAATAAATGATAAACTTTAGAGAATTCACAGTATCGCTCTTATATGTTCGTAACTTGTTACGGGAAAGTGCGAGTGAAATAGATAACCTTTTCAGTCAGCCGGGCTCGTGTCTTCTCTGTCGGCAGCTTTCGGCTCAGCTCAGCTTTCGTTAGCGCCGCGTCGCGTCGCGGTGAACGACGCGAACTAAAGATATGTTAGTATTGAAACTGAACTAGTGAAGGATGAACTAAACGCAACTAAACTAGTTCAATTGAAGGATTCCTTCGCGAACTACACATGACTATTTCCCGTAAGATGATCAAATATCTACCGCGGGTAACACCGCGGGTAATACCGCGGGTAATACCGCGGGTAATACCGCGGGTAATACCGCGATTAATACCGCGGGTAATACCGCGGGGCGCAGCTGGTAGTATAATAAAACACTTATTGTGGTTTACACATTTTTAATTTTTTGGTTTTTACACTCTCAATGTGAGTTAATTAGTTATTTGTAGGCTTTATCTATCTCCGGGGAATGCAAAGCTAAATAAAACACGGCTGATACTATTAATATTATGATCGTGAAAGTTTTTATATATGTCTGGTGTACATGTATATTTGGTATTCTTTCACGCAAAAACTATTTATTTTAACTTGGCACCTATATACCTCATATCCTGGATTAACACACAGGATACTTTGTATCCCGGAAAATGCTGTATTCCCGTGGGATAAACAAATTTCTGCAAATAACACAACGGGTGCAGCGAGTTTTAAAGAACATGATGTTGACATTTGCTTCCATGAGGTGCATCAGTTAATGTGTCCTAATGAAGGTCAATAAAAACCATTCTATAAACTGCCATACTACTTCTTCTGGTACTCTAAAAACTGGAAAGCTTTACTGTGCCCCATTTAAAAGATACTCAATACCTTATTGTATCTCAAAGAATCACTAACACAGAAAGGCAAACGTCTAGCTTTAAAGCCATATCAAGAACACGCAGTAGCCATTAGAAGTACGTCGAGCTCAGCTCGAGCCCTGCCTGGGATTTCCTGTAGTTTGTCACAAAGAAAACCCTATCATTTCACGAACACCCCCTCAACAAACCAAGCAAAGATCAACTTTACCCGCATAGTTTCAAAATTCGAAATGCCCTGCGCAAAACTCAAGAGTTGGATGAAGGGGATGCCAGCTCAGCGAAAAAGTGACTTACACGGTTTAGCGTAGAGATGAAAACGCTTTGCTAACAAGCTTAGCTGCTGCTTTATTAGGTTTTCTTTTGCTTTTGTGTTATGGTCTAGACAGATTATATCAATAGACATAATGGTACTGGCATACCGTTATAGCTTCGTTTTGTAAATTGAACGTAATGAAAACTTTTTCGTAGCGACTTTAAAGTTTTACTGTAAAAAAAACGTAAATGTCAAATGTCGTGTCATTTGCGCAAAATTGGCTGGTAATTTTTCATGTCTGATCTAATATATTTATACTTATTTGTGACTTGTTTCGTGATTTAATGTTGAATATGCTTGCTGGTTTTAAAAGTTGTATGAACTGAGATTTACTTAGTCGCTGTTCTTACAGGTACATGGAATCTGGTTAGTTTGAATATTCATCATTGCGATAATAAATGAGACCTTTGTGGTTCAATGCGAATATTAGCTTTCGCCTTAATAATTCCAATGATTTCCTATTTATCCCAAATTTGTAGATTACCTGGAAGATCCTGATACCTAGAGTAAACTAAGTTGATTATGCGGTATTGATTAGCGTGGTAGACGGTTTATGGGAAATAATCAATAGTTTTTAATTTATTATTTAAGAGACAATTTATATCCTGTACTAATAAGACGCAAAATCAATCGTATAAATCAATACAATCTTGTTTATAATATCAAGTTTATCATTTTGCAGACCAGTCAATCGACGTTAAGCAAGCCGGTGGAATCAATTTGGATAATTATTTTCCTTACCGAAGCTCATTCAATACCACTCTTTACGTCCACAAAAGATTCTCGAAGAAACCCAAGAAAAAGGTTAAAAAAGAAAGCATTGTGAACAGCAATCCAGTGGTCGACCAAATACCGGGCAAAGAAGATAAAACAGCAAAATGCTGTATGAAAAACAGCAAAAATAAAACTGAAGGCAAAAACGATTCTATGTTACATCAAACTATAAGATTTGCCAAAAATTTAGTACCTTTAGTCATACCACCAAATGAAGAAAGTGATCAAGTATTTTACACAATAAAAACTTGCACTAAGTGTAAAAAGAAAGGTCACGGTGACAATAAGTGTGAAAAAAGAGACGACGCTACGTTTGAGAAAAAGAAATCAAAAAAGTTGATAGAAACATTCAAAAGAGACAAAAAAAGTCGCAGAGAAAACTTTAGCACTGAATCTGGTACTCGATCATCAGTGAGCAATACTTTGGACGACACAAATGCGAATCAGTCTCTATCGTGTACTATGTCTGAACTATCAGATAATAGAGAAAAGTGCTACAAAAACACTGTGCATAGTAAACGAAAGAAACGTGATTCAAATATGCTGAGTATATCGGAATCGTTCGAAGGTTTTGCTACTGAATTAAATGAAGCTGGAGAGACAAAAATTAAAATCCATCTCATGAATGAAAAAGAAAAACATTTTCTTACTGAAAGCATACGGATACCTATTGTTAATGCAGTGAACGACTGCATCAAAGATTTTAATAATAAAGAGATGAGAAATGACATAAAAGCTGTCCAAAGATTTGTCATGAGTAATTCACAAAAGCTTGATACTATTATAGAAAGATTAGCATGTATTGAAAATTACTTAATTTCCGAAAAAACTAATGCTATATCCCCTTGCTTTTCTAAAGCCAAAAATAAGAAATTGTCGAGACTGGAACAGTTAAGCGAAGATATTTTAGTCGAGAAAGATTATAGTTCTGAAGACGAAATGCCTATACAAGATATTGATAATCAAAGTGATGGAATAACAGTATTGATGCATAGAGACAAGAACATAGAAAATTTGGGTTGTGGAGAGTTACCGGCGAATCAACCTACAACATCTATAGGTGTAAGAACAGAAAGAAATAGATTACCAGCTAGATTTTGCTGGACGGACGCTGGAACAAGTCAATAAGTACGAGTAATATACACTAACATTTTTAGAATTAATATAAATTTGAGAATATATTTTTAGGGAGTTTGTTACTTTAGCTTATTTCATTTAGCATTATGAGGTTTTAGAACGTAGAAATGTTGTAGTTAATTGAATTTCAATAATTAAATATTTGTGTGTAGTATTTGAGTTTTATTAGCTTTTGCTGCGTAGGTATATGAAGTGTTAATTTGGTGTCGGGAATTCGAATTTCTTATAAAACTATAGCTTAATGTTTTACTGTATTGTAAATCCCAAAAGAGATGTATTTTTATACACATTTATTGACGTGTAATTTATCCCTTAGTCTGTTTATTTAGATGTTTTGTTTTTAAGGTGTGTGTTTTTTTACTACATCCACACTATGGCCTTCAGGTCCTAAGCTAGGCATAGCTAGTGCTGTAGTAATCTGATGACTGATAGACATACCTATATACATACTTATATATAATTACACCCAGACACAAGTCAAACAGACATGTTCATGCACACAAATGTTTGACCTGTCCGGGGATCGAACCCGGGACCAGCGGCGCAGAAGGCAGGGTTTCCCCTGTTATACTTACGCATCTTACTTATTGTTTTAATTTTCAAACTCTGACTTAATTAGTCAAAGAGAGGCGTATAATCGGACTATTATTTCACCTTAGCACAGAACACAATCTTAGGCTTAGTTATTCATGAACGAAAACGAGATCAAAACACATTTGAAATAAAGACAGTAAATTAACTGTGTGAGCATTTGCGACAACTTGGATAAATCGGTAAAATGCTAGCAAACGTAGATTCTTCATTCGTTACGACCTGTTTCAATAACAGCTCTATTTCACCATCAAAGAAATTATGTTCTACATTATAACCGATCAGCAATTCGCAAGTTTCCATATCAACGTGGATAATGTGGACATTATCACGTAATTAATATTTCCAGCTAGTCATCCACTCCTGTTATTTGGCGCAGGCATCGGCCTGCGTGTCGGACTCTCGTAAATCATCAATCGATATTGTTATTCCATTTGCGAATATTCCGGACAACAAAGCACCAAATTCCGTACAACCATCGAATTCGGTATCATTTGGTTGGTGTGTTGAAGTTTCGTGGTTGGACTCGAAAATTGTGTAAGAGTCGTTGTAAAGTTCTGATCTTAGATTTTAAAATTATGTGCCAAAGAAATAAAGATAAATAAATTTTATTGTGTTATATATAAATAAGTAGATATTTCTATGGAACATGTTTACAGCATAGCAGGGAAAAAAAGTTTTACTTATAATAAATCATCAAAAGATTCAGCACTCACGGCACCCCACTAGAACGAAAAACACAACTGTTTTAGAATGGATTAAATATAAAATTTAAGGCCCTAGAAATAACTCACCAGATTTCGTGGTATTAAGCTAGCATACTATTATTATGAAACAGTAAGTAAGACGTATGAGTAACTTGAAATCACTTAAACCTCGATTATTTTTTTGTTCCTCAATATTTTATTAAAAGCTAGTTTATTTGCTTTTGATAAAGTCATTTCAACAGCAAAAACTAATTATTTCATGCAAATCACATCTTTACTTTCGGTCTACAGAAATAATGTTCATACTCGGGCGGGCTTTAAATATACTAGCTTACTGAACCTTGTAAAAGGAAGGTGTTCAAGTGCTGCGACTAAACCGCCTCAACATCAAAGAATAAACAGCTTTTTGACGTCTTTCTCTAAGGTTTGATTTTCACGATTCGACTGATCTTACGATCAAGAGATGTTTGGGTAGAAAGAGGTGATTTATGAACGCGGCGTTTCAAGAGAGGTATAATATATAGGTATGTAAGTCAAGGCAACTTCAAC
Organism: Ligdia adustata; assembly: GCA_947049295.1. Classification (NCBI taxonomy): domain Eukaryota; kingdom Metazoa; phylum Arthropoda; class Insecta; order Lepidoptera; family Geometridae; genus Ligdia; species Ligdia adustata. The sequence goes on from OX346229.1 coordinate 10,328,444, forward strand.
CGAAAAAGGCGTGATGGAGGCATGAATGGGCGGACGAGGTATTTAGTTTAATTTCTTACTATTTGTTTTACAATTAACACGAATGAATTATCAGATTGAAATGACTACTGTTACTTATATTTATACCAAAATCAGACTAGATAAATAAAATTGAAAACAAAGATCTGTATGTATTTACATTCATACATACAAAACATCAGTCAAAAAATATCAATCGTATGTAAACTCGCTTACAATTAAGAGCCAATATTGCCAGTTGCTATGCAGAGATGCTACGCTCAATTAATTAATTTCAAATCGGCCCTGCTTTACGCCCCTTACTTCAGCCCTGAATTTGAAGTAGGTATTCATTGATTTAGCCGCTCCAAAGCTCGCCCGCCGTTTTACAAGACAAATAGCTAGTGAGCGTGTTTAACTAAAACAAACCAGTAAAACTCAGTTTTATTTTACTACAAATACGGTAAAATACTCCGAGCTTCCGAGTCTGATTTAAATCCTTTTGGAAAAATTAAATCGAAGCGTTTTTAGCTGGTTTTTGTTGTTTAATTCGGGTCAGTATATCTTATAGAATGCTATAGCTTCCGTATCTTGAAATAAGATTATTAGAAAATTCAGAAATATAAATATAAACATCATAAAGGACGCCATTTTTATGATTTCGTATTTTAACATATTGACTTCAAAGCGCTTTGGCAATTATTAGGTACTTACTCAAGACAAGTGCCGCTGTTTAAGCATTTATGTTCATCAATGTAAGGTACAAGTCCCGGGGCGGACAGAAAAAGTGACATACAGACGGAGCAAAGCTATGGGTATCCTTGAAAAAGTACGAAACCCTAAAAAAAATTATGTCTTGGGAAATATTTCCATAGACCATTTAGTATTTATTATATTTGCTCTAAGTATTCTATATTATGCTACAACTTTGGCCATCAATTGCCACCTTCTCTTTGTTTTCACGCTTACCTACCTACATAATAATCATAGACCTGACCCTATTTAGGGGGTGAAACCTGCAAGTCACCCTTTCCTTTGGGAACATGATTAATTTAACAGGGGAAGTACCTAATGGATAGAGGTCATATTGTAATTTAGTGGGACTTTACCTCGGGGGGCTTCTGATTGGGAGGTTATGTGGTATCATATTGCTACAGTAAATCCTTATATATAAGATAAATAAAGGTATTGGTTAAGGGATTTTTCTTAACCAATACCTTCTATATTAAATACCTTGATGATAATATGCTTTCGTACAGGTATAAGATATGGAAATATGTTTAAGAAGCACTCTATGAAATTAGTACCAGATAACTAAAAAAAAATACAAATTGGTAGAACCTACTTATCATGTTTTGAAAATACGACTTGTACGCAAGGACCAACGTCCAAACAAATAATGCAAAATTATTATAGAGTGTTATTGGTACACTCCTATACTTAGCCGAAAGAGGGTTACTATACTAATCCTAATTAACAACTTTCACTATGAGACCAACTATAAATACGAAAAAAAAATCTGCTGTTTCTTTTTTTTGCGACCGATAAACTTTTTGTAAGGAACTAACTGCTTTTTTCCTGAATTCAGGTTTGGTTCTATAATAAAGTTGTTCCTGAGGATAAATATAGTGACCCTCTTTCGACTTAGTACACCCCTAGCCGATAGCCCTGTATGATAGACGACAGCAAAGTACACATAAGCGAGACTTAAATGTTTTATCGCTTAGTCAGGCTGTAGATTCGCTAGAAAGGAATTAGTAAAGTAGTAGGTGCCTAAACATGAAAAGTAATACACTTATTAAATATTTTTAAAAGTAAATAAAGCAGTTAAGAATAAATTACCTCAAATTATATTTAATTTTCCGGGTCGAAACTGTGCTGAATAGGTAAATTAATGAAATTTTGTGATAGTAAAAAATAAAGCCATTAGCGGTGTTTTCAGCATGCATTTTAAACTGAAAATCTACAAAAATCTATAGATTTTAAGTAATTGTGCAATAAGTGCTAATGTTCGACCTTATAATACCAAAGGCTTAGCAACAATTTTACGCAGATGCTATCGAGGAGCTAAAAGCATAATTTGTTGAATAAAATCGAAAAATGAAGTAACGCTATAGGTAACTTATAGAATAATACATGATTCTGAGCGTACATATCTTCTTTCATGCTTTAATAATGTCTTATTTATTTGCTGAGTATCTCATTTTGGTAATTATAAAAGATATATTATTAGTTCAATCATCATAAATTATTTTATCGCGACTGTTTTTTTTGTAATATAAATATTAAACGATCAAAATAAGTAGGTAATTTTAATAATGATTTACAGACGGTAGGGATTAGCTATCAAAATTGGGTAAGCGCATGACAGTACTTTTATAAGGGCTTGAAAACGAAGGTACGAGTAAATAAATATGTACTTTATTACAGAGGTATATATTTTTAAAGTATTATTATAGAAAATAAGCTACTTCCAATATTCTTAGAACGCTATCAGTATTCGATTCTTGTTCTAAATGACTAGGTAAACCATTCGAAATAATATTTGACCTAGGTAATTTTGTACAGATAATTATTTATAGTCACTTGATTAGTAGAAACTATATACTACTCCATACTTCTAACTATGTCTGTACAAATAATCAAGTCAACATGTCCCTTGGTTGCAGAGAAGACAAATAAAAAGACTACGGTTCTTACAATATGTAAACAAACTACGGTTCTTGACCTTGGGTCGAGTAGATGCGTCTTGCGCATACTTTTAGATGTTTAGGTATAAACCTTAACTTAATCTGTGTTATTGAGAAAAAAGGTTTCAATTGGTCTTATTTCTTTTGTAGCTATGTCTTTTATTCTCTACATGTCAACTAGGTGGATTTAAAAAAATAGATAGTTATATCGTATAAATATTATGCAAAATTCACAACAACAAAGAAGAACATGAAGATGGCAAATACACAAACCGTGTGAAGCCAAACCTTTGAAAGAGGGCAGAAGAAAAAAAATAGAAAACTTCAAAATTTTTTTAAACTTTTTAATACGAACGGTTAATTAAATCGGAAGAAAATAAACAAAATAATACTTACCGAATAATGTCGATTTTCGTCTTGTCTTATAATACTTCGAGTTAACAAGCAGTCCCGTTGTATATAAAATATAAATATAGTATAATGTTTAAAATAAACAACTTTTTTAAAGCAATATGCCGTTTGAAATACCTACATATAACGCGTGCTAGAGAGGTATGTAAATTGGAAGTACACGCCCGCTCTTACTATTATTTCCGATATTAGTTTTGCTAAAATACAAAATAATAGAATTAATTTTGAATAAAACGGCTTCGGGCATTTTGTTTTAAATTTCATTGTATGGAAACTTTGGAATAATAAAAACTGAAAAACATTGACAATTCTATTTTTAACATGATGCCCGAAGCCGATTGTCTATCAATTTAAAAGTACAAAAGTTTGCTAAGTTCGAAGAAAAATATTGAGTACTTCGTAAGATACTATCCATCACGATTTTTTTTTATGTACGCCACAATTATTGTTTAACGGCAGTAACCCTCTGCTAATTCTTCTGTTACAAGTAAACAAACGAGTAAAAAAGCCCTCTAGTGTTTTAGTACAAGCATATGCGTAGCACTACATAGCTAAGATCATACAATTCAGAAATTTCTGAGCACATTAACTGGCATGTTAATAAAAGCGTGGTCACTTTAATTTAGTCTTGTTTTATCCAATGCAGAACGTCACGCGCCAAAACAAGACAAAGAACGATTAAAGTTACGACGTGTTTATTAAAACTGTAAATGTTTAACTTACAATCTTAACAACCTAGAAATTTCCGAATACTTTTCTAATAAGCTAGCTAAAAGCCTTAAAAATATATTTAACTGAATGCCCGCAGTTGTGCGAAAGAGAAAGAAAGAAGTGCTATTGAAAGGACACTCACCAAGGTCTGAGCGGCAGTCTGGTGCTGGAAAAACAGGCTCAAGTCAGTTAAGCCAGTAGAAGACAGTCTGAGACCCCAATTCGGACATCCCACAATGGACTAAACGTAATCTATTTGACAGTTACAAAAGAGTCTATTATCTCTCTTAGCAAAGGACTCAGATTTACAGAAGTACCACAAGATGAAGAAAAGAATCTACACACATTTGTGTCCGAGCCTCTCTCCTATCAAAAGAGTTTTGTTAGTCTCCAAATATAAATATGTTTCCTCATTATTTCATTCAAATGTAAAATATGGGGACAAATAATGAGGATAAAATATTTCATGTATCTCTAAAAATATTAATAGCCTTCACTCCCCATCGTTCAGATAAGGGACAAAAAGAGCTGCGCGGTTTTATAACTGTCAAATTGGTTTAGTTTAGTAAGTTTGCTCGAATCGTGGTCATTGTAGTCTACACACATGACAGGTAGATTTGTAAGATAGTGTTGCGTACTTATATTTGAAAAATAACAACTATAAATAAAAACAACTTACAAAAAAAATATAGAATTATTCTATTTGATTTTTTATTGACATCATTAAATTAGACCATATTAAGACATCCTAATCTGATCTTAAAAGTCATAGGCGAAAACTCTAACTCTAATTAATATTTGCACTAAAAAAACCAGTTTCGTTTGATGCACTTGTAATATTTACCATACATTTGTTATATAAACCGTTTGTTTTAACGAAATATAATTGTGGCCAATTTTATTTTATTTTGTTATCAAAAGAAAAAAAATAGTCCTTTTCTCGAGAACCGAATTGAAAAGTGACCGAACGAAGTGGCTTTTGCTTATTAGTTAGTTTAGAACAGTGGTTCAATTTACCAAGATTAGTATACTCGTAGGTCTCATAATCTAGTTTAACCTTAGATCAATGATGTTAATAATGTCAAACATTTACAAAAACAAAGAGTTGAAACGGTCTAAAAAAATAGGCGTGCGAACCCAGATAAAGCTCTCCCAAAAAAAAAAAAAAAAAAAACAGTTTTACTGCCTGACTTTTCCTACTTAAACTATACAAAACCAGTCATGTGTGTAGGCTAAAGAAACAGAAAATATTTTTCATAGACAGAAGAAAATCCCGCGTAAAATATATAACTGCGGGCATTTTAAATACACAACTTATGAACTAATTCCATATACATCTGATCGCACCGCATTGTCGTCCTATTTCGGATTAAAAATAATGACATTCACCCCATTTCGGACTGTTATCATACCTTACTGACAGTTTTTTAAATCATATCAGTCCTTTTCTCACATATTAAGACAAAATGAGAAATGCCAATTTTAGAACTGTCTAAAAGTCTTGAGTCTCCCAATGAAATTAAAATATCATCCGAAATAAGACCATCGCGAAACATAGTTAGATCCAGTGATGTGATAAGTCGTAAATATTAAATACATACACACACAAGTATGAGTACATTATTTTAATTTAATTGATTAATTAATTATTTTTTTAGTTTTTATTCTTCTTTTTTTGGGTAGTTGGTAAAAATACCAAAGTTATTTCGATTATATTTACCATCCATATTTGGCCATAACTATCTGTTTAATACCTTACTGATAATTTAACACTGACTCCACAATTAGGTTAAAGATAGTAGAACGACAATCGTATTCCTATATTTGAATTATGACCATTGGGAATCAGAAAGCGCTCACATTTATAATTCAGCCGGTAACTTAGGAGAAGCAATAACATATCGAACGCGCATCGTAAAAGATCCGACGCGTACACGTGTACAGGGTTATTAGGTAAAAGTCGTCACGTACAGCCTAGAATATTACCACTACCCGAGAACAAAAGAACATGAAATGCCCAAGCCCACCTGCAAAGTTTCTTGAAAGGAAAATTAAAAATTGCCGAGTTCAATATGACAACATTTAAGATGAAAGATGACAATGTTGTGGAATGACAACATTGAGTACGAACAAGGTTGTAAATGGCATGGTTGTAAAATAATAAGATTGTAAAATGACACGATCGTCTTCTTCACTTTACAACATCTTGTGATCTCGTTGGTGATCTCTTTGATATAACATATCGACATTTCGAGATCTTGTCATTCTGAAATCTCGTCAGTCAGTGATCTCGTCGTCATTCAGAATTCTTGGCATTATTGCAAATTGTCAAACTAGGAACTAACTTAGTAAGGAAACTCATGGTTTTCAGCCAACAAGTTGGAACGCTTTTTGCATATCATTGTAGGATTATCAATGTTAAAACAAATTAATTATAATCAGTAAGCGATATCATTTTTAATTTCAAGAAGAAATATTTAAATAAAGTATTATAAAATAACTTTAGTAGACTATTTTTTAGTTAATTTAATTTAATTTCTAAACTAAACTCACAAACTGATATTGATAAAACTTCTGTGAGAACATCTGGCAAGTTAACACTCACTAACAAAAAACAAACGAACGGTACGGTAAAGAACTTGTCAAATTACTGAAAAAAGAAAGAAAATTTAATTTATTCCAGAAAAACATACGACTAATCAATCATTAATTTTTGTTTTGTGATTTAATGTAGTGAATCCACTGGTTTCCATTTTATGCGTGCAAATCTAACAGTTCAATTCAGTTACAAGCTTCTTCACAGCTAGCGCTGTACAAGAATTCCCAGAGCATGAAGTGAGAAAACGGCTTTATAGGTGCCGCGGGTGAGGATGGACCATCAATTATTCAGGGTGGTAATATGTGAGATGGTTCGCTACTGAACATAATTGCTGAAATTTATGACACGACCAATATTGGAATTATTTGCTGTCTAGAAAAATACTATACTACAAGTTGTTCTAAACATAATTTAACGACATTGGAAAAACAAATACAGATTTTGTTCTGTTATAAATTTAGAAGTCTTATTCGAGGTCAAGTTTTGTATGTCCCGCTAAATTATTGACTGAGTCTAGCAAAATGTTCTTTCGTTTCTACGTTTTGGTTGTTTGTGTGTATGGATGTTTGTCCGATTAATTTCATACTCGTTTAAACGTTTTTATTCAATGTTGACGAAACATAGTGCAGGTATAGCTTCTACAAATTTTCAGAATTTTTTGGTCATCGTAGATATGTATATCATTGAGGGGTTCTCACATTAAACATCCCTCCGTTTTCTTCCGAAAAGGGATGTTTACAACAGGGTCATTTACTGGCCGATTTTAATAATATTTGGTACAAACATGCTGAACACAAAATTAATTTCGGATCCTGACTATAAAAAAATTACTCAAGTGATTGCAGTTTTTTAAAAAATCTAAAAAAAAATCATAGTCGCGAGGTCGACAGTTCATGGAACTACTAGTATAGTAATGGGCCGGTAAATAGCGCAGTAGCTCCCCCATCGATGAGAGAAATATTCTTCAAGACAACTACAAAATAACAAAAAAATTTTAGAACGTGTACACCAACTTTTGTCAAGATTGGTTAGTACGCGAGTTTCCAGGCAAACATCCATACAAAAGACGCTTAAAAAACAAAAACACGTTCCGCTCACTCAGTTAAATATTCTCAAAATATTGTTTTAATATGTTGTTGTTTTACAATTTTTACATTTACGATATGATGTTTGTGTTGTTCTATTAGGTACATCAAATACCAGTTAGCATACAAACGCTTGGGCATGAATTATAAATTTGTAAACGATGTATGTACCTTCATACATTACGGTACAAGACGAGTACAACAGGTTTATTTCAGTTATTAGCATTTCAATTTTTGTTTATTAAAATTCGAAAATACAATCATATCCATCTGAACTACAATTTTATTTCTGTTAAAATGTAACATGGGCCGTGAACAATATACGTTCTTATTAATAAACGCGTCTTAACTTTAAACATCTTTTGTCTTGTTTTGACGCGTGACGATCTCCATCGGATATAACAAGACAAGAGATGTTTAAAGTTAAGACGCGTTTATTAATAAGACCGTAAGTTGTTATCCACTTTAGACGGAAAACACCACTGCAGCTCTAGCAAGCGTCCTTGTTAGATTATTTTTCTCAATACAGCTAGGCTTCATTAGACACCTGACCATGGAAGTCAGGGACACTGTGGCCTTGGAGGATTCCTAGTCTGGAGTACACTAACTCTCAAGGAAGGCCGCCGAAATACATCATTTAGTATATACTCGGCGACCGATTTTTAACCTGATTGTGGTATTTAGACGATCGAGCGTCAGGAAACATCACGTTATGTGCGTATTTCGTGAGATCGAACCTCGTACCTTTCGCTCGACAATCGACTCCACTAACCACTCGACCTTCAACGCTAAATTATGTTTTAGTTTGTGTTCTCTATCTCCAAGGACAAATATGCCTACTATGCTAGGGCGGCTGACTAACAAATCAACGCAGAGCCCAAACCGTCTACCAAACAATCTAAATCAACTTAGAAATATGAAAAGAGATGTTTAAGAAATGTATGGCGCTCCGGCCAAGACAATGTACATTATAGCATAAATACGTTAAGGATTATTAATCTTTAATCTATCAACCAAATTAAAAATAACGTAACTTATCGCATTGTACAAAATTAATTTCTAATCAAAATATATCCAGGTTAATTAAGCAAAAAGACGAATTGCGCGTTTTTGTTGAGTCAATCTTGACATTTGTTATAGGCGGTACAATTCATAGACCAATGTGAGTATTGGAGTCAACCCAGTATACACACATACAGTACGATTCACGATATTTAGATATTTTTGTATACAATGAAGGAGGTGACTGATACAAGTTTGATTAATACACAATATTACCGACATCTTAAGGCATTTTTGAAAAAAATTAAAATGAAAAGTTTGAGGAAAATGAAACAAGTCCTTTATATTCCTTTTTGGTGTAAAATTATAAATTATGGTTGAAAAGTCATCCCCCATAGTAGCAATTGAGTCGCAAAGTCGCAAACATTTAAATGCACTGGTTGCATGTTGTTTGGAATATTTCTCAGATCTCGTGGTCACAGGACTAAAACTAATGTCCTGGTAACGTTTATCGTCAAAATTGTGATACAAAGATAACTGATGATAAAATCTCAGTAACCAACATCTTGAGTGGCTTTCGCTAGATGGTTGGATCAAGAGTCGGATACAGAAGAAGGCAGTGATTCCTGACACAGCGCGCATTGCCCGGAGGTTCCTCTCACTATAGCCCCTACTACTGGTAGCTTAGGCCTTGCTTCGATACCAGCGACAGTCTAGATTTAAGTTCTATTTTTTATAATATTAATGTTTTTACCCGACTGCGAAAGAATTAGGGTTGTGCTTTTGAGTGTATGTTTCTTTGGCACGCTCTAGAGCTTACACGTCTTGTCGTATATTTATGTAAGTGGTGTCAATAGATTCGTCTTAGTGGTGAGAGTGTCATTCATTATAGGTACATTAAAAAAAATAAGGATGATACACAGGTTTAAAGATTTCGTAGTCTGGTTTTTATGAAGTCACTTGTAACCTCTTAGAAAACCTAATTTTAAGAAAAGAAAGGTTTACGATAATATGTTTACCTTTACCTAAAATCTTATCAAAGGTAAAGGTTACAAATACCTACATAGATAAGAAAACTACGGTCGAAAATTTAATAGTGTGGGCAGAACCTTATCTCTTTCACTGAATGATTTTTGGCGGTTATTACCCACCTCCTGGGTATATTTCTGATGCCTCGATGCCCTTTCAGCCATTCGTCCATTTTGATGCGAAATAAATGTTTTTCTACATTTTTGGGGTTCCGTATCTCAAAAGGAAAATATCACTTTATTGTCCGCCTGTTTGTCTGTCAAGACTCTTTTTTTCAGAAACGCGTGTAAGTATCAAGCTGAAATTTATATCAACTAAAAGTTGTGAAAAAATCCAACTTCTAAGTAAATATAATGAGTTGTGAATCTTGTTTTAATAGCACGGTGAATGGTGGAAATCCAATTATTTCCCACGGAACACCAAGCACCCATGTGGTGGACAGTGGACAAAACCGGTTTTGAGCATCCTACCTATAGTTTCTTATAAATAGTTTTCAACCGATTTTAAAATGAGGGGCTTTTTTCTGAGTTTTGTTATTTATTTGAGTTTATATTATTTATATTAGAAGGAATTCGTTGTCTGAAATAATTATTATGAACTTTAAATTAATGTTGCCTCAAATCTTTTTTTGTATCATAGTACGAGGTTCGACCCTACAAAATATTTAAAATAAACTAATGGTGAAACAAAAACATCGTGAGGAAACCATAGCTACTACCAATAGTATCCTGGCTCCCTCCCTCCCTACCCTTTACCCTCAAGTAAAAAAAAAGTGTCGCCAAGCACCTAACGGTGTGTTTCGGCAGCATTCCTTGAGAGCCAGTGTATTCCAGACTAGGCATGTTCCATCTAGGGCTACAGTGTCGCTGACTTCCATGGTAGTGCTAGCATGTGGTCAAATGCTGCTGCCATATGTATCTGTATTGGATAAAAAAAATAGAATCTATCTCAAAAGGTCTCAAACACTTTCCCTGATAAGAAAGCTACTGAATGTGCGGTCGACAATAGTTCGGGGACAATAGAACCTTATCTCTTCCACTGAAAGGTTTTTAGGTGTAAACGCACTACGTTTAGAATAGAATAGTTTATAGAATGTCGTTAATTTTATCTTTCCAAGCTCTTATTATTCTTAACCGAAATCAAAGACGAGGAGGTTCTTAATTCGTTGGAATCTTTTATGTATGTTTTTTCCGATTTCTCCGCGATGGCTAGACTGATTTGAATGATTTTCTTTCTTTGAAAGAGTCCAATAATAATATAATAATAATAATATAATATATAGAAAATAGCCAAAAACCAAAATGAACTACTGAAAAGTGACCTACTAGAAATGAGAGATATGAAATATACTATGGGAATGAAAAGTTATTATGATTATCTGAAATATAAAAATGAATAGCTTAATGTGTTGCTAAGCGTAAATCTCGAGAGCAGCAGAACCAATTTTGCTAATTCTTTTTTTAGAATATTCATTGGAGTACGAGGATGGTTTGCTTGGAGAAAAAAAATGCATGATAGAGTCTAAAACTACACATTTCTATACTCCGATACAATCGATTTGTATTAATACTTAAAAGTTATTTTGAACTTTAACACCATACCATAAAGTTTAAGTGTTAGTGGAGAGGTTCCGAGAAGGTGAAACAATTAAGTGACGTTAATATCGTATAGATATGAATGTCAATATTTGTCAATATTTGCTGACCCGATGTACCGAATAGCAAAATAAGTATTAAAAATAAAATAAAAATTATATAATCGACTGTTAGGCGGTACGAAGTTCGCTAGGTCAGCTAATATATAATAAATAAAAAAATATTGATAAAACTTATTTATGGGATCAGTTGGAAAGTATTGTGTATCTTTGAACAAAAAAAGATTTATTCAAATCGGTCCTGCTATGTCTTGAAAAATTGAGAAACATATATTTAAAATGATTCCAATGAATTGAGAACCTCCTTCTTCTTGAAGTCTGTTAAAAATTAAATATCTAAAACCACAAGACCTATGACGATGAAATTCAGCACACTTATCGTACAAAGTACACTCTAGTTTGACATACTCTTAGTTTTTATAACATATTTGAATTGAAGGCTGTATTTTTAAAAAGCTAAGCTGCAGGTAGTCATTGGTTGACGCCGTACAGTGCTTACAAATAGGGCTGTCTCTCCTGTTTTATCTTGTCAAAAGGGATCCGAAAAACGAGTTGTTTATTTCATCTTTTAATCGACTTTAGAGCGGAATTCTTGGGTTTGAATCCTTATTTATGCGTTTCATAACATTAACATGCAGATTAGAATGAATCATGAAGTGCTTGAGCGGTGAAAGAAAACATGTTGAGGAAATCTAACTGTAGGAGAAAGTTCACAGCAAATAATGACACGTTACAAGTAATTTGTGAATATTAGTTCACCATAGTTAGCCACTTTCATTAGTTCAACAGCGGGCGTCTAAAGTTTAGCACACAATACGTGAGAATAAAACAAATGCTATAATAATCTTGATGACATTGATGATAGGAAATGGACTAAAGCGATTATCCATAAAAGCGCGAAGGGATATGGTAGGCCTTGACTTTAGGATAGGTTTGCTAGTTAATCTCCTACGACCCTTATTTCCGAAGTTTAAGATAGCCACTCCAAATTTTTAAGGATAAATGGCCGTCCTAAATAAAATTGTTTTGAATAAAAAATAAAATTGGGCGGAATATATTAAGAATAAAAACGCTACAACTTAAATATGTTGTCAAAATTAAATTAAAATCATTACATATATTAATATTGATTAATTTCGATAAATGTAAAGTGACCTTACAGTTCTTCTAAATTCATTCAATTTGTTGATAAAACAAAACTCATAATCTTATAGATTTGCAGTACAAAAATAATGAATAATCGAAAAACATACCTGATGTTTGTACAAATTGCTATTTAAATGCATGTAAGTTTTTATGTTTAACTTCCCCGTCATTACTTATGCTTTAGTTTTCTCTAACCAAAGGTTGCTTGGATGAGATCGCTATTACCGTTTAGGCCGCCGCCTGTTGCACATAATCATAAGTTTTATTAAGTTTATTGTATAATTTATGTGTGAATACAATAAAGAGTTTTCTGTGTAGATAGATAATGCTTGAATACACACGTAGATAGATATCTACGTGTGTATTCAAGCATTTATAGCATTAAAATTTAAGACTAATAGGTATTTCGAGTCAGAGTGGAAAAAATTAAACATGACCATGCCTAGCCTCCGTACATGAAAAATGACCTTAAGCAAAATGTCGAACATTATCGATATCGCATGGCCGAAATGTTATTTAACTTGTCAAATTCAGCCAGGGTTGGCACTTGGCAGATAACATACGAGCTGGCGTGGTGCCAGCCCTGGCCAGAGCTCTCTGCGAGGATTGAGTAGAAAATCTACAGAGGTAATAATTACTTATTTTTAGCAACACAAATACGATTTTAATTCTTGCAAGGTAAAGGTCTGCCAAATATGTCATTGACAAACGTCAACTACCTACTAAGCATTCTGACTCCAAACTCTCTCGAGCTTTCAGTATTCTTTATATATGCCGTCCTATAATGCGTTTATTTTCTAAATTGTCTCCATCCTAAGATTGCCTGGAAGGCACTCACTAGTGACACTACATGTAACATTTTCCCTGTATATTTGATATTTGTGTGTCTGGGATAAATATTCATTCATTCATTAATGGTTGCACTATTTTTTGATTTTTAACTGATTTCGATAAAGTATACTTCTCATGTAGTTCCATATAATTTTTAACAAAAATAGCTTACTAGCTTGTTTTTAATTCTTTTAGATTTAAAAACAAAAAATCAACGCTCATACCGAATTAAAGTTAGTTTTTACTATAGAAACCAAATAATTGACTAACTAAGAACTTAATTCTTCTCAAGCCTGCTAAAACTACTAAATTAGCAGTAAACTGGCTGGCTAGCTAGTAGTAGTTACTCTGTAAGAATGCCCTACTCTATACAAGTAGGTAATGCAGACTTGATGTTGCCGAGATAAATATTTCAAGCCCAGTGGCTTCAGATTAGGGATAAGTTGTACTACTAGCTTTTTGTAAAGGACCTTCGCTTTCGTACATGTCGAACAAATTGGAACGATAAGACACTTTGCTTCTTAAAGTTTTCTCTAATTTTAGGGTAGTGTACCTGAAAAGAAAAAAGGAAACCGAATAGGATCTTTTTGGTGTCTATTTTTTATAGCTGATTCCATCTCTTTTATATAATATGTAAAGTGTCACTGCGGCCTAGGATGTAGCACGCTTGCCTTAGTAAATTTTTGTCTTGTAGCTATCGGGAAATAGAGAACTCGGCAACGAATTTCTGAACCCGGCGTTCTTTTGTCTATCTCTCTTTGTACGTCTGTCAAGAGTGTTTTCTCAGAATCGCATATAGGTAATAAGTTAAATTTGTATCAAATACTCTTACAGATTTGGTTTCTTTTAGTTTAGCTATTATAAAATCAAACTAGCATGTCAATGCAACCTGAAGATATTATTTTCCGCCGTAAGTAATAATAGTACGCGAGCAAAGGAGTGAATTGAGTCAAAAACAATCCAATCGAAAGATTAACACAAAACAGAAAAAAATATATAAAAATTTAAATAATGAAGCACTAAACATCTAAAAGCAAAGCACCTTATTTGTATTTACGTATAAGCGCACGTTTATCAAAAACTTTCTCTAAAAACAAAAACAATCACGTTCACGACAAGCCCCGATTTTTTGTTCCGAAATAATAATGGTTTTCTTTCATCTAAAAAAGCAACGGTTTTTGTTCCAAAAGCCGAGCTATTGTTTACTCATGGAAGTATTCTTTACGGTTTCAAGGTGACGTCACAATAGCCGACAATGAGTAATATGACGCTTCTTTACTTAAGCAATTGTGGAGTTTTGTGATAAATATACCACCACTGTTTGGATGGAAATAATGTGAAGAAATTAAGCTGATTATGATAAAGACTATATAGCACTCGTTCTGAAAGCTAATAAATTAACGTTTAAGAAATTATTTAAAAAAAATTATTAAAGTTTATCTTAATTTAGACTGGCCGGTAGGCACAGTTGGTAGCAGCCCTGCCTTTTGCGCCGGTGGTCGCGGGATAGGATCCCGGAACAGGTCAAACATTTGTGTGCATGAACATGTCTGTTTGACCTGTGCCTGGGTGTTTATTATATATATAAGTATGAATTTATGAATATAAGTATGTATATCAGTCATCAGGTTACCATAGCACAGGATTAGCCTAGTTTGGGACCTGAAGATCTTTGTGTGGATGTGGTTCCATATTATTATTATTACTTCTATAACGGCAGGCGCCAATAGAATGTTTTCGGTTATTTCGATTTAAAATCAAACTTCTCGACCGATATTAATAAAATTTAAATGTTACTACATGGAATGTATACCTTTTCAACAAGAAAATATATTTTCAAATCCATTTAGACGTCTCCGAGAAATCAGGAAGCTAACATAAAAGAAGTGTAACGCGTGTTTTATTTCTATTGTTTAAGAAAACGGGTTTTCACGCGATCGGGTTCCCCCAATTTATGTGGGACATGAGGATTCAGTAAGCTTTGCATGCTGGAGTGTTCCTGGGGGAACCCAGCATGTCTCTAGCAGCGACAAACTCGAAAGCGAACCGGCGGGGCAGTACTGTTCACCAACCCTCCCACCCCAGCAGCCGACATTGACATCGCGCGCGTGACGAGCGGCCTAGCGCAGTGTGAGACGTGTCATCGTTGAAGACACGAACGGCTCATTTCATCCCTGATGAAGTTCACCGAATATGAACGAAACTATAGTTGGACCTTACCAACAATCAGGTACAAGTGAATACCCGTTTTCTTAAACAATATAAAAGAAGTCGTTACAAATGACTTCACGAACTTTAAACCCACGTATCCCTAACAAGTGAAATCACGAGATACATTTATATCTATTAACACCGCTGATATAAAAATACGACAAGCTGTTTAGACATTAGTGTGTACCAAAGAAACGTACATACATACACATTGTGTGTATGCCAAGCACCTAACGGTGTGTTCCGACAGCCTTCCTTGAGAGCCAGTGTATTCCAGACTAGGCATGCTCCATCTAGGGCTACAGTATCGCTGATCTCTTTGGTCGTGCGAGCTTGTGGTCAAATGCCTAGCTGTGTAGGATAAAAAAACTGTACATTTCTTTTATATTGAATTGAGTGCTCCTTTCTTTTTTTGGGAAGTCTGTCAAAACTAGTACTCGTTCTTTTACTAAATACTAGCATTATAACACTTTTCTGTATACAGTTCAATAAAAATTAAAGAACTCTAATAACTAAAGAACATTTTGACTGTAATCAAACAATGTCATATATGGCCAGCTTATTAATACAGCCGAATTTTAATTTTGTAATAGTTTAGGTTCACATTTCTTCAAAATTAAGTTTATTATTTCATATTAAATTATTATATTACATTAAACTAATATTATACAGGCGAAAGTTTGTATGTGTATCTTTGTGTGTTCCTCCTTCACACACACACGGTTGAACGGATTTGCATGAAATTTGGCACCAGGGTAGCTTATGTCCTGGATCACACATAAAATACTTTTCATCCCGGAAAAATGAAGTGTTAGTAGTTACTAGTTTCAGCCAGTTTCTAATATTTAAGTTATGTATGTGTCTATTGCTAGTCATATAATTATTTTTTAATAATCTAGTTGACATTTAAAATTGTAATTTGTATTTAAAACTAAGTACTTTCTGCATTTTTTTTGGCAAATATTATAGAAATCGCCCCAAAAAACAGTATCATCGGCGAAAAACATCTTTTTAGTTGAACTACCAGCTTATTTGCCTGGTCTTAAATTTTATGTTTTCGCATGATATGAAATTTTATCTCCTGCAGCATTTTGAAGCTCGACGTCATAAATTTTAACATTAAACGTTTTATTATTGAAAGCATCACATCTGGGTGGCTTGGCAATTGGCCAAAAAGCCTAGGGCATGCATACACTGCTTTTTAACTAGTTTTCTTACTCTTATAGTTTTTGCAAGGTTTTTTGTAACAAGCTTTCTAAATTACTTCAATGCATTTGCTAGTTGTTTGTTAACTGAATGTATCAGAAAGAAAAATTGCGATTTCGCTCTGGTCTAATGCATATTACGTAGCAAGCTTACGAGTATAGTTTAGCTATGGACACAAAAATAGTATTGTCACAAGAAATAAAACTTTTATAATTACCTCAGCATATGTTTCAAATACGTAAAGCGGCTATCACGTAACATATAATTAACTTGACCCCCAGGGACAGGGGATGAAATTTAAAAAATCCTTTTTAGTACATCCTTACACTATAATGAAAATGCCCTCCAAAATTCATGTCTCTAGATTCAGCGGTTTAAGCTCTACTTTGATTCCTAGCTTGATCACTTACAGCGTTATTAATAAACGCGTCTTAACTTTCACCGTCATTTGTCTTGTTTTGGCGCGTGAATATCTCTATTGGATAGAACAAGACAAAAGATGCTCTAAGTTAAGACGCGTTTATTAATAAGGCCTTTACTCTCTTATATATTAAGGTAAATGTTAGTTCGGGCATACGCACATAAGAAAAAATGAAGATGATTTAACCTAAAAGACTGGGGACACCGCTTTTCTTAGTAATTACTACTACAATCTGGTAGAGTCTGTGCAGAAATAGAACCGTCGTCGTGGCGTAAAGTGGAACTAACGTTATGAACTTTATATGGCAGCCCAACCTAGTACATAATTTTGTTTTAACTGAGGCGCGCTATGATGATGTAATGGCGATGTCTACATAGTAAATACGTTAAATAAACACAGTGGCGCCCTTAAATCTTATGACGGTTCTCTTTCCGAACAGATTTACAAATAATGTCGTATGTTTTACACTGTCAACTATTCTAAACGAATAAAAGCAGTCAAAATCTTACATAGTTGTACACAATTGCAAATTCAAGAATTTTCTCTGTCAATATACGAGCACTGAGCTTTTCACTTTCACTATTAACATTTCAACACGTAACGCGGCCGTTATTTTTAAGCGCGTAGTATATTTAGAACGGTATTCACTAAGCTAACGTCAAATTACGAGTATATATTGAACGTTGGTATAGAACGCGCACGTCATGCATCATCAGAATTATGTGCTGCATCAACATAACCTTAACACATCACGCGTTTTCAGTACAGAATGTCATTCGTTAGAAAAAAAAGGCTCTGAATTTTTAACCTAACCCTAGAGCATACAGCAACAAAAGATTACATTCGACGGCATAAGATTTATCATATACCCACAATATTTTTCCAAATACCTCCCTAGCACAATAACGACTATTTGCCCCGAAATAAATGCCACTAAAATCCCGTTTCGTTTCCCGTTTTTGTTGCCAACAAAACCATGCATCATTTTAATAGCTCTATGCCGTAGCTACGTAGATCCGTAGCTATTATCGTAGAGACTCGTAGAAGCTCGTAGTGTTGCTACAGAGCTACAAATAGCGCAAGCTACAAAAATAATCGTAGCAACGACCATACTGAGTGACTTTGGTTTTTGAATGGGAGAACCACTATCGTATTTTGTACTTTATTGACCGTGCGAGAGTAGTGACTCTACTTAGAATTTGGGTATCATGGCCGCTTCAAGAAAGAAATAAAGAAAGAAGATATTTCTTAAGACACACAATACACTACAACAATTATAACAAAGATTAAACAAATGATACATAGTTACATTAACATATAACATTAGAGTGACCAGTGTTTCATTATATATATATATATTTCGTTTCATTTCATTTTTATTTCATTTCTTTCATTTCATACAGTATTTCTATGTATAATTTAATAATACACTATCGTTTCATTAAGCCAAAATTAATATGACTGACAATTGAGTCCCAACAACTAATCGCTATCAATTGCAGTATAATGTGTACGAATAGTTACAGTGCTGATATCACTCTTTTATAGTAATAAATAACAAGACAAGACACCTCTGTGAGTCTAACTCGACTCGACATTGTCGGTGAAAAGCTATGACGTCACACATAATCATTCATACAAACTTACACCAACAGTCAAGCACACATTTTAGAGACAACGACGCTTGTACCGTTTTGATTAGAATTACTTTTCTATTTATGTGTTTTCATTGTGAACCTGATCTCCGCGTGACAGGGAATCCTAGTGTAGAGATCAGTGTGTAATTGTTTAAAATATATGTATTTCTTTGTGTGATAAAGCTATTTGTAATTTGTAACCTAGCTAGAGACCAAGGTATTGCTAGAAAATCAAATATACATGACATTTAGACTGGCCGGTTGGTGCAGTTGGTAGCAACCCTGCCTTCCTCGCCGCTGGTCCAGGGTTCGATCCCCGGACTGGTCAGACATTTGTGTGCATAAACATGTCTGTTTGACCTTTGTCAGAGTGTTTCTTACATATATAATTATGTATTTATGTATATAAGTATGTATATCAGTCATCAGGTTACCATAGTACAGGCTTTGCCTAGTTTGGGACCTGAAGACCTTTGTGTGGACGTTGTCTCATATTATATTATTATACTCCTATATATTACATTCACGTTCATTGAAATATATGAATTACTACTATATTATACTCATGTATGTTTTCCCGTGAAAAAGTAGCAATGACACTCTCCGGACTAACAAAACTAACTGTGTCCAAAAATCAAGTTGACGTCACATTGTTGCTGAGGAGAAGAAGGACAGACAAACCGACAAACCCCCAAACATATACTTTCGCACTTTGAATATGGCGTGGAGATGTTATGTTAGGTATTTCAATCATAATTAAAATATTTAAAGCTGAGCACTCTATTGATTAGTTAAATTCACAACTTTTAAAATATATCAGTTTCAACTAAAGGCACCAGACCAAAATATCAATCATTGCTGTATTATGTTGTGCGAGGTAATATTTAAACTTGTAGTTCTATGAACTATTAACCTTGCGACCGCAATAAATCTTCATTCTCAAAAATTACTTCACACAAACTGTGTCAATTATTACCAACTGACATAACTTCCTGACCAGTTGCCACGTTACGATAAACACATTATGTTAAGACACGCCCGCCTAGAATAAACTCGCAATTTGAAAAGACCTCGATTATAGCTATCGGAAAATAGAGAACTCGGCAGCGAATTCCACCACCTAGCTGTTTGTACAATAAAAGTAGACGCGAAGCGTTTAGGTCGAGTCCGTGGAATCTCTACCATGTACCGGTGGCACCTGCAGTATTTCTACTTGTCCGATTGTAGTAAAGAGCTGAGGGAATTAAATGATGTAATTCCAAGGCACCCTCCCCGAAATGTATCAGATAAAAATCCGATAGGCCAGCCACTTTTCGACGATGCTCGAAGGCATCGATATAATGTTCGAGGCTTTGAAGATTTAGCTTTGGCTACAGTATCGATATCTATAAGTCTCTTAGCTCTCCTCACGACAGACTCCAACGCTTCAAGCTGATATTTAGCCGAGCCATTCCAAAGATGCGAGCAGTACTCCATGCACGATCGAACTTGTGTTTTATACAAGTTTATCAACTGTTCCGACGTTGCTACCGAGCTTTTTGGAAGCTAGTTGAGCTTAAGATTCAATGTACGTGCCAAAATTGTGCGTCGAAATCATCGCGACACAAGGTGTACTACGAGTATAAAAGGAACGGATACATCTAGGAACATATGAGCCAGCTGTGATGGCCTCCTTTTGGTAGAAAAAAGACAAACCTGCGTCTTATCTGCATTGAATTTGACCAGATATGCAATTTTTGACATCACCCCAATCGTAGACTGCCTTGAGAGGCAAATTCAAACGCTCGACCATGGCTTCTCTAAGTGAACCTCAGCCGCACCGGCACGCGGGAAAGTTATATAGCTTTCTACAACCTTGTTCCAAGAGTAATAAAACCTATATATTTGATAAATAGATTTGAAATACCCATAAACCAAGTCGAAACAATCCTAAAGCTTAATCAAAATTGTATTTAAAAATATGACCTGTTTGAGAGTACTAAATCAATTGCGGATAAACATACAAATTGACAGGCAAGAGATTTTTTTACCAGACTCGAAGCGTAACGCTTCTCTAGGTCACTTTATTATTAAGAGCAAGCATCAAATTATTTTGGTCACTAACTATCAACTATGGTTATGTGGTCGATATATAGTTATTTATTATATATTGATTAAGATATATTTTCTGGTTACTCTCCGTTTCTTATGAGTATAAACTTTTTTTTAAAACGTCGAACCATGTAGGATAAATAGAAACAACATACTACGTCATCTTATAACGGAGTAAAAAAAGCTCAAAGTTGGGAGGCGTTTATTCTAAACGCACATAATGTACAACTAATCGCTACTAGCGTACGCACACTATCGTTAAAATCAAATCAAAGGTACACGTAAACTTATCACGGCAGGTTACGTAAAACGAAACAACACGCTACTTTATAAAGACGCGTTTACGCTTACGCGATATTATACCGTTTGACTTTATAGTAATTCCGCAATCACGATATTTTTTACAAATTTGTTAAAATATTATGATGACCACTTGACAGATTTCTTTTATATTCAGGAATTTGAAATAATGTGATGATTTGCGTTTTTGTTCCAAATATTATGATGATATTATTATAAATTGACCAGTTAACTGCACTGTAGTAAAATTTGCCTTTCTTTGGGAAAAATTATCCCACAGTCAATATTACTCGACGACAAAAATAACCTAAAAATTTGTAGAGTTCGTATATCAAGTTTCGTTAAGATTGGTGAACACTAGGTGGGCATGTATTCAAATACGAAATTTATAGAGAACATACATCCATACATACAAACTGATAGACGAAATAACATTTTTCCAGACTCGAAACAGAGGCGCTTCGCTCGTTCGGTCAACTAATCGACTCAACACAATTTTTAGTCTAAACGCAAAAAACAGATCACCAGTAATGAGAAACGTTATAAATGCTAACAATGTTTTCGGTTAAAACATAAACAATCAATCAATTATTTATTTCGGATTTAAATATATTTTGCGGTGTTCATTCAGCTGCATCACTTATTAGGGTTCCGTACACAAAATGTAAAAGCGGAACCGTATTACTAAGATTCACTGTCCGTCTGTTTGACCAGACTGTATATCATAAACCATGATAGCCAGACAGTTGATTCAAAGATGATGTATTTCTGGTGTCGCTGTAACAACAAATACTAAAAACAGTATAAAATTTATTATTTAAGGGGGTTTCCGTAAAAAAACGTGGTTGCGAACGTTTGCCGTTTTTTGCTCGATATTAAGAACGGAAACAGGTAGACGCTTGAAATGCTCACAGAATACATATTTAGTTGCATGTTCACATAAAAAATAAATAGTTAAATAAACATAAATTAGCAGTGGGGGTGAGATTCCTATTAAATAAACGAGTTTTTATGCAGTGTTGTGCTCGGTATTAATACTTATCAGAAACTGGAACTAGTGTTGCATAAACAATGATACGAAATCCTTCGTGCGCGATTCTGACTCACACTTGGTCGATTTTTGAAGTGGCATTGTAGGTTTTTATTAAATCGAGCTTAATATAACCGCACCCTAAGCAAAACTTGCTAATGTTAAACTTGGCATTTGGCAGTAAAGCGCGCTCGGCTTGACTTGAAGCAACATAACTAACATTACTTAGACGCCATGTTGTTTTCTACGGAAATACCTAACTATCGGTTGCTTAAGACAGCACGTTGCTTTCAAGTTTTTAATATACTTGCCATTTAACACAGTTTAGTTTAAAACAATTTCAATTTTAAAAAGTGACAATTGACGTTTTGAATTGAGTGAAAATTGAGTAAAACTTTAAAAGTTTTTGGAAATTAAACTTTTTGGGGTTCAAAATTGAAAACTTCTTTATATTAAATTTTCTAACATTGACAATGCCGCGGGGATAGCTATTAGTACATGATAATATATTATACTTATTTTGAGTAAATAACCAAACTACTATACGGTATTAATATATGGAACTACCGAAATATGATCTACCAAACAAAAAAATCATCAAAATATGTTAATTATTGGAGGATGAATCGCGTAACAAAATAATAAAGTCGATTCTAGAACCGTATTCTTTTAAAAGTCGATTAGGTATATCGATTAAAAATTACGATGTTCCTCAGCACTATCACAGTACAATCCTAGTTATATTATTTACCCTAGTGTCCAAACGAGGGAGTAAGAACTTGAGAACTGGCACAATAAACAGAGTGTGGTGGCCAATTGAGAAAGAAAAAAAAAAACGAGGGAGGAAATTGGGAACACAAAGCTGGGTCTTCCTCCTTAGTGATTCATTTGGTACTACGTCATATCTGATTGGCAATTATTTGTTCGGCAGCCCTCGATTTGTGGAAGTATCTAGAAGGGTGGCCGTAATTAGAAGCAGCCTCATGGAAAATGAGTTAGTACTCGTGGACCTTTTTCTGTCGCCGACAGAAAGCAATAATGAAGATTTACTCACATTTTCCCCGATATTTTTGTTATTTATATATTTTACGGGCGTTGTTTCTCTATTTTCTTATGTTTTTTAGGATTACGAGTACATAGTATTATATAAAAATCTTATAGTTTAGTTTTTTAATGTAGTACAACGCAGGCACTTGGCAAGAGTGCAAAACAATCGCTTTTATTAATAAATGACTAAGTACTGTTGCATTTTAAAAGAAATCTCTATTTTCTTCTATATAAAATAGGAATAATATATATTATAAAATATTATTTATAAGTATAAATATTACAATCTTGTAAAGTATTATTTATGTGCCTAAATAGAGATATCTTCATTCATTTTCTTTGTTTAATAAAAATTTTGTTGAGAAAGATATAAAATACAGAATCTATACCTTTCTCAACATAAATAATATTCATTACATTATCAACATATTATCCTTACAAGCAAAGTATTAATAAAATAATCTTTACACCTTTTAGTTAAGTATGCACCTATTTCGGTCAACGCCACCTGCCGTCTTGTTTGCAAAAACCCTCCAATTTAAACAATAAGAACACAAAATACTCTACATTCTACAAGCGAAATAAAAGTGTGTTTCCCAGTTCCGTACTCCAGCCTACTCTACCTTTAATATAACCCAAATAAAACCAGACAAGAGGTTTAATATTAGGGAGGGCACCGGTAGGAAATACCTACTTATGTACCTGAATAAAGCCGCTGTCAGACTGATTTGGCCGGTACGCCATGAGGTTTGAAAATTTGCTATAATTAACGTGTAACAGAAAAGTGCGATAATACTTAAGGCTGTTAGTCTACCCACTTAAGTGTACTTTGTAGAATAAAATTATAAATATATATATATATATTATACGAGGTTGTTATTTGTGTTTTATTAAGCGATTTAGTAAACAGATTTAAATATATTTTTTATAAGGCTTAAAAGTCTTGAATTTATTATCCAGTATTCCTCTAATTGTTATGCCTACCACCATTTATTAGCCGATTTGAATATCAAATAACAGTTGTCATTATACACAAAAAACTGGCCGGTTGCTGAAATACAAGAAAATTCTTTAAGTTCAAAGAGAGATAAGAGCAGGCACAATGAGCTGCAAAAAAGTTTTTGCCCGATAGCCCTACCTACAGTTATCGGAAACTCAAAATAAAGTGTAGTATGGCAGTCATACTAATATTCGTTACATGAAACAGTAGATTCGATACAATTATAATATACGTAGTAATCGTATAGTTTGCCTACGCTACAGTAATAACCTGTTCTGTGATTCCATAAGAAATAATTTACTTATGGCATACTTGACTGTTTTAAAATATTTTATCCATATAAATGTGATTTGTCTTTGTACTGAAAAATATTATTAGTAATTACATAAATTTGACTTTTTTGTATCTACCTGACATATTTAATAATTGCAATCATTAATTGTATTTAATCTTAATCTAATCAATTTTGAAATTTCACATGTCGAGTCTCGGCAAAATAGGCTGTACAAAAATTCTTCTACCCTATTATTGTGATATAAATATTCATATTATTTCATTTCATTGTACCGTAAAACAAACCTTAGTAGTAGTGGTAGAGATCTTAGCATTCCCATGAAGCAAGAATATCGTATCTAAGTATTAAACATTATGTATGTAAGCAGCTCATCAGATAGCGCCCGTCTTTTAGCTGTTTCTGAGTTCAATCAGACGATGAGCAACATTCACTTTAATGACTTTGATTATTATAATTAGATGAAATTCATGCCTATGCTCTATTGTTCCTCAAATTGTATTAATTTCCGAGTAATAATGACGTCATAACTCAGATTTATTCATTCGGACGGCAACATAATATTGATTAATAATTATCAAAGGAAAACGAATAAATGAAATTTAAATGAGAACGTGTAATAAAGTTCATTCGGCTTTAGATATTAAAGACTAAATTCGTCCATGATGCGACTAAGGCCGGACTAGAAGATATTTGACATGCCATTGGCCAGTTCAAACGTAACAGACTCAAGCAGTCTGAAAAACCCTAAAACCTCCTCCCCTCATGTCATGAATGGAACTACGCAAAATAGAGAGGCCGAATTTACAATATCAATTGGATTTCTATCGGTTCAATTCGAACGCAGGTCGAATACGAAATGACATTAGCTACGCTTAGATATCTGTCTTTATTATGTTCCTATTTCTGAATATTAAATTTGTGGATACGACATACTACCTATTTGGGATTGCTGATGGTTATCTAGCAATGTTGGTTTATGAAGTGAGTCAATATATTTTGGCGTTTTTTAGAAATAGTTTAGAGAATTAGATTTAGGGCACACATATGTGTCATTGCAGGCTCTATTATGTTTATCTATATGCTAAGTGTGGCGTAGACTTGGATAATTTACTTTTTCAGGACAAAAATACTCACAATTAGGAACTGTCTAAAGCTACTGTTCCATTATAACAGAATCATAATCGAATTCAATCTCGGTTGCTTAGTAATTGATTAAATAAAATAGTAAAATATGTCTTTCTATGTCAGGTTTTATCCAAATATACGCTATTTATAATTATACAGCACCACACCTCGAGCACGTGTAAGGTAAGCTTTCCATATTGGGTCTAAGATCGAGAGAATAGCATTACGTGAGCTATACTTGTATATAGTAGGCAGGTATCTTTGCGTACAATTTTGGGTCTTCGTCAGAAGGCTGCTTAGGAATTACCCTTGGCAAGTTAGGTATATCAAGCTTTTGTTTAAGTAGTTTTGTCAGTATGCCAGATCATGCTAAGCCCCTAAACAAATCAAGCTGGTAACAGATAGTGGCCAAAAGAATTTCTCATGTTTTGATACATTGTTTTTGGATTAATTTGATATTTCTTGATAACTACTAATTTACAGACCTAAATGTACATCACGAGTAAAATCAATAACAGTAACTGTAAAATTGGATTTGTGTATATTACTATGATTCATTATTAATCTAGTTGGATCTTGGTCTTGATGGTCTTGGTTATAGTCATTAACTATCTGACCACATCAATGGATGAATAGTATCTACTCCTTTTTTTAAATGTAAGCATATAATTTTTCTTGAGATCAGTAGAAGGAAACACTATCAATGGAGTGATGATTGGTAATCTACGTTGTGACATAGGCACGTTTTATACTTCAGTTGTGTACGTCACCATTCGATTTGGCAGTGGTGTATTTGTAATTGTACATCTGCAAAGATTAAGTTGCCAATAATTAGAAAGCATACTGCAGTAATATGCTGAATATTCAAATTCAAATTCCAAAGTTTACACTGCAGCACTCCTGTTACTGCCTATTGTGTTTTACGTATTGTATCATCCGCCGTCCTTACAAAAGACCATAAACAGAAAACCAATATACCTAGTACCCCGGAAAAGCACAGCCACTGCCGCAATGAGGGGATTAGTGGCCAATAAAACTGTAGCATTAAAGTTTATGCTCTGGGTTTAGGTGCCAAGGATGCTAGTAGTATCTAGCTATAAAAGTATTCAGTGCATACACGAGGTGTGGAGCTCTAGGCATGCATCTAGTGGCTAGCGGGCGAGCTCACCGTCGGCATCAGCTGATCAGTACTCCGCACGCGCGTCACCTTGTTCTTGTAGATCAGCTTCTTGACTGCGCGCTCCACCGGCTGGTTCCATCTCATGAACAGCACATACGAGATGTACAGCGAGAATAACACCAGCGCCTCTTGCCAGTAGATAGCGCTGTCCCTGAAGCAGTAGATCAGCACCAGCAAACTGACGCTGTAGAACGTACAGTCCCGGAACAACGGCCACCAGGTCAGCGCGAGTGTCGTACGCGAGAACAGCGCGCAGGCACCGATCACGAACAATATATTGAAGACGGCCGAACCGACGATCGTTCCTATGCCCACGTCATCGAAAGACACGAAGACGCCTATCACGGAGGTGAACAACTCCGGCGCGGAGCCTCCCGC
This sequence comes from Ligdia adustata, assembly GCA_947049295.1. NCBI lineage: Eukaryota > Metazoa > Arthropoda > Insecta > Lepidoptera > Geometridae > Ligdia > Ligdia adustata. The sequence continues at coordinate 10,355,520 of OX346229.1, forward strand.
CGCCATGAACGTCGCTCCGGCGACATCGTCTCTGATCGCCAATCTTTCGATTATGACGTCTAACGCTGGCACAAAGAACTCGTCGCAGACGATGGCCAGCGCGACGAACATGTATCCCATGCCAATCACGTGTAGCAGGACGGCGCCCGAACGTCTCTGCTCTTCCGTGAAGAGGTCAGTCGGGAAGAGTGGAGTCTTTTCGTCTGGGATGGCGGATGGGGAGGCTGACGTATCAATTTCTAGGTCTAGGTCGGAGTCATCAAGGTCGGTGGTGTTGTGCGCGGCGGAGCTGGCGAGCAGCGCCAGCATCAGTGCGGCTCGCATCCCGCCGGCGACCGACCGAGAGGACAGCCGCGGGGAGACTGCCGCCGGTGCCGCCACGTCGCTCGATAGCGCCGCACTGCGCCCTCACACACACTACGAGCGCCGCCCCGCCCGCGAATACCGCCCAGTGGTGGCTGCGATTGACATTCGCGTTCGTTGCTGGAGATAATTTTTTAACAGTGATTCTGACAAAATTCAAAGAATTTATTCAAAATTAGGGGATGCGCTGGGGAATACTCGTACCCTGTCTATCTCTAGTTTGATTCGAGAGTCTGAGCTCCTTCGCTCATGTGCACAGCAGGTTTAATCTTGAGAATATCTGACTTTCAGATAAAATTGACATCCTCAAATGATAGGTGAAGTCCTTGACTGAAAATTTGAGCAGTTTAGTAAATACCTGCCTACTACAAAGTCACCACTTGCTATGTTTAAAATACCATCATAAGAAAAAACATATTTGCTTAAGATGCCAAAATAACTCCATCGGATTTAAATAAAACGTAATAATATTTTTTTCTATTTTTCTGATCTTACATTAGAATAATACATTCAATAATCGATAAACTCCTCTGTTATTTACGTGCCTTACTAAGCCAAACATGTTTAGCAACAATTCCCATCCCTATTGCTACGGACCCGCTCTGGGCGGCCCGCCTTGCTCACTACCGATACCTATGGATTACCAAGAATTATCGAGGTGAATCGTTAGCGGTCTGCTAAAATCCACAATTTTACACCGGGATAAGAGCCCGCGGCTTCTTTACGTGTTTCCGTTTTGAACGAGCTCTCTTTGGTGATATCGTGGTAATCGTTAAAATGAAGTAGATCGTTTTAGAACGAAGCCTCAATAGGCTGCGGGGTAGTATTGCTTCGGGCGAGTACGCGCTACGATACGCTTTTCTAGTGAGGAGGTACTTATGAACACGTGCGAATTAAATGACGCGACGTGAGTTATGTATGTAGAGAAAATCCTCTACCACTTGATTAACATACGTGGCTAATGTTAATGAATAAGACATAATCAGACTCTTGATTAAATCTTGCCGACATTATTGTGTATCAATTTTATGAAATTTAGTATACTTAATTAATAAAGTTTTAACAATTACCTGCTATTATTTTGTTCACAAAAATCTAACTCAAAAATAAAAGTTATAATTTTTTACATGGAGTTATTTCTAACTTTGATGTACCCAAAAGGGCACTTTGAACAGTTTACTTAGGTACTTAAGTAGGTATTGCGTAGTATGGCAGCAATATAGGTAAAGATGTTGTATTTAGATAGTTTTATGTAGGGCAAGAATTTATATAGATTACTTAATTACTCTAGCTTAAAAAAGGTTCTAAGGTTCTTAGGTTGTAGGTTCTTATACCTAGCTACTACGAGTTGTATTAGCTAGGTATAAGAACCTAGAAATACATAGGTTCTCATACATTCAATGAAAACATTTAAACCTATGAGTAAATCTACTGCAACTAGCATGGTACCTAGTGTAAATGTTATTGTATACATAATTATAAGTCTTTATATAAAATAGCTAGGTAGGTACTAACTTATCCACTTTTATATTTTTAACTTTAACTATTTACCTTTGATCGCTTTTCCAAGTTTTACTTAAAAATTATAAGTACGATGTTATTTTTTACCGACTGCCCAACGAAGGAGGAGGTATTCATTTCGACGGGTATTGTTTTAAATGTTTGCTTCCTTTTTTCTAGCATACGGCTGGACCTATAAAAAAAATCTTTGAAATATTTGAAATATTTCTATCGATATCTGTGGTAATCATCGTTTATCTTAATTCACTTTTTTTAAGAATTTTTCAATAATAACTTAATTTTATGTCTTAATTAAACTGAGATAGTGCGTGCAAGAGGGCGTATGTGTTCAATTCTGCGTCTCAAGTGAAATATGTCTATAAAGAAATTAAAACCTAAATCATTTAATATTGATGTTTTTAGTAGAGTTTGGAAGATGTCTATCATAAACCGATAACTCTCTATGGTTACATACTTACCTAAATTAACTAGAAACAAGCTCATTAGTTTGTAATCCAAGGCCGGATCAAGCACGACGGGGCCACTCGGCAATACAATTTTCAGAGCCCCTTTGTAGCCGTTTGATATTTATCAGCTTTTAACTATCACAAACATTGGTTTATCATAATACTACTCGAATCTAGATGGCTCTAATCTGTTAAATAACTTCATCAATTGACATAATAAGTTGAAAAGAAGCAATAATACTTAATTTCTAGATTATACAATTTTTCAAATTACTTATTTTTAATTTTTTTAACCGATTCGATGCTGATAGAACTACAGCCGTGTCATCATTTTTTACTTGTGGCTTATGACACGATAGGCGTGTAATTTTTAAGCTATTGCACAGCTTTTATCGCGGGCATGACCGCGGCGACCGAATCAAGAAATTCCGTAACGAAAATAAACCTTATTGTCTAACGTCGTTTCAGTTCGGCAGACTTCGGCACGGTGTTTGTGTGCGTGTGACTGAGACGTATGCAAAATGTAAAATTTGTACACAGTCATGGCGAAAAGTTTTAGAAAATAGGCGCCACTACGAATTGGTTAATTACTATTGTGCGAGCGCGGGGCCCTATCTGATGTGGGGCCTATGTTGCCTATTCAGTTTAATGCTTAATCCGGCCCTGTAAACTCAACCCCCATACCACTGGACATCGTGTCATGTGTGCAAGCAATGTTTTGTGTGCTTACTAGAATGCGTAGAGTCAATATTAGTTCATGCTCATTTTGTTTTACTCGTTCGTTACGTTTACTCGACTTCTATAACTAAACCTGATAACTTGTAAACGAGCTTGTGAATATTCATGAAAAAATAGAGCTAAGTGAAACAGCAAACGCAAACATGGATGTATTATGTAGCTAGTTTTAATTTTCAATGGCTTTATATTTAGCGACTGAGTTACGTGTTTTTACGTTTTTACGTGAGGAATTGTGTGTTTTTTATTTTAAATTCGGGTAATAATGGGTCTTACCATTATTACCCGACTGCTAAAGAAGGAGGGTTATGTTTTAAAGTGTATGTATGTATATTTCTTTGGAACGCCCTAGAGCCTAAACGGGCTGTCGTATTTTCATGTGAGTGGTGTCAATAGATTCGTCTTAGTCCTGAAAGAGAAAAACTAAGTACACAAAAATTAAAAAAAAAAAGAATTAATTATGTATGACATACAGGTTTAACGATTTAACAGTCGGGTTTATTCGAACACGCTTCTAACCACACGTTAAAAAGTTAGCTATGATGCTGCTCACCGTGTAAGTTGTACTTTACCAGGTATAGCAACGTACAGTAATGTAGGTATAAGAAATAATTACCATTGGCTTTTATGGTGAAGGAAAGCATCTTGGGGAAACACGCTTTTCGGACAACGTGAAAGTGAAGTGCCCACACACCATAATTTTGCCAGCGTGGTGGATTATGGACTACACCCTCTTTGTAAGGGAAACCCGTGTCCAGTTATGTGATCGTATACATCGTAATCAACAATTAGTAAGTATCTATTCAATACCTTTGATCATTAGAAGTGGGCTCTAACTAAACAGGAAAAGTATATTTAATCATAACTGACGGAACTAAAACGAAAAAAAAAAATACTATAAGATCACACATAAGGTGATTCGCCAAAAAAAACCACTAACCCACTACCAGAAGGATATCGTAGCCTATATACTATCCAACATAAAATCTTGCTTTTGGTAATTAAGAAGCAACGTTGCCAGTCTAGGTATTAGCGAATTTGATACAAATTGAGCACCGAAGTAATTGGAGGTATCTGGCGTTTATTTTATTATTGCTATTTCGAGGTTTATGTCAAATACATTCCTGTAGTAGTCTTTTAGTTCTCGTGTCCATACATTTAGTAATAATGTATGTATATAATAATGTTTCCGTCTACTTTATCAACATTCATGGTGCATTTGTGCAGTCAGTGACTGATTCAAACCGCCTATAAAGTAGCTTATAGCTGACAGAACACCAAAATTGGACCAATTCTAGAGTAGTTCTTGTAGAGTTCCTGCATCAATAGACCAATTAGTTACTAAATTACTTTGCGGCGGGTTGGCATAATAACACTCAACTGCCGCACGATAAACTTTTATAACAGCTCTTAGTGAGGCGTCGGGAATTAAGATACCAAGTTACTTACATATAACGAAACGAAACGTTTCAAGCGTTCACGAATTGATTGTGATTAACTACCCGATTTTATATTCGATTGAATTCTTGGAATAGCTTTTCTGTAGAATTGGAATAGTTACCTATTTTATTAATTAATTAATTAGTTATATAACAATTAAGTTTTATGTCTAATAACTAACTTCAGCAATATCTCTACCGCTTTACTGGGGGTACATGACGTGACTTCAAACTTCACCACGATGACGAATTATTATCACTTGACTTTACAACTTAATATATTATTTTTAACCTTGCAAATATAATGAAGATCTTGAGAACTGGCATAGTATACGTAGTATGGTAGCCAATTAATAAAGAAGAAAAAAAAGTTTCGAGAACTTGAATGTAAATCGACTAAAACATGATAGTCGATTTTCAAGCCAGCTAGCTGGCAGCTGTCAATCAAGCACTAAAATCACATTTGAAAAAAACTAATGTCATTGACCGACATCACACGTAGGGTTTCTAATTGGATTATGTGCTAAGAATCGGTTTTTGTTGAAATAAAATTAGGGAGATTACAATAACTAGTCACCAAAATGTGGCTAGACGAAGCGGACAGCTTCGCCGAAATATTTAAGGGGTATTTGCCGTTTTATTTGCTGGTTGCCGTTCCCCTTTTGCTCATAGTGGCTCCAGCGTACCCTGTGGCTGCTTCTCATGAGTTCCCTGTGTATCGGATGCAGCAATACGACCTACATAATGTCCCCCACGGTAAATATTATTCAATGTATTCGACTTCATTTACTAAACAAAATATCGATTGATATTATTTTTGAGGTTATCTTTGAACTTCTCGGTTTCTAGGCTGTTTCTGTTTACTTTTCTTCCATGTTATCAGATAAAGAATAGTAAATTAGCATTTGAATTTGTGAAACTTTGAATTATTACCATTTGACCTAGTTTAAACACACACAACACTTCAACATAAAATAAATTGTCTTAGACTGATAATTTTGAATCAAAAATTTGTTTTTAAAGAGATTACCATTTTATTCCTAATTCAATTTTGTTGTGGATGAACTGTAGGTAATGGTAGTGGTGCTCTTAAGCCTAATGCAGTCCTGATAAAGTTCCTTTATAAATTATTGATAATAAATATAAATGTATTCTAGTTTGCATGACCATACACTAGACTGGTCTTTCTTTTCACTGTAAAAATACAACATCAAAAAGTAAATGCAAAAACTAGTAGAATAGAATATATTTTATTAGTAACAGAAAACAACAGTGTAACACACAACTTAACAAAATTATTTAAACTTAATTACTGTTTTCTGTCACTACCTGGCCCCAACTCAACATAATGCTGGCTGAAACAACCAGCGATGATCTTCTGTAGGAACCAGGAGGTTAAAGAATTAACTGTCTTGTTGCTAACAAGCATATCTTTGTAGAAATGAAAATAATATAATATACATATAATAAAACTTAATAAGTAGTTATATATTAATCAATGATATTTTAAACAATTTTTTGTTCTGTAAAAATATGTAATTCCAGGTTGTCGTAGCACAAGTTTCAACCTCGAAGGCCGGTCCCTGACATCATGGAGCACGTCACGACACTGTGTGGTCGCTCGCGTTCAAGACATCAATATAGATCAGTTTATGGAGATTCGTAACAAAGCTGGCGCCTTGCTACTTGTGCTGCCGAGGAATGATACACAGCTTAATGCTGAGGAGAAGGAGGTAAATGAAAAGTGTTTTCCGCTGAGACTACTTGAAAACTACTTAACACCAACCAAATATTCTACCCCCAATTTGCATGCATTATTGTGTTCCTAATAAGAGTGTAATTATTCCAACTAAATTGCAAAGTGATTAAAATCAGCAGGCTGAGTTCCAAAACTCATTTAGGGCTCTCTGTATTGTAAAGATGGAGATAATCATAGTACAATAGACATAGTAATAGAAGCTTTCCTGCTATGAGATAAGATGCAGGTTAGGTACTGACAGGTTTATACCATTGCTTCCAGCACATCCAACTCCTGGAGATGGCAATGAGCCAGCAGGAGGTGAATGCTCCTGTCTACTTCACGAAGTGGTCTCCGGATGTTGAGGAGATACTCCGAGACCTGCAGCATAGCTTCATCACTGATGAGAAGTCTGGCACAGCCTTAGAAGCCATGTTTAACTCAGTGTCTTCAAATGGATATCAGATTGGTAAGGCTGATTAAGACTGTGAAAGAAGGAGGGTTATGTTTTACGTGTATATATGTACATTTCTTTGGTACGCCTAAATGACTTGTTGTATTTTATGTGATAGGTGTCAATAGATTCGTCTTCAACTGCAGATGGTCATAGTCTATACTAGCTGCATCCCGCAATTTAACTCTTAAGATATGTGGGTCTAAAGTTCTTGCAATTGGGTTTTTATAGTCACTTTTAACCAATTGTTATTTATTTATTTACTAAATTTATTAATCTACACTAGTAATATGATTATTAGTAAAATTTATATGGGATCATTTAAACTGGGAAGATTTAAAGATAAAATAATTTTCCAAGTCAGTCCAGTAGGTTAGCATTAGGCTTTTATCGCCGGGAAAGAAAAGATAAAAAAGAATATGGCCATTTTAAAATGACATAAGGATATTTATTGTGAAATGCTATAAATGACTTTTCAAATTAGAAGTATATATATATTCGTATTTTAAATTTTGTCCCTAAAAGGTTGACAATGAACCAATTTAACCACTGCACATACTAGACCTGCAGCTGTCTCTGAAAAATCCAGGAAAATACTTAAGTTAAGACAACCAGTGTATTGAGAACCTATTTTTGTTCCAGTGGTTACAGCACCCGCTCCACAGAAAATAGAGTCCTCCCCTATAACACTGCACGGCAAGTTGCCTGGACGCGCAGGATCAGCACAAACCATCATCATTGCAGCACATTACGACTCCTCGGCCATTGTACCAGTAAGTTTGTAGTTAAAATACAATATATATATATATTTTTTAATTTAGAATCACACTAATATTATGAAGGTGAAAGTTTATGTGTGTGTGTTTCTTTGTTCCTCCATCATGTTCAAACTGCTTAACAGATTTGGATGAAAAATTGGCACAAACATAGCTTATACCTTGGATTAAAACATAGGCAACTTATTTTTCCCAGAAAATTGAAGTGTTCCCGTGGGATAATCAAGTATCTACCGCGGGTAAAACCGCTAAACCTCTAGAAGGGTGTGTGAATCTAAATTTCTAGTACTCATTACACTGTCCCACTGCCGGGCAAAGGTCTCCCCCATATCCTTCCACACTTAACAATCCTGCACCACCCCCTGCCAGTCCAGTTTAAACTTGTATTATGTTAATTTTAATGAAGTTTCTCCCCACAGGAGTTGTCTGTAGGCGCGGACTCTAACGCGTCCGGCGCAGTGGCGCTACTGGAGCTGGCGCGTGTGTTCTCCCGGCTGTACGGCGCGGGCGCGGTCCGCGGCGCGGCCTCGCTGTTGTTTGTGCTCACGTCGAGCGGACACGCGCTCAACTACGCGCCCGCCAAGAAGTGGCTCGAGGAGCATCTGGACGGGAGCGAAGCGTCGCTGCTGCAGGTTGTACTCATAGCAGACACATTACTCATACTTACTGCATATTACCAGATACACGCTGATAATATTAGTAAAAAAGTATAGTTCTCAAAACTGGCAAGGTTTTGAATGTTTTTTTCTTGTGTAAAACCCAAGGGTTATTTACTACTGAACTTCTGCATAACTATGTTATTTAAGATCTCTACTTGCGTCTAATCTCAGAGACTCATTCATATGAATGAATCATTTATTATCATTATTATTCATTCATAATTAGCATTTAGTATTGTACAAAACACTCGGAATGGCTTAGAATTATTTTTTCCAATTAAAAATGGCGTCATATCGTCGCCATTTTGTTCTTTATTTTAACGTTTTCAGAATTAATGTATAATATGATGTGAATTTATTTGGAAGAAAAGCACAAAGGCTCCTCAGACGGCTCGGGCTTCGGCTCGGACTGTCGCATGTCGCACAGAGAGACTGTCAAATTGCTCTGGCATTCCAGATGAGGAATCCTTATCTCGATTCAGAAGTGTAACTCACACAATTATAATTTTGTCTTCAGGAAGTATCGTTCGCTATGTGTCTGGACTCCATCTCTTCAGCCCCGGCGCTCACGATGCACGTGTCGAAGCCCCCGCGCGAGGGCGGAGCGCCGCACTCGCTGCAGGCGCGTCTCGGAGCACCCATCAACCATAAGAAGATCAACCTGGCCGATGAAGCATTAGCCTGGGAGCATGAGAGATTCAGCATCAGACGGATGGCTGCGTTCACTTTAAGCTCTTTGCAGGTATGGATCTAATGCAGTGATGAAAATACTTGACTCTAATCCAAGACTCGAGTCTGATGTTTGAGTTTCTGATTAGACTAGAGTTCAACAGATTTAATTAACAGACTGAATTTTACTCAATAAATAATATAAAATAAATAACCTGTGAGATTGGAGTATTGGGAAATGGCAGCATTCTCGATTTTAACTAGTTTAATGCTTTTCCCAATAATGGTGTGTTGTATTTTTTCTAGCTCCTTACATTAGATTTGAATCTCTAGCACATTTGTTTCATTGGTAAAGTTTAGTATTTTATAATTTATTATTTTTAATAGTTTTTTTTTTGGAACGCAATTGAACTTAATTAATTTATTTTATGCCAATAATACTATATTCTAAATCCTAACTAATATTATAAATGCGAAAGTAACTCTGTGTCTGTCTCGTTTTCACGCAAAAACCACTGAACTGATCTGAATGAAATTTGGTGCACAGGTAGATTGGACCCCGGGAAAGGACATAGGATACTTTTAAACCGACTTCAAAAAAGTAGTTCCCCCATTGGATTATCTCGATAGTAAATTGGGCAACTACGCGAGTGAAACCGCGCAGCACATATTACAATAGTAAATTTAAATACGATTTTTTACATAGTTTATTTGCAGCCAGATGCGCATTCAGAGCAAAGCTATGAGTCTACCATGGGTATCAAATGCCAGGGCTTGACTTGTAGAATAATATACAATATGATGATTTTAAAATCCAAGATGGCATCTGCAACAAAATGGCGAATTACATGTGTTTCTTGTCAGGGGTTTCTTAATTTTTTTAATTTAATCTTGTGTAAGAAGACTTCGCTTTGGTGCTCTTTTTTCTGAGCCTTTCACTTCACTTCACTTCACTTCATAGACTTGTATCAACATTGTTTGTTCCAGTCCCACAAAGACCCGGCGCGCAGTTCCATACTGGACGTGCCCACGGAGGCTAACATACAGAACTTAATTACGAACATACAGAACATTGCGAGAGCACTAGCCTCGCACATATACAATATCACTGCAGAGGGGAGCAAGGAAGACTCGGCTTTGTACGATGAAGCATTGGTAAGCTCTACATTTTTTTTATATTATTTCTTTTTTTTAATAGTGGATAGGCTTGCGCTTGACCGCAACTCCACGCGCTTGCCCAGAAGAAATCGATTCACTCGCGATTTGAAGAGACCGAGATTATAGCAATCGGGAACTAGAGAACTTGGCGGCGAATTCCACAACCTGGCAATTCGCACAATAAATGTAGACGCGAAGCGTTTTGTGCGAATCCGTGGAACCTCTACCATGAACCGGTGGCGCCTTACAGTATCTCTACTTGTCCGATTGTAGAATGGAGATATAGGAATTAATTCATGCAATTCCAAGGCACATTCCCCGAAATGTATCCGATAAAAGACCTATAGGCTATCCACTTTTCGACGATGCTCGAGGCTTTGAATTTTAACTTTGGCCAGAGCATCGTAATTACTTATAAGTCTTTTAGCTCGCCTTTCGACAGACTCCCAACGCTTCAAGCTGGTATTATATCTTATGTTTGTTATTGTAGTTGTAGTGTCTTGTGTGTTTAAGACACAAGACAATCGTGTTCTACGAGTAAACGTGTTCTTATTTCTTTCTTTCTTATTTTCTACCGACTTTAAATAAAGAGGAGTTACTCAAGTCGATTGTTTTTTCTTTTTATTTGTGATTTTGTTTTAAACTAGTAGGTATAAGTACTTGCGCTATTTTATCAAAATCGCTCCAGAAGTTGATTTTTGGATGTAAATAAGTATAAAAGTTATATATCGGCGCCTCACATAATACATGTTGGTAATCACTTTTTTTCAAAAAAGATCTTGTTTTAAACTTATTTCACAATACAATACAATACAAGAATTCTTTATTGTCACCACAAAAATATAACACATAAAAGAATACAACAAACAAATAACATGGCACAAAAGGCGGTCTTATCGCTAAAAAGCGATCTCTTCCAGACAACCTTTATAGGAATGGAACATAATAATAAATATTTAGCGTAGACGGTGGTGCAAAACAGATATGAGAAATTTAAATAACAAAATAGTAATGAATATTAAAGTTTCGCATTATATGTATTATATTATGTTTCAGAATGTAGAAGAGGATGCGGTGAGGTACTGGTTCGAATACCTCTCGTCGCAGCCTCGAGCGCCGCAGATTGTCACCAGCGGGGGACCTACCGCTGGTAAGGTTGTCTGGAAGACATCACTATTTAGTCATAAGACCGTTTATTTATAACCTCCGACGCAAAAACGACAGCGTGATTTAAGTTCGACGTGACTGTGGCATCTTAACTTCCGAACAGATCAACCTATTTTGATATATTTTTTAATTTAAATGTTATATTAGTCGGTAGTGTTCTTAACTATGTTTGGTGACTATCGGTCCAAGATGGTCCTATTTAATAATTTTTTTCGCAACATAGCTCATACGTTAACTTGTAATCTAGAAATTGACGCAGATGATTGCAAAAAGTATTTAAATTACTGTAGTAAACCGTTAACATCTATTTCATTCGGACCAGTAGATTATACTGAGCTCAAAAAGGTAGTAGTTAACATGAAGCAAAAACCTACGTTAGATATTTATGATATGAGTACTAAGACTTTACGGAACCTAATAATAAATAACGATAATTCATTTGAATTAATATTAATTGTCTTAAACTCATGTTTAACTGACGGAATATTTCCCGACGTATTGAAACCGGGTAGGGTAATCCCACTTTTTAAAAAAGGGCATATAGAGGATATTAGTAATTATAGACCCGTTTGCATTTTGCCAACTTTATCAAAAATTTTAGAAGCTATTATTAAATCGAGAATTGTTAAATACTTTGAAGAAAATAATTTATTTACAATGTCACAGTTTGGATTCAGAAAAGGCCGCTCAACAGAAATGGCTATAAGAAAAGTAGTATATTACATTCTAGAATCCTTAGATACGTCAAATAAATGTGCAAGTATCTTTTGTGATCTTTCAAAAGCTTTTGATTGTTTGAGGCACGATATATTGATTTTAAAAATGCAATATTACGGATTTCAAGGTCATGAATTAAATATGATGATAACTTACTTACAGAACCGTAGTCAAATTGTCTCGATTAATGAACAAATTTCTACAGAAGGTAGGATGTCAATTGGAGTACCACAGGGCTCTATTTTAGGCCCAGTCTTATTTTTGATATATATTAATGATATTACCAATGCATTGCCAAGTTGGGCTCACATAAATTTATTTGCAGATGACACACATGTAGGTATCAGAGACAAATGTATACATAATTTAGAAAATTAAAGTAGTATCGTTATGGAATTGTTAAAGGAATGGTTTGATGCAAATGGAATTGTTCTTAACTCTGATAAAACCATCTCTATGCAGTATCAGTCAAAGTTAGGTATTTTCGGGAATTCCATTAGTAAAACAAATGTATTTCTAGGTTATACAATAGATAATACAATTAGCCATAATGCGCACATCGATAAAATTTGCAAGAAAATGGCAAGTGGTAATTATGCTTTATTTAAACTTAAGCCATTACTAGATAAAAAGTCGCTCATCTCTGTCTATTATGCCTACGTGCATTCTATTATAAGATACGCTATTACTGTTTGGGGAAATGCTCAAGATATCATAAAAGTCTTAAAATGTCAAAAACAGTCTATAAGAACAATTAACGGTTTGAAAAAACGTAGTCCTGCGAGAAAACACTTTAAAAAAGATAAAATAATGACAGTTATATCACTTTATATTTATAGTTGTTTATTAGAAGTACACGAGGATAGGGAAATACCGGAAAAAAGAATTTCACGCAATAATAAAAAAGGGCGAATCCTACCAATAAATAGATTAGCTAAATGTAAGAAGCAGGGGCTTTATACTAAAATACTGATGTATAATAAATTACCTAATAGTGTAATGGATCTCAATTTTATTACATTCAAACAAAAATTGAAGTTTTTTTTTGAAAGCAATGCTTTTTATAAACTCAGCGAATATAATATGTCAATGCAGCTTGTAGAATCATCGTTCTTGTGTAACGAACAACCTATTAATATTAATAATAACTAAACAAAGCAATCATAATGTAAATATTTGTCATCAGAACTATTAAACTAAGAACTAATATTAAGTAATCGTATATAAATGAGATTTGTAAGTTAATTTTTTTTAAAGTAATTATTCATTAAAATGTAATAAGACTTGCCTGTAACGAACGTTATTTAAAGGTCAATAAATATTACTTTACTTTACTTTACTTTATGGCTGCTGACACAAAATGGTGTAATACATATTTATCACAACTCCCTCAATATGGGTCAATGGTCAATATATCAAATGAAAGGGCTTGTCTAGTGGAAAATATACACAAATACAAGATGGCTGCCACCGCAAAATGGCGATGTTGGGTTGTTTAAACTTTTTTGATTTAATTTGTGTTTCATAAAACGCGTTCCTCGGGTATTTTGATAAAAAAAAACTCGATTGCTTTATCCCTAATTCTGAACAAAGTTATTTGATATCTCTTGGCGTCTTCAAGGTATCGGTGAAGCATAAAAAAGACCAGAATTCGGCGAATTGATAATTTCCTCCTTTTTCAACCCGACTGCCCAAGGAATAATAGACTGAATTGGTGAATCGATTTAGATGTTCGAGGTGACATTAGATACATCTTCATCTAGTCATAAGCCACATTCAGTAATGTGTAAAGTCACAGTACTAAATATATTTAAAAAAAAAAAAAACAGAAAAAGTGAAATAAGACTTTTTTTCCCTCCACAAAAGGTAGAAAACTTTTTTTTTACTTTTTCTCTGTTTTTTTCGAACATTATAATTGTTTTACCTATTCAAGGTCACAAAGATTTGGACATACATACAAAAAGATTTTTTTGAAGACTCTTACAATCACTTGTGATTAAGTTTTAAGTTTTAAGTTTTAAGTTTTAAGTTCTTTATTTCTCAAACGAAATACAATATTCCTTTTAAAGAGAAAAACAAAAATAAACTAAGTATAGTTGTACATTAAGCAATACGGGACGGACAAAAGCATTTCATATAAATTTACATTTAGTTACACATAGAATACCACATACTAACACACAATTTAAACACTTAATTTTACAATACGAACACATATGGGTTTCTTGTTGTTTTCAAACATGTGGGAACAAATAGTTCATCAACGCAGCGATATTACTATATAGGTAAGTTCCAGGTATCAATTTTCTAGATGAATACTCGTACCTACTCACAATAACGAAAAGTTTTTAATCTAACTACTTAGTGTGTTGTGTTGTGTTGTGTTGTGTACTTACTTACTACTAGTTAGCTTTCTAGTAGTGTCATTATTGTCACGAGTATTATATGAGAATTAAGTATGCATCATAATATATCATGAATTACTACAAAGTCGTACAATAAGTTTTGGATAATGTTATCATAATATAAATCCCGGGATATGGCACAATAATATTTATGTTTATTAGTAAGATTATCAAATAGAGAAGTAGTATGATTGAGAATATCTTTTTACGCACGACATTCAAAGCGAACATTCGCTGCACAGCCAGAGCAGGCACAGCGTTAGCGAACCGGTCTGCTTATCTTAGTGTGAGTGAATGCAGCCGAGTAGTAAACATGGTTTTTATTACGTGTCGTGCGTTGATGGAATCAATTGCATTGTCTATTGCTATGTGCATGCTATTTTATTTTGTTTTCGGTTTATTTAAATCAATATTGATATATGTACTAGTTTAAGATATGCTATTATTATTATTTTACTAAATACAAATTTTATAAAATAGGTTTTGTAAGTTTAGTGTGTATTCTATACTAGTTTTTGTTAGAGGTTTAAAATAAAATGTTTAATGTAATTTTAAGCTTTTTTTTCTTTTTCTTTTATATATTTTGTATCATATTATTTGTTTAATGTATCGACTTCTGTTATAGTTAGAATAATATTCTATTATAGTTAGTAGACTTCTATTATAGTTAGTTTTGTATATTTTGTATCATATTATTTGTTTAATGTATCGACTTCTGTTATAGTTAGAATAATATTCTATTATAGTTAGTAGACTTCTATTATAGTTAGTTTTGTATATTTTGTATCATATTATTTGTTTAATGTATCGACTTCTGTTATAGTTAGAATAATATTCTATTATAGTTAGTAGACTTCTATTATAGTTAGTAGACTTCTATTATAGTTAGTTTTGTATATTTTGTATCATATTATTTGTTTAATGTATCGACTTCTGTTATAGTTAGAATAATATTCTATTATAGTTAGTAGACTTCTATTATAGTTAGTAGACTTCTATTATAGTTAGTTTTGTATATTTTGTATCATATTATTTGTTTAATGTATCGACTTCTGTTATAGTTAGAATAATATTCTATTATAGTTAGTAGACTTCTATTATAGTTAGTTTTGTATATTTTGTATCATATTATTTGTTTAATGTATCGACTTCTGTTATAGTTAGAATAAAATATTTAAACTTTTTTTAAGTTTATAAAATTTTATTATTTCATTTAGTTAAAGTTTTTTCTTATGTACTTTTCTTATCAGATTAATGGATATGTCGGCTTTAATTTGGTCTGAATAAAATGCTTTAATATTTTTTTGAATAATAGAAATGATTTTATATTTTGTATGTCATTAGGTAATTTATTGTAGATTTGGACCCCTTCAAATATGATGTTCCTCTTACCATAATTAGTTCTAGGAATTGTAGTAAACAGTACGTTGTTTGGTTTCCTTTGTGATCGTGTCTGGACTTGCGATTTCGTCGTATATGTTATAGATGTGTGTATATCTTTATTCAGAATTTTTCTTACGAGGATACAGGTATTGAAATGATACATTTGCGTAAGCGTCATTAGTTTTGTTTTATTGTAGACCGTATTTGTAGGTGTAAAATAATCGTAATTGAATAGTGCTTTTACTATTTTATTTTGAGTTCTTTGAAGTTTTTCTAAATTGGTCTTTGCCGCTGCTCCCCATATTTCTAGTAAATAGGTTAGATGAGATTTTATAAGAGAATTATAAATAAGGTATTGAACAGTTTTGGGATAACAGCGAGCATTGTTGCGTAGGATACCTAGAAGTGCGGTCAATTTTGTCTGTACTTGTTTTATGTGAGGTCTCCAAGTTAATTGAGTGTCAAGAATAAGTCCGAGATATTTTTCAGAGTTAACTTGCCGCAATGCTTCCTCATTTATATGTAAAGGCGAAAAATTTGGCACTGGTTTGTTTTTTGCTCTGAAGATTATATAATTTGTTTTTGATACATTGATAGTTAATAAGTTATGTAAGAACCACTTGTTTAAAATATTGAGATCAGATTGAGCCTCAGCAATTACTGTGTTTACATTGGAACCAAAATAAAACAAACATGTGTCATCGGCGTATAGCGTTACATCCCCGGATAGGTTAAGGTTACTTATGTTATTAATATAGATCAGAAATAGCAGGGGCCCCAGTATTGATCCCTGGGGCACGCCATAAGTTATCAATTGGGGCTCACTTGTTACTTGCTCAATCTTAACTACTTGGTACCTGTTAGTTAGATAAGATTGTATCATTCTATGTGCCGTTTCTTTGATACCGATATTATTTATTTTGTGTAGTAATAATTTGTGACTAATTGTGTCAAAAGCTTTTTTAAGATCAATGAATATACCGAGAGCAATTTGTTTTTTATCAATTTTATTCTTTAATGTAGTTACTAGATCTATGCATGATTGATTATTTGTAGGTGTGACAGCCGCGTTAGAGCGAGTATTGTCCCGCTATACGGAGGTGACGGTGAGCACGCACGCCTTGGACAAACGCGAGCCAGAGTACACGCTGTACACTCCTACCTCAGCCACTTTGAACGTATACAGGTCAGTGCAATATAAAAGTACAATATAATTCTTGAAAAAAAAAAGATAAAAAAATCTGTCTCAATGCTGGACAAAGGTCTCCCCCATATCTACTTAATACTAATATTTAATTTTGGAATAGTAAACTCGCAGTTAGAAATCCAAATATAGGTTCGCGCGTAGTTTGGTCGTCTATAATTAATAACGTTGTAACTTGTTCCTGAATGTTTTTTCTGTGTTGTTATGTTTTGTAACTTAAAACGTATATTTGATTGATTGATATCCTTCCTCACTTCACGTCGAGATTTATATTACTTAAAAAAACTGTGAGTATTTAGTAATGAAATTTCGTAAAACCATATCGGGATAATGTAAGAAAGAAGTTGTACAAATAATATCAGTTATTGTTATATCCACTTTTCCTCGCGTTATTTATAATATGAAAATAATATCTGAAATATGCCGGTTTTTACTTAGTTGATCAGGTATCTAAACACTTTTGAATTGCATACAATATTTTCCTCTAAATTTACTCACCTACTTGATTAATAGAAAAAAACGTACGGTTTAATTAATAAACGCGTCTTAACTTTAAATGTCGTTTGTCTTGTTTTATTTGATGGAGAACGTCCCAACTAAACATACCCAACGAAAATACGTTCAAAGTCAAAGTTAAAATTCGTTTATTAATAAGACCGTTAATACGTATGTTATACATTAGTCTGTTTGATTATTTTTTTAATTTTTGCTTGTAATTGAGGCAGTGCGATAACATTTCATTGAAAATATGGAGACCTTTTTATTTTTTCCTCGAATTTCGCAAAATTTTCTTCTTTGATGGGTAAACTAACAGCCTTACACAAGCGCAATTTAATGTTAAGTAATTAAATAAGGCGTTCTTACCTTGCAATTTTATAGATGCCCTCTGTATCTATAAAATTTCTGTATGGGAAAGTTAAATTATGATGAACTGGTTCAACAATTAAATAATATGAACTGGTCTGCACTCTACAAACAAACAGATGTAGACAACGCTGCAGAAGAATTTACTAAAATTATACAAATCGCTATAAGTTCACATACTAAGACTTATAGTTCCCGACAGAAACGTTTTAAAAGTATGCTACCATGGTTTACAACATCCTTATTAAAAAGTAGTATAAGGCGAGATGAAATGCATGCGGCTGTCAGAAGAAACAGGAATGATGTTAACTTGCTAAGTGAATATAAGAGGTATCGTAACATATGTAATAACACAATTCAAAACGCTAAAAACAATTATGAGAGAGAAGAACTACGCAAATACAAGGGAGATAGTAAGCAAACATGGAACACACTAAAAAATATATGTCATTTTGGCAAAAACAAGACTTCTTGCTCTGAGCTCATTGCAAATAGTGCCGACGCAGCTAGATCGCTAGATATAGTAAATAACTATTTTGCATCAGTTGGATCAAGCCTTGCTTGTTATATTATGAATAACATAGGTACAACTGAAGATAACTTGGTAAGAACTCTGACAAGCCTTTCAATTTCAAATAACTCGACGAATTCTTTTTTTATGTTTCCAACTGACGAGAAAGAAGTGATTAAAATTATTAGTAATATGAAGCCCTGGTCTGCTCCAGATTTTGATAAAATATGTAACCAATTACTCATTCGAGCAAAAGTTTCATTAGCTGGTCCAATTGCTTTTTTGTGCAACCTTAGTTTCTTATGCGGAAAAGTACCCAAAATATTTAAAATTGCTAACGTAACGCCTATCTTTAAAGATGGTGATCCACACGTACCTTCCAATTATCGGCCCATTTCCTTGCTCAGTTGTGTATCTAAGGTGTTAGAAAAGATAGTAAACGTGCGTATCCTTAAGTACTTAGAAAATAATAGTCTCTTATCGCAACAACAGTTTGGGTTCAGATCAAATAGGTCGACTGAAGATGCTGTAACTATGCTTAGTGACTTTGTAGCTGACAAGATCGAGGAAGGCTTCAAATGCGTTGGGGTCTTTCTCGATCTTGCCAAAGCATTCGACACTGTTTCTCGGCCAATCTTACTAAAAAAATTAGAATTGATGGGTGTAAGAGGGTTGGCCTTGCAGTGGTTTTCTTCTTACCTGACTGATCGAATGCAAAGAGTTTGTGTAGACGGCATTAGCAGTGAAGTGGCAGAAGTCACATTTGGAGTTCCTCAAGGCAGCGTCTTAGGTCCTACGCTGTTCCTAGCAATACAGTATTTCTATGTATAATTTAATAATATACTATCGTTTCATTAAGCCAAAATTAATATGACTGACAAATTAGTCCCAACAACCAATCGCCATCAATTGCAGTATAATGTGTACGAATAGTTACAGTGCCGAATACTCTTTTATAGTAATAAATAACAAGACAAGACACCTCCTGTGAGTCTAACTCGACTCGACATTGTTGGTGCCAAGCTATGACGTCACTCATAATCATACATACAAACTTACACCAACAGTCAAACATACATTTTAGAGACGACGACGCTTGTACCGTTTAGATTAGAATTACTTTTCTATTTATGTGTATTCATTGTGTACCTGATCTCCGCGTGACAGGGAATCCTAGTGTGGAGATCAATGTGTAATTGTTTAAATATATGTATTCTTTGTATCAACTTTTTGTATCTTTATATATCCTTTACTTATTTTATATAAGATCCATTCTTATTTTATAAGCAGCACGCTTATCTTTTGGCATGATAAGCGTGCTGCTTATCTTGTCAAAGTGCCAAAGTCAAACTTTTTCTTTTTTTATGGCACCTCACAGTCTGTGTTTGCCAGCGTCGTACTTAATTTTACGCGGAGATTCGACTATTGACCTTTTGTTAACTGCTTGTGTCGTGCGTGACGTCACCACCCGGTTCCAACGGTAGATCAACGCTGGTTGTTTCAGCCAGCATTATGTTGAGTTGGGACCGGTTTGTGACAGAAAGCAGTAATGAATGCTAAATATATATTTATTTAAGTTTTGTACACTGTTTTCTGTTACGAATAAAAATGTTTCTATTCTATTCCTTAAGTATTGTCACACGTTTATGTTACACGTTGTATAAATCATAATAATTTCGTTTAATTCCAGCGTAAAACCCGCAGTATTCGACCTGATACTATCGCTGGGCATAGCGGCGTATCTCGCCACAGTTTACTTCCTAATGTCAGCGTTCCCATGGTTCTATGAGGAATACGCGAAGCTGGTCACCGGTAAAGCCAAAGTACAGTAGTTTAAAGGAATTTTTTATAGGGGTTATTGTATTGTAGATTTTTTGCGGTTGGATTAAGGTTCAATTTGAATTAACTGTAAGGTTCAATTTAAATTGTATGCAGCGGTAAATTTTGAATCGTCAGTAAAGGTAAATTTAAATTGTCTATAAGAGTAAAATTAAATTGTCTTCGAGGATAAATTTAAATTGTCTTCGAGGATAAATTTAAATTGTCTTCGAGAATAAATTTAAATTTTCTTCGATTATAAATTTAAATTGTCCGTAAGAATAAATTTAATTAAATAAGATGTGAGGTAAAACTTGTATTCACTGAAGAAAAATTAAATTGGTGGATATTTTTAAATTCAAATTATCCGCGAGGTTAAATTTAAATGAGATGTGAGGTGAATTTAAATTGACCGAGGAAAACATAGCGGATGGATTTGAAGTTAAAATTATCCTCAAGGTTATTTAAATTGAAATTCATCGTAAAGTTACTTTTTGTAATTGAGTAATTTGATTTTACCTTTAAAAAAGAAGCTATGTTACGATTATGCAATGGAAATACTTTTCAAAGGTTAGGAAAAGCAATTTGGGTATTGTGGTGTATTTTAAGAGTGGAACCCTGCGAATATGTATTGCGAAGTCTGAATTTTGTAAACTTGCTGACCTACAATTCTTTCTACAATATAACACCCCTACTTAGGTACGGTCTTATTAATAAACGCGTCTTAACTTTAAACGTCTTATGTTTTGTTTTGCCGCGTGACTTTCTCCATCGGATAAAACAAGACAAGAGACGTTTAAAGTTAAGACGCGTTCATCAATAAGACCGTTAGTGTTTAAGTGTTGAACAATTTTTGTTTAAATTTTAAGTCAAGCAATATCTTTCAAGGCTTAAGTACAACAGTTTCTTTTTTTAATTTTTAATTTATATAATAATAAATCTTCATGAAATCTATTATTTCTGGTGATTGAATTAAAAGACATATTCTTTCGGAAATTAACACAGTCGTGCGTATTTTTAATCTTATGTATTTATGTACTATTTTAGAAGTGTAAAATATTTAAGAGTTTAAAAATACCCGTTTTTGGGGTAGGTGAATAAAATATAGATGTGTTACAAGGTGTTCGGATCAAAACGTGGTAAATAACAATTTAGGGAGTCATTGTACTGGTTATGTAAATATCTTATATTATCTGAATTTATTTTTGTAAAAAAAAATCAGCTATATATCTCGTTGAAGAAGTTAATAGAAAACCCACTTCATTGTCATCTTCCGAAATATATATTTTTTCTATTAACAGTATTGATTGCGTTTGAAATCGTTTTTAAGAAATAATGAGGTCTAAGATGAGGCATGCTCGCGTGAAAAGAAAAAATTTTTTTTTACAAAATTTTGATTTTATTCTTAAATGAGTTAATACTAAAATATTGCTCATTAATTTAATATAATTCATAAGTACAGTAACTCCCTATAAATTATACACGTCATTTATCTGAACACGTTGTATAATAAATTAAATTATAAAAAAAAAGCAATATAATGTAACTTTTATATATTTACATAAGCATTGAGGAAGAAATTCACACGTAAAAATAACACATTGTAATTAAACACAAGTACATAAATTATAGTTTAATTAAATAAGAAATATAATTAAATTAATTAAAAAAAATCTTTTGACGAAATACTTTTTAGTGTGACCAAACTATTACGATTATTGCATTGTCCGTAATTGATTTGCAAAATGTTGAAATCAATCTGACATTTTTACAAGGGTGAAATCACGATCAAAGATATCCGTTAGATAGATTCATAGATACGTGCCAAGCTAATTAAAGCGTGCTAAAAAAAACATCTCGTCGAAGTATTAAAAAAAATTAACTTTCTAGAAATATTCTTTAAAAAACTAACGCGTAACGATTCATATTGTTTAAGAAGATGGGTATTCACGTGTACCTGATTGTTGGAAAGGTCCAACTATAGTTTCGTTCACATTCGGTGTACTTCATCAGGGATGAAATGAGTCGGTCGTGTCTTCAACGATGGCACATCTCTTACACACCAACAGTCAAGTATGCGTGAATATACGTATTAGTAAAAAAAATAACCAAGATATTGGTTTTTAGCGTACATATGTTTAATATTCTGCGTTTTGCTTAACAAAGTTTATTTGACCGTCCCGTCATAGAAGTTCCTTCATATTAAATTAAATATATATTATTGTAATGTTACCTATACAGGGTTTTCGGTTAGAGGTGTAGTATGCCGAAATGGGGTTACTATACTCATCTTAAGGAACTACTTTTACTATGGGACCAACTCTGAATTCGGGAAAAAAAACTACTGATCTAATGGTAAAATGTATGAAGACTTTTTTCTCGAATTCAGAGTTGGTCCATAGTGAAAGTTGTTCCTTATAATGAGTATAGTGACCCCCTTTCGGCTTAATACACCCCTAACCGATAACTCCGTATATCTTCAGTTCAATTAGTGCATCATCTGTTTGTATTATAGTTCTAACATTACCATTTTATTTGAGAAAAAAAAACATGTTATTTAATATGTTTTTTACATACCGATATAAGATAGAGAATCCGGCTAACCCAGGAGTGTTATGTCTCTTTTAAACTAACAAAAAATGTCACGCGCCAAAACGAGACAAAACACTATCGTTGCGTATAAAAATGTTAATAAATTCGTTTGGTTAAGTCAAACTTCAAACTTTTTGTATGAAAACTTGACCCTTCAGAACAAACTTAAAAATTACTTTTGAAAAGGATGCATGATTTTGCTTAGGATATGATGATGATGATCAGTCTTTATAGTCACAGTCAGTCGTATACAGGATTATCTGTCAGGGGTATGCTAAGCGGAAAGGTGGACACTGTACTCATCATTGAGAACAACTATTACTATGAGACAAAACGAGAAAAATACTTGTTTCTATGAAACAGCTGATTCTTTTTATCCAATACTTATAAGTATTAGAGAGCGAACAAAAAAAATAAGACGGGCATAATTCGAACCTGTATCCTTTTGTGTAAAACGCTAAAAATGGTGTGTGAGACCTGACCATTGGGCCACCATTTTGGCCACATTTTGAAAATTGTTCGTAATGATGAGTACAGAGACCCCCTTTTGGCCAGTACACCCCTGTCTTATATACCTGTATATATAATACGTCATCGAATGGTTTGTCTAAAACTTTGGGTTAAACTAAAACTAAAGTCGGCAATTATTTGCAATGTTTACTCATAGACTAGTCAGTGTGTCAAATATACATTTATAATGTCTTTTTTTTAATTTATTTAATTTTGTATTCAAACTTATAGTTTCAGTGAATTGATACATGTCTAAAACTGCACATAAAATATGTTAATAGTCACAATTTGTTCTAATTCTGAGCAAATGAAAAGGCACGTCGGATTGCATTGTTGTAGGACGCGTCATAAGTTTGGATCGAAATAATGTGGCGATGGTATCAAAATACCATTAGGTAGATAATTTATATAAACACAGTAAGATAAGATAATCCTTTATGTTATTTATGAAATAATTCTATTAAGAAAAGGTGACTATCGATTTTACAGCATGCACTGATAGAACTTTTTCAGTTATTTTTATTTAGAATTCTAACCTATCGACCTATTTTGATAAAATTAAAATGATATCACATGGGACGTTACACTCTTTGTAACAAAACAAAAATGTGAACCGTCACGGGACGCCTGGCAGATGTGAAACATCGACATTATTTTGTAAATATTGTCGGGCACTGAAGTTCTGCCTTCGGCCTCACTTCAATGCCCTCCTCCCTTAGCTACTTGATTAAGTATGCGTGGCGACGCGTCGCCACGGCATGCGTCGCCACGCCAGAAATCTGTTTTACGTGCGGCTATAGATATTTCTAATCGCTCCACCCGTCTCCGAGAAATCAGGTAACAAACATTAAAAAAAAGAACTAGTCGAATTGACTCTTCTTTTTGGAAGTCGATGGAAAAAACGAAGCTAACCGAGTGTTCCCGACGTGCATTTTCTTTGAACAGAAACTGTACCAAGCTTATGTCACATTGTCATTTTCACATAAAAATCTTCTTATATAAAATGAACTGTATATAGACTAAGTTATAAATACTGGTTGAAGGTGGTTATAGTTGGTATAGAGAAATCAGTGCTGTGCGCGGTGTGGGTAAACTTACAAGAAATGTATGTGTGTGGTTTTTGCTATAAATTATGGTTTCATTTTTGGTTGCTTAGTGACTTTTGCTCGAATTTTGTTTATTACAGTTATCTCTCGTCTAAGAAATGTTGATTACTTGCAAAAGTGTATTAGTGCTTTGAATAAAGCCTGATTTTTCAACAAAGTAAAAACGTTGTACAAAATGAAATGTTAACAATAAAATCATGTTATTTAAATAAATAAAAAAATTAATGTTACTCATAATTATTATGTTTATAATTTTTTTTAAAGTAGCTACTGATTTCTATAACTGCAGGCGCCGTAACAACTTTACTACAGTAATTTCAATTTAATAATCAAACACTGACCGATTTTGATTTCATTGAAATGAAACCACATGGGAAATATATATAGGTATATATATGCCCTTTCAAACAAAAACATATTTTTCAAAAAACGGTCCAACTCCTTACCAAAAAATTTGGTTACAAACGTAAAAAAAAGCAGTTGAATTGAATAGCCCCTCTTTTTTGGGAGTTTGTAGAAAAGTAATTCGGATTGTGTAAACGAGGTACCATCCTCTTGCATCAATAAGTCTTTCGTCTGTTCCCTTTGTATATCATAAAGACTAGATTTGTTTAAAAAAATTCGAAATCCATACTTTCTTATTATATTTATAATTTTTTATTATTTCAGTTTTCTAATTTCACTGTTTCTTTTGTTAAGAATTTAGCAAATATCAATGAAACATTGACTATGTAATTATGGTCAGTTTGCAAGAATAATAAATTGTATATTTCAGGAAGTCTCATTTTTGCTTAATCTTAATGTCTTATTTTTTGCTAAATCATAATGTTATATTTTTTGCTAAATCTTAATAAAAATGCAGTGAGCGTGTGGAATGTAGAACAAAATAGAATGTCAAAATTATTTATTTTTCCTTTTTCTTGTAAGTAAAAGTGGTGGTCGTTTTAAGGAATTGATCAATAAAGGTTGTTTCTAAAATTGTGTAATTATTTTTATTTAGGGTAAAATCTGTATGTTCTGTGGTTGTTACACGCCTTAATATACGATAAAAAGTAGACAATAATAGTCCAGGGTCTAAGCTATTTCCGTACCTAATCAAATTTCACCCAAATCGGTTCAGCAGGTTTTGGGTGAGAGAGTAACGAATAGGTATATATCTATTCTTACAAACTAACTTATAATATATAGTAGTAGGATAAGAGCACTATACAACCCGGTCACAATGTCTGTGTACCTGAGCTCGTGACGTCATATCGACGGTGTGGGTACGGTGTGCTAACCGTACTGTCGCACCGGGGAGTGCGCGGAGAGGTGATAGGGGAAGCGGGAGAGGCGCCGCATTCCAGCGAGGTGCACAGATATTCTGACGGGGTTGTAATGCATGTCTCTTTTAAAAGGCTTACTTCGATAGTGATTGAATAGATATAGAAAACCCAATACTGAACCAATTTTGGTCGAATCACTTTCTTTTTTGGACGTGAGGTAAGTAGCCAAAGAAGGAGGGCCGTCTCCTGTATTGCCTTAATAGCTAAATTTACTGAGTGGGAATTATTCTAAATATTTTTTCCCATGGAGTGCGACAATTCTGGGTGTTACTCGTTGGGAATAATTCCTATTAAGCGAATATTTTTAGCAATGATATTCCCACGGTTGGCCCAGGTGGTCCTGACTCCACCTGGTGGTCGGTGCAAAATACCTGGAAAATCGGGCCTAAGTTACATATCCTGTAAGCTAATCAGAAAGAAATCTATCAAGAATACGCAAGACAGATTAAAAATGCAAATATCTATAATGAAAGATAAGTCCTCCTTTCAGTTTAGTACTGAACTAACATTACATATAACCTTGTATAGATAAGGTATGTCGTAAATTTGTAGTATTGCCAGATTTCATTTGGAATTAATATTGACATTTTTATAGTTACAACATCAAAATACATGTTTCTGATTGATCGATATTAAGACCAATCAGAAACGAGAGCCAATAGTGACGGTTCCCGGGGTTTTTATTATAAATGAGGGGTAGTTAGAGTTTTCAAGAAAAGAAAATGCGTTGTCCTTGTCTGGCTCATTCGGTCTCCGACCATCGTATTAAAACGTTCTTCCCTGACTCGTTACCTGTATTATATCAACTTATGTATAGTTGAAAGTAATTCTATGTGAATAAAATTAATTTATTTCTTGACTGAATATGGATTCATCAGAGGTATTTGTAAAAAAAACGCTGATAATAAAATATATATTTTTTTCACTTATGTACTACAAGAGATTACAAATGGTATTATATACTTCGTACTTTGCATTACTTTATTGTTTTAAAGACTACATAAAACACTGGTAAATATATTACTATGTATCAGCTACCTTTCTCTAGAATAATAACCATTTAATGGCACTACTGAGAATTCGAATGATAAGGGATGTTTGAATTTAACATGGACTTTAAGAGGTCATTGAAATCTTTAAACATTTACGGTCTTATTAATAAACGCGTCTTAACTTTAAACGTCTTTTCTCTTGTTTTATCTGATGTAGAACGTTATGCGTCAAAACAAGACGAAAGACGTTTAAAGTTAAGACGCGTTTATTAATAAGACCGTAGGTAGAGCAGTTGTGAAATTTTTAAAAAAACATATTTAATACGTACCTACTTACAATTTGTCAAAATCAATAACTAATCAGCTAACATAATACAATAATTGGCTAGGGGTGTACTCAACCGAAAGGGGGCACCTACACTCATCATTACGAACAACTTTCTTTATGGAACCAATTCTGAATTCGAGAAAAAAATCTGTTCATCTGTTCAATAGAAAACAGTTTTTCCATCGTCGACAAAATGTATGAAATAGCTGATTTTTTTTTCTCGAATTCAAGAGTTGGTTCCATAGTGAAAGTTGTTCATTAAGGTGTTTCTATACTCATCGTAATGAACAACTTTCACTAGGAGTTTACTATTAAACTCCTTTCGGCTTAGTACACCCCTAGCTGATAACCCTGCTTAAGTTATTCGGGTTTTTAAGTGCAATGCAAATGACTTTTAAAAAAGGTCCATTGTTTATCCAAACAATCTGTTTATAAAAATGTTACGTACATTCTAGGTTAACGGTAAATGCTTATAAAGAGAAATAACGACATAATTTGTTATTTTGTCATGATTTATCCCTCGAAGACTTCGACGCTGGCCGATCCGTTGATGTCTTTCAGTTCCTTGGACTTGAATGTCGCCACGAATGTGATCTTGCCTACTTTCTGTAAGTAAATAAAAAAAAAATTAGGCAAAAAATATTTACCGCAGCCATATGTACTAAAATACGTTAGCGTGATTAATAAAGCTTATATTAGAGCTGGTCAGACTTGACGTTTTTAAAATTAAATCGCAGAGTCCGACCCATAATGCCGAATGACATGACGTCATAAAGACTAAATGGGACGACCAACTTTCTCCGAGAGGAAACGTATGAGACTTTGTTACTCCGGACTTTCTATATTTCTTTTCATATTATCAGGAGACTGACAGATAACTTAAGGCCGGTTTTTAAATGCAATTCTCGTCCATATCACACAAGTAATAAAGTTTACTTTGTATAGGCTGCACAGGCAACGGTCTAGGCTGGACGTCTTCCGCGTCAAATCGTAACGTGACGCACGTTACGATTTGACGCGGAAGACTACAAAGACCATAATGCCGAATGACGTCACATGGAACTCGCAGATAGTGGAACATCAAGCTGGATCACATAAGCTTGAGTTGAGGTGTTGATGACCTAGGCACGGCTTCTGAAACAATTAGGTACCATCCATATTACCTACATAATAAATAAAGCTTACATTAGGCTGCACAGGCAGCTGAGAAGTCAGCAGCTGTCCAGCTTGGACGTCTTCCGCGTTGAACCTCAGCGTGCGACCCATAATGCCAGATGATGTCACGCGGAACTCGCAGCTGGTAAGAGGAACGTCCAGCGGATTCGCGAAGGACAGGGTTGCGGTGGAAGGCTGACCGATGACTAGGTCTTCGTTGAACTAAGAAACGTTGATATATAAGGTGTTATTAAGAAACGAGTTTCTTTTACAGAAAGTCTAACGCTCTTTGGATACACTTTGAAGGTAAAGAAAGTTTCGAAGCGAAAAGCCGAGCCGCGAATGTGCTTCTAACCGAAGTTGACAGATTTTGCTGTTTTATTAGTTTTTGTATTAGAAAGAATGAATACTGTAGGTAAAGTTAAAATAAGCTTTTTTTCTAGTAAGTTTTAAACTTTCTAGAAGGAATGGCATGTTAAAAACAAGTTTTGTAGGTGGGTCTAAAAAAATAAAGATACCTAAAACTATGTTTCTGTTTTAATCTGCAAGTCACATCGCAGAGCCTAAATAGTCAAGATAATAGTTTATTCTTTTATTTTGTCGATGGACAAATTCTTAGAGATATTATTATTATTGTGTAGATCTTTAATTTAAAATTACTTATTAGCCTTAGGCTAGATTGTAATATTTCTAGGAAGGCTCTTAATGGGTCCTATCCTACCTTGATGTTGATATTGGGCTTGAGGATCTGGAAGTCGTCGTCATCCGCCCAGGACTGCTTGGTTTCCTCCACAATGGCCATGGCGGATATCTTCATGTTGCAGTACTCCACCAGCTTGGGGAGGTAGTCAGCAGCTGTCACTAGAATGCTTATTCTTTCCGCTGCGAAAAATTGCAAAAAATAATTGTTAATAACAATTTATTTTCAAACTGTTCCCTAACAAGGACAATGAATTATTTTAAAAAATCCGACTTTTTATTTTGATTTACAATAATAATTCGAAGTAAATCAAAATAAATTATTTCGTACGAGTTATTTTGATTTACAATACGAAGTACTGACCTGATTTTGATTCACGTTATATGAGACCACCTCAGCAGCATATACGAGTACATCAAGTTTAAAAACAAGTCTATAATCTGGCGCTGCGTCTCGGTGAAATCAGAGATCATACGTAAAAAAAAGATTCCGACGAATTGGCAGCCTCCATCTTTGAAGTCGGTTAAAATGTTGCACGCCTAATGAGTTCGTAGTTATTAGGGTCTGATGACCACTTGCCCCCTACCCTATTTTGTCTATTATTCCTAGCCATCCATACAAACTGCGTTTTTTTCCTTTTTGGAGTATTTTTAAACAAAGTAGAAATTCAAGTTTATGTAAATACATATTGCTATGTAAAACATACTGCTGTTTCAAACTATTTTTCTAGATACTTCTTTGCGTTCTTCAAATTTTTGACTCACATTTTTTGGGTCCCACAAAGATTTTCCCTTCGATTTTCTTCACGGGTTCAGCTTTCACGCCGTTGTAGAAAACGCTTGTAGCAGACAACGAAGCTTTGATGTTACGTCCCTGAAAATAGAATAAGCATTTATAAATTAAGTAATGATCTAATCCAAAACCGAAGTCACAAGTAAGTAGTTAAATTTAGGGAGCACGAAACTTTCTTTTTAAAAACTTAATTGAAATACTTATAGCCGATACTGAGGCTTTAATATTAACTTAAAATACGTTTAGCCGATTTGAAGGCTCTAAAACTAATGATCATACAAAGGATTATATTCTTAATATTAACTTACATACTACTCGGTGGTTCGATAAGAGACACCTTAGTATGCCTTTCTACAGAAGTGCATATACTGCTGAGTAAGCCGTCTCTACATCAAAGCAAAAGGGCGAGGGGATGCATAACTAAGTACATACTATTTATTTATTTTTATTTCACCTATACTTATAAATAAATAAATAGTAGTACACTGGTGACAACGCAACGGTCACAAAGTTAAGGATGTCCAATGATGATCCAAAGTCCAAACATAGGATTCCACATCTGATCATACTGATCTTTCCCTACTTTGGTATGGAAGAATAGTTTTTTTTCGTGGAAACATGAGCATTTTACTGAGTAGTTATTTCAGTTATGATAGTCTACAAACTGTAAAAAATATATATTTAAGATAACTTGGCAAAAACAAATGATCAGCTTCTTACCCTACTCACTATCGGCTAGGTTTTTTAAGTATATTTACCTAACTCGTTTAGTTCCACTGTGCAGGGGCTTCGCTCAACCCCATCCATTTTCTCAGTATACCATAACTGAGCTGTTCACGGCATTTCCAACATCTTGTTTAGGCAAAGTTAACCTAGACCTTGAGATTCCAATTTACAAGGTAATTTACAATCAAAATAGCATTTTGTTGGTGAAATAACATAGGTACCACAACGTACAAGAAGATTGAACAGCTATAAATTTTACTGTTTTATGTACCCGACTGCGAGAGGAGGGTTTGTTTATCGAGTGTATGTATGTAGGTATGCATATAACTATATGTATGTATAGCGCCTAAACGGCTTGTCGTATTTTTATGTGAGTGGTGTCAATAGATTCTTCTTAGTCGTGAGAGTGACACTGGGTGCATCAGAATTAAAAACAATAAAAATAACGATGATACACAGGTTTAACGATTTAGCGGTCGGGTTTTTTCGGACTCGCTTCTAACGACTTGTTTATAGGAAGAATTAACTTTCTCAGATCTAAGAGAAATAGACGTTCTAGTACTGTTCTAACAGTTGCTAATTTTCCGTGACCAAGTGGGAAAACTGCCAAGCTTGCTCGCCTCAGTCATAAACAAGATTTCAATGAAATGCCCGTTGGCCCGTTACAAAGTATTTTACGTGGAAACTCAGACTTTCATGCCAATAAGTGACATATTTATGGCTTATAAACTGGTCGGGGTTACATGTTAAACAAGAAGCTTAGTTCTATTGTGTTTAGTACCTAGAAGAAGAAGTAATAAATGACTAGGTTTACCTAGTAGGTAATTTATTATTAGGTTTACCTAGTAACTTATTACTTTTTATTCTTATTCATAACTAGTTAGATCTTACTGCTTCCTGTACTCATTAGAATATCTATTTTTATTTTTGATAGTATAGTTTTGAAGTATTTTAGGATTTTAATCAATATTTCGGCAGCAATATTATCTAGGTAGGACTTACATTTAAATTGGTTTTCTCCGTCATTCATGAAAACTCATAGGAATATGTAGGGTATAGATATTAACTTGACAGAACAGCAGATCAGTGTTTCATTAGTAAAAATACCTATGATACTGAAAGATCTCATAATATCTCTTTCCATCTTTACGTTTAATATATATCTGCTGAACCACATCAACGCTGGTGCAAGTAATCACTCAGTAATCATGTTGTTTTTTTAACAGTTCTTAATTTTGTTGTGTTTAATTACAATGTGTAAAAATAACACATTGTAATTAAACACAAGTACATAAATTATAGTTAAATTAAATAAGAAATATAATTAAATTAATTAAAAAAAATCTTTTGACGAAATACTTTTTAGTGTGACCAAACTATTACAATTATTGCATTGTCCGTAATTGATTTGCAAAATTTTTAAATCAATCTGACATTTTTACAAGAGTGAAATCACGATCAAAGATATCCATTAGATAGATTCATAGACACGTGCCAAGCTAATTAAAGCGTGCTAAAAAAAACATCTCGTCCAAGTATTAAAAAAAATTAGCTTTTTTGAAATATTCTTTAAAAAACTAACGCGTGTTTGATTCATATTGTTTAAGAAGATAGGTATTCACTTGTACCTGATTGTTGGAAAGGTCCAACTATAGTTTCGTTCACATTCGGTGTACTTCATCAGGGATGAAATGAGTCGGTCGTGTCTTCAACGATGGCACATCTCTTACACACCAACAGTCAAGTACGCGTGAATATACGTATTAGTAAAAAAAATAACCAAGATATTGGTTTTTAGCGTACATATGTTTAATATTCTGCGTTTTGCTTAACAAAGTTTATTTGACCGTCCCGTCATAGAAGTTCCTTCATATTAAATTAAATATATATTATTGTAATGTTACCTATATAGGGTTTTCGGTTAGAGGTGTAGTATGCCGAAATGGTCACTATACTCATCTTAAGGAACTATTTTTACTATGGGACCAACTCTGAATTCGGGAAAAAAAACTACTGATCTAATGGTAAAATGTATGAAGATTTTTTTCTCGAATTCAGAGTTGGCCCATAGTGAAAGTTGTTCCTTATAATGAGTATAGTGACCCCCTTTCGGCTTAATACACTCCTAACCGATAACTCCGTATATCTTCAGTTCAATTAGTGCATCATCTGTTTGTATTATAGTTCTAACATTACCATTTTATTTGAGAAAAAAAAACATGTTATTTGATATGTTTTTTACATACCGATATAAGATAGACTATCCGGCTTACCCATGAGTGTTTTGTCTCTTTTAAATTAACAAAAAATGTCACGCGCCAAAACGAGACAAAACACTATCGTTGCGTATAAAAATGTTAATAAATTCGTTTGGTTAAGTCAAACTTCAAACTTTTTGTATGAAAACTTGACCCTTCAGAACAAACTTAAAAATTACTTTTGAAAAGGATGCATGATTTTGCTTAGGATATGATGATGATGATCAGTCTTTATAGTCACAGTCAGTCGTATACAGGATTATCTGTCAGGGGTATGCTAAGCGGAAAGGTGGACACTGTACTCATCATTAAGAACAACTATTACTATGAGACAAAACGAGAAAAATACTTGTTTCTATGAAACAGCTGATTCTTTTTATCCAATACTTATAAGTATTAGAGAGCGAAAAAAAAAAATAAGATGAGCAGAATTCGAATCTGTATCCTTTTGTGAAAAACGCTCAGAGACCTGACCATTGGGCCACCATTTTGGCCACATTTTGAAAATTGTTCGTAATGATGAGTACAGAGACCCCCTTTTGGCCAGTACACCCCTGTCTTATATACCTGTATTTATAATACGTCATCGAATGTTTTGTCTAAAACTTTGGGTTAAACTAAAACTAAAGTCGGCAATGTTTACTCATAGACTAGTCAGTGTGTCAAATATACATTTATAATGTCTTTTTTTTAATTTATTTAATTTTGTATTCAAACTTATAGTTTCAATGAATTGATACATGTCTAAAACTGCACATAAAATATGTTAATTGTCACAATTTGTTCTAATTCTGAGCAAATGAAAAGGCACGTCGGATTGCATTGTTGTAGGACGCGTCATAAGTTTGGATCGAAATAATGTGGCGATGGTATCAAAATACCATTAGGTAGATAATTTATATAAACACAGTAAGATAAGATAATCTTTCTATTTCATCATTTAACTTAATTTTATACATCTATTTCATTTATTTACAGATAATCTTTTATATTATTTATGAAATAATTCTATTAAAAAAAGGTGACTATCGATTTTACAGCATGCACCGATAGAACTTTTTCAGTTATTTTTATTTAGAATTCTAACCTATCGACCTATTTTGATAAAAATAAAATGATATCACATGGGACGTTACACTCTTTGTAACAAAACAAAAATGTGAACCGTCACGGGACGCCTGGCAGATGTGAAACATCGACATTATTTTGTAAATATTGTCGGGCACTGAAGTTCTGCCTTCGGCCTCACTTCAATGCCCTCCTCCCTTAGATACTTGAGTAAGTATGCGTGGCGACCCGTCGCCACGGCATGCGTCGCCACGCCAGAAATCTGTTTTACGTGCGGCTACAGATATTTCTAATCGCTCCACCCGTCTCCGAGAAATCAGGTAACAAACATTAAAAAAAAGAACTAGTCGAATTGACTCTTCTTTTTGGAAGTCGATGGAAAAAACGAAGCTAACCGAGTGTTCCCGACGTGCATTTTCTTTGAATAGAAACTGTAACAAGCTTATGTCACATTGTCATTTTCACATAAAAATCTTCTTATATAAAATGAACTGTATATAGACTAAGTTATAAATACTGGTTGAAGGTGGTTATAGTTGGTATAGAGAAGTCAGTGCTGTGCGCGGTGTGGGTAAACTTACAAGAAATGTATGTGTGTGGTTTTTGCTATAAATTATGGTTTCATTTTTGGTTGCTTAGTGACTTTTGCTCGAATTTTGTTTATTACAGTTATCTCTCGTCTAAGAAATGTTGATTACTTGCAAAAGTGTATTAGTGCTTTGAATAAAGCCTGATTTTTCAACAAAGTAAAAACGTTGTACAAAATGAAATGTTAACAATAAAATCATGTTATTTAAATTAAAAAAATAATTCATGTTACTCATAATTTTTATGTTTTTTTTTTTTTTAAAGTGTCTACTGTATTCTATAACTGCAGGCGCCGTAACAACTTTACTACAGTAATTTCGATTTAATAATCAAACACTGACCGATTTTGATTTCATTGAAATGAAACCACATGGGAAATAAATATATATATATATATAGGTATATATATGCCCTTTCAAACAAAAACATAATTTTCAAAAACGGTCCAACTCCTTACCAAAAAATTTGTTTACAAACGTAAAAAAAGCAGTTGAATTGAATAGCCCCTCTTTTTTGGGAGTTTGTAGAAAAGTAATTCGGATTGTGTAGACGAGGTACCATCCTCTTGCATCAATAAGTCTTTCGTCTGTTCAGGCCCTTTGTATATCATAAAGACTAGATTTGTTTAAAAAATTCAAAATCCATACTTTCTTATTATATTTATAATTTTTTATTATTTCAGTTTTCTAATTTCACTGTTTCTTTTGTTAGAAATTAAGCAAATATCAATGAAACATTGACTATGTAATTATGGTCAGTTTGCAAGAATAATAAATTGTATATTTCAGGAAGTCTCATTTTTGCTTAATCTTAATGTCTTATTTTTTGCTAAATCATAATGTTATATTTTTTGCTAAATCTTAATAAAAATGCAGTGAGCGTGTGGAATGTAGAACAAAATAGAATGTCAAAATTATTTATTTTTCCTTTTTCTTGTAAGTAAAAGTGGTGGTCGTTTTAAGGAATTGATCAATAAAGGTTGTTTCTAAAATTGTGTAATTATTTTTATTTAGGGTAAAATCTGTATGTTCTGTGGTTGTTACACGCCTTAATATACGATAAAAAGTAGACAATAATAGTCCAGGGTCTAAGCTATTTCCGTACCTAATCAAATTTCACCCAAATCGGTTCAGCAGGTTTTGGGTGAGAGAGTAACGAATAGGTATATATCTATTCTTACAAACTAACTTATAATATATAGTAGTAGGATAAGAGCACTATACAACCCGGTCACAATGTCTGTGTACCTGAGCTCGTGACGTCATATCGACGGTGTGGGTACGGTGTGCTAACCGTACTGTCGCACCGGGGAGTGCGCGGAGAGGTGATAGGGGAAGCGGGAGAGGCGCCGCATTCCAGCGAGGTGCACAGATATTCTGACGGGGTTGTAATGCATGTCTCTTTTAAATGGCTTACTTCGATAGTGATTGAATAGATATAGAAAACCCAATACTGAACCAATTTTGGTCGAATCACTTTCTTTTTTGGTCGTGAGGTAAGTAGCCAAAGAAGGAGGGCCGTCTCCTGTATTGCCTTAATAGCTAAATTTACTGAGTGGGAATTATTCTAAATATTTTTTCCCATGGAGTGCGACAATTGTGGGTGTTACTCGTTGGGAATAATTCCTATTAAGCGAATATTTTTAGCAATGATATTCCCACGGTTGGCCCAGGTACTCCACCTGGTGGTCGGTGCAAAATACCTGGAAAATCGGGCCTAAGTTACATATCCTGTGTGCTAATCAGAAAGAAATCTACCAAGAATACGCAAGACAGATTAAAAATGCAAATATCTATAATGAGAGATAAGTGTTTCCTTTCAGTTTAGTACTGAACTAACATTACATATAACCTTGTATAGATAAGGTATGTCGTTAATTTGTAGTATTGCCAGATTTCATTTGGAATTAATATTGACATTTTATAGTTACAACATCAAAATACATGTTTCTGATTGGCTGATAAAAAGACCAATCAGAAACGAGAGCCAATAGTGACGGTTCCCGGGGTTTTTATTAAAAAGGAGGGGTAGTTAAGAGTTTTCAAGAAAAGAAAATGCGTTGTCTGGCTCATTCGGTCTCCGACCATCGTATCAAAACGTTCTTCCCTGACTCGTTACCTGTATTATATCAATTTATGTACAGTTGAAAGTAATTCTATGTGAATAAAAGTAATTTATTTCTTGACTGAATATGGATTCATCAAAGGTATTTGTAAAAAAAACGCTGAAAATATAAAATATATATTTTTTTTCACTTATGTACTACAAGAGATTACAAATGGTATTATATACTTCGTACTTTGCATTACTTTATTCTTTTAAAGACTACATAAAAAAACACTGGTAAATATATTACTATGTATCAGCTACCTTTCTCTAGAATAATAACCATTTAATGGCACTACTGAGAATTCGAATGATATGGGATGTTTGAATTTAACATGGACTTTAAAAGGTCATTGAAATCTTTAAACATTTACGGTCTTATTAATAAACGCGTTATTAATAAAGTAAAGACGCGTTTATTAATAAGACCGTAGGTAGAGCAGTTGTGAAATTATTAAAAAACATATTTAATACGTACCTACTTACATTTTGTCAAAATCAATAACTAATCAGCTAACATAATATAATAATTGGCTAGGGGTGTACTCAACCGAAAGGGGGCACCTAAACTCATCATTACGAACAACTTTCTTTATGGAACCAACTCTGAATTCGAGAAAAAAATCAGCTGTTCAATAGAAAACAGTTTTTCCATCGTCGACAAAATGTATGAAATAGCTGATTTTTATTTTCTCGAATTCAAGAGTTGGTTCCATAGTGAAAGTTGTTCATTAAGGTGTTTCTATACTCATCGTAATGAACAACTTTCACTAGGAGTTTACTATTAAACTCCTTTCGGCTTAGTACACCCCTAGTTGATAACTCTGCTTAAGTTATTCGGGTTTTTAAGTGCAATGCAAATGACTTTTAAAAAAGGTCCATTGTTTATCCAAACAATCTGTTTATAAAAATGTTACGTACATTCTAGGTTAACGGTAAATGCTTATAAAGAGAAATAACGACATAATTTGTTATTTTGTCATGATTTATCCCTCGAAGACTTCGACGCTGGCCGATCCGTTGATGTCTTTCAGTTCCTTGGACTTGAATGTCGCCACGAATGTGATCTTGCCTACTTTCTGTAAGTAAATAAAAAAAAATTAGGCAAAAAATATTTACCGCAGCCATATGTACTTAAATACGTTAGCGTGACATCCCAAACGATTATCGGCCTTATTTCGTGATTAATAAAGCTTATATAAGAGCTGGTCAGACTTGACGTCTTTAAAATTAAATCGCAGAGTCCGACCCATAATGCCGAATGACATGACGTCATAAAGACTAAATGGGACGACCAACTTTCTCCGAGAGGAAACGTATGAGACTTTGTTACTCCGGACTTTCTATATTTCTTTTCATATTATCAGGAGACTGACAGATAACTTAAGGCCGGTTTTTAAATGCAATTCTCGTCCATATCACACAAGTAATAAAGTTTACTTTGTATAGGCTGCACAGGCAACGGTCTAGGCTGGACGTCTTCCGCGTCAAATCGTAACGTGACGCACGTTACGATTTGACGCGGAAGACTACAAAGACCATAATGCCGAATGACGTCACATGGAACTCGCAGATAGTGGAACATCAAGCTGGATCACATAAGCTTGAGTTGAGGTGTTGATGACCTAGGCACGGCTTCTGAAACAATTAGGTACCATCCATATTACCTACATAATAAATAAAGCTTACATTAGGCTGCACAGGCAGCTGAGAAGTCAGCAGCTGTCCAGCTTGGACGTCTTCCGCGTTGAACCTCAGCGTGCGACCCATAATGCCAGATGATGTCACGCGGAACTCGCAGCTGGTAAGAGGAACGTCCAGCGGATTCGCGAAGGACAGGGTTGCGGTGGAAGGCTGACCGATGACTAGGTCTTCGTTGAACTAAGAAACGTTGATATATAAGGTGTTATTAAGAAACGAGTTTCTTTTACAGAAAGTCTAACGCTCTTTGGATACACTTTGAAGGTAAAGAAAGTTTCGAAGCGAAAAGCCGAGCCGCGAATGTGCTTCTAACCGAAGTTGACAGATTTTGCTGTTTTATTAGTTTTTGTATTAGAAAGAATGAATACTGTAGGTAAAGTTAAAATAAGCTTTTTTTCTAGTAAGTTTTAAACTTTCTAGAAGGAATGGCATGTTAAAAACAAGTTTTGTAGGTGGGTCTAAAAAAATAAAGATACCTAAAACTATGTTTCTGTTTTAATCTGCAAGTCACATCGCAGAGCCTAAATTGTCAAGATATTTAATAGTTTATTCTTTTATTTTGTCGATGGACAAATTCTTAGAGATATTATTATTATTGTGTAGATCTTTAATTTAAAATTACTTATTAGCCTTAGGCTAGATTGTAATATTTCTAGGAAGGCTCTTAATGGGTCCTATCCTACCTTGATGTTGATATTGGGCTTGAGGATCTGGAAGTCGTCGTCATCCGCCCAGGACTGCTTGGTTTCCTCCACAATGGCCATGGCGGATATCTTCATGTTGCAGTACTCCACCAGCTTGGGGAGGTAGTCAGCAGCTGTCACTAGAATGCTTATTCTTTCCGCTGCGAAAAATTGCAAAAAATAATTGTTAATAACAATTTATTTTCAAACTGTTCCCTAACAAGGACAATGAATTATTTTAAAAAATCCGACTTTTTATTTTGATTTACAATAATAATTCGAAGTAAATCAAAATAAATTATTTCGTACGAGTTATTTTGATTTACAATACGAAGTACTGACCTGATTTTGATTCACGTTATATGAGACCACCTCAGCAGCATATACGAGTACATCAAGTTTAAAAACAAGTCTATAATCTGGCGCTGCGTCTCGGTGAAATCAGAGATCATACGTAAAAAAAAGATTCCGACGAATTGGCAGCCTCCATCTTTGAAGTCGGTTAAAATGTTGCACGCCTAATGAGTTCGTAGTTATTAGGGTCTGATGACCACTTGCCCCCTACCCTATTTTGTCTATTATTCCTAGCCATCCATACAAACTGCGTTTTTTTTTCCTTTTTGGAGTATTTTTAAACAAAGTAGAAATTCAAATTTATGTAAATACATATTGCTATGTAAAATATACTGCTGTTTCAAACTATTTTTCTAGATACTTCTTTGCGTTCTTCAAATTTTTGACTCACATTTTTTGGGTCCCACAAAGATTTTCCCTTCGATTTTCTTCACGGGTTCAGCTTTCACGCCGTTGTAGAAAACGCTTGTAGCAGACAACGAAGCTTTGATGTTACGGCCCTGAAAATAGAATAAGCATTTATAAATTAAGTAATGATCTAATCCAAAACCGAAGTCACAAGTAAGTAGGTAAATTTAGAGAGCACGAAACTTTCTTTTTAAAAACTTAATTGAAATACTTATAGCCGATACTGAGGCTTTAATATTAACTTAAAATACGTTTAGCCGATTTGAAAGGCTCTAAAACGAATGATCATACAAAGGATTATATTCTTAATATTAACTTACATACTACTCGGTGGTTCGATAAGAGACACCTTAGTATGCCTTTCTACATAAGTGCATATACTGCTGAGTAAGCCGTCTCTACATCAGAGCAGAAGGGCGAGGGGATGCATAACTAAGTACATACTATTTATTTATTTTTATTTCACCTATACTTATAAATAAATAAATAGTAGTACATTGGTGACAACGCAACGGTCACAAAGTTAAGGATGTCCAATGATGATCCAAAGTCCAAACATAGGATTCCACATCTGATCATACTGATCTTTCCCTACTTTGGTATGGAAGAATAGTTTTTTTTCGTGGAAACATGAGCATTTTACTGAGTAGTTATTTCAGTTATGATAGTCTACAAACTGTAAAAAATATATATTTAAGATAACTTGGCAAAAACAAATGATCAGCTTCTTACCCTACTCACTATCGGCTAGGTTTTTTAAGTATATTTACCTAACTCGTTTAGTTCCACTGTGCAGGGGCTTCGCTCAACCCCATCCATTTCCTCAGTATACCATAACTGAGCTGTTCACGGCATTTCCAACATCTTGTTTAGGCAAAGTTAACCTAGACCTTGAGATTCCAATTTACAAGGTAATTTACAATCAAAATAGCATTTTGTTGGTGAAATAACAAAGGTACCACAACGTACAAGAAGATTGAACAGCTATAAATTTTACTGTTTTATGTACCCGACTGCGAGAGGAGGGTTTGTTTATCTAGTGTATGTATGTAGGTATGCATATAACTATATGTATGTATAGCGCCTAAACGGCTTGTCGTATTTTTATGTAAGTGGTGTCAATAGATTCTTCTTAGTCGTGAGAGTGACACTGGGTGCATCAGAATTAAAAACAATAAAAATAACGATGATACACAGGTTTAACGATTTAGCGGTCGGGTTTTTTCGGACTCGCTTCTAACGACTTGTTTATAGGAAGAATTAACTTTCTCAGATCTAAGAGAAATAGACGTTCTAGTACTGTTCTAACAGTTGCTAATTTTCCGTGACCAAGTGGGAAAACTGCCAAGCTTGCTCGCCTCAGTCATAAACAAGATTTCAATGAAATGCGCGTTGGCCCGTTACAAAGTATTTTACGTGGAAACTCAGACTTTCATGCCAATAAGTGACATATTTATGGCTTATAAACTGGTCGGGGTTACATGTTAAACAAGAAGCTTAGTTCTATTGTGTTTTGTACCTAGAAGAAGAAGTAATAAATGACTAGGTTTACCTAGTATGTAATTTATTATTAGGTTTACCTAGTAACTTATTACTTTTTATTCTTATTCATAACTAGTTAGATCTTACTGCTTCCTGTACTCATTAGAATATCTATTTTTATTTTTGATAGTATAGTTTTGAAGTCTTTTAGGATTTTAATCAATATTTCGGCAGCAATATTATCTAGGTAGGACTTACATTTAAATTGGTTTTCTCCGTCATTCATGAAAACTCATAGGAATATGTAGGGTATAGATATTAACTTGACAGAACAGCAGATCAGTGTTTCATTAGTAAAAATACCTATGATACTGAAAGATCTCATAATATCTCTTTCCATCTTTACGTTTAATATATATCTGTTGAACCACATCAACGCTGGTGCAAGTAATCACTCAGTAATCATGTTGTTTTTTTTATCAGTTCTTAATTAGGTATATTTTCTACAGACTTCAAAAAAAGGAGGAGCAGAACTACTCAAATCGACGGATATGTTTTTTTTATGAAAAAATATTTTTTTGTTAGTTAAATTAGATAACTATACTTTTCAAGAGGTCCCATTTATATTTTATCATAATCAGTCAAGAAGTTTGATCTTTATAACTGAAAAAGTTCTATCGGCGGCGCCCGTCGTAGTAAAAATCGGTAACTAATCACTTTTTAAAGAATTTGTTATCAGTAACCTACCTTATCAGAGGTGTTTTCAATGTCGACTGTGACCCGGAAGTCTTTCCCGATCTGCACTGTTTCTATGTCACGGAGCTTGAAGGTGATGTCGTTCTGAATACTGGACGCGACGGAGTAGTATCTGTCAAACAATCAATAGAAATGGTAGGTACAAGTCTTCTTAATAATTGTACTAATATTTAGTAATAAATTACATGCGTATTTTCATTTTTTTAAGGAAAAACTAAAATGTTTCATTAGGTACCTATAGCCGTAATCTCGAGTCGAGAATATGTAATGAGGTATTCATTATTCAAAGTTGACTTGGATTTTAGTTTCCTCCTCGGAAATTGGGTTTAACAATTGCATAGCGGAAATAAAGTCGCTAGCGGAAAGTTGTCTCTTCTTAAAATGATTCTTCTTATTCAAACATTAGCTACAAATACCATATTATAGTTATTCGTACCTCTTTGCCCTCTCCGAGTACCGCACGCCGTTCATAAGCGCCAGCCTCTCGGAAGCAGTTCCCTCCCTGAACTTGTACTGAGCGGTGATGTCCTCCCGATCCTCGTCACCGATAGGGTCGAACACGTAGGGTTTCTTAGTTAGAATCATACGGCCAATGCTGTGGAGAAAGATATATCTTGTGGTAAAGCTAAAAAGGGAGATAAAGGTAAATCCAATGTCACCTCCCACAGTAAAACCCGTCTACTAATTGTAGGTAGAGCATCACAAAGAGTTAGACATATACATATAAATACATAACATACTTCGTACGAAGTTGAGTTCCTAGGTCAATGGATTTGAGAACTTCTGGTAAATTGCGAATCTGTTGGTTTGAGAATCTGGTAAACTGCTCCTGAGCAGAGACAATGCAGGTTACAACTCGCCACAACAGGTAGGTAGTGTGAAAAACTGCGAAAATATTGTAGGATCAAGTTAAAGAGCAAAAACTGAGAGCCAGAAGGGAATTTTCCAGAAGGGCAAAGACATCGTGGACAACTACGCTTTATCTTTATAGATAGCTTACCTATAGGTACATAATGCTAAGAAGCCCACAGTCTTACCTAATCTAGGAGACAGTTCTTTTGACAGTATTTTTTTCAGTTCTTGTGCTCCACCATGATGACCTATTTGCCGAGCTATAATCAGGTTATTTCCAAGTCTCGATTGAATCGGTTTTTTCAAGGCCAGCGTGTAGCATCTTAGGCCGTGTCTTACCTAAATCATGTGGAAATTGTGGGATGCGGTCGTACCCAAGACCGTTAAATGTCGTAAAGTACTTTTTTACAAAAACTTACTGGTAATTATTAGTATCCACCATAGAAAAGCCGTTCTCTGCCTCTGGGTCCTTTCTCCACCGCATCAGGTCGGCGTTGACAGAAGCCAACATGAATTCCACATCGTAGTTAAGTCCGATGACTCCTTGCTTGATGGCTTCTAAAGGAGCTGGACCACACTGGTACTTCTCGGAGGATTTCTCTTGAGGAGTGGCGTCGATGGCTTGCCAGCCGCCGTAACCTAGTAGTAAATATGTATTATACATACTCGTATTTACAACATAAACGCAAATATAATATGCAAATTTTTTTATGTCAGACATTAAATAGAAATTTTTAGACTTTTTAGTAGCAAAATATTCAAAATAATCCAAGTCTTAAAAATTGCTTGAAAATACTGATATTATAGCTACACATAAGTATACCTATGCATTGCATAGGTGGAAGAACGAAGTTAGTTTGTTTGCCTCTCCTTCTCGACGAAAGAGACAATTTGTTGGAATGACAAATATTTAAGGCAGATTTAACATTAAGTCTTGCAAACCCTGAATTTATCCGACGATACGAGAATTTTTAACACTTGACTAGGCACACAGAATTTGAATAAAAAAATAACAAATATTATCCCTAAAGAAAGCTCTTACCAGAAGGCAGATCTGGTCTCGCCATCCAGACATCGTTCCACACGTGATAGTTCCAGATAGAGTCAGCACCCTCAGGGTTGGTGGGGTCGTAGTCCAACTCTTCCATTGTCTCCGTGTAGAACTTGTCCACAGTCAGAGAACTGTTGGCGTCGTGGGCGGAGACCAGGTTTGAGACCACGCGAGATGGGATACCTAACGCGCGGCATACTGGAAGGAAGTAATCTGGTTAATGGATCGATTTGGCTGTATAATTGATTTAAATGAATATCTCGCCGCACCGGTTTCATTTCATTATATTATCGACATAGGTACTAATCAAAGTAGACTTGTGATCGTCACAAATTACAAAATAATCAATCTTAAAATTATACAATATAACATAACAAGTACCTAAACAAAATTAAGATATAAAATATTATATAATTTAAGTATTAATATGAATAAATGTCAAGCATGTGCCTTCAGAAAATTTTCCCATTTTCAACAAACTCTTTGTCTTGTTCTCCTAGATATCTGACATAAAAAGTCACAAAAGCAAGGCACAAAAACACTCGAAGTTGAGAGAAATTAACAAGTTCGAGTAAGGCCTAGTAATAGTATTCAATTATAGTTTATGTAGTTTGTATCTTTTCTTTTTGAAATGATCGCCGTCTCGGTGTATGAACTTTGTTGCTAATCGAAAAGTTATCGTTTTTAACCTGCAGATAATGATAGTTGTATCTTAATGAGTTTTTAAACAAATTGTCTGTTGTGTTGTAATGGGTACATTTTTCGTAATCTAAGGAAGTAACTACTTGTATGTATAAGAAACGAGATACATCAGAGAGGCGAAGGTCTTTATCTTCTTTATTTTCGGCATCAATAACGCGCAGATGTAAGTAGGTATTACGTATATAGGAACCTTAACATGAGGGATAATTTTGTACCTGTCATAATTTTTTATTGTGCATGGTAAGAAATTGAAACATTTTAATGGCTTATTAAACTTTTAAGGTTCAATTTTGACACTTCAGAAGTCAAATGATACTTCGTCGATGATAAGCTGCTCTTGGTGGAATAGGTGATACCCGAGTTGACTTATTCAACTCATGTCATGAGTGCAAAATTTATGAAACCACGAAAT
Organism: Ligdia adustata; assembly: GCA_947049295.1. NCBI lineage: Eukaryota > Metazoa > Arthropoda > Insecta > Lepidoptera > Geometridae > Ligdia > Ligdia adustata. Next base: position 10,400,194 of record OX346229.1, read on the forward strand.
CCAGCTCCGATTTCTGCTTACCTGTAGTAACAACGCTCGCGAACACCCAGCATTGTCCATAAGGCACTTCTTGCGTTGTCTCCAGGAACTGTGCCAGAATGTCCACAGATCCAGTCCATTCCGAGGGTGCGGTACCATCCTCGTACTGTCCGTCCCAGCGTCCTACCAGGACTCCACCGTCATCGATGGAGTTCACTGCTGCTGAGATTGTGCGAGCCATTTTGACTGGGTCGCCGCGGCTGTGAAACAAGGACTTATTGATGAGTGGGAGAATGACTAGAGCTCATTTTTATCGATTGCTCTCTGACTCTTAGTTGAAGTTCAATGACACGGAAACACTTTTGCTAATACTTCGTTAAGATAATTTCCTCTCATCCCAGGAAAATCCTTTTAGAAGAGTTCAGAGGAAAATAAAATTATTATGTAACTTTTCGAAGGCTTTTTAGTAGTACTTATCTAAGTTAACTATTGTAGCATATATTAGTGGTTTTCGTATGCTAACAAGTCAGTTTCAGTCGCGTATGTAAAAGGCTAAGTCCTGCCTTATCAATGTTCAAGCCAGCACCAATTTTACCGCAACCTTCTTTCCATAATCACGAATCTATAATGATACTCGTATGGTTGGCATTAGTGCTATAGGCAACAGAATAAATAGTAAATTACCGTCATGATGTTCCCAAAATCAAATTTCATTCATTTTATAAGTAAATTGCGGAATATAGAAAATACTAATTGAACGATTCCACTTTGTTCACATTAGTGAATAACCTTAATTCCATAAGCGGAAATTAAAGTGTACTTTTTCTTCCCGAACAGATTAGGCAAATGACTTCATAAGCAGTAATGCCTACCGACTTATGCATACAGGATATATGCAACTGTTGTCTTAGTTAAACATGTCACGTAGTGATCAGACGTGCAGACAGACTTGGCTGATCTGATCTTTATGGATTTGGGATTACCCAGACGATATGCGATGACCTTATGGACTGATAAGGAACAAACATATATTATGCGAGTTTTTTTGGTTTTGAGGAGTACCAAGGCTATAGAATTACAGAAACTTATATTGTTTAAATTATGTAAGTCGAGATAAACATTGTAGACAAATTTACAATTTTGACTTAAGTTTTTCCTCTGATTAATAAATTCATTATAAGCATCTCTAAAGTCTACCTATTGAAATCACATCACGTTAGTACCTAATTACTTTCACTAATTAGATACATGATTAGAAGACTAGAAGTTCTTAAAAACTTAAATATATAACAAAGATATTCCATGTCCCCAAAAGTTACAGCTAGAATATAAAAGTTCTTACTTCTGGTAAGGCATCTCCACCTTATCCAGCATAAACATGACAGCTGGGAGCACGACTGCGTCGAACTGTCCGTAAGCCCACGGCTTCCCACGCGTGGTCTTGATGGGTCCCACCCATACTTTGCCCACGTCGTTCAGGACGTACTCTTGAAGAAGTTTGGTATCTTCCATGAAGGTTTGGTCATCTGTACAAAATGTTTAAGCTTTAAATTTTGTTTTGGAAAATACATGTTTTCCAACGAGGAAAGAAGGAATTTCTTATAAAACCATATCAATATAAATCAGCTATAAATAGTGAAAAAGTGGATAAACTTGCATACATTACAGCTCTCAAAAGGTGTTGGTCTCAAAAAAATTTCAAGCAGCGACGAGTAATTTAATATTGCAACTTGAATTAAAGTAAATTAAAGTAAGTATATAACTAAAAGTAAAGGTTGATGGATCGGCGGTCTAAAGATCGGGAGCTCGTCTAGATCTAGGTGAATTCCAAACCGAACTGGCGGGAAGCAGAACAGGTTCGGATCCGATGGCGTCCTCTTGTTTCGGAAGTCAATGAGGTCACTGCGCCCAAGAAGCGCAAGCGCGCAGGAATAAATATGTACTAGTAGTATATACCTGGGTTCCAGGGGTTGAACAGGATATACAAGTCCTGATTGAACTCGAACAGCTCTCGAGCGGTGGAGCTCTTCTGCCGAGTGACCACCTGCAGCTGCCAACAGCCCACAGGCACGTCAACTGGGGTCGACACCTGGTGAAATGTATAGTTATAATAAAATTTTTATTCAAAATTCTTTGCAATAATCTGCTTTAGATTTCTTTTTCTCTATTAACCGACTTCAAAAAAGATAAAGATCTCAATTTAAAATACTATATTTTATTTCAGATGACTTCTTAAAATTGAACCATAACCAGTCCAGTAGTAGTCCAGTAGTGGACTACTAGATTATTTTTATTTACGAACTGGAGTTCGTAAATAAAAATGACAACATATAGTATCTCTTGATGAAGAGGACATGAGCCATGTTATTGTGTGAAAAGGGATATGAGTGAGAGGGGATTGAATGAAGAGATGACGTCTGTTAGAGTAGAATGGAAGAGGAAGACATGCTGTGCCGAGTGCCGACCCAACGTAGTGGGATAAGGTCAGGTAGATGATGAAAGTAGCAAGTGTTATTTTGTGTTTTAAATTGGATCTATCGGGTTGCCATGCTTCATCAGTGATCAAGTGTATAACTTGCACTTTTGCTGGTCGATTGTCCTTTTTTTCTCCTTTCTCATAAATTTTTACCCGACTGTCCAAAAGGAGGCAATGTTTTCCGAGTGTACGTTTGTATATTGGTAAATTTGTATGAATATCTAACTCTTTATGGTCCTCTACAGCCTAAACAGGTGACCGATTTTGATGTTTGAGGTGTCATTGCATTTGTCTTTATCATATTAGGTATTATTATTTATTGTAGGTGATCATAGGATATACTACATGCAACCCTCGGTTTCACTCGTTAAGTACACTGGCTATAGTTTTTGGAGTCGAGTTTTTTGATTTTGCTTGTCTTTTTATTGTAACTGGACCTAAATATTAGCAAATATATTAGTTAGTTACCTACATGCTATGCGTGTTTATTACTTCTAATAAATGAAATGCGAAATATGAAATCTCATTTCATGCTATTTATTCAATCTCTAACAAATATCTGTTCCCTACCTACCTACCTACTTTATAACCTAAATGTATTCTAAGATTTTATTACTATTAGCTCTACTCAGAAGTCTTAAACAGGACCTAAAACATTTGATAGCATCAAATGCATAGTAAATAGTAAATTTGCATGATTATTGCGTGAAATAACTTAGAAAACTACTCAGATAAGTCCAGGGAAATCACGACTTTATGCAAATTACATTAAAACCGGTCTTGCTTGACCCCTAACCGATGATAATACACATAAAAGTCTCATTTAACTTTATGGTCTTAATTTAATATTATAGCGATTGTGATGGTACATATTATTTTAATAACTGCCTTCGAAAATAGTGAGGTTTTCAATTCTACGGAATATATAATTTTCTCGATTAGTCGAAGACGCCCGGACTAATTTCAAATTATTTCAAATGTTTGTATTAGAGTGTGACCGAAACTGGTTTTCCGGCTGAAACCGAAACCAACACTGAATGTTCGGCCGTGGCTTCAGTTTCGGTCGAAACCGAAACCGAAACTCACTTCTCAGGTCATGTAAAAAATTCCTTAAAATACTGAAATTTGGTGCATTTTATCCATTATTCTACATTAATTGGGACATGAAATGAAAACAGAATATATTGAGTTTGTTCAACAAACTTAAGCGATAACGCCTAAGTTTTGTTGCTACGGAGCTATCCGAACGGCGCACAACAACAAAGAAACGAAGTTAGGCGAGCGTGCACGACAACTTCCGAAATCAGTTACGGTTTCGGCCAAAGTTTCGTCCAATTTTGGCCGAAACCGAAACTGCCGCCGAAACTTGATTTATGGCCGAAACTCGGCTGAAACCCAAACCGAACTTTCGGTCTGACACTAGTTTGAATTGATATTGCTCCTACCACTACTTCCCAGATTTATATTTTTTAATGAATCCAGAGAAGGGAAACTCTAATAAAAATATGTCTTAGGATTTTTTATTTAATATATATACAATAGAAATACAACTTACATAAATAGGTAAGCATGTTAACTAAATTACCCGTTCTGACTCAGTCCCGGAGCAAAGGTGCCCATAACACTGGTGGCATTACCGCGCTGTATGGCTATGGCCAACCTTTGAACCAAGAAAGAGCCAGAACGGGAGTCACCACATCTTTCTCTGATTCTACGGCCTATATCTTGTACCAACTGCTTAGCCTCAGCACCCCAACTGCCCAAGGTCTCAACCGCAATAGGCACAAAGTAATACTTACTGTTCTTTCATGAACGCATATTTCATATGTCTTCTGCGGCAGCCGCTGGTGAAAGTATTGAGCGGCCCAGATGGCTAAGAGCCACAGTATTGACGCATGTTGCGTCCCAGACGAGGCACTTGCCATTTTTCCATGGGACCAACGTTAGCCAGTCCGGCCTTTTGCCATCGGACCTGATCAAACCTGGCGGCTCCAACATGCAGGGGACATTGGCTGAAATTAGGGCTCTGCGGACTATTTCGTTGAGAGCATGGTGTCGCGGAAACCTCCCTACGCAGCGACGACAACTCAAAGCGTGATGCCCATTGGCTTCCACCATAGAACCGCAGATGCAAATATGAGGTTCGCACACCTTACATCCCAGGCGGAAAGCCACCGCCACACGCAGAGAGTCATCGTCTAGTAATGTGCCCAGGTGAGGCGAAGGAAGCGCTTGTAGCCATGCCCCTGCTTCTGACCGCGAAATAGCCATGAGCCTAGCTAAATCCGCCCCCGCAGCATTTGCACTATGTCGCCTTGAACTTTCTTAACCCCACATTCATTCCAAGCGCGTTGGGCATACATAGTCACCGGGAATGATACGCCTGAATTGCGATCAGACCAGCCTGACAGCGCATCAGACACATAAGATATGCTCGCCTTATCACCATTGGAGTTAAGAATGATAGTGACAAGGTCCGCTACCCCATGTGCCGATGCCAAAAAAAGCCGGTAGACCAATATTAGAAGCGCACCGCACCCCAAGACCAACATACCGTATCGGTAAAGAAGCCTGACGCCAATGTCTTAGGATTGTATTATTGTTATCTGTAATATACTACAAAGTCTAGAATCTATACAAAAATAGGTATTACGTCATAATTGCTGATGCACTATTAGGTAGGTTGGAATGCAAAGATCACACACGTTCGTCCAAACAAAGACAGCTTAGGTACAACTCATGTTATTTTTCCACCTTGGTGTTAGGTTATATGAATATTGTTAAAACTTGTTTTAAAGTAAACAAACGAACAGATTGCTTGTCACAAAATTGTATATATGAGAAAATATACTTACGAGGACTGAATTACAAAATATTTTACTGTGTATCTAAGTGCTATACTTGGAAGGCGTTGCTATTTTATGAAGAAAGCACGTAATTGTGCTACGAATAAAGCTCAAATAACTAAATTTAGCATCGCTTTTTTATAAAAAAATCTATCCAACGGTTGTCTGAAAGAAATCGCGGTATGAGTTGATTTCGTTGTGGACGCGAACGACTCGTTTCATCCCTGATGAAGTTCACCGAATGTGAACTAAACTATACTATAGTTGGACGTTTCCAATAATCAGGTACAAGTGAAGATAACCCGTACATATATCTCGTATGAATCTAGAATAAGTAGGTTAGATTTAAATTTGATAGTTCAATTAGCCTTTGCTAGATGCGCTGAATATATCGAATTAAAACAATACTCACGATCCAAACTAAACACTAAAGATCCTTTTGATATTTTATAGCCTAAAATTTGCATACAAAGAAACGTAAAAATCTATACGCACGTAATTATTTAAATAGCCTATACTTAATAACCATTTTATATTCCATACTAGTAAAATAACAAGCCGAAATAAATATTAGCATACTTAACCAAACAGAAACGTTTTATTTAATCTGACAAATGTAGTCCATAAATTATAACATTAATTGATTGATAAGGCGCCGAAGTGCATAATATAATACGGTACACATAAATCAATTAATAATTAGCTATTGACATGATATATTTGGTTACACGATTTGAATAATAACAGCTGGATCGGGTTGGAAAATTATTTACCAAGTATTTATTACGACTTTGACCACCCATTTCGATTTAATAAATAGTTTTTGTTATAATATTCCATTGTTTTAGAAAATGGCGCCGCAGCATGTACTACAGCAATACTCCCCAATCAAAATTCATCAGTTAAAATCGTCGTATATCATCGTGAATTAAATAATATTGTTCAAAAACTTGTAGAACATGTATTGGTACTAAGATTCTTCAAGATTGGTAGAAAACTGCGACCTGTACGAGAGTACGAACTTAGTAGACAATCTTACAGACGATAGAAATAAATGCCAGATTTCACGCAGAGACGTTTTGCTCAAAGTGCTTGCCGGGTTTTATATTTTGTGGTAACTACCAATAATATAAGTTATTTTAGTGAATAACTTTTATTCAGGAAGGCGCACTACATCCTAGGTTGCATTGTTGCTTTACTTTTTTTCATTGGTAAAGAGTAACTCGTACGTATGACACTTTGTTCAATTGTTCTTTAGACGCAGATTTGTACTAAATTTCATTATCACTAACCAACTTTATTCCGTTTAAAAAAAGTGTTCTAACCTCAAAAGACACGTTGTTTCCTTCGCTGTTCAGGAACCTTGCTGACCAGCTCCTATTGTTAGCAACCACGTCCGGTTTGATGAAGATAGATGCCTGCGTGTCCATTGAAGGTTTGTCTCCTGAAATATTCACTTGAATTTAGTTTAAAAAAAAATCGTTTAGGATAGATACGAGGATAGGCTTGGTCTCAGTAGTTCCATTGGCTAGCTATAAGATGGAACAATTTGGTCTGCACTATGGCTTAGTTAGTATTAGTAAAATAAATACAATTATCGTGTCATCTGTTTATTCATCTATTAGTTAAGATAATGTTTTTACGATGTATAGGACATTAAATTATTATTTAATTAATGACCCGTGCCCACTCGTGTCAAACATTCTAGTAATTATTGTTATGTAACTTACCAAATTCGTATCCTCTTAAAATATATGTACCTACCTATCTCATTAATAATGTAGCTGTGTAGTAGTCAATTATTTTTTGGTTGGTTTATGAGTTAACATCATACAAAGAAACTAAAAAAAATGTTACCACTTTTAATTATAGAGTAGAAGATAAATTCTCAAAACCCCGACTATTTACTAAACTATTTCTATCCTTACCAAGTGTAAAAACCAACTGGATGAGATCGTCAGCATCATTGTAGGGCCTGTTGAAACCGACAACTCCATTGAAAGGCTGTCCACGACGGACGATCGTGGTGGTCTGGGGTTCCTCGTTCACTGCTTCATATCTAAAGAAGACGAGTCTATTAACCCTTGACGTAATATTAAACGTGGTAAGAAACTCGCAGTATGAGTGGAACAGTTATGTAATGCCAGTGACCCAGAGCTGTGCCTAGATGTTTCAAGGAGTTGAGCTGGTTAGAGTTAGCTGGTGGAGCAAATGTACAATTCACACGATCGTGATATCACTGCAAAACATATTTATATTAGAATTAAAAATTTTGCATATTTAGTCTTTAGAAATATTTTGGCTATGGTATAAAAAGGTATGGAGACAATTAGCGAATAAGAGCAGTAAAAGTGATGAACAATATTTATAATGAATATGTAATAGATAGATATATTATTTATTGCAGACTCAAAAAAAGTAAATAAAAGAGAATATACTTCTTACAAAATATAGTGCTACAAGTGGTGGCCTTATCGCTAAAAAGCGATCTCTTCCAGGCAACCTTGTGAAAAAAATGAAATGAAATGGGACGGAATGTTAGTTATTTAGGTTTAATTTGTTATGTAAATAATAAGGAATATGGACCTGGCAGTGTTGTGTATCTGTGCGTTGTCTCTTGGGTAGAAGTAAACTATGTCCGTAACCAGAACGTCAGCCATTTTTGATGATTCGGATTCTGAAAACATATATATTTTGATATAGATTTTGGTAAAGTTGAGATAGATTTTGGTAAAGTTAGAAACTTAGAAGTTACACAAACATTCTGAAAACATATATATTTTGATATAGATTTTGGTAAATTTGAGATAGATTTTGGTAAAGTTAGAAACTTAGAAGTTACACAAAATGGACAAATTTCCGAGAAACAGTCAGCTTTATGAACTTGGCATATGTATCTATCTACCTTTAAAAAAATCCTGACTAGGTAATTAACAATTAATTATAATTCTCCTACCATAGAATTTATGTAACACATAAAAATCCAAAGTTATAAATTAGAATAATTTTACATGACTAATCTATTCATATTACTATCCATAAACTATTATTTTATCATATTTATTGCCTCAAAATAAAACAAGTTTCCTATTAAAATATCTCACGAAACTTATGATTGCTGGTTTTTTGCAAAGCTTTTTATTTTGCGCGTTTGATTTTTATGAGTAGCATCTGGCAGCTATTTTGAGATATTTTTTACTTTTACTTGCATTATTACAACGCTTTTATATATTTGAGACTCTTTAAAACTTACTATTCTGCACATATCATCTTGATTCAAAAACAGCGGTTTATATATATCTTGTCATTAATTTTAATTATTTATTTTACAAGTAAATACACAACTAAATATTCTGTAAATATTTGAAGTGCCTACCTTGCTCTATTTCAATATAGCAACGTTGAAAGTTTGAAATATTTTTAAAATACACGTTAATTGTATGTGATCTCCATTACATATTTATACTAATCTGTTTTTAGTATTTGTAATTATAGCGGCAACCGAAATACATCATCTATGAAAATTTTGACTTTCTAGCTATCACGGTCCGTGAGATATTATAGCCTGGTGATAAAAAGACGTACGGACGGACAGCGGTGTCTTTGAATACGGTCTCGTTTTTGCTCTTTGATATGAAACCTAAAAATGTAAATACGAGTACGCTTTAGTGTCACTTTATTCTGTGGTCTACAGCTCTAGACACCTTTTTATCAATTGCATCAATTTGCCGATGATGCAGCTCTAATATTATATTCAATTGATCCTAATGCATACTGCATAAAGCAGATAGTACTGTCAGCAACGTACGAGTAAATCATGACGAAAAAAAATCAATAAAATACATGTCTTTAAAATAATATTACGAAATAACATAATATAATATAATAATTGTCAGAAACCTAAAAGTATCTAGGCCCCTATAGTATTGTAATTTGAAATACGAGTAATAAAGCTAATTGTAATATTTTAATAAGAGGCAGAATTAGCAGGTGTCGTACTTCCTCCCGTAGCCCATTACCAGGCCATCGAAAACTCAACATGAAAGCCCAGTTACATAATAGTTTACATGTTTCATTCATCCCTTTTTTTATATATCTGTATTGCATATTGTAAAGGGCTTCGTTGACCGGGCACGTGGTCAACGAGGCCCTTTACAATTACACTGATTCTCCAATAAAGGTCCGACATTTCTCGTAGGCCGTGTTTGTCAATACACTGATTATAAATAAATGATAATTATTATTATAAAATTAATATTCGTTTCCACACTTAGAATCCTCAAGTTACTTCTGAGAGGAAGGAGCGAGAGAGATTATTGGTAAAATATAGGCAAATAAAATATTAATATCGATAATAAAATAGTTTACCAAGCTTTGATTAGTTGCTAATACTTGTTAAACTTTAGAAAGTTAAAAATTTCTGATCAGCAAAAAACCATTTGCCAGCGTCACAATATTTTTAGAATTACAATACATAAAATAAAGTCGGTTTTTGAAGATTTTTTTTAATTAGTCTGCGTCTAGATTAGCAGAATCACTTAAAATATATCGTACATTAATTGACCGTAGGTTGTACGAAGTTCACCGAGTCAGATAGTAGGTACATTTAACATAAAACCTATTACTAAATTGCTGTTAAATTTTCAATTTTCATTAAACCTGAGACTTTTGTTACCAACTGTACAAATATTTATACCATACAGTCTACAAGAAGTTTGTATCTATTTTGCTTGCGGTCACGAACTATTATTATCTAGATTCGCTGAAATCTATGACTGATTTGGATGCTACAGAAATAAAAATAATGTTGATTCCACATTAATGTACCTATTAGCCAACCATACAAGTCAAACCAATTATATATTTGCAATACAATAAAGTTATTAAGATTAAATAAAAACTAAGAAAATATAAATTGTATAAAGTATATTTATTTTTCTTGATTCGAAGTATTTTATGAAACAACTGAGTGAAATTTAAATACTTTTCTACTATTCAGTTACGAGTGATAACTTTCTCAATATAAAAAAAAATGCCAAATATTATTTTACAATGCTGATATTATAAGAGATAGATAATACACCAAAAATGTTTTTCGCGTCGATGCGTAGCACCATGAAAATAATTCGAAAAAATAACCTATTAAATTAAAATGATAAACACATTAGTATTAAGTCATCTAGTTTATTTTAGTTTACAAAAAAGTTTTTGCTATCCAACAAACTTTTTCAATAGCGTACCGTGCTCAAAATAAGATCTAATAAATACCTCAGTGAAAACTTTTAATTCACGAATCAACAAATCACAACACTATTTTCGCGTTCTACGTTCGAAACACAAATTTCAAAATTAGAACGCGTGTTCTAGCTGCGTACGCGCACCAAACCGAACTGACAGTTGCTTCGCACGCGTCGCCTTTATGAATAAAGTTGGGATATTCATTCGGCGCCTCTTGATAGGGTGACAACAAATTCAAGAATTAACACAATTATTTCCTTTATAAAAATATTCTTTTGATGTGGTTTTCTCGATATTTGTGGCTTTTTCGTCCTAAAATCAATTTGTGTATTTTATTACTATCTATTCTATCTATATACTATCTAGCTTATAACAATGAGTTTTGTAAGTGACGAAAATTTCGTAGCTTTTAAATGGTTTGAACAAAATGAACGCCAAATTTGAGAATATGAACACTCCAAATAGATAAGGCTTCTTTTTTAATTCGTATTGCTTAACTTATTACGTGAACGTACTCCAAATATCAATGAAATGCATTTAGAATCATACAATAATTAAGAAATATGCACCTGTAATGCGATATGTAGTATACATACATACTAGAGTCCGACCGAAACTGGTTTTCCGGCCGAAACCGAAACCGAATCTCAACTCTCAAGTCAAGTATAAAAATCTTTAAAATACTGAAATTGAGTGCATATTATCCATTATTCTGCATTAATTGGAACATGAAATGAAAACACAGTATATTAAGTTAGTTCAACAAACTTAAGCGATAACGCACTGATTAAGTTTTGTTGCTACAGAGCTATCCGAACGGCGCACGACAACAACGAACAGAGCCGCCAGCGTTCGACAAAGCGTTGCCGCTAGAAACGAAGCTAGGCAAGCGTGCACGACAACTTCCAAATTCAGTTGCAGTTTCGGCCAATATTGGCCGAAACCGAAACTGCCGCCGAAACTACATTTTTGGCCGTAACTCGGCCAAAACTGAACTTTCGGTCGGAAACTAATACATACGTACTGTCGTCTACCTATTTTTAGAGCATCAAACTCTAGATAGATAGATATAAAATAGTTTTTTGTATGTACAAAAAAAAAGCTTATAAAAGACATTGTAACATGAAACGGCCTATAAAGTTAGCTAAGGTGACCTGCGGATAACCTAAAGGTAGTTTTCAATTATAATGAATTGTACATAATAAAATCTTATATATAAAAATCAATTGCTGTTCGTTTGTCTCGCAAAAACTCGAGTACTGCTGAGCAGATTTAGCTGATTTTGGTCTTGAAATGTTTGTCGTTCTCCAGGGAAGGTTTAAAAGGTGAGAAACACAAATATCTGTGAGGCGGTACGAAGTTCGCCGGGTTCTGCTGGTTAAAAATAAATAAATAATACATACTAAGAAAAATTCATGAGGGTGCCTACTCCCTAACTCAAGAATTCAAAAAAATATTTTTGAATATTTGCGTCCCTATTTTTATTCGTCATCATTGTCATCCCCTTTTTAGTATTATAGGCTGCCGTCCAAATTCACAGTAATCGGTTATAAATAATGAAAACAAGCGTCTAATGCTAGAAATAGTATTTCCCTAAGGCCGTCTGTACGTCATGTCGAGTCATCGACTCACCTTGCGGTGACGATTATGTCAACCCGTGTTCAATTGCAAATAATATACTGAATTCAATTAGTTTATGATAAGTAATGTGCTGTATTAATAGTCATTGAAAATGACTATAGTTTACAGTTTTGCTCGAGGCAATGCTTTGTTTATTCAAGAAGAGATTAGTCAAAGAATATTATCGTGATAGGAGCGACGAACAACAAAATATAAACAAGTGACTACAAAAACGAAACTTTTTTTTTATTATCCTACACAGCTAGGCATTTATTTGACTACAAGTCCGCACGACCACTCCTATCTACAGTGCCGCTGACACTGTAGCCCTAGATGGAGCATGCCTAGATGGAGCATGCCTAATACACTGGCTCTCAAGGAAGGCTGCCAGAACACACCGTTAGGTGCTTGGCAGCAGATTTTACAACTTGAGGGTTGAGCCAGGAGAGCGATAGGAAGCGCCCTAAGACCATGCATCTACAGAAGCTTAGACCACTGTATCTTAATGAGTGAAGCCGCTGGATTTAACTAGCATAGCTTATGACCAGCTGTCTAATGACACGTAGTACGTCAAAATCAGTCTAATGGTTTAGGCTGTGGAGGGTCATAAACATTTAGTCATATATATTTACAAACAAACATAGGCTTGAAAAACATTACCTTTTTTGGGCAGTCGGGTATCAAAATAAGTGAAATAAATGTAACACTAAATCTTTGTCTACTCTTTATTGGTTCGTTAAATGTTAATGTTTTTCACGTTTATTTTTGGTATGCTAAGTACTATTCACGATGGTAGAATTTTTTGTAAATAGCAATCTTTGATTCTTTGAAGTTTTTATTCTTATAAGGAAAGTACTCGCATTGCTCCCGAACAAGGTTGCGATAGCGCGGAGTTTAAAGGTTACTTACAAATTCCAGTTGTTCAAGTTGAATAAATTGTCATTGCTACATAATTATTATCAACGACGTCATAAAATGGCCTATTCATCTTGAGTTCTACTAATATAATGACGAATGGGGGTCATTGTCATTCAGGGTAGATTACCAACTCCTGTATCCTTCGTCGTATACTGGAATCTGGAATTTACTTCACAAATTTCCTGTTTTCGGACATCAATTAATTTCCACGCTTATTTCAGGATAAATTTGTACGCATTTAATTATTGTTTGATATAAGTATTGTGAATACAACGTATTTATTTACGAATATCTGTAATAGTGTTTGTTTTGTATCTACAAAAAAATATAGGGATGTAAATTCGGCAGTCTTTTGAAGGCGTAGTATTATTGGTTTCTACAAGGCAGGCTTGTTCCATTTATTTTCATCGAGAAGATGCGATCGAATCTTTTTTTTTAAATTATTTACGTATATAATTAATCTAATTTTCATTTATTTAATTTATTTTTAACTAATCAAAGTATTTTGTAGTAAAATTATTAATTTTGATTAGTCTGTTGCTTTGGTCTGTTGACAACCACAAGGTTATCTATGTCAGTGAATGCCGTTGACCCTTGTATTGCATTTACCTACCTACATTTATATCGTCTTTGAAAGACATCCTTTTGATTTTTCCTGTGCGGTCCAATTGTAAACTAACTTAGTTATTTTACTTAAACTTATCGATATTAAGTAGATATTACATATTTATATAAATTCAAATGTTTAAATTTTAATTAACAACTTTGAAAAGTTTGAAGAGTACACAAGGTTTGCTGAGACTATCAAATATATACAATTGCTAAAACGCATTATTTTTTTCAAACAGATCTTTTCTGTGAACAATACGTATTATAATAAATACAAAATTGAACTTTTAGAAAGCGTCTATTTCGACGGTGTTAGCCATTTTTTTTACCCTTACATTAATCTATTTACTAACCGTATACATTTTTTGTAACGTCATTCGATGTACCGTGTCTTAAATTTATTTATAGTTCTAATAGCATTTTGACTATTTTACCTACTCGTATCTCCTAGGATTTCTTCTGTATCGGGGATCACGGAATACTCACAAAGTCCTGTACAATACCAACCAGGCACGAGTCTGTTAATCAGATTCTCCATTTTAATAAACTGTCTCGGCCGGGAATCAATCCCATAACCTCCTGATCAAATCCAAGTATATAATCGCTACACCACGGAAGTCGTTAAACTATCTTCTATCATTTTTCTACAGTCTTCCAAGAACGTTACAAAAAAAGCTTTCGTTTATTTTTTTACGATACAATATTATAATGAATTTCTGATTTTTACTGTCGTAGAACAGAATTAAAGTGAAATAGAAGTCTTAATATTAATAACACCATGAATAATCGCTAAATACTATTGTATGGTTTTACTAGTAGGTAAATATGCAAAAACGTACCTACTAGGCAAAACAAGATATAGAATTCCAATCTTAAATATCTTCATAAATATCATTAATAAATTCTTGTTTTGGCACTACACCAAGAGTCTGCGCTACAGGTTTTTTAAACTCTATACCTAAGTATTTCATCTTTCAATCAGGTTTTCTATTTTGAGTTTCTGCTTTGCTAATTCTGACGACGATCTAATAAGTGTGGTAAAAAATAAAGAAATAAATTACTTTTATAGTATTTTGATATATTGTAAGCGGTGTGACGACACACACACTGCCACTTTGTAGTGTAGGGAGACCTAAAACATAATATATAATTTGAAATATATATAGTATCTAAAATAAAGTAAGTTTATATATTATTAACGAGTTATTATGGTCAATAATAAAAAAAATATACTCAATATGAAATATATTTCAAGAATCAATACAATCGTCAAATAAGTTTATAGACAATAATTAAAAAAACAGTATTAAAAACTCTAAACTAAATCAATTTCAAATAACAAGCTAAATTACCCTAGCCAAACAGTCCGTTAGTTGTGGGTAAGGTGGCAAAATGCTGGCAGCATTACCCAGTTGGATATATCTTTAAAAAATTAACGAATATTTACCTTCATTTTGTAGGTACCTACATATCACTTTTGTTAATACTTTAAGTGATTCAACCCAGAATCAGCCACAGTAATTGTACGAAATGCAAATGCCTATTGGACCTACCCATAAGTATACATAAATATTTTATGTTTTACTGCACATCTTATATCCTACTTCCTACTAACTAATATAAACGTAAAAGCTTGTAATGAATGGATGTACGTTTGTTACTCTTTCACACAAAAACTGCTGAACCGATTTGTATGAAGTTTGGTACGGAGATAGCTTAGACCCTGAATTAACACATAGACTACTTCTTATCCTGTATTATATAGTTCTCTCCATCTAAAGCTAGAGTGAAAGAGATGACAATTACCGTAATGGCCGCCGTGTTTTTTCATCAATTTATCGGGTTAGTTCCGCTATGGTATGGTCCCGGTATGGCACCCTTGCAAAATACCTACCAAAAAGTCCCGCTATGGTACCCATCTTTTACTTCTACGCCAAACAATAGAATGTACAATGGAGAAGAAAAGTGCAAGTATAACTTTTTAGTCTCTACTTAACTTTTAGAAGTACTTATAAATTTATCTTGTTTGCGTACAATAAACCTAGGTAACAACAATAGAATTCAATTTTATATCTAGATCTACGTATCTAGGAAAACGACATAATAATAACCAAGTCTTATTTATGAACTACGACTATAATAGTTATTATTTTGCCATAAAACAAATGGAAATCATTAGCATATGGAAAAATTCTGCTTGACAAATTGGTAGGAAAAATGAATGAATGAATCTTATATATAAAAAAATCAATTGATGTTCGTTTGTCTCACAAAAACATGAGAACGGCTGGGCCGATTTAGCTGAGTCAGGGAAGGTTTAAAAATATATAACTGTTTGGCAGTACGAAGATCGCCGGGTCAGCTAGTATAAAATAATTATATGGCATTTTATTACTCTTCTCTTTATATTTTCTCTAATTTTTATTTTTTCTTTCGTAGACTTTACCATATTTAACTTTTTTCAACGATTTTATGATGTTGAAAGCTCGTAAATTGTTGCTAGTTTATTTATTGGCTCTTAATATCAAAATTTTATTCATGATTCGATATGTTTTCAAACTTTTTTTATGTAACATAGAGTTACTGACTCTGTAGGTAAGTTAATTCTATTTTGCACGCTGTTGAAACTTTTAAATACGAGTATATGAACATCTTATGTACCTACACAGTTATGGCAAATAAATATAATCTTATTCTTATAAGCCTGCTAGCTAAAAGAGATTCAAACTGGCACCCATTAATGTCAGATTAAGTGAACGTGTATTACATAAGAGGAAAGATTTCGCGAATATTACAAGCAGGTTCTTTAGTCTAAATATGGCTGAGTAATTTCGGCCATTGCCATCGGCCGGAGAAATCGACGGGTTTTTTGTAATTCATAGCAATGATTCATTAGTGGAGAAGTTCTGATTGAATATAAGTTGTTTAAGGTTACAATCACGACTACTATCTATCGTTTATTTCTTACTTTTTTGAGTTTTATTGCTTCATCACATTACTGCATAAACTTGATTTGAGAGCAATATAGAATAATTTTATAATTCTGTCATTTATGGCTTTATATTAAACGCTGTTTTTTTACTTTTTTGTGTTGCGTGATGGAAAAGAGGTCTTTTAAAGTATTTGTACTTAATTATTCATTGTTGTTTATAAATTATTGAATTATTGCTTTTGTCTTTTTCCAGGGAATAATTAGCATAATATGGCATGCTGTCCAGATCTCTAGCTATAAGATGTGTGTAGAGTTGATCCGTCACGTTGCTGATGAAGAGAAGAACATCCAAATTAAAACCCAAAAAAATATATTAATATTTCTAAAATCAAAATCTTTCGTAATTTTGGTTCCAATAAATGTAGGTACATCGATTATAAATATTATATACGAGTACTTAGTGTTAATTTAATCAAATTGCTTCGCGTCGGGTTCTCAATGCAAATGACTGTCTGTAGACAGATGTAAATCCAGACACCTACTGCCAGTTTTGTTTCGTACATACTAATCAGAACACTTTGTGGACGTGCGGGCTTTGATGGACATGCATCAGCAAATAAACTAGTGGTGGTATCACGTATAGTAGGTAAGCGATGAAAGAAGAGAAACAAATGTAAGCAATCTTGATTTCGGTTTGATAGAGTTGGAGGGGCGAAGTGTCAAAACGAAACCAAGTTTCATTTACAATTTCAATTAATAAATTCAACAGAAAACAAGCACGATAGGCGGTCTTATCGCTAAAAAGCGATCTCTTCCACGCAACGTTTGATTTCTCTGGTTTCAATTCTTTCACAATTGCTACAAGTTTCAATCTAGTAAACAAAGACCAATGAATCGGTATCTTCTAGGCAAACGCGCTCTATCTGAGGATGCATCGTCGCTTTAAATCGTTCAGTCAAAAGCAAGGGGGTTTTTGCTAAAATCAAAGAAGATATTATGTTTCTTACTAATGAATAATAATAATTAACAATATTATTAGTAACATGACTGTAATGTTAGCAGTTTATCTGTAGATCTTAAATGGTCTATCGGTAATGTTTCTATTATATATTTTTTTGTAGTTGTATTTAATGATTTGGTTCCATGTTAATAAATGCTGTTATGAACACTACGAATATAATATTAAAAAAAAACATTGTAAGAACTTTCTTTTCAGATCTATAGATAGGTAGGTACATACATTATACAGTGAAAATCTTTAAAGTATGTACTAGTAACATTAGACATTACAATGGCATGGTATTGGAATACTTATCGTCTCTACATTTCACATTGCTAATGTGGAATGTAAATGCCTCAAAGAAGAAAATAAAAGAAAATGCGTCAAAGAAGTTGCAGGTTCCGGCCATGCCCTTGTTAACTTATACAAATTTAACTTATTATGTATATATTTGCGAACCATTTTATGTTTATTGCACTACGTTTCTAATTCTTTTAAAAAAGGTAGTGACTGACCTTCATTGCGGCATTCCAGGATAGAATTTGTCAGTTATTTCTGGTATAGATGCCTACCATAAATAACAGCACTAAGTCTAACCAAAGCAAACCAAGAAAAACCCTAACCAAAAAATGACTCATAACACATAAATAACGGAACAAAAGATTTGCTTAATGCAAATTTGCTAGTAATCGCATTGAGTAATGATATAAAATAATACAAAAGCTTGTCTATTTAGTACTTAATCAATCGCCTGAGCATATTGGAATGTTTGGAGTAAATGTCACACTGATGGAAAATATCTGGCATTTATTTATTCTTATCGGCATAAGAATTTTTCGCCATCTTGGCAAACACGATTAGATCGGCTCTGTGCCTTAAAATTATTTAAAAATAGTATTTCATAATAGTTAACTAATTTAACCTGTTGTTTCTATAAATCTAAGTTGAAAAACGTAGTGTTTGTGTTATCTCGCGTAAATAAGCAGTAACGAGTGATAAAATCAATAAATAAATTTGTGAATTCGCAATTTCGGGGCATTACTTTTAATGCGCCAAAATTGCGTATCCAACTAAAACCAAGTGAAAGAACTGTTAATTGATAAAACTATTAATATATTACATGAGGGAATAGTGTTTAAAACTTAAAATTACAATTAAATAACTAAAAAAACATTAAAATAAAATTTGCCCACCCTCATAAAAAAAAAAGTGAACCAAATCGCAAACGTTTCGTGCAGTGTGTGTTGGTAGCGTGTTAGTGAGTCATCAAATCAACATCATCAGCATCGCTGCAACTAGAAACAATACGACGTACGATATATCTCGCTAATTCGCACTTCACTGTGCAAGCCTGTTGGCGCGGTAGGAAAGCGCCCAGATTACGTGCCGTCGGAAGCTGGTTTCGGTTCCCGCTCAGATAAGTTTATTTGCATTTTTTTTTTTGTTGTCATTTTGAAGAACAATATGGGAAAGTCATCGACTGCAAAGACTTGTATTAAATGCCAGAAAATTATCAAACAAAGGGAAATATTATGTTGTTCGTCATGCAAAAATTATTATGATATTATCTGTGCGGAAGTGTCTAGCACCAGGTATAATATAATGGAAAAGTCGAAAAAAGAAAGCTGGAAATGCAAGGCCTGTTATAATATTAAATTCATAGTGCCGGCCTCGAGTGAATACACCGTCACTCCCTCCACTTCGAACGTCACAAAACGTAACCCCAGACTGAAAGCAATCCCCTTAACACCATTGCACAAGTCTGATGAGTTAGTAGAAGAGGAGGAGATGACCAGCTCCGACGATGAACCGCATAGTTTACCTGACACCAGTAGCTATCTAATTAATGAAAGAGAAGGAGAATTGATAAGTGAAATTAATCGTTTAAAATTAGAGTTAGAAATAGCCCATAACCAAGTAGATGAATTGACACTAGAGAATATTGATTTAAAAAAACAGATTACCGAAAAAGATATGCTTACTGTAAAATGGAAAAAACTTTTTACAGAGGCCATGAGTACGCCAAAAAGACGAGGTTCTTTCTCCAAAAAAAATATCTCGGAAAAGAAAACTGATAAAAAACTTGTACAAACCCGATCATTGGAGTCAGAAGAAGAAAATCTTAACGTTACACAAACTCCTTTGCCGTATATTAACAGTAAAAATAGTAAAAAAATAGCGCAAAATTCACTTTTACAAACAACTAAACAGCCTACTGCGTCATGTAAAAAATTAAAACCAACGAAATTAAATACAACCTCCAATGTTGTAATATTCTCCGACAGTATTGGGAAAGGATTAGCTTCAAAAATAATTGAAAAAACTAATAACCAAGCCACCAACAACTGCAAACCAGAAGCTGGCTATCCAGAAATACTGAAAAATTATGTTGAAAAAGTTCAAGATCTTAATGAGAGAGATACCGTAGCAGTACTAATTACAAAATATGAAAACTCAATATATTATAATCCAAAAAAGTACATACAAATATTAAATAATATTGTTAACAGCCCCGATAGAAAATTCAATGTAATATTTACTGGCTTGCGTTACAATAAAACACATGATAAGGAAATTTACTATATTAACAGTGATATAGCTAATATAGCCAAAAACAACGAAAATGTCAAATACATAGACCCAAATGTGCGACATGAAAATATAAAAAAATTATAATACCATGAAAAACTTTGTAACAGAAAATGTAATAGCATGCATAGTCAGCCAATTCCAGGGCTCTTCATCACTGCGTTTCATTAGATGCCACTGCGAAACAACAAATTCAAGCACTTCAAATTTTCAAATTGCACAAACACAGATTCTCAAACGATAATTCTTCATGCTAATGTTCGCAGTATACACAAAAAGTACTTAGAAATTGAAAGCTTAGCAAATGAGCAAGATTGTGATGTGTTGTGCTTGACAGAGACCTGGGGAAAAAATCATCAGATGCAGGCGATGACTGTTGAGAACTACACACTGGCGACTTGTTTTAACCGAATATTTTTTGATCATGGCGGGACCGCGATATATGTTAAAAATGGTTTAGATTTTAAAGTTAGAAACGATTTGAATAAAATGTCATTTGAAACAAACTTTGAATTAGCAGCAATAGAATTAAGATTTTCAAAAATAATAATTATGGCTCTTTACCGTCCGGAATACGATATGATTTTATTTTTTGAATTATTAACAAAACTACTAGATAAACTTTGCAAAGAAAAGAAACAAATTGTTATAGCAGGTGATTTCAATCTAAATGTATTAAAAGTAGACAAAAATATAAAGAAACTTGACGGAATATTAAAGAAATTTAATTGTAAATGGTTGTTAAATGAGCCTACTAGAACTGAGACAAATAAAAGGAACCAAACCAGTTCTACGTGCATTGATAACTTTATTGTAAATTTTAGCGGTGGTAGAGGATCAGTTTTAGGTTATAAACTTTCCGACCATAATGTCATTAAATTAGAATTGTTAAATACAAAAAATGTTAATAGTAAAAATACTCCCTATAAGGCTAGAAATTTTTCAAAAAATAATCTAAATTATTTTAACCATTTGTTTAACAAAGATTATATGAAAATAAAAGCAGAAATACTAATGACTAGTAACGCAGACGCAAGAACGAGGATTTTACATGATGCTTTGATATATTATTACAACATAGCTTTTCCAAAAATAAGTAAACAAGTAAAAAATATTCAAAAACAATGGTCAACTGTAGGTATAGAAAATAGTAAGAAAAATTTAGTTAAAATGGAAATTCTTCAAGAATTTGACCCTAGCGCAACGAGAAAATTAAAAATTAAGAGGTACAGGAAAATATTGCATAAAACTATGGTCGTAGCAAAGAAATTACAATATAGAGATAGAATTAAAAAGTCAAAGAATAAAATTAAAGAATCTTGGACTATTATTAATGAACAGGCAGGTCAAAATAAGCGACGCGATAGAAGTACTAGAATAAAATCAGTGAAAAACGAAAGCGGAGAAGATGTATCAGAAGCTAAAAAAATTGCTACTATTTTTAATGACTTTTTTCGCAACATAGCTCATAAGTTGACTTCTAATCTAGAAATTGACGGGGATAATTGCAAAAAGTATTTAGATTACGGTAATAAGCCATTGACATTTATCTCATTTGGACCAGTAGATTATAATGAGCTCAAAAAGGTAGTAGGTAACATGAAACAAAAACCTACATTAGATATTTATGATATAAGTACTAAAACTTTACGAAATCTAATAATAAACAACGATAATTTATTCGAATTAATATTCATTTGCGTAAATTCATGTTTAACGGACGGAATATTTCCTGACGTATTGAAACCGGGTAGGGTCATTCCACTTTTTAAAAAAGGGGATACAGATAATATTAGTAACTATAGACCTGTATGCATTTTGCCAGCTTTATCAAAAATTTTAGAATCTATTATTAAATCAAGAATTGTCCAATACTTTGAAAAAAATAATTTATTTACAATGTCACAGTTTGGATTCAGAAAAGGCCGCTCCACAGAAATGGCTATAAGAAAAGTGGTATATTATATTCTTGAATCCTTGGATAAGTCACATAAATGTGCCAGTGTCTTTTGTGATCTTTCAAAAGCTTTTGATTGTTTGAGGCATGATATATTGATTTTAAAAATGTAATATTACGGATTTCAAGGCCCTGCATTAAATATAATGATAACTTATTTACAGAACCGTATTCAAATTGTCTCTGTAAATGAAGAAACTTCTACAGAGGGTACGATGTCAATTGGTGTACCACAGGGCTCTATTTTAGGGCCAGTCTTGTTTTTAATTTATATTAATGATATAACCAACGCATTGCCGAGTTGGGCTCATATAAATTTATTTGCAGATGATACACATGTGGGTATCAGAGACAAATGTAAATTTAATTTAGACGATAAAGTTAATGCAGTTATGGAATTGTTAAAGGAATGGTTTGACGCAAATGGTATTATTCTTAACTCTGATAAAACCATATCAATGCAGTATCAGTCAAGGTTGGGTATTTTTGGGAATTCTATTACTAAAACAAATATATTTCTAGGTTATACAATTGATAACACAATAAGTCATAAATCTCACATCGATAAAATTTGCAACAAAATGGCAAGTGGTAATTATGCCTTATTTAAACTCAAGCAATTATTAGATAAAAAGTCACTCATCTCTGTCTATTATGCATACGTTCATTCTATAATAAGATACGCTATAACTGTTTGGGGAAACGCTAAAGATATCATAAAAGTTTTAAAATGTCAGAAACAATCTATAAGAACAATGAATGGTTTGAAAAAACGTAGTCCTGCGAGAATACACTTTAAAAATGATAAAATAATGACAGTTATATCACTTTATATTTATAGTAGTTTATTAGAGGTACACGAGGATACGGAAATACCGGAAAAAAGAATTTCACGTAATAATAAAAAAGGGCGAGTCCTGCCTGTCAACAGATTATCTAAGTGTAAGAAACAGGGACTTTACACCAAAATATTAATGTACAATAAATTACCAAATAACGTGATGGAACTCAATTTTAAAATATTTAAACAAAAATTAAAATATTTTTTTGAAAGAAATCCTTTTTATAAACTCAGTGAATATATGTCAATGCAGCTTGTGGAATCATCGTTCTTGTGTGATGAACAACAATTACAAAATGTTAGTAATAGGTAAAGAAATAAATGACAATGTAAATGTATAATATACTTAATAACTATTTGTTCTTAGAACTATAAAAGTATTTATAAGTTAAGTTTATTTTTAAAGTAATTAATAATTAAAATGTAACAAGACTTGCCTGTAACGAATGTTATTTAAAGGCCAATAAATATTTCTTATTCTATTCTTATTCTGAATAAATCGTTCTGTCTACAAATTGTTCGTAGGTGAGAGATTCTAGATATCATTGAGCAACCCGAAGACGGACAATTTGTTGGTGGCTTATCCAATGGCGAAGCGCTTTTCTGAGATCTGTTTCAAAATAGAAAAAATTAGCATGTTAGAAAATATTGATTGATACTTACTCGCCCCGTAATTAAAAGCCAGTATGGACTACGGCCTACATATTCTTCATAGGACGCTTTTCTCTGGTTTTAGCGACTCTCTGCTTGACGTACCGAAAAAAATTAGTAATACGTTCGCATAGAAGTTATGTAGTAATTTCAACTTATATATCTTAAGAGTGAGTCCTGACTGATTGGAGTAGTTAAAAAAATACTACGCTAACAACCTATAATAAATGCTTAGCTACTGGTACTAGGCATGCTCTATTTAGAGCAAGTCACGCTGATTTCCGTGGTCGTGCAAGCTTGTGGCCAAAAGCCTAGCAGTTTTGTATAAAAACCAATGAGCATAGTAATGTTAGAGGATACAAATTACTTTCACAGTATAAAGGTGCAAAGCCACGAATGCAGCACAAGTATAGTATATCTTTCTTTTTGTAAACCGCAAGACTTAGTAATAAATGTTTTTCTCTGTTGAAACTTAGATAAAGAAACATTAGTAATAGAATTAATACAGGAATGCACTTTATTACTCATCCTCAGCGTGAGAGACGGAGGCGTGACATCCGTGTTCCATCATCAGATCACCACATACACTCATTGTGTTAAACTTTTTGCAATCATCATCACTATGATGATTAAATGCAGAAGTTGGAGATTTTATTATCACAATTTGGCTTTTTTGCTTGCATCTTTGGATTTACTGATAGCATTGCGTTTTCTTCTGACGTCAGAGCATACCCCAGAGAGGGGAGAGTGCATAGGGAATCGAAGGGATAAATAGAATAAAAACCTTTTTTAAGGCACTTCAGAGTAAAATTATGTGTGAAGGCTGGTAAGAGGTGGGTTGTACTTTCGTTATTGATTTAATTAATTTATATGTAATCCACATATATATATAATCCACAGCAGCGAAGTTTTGAAAAGTTTTTGGAAGCTGTTAACTCTGTAGCATGTCCCGGTGTAAAACCTTCTGTGCAAAACTACCTCGACTTAATTCTTTTAACCTAACTTTCATGATACGAAGCAGTTACTCGTAATACAAGTATCTAAGTTTGAAACTCACTTTTGATGACCGAGCAAGCAAAGGATTCTAAAATTGAATGACAAGCGCAGCGAGTGATTTACCTGAGTGAGAACCCTGAGCGTTAGCGAGGGAATTAAAAGAGCACAAGGTGAAAAATCTTTTCGTCCCATTTCAGCGAGAAAATGGCTACATACGAAAAATAAAAAAAAAATGTATCACTCATTTTAGTCTTTTCACTTATTTTTAACATAAGGTGTTAATATGACGTGAATAATAATGGCGCGCGCAAAACAAATAAAAAAAGTACAGCACATAGATTCCGAGTCCGAGTTTTTAACAAAATAAAAAAGGTTGTAAGATGAATTCGGCACTAAAAAGGTAGAAGTAAATAGGTTGAATGAGGTTTTTAATTCACAAACTTAGTGCACAAGATATTCTAAATTCAAATTTGCTTTATCCTCTAGCGGATAAAAATGGCTTTTGCACTCAGATATCGAATAGCAAAAATGCTCTTTCCGAGATGGTGTGATGAAAAAAATATTACAACTTATTTTTCGTGTCTAACTACCGGGCAAGTGCCTTTAATAAGAAAAGGAAATGACTAACTACGACAAAAATAGAGATAGGTTTTCTATAGTCCAGATTTACAAATAAATCCAAATGCCCCATTATCAGAATGCAGCGTGCTTTATCACATCATTGAGTAATACTATATTTTTTCCTAATAAAATAGTTCAAAGCTATTCAAGACATACTAAATTGAATGGTACTGCAACTCTTGTAAATTGTTTCTCCAAGCCTTACTGAGTAGCAACCCCCGGTTAGTGAAACAAAGGCAATGACAAGCTACCAAGACGGTGCTCCCAGCCAAAACTAGATTTTCACACGATTCAAACTTTAGACTGACGCCCGTGTCCTGCTTTATCCTTGTCCTAATTCCAATTGCTCGTTTTCCTCGTCCCTACAAAGGGCTCACTTTGTACGCTTCAGACTCAGCAATCAGCATTTACCACATGACGTTCTTAGAAACTACGCCCCTCGTAATTGCTACAGAGAAATGACTTATGGTGTATTTAATACTAGTGGCATCGTTGCGGGTTTTCTTGCGTTTAAGAATATGTAAGACATCTTAATTTGATTATCTTAAGCTTGTAACGCAAGTAAATACTGATAGTTAATATTTTGAGATCACTTTAAGACCGCAAAATTAAAGTAACCAAATACTTCATTTAAGTATGATACTATATAAAAATAAGTCCTGTATTTTAATTAGGTATGTAGTGACTTTATTATTATTGTTATGTTATTTGTTTAATAAAGAAATTGAAATCAAGAGTATAAAAAAATATATCTTATTTCTAGTGTTAGGAATTTTCTATCTAAGGTGCGCTACTCTACCAAAAAAAAATGGTGTGTCTAATAAATGAAACTTATATATTCTGCATGATTCACGATGATAAACTTATGAAATTTTTGCACCTTACGAGAATAACTTTTTTTGTTTATGATGAACGTACAACCACTCATTTTATATTGCACACATGGAGAGCTACTTCTGGCTGGAGGTCTTGACATACTTTAGCATCCATCGGAGTATACCCAATAAAAATTAATAACAGCATCATAACTATTTTGAACTCTATCATTAAGTGCATAAAGAACTTATGCGTAAATTATAATTTTTAAAACAGACATCGAAGGGAGATGATTCATTTTTGACGGTAATGAGCCATTCGTCTTGACGACATAATACACGATGCCCTTATATAGAATAGTTAGCAAAGATAAAACATGGCAACAACAAGTCTAGACTTTGCCACAAAAATATAGTAATCTTGGATTTATTTTATGAATTTGGAACATTTGAAAAAAAAAAGTGTAATGGAAGGACTCTAGCCCCGGAAACATAACTGCTAGGGAGAAGTTATTATAAATATTTTGATAATTTCTGAATATAATCACTGCTAGTACAATATTAGAAAAGTTGGTTTTACTACGTGTTAAATGAAAATGTTACAGCTTATATTATTAATACAAATATGAATTCGATAGGTAGGTATATAACAGCCTCGACTATTAATTTAGCTTCTATTTCGAAAGAATCGTATAAAAATCCTGTTTAGCAAGATCCTCGACTTGTAGTTTTTTGCGTATTTGAATAGCTGCATAGGTAATTAGGTTGTCTAGTTTTTTAGATATCAGATACTTTTATCTAAAGTTGGTTTTTGCTAATATATACCTCCTCATTTTAAAATATCAAGGGTTATAATTCTCAATTTTAATTAATTTTATTACCTAAATATTTTTAAATGTATTTATTGAATGAGCGAAGTTGACTGAATATTCTACTTCAGTTGGTTGTTTCCTGCGATCGATGGGTAAAGATATCATACTGCAATACTTATAAAAACTCCTTTTGATAAGAAAAAACTGAGTTAGATTTCATTCAACAAAGCAGAATTATGTATAAGAGTAGAAAAGTATTTTGCTGGTTTTTATAGCATCTCGCTGTCAACTTTACCCCGCACATTAGCCTCATTTTATATACGATATCTAAGTAATGTATTCGTAACAGCAAGGTAAATAAGTAGTGGCATAATGACATCTACTTAGGGGCAGTAAACATGTCATTACCTACCCTAAAGGGATTATAATATTCCGTGTGTGCTTTACAACTCCAGAGTCTAAAGAGGTACGTACAGTCACAGTCGAAGTTTGAAAATTTAATGAATTGAATTTAGAACATGTAACAAAAATCGTGACGGCTGACTTTTTAACAACTGACTGACAGATATTTTAACAACAGGAACGATTTGATACAATATTTTATGGGTAGATTCCTTTCTAACGCTATCCACAGCGTCCCACTGCTAGGCCCAAATTTTTTTCCACTTCGGTCCAAGAGTACAAGAGTCGGGATAAGAATCCTTTTTGAAGTGCGACAAGAAAGGCTTTTTTCATCATGCTTATATACTAGTAACCTTTATTAGTTACTTAATTATTTTTACTGAACGTCACAATCACATTCTGTCTTAGCTTTGATAACAAGAGCAGAGTTCCTAAGCTCTGTCATGAGGACATAGGTTAAAAATCATCTAACTGTATTATTTACACTTCGGTACTATCATATGTACACGGCATGAATTTTAATCTTTAAAGTAAATTCGGCAAGATCAAAATGGTTTCCTAGTATTGAACATAATTAGATCAAGTAATTTATGTAAGTGTACGTATTTCGCAATATTTTCTTTGCTTTGATTGAGATAAACTATTTATAATATTTACTACAACAAAAATTCCCCCTGTTTGTGTAAATAATCCTATTGTTTCACATATTTCGATGCATCATTTACCTCATTGGCAAATCTCTGAAGTCATTCAAGAATATCCTGAATAATATTTACGTATTGACCTAAATTATTACTTACATATATTTAAGTCTTGTAAAACCCCTAATAGATACTTTTGCGTAAATCAATTATTTTATACATGACTGTACCTTCATAATACAACGACTGTAGTTTTTTCGCATTTATTTATTCATAACCGAACCTATACCCAGCTACAATATTTGAACTGTTGGACTTACTAGTTACCCAATTTTGGAACAGCGTAAACATGAGATACAAAATGATGATGGTATTTCTCTGGCTTTTAAAAGAGGGAAGATGTAATGATGTGGATATGGTGGTTTCGTTTCTGAAGATGGATGATAGACCTACTGGCCTGTTGATGCCTCATCTATGCTGGAGCAAGTGTAAGTTTAGGATTTTCATAAAATTATAATATTTTTTTGTTTCTGAGCGGGTCCGTTAGATTTACCTCTGCAACGGGAAACCCAAATAAGGAGGAAGCACGAACACTTTTACTCATCCACCCTGATGGAACAAAGAGGAAAAGTAAATCTGATATTTTAGGACCAACGAAATATGTTGGACCGCAATCCCAAATATTTATTCCAACAGTTAGGAAACTAGTTTGAATAGAAGAAATTTTTTTTTTTTACTTTTGTACGTAAAAAACAACAAGTGAAACCAAGTTAACAAGTAACTATCAAAAGACCATTAGCTTTTTCTAAATAATGGTCCCTTGATAAATTACCTAGAAATACTTTCAACTCCTGTAAATCCGTCAAAGATGCAAATTATCATCTTTGTATAGGAGTGGTTTGCCTTAGTGTCAGAGTTTAAGATGCATATAAAACTTTGGACATCCCTGTCACAAGTTCTGCTTTACTTTTACTTAATCATATTTGAATATCGGAGCATTTTAATACCCTGGCATTATTTTACAGATAAATTTAAAACGCTGGCAAAGAACGTCTACGAAGCTGGTCATTTCTTTGGTCATTCCTTTCAGCCCAACGGGACAGAGTACTATCTTCATCACATCATAGTATTAGCAGATCTCTCCTGCCCAGGGACTGACAGGTTTCTTATGCAGGTGAGGTTCTTGCAATGATACGAGTAAATGCAGGTATGAAATAGAGAAGACGGAATAATATAGTTAAATTAAAGATAAGGAATTTAAAGTGCAAAATTCTGACGACGCCAAGATGTTTGCGGTAGAGAAAGCCATCCATGATGTTTTAATTTAAGACCTGGATAAAATAACATACTGTGTATATATCCAGGTTGTATTTATAGTCATAATAGCAAGATTACACCTAAATCCTCAAAATTAATACTTTACAGATATTTGTCATGATCTAGAGATTCTCAAAGTATGTTTTTTTCTACCATTTTCTACCAAGCGCATTTTTTTTCAAGGCTAATACAAAAGAGTACTTCAAGTCCCCTTACCGTTGGCTTCTGATCACCACTGATGATGAACAATGGACAGTTCTTGAAAACCTCAACATGATGGTTGACAGTGACGTGGTCTTGGCTAAGAAGATTGACGATGAGCAATTTATTTTTATCGAAGGTACACCCCTTCCTTGATTTATAGATTTTTAGCATTTCGAAAACCATTCTGATTTCTACGTTGCAGAACCCATGTCTTTCTCTGTTTATAGATCACTAAATCAGCTATAATATACCAATATTATAGCTAATTTAGTGTAGGCAGGTGAAGGTGAAACAAATTCAACAATTACTTCTATAACTTCTATCCATCTGCGGGTTCATTTATTACCGACGCCAAAAAAGGCGGTACTTATTAAATTCAACTGTTTTTTTTTAAATGTATGTTACCTAATTTCACGGAGACGGCTTGATAGATTTGAAACAATATTTTTTAATTAAAACGGTGAAGAGGTTTTATTAAAATTTTATCAAATCAAAGTTTGATTTTTAAAACGTTTCGTTCTAAAACTATAAACGCGACAGTTTGTAAGAATATGTTTGTTACTCTTTCACGCAAAAACTACTGAACCGACTTGGATTATATTTGGTATGGATATAGTTAATACCGTGGATTCACATATAGGTTACTTTTTATTCTGTATTATTAACGCGGATAAAACCGCAGGGCGCCGCTAGTTTTAAATAGTTATTTTAAATTATGTGACTAGTCCATTAAGACAAGGGCGAATAGAACTTATACATATTTTTTTTCGTTTGATATATGACACCATACGATTAATATATTTGCCAGCGTCAAGTTTATCAGGTTTTAAGTTATTAATCAATCGAGTTAAGTCAAATATCAAGCAATAAGTCATCGTGGTCAAGTTAAAGTCACATCATGTACCCTCGTAAAGCGGTCAAGACTTTACCAGGGTTGCTATGGAGATTTCCCGCGAACACGAAAACCACGTTATTCCATCTTCATATAGCTTGCCCACACTCGTGCACATAAACAAGACATTAATGGTTAATAATCCACCAATATTACACATTAAAGAATTGCAGAATACACAGACAAAGACGCCATTTTTTCAGCGAACACGGGAAAACCTCCTGTATAATTTACTTTTAAGGTTTGATTTTTAAATCGAAATAACTGAAAAGTTCAATAACGCCTGGCGTTATGGAAGCCGAAATTTGTTTGCTAGCTTATCCGCCACTTCTATTTGATTGGTCTTGTTGTCAAACGTTACAATTGCTATACATATTACTTAAATATTTTTGCATATCATATGTAAGGCAAGTGGCATTTTGTTATCGTGCTAAGTTCGGTTTCAAGTTCTTCGACAACCTTGATTTATTGTTTTTTAATTGACGAAACAACATTTTAGTAGGTACCTACAAAGTGGGTATATCTACCTGTTTCAATGAAGATATGATAAGTTAAAACAACTCTTTATTGAAAACCAGCTTACACCACTGTTTAAAAAAAACAATACACAAAACATGCTAGATTTCTAATGGCGGCCTTATCGCTTAAAGCGGTCTCTTCCAGGCAACCATGCACGTACAAAATATTTCAAAAACTAGAGCGGCCTTAGCGAGGTAAACATAATAACATTTACTAAACATAACTAAATAGATAAAGTAGTTAACATGATTAGAACAAATATATATACACATATCCCATAGATTATATACAACGGTATATTATTAATATATAACTACATACAATAATACAAAACAATTTAATTTAATGAATTTAATTAAGTAATTTTAGTTTATCTACAAACAAATAACAAAGTTTCTAAACCACATTTAAATTAGTATTCAGACTGCATTTTGCATTCCGAAGACTCTATTTTTTCAAGCAAGTTCCGTCATTTTCTAAACTCGACGACATTTCGGACACAAGAACGACATAAGTTGAATGCTTGTACATAACTTAGATGGTTTATAAATGAGTACTTTAAATTAGTGTTAAGAATTCCTGTTAAATAACATTCCTATAGCAAATAACACACGCAATGATTCGAACGATTCGCACATAAGACAAATGGCTTTGACCCGGGCTTTAATCACTAAATCGACGCCAATAAATAGGTACCTATAATAGTTGTCTAGGCAAAGTACCTAACCTATTCTAGGTATTATCCATTTACTAAGTGTTAACGCAGGTAACGAAGTAGTTATTTGTCTAGGCGAGTAACATCTTTATTTTCGTATATATTTTCGATGTCAATAAAATAAATACCCGAATGTATAAAATATATGTATACATATAATATAACTGTAACAGGTCAAATTCTGTACATTAAATATATTAAAAAAAATCTTTTGCGGCGAGTGTTATTAACTATATAGACCCCAAATCTATATTTTTCTTAATTTTTGTCTGTCTGTTTCTGGACTTTCCATAACTTCGGAACTGCTGGATGGATTCTAATGAAACTTGGTATGCTTAAGGTTTATACCATGAGGTAGGATCTTATTTACTTTTTATCCTGAAACTCAGAAGGGGTTCCCGCGGGATGGGGGATGAAACTCGAATTTAACTAGAACTCGAAAACGCGTGCTTTGATTTGGATGATTCTTTTTTTGTTAGAAGGAATATTCTAAGCCTCACTAACTCAAATTATTGTATCCAAAAAAATACTGCTTAATTTATGTACTTTTAAAAAAAAATATTGGACGCCTACATAAAAAGTTGTAGTAAGAAAGTTTTACTATAGAAATTTAATTTACATAGTAATTTTTTTAAAGGGTTATCTGAAATCATTGTACTGCAAAAAATACGACATCGGTATTGTAGTTCATTATTATTATTATTTTTGAGTTTATAGCAGCGGCACATATTACGATTTTAAAGACCACAAGTTCCCACGATCACGGAAATCAGCGAACCTGTAGCCCTACATAGAACACATAGGACACATATGATACATATGTGTCAACACATAGCGTCCACAGTTTTTTGTAGCGATGGTGACCGAGTAGTTAAAGGGGGTAGATTGCCGTACGAGAGGTTCGATCCCACGAAATACGCAAGAAGAACCTGAGCTACCGGTGAAGAATAACATCGTGTGGAAACTATAGCATGGTGGAAGGGCAATCTTAATACTTGCCAGGCTAACTAGCTAGTCCTCAAGTTGAAAAATCTGTCGCCAAACAGCTAATGGTGTGTTGCGGCGGCCTTTTTGGTGAACCAGTGTATTCCAGACTAGGCATGCTTCATCTAGGGGTTACAGTGTCGCTGGTTTCTGTAGTCGTGCGAGCTGGTTGTCAAATGCCTAGCTGTCTTGAATAAAAAATAAATTGGCAATCGGGATACATACATAAGCAAAACAAAATTCTACGGTATAAAATAAGTGCAGATTTCGTAAAATTAAACTGGTGTTTATGACATGCAGAATCAACATGCTGAACATAATTGTGCGAACATTTCTATATCGCTTTAGTAAATAAAATTTACAGTTTAAAACACTGCTATCTTATTGTAAAATATTACAATAATAAGATTTAAGACGGACCACTGAAATTATTTCTCTAATTTTTAGGTCGCACTGACATAATAATAAATGGTTAGCAACCGCGAACGAAGTCGCGGGTACAGCTAGTACATAATAAGAATAGTACAGTCAGTTCTTTTATTAGCTTTAAAATATATGATCTTCTTTTACTAAATATATTTTGTAATACAAAAATCTATTTAGACAAATTAGATCTTTATCAGAAATGGAACGAACGACATTTTTTCATAGGCATTCACTTAGTACGTTAAGAATTTGTCCCAATATCTATTTATCATAGTATCGTGGATTATCTGAATCCAACGCCTCGTGTAAAGTAATAGCAATAAATTATATTTAAGCGGAGGTCCCAGGTTTGATTTCGGTCCTACAAAGATTGAACGAAATGTAATTTTCGATTACTAGTAAAACCTACAACTACCGACTACTGTTAGGCATATAAGTACTTTTTTGCGTCGTCGTCATTTGACTTGCGTTTTATTACCTAAGTGATGTGTTTGTTGACGGTGATCTTTGCTTCTGTTGTTCATATTTGAATATATTTTCTGTTCCAGTATACAAAATTACAGAAACATCAGAGCTCATATTCTTTACGAGAGCTTCGTGGCGTAGCCTTGACAATCGTAAAACCTTCAATTCTTCAGACAATGACGCAAAGAGTGTTGTACTTTACGACGACTCAAAAGAAGATCTGGTTTTAAAGAAGAATGGATGGATAGACGACTATAGGAAAATAAAAATGCTGTCTTCTAGAAGGAACAATATGAGACGACATCCGCTGACGATGGTCAATGTGATAACTGATAGCAATGAGACAAGAAAGCATATGAGTGATAGATTGTAAGTAGGAAGGTTTAGTATTTCAAGATCCAAGTTTATGGTGTCATTAGGTAAACACAATATTTTTGGGTTGCCTATCATAAAGTTTTTCCGGTTTGTCTTCGGGTAACAATCGTCGCCATCTCAGAGTAGCCTTTGGGTGATTTAGAAACTTTGTCACCAGGGCAAACTCTCTGCCTATAGGAAGATAATGATGACGGTTTAGAATAGGTATAATAGGTATATCGTAGGTATACTAAACTCTTTTCTCATTACTAACTTTTTCTAGGAACCTCCACCAAGACTCCATAGCAAAGATGTCATACTCTATAGTTCATATTTGCTTCCAAATGATGAACGCGTCTGAAAAGCTAATATTCACACACACGTGGGGATACAAAGACAAGGATGGCAAGTGGCAGGGAGTGGTCGACTACCTTATGAAAAAAGAAGGTGACCTGGGTAAGCCGTAACTAAGTAAAGAGCTAAAGTTTCGCAGCTGATAAAATAGCATTTAACAGATACTTGGCATACCGAATAAAATGGGACCTTAGGACGCAGGTTGCTAATGGTCGGAGATATTAAAGTAGTTATTTGCCGACTGTATACAAAGAAAAAATGCTCTGGAAAAGAATCGGTGCTCACTCTGGGCTGGATAAGAGGAAGGCTGCGCTTTGTAGAGGCTTTTGCAGCCAAATGCCAATTTTCACGTTGATTCTATAATAAATACCCTTATGATCTGATCTTTTCCAGGAACATTGACAATCTTTACTCAAGAGCGTATGCAAGTGGTAGATTACATTGCCATGGTCGGCTCCACGGCTGTTCGCTTCGTGTTCAGAGAGCCACCTCTCGCGTACCTGGCCAATATCTTCGCGTTGCCATTCACTGGCATGGTGTGGCTTGCGATCTTTATATGTGTGCTGGGGTGTGCCCTGTTCCTGTACATCACTTCGAAGTGGGAAGCTAGCATGAGTTTGGTGAGTTGGAATAGAAGATGGCTCAAATATAACGTTTTTTTTAATATTCTAGATCCACAACAAACGGCTCTTGATGGTAGGCTATGTATGGTGTTGTTAAAGATTTTGTTAGAATTTGTTCACTGTAGTCTTAAATACATACTGACTATGAAATATTCACGGAAAATAGTGGAACTGGTAAAAAGCGCCAATCATTTTGGCGGTAAGGATTAAGATAGTGGATTTATATTTCCTAGGTGTATAGGCTTCCTATACCTACTCTATCCTAGAGCGTACTACGAGTACATGATACTAGGCCATAGTTTAATACCCATTGGTACGTACATAATATAGGTTGCCTTAAAGCCATTCCGTTTCTATTTCCGGAATAAGAATCGCGTTCTCTTTGTTTCACAGAGCTTAGCTATAGTTGTAGAGTCGAGTAGAATAAATTCTTGAGATCGACAGCTATATGAGTTTGCTAGAATGAGTAATGTAATGAGTTAACAAATAAATTTATATTGGTATCGGTTTTCCAGCATCCTTTACAACTTGATGGATCTTGGGCAGATGTGCTGATCTTGATTATTGGAGCGGTTCTTCAGCAAGGATGTACTCTAGAACCAAGATATGCTGCAGGTAAACAAACCGAGAGAGAACAGAGACCACACATGCCTATGTGTATATACCTGCTATCATAGATATCATGTAGAATAACCAGATTAGTTTGATTTTCTCACTATCTCATCCTTATAAGCGAAGTCAAAAGTACAGACAACAAGGCAACTTCGAAAGCGATGATGTTGAGTTGATGAGTGTCATATGTTTTACCACTTCTGACGACATTTTCCAGAAAAAGTATGTCAGTGGACATCTCTTTATCTACTTGCCGAATATAATCATCTGTACTTTCATGTCACAGACCGATCTGAATTGTCATTTCATCCAATAAGCATCATTGGATTAAAGTCAAGCTTTTAACGTTTTACCCCCAGGTCGAGTAGTGATGCTGTTCCTATTCATCTGTATGACTATCCTATACGCGGCGTATTCAGCCAACATCGTGGTCCTACTGAGAGCTCCGAGCTCTTCAGTTCGCAGCCTACCTGATTTACTTAACTCGCCGCTGAAGCTGGGTGCAAGTGACTTTGAGTACAATCGGTACTTCTTTAAGGTAAATATCATCCCTCTAGCTGCCGTGAGACAGCGTCGCGACCACGAACCAGAAGCGTGGTTGCCACTCAAGAACCTTTCTTCCCCATCTGTTATCGGTTTCTCGAGCGTTATGTCCAGCCCATTATTTACCACTTCAGCTTGAAAATCCTACAAACTGTGTGGGTAACTCCGATTCTTCGGCGTATATTCTCATTACAGATTCTATCGCACAAACAGACCTCAAGTTGATAGTTGTTAAATTTGTTCAGCGGGCAATAGAGAGACAGGTCACTTCATTGTCCGATGAGCAACTTTAAGCTTATCTAACAGGCCAACAGTGGAGGCCCACGTTTAAGCGCTTTTTATATATTAAGAAGTAACGAAAAAAGAGGGATGAGTTCCACGCGATCTGATGGATTTAGGTGATATATACGAGTAGTTCATATTATATTAAGAATCATTACATTATTATTTGGAATAAAATCATAAGCCTACAATCTACATAAACATTGATACATCACTTATATAAGAATAAGAAGTTCGGAAGATTTGTTCTATGTAACATTGCATACATATAACTTATCGGATATATCAACCTGCCGGGACCATTACATCAATAAGAAGCTATTGATTACGAGTATTGTCTTGTATTAGGTACCTACATACCTATCTATACGAGTTCACTTCCATTGTTTTAGAAACTAAACGACCCAGTCCGTAAAGCAATATACGACAAGAAGATTGCTCCTAAGGGCAAGAAACCTAACTTCTACACCATGGAAGAAGGAGTTGAAAGGATTAGACAAGTGAGTAGATTAAGTAGACATGCCGCCATCGCCCGCCCCTGGCGCGTTCATGTTTGTAATACGATTGCTCCGCGCTTTGATGTCTGTTTGTTAATTAGGTAGGCTTAATTAATTATTTTAAGGCATCCAAAGGCAATATTTAGTTTCTTTTGGTTTTGTGTTTTCGAGGTGAGGCACAATTGCACCGCTCCCCGCACCCTGCCACCCCTGGCCATAGCACTTTTGGTCTTATGGTAAATACGCCCCTGCCTTAGATAAGAACAGATATCCCGTTGTTCCCAGCACTGAACCAAGTAATTATACCTATCTTAGTAATCGTTATTATTAAGTAACGAAGTTATTAAGAAACCAAACTCTAGTTTCCCTTGCCATGTGCATAGGTACCTACATTATAAATTAGTATTTCTGTTTCGTTATTATAGATTGTTTCCCGTAGTAAACAATCCTCTTAGTAAAATAATCTTCTTCCGACTCATATTTCTGATATATAAGAAACAATTGATGTTCGTTTGTCTCGCAAAAATTCTAGAATGACTGGGCTGATTTAGCTGATTTTGATTTTGAAATGTTTGTGTGAAAATTTAAGGAATGTTTAAACCGTGAGAATCATACATAACTGATAGGCGGTACGAAGTTCGCCGGGTCAGCTAGTCTACAATAATAATCGTGTCTATTAATTTAGATATATTCCGATTTGTCCTCGAGCTTCTACCGTTTCTATGTATGTGGGTACCAATAATTCTAATATAATAGATTACTTTGAATAGTAATTAATGAAAGACACCTGTGTAAATAACAATTATCATTTTAATTACTTGCAAATTGTGAACAATGTGTACAATCAGTAACCTATAGAAACTACTAACTAATCTACATTTTCCTGATAACATAATCAGTTATTTAGGACATTGCCTTATATGACGAGGTGGCCGAGTGGTTAAGGCGTTGGACTGCTAATCCAATGTGCTCTGCACGCGTGGGTTCGAATCCCATCCTCGTCGAATCACTTTTACTTTTGGCATTTACGTGTAGGTACCAAAGTGAGGATTTTATCTTGACCATTGTACTGGAATGTAAAACTTAGGATAATCGCAACATCTATATTTCAAGCTACTACAGCTACTACATTTTCTATCGGACATTACACAAAAAAATAGAATATATTTTTCTATATGTGATGCCCGATTTCTCAAACACGCCTGAACTCATCTGGATAATTATTTTTTTGTATAGAAGCTAAGTAATGTCTATGTCTCAATTGTCGTAATAAGGACAACATTAATCGTATATCAAAATAACTACAAAAATATACATAACCTGCCAAATTGAAATAGACTACGACAGCCGATATTTAAAGTTGCAGATACCTACTTGTTTTTACCATGAAACATTTTTTACAACGGGTCAGGCAAAGATAAGACATGGAAACCCTTATCAGCCATCATCTTTAGGTCCGCAACCTAGTAATTGGGACATCTAAAGGACCGATCTGACGAATTCGGGAGAATTCTACTTTTTCCACCAACTTTCAATGACGAGGAGGTCCTAATCAATTCGGCTGTATTAATTTTTTAATGTTTGTCACCTGATCTCGGACACGGGTGGTCCGTATTGATAAATTATTTTTTTGTAACCCTTTCACGGTTGGTCATTTATTTGCTTTTTTTTTAAATTAGTCTTTGGATATGGTCCCATTTTAATTTTGTTAAAATCAATCAAGAGGTAGGTACAATACAATACAATAATTTTTTATTGTCACCACAAAAATACAACATAAAAAGAATACAACAAACAAATAACATGGCACAAAAGGCGGTCTTATCGCTAAAAAGCGATCTCTTCCAGACAACCTTTATAGGAATGGAACATAATAAAAAAATGTTGCGTAGACGGTGGTGCAAAACAGATATGAGAAATTTAAATAAAAAAATAGTAATGAATACAACGTACAAGAGTAGGTTACATATAATAATATCATACATAAAAATAACAACTAGCTGCTTATATAGTATACCAATTAAGGAATAACAGGACACTAATAAAAATAGATTTAGGTTTGATTTTTAAATGAAATAACTGATAAATTTGTGTCGGCACCTGCCATGACAGTCGGTAGTCAAAAAGGTTTAAAAAGAATTATCGATTACAGCTTAAATATTACGCAATATTGTTGTCAGGGTCTGTTCGCGTTTCACATGGAGTCGAACCCTGGATACCGGCTGATCCAGGAGACGTACCAGGAGGAAGAGAAGTGCGACCTGGTGGAGATAGACTACATCAACGAGATAGACCCCTGGTTGCCAGGGCAGAAGCGAGCAGCTAATAAAGAGCTTTACAGGATCAAGTGGGTTCTGCCCCAAATTAATTTTATTCCATAGAAATCATTCATTATGATTTCAATAGAAACTGACGCCTGGAGTCTGTCCCCCATTTTTCCCAATATATCCACTAAAATTCGATGAATTCATGCCAAGTTTTCAACCCTGAAACTCGTTTTGGTAAGGACCGATACCAACGTCTAATATAACATGAAACTAAGAAATACCATATACATTTTTAAACCTAAAATCTCTTAGGGTAGGAATGTACCTACGCATTCTACGTAGGTTGGTAATAAGACTATCACCCATGTTTACGTCCCATCGCCCATCGCTGTTTACGTGATAGAATTTTCGTTCCGGAGCCTATAACTCTTTTCACTCCCTAAATTGTAACGTAATTTTATGTAATTGGTGTTAATCGCTTTACTATGATGTATTTTAGGCCGAGACAATTTATTGTTCTGAAAAATGTTATTGAATTCTGCATAATAAAGGCTTTTAATAGGCATCGTATCAGCCCAAAAGTATGACTGCTTAAGAAGCTTGTGACTTTATAGTGATGTAAAAGACAGATAAAAATAAAACGGCAAAGGCTAGTAAATAATGTGTTAGCTATGTGAAATAAAAACCACTGGAATCTGACAACATTAAAAGGTAGAAAAGAGCTATATCTTATTGTATGGACAAGTTGGCGGTCTATAGCTGTCTTAAGTATTATTTGATAGGTAAAATGAATGGAAACTTTAGTTAATTAACTCCGATAATAGTCCTATAGGGAAGACTCGCTGATCTTTCCTATAGGATATAGTTGAGAGTAACTTATAGGAAACTTCAATTATTTAAAATTCCAAGGACATATTGAGTTGTAGTTCTTCGTCTTTTCAATCATGTCTTCGCTCTAAATTAACCAACATAATCCTAATTAGTTAGTTAAATTCTTAAAATTGTTATTTTTTTTAAATAGGGTATGTATGATATACTCATACCTAAGTTATCTATAGTTGTAATTGGGCATTAGGCTTGAAACGACTTTTTTAGATAAAATAGATAGATAGATCAACGCTTTATTGTAGACACAAAATATAACGATACAAAAATATAAATTTACATGTAGTGCCACAAGGCGGCATTATCGCTTAAAGCGATCTCTTCCAGGCAACCTTTGGATGGAGACTTTTAAAACAAAATAATTTGTATAAAAGTAATTAAATAGGCTTCCAATATTCCAGAGGTGCGAAAACGTAAAAGCTGACAGCTTTTCTACGTAAAACCTTTTAATGCATCTATTACTGAACCTTTTTTGCATTGTGGTAGAGCGTTTCCTATCGCTCGCCTGGCTAGCTATACCATCCCCAAGATGTAAAAATCTGCCGCCAAGCACCTTACGGTGTGTTCCGGTAGCCTTCGTTGAGATTTCATGGATGGATTTCAGACTAGGCATGCTCCATCTAAGGCTACAGTACCCATCTGTGGTCATGCGAACTTGTGGTAATATGCCTAGGTGAGTAGGATTAAAAAAAACTTAATAGTATTTGTAATTTTTCCAGTTTTATAAAAATCCGCGAGACTGGCGTGCAGTCGTGTATGCATCGACGGCTCCACGTCCCTCGTCCGAAGTGTTCCGGCACCGTGTCAACATTCAGCAGCGTTGGTATCACCGACATGTACCCGGCGATGCTGGCAACACTCTACGGCTTTCTGTTGGCGCCCGCCGTGCTGCTATTGGAGATCTTTTATCATAGATTGTAAGAAACAAGTGGTTAAAAGTGACTTCAAAAAGCCCGACTGCAAGAACTTTAGACCATTGTATCTTAACAAGTTAAATCGCGGGGCCCAGCCTCAGACTATCTGCAGGTGAAGACGAATCTATTGACACCACTCACATGAAATACGACAAGCCCTTTTTGTAGCGATGATGGTCGAGTGGTTATTGGGGTCGATTGCCGTGCAAGCCTGAGCTGAGGAAACCATGGTGCATGGTGGTAAGGCGTTTCCTATTACTCGCCTGGCTAGCTATCACCCTCAAGTTGTAAAATCTGTCGCCAAGTACCTAACGGTGTGTTCCGGCAGTCTTCCTTGAGAGCCAGTGTATTCCAAACTAAGTATGCTCCATCTAGGGCTACAGTGTCGCTGACTTCCGTGGTCGTGCGTGTGGTCAAATGCCTAGCTGTTCAGGATAAAACAAAAAAGAATAGGGCGTGCCAAAGAAATAGCATACAATATATACATACACTCGAAATTCTCGAAAAACAGAACCCACCTTTTCTTTCGCAGCCGTGTAATTAACTAAAACCATTCTCTTTTCAGTTATTTCTAAACAATTAATTTTAATATAGAATTTAGATTAATTGTTTAGAACACTTCAATAAACATTTTTTACTCTAAACAAGACTTACTAAAACTTAAAAAGAACTTAATATTTAAGACATGCTAAGCGAATATTTTTGTCGAAGATAATTAGAAAGCGCCAAAAACTTTTCTAAATTGACGCGTTCATCCGCTGCTATGGGTGCGTTCAAAATTCAAACTTATAAGTATGGTTTTTTTTTCAGAGTGGTGCAAAGGCGCTCCCGATCGATTCAGCCAGAACCAGATACTTCTTTGCATTTATACTACGATTGAAAATTTTATAGTTCGAACGACATACATATTGTATCAAACTTACATATTTTAATTAGTAGGTAATTAATAGAACTAGAGTAGTAGTTAAACATAAATAAATAAAAAAATGCTAACAAATGATTAATTTTTATTGTGTGACCCATAGTAAGCATTACAAATAACATGAAGTGTAGGTATGTACCGTTGCCAACAAATTCAACAAAATATAAAGTTTTGACAAAACTAGCCATAAATACAAATAATTTCT
Source organism: Ligdia adustata (assembly GCA_947049295.1). Classification (NCBI taxonomy): domain Eukaryota; kingdom Metazoa; phylum Arthropoda; class Insecta; order Lepidoptera; family Geometridae; genus Ligdia; species Ligdia adustata. Next base: position 10,442,117 of record OX346229.1, read on the forward strand.
CATCATCATCATCATCGATTTTTAGTATAAAATTTTAAGTATTTGTTCGTTGCTACGGGGTACTAATAAGTTGTTTTTCAGTTGCTTTTTGTGTTCGCAAGGTAGTTGCTTTTCTAGGAGCTTCTGCTTTACTCGGTCGAGTAGACTTCAGTGTTTTTGATGAGTTCTTGACTGGTACGGCTTTAGGACTTGAAGCTTTATTTGTCACACGACAACAGCGACGAAATGTTCTTTCGGATACAGCTTGATTTTGAACTGACCATTTTTCTTGAATCTTTGATGGTAAAGGATGCACAGCATGTTTTCTTTTGACTTTAGCCTTCAGATCCTTATTTGATGGACTCTCATCATTCTGAGTGGTAGAAGTATTGGTTCTATGGGATTTACTGATGAGAATTCTTTTAGAATAATTTTCTTCAGGTCTAACATCTGGATTAACTAGGGTTCCAATGGAAAGACCAGTGACTAATGAACGAAGAGCTGTTAAAGTTTTACCATGAAAATCAACGTCATCTTGCAGTTTGTCCAGCTTTCTTTCGAATTGTTTTAGTGAACACATTATTATTTTTATATTTTCTGCCGTTGTTGTAGGTGATTTCTGGAAAGTCGACATTCTTTTGAACCTTTTTCCTTGAATTTTATTAATTAGGGCCACAAATTAATTTCTTTTTTGTCTACTACTTTCTGACTACACATTGTTGACAAAACACTGTCAAATTGAGTCTAGTCTTCCGTCAATTTTATTATTTCATAGCAAATATGTATGAAGGTTTCCTTAAAATAAATTATATAGCAACTATTTATGTATCGTAAATGTTTTTGATTAATTCTCCTCATCTTTTGTCCTACAGAACTTTTAACGGCAAAATTGAAGTAGGTACGTAAACTAAAGTGTTACCTCGAGTATGGTTTAACATGCACTATCTTCATAACGGTGTAATGATAATTTGAAGTCAGATCCAGTCAGACCAATATTCGAAATTGTTCGATTCTTTTTGAATGCAGTCAAAATAATTTTCTCACTTGCAACAAATGAAATGAATGTCAATAATGTCATTGCCACACTGATAATAATTGTCAGAAGTGTCAAACGTGTACACGGCCGCGATGGGTGATACCGCTGTTGAAGGAGTTCAAAAACTAAATATTGAAAAGGCAGGGTTTTAAACACTTTATTATTATACCAGCAGTGTATTATACTGTGTTCGAGTGATGCTAAAGCTCCTCGGGCTCCGTGGGGTGTGCGTGCTCCGCTGCTCTGAGGGCTACGCGTATGCCACATGGGTTCGTAGGATTTGCAGGAATATTTCGTCAGCAGTTTCTTGGAATGAATCATAGAAGCAAGAAAATGTGCTAGATACTAACTTTCAATTCTATCTCAGTCAGGTCTATAAGAATTAAGAAATTGCGTCAGAAATGTGTCTAAGCATTGAAATAATAAACTTCTCCGCATTGCGCTTTTCTGCGTTGTTGTCACTTACTTTCTCTTCTAATTAGTTAGATCTTTACATTATCAACGTAAAGTTACCAAGCTAATGGTATGACAGGCAACGATTAGGGTTTTTGCCTCTACATTTTATAAAGTAACCTGCAACACTTTAAGTGTATGGTGATTCATATAAGTTTTTATATATGCCTACTATTTTATATATACTTTACTGTACCTATAGTTCAGTCTCGGTATTGTATTACTTTACTACATTTTTCTCTTTGTAAAAAAAAAGTTTTGTAAACATAAATATTGTTTGTAAACAGATAATTCCTTGTTATTGATTATATATAACCTCCAAATATACTCAATCTACATTCCAAGTGTAATTAAATAGTGGCATAATTATTTTTACAACAAATTTCCTCTTTTCAGTCAAAAACCAAAGCCATGAAAGAGAAAAAGAAAAAAACCGAAGAATCATCGGGAGTTTCAGAGTTGAACCCGTGGCCAGAGTATATCCAAAAACGTCTGACTCTATGGGACAAGTACAAAGCTCAGTATAACGAACAACTTGCTTCGAAGCCAGATCTAAGTATAGTGGTCACGTTACCTGATGGAAAGACTGTAGAAGCCAAGGCATGGAAAACTTCACCATATGATGTTGCAAAAGGAATTAGGTAAAACCATATTAATATATGAGAATTTAGCTTGTTAAGTACCTACTTATGCTGGTTATGTTCATACACACACATTTTTGTAAAACATGCGAGTAAAATGCTTGTTTTTACACAGGTTTTTTTATTATTCACATTTTAGTTCGTTTACATATTTAATTACAATAGAAATGTATGGTATTCATGGGTTCAGAACTTACTTGCAAATTTGATGAGAATTACTTTAAAATTTTTTTTTTTTCTGGAGTTTTTTTTTGTCATGTTAAGGCAAATAGAATTAATTATCTTCACTTTTTTAAAAAGTTATCGAAGCATGCCATATCAAACCAAACCTAGCTGTTGTAAATCATGTGTACATAAATATATAGATATTTACAAATTAGAGCTAAAATAATGTATATAATACTATTTGTTAAGCTTATCTCATATCTATTTTTTTTTATTATCACAGTTCAAACCTAACAGTCATTAATTTTTTTCACACTAAAATGAATTAAAATCATATTAATCCAAATGCTAACAAGTTGTGTATGCAAACCACAATTACCTATTGTAATATTTAAATTATTTTATTTGCGGACCAGCGAGTTTTGGAGCCAATTGTAAGTATCCAAAATTAAAGGATCTTGTTTTAATTTATGCTGTTTACTAATGAAAATCAAAATACATTGCAATGTAATAGTATTCTATACATTTCTATAATGTCATTGTGTATTTACAATACTTGGATTCTTTAAATATTAAAAACTATATACTCACTCATGTATGCTTAACTAGCTAGCTCAGACGTTTACAACCTTATTAATAAACATGTGGTAACTTAAATCGTAATTTGTCTTGTTTGCGCGCATAATGTTCTCTATTGGAGAGAACAACACAAACAATGCTCTGAATTAAGACGCGTTTATTAATAAGGCAGTTAGTATTTTGCACATATTTGCAAAGGCTATTAGACCCTGCTGTTTTCCGAATTAACTTAAAGTCTATATTAATAATGGTGTTGACTTTCTGAAGCATTAACACAGTTGCTGATATGTTTGTATATAAGATAATGTTTAGTATATATCAATTTCTGCATTACCTATATATGCAATATTAAATTGATAAAGATGGATTTGGAAACGCACATTCAGGCGGCATACTAACTCCTAGAGCGTAGTTAGTCAACTATCTACTAACTTAAGACTTTACTAGCATGATTATCAACACTTTGGAACAAACAGACAAGCTTTGTGGGCTAAGCAACCCGTCTACCTAGACTGGTAAAAAAATTATTTAATTTCAGACAATGCAGTCCCATAAAAGTATAAAATTACAATACAACTAAATAATTATAGTCACCATTTATGTATCAAGTCAGCATCAACCTTTTATAATGGTTGCACTCAACAAAAAATATTTCATTAAAAAAATACAATAAATCTCAGTCTCAAACCACCTTCCTCAGCCAAGGTCTGGTGGACTCTATCGACCTTTTACTATAATTGCACACCACAAAAAAATATTTGGTAAAAAAAACAATATATCTTAGGGCTTTCAAACCATCTTCCTCAGCCAAGGTCTGGCGGACTCCACCATCATCGCTCGAGTGAACAATGAGCTGTGGGACCTGGACCGGCCGCTGGAAGCTGACTGCAAGCTGGAGCTGCTGCGCTGGGACAACACTGACGCGCAGGCTGTCTTCTGGCACTCGTCAGCGCATATGCTGGGAGAAGCTATGGAACGGGTATGTTCAGATATTTCAGGTTCTTCTTTGTAAATAAAGAATGGTCTAAATATTATTTTTCAAAATCGTCTAGAGGTTTCATTTTTCAATCGAACTAACCTATTGCACAAGGAAAACCCGTAAAAGGCTTTCCTTGATAATATTACAATCTAGCCTAAGTCTTAAGCGAATAAGTAATTTGAGTTTAACTTAATCATCTACAAAATAGTGTCTCTAAGAATTGAAATAACTAGTTCTCTCAATTCAAAGGTTGCCTGGAAGAAATTGCTTTAGGTGATAAATTTGTCTTGCTGTATCTTTTATTTATTATATCTTTTGTTTTATTTTTAGAATGGTGTACAAAAATAGCTAAATTAATTCATTAATTTATTCAAATAACTGATTAACTTTTATCAACATCTGTCATGTCAATAATCACTTTTTTTAAACGTATACTAAATAGTATTAGTAATTTAGGTTGATTTGTAATTTAGTATTTGTTTTGTCCTTCAGGTGTATGGAGGATGTCTATGCTACGGACCGCCAATAGAGGAAGGATTCTATTATGACATGTTTTACCCAGAGAAAGGGGTAGGTGAAATTTAATATTACTAGGAGTTCCGCAAACTGTTGACCTCGCGACCACAATATATTCTTACAAATTTGTAAAAAAAAAACGACAACCACTTGACGGTTTTTTTAGATTCAGGAATCTTATTGATATTGTGTTGGCACCATAGCAAACTTAGGAGAAGTTTCTGCAAGAGATATACCACCCAAATCAAAAAAATCCTAAATTCTATAAATTTACTTTAGTAGACTCAGGACTTGAGGAAAATTTGTTTTTGTTCTTTTTTTGTTTGAAGGTTATACTTCCTTTTTTGTTTCGCTTAAAAGGCAATGTGATGGAAATAATGGTTAATTATTAAATCTATCCAAAACGTTCTTCCCTCAGATCTCGTCCACAGACTTCCACATTCTAGAAGGTTTGGTCAAGAAGATAGCAAAAGAAAAACAACCTTTTGAACGTTTAGAATTAACTAAGGAACAATTACTGGAGATGTTTGATTACAATCCTTTCAAGGTGTGTACAATCACTTGAATTTTTTTATATATATTTACAATGTAGCTGTTAGGCCGCGGCGTTGCTTGCGATATAAAATGAAATGTAAAGAAGTTTCATACTTTGAATCCTACCTTGACACCCTTAACTAAAATAAGCCTTAAGTGGATATTTTTAAATGAAAAGATTTATGGTAATACAACCATCATTACCAAAAATTTTCACAATTTTTTATTACACCCTATAATGAATACACCCTGCAAATGTCATGTCTCTAAATTCAGGGTTAGTGTGTTGATTTCTAGCTAAAATCAGTCAGTCAAGATCAGTCTACCTTCTGTTAAAAAAGATTAGTTTGAAATGCGAATGAGGCGAGAGTGTTCTTCACAACTCCCTTAATATGGGTCTCAACTAAAATGTAGAATAGTATAAACACTTGAAGTTTGAAACTTCATAAATACAAGATGGCACCGAAAAATATTTATTAGCTATTTTAATTGTTATAAATTAACCATTTTCGGTTCGTATCCTGCAATATCCTGTGTTTATTATATATATATATATAAGTATCTATTTATGTATATCAGTCATCAGGTTACCGTGGCATGGGTTTTGCCTAGTTTGGGACCTGAAGACCTTTGTGGGGATGTTGTCCCATATTATATTATTTTATATGATATCCCCCCAGGTTCGTATACTGAACGAGAAGGTGAACACCCCCACTACGACTGTGTACAAGTGCGGCCCCCTCATAGACCTGTGTCGCGGGCCCCACGTGCGACACACGGGGAAGGTTAAAGCGCTCAAAGTTACCAAGGTTAGTCGTTATTATACGTTTTCAACTATATTATTTTCTAGCTTTGCTCCACGGTTTCACTCGTGTAGTAATAATCCAATGGGGACCTACTTTTTTTGAAGTCGGTTAAAAAGTATCCTATATCCTCTCCCGGCGTCCAATCTACCTGTGCAGCAAATTTCATCCAGATCAGTTCAGTGGTTTTGGCGTGTGAGCGAGACAGACAGACAGAATTACTTTCGCATTTATAATATTAGTTAGGATTTATAAAAGAATACAAATAGCTACTTAGGTAAAGTTTAATTAGCTTAGTAGTCATTTGTCTACATTTATAAGCCTAGAAATTCCAGAAATTGTATTACTTCATAAAAGGCACGAACCAAAGCGTCTGTGGAGTGAATGAATAAACTATTGCAGACGTACAAACATCAAATATACACGAAAAACCTTACATCTAGTGTCACAAGTGGCGGCATTATCGCTAAAAGCAAATATATGTAAATTAAAAAAAACCTATATTATTAGCAAATTTTTTAATGTATTAATTAATTACGTAGTGAATGACTGAATAAAATGTTTAATTATTTTTTTTCAAATGCACAAAATAAAAAATATAAAAATACGTGTGGCACTCGGGGACTGCCTATTAAAAACATATTCCTATCATATTATTTACCTACTTGGTATAGCGTCAAAAAGATGCTTGAGTTAGGATCGGCTTGTGACATAAAACACGCTTCAAAATTTCTCGTTGTTTTTTGTCACAAACAAACTATATTCAATTCTAATTATTTATTTATATAGTTGATAGTATAAATTAAACTAAATTCTTATTACAAATAAATCGTTTATATATAATTTAATCGATTGTTAAACTGAAAATGTAAATGAGACAAGTGTTAGGAAGCTACTTCAAAAAAACCGACTGCAAAAAACGTTAGACCACTTTTACATAAACGAGCGAAACCACGGGATGTGACCAGAATAGCCCATGACCATCTCCAGATAAAGATCCAGTTCAATGACACATCACACGTGAATATGGATTGTCCTTTTGTGCTGTAGAGGGTGTTTAAACGGCGAATGAAAACATCGCGAGCAAAACCAGCTGGGTTAATAGCTTTCGAAGATAATTCCGCAGCCCAGAATTTGGCCAGCGTGGTGGACTATAGCCTACACCCCCTTCACAGGGGAGACCCGTACCCAGCAGTGGGACGCTATGGATTGATACGTATTTGTAACAATTTTTTTTTACAAACTTGTGATCTCGGACTTCCATTAAGGTAAGCGGCGATGAAGCTTTATCAATTATTTTGTTTGAAAAATCATATACCTCTGGATCGATTTTGATACAATCATATTATTATATGTACCTGTAATCTTTTAATATTAATTTTATTATCCGTATTCATTTTATTTCTTAAATTTAAGTTTTTTAATATATAAATATAAAACAATAAAGGAGCCAAGGCTACCGGCGCTGCGGTAGGCACTACAGAGAACCTCCTCATAATACGTGCCGCATCGAGGATCACCGCGCTCTGTATCTGACCCTTGATCCAACCATCTAGCGAGAATCTCTTAAGATGTTGAGCAAGAGTCTCTTTAGATGTTGAACATTATCTTGTTGTTGTTTTTATTATTATTTAGTAATTCCTCGAGTACCGCAATGTCCTAGTATCTGTTTATTTCACAAAACCACTTTTATTCCGCTAATAAAGAAGATAACACATCGATGGTAGTTAAAATATTTTGTTCCCCCTCCTATTGCACTTAGGAATTATAAGTGTACCTAATTCATAATGAGTGTAGCTGAAGTTCGCTTAGTGAAATGTTCGACACCGCTAGATGGCGTTGATACACCTTAAAACGCGCAAACGTTTAGAGCGACCGTTTGGTACGGTATTGACTTATACCTCGAGAAGTGTTGATATAGAAATAAAATTTTTTTTTTTAAGGTTGATGTATAATTGAATCTGCCCTGGCTGATGGTTCTGTCAGTTGCGAGGCGGTATACAATTTAAAATTTATATGAAATGCTTAAGTTGGAGGCCTTCACCGTATTTCTTACCGTTAGTCGGCTTTACATTTTCACAAAAAAAGGAATATAATAATTAGAAACAGCACTTAATCTTTCCCGGACCCTTATATATAGAGTATATTGGTAGGGTCGCCATGTTGTGGGTTCCTAACTAAAAAGGAACAACCTTGTGGTAGGGGAGCCCACGATGCTAAATGGGGATTTACTCGAGCGTCATAGAGAGCTATTGGGATGCAAAGCTTAGATGATAAGAAGAAAAAAATGTTATATGATATATACCTTTACATCGGTGGGGGAAGTGGCTATAGATTTTTAAATATGTAAAAAAAACTTGCATGGACATCCTCGAGCGCGTCAGATATTGATAGCATCAATACCCTACGTATTTTTAATAATGTACGTATGTTAATCTGATCGTTTGCATGATACGGGTGGTAGTATTTAAGGGTTGAAAATTAAAAAAAAAATTTAATCGAACGCGTCAGATTTTCTAAGGGAGTGTTAATTGCACCAAAAAAAGCTCTCATTCACTAATCTGACGATTTCGATGGGACGCAAACTCGCGGCCATTTTCATAATGTGCAAAAAAAATTCGCCATTTTGAAATACTCAAGCGCGTCAGATTAATATATATGGTTCATCTTTATGTTCTAAACGTACTGTCTCATAATCTGACGATTATCTAGAGGGATTCGCCTGTACTGACAAAAAAAATTAGAAAAACGGTTCACCTTAAAAGCCATCCCTGCAACTTCCCGCTAATTCCATTCCTGGGCGCTTAAAATTGTACTTATGACATTTTTGAGCTCAAAATATAATTTATGTGATATTTTGAGCTCGCTGAGTTGAAAGTAATAATATTTCTATGCATTTGAGCTCTCCCAGATCGAAAGTCTGATAGAAGTTTCATAGAACACTATTTTTGGAATTTTCAAACCGCAATAACTTTTAAATGGATCAAGCAATTTTCACGCGGTTGGCGGCATTCGACGCAGTTTTATCATCCTCATAAGTCATTTTGCAATTTTAATTGAACGAACCACAAATTTCGGAGTAATCCCGAAAAAACACTTTTTCGGGTTTCTTTCGTTCACGATATCTCTCGAACGAATCAACCTCTTTTGACCAACTTGGTAGCGATCGATGGTTTTTCAAGCTCAAAGGCGGATTAGTTTTTGAAGTTGATCGATAAAGTCGGTTAAATTTTTTTCCAAAAAAACCACTTTCAAAAAAAAAAACTTATTTTTTTTTTAATTTTTCAAAATTTTTCAAAATTTGTCGGTCCGAATCGGTTCAAATTCACAGGAAATCTAATTTTGAGAGAAATATTTAGAACGCCGTTTAGTAAATTCCTATCGGTTTAGTCGTTCAAAAGTATTTTTTTTTTTTTTTTTTTATTTTAATTCATTATACTTATTGTGTTTGGTATATACAGTAGGTAAAACAAATTGGTAGTAAAAATACAAAATACCTTTTTGAAACTCTGTGCTCCACACTAGGTCTCCTGGAAGCCTGTATTGCACAGCAACAGATATGCAACGAAATAGTTATAACTATTACGAGCACTTACAACCAATATCTATGCTAAAAATATATACTAAACCATTAAGATGAAATTGAGACAAACAAAATAAATTTAATTATGTCGAGCAAAACAAACAACAGCTTTTTATTTTTGGTTACTGAGTGACATTAGCTTGACAGAAGAAGATAAGTAATGTTGCCAGTAATGTCAGTCAGTACAATACAAAGCTAAGTTAAAAGTAGGGTAAGTCTCAGATAAATTTTATTAAACTAATATTAGACGGGAAGAGGTTTTTTTTTTTTTTTTTTTTTTTTTGGAAGAGATGGAAATAGAGGATATTTTGAGTATGAGTGAGTATAGTGTCTTAATGTGTGAGGTAAGTGGGTGTGTGTTGTGTAATATAATTGTAAATTTAACTGTGTAAGTTGTGACTGTGTAAGTTGTGACTGTGTAAGTTGTATATATATATATGTGTGTGTGTGTGTGCGAGTGTGTGTGTGTGTGTGTGCGTGTGTGTGTGCGAGTGTGTGTGTGTGTGTGCGAGTGTGTGTGTGAGTGTGTGTGTGTTGTGTAATTTATGTGTGAATGTGCTTTGCGTTAAGTGAGTGTTCATGTGTACCTGTTTTAGTCACAAATTGGCGTGGGTAATGTGTATGTTATTTGATCATATCTATGAATTTTTCTGTTTCATCATAATTTAACGTTTTCAAATATTTCTCCACCTTGACATTACATTCGTGTCTTGTTGTATGTATTATGTCCAGATTTTTACAAAGTTTGTTATATAGTAGTGGTCCCATTTTGGTTATACTTAGTTTACCAAAAAGGGTACGAGATCGTATAGTAGTCATCACCATGTCGCTACGTCTCTTCCTTGTTGCATTTTTACGTTGCTCACTGGTCACTTGTTTATGCTGAAAATTTATTACAGATTTGATGTACAGCTGTCTAACCGTGAGAACCGCACATTCCGTATATAAATCTATGGTAGGGAAACGTCTGCACTTGAAGCTCATAACTTTCAGCACGGCTCTTTGAGCTAGTTCCAACTTCACTAGGTGCGTCTTAGCTGCTGACCCCCATACGGGTATGCAATAGACCAATATTGATTGGGCTAGTGCATAGTAAATTTTGATCAGGGAGTCAAACTGTAAAACATGACGGAGTTTTTTGAAGGTAAACATAAGTTTTCGTATTCGACCTGTCAGGCTTTTTATATGTGTAGTCCATTTTAGGTTTCTATCTAGCGTGATTCCTAAATATTTTATATCCGATGTCTGTGTTAAGTTATCACAACTGCAGCTGCTGTCAATGGCACATATTGATTTATGCATTTTCAGTTCTAAGCTTCTCTTCGGTTGGGTGGAGTTGTTAATTGTAAATGGAACGTATTTAGTCTTTGCAATGTTGATTGTTAATAGGTTTGATCTTAGCCACTTCGATACTTTTTCCATGCCTTCATTAGCCACATGTTGTGCTTCGTCCCAGCTCTGCCCATGGAACAAGAGCACAGTGTCGTCAGCGTAAGTTGTGATTTTGCATTGATTGAGGTTCATGTCACACAGCTCGTTTATGTAGATCAGAAATAATGTCGGACCTAGTATACTGCCCTGTGGCACACCAAATTTTATCTCAGCTTCATGGCTCATTACTCCTTCAACTCTTACCGATTGTGTTCTCTCCGTGAGATAACTCTGAAACCATTTTAATGGAGTGCCACGTATTCCAATTGCTTCTATCTTAGCTAAGAGTACAGGAATGGAGACGGTGTCAAAGGCTTTTGCCAAGTCGAGAAAGACTCCTACAAATTTCTTTTGGCAATCAAGTTTAGCTTTAATGTGTTCTGTGACAGCTAGAACGGCTCCTTCAGTACTTCTGCCTGCTCTAAATCCGTACTGGTTGTTTGATAATATAGATTTGCTTTCCAGATAGTTTTTGAGTCTTATATTCATTAATTTCTCTAATATCTTAGACAGGGTCGGTAACAAAGATATAGGCCTATAATTTGTGACACCGTCTTCATTCCCACCTTTGTGAATGGGACAGATAAGCGAGTCACACACAGACATAGTGACAACATCACGGAGGTAGTCAGGGAAGCTTCCTATGACCTTAAAACGTCAAGATCTGATGAAAACTCGATTTTCGCAAAACGGTGAAAACCAATAACTTCAAACATTTTTTTTTAAATCATTGTAGTTAATTATTTGAAAAGCTCAACAGAAACCAGAGTGGGGACGGAGTGAGAGAGTAATAGATAGAGAAAGAGTGAGAGAGGAATAGAAACGCGGAGAAGGAAATGTAGGCATCACGTAGCTGCACGCATTTAACTTTATCGACGAATTTTTGTTATTTCGGCTTGCGGAAATCGTCAGATTATATATTTTTCATTATTCTTGAATTATTTCCTTCAAAATAAAAATAAGTTAGCTACGCTCGAGAATGTCGAGATGACGTTTTTTTTTTACAACTTTGTTGCCCTCTCACTCTCAAATTGTCAGATTAGTGGAATATACACTTTTTAGGATGTAATTAACTCACCCTGCCTTAATCTGACGCGCTCGAGAATTTCTGATGGTCAATTTTTTTTTACTAATCTGATCCTGTATCCTTCACGGGCGGCCTTATATATATATGGGCCTCATGTTTTGTGGAGGTACAAAACCGGGTACAAGGTATCCCCCTGTATATTAATCTGCCGCGCTTTAGTAAATCCCGAAATCCCCTCTTGGGCTTTCCTACTATTGTTCATTTTAAATCCGTATAATGAATGAATCTAATTACTTACATTGCTTATTATATCTAAGTGAGCACACATACATACTATACTTAAATGCATACAGCTCATGCAAAAAAAAACTATTGCTAATATAAAAAGTTTATTATAGTGTATAGTTGCTTGTTTATTTTCCGTCCATGGTCCCATTTTAATTTTATAAAAGTCGCTCTGGGGGTTGAGTATTTAAATCGAAATAATTGAAAAATTCCATCGGCGCCTGTCGTATTGTTGGTCGGTAGAGAGTTGAAATATTGAGGTAAACAATTCGCAGAACTATTAATTTTAACATAATTTCTGGAGGCTGCTGGGGACGAAGCTAATATTATCTAGTTGACATTTTATTACACATTTAATTCAGTTAAAAATATGGTCAAAGTCTCCATTATAGGCAAGGTTAGGTTTTTACGGCGGAATTTTCAGAGCGCTGCTGGTACGAGTAATTCGCGTGTTAGTTCGACACTGACAGTTCTTCTCTCGTTAGAGAGTATCATATTTTTTGCTCATAATTATCTAGAAGTGATCTATTTATAGCAAATGCGTTATTTCTACGGAGTTTCAAAAAAGTCGAGGTGTTCAATTCGACGTTGTTTTTTTTAAAATAAATTTTGAACTGTATTTTGGAGATGGCTCGATCGATTCGAAAAGATCTTATTTTTAATATTTCAGGTACTTTTTGAGTGGTCTCATTTAAATTGTATCAAAACCTGTCCAGAGGTTTGGTTTTTCAATCAAAATATTTGAATATTTTTTATCGCCGCCTGCTTTAATGGTATCACTTGTCTGTAAAAAGAACTTGTTACACATACATATCAATCCATAATACCACTGCTGGACACGGGTCTCCTTTATGAAGGGGGTGTGAGCCTTAGTCCACCATGCTGGCCAAATTGTGGGTTGGGGACTTCACTTATCTTCGAAAGCTATTAACCTTCTCCGGTGAGCAGGTTTTCTCACGATGTTTTCCTTCGCCGTTTAAGCACCTTCTGCAGCTGAAAAGGATAATCCGATTTTGTGGTTTAAGGTTTTTGTGGTCGGGTTTGATTGAGAAGTTGAACCACTTGTCTCATTTACATTTTCAGTTAAATAATCGTGTAAATTATACAACCTGTAACAACAAGGTGTGACAATACTTGAGGGTGACGTCACGCACGCACACACCCAATGCACATTAAAATTTTACTAAAATGTTCATATTTCATAATATAATTTGAATTTTCATTAAAAATTCTATCTTTTCACTGGCAAATATATAAATTATGTGATGACATAAACTAATAAAAAAAGAAAAAATACCTTAGGAATGACAGATCTTAACTTCATTGTGCCTGAGCTACAGCTGAAGGAAAACATCGTGAGGAAACCATAGCACGGTGGTAGGGCTAGGTAGGTTTCTTACGCCTGGCTAACTACCACCTTAAAGTTGTAAAGTCTGTCGCCAAGCACCTAACTGTGTGTTCCGACAGCATTCCTTGAGAGCCAGTGTATTCCAGACTAGGCATACTCCATCTAGGACTACAGTATCGCTGACTTCCAAATGCCTAGCTGTGTAGGATTAAAAAAATCAGGTACAGTAGAATGTAACAGGAAGATATGCCGTGCCTACCCCACGTAGTGGGATAAGGACTAGAAGATGATGATTGTGTGTTTTATTCATCAGAACTCAGCAACCTACTGGGAGGGTAAAGCTGATGCTGAAAGCCTTCAGAGAGTGTACGGGGTGTCGTTCCCTGAACCAAAGCAGCTGAAGGAATGGGAGACCATACAAGAAGAGGCAGCCAAGAGGGACCACAGGAAAATTGGCAAGGTATACTTGATTACAATATTATTTAATACTAGCTGATTTTCTTATTTGGCCTTCTGTTCTTTTTTATTATTACTTTATGAGATTCCCGATTGTATTGGGGTACAAGGGGCTCATTTATTAATCACTTATTTATTGTCACGTTAAATACAAAGGAATTATAAATAAATAATCTAGTACTTATAAAGAACTGAAGATTAACGTTGTGAAGGATTATACCTGATAAAAACAACAAAACAAAAACAGCTGCTTCATAGAAAAAGTTGATCGGTCGTCGACAAAATGTACAAAATAGCTAATGTTTTCTCTCAAATTCAGAGTTGGTCCCATAGGTCTAGTATAGCGACCCCCTTTCGGCGTAGTATACCCTTGCCGATAACTCTACACAGACGCCTGTCGAATGTCTCTTTTTAAATTATTACTTGTTTATGATCTTCTATCTATATGTATAAAAAAGACTTGACTGACTGATATTATAGCTAGAAATCAGCGCAGAGCCTGAACCGCTAAATCTAGAGACATTAAATTAAGAGAGTATGTAAGAGAGATGTATTAGTTTAAGATTTTTGAAATATTCAGATTTTAAGAGGGTTAAATGGGAGTTAGTTCTAATTTAGTTTTTATATATATAAATATATATATACTGCCAGTATATTTTTATCGCGGGTTTCGCAGCCGGGTCAGCCACTAGTCTAGAGCTAAAACTTTTGTTATATTTTAAAAGTTCTGAGAGTCCATTCTAAAATGAATGTTATGCGTGCAGGAGCAAGAGCTGTTCTTCTTCCACGAGCTGTCCCCCGGCTCGTGTTTCTTCCAGCCGCGCGGCGCACACATATACAACACGCTCGTCAACTTCATCAGGCAGCAGTACCGGTCAGTTACATTAAAGATAAAGATAAGTTTATTACACAATTTTTTTTTACAAACAGTATTAACGATATAGGTATTAAGTAGTTACGAAATTTCAAGTTGTAATAACAGTGAGTCCCAAACTAAGTACAAGCTTGTATCTTGGGACTCTGTGCGAAATACTAGGTACTACTTTATACAGTTTGATTATTTCACAGCAAACATAAAGGAAAATAAAAACAATAAGCAATTTCTGGGTTTACTAAATAACCTGGTGTGAATTGTGAAAGATTTAACTATAGATTTAAAACCAATGAGGAGAATGATATTTGTACTACTAAGTACAGGTATGTAGGTATATTGTAATTAAGCTAACTAGTGTAGGATGAAGTTGTGTGGGGATGGAGGGAAAATTATTGTGAGGTTGTAATTGTAAATTATTTGAACGGCCTCTAATCTTTATAAATGTTTCCTATCAAGATTTCGGTCTCGTCGTAAGACAAAGAAAGAAACCAGGTTGTCAGAGTTTTCTTGTATTCAAACATAGAAATATTGCTGATGTCTATATCGGCTTGCCTGCAAACCGTGTTGTACGTGCAAGGAAATGAATATGTAGGACTTCGTCTACCTATGCACAAATATTATAAACAGGACAGATTGGTATTTTGAATGAATTAATGAACGAATTATTTATTTGTAATTAAGTCTACTATTAAAATTAGTGTAAATTTTTGTACATATATAGTGTTGATAACCCACAGGCCCGAACCCCCCCCCCCCCCTTTAAGTCGCCTCTTACGACAGGCAGGGGAACACCGAAACCGAATTCTGATACCACGGTTCCAGGGTTCATATACTTAGTTACTTGAAAAATTACGAAAATCGATTTCGTTACATGATTTGTCGTTAGAAAGTTACGTTATCACTGATTAAAATAGGCTTTATAAAATTGGAAATCTTCGGGTAATACTGCAGAGGCGCTGAAATGAAAATGCTGGCTTGATTGGCTTGTTGAGTTACAATGAGTTCGCCTTTTAGCGATAAGGCCGCCACTTGAGGGAAAATTTTGAAACAATTGTTCTCTTATATTTAATGTTTTGTGTAAGATTTCATATTTATATCTATCTAATGCTCCCATATTTAGCATGATACCACCAAAATTTGTTTTTGCCATGTTTTTATATTTTTCCGTTTTTTTTTGTCTTTTTGTATATCAGAATGCGTGGTTTCCAAGAAGTGGTATCTCCTAACATGTACAACGCCAAGTTGTGGCAGACGTCCGGCCACTGGGCGCACTACTCCGACAACATGTTCTCCTTCGACGTGGAGAAAGAGACGTTCGCGCTCAAGCCTATGAACTGTCCGGGACATTGGTAAGTTATATATATTTATATTATTTTGTGCTAAGTAACTAATATGCTAAAAATTTAGATTATGTTTATAGTTATGTAAAATGATCCTTGTACCGGGAAGAAACTGAGTGCTGCAACACAGCTACTTGCTAAAGTAGCAGGCAGAGCTTCAGATACATTATGTATTCAGTATTTTTAAACAATAAAACATTTTGTATTTTGTATTTGTATATAGCAGTAAGATTAGATATAGAACTTAAAAGGAAAAAATCTGGCTGTTTTTACTGACTTCAGAAAGGAGGAGGTTCTAAATTATGTTTTATGTGTACAATCCCTGATATCTCAGACGCCCGGACCGGTTGAAAACATTCTTTTGATATTTTATCTTTCGAAATTCCCTGCCATTATCTACACAACATTAGTTCAAGTTTCTCACTGTGGTCGTTGTTAATATCGAGAAAAAAATATATCCTTGTTACTTGTATGCTGCTGTAATTTTTTTTATTTTATTCTTATTTATTTTATCTTTATATAGCGACAATATAAATATATGAAACATTTAACTGTGTAGCTATCAAGATTCATGAGATACAGCCTGTTGACAGACGCGCAGTCGGAGAGTGAAGTCTTAGCAATAGGGTATCGTTTTTATCCATATACGCCACCCTCAAAACGGAAACGTCGGTGTTTACTTTTTTTAAAGTATTACTTGTCTTGACTTGACTTACTATAATGTTATTTCTTATTGACAGTCTAATGTTCGACAACCGCACGCGGTCGTGGCGCGAGCTGCCGCTCCGGCTGGCTGACTTCGGCGTACTGCATCGGAACGAGCTGTCAGGTGCGCTCACGGGACTGACGCGCGTGCGCCGCTTCCAGCAGGACGACGCGCACATATTCTGCGCGCCGCAACACATAGAGCGGGAGATGGTGAGTTACTATTAGTACTGAGTGAGTCTGGCTTGCCGTCTATCTGCAGAGGCCAAGGAACTGTTAAAAATTTATAAATGTGTCACTTCAACTGTAAAACTATGTATTGTTTTGTCTCAACGTGGGGGACTGTGTGACAGAACTTCTTTAAATTAATAAATATTAAAAAAAATATGTTTATGTGTCATTTTCGGTAACGCCGCGGGTGATAGCGTCTAATCTACACTAATATTAGAAAGGGGAAAGATTTGTATTTTTGTATGTGATGAATAAAATTAAAAACAACTGACCTATTTCAAAAATTCTTTTAGCGCTTAGAAAACACATTATCACTGACTGACATAGGCTATAAAAATAGAGAGAGAGAGAGAGAGAGAGAAAGAGAGAGAGAGAAAGAACTATCTATGGTAAATTATGATTCTCAATTGATATGAACGTTTGTTGAACAGGTTGGGTGCCTACAGTTCCTGGAAGCTGTGTACAGCACTTTCGGTTTCACTTTCCAACTGAAACTGTCCACGCGACCAGAGAAGTACTTAGGAGACCTAGCCACCTGGGACCAAGCTGAAAAGGTAAGCCTTCTTAACCGACCGCCTTTGAGGAGGGTTATGTTTTTAGAGTTTCTACAGACTTACGAAAAACAGTAAACATGCAAAAAGAGCTTGAGCTGTCGGTGAGAGAAAACATCGTGAGGAAACCATGGTATGGTGGTAGGGAATTTCTTATCACTGGCCTGGCTAGCTGCCACTCTTAAGTTGTAAAATCTGTCGCTAAGCACCTAACGGTGTTTTCCGGCAGGCTTCCTTGAGAGCCAGTACATTCCACGGACTTGGCATGCTTCATCTAGGGCTACAGTATCGCTGACTTCCGTGGTCGTGCGAACTTGTGGTCACATGCCTAGCTGGTAGGATTAAAAAACAGGAGTTAATCAATTTGAGGGTATTTTTATGTGATTTCTTGGAGACGATTGCACCAGATTGATAAAATCTTTTTTGTTTGGAAGGGAAACAGGAAAATGTTGAATTTCAATGTTGCTGTACTGAAATACCGATGTTATTTACACAAATTACATTACGATCCCCAGACACAGGTCAAACACAAATGTTTGACCTGTGTCTGGGTGTTTATTATATATATAGGTATGTATTTATGTATGTAAGTATATCAATCAGGTTACCATAGCACAGGCTTTGCTAGTTTGGGACCTGAACACCTTTGTGTGAATGTTGTCCCATATTATTATATTATAAATTCCAAATAAAATCTGGCAATACTACAATTTTGAGACATGTATATGCGAAAACCTTTTTTTTTTAATCTATTGTTTTTAATTCAGGCGTTACAAGACTCATTAGAGAGTTTCGGCAAGCCTTGGCAACTGAACCCCGGTGATGGAGCATTCTACGGTCCCAAGATAGACATCACTATACAGGACGCGCTGCGACGCTCGCATCAGTGCGCCACCATACAGCTGGACTTTCAGCTGCCGGAGAGATTCAACCTCAACTATGTTAGGTGAGAACAGGAATAAAGAAACAAAAACGAAAATAAAGTTTTGTAGAATAACATTCAGTCTGTAACATTTTTTGATGGGTGACCGCGAGATGAGTCACTTTCAGCAATGCACAATAATCTCATTTGGCTATTGGACATTTTGGCCATTTAAAACTAAGAGTCTAGGTGTAGACGTAACAGGCTTTAAAAAGGAGAGTGGAGTGGAGTAAGGTTCAGTCTGTAAAATGTATTTGTATTGGACACCACGAGGAGACTTACTTTCAGTTGAGTCATTACAATAATAAATAAGTTTAATGTCAATTTTAAAACCTTAGCAAGTAACCTTCGTGTAGTCTGAATAAGTAAAGCTAGGGCTAGTTGGTACGCGCTGCGACGCTCGTTCAGTGCGCCACCATACAGTTGGGCTCTCAGCTGCCGGAGAGATCCAACCTCAACTATGTTAGGTGAGACAAAATAAAATCAAAGAAAAAAATATATTAACTAGAAGTTGTTTTAGCCTGTAACATTGTTGCGTGAACAGCCACCTTCAATTCAGATATTGCATGTACTTCATTAAATTTTTTGAGTGGTCGTCACTAAATAATTATGTTCTTTCAAATTTTTGTAAAGTGAATGTATGACTTAAAATAAATAAATAAAAAAGCCTTTATTCTACTACAGATGCTTTTATACAAACTTAATTTAACTACCTACTAACTAAGATTTACATTATAACGAAATAAAATTTTGTTTTTTTAATAAATCAACTTTCTGTAGAAGTCGCCTCCACGGCATAGGCCCTCCCTAAACTTCTCCATTCCTCTCTATTCCTCGCTTTCGTCATACAATCTGGTCCGACTATTTTCATAAAAATGCCTTTCCATCTTTTTCTCTGGCCTCCAAGTTTCCTCTTTCCGTCACGTGGAATCCACTCAGTGACTTTCTTAGTCCATCTGGAGTTTTCCAATCTACAGATGTGTCCTGCCCAAATCCATTTTAAACGTCTTATTCCTTGCGTGACATCCCCGAATGTATGACTTAGTATTATGTGAATACCTGTGTAGGCGCTTCAAACCGTTCATTGATAACGAGCAAAAAAAAGAAAAAAAACGATAGTTTTTTTTAATGGGAGCACTTAAATATGTATTTATTCTATTTGTTGTTATAGCGACACAAGAAATACGTCACCTCAGAAAATTTGAACTGTCTAGTTATCACGGTACACGAGATACGAGTATAGTCTGGTGACAGACAGACAAATCTATGAATAGCAATATCTTCGTAATAGGGTCCCGTTTTCACCCTTTGGGTACGGAACCATAAAAATGTGACGTGTTAAATCTCTTGTATTTTTATCAACAAACCATTATTGAATACACCTTAAATGTATCAAAGCAATTTGGCAATAAACTATTGTAATCTTTCTCTTTAATGTATCAAAGGCCAAAGTTATTCCTATTATTTCTACCTACCCGCAACAGTATTAATAAACGTAGCAAAATTTCCAGCGAATCCGGCGAGAAGAAGCGTCCGGTGATCATCCACCGCGCCATCCTCGGCTCCGTGGAACGAATGATAGCGATTCTTAGCGAATCCTACGCGGGGAAGTGGCCTTTCTGGCTCAGTCCGAGGCAGGTGTGCGTCGTGCCTGTGGGACCCTCCTTTGATGAATACGCTACACAGGTAAAATATATCTTAAATTACAGGGACTTAAAGGCTAAATTTGTATAATGGAGCGGGATTGTTTGTGAATGATTTCGACAACCTTTGCAAGGTTCAAAGGTGGTCTTTTGCTTCTTTACAAAAAAGTATTTTTTCGCGATCACAACTGATCGCAGGAATACTTGTATAAATATTACTTCTTTTCACGTGTTCTTTTCACGTTGTTTACTACACGGAGGGGTTATAATACTTACTTATAAGCAAAAAATTACAAGTCAGACAGGATTCGTACCTGTTTCCTACTAGGTAAACAACCCTGATCATTCTCATTCCGCCACTGTTGATATTCTGCCAGCCGCGAAATTCTCTGAATTACGGTACTAACAAATGAAAACCATTTCGAGATAATTTAATGAAGAGTTCACACTAGAAATACCAGATTTTTATATCTAATTTCATCAGAGTTATTTACAAAAATCCAAAAAAAAAACTCGTATTTATGTTAAGACCGTCACATGCCACCAATAAAAATATTATTGTATCTATCATCTGTAAACCGTACCAAAACAATCAACAAAAATACAGATAAATAATGACATCATTTTTAACGAGCTTTTGACGAGAATAACATTATGCCGAACTTATATTATATTTTCAACTCTAAACCGTAATTATTACATTCTAGATAAAATAAAAAATAGGAGTACGTTATTTTTCATTTGCCTTTCCATTATTGTAATAAAAGGGGTTAAAAAAAATTGGAATATTGTCAATTGAGAGCTTCCGTGAAGTTAATTAATGGATTCAGGCGTTACTTGCGTAAATGACATATTATTAATAAAACTACACCACTATGGTTTTTATGACTCTGAACTGAATATGATGCATACGTACTTGTGTAATCGTAGTCAGATTGTTTCTTTATATGGAGTAAATTCTAAAGTTGCTACTATAGATATAGGGGTACCACAAGGATCAGTATTAGGACCTGTTCTTTTCCTCATATATATTAATGACCTTGTCTGTGCCATGCCTGATTGGACTTATATTAGTTTATTTGCCGATGATACCCATGTAGGAATAAAGGATAAGCACAACGAGAAACTAGAAATAAAAATTTTAGAGGCAAAAAATATTCTCAAACAGTGGTTCAATGCTAATGGAATTATATTAAATGCGGATAAAAGCATCGTTATGCAATATCAATCTCGCAAAGGTGTGATCAAGAATCCTGCAGTAAAAGAAAATGTCTTCTTAGGATATACTGTTGATCACACTATTAGTCATACAAACCACATAGGTAAACTATGTAAGAAGTTAGCAAGTGCTAACTATGCGCTCATTAAACTAAGATCTGTATTAGATGTGAAAGATATGTTGTCAGTGTATTATGCATACGTACATTCCATGATAAGATATGCGATAACTGTATGGGGCAACGGGGCCGATATGATTAAAGTCCAAAGAGCCCAGAAGAAGGCCATAAGAATAGTATTTGGATTAAAAAAACGCACGTCTGCACGAAAATACTTTAAAAAACACAAAATAATGACAGCGGTATCCATGTATATTTATAATTGCCTCTTAGAAATTTTTGACGAGAAAGAAAATCTAACGATAAAACCGATTCACATACCATACAATCTTAGAGATCGCAATAGACCGGACGTACTTCTAACAAAACCAAAAGTTCGATTAGCCAAAGTAAAGAAACAAGGCATCTGGATTAAGACATGTATGTTCAATAAATTACCTCGTCCTGTAGCTAACTTACATGGCAATGATTTTAGGTGTAAATTAAAAAAATTATTCGAATCCACTGCTTTTTACTCAGTAAAAGAATTCTTACAAACTGATCTGACTGAATATACCATTCTCGAATTATTAATTAAAATGGATATTGACATTAAACAATACTTGACTTGTAATGTTACCGGACTGATATATAACTAAGTATTATGTATATAGTAATCAGACATCAATATTAAATTTAACATTATTATCTAGACACAAATTTATTCTTTCTAATTTTTCTTTAAATTTTAACTCTTGTTTCGTCATAATATTATAATTCATTATTGTACGTATTGACTTGCCTAGTGTAACAAACGCAGTTATAAGGCCAATAAATGATTTGACTTTTGACTTTGACTTTGAAAATCCATTTCTAATAAGATGGTATATTACCGCCGAGGAAGTCGGACACTGAGAGAAAGATAAATAATAAGGTGAGGTGTGGCGGTGGTGAGGAGGAACCACACCATAAAAACGATTTCTCACGCTGACATCAAGGGCAAGGCGGGAAACACTAGATATTCTTTATATACCATCTTAGCTTCCGTGAAGTAATTAGTACAGGTATATCTATGAATGTAATTGTCTCGCAGGTGAACGATCAGCTGTTCAAGGCAGGGTTCATGTCGGAGGTCGACACGGACGCGGGCGACACTCTCAACAAGAAAGTCAGGAACGCACAGCTCGCGCAGTTCAACTATATACTAGGTAATTTATAACATTTACTACTTCTTGTAATAAATAAATAACTAACTTATAAATTTAAATAAAAAATATTGTAAACTTTACTTTTATCACTTTTAATCTATTTGATATCATTGAATGAAATTATTCTGAAATGTAACACTTGGCCATCGTGATCACGTGTATGTCCTTGCGCATATATGCAACGTGTAAGCAGAAAGGTGTGCCAATACTTAAGGCTGTTTGTTAGTCTACACATGAAAGTGAACATATTGTAGAACAAAATTTTGCAAAATTCAAAAATAAATATTACCTCCTCCATACAACTTGAACGATCACGTGACCTATTTTTGTATAGGGAACCTAATATTCTCGAATTATGCAAATTTTTCTTCTACAATGGTTTCATATTGATAGGTGTACTAACATCCTTAAGTATTGTCACACCTTTCTATTACACGTTGTATATTTATTCTTACTGCAAGATAAGTAAATATTTCTTGAATATATCATTTCTTGACACTTCAACTGGATGAGTTATTTAATGGATCAACTATCAAGTAGTATCAACAACGCTTAAGTACTTCGAATACAAATTACGGTGACTAGTTCTGTTTCTGCTATAAATGTATTTAAATAAATATTTTCCCTGCATAGTGGTAGGCGATCGCGAGAAGACATCTGGCACAGTGAATGTGCGCACTCGAGACAACAAGGTCCACGGGGAAATGTCCATCGCAGCACTCATTGAACATCTCAACCAGCTGGCGCACGACAAGACGCTGTCTGAAGACACTGGACTCATTAAATAGTTCTCTTGACTCACTAACTAGGTCTCGGAACTCATTAAATAGTTCTCCGGACTCAATAATTAGGTCTCGGAACTAACTTAATTACTTATCATGATTTTGAGGGATGTAATAACTTATACTATAAGTGTAAAGTAGGTACCTAAGACGAAGTCCAAAAAAGACCTAATTCACTATCAAAAAAATCTAAACGGTTACCAAAATGGATAAATGGTCACCAAAAAAATAACCTCTATCTACTGCGGACCTTGCTGCGAAAAGTATTTGGATTGTCATAAAAAAATAACCTGAACCTACTACGGACTTTTACTTACGGATTTGGTGACCGTTAAGCTACTTTGGGAACCGAAAAATATTTTTGGTGACCGTCTAAATTACACCCCTAAGAAAATGATTTCGAATTGGTAGGTGCCTAAATAGTTTTATTTCACCAAGATTTTGTACTCAGATTTTGACTATGAGAACATTTGGGCCTTAAAGAACAAGTATACCTTTTGAAACAAAAACTCTTCTTAGAACAATCGGAAAGTTAAAATTATCTAAATTAGAGATCTAATAATGAATTTATCTGAAATTGAGACGCAAATGCAGTGTCTCAGCTGTAAGTGATAGCTACATTAAGGCAAATATCGAAAGGGAATATTCCTGACTTGCCCGTTCTATTATTAATCTAGTAAAAATAATCGCGCACTAAAAATACACAGAATCCAGTTTTTGCAAAGACAACTGAAGCCTACCAATTAAATAACGTTATTAAGTCCCTCGATTAATCATAATTATTAGTTAAAATAAAACAAGACACGTTCATGATTTTGCTTTTAATGGCATTTATTTACTTACTACATTTCTATAAATTATCTCCATTAGTCGACTCCATTTTTCATTTCTTCATTCTTTGACTCCTGTGGATGTAAAATTTTGTTTTCATTTCTTTGGCATTAATTTATTTTATTATTTAGTATAAGCCTGTGATGTTTCATTAAAGTTTTTAATTCAAAGTAAGTTCGTTTTATTGTTTTAAAGTTTTAGCGAGATACGGCAGTATGTTCCTCGAGTTAGTTCAGGTGTTTCAGTGTTCAGGTATCTTACTTGTACTAAGGTATATATATCGTCCATTTTAAGATGATCTTGTGTAGTAGAGTTTTACATTTTAAGTGCCTTTATTAAGAAACATTAAATGACTAACTAGAAAAAATTTAACAGGTGAATCAACCATAGACCACTAAAGATCTATAGATAATTCAAATGCTCTAGATAGAGTTAGGCAAGTCTGCACCATGCAGAGGTCGCGCGGGAATGGATTCTATCGACATTACCACTTACCACTCTGATTAGGTCCTCACGGCCTAAGATCAACTCCTCAATTTTAGATTATTTGTGAAATATCAAGGAAGAAAGTTTTTACCCGACTGCGAAAGAAGGAAGGTTATGTTTTTCGAGTGTATGTATGTATGTATATTTATTTTGGCACGCCCTAGAGGCTAAACGGCTTGTCGTTATATTATGCGAGTTATGTCAATAGATTCGTCTCAGTCGTGAGAGTGACACTGGGTACATCAAAATTGAAGAAAAATAAATTTAGAATGATACACAGGTTTAACGATTTAGCTGTCGGGTATTTTAGAACTCGCTTCTAACCACTTGTTACATAGCTGTCTTGTCTACAGTGACAGTGTACTCACGTGCCTTACATTCATGAAAAGGATAAATCGATCACAAATGATACGCGGATATCTTCCATTCATCGGTAACAAAGTTACAAGTTGTCAACATTGTAGGTACCCTTGTCACCCATCTAGCTTACCTTCCGAAAAAGTACCAGGCGATCATAAATATTAAAGAGAGAACTCACAAATGAAACACTCCAATCTCCAGAATCAGGACACCAACGCTAGCTCCGACACCGATCCCCATGAGCGCGAGCACAGGCTTCAGATCTGAGACACCGACGCTACTGAACGCTGAGCCTTTGTTAGCGCATATTGGTTTAGGCACATGGTAACGCCGGGATATGGCTGAATGTATGCCGGTCTCGCGGATACGTTTAAAACTGTAAGGATGATGTTATTTAGTAATAGATAACAAGACGGGCAAGTCGCTAGCCTGGTGGTAAGCATCACGCGTATCCAACAGTCATATTATTAACAAGCCAAGCCCTAAATGACAATCTCGAGTAGTTCAAGTAACTTTTAAGAGTTAGGTATTAGATTAAGCCCAATTTAATGCACGTATGCCTAGAGCGCTTCTATACTTTCACACATCGAATACATCTCGAATGCCAGCTATATTGTGTTGAATTTCTGCTAAGTCCTATACAAGAATAGATTTAGTTTGGTTTCGTATTGGACGACTTAGCTATTGATATTCATAGGCCAAGAATACTTACACAGAAAAATACTTACGCAACTCTCATAAGCTCTAAATAAGGCGAGTCTTTCTTCATAGGCGCGTACGGGTGAAATGCCTTCATAAAATCAATGTCTGTTAGATCACATTTCTCGCTTGATTGATACGTCTCTTCTATACGGCGGTAGATTTGTTCTTCTATGGAGTGAAACGCAAAGAGACCCTGGAAAATCATTCACAGATTATTTTGGACAGATAAAAGTTGATAAAATATCTTATGAAATTAAGTCTTAAGGGTTAGTTTACAGAAAAAGTAGGCACTTTACTACTAACGTAAAACTATTTTTCTTGTAATTGGTGAAGACCCATGCCCATCAGTTGGACAAATAAAGGATGACTTTAGTAAAAAAAAATGCTTTGGTAAACATACCTGTCGAATTCTCTCCACTCCGTCATTCAAGTTATAAAATCGAGGCTTTCCTTTCTCCGGCTCAATTTTCTTGTATATAGCGACTCGCACTGGGTCTTTGTATTGCTAAAACATGATAATATACAAATATTAGTTAAAAAAATAATGACATAAAAATCATGTTTGCTTTCTTATTTATTTTATTCTGTTTTTAGTATTTACTGTTATAGCGGCAACAGATCTCACCTACCTACTCTATGATAATTTCTACTATCTAGGTGTCACGGTTCGTCAGATACAGTCTGGTGACAGACAGACGGGCGGACGAACAGGGAATTCTTAGTTATAGGGTCCCATTTTCACCCTTTACGGAACCCTTAAAAACACAGTTACAGTTTTTAACTTACATTGAATTAACTACAAGTGAAACCGATGGTCCTATTTACATTCCATCTCAGAATTAGATATAACTACCCTTCAAACAAAAAAGGGTATTTTAGATCCGTAGAGAAATGTCTCCGAATAATTGGAAATATTTTGCAAGAGAAACTCGGATAAATTGAGATAAAATCCTCCTTTCAAAAGAGGTAAGTAATTGTGACTTTTGAAACCTATAGCTTTTTTCGATCCTTGTAATAAAATGAGGGTAGATGCAAATTAGTTACTCTCAACTCTTGACATCTACCTGTCGTTGGCGGTGGATGAGCAGTTGCAACCAAGGCGCTGTGCGCATCGCACTCACTTACTGTGAAGGTGTTAGAATTTATGCAAATCCCCGAACTGGTGTAAATTTAGACATTGTGAAGCTCTGTGATCAACCACGATACCGCAAGGACGATCTCCTACAGTCGCGCTCGACATATGTAGCTGCTGCTGAAGCTGGACGCGGCACGGGATCGAAAGGTTGGTGGATTGAATTTCATATGCCTTCTTTTATGCAAGGAGAATTTGCGCCTCACCTTATACTCTATTTTAACCTCATACAGTCCACTTTAAAATCGAATGTCTATACCAGAAATCCTTATCTCTCATAGACTGTGCGAAAACCGTACAAGCTTCCTACTATGATTTCAGAGATGAATGTGTCGGGAATGCCATGCAACACAATACAACAGCGCAAGTACGGTTCTATACCGACCGTTAGTATTGTAATATTTGGAGCGGTATAAATATTTACACCGATTGTTATTCAATATACCTATCATCTTCGAGGGCTCGATACACTCGATATAAATATCGAACTCAAGGGTCAAAAATCGTAATACTTACGTTTTCTGTGATAAATAATTATTATACTGGGTTCTGAAAAGAGCTCAATACAAATCATACCGACTACAAACCACGTCATTACAGTCATAACAGACTAAGAAGATACTAAATTTTTTTCGGTATTATTTTGTTCTGAATTAATAATAAAACATAGACTGAAGGAATTTAGTAATAATCTTATTATAGTTACCGATATTCCAAAGTGTAAATAAAAAGGTATTTATTTCTGAAAACTCGATAGAATGAAATTACTTAAATTTAAAAATATTTATTATTCAGAAAACTCGAAGTATGTAACGAATAAAATTAAAAAATAACTACTGGACTGATTTCAAAATTTTTTTGACTTTTTTTAAAAACTGAGTAACATAGGCTATATTTAACATAAAAAATACCACCTGTGCGAAGCCGGGACGTGCTGCTAGTGTTCAATACTATTTTCCATTACTAAACTACATTACTATGTCTATCGTAATACTCTGACATTATCTAATATTTGTTATGAATACCCAGGCACGACAATAAATAAGTACCTACTCATCATTAGCTAATGGAATTCTAGTCATTAAATTAGTTCACTGGAATTAATTCATTTAAACTTTTTGTTGATAAGAAGGCGATTTGTTAACTATGCTTTACTTACAGTATACTTATATATAACTCTAAATTTACTTTTGTTTCTCATACTTAAGAAATCGTTCGAGGAGTGAAGTCCTTTTATAAAAGACTGTCGTCGTTGTGCTGTCGTATCTTTAATTTATTGTAATATTTATTTATTTTTACTATTTTAAAAGTAAGACTCTTTTAAAAAAATGTTTGAGCTAAGCGGAAAAGTGGATAAGTTTGAACTAGAAGAATTATGTGAAGATATAGACTTGTTCGAGGTCTGTGAAATGGCTGAAAAATCTGTGTTATTCGATCCGATATACGACGATTTGCTGTACCGAGTCTGAGTTCAAATCGAAAATCACTTGAGGTAATTTATCTATCTAACTTGTCAGTCTAAAACACACGAATAAACTAGATTTAGTCTAAATCTTTAAGATCTTTTAAGCGACTTAAAAAAACGTGGAGCTTTTAGATGCGTCGGAACCTTTTTGATGTATCATAAAAACTTTGTTAGAAGACTCCTGAATTATATGTGCTGCTCTATACGTTAACGTTTTCTTTTTATTAATTGTTTTTTTTTCTACAGTCGACCAAGTTGGACTATTAAAAAGAAGAGCTGAAGCTAGTAACCTGAATAACATCGCAAAAAAACCCAAGATAAGATAAATCATCAACCACGAAAAGAACTACATTCCCAGTACCTACCTACATTTCTACTGTGAAGATGAAGGAGACTCCACTTACATTTGAAGATAAGGTACAGACTTTCTATTTCACGATGAAGATTAGGCCATGGTTGTAGTAGTGACATGTACAGACACGCGCGTTTGTGTGTGTAAACTGAAGGAGCGTTAGCAAAGAAATGTGAAACGCATTTTTAAATTAAGTTTATTTTTTTTTACTACGATTTAATAAATTGTAATTATTTAGCTCCTATAACATTTTTTTATGTAAAGAGAATACAATATGATAACTTACTAGAAACAATTAGGTTATAATGTCATACATTTTTATTTAGCAAAAAGAATAAAGAATAGATCAAAAAACAAAGTTGAAATAATTAGCTATTTTAATTACTGTCAGAATCGTCTTCGGATTCTGATTCGCTGTCATCGGAATCATTTTGCAGATTAATCATAAACTCAAAATCCAGGTCAACATATTTCAGGTATTCCTTTTCAATTTT
This sequence comes from Ligdia adustata, assembly GCA_947049295.1. Lineage (NCBI taxonomy): Eukaryota > Metazoa > Arthropoda > Insecta > Lepidoptera > Geometridae > Ligdia > Ligdia adustata. The sequence goes on from OX346229.1 coordinate 10,471,326, forward strand.
TTCAACATGACTACAGGTTTTATGCCAAGTTTCGCTAGTAACTCTGTTCAAGCTTTCATTGATAAGTTTTTCGGTATATGTCATGTTTTGCACAATATTCTTTGAAGCGATGTAATTTTTTACAATTCCCCAAATATTTTCAATCGCATTTAATTGTACCTAATCTACGTAACAAGAAATCTTAAGTCAATGACGTGATGCTAGTATCTTTTAGTCATGGAAGATGGCAATATTTTTATCATTTTAAGAATAGGGTATTTTAATATTTAATTTTCATTAATTACCTATATCTCATTTTTGTGTCCGTTCATTATGCTCGTTTCTGTCAGATTTGATTTTAATTTAATGTTAATAATAATCTACCACTACCAAATCTGTTAGAAACTACCATAATGGTAGGTATAAAAGTAACATGATTAATTTTAATAAGCTCGGCGACTCGTGTGTGTTGAGGTGTAAAGTAATATTTTTTGCTTTAAATTGATTACGATTCATAACATACTATTTACCTACGAGTACATACATACATTACAATGCAACTTGAAGTTAAATCAGTTATTTCCGCTTGTGTCATTTATTTTCAATTACTTATATGTATACATCATATTTTTATGAGTAACTAGCTGACCTGGCGATCTTCGTACCGCCTTACAGTTATGTACGTTTCTCACCTTTTAAACCTTCCCTGGAGTACGACAAACATTTCAAGACCAAAATCAGCTAAATCGGCCCTGCCGTTCTCGAGTTTTTGCGAGACTAACGAACAGCAATTGATTTTTATATATAAGATTATTGGCATCAAAATAAACTTAAATCAGTAAAGTCGTATAAATAGGCTAGGGATGTAACGCTTAAAGTGGGACGAATAACAATAACTTACGCTTTTGACTTAGGTATATTTGATAGTAAAATGTAACTTTTGACTTTCCTTCAGAGCTTTGAAGATTATTTTCAATACATTTTCTGTAAAAACGGTTTATTTCTTGCACTTTTCCTTCAAAGTTCTGAAGTTTTTTTTTTAACTTTTTCTGTTCAAAATATCGTTACTCTGTATCGATAATTTTGCTTTCGATAATTCTTGTTAAAGATCGTTTATTTTGTTTATTTCCTTCAAAACTGAAGATGATTTTCCCTATCAGTGTGTTTGATAGATATCTAAATTTTTCTATTATATTTTCCTTCAAAGGTTTGAAGTTTCAACAGGTCAACAGGTATATGCCCTGTATCGATATTTCTGGAAATCGATAATTTTGCTTTTGAATAAGTCGTAAATTTGAAAATAATTTTCCCTGTCTGTTTGTATTTTCTCAATATTTTTGTAACATATTTGTTCCTTCGCCTTTAGCTTCATTAGAAAGCGGTTTAGGGGTTTTCTGTAAACAGTTCTTTCTGTATAATCTTAGGTTATCGCGTTTCATATTTTTTTGCGTTAGGTAGTAGCAGCAAAACTACTTAAAAACTTTATTTACTTGAACTTACACTTTACTAATTAACAATATTTGTAAGATTATTCGATTTGGAGAGGGAACTAGCAGAGATTTGACAAACAAGAATGTAAACAAGCAGTGGGGATGATGGGAATGGCATACAATACTTAAATCATTAGTAATCTTAATTAATTCGTATTTGTGAGTTATTAACTAATTGTTGAACTTTAGACGTATCCTAATGATTATGTTTGTTTATTGTAACTATTTACGAAGACGAAGGGTGACCATGTAACAACTCCCTCTTAGAACAAAGATTGTGCAGTGGCCAATTTTTGAGGTATCTATGACGTAGTGGCGGCTTCGTGCGACGAGTCTTCGTCCTCAGTCTCGACGTTGCGCGACGAATGTTGGATGTTGGCAAGTGGAATGGTGATGGAGGTACATGCGCTTGCTCTCTTCCTATATCGAAGCAAATGTTGAATATCTGTATGCTGCCGGAAGAGTGAATTCTACTTCTTAGCAGCAACTTAGGGCCGTAGCGTTGATACTTTACGGGTGATCTTGGCATACTTATCTTCAATTTTTGGGCAGAGGTCTTCGATGTCTACTGCTATAATGGGATGACTAATGTTCCATGTATTTTCCTGGGTCGCCTTATTGTGTGATGAAAGCTGAGTAGAGTTTGCAGTCTGGATACCGGCCGGCTTGTAGAGTTAAGTGTTTAGTCGACTCTCCGCCCTGAAGAGCTGAAGCAGTTTCTTTTTGCAGCAGGTTAATCCATTTGTTAGCTTCAATTGGTTGAAATATGTTACTTTGTGCTAAAAAGATTTCAAGCAGTTGTTTGGCGGTGTGGAGTAGGATGGTCATCTCGCAGATTGGAGGGGTTGATAGTTGTAAACCGGCAAATTGCAGATCCATCTCCGTGAAGCGACGATCTTGCATCTCGACACGGAATCCGTCGTGACGTACTGCTGCCTCGTGGAGCTCGTGGCTAAATACAGTTGCTCGGGAAGGATGGTTTTAGAATGTGGAATGGGAATAGAGTAATGGTAGTACATGGTAAACCTATCGTTCTTGACCAAAGGAAAATCTAGAACGTATGTGAGTTTATTCATGTATGACAAGGAAGAAGAGTCTAATATTTTATGAATATTTCAAAGTGTAACAGGAAGGATCAAGCTTTCAAGCCGCATATGAGTGGAGGAAAGTAGTCCTTGATAAAACCTTTAGATCGAAATTATTGAAGGAGGTAAGGATGTCGTTTCTATTTTTGTCTCGAGTGTCATTACTCTCAAGGAGTTGGATAGAAATAGCTGAAATTTTCTTTGAAATTTTTAGTCGATAAATGAGACCTTATTGGTTTCATTTAAATATTTACCTATTCTTTGGACATTTCCATTAGTTAAATATTCATCATAGGAAATTTTAAAAATCGTATCGTTAAAATTAGAAACCGTAGAGGATATAATTTGTATTTGTTGTATTAGTATGTCGGCCTGTTCTATTACAAGTTTTTCTAATAGTTCTATGCATCTTTCGTGATGTTCCTTGGCATCAGGCGTTCCAATTAGCCATTTTAAAACAGAACCTAGTCCATCGAGCAATTCGCGCTTTGGTCTAAACTTAGAGCTATAGACACTTAGTTAGGAGAGACGTGCATTTACTTTGTTAAGGCTGATTTTGATGAAGGCACTAGTAATGTGTTCAGTAAGGCTTTTGGGTCGATTCGATACGATAGAGAGGTACTTACTACTAAGGCGTTGGATAAGAAAAGTGGTTCTATGTTTCTGTATGCTATGAGTTTCCATGAGGATTCTGGTTTCGAGTTTCCAAGGTTCGACTATGGTACCTTCTACAATCAGGGTTGTGGAATACCTGAAAAGAGATAGTGAAATATATTTTTATTTATATAGTTAGTATAAGGCTATGTATAAGAAGAAATTAACTATTGAACATAAAACAAAACTAAAATACGTATTTTGCATTAATTTATCGAATGATTGCAAACTAATATTGAATTCAAACGGCTGAATAACTGAAAATTTAAATTTAATCCAGATCGGCAAGGATGATGATTACCCTGAAAACGTATATATATATATATATACAAGAATGCTATGTACAACTTAACTTAAACCTTATGCCTATGTCCTTAACTATCATAATTAACATATTTACAGATATAGTTAAGCATGAAATGGGCGTAGGCGATTACCGTGTATAAGTTGAGTTATATCGCTTTTCCTAATTAGCTATTTTTCGTAAGGCTTTCCTTATGTACTCGAAACGGCACTACCATTTGCCAAATTTTTTTGAATTTGGGACCCGTTACATTACGCTATCACACTGATATCCGCTATATTTTTTACATGTCTGTCATAGCGCTCTTTGGTTTTTTCTTTCCTAGCTTTGACGTTAATAGACGAGTGATTTTCAGTCTTTCATTTAAGTCTCGTAAGTAGTGTAATGTTCGGGCTACGGGTGTCTTTTCTAGAATAAAACGTCGAGATTACAATATACAATTCAAGACGCACTGACTCTCGAGGACTTACGAGGTTTCAGTATGAACTGCTACGGACTGACGGATTCTTCAATTCAATATCATTGTTCGAATTAGAAACTTTTAACGTTATACAAATAGTTATTCTTGCACAACAACCTTTCGAATCTTCCAAAGCTAAAACTCTTCCATTTCTTGTGCAAAAGATTTTTTTATAAATATACTTTCCGATTCAATACAATAAATAACAACCCAACACTTTAATAATTGACATGAAAATATAAACAAAAGAACATTATTTGTAATCTTATCGTAAACAGATTCATTTTCCAATTAAGATATAATTTCTTCAATACTATCAATCTTATGACTCGCTACGTTTAAAATTTCTTAATATTATAACTTGTTATGTGATCGGATAGGAAAAAATGTATCTTAGAAATATTTTTAATAAAAATAAATATTAAATATCTTAGAAAAATTTTTAATTTTTATTTTCCTGCAACAATCGTCATTAACTATTTCTATAGATGGTAAGATCAAATTGTATTCACTTGGTAAACCTTTTGTCTCAGATTGAAACACAATATGAACAGTATTTAATTACGAGTAACAACTATCTGTTATTGACAAAATATCTGTATCAATTAAATCAAAATCGATAGGCTCCTTATTCCTACAACTTAAAGTTGCAATGGTTTTACGTGGCGTTACATACTCGTATAACCAACTGTTATCATGGTGCATCTTGTTCCACTGTTCGTTAATTATGTATACTAATCTAGTGTAACATATCAGTTGAATTTTAACATTGCTGAACATTAAATCCGTTTCACAAGTTGGATTACCGTGAACAGAAATTAACGGTGAATTCAGATTACAAATATAATTTCGAGGTAATTTTTTTACAGTGTTCTAAGCTTTCAAGATAAGCATAATGTAATTTATTACCTTGATATATTTTTCCTTTGGCAAAGTGAAAACAAATGTGTTATTTTTTTGTCATTGCTATACAATACACAACACAATATTATATAATTCATAATAGTTTTGCGTAATCCAAGGAGTTTTAATGACAAACACAAGCTTGTCGTTCATAAAGTATGATACTAATTTTACTAAAGATAATAATAGCTCTGACGCTTCGCTGATCGAGAGGCTCAACAGATACTTGGTTTTCAAAGGCAAATACGGTATAGTTTTCCTTAATTCGCTGATATACTGAGCAGGTGTGATAATCATATGGTGCAAAGCATTATTTTTGGCGAATAGGATCGCATTTATAATCGTAGATATTTCATTATTTACTTCAGTGGTTGTCAAGATTAATAGAGACAAATGTTCGTCAATATCCTGTTTTGTTAAATTAATATAAAATAACAAATTATTAACTCTCTGCGTGTAGTTAGAAAGAATGTCTAAGTTTTTACTAAAGATTTGATATGTAATTATTTAGTGAAATCGTGATCTTTACTATATTTGTCTGAGACTTCAGCAAAGATATTATGTCGTGATCATGTGAATCTTTAATAGCTTTATCGTAACGTTCAGCATCATCTACATCTGGCGTATCAAATAATACCTTAAATATTTTACCTACTCCATCTATATATGATTGACAAGGCTTGACTCTACGAATATTATCGATTCTTCCAGTTAGTTCCTTCAATACATTTTTTGTAAGCAAACTTGAGGGATAACTTGATCCAATATAACAATGGCAGTATCGGATATAGAAAAAATACTAAGCTCATGATGACTGCAAACTTTCTTAGTCCTAGTATATCTAGTGTTATCTATAATTTCTATCTTCCTATGTATATCTGATATGTCTAAATAACTTATAAGAGTCCATTCATTATCGTAATGATCAACTTTACCTACGTGTTTAAAATATATACATCAAAATATTCGATATAGGTACTCGTATATATCTATTTTAGTAATATTATACAAATCTAAATTAGTTCCATTTATAAAATCGATGATAATGAGTATATGCAGAACCCATATCACGGAGATCATTCTGAAACAAAGGCATGTTTCAGTCGATAAGTATGTACTTTCATATTCTTATTTTTCTTAGTTTTTATAGTGACATTTACAGAGGAATTGACTTCAACTACTTCAAAAGGTCCTAACAAATATGGAGATAACTTCTTTGATATTCCTGGCTTAATTTGTTCATTGCTCAAGTACACTAAGTTACCTACTCTTTATTCAGTACATTTTCTACTTTTCCTATCATAATTTAATTTATTCAATAGTTTCGAATCAATTAGTTTTTTTCTTGCTAACTCGCGTAATTTACTAAGTTTTAGTTTAAGATCATCTAAATAATTATCATTGAAGTAATTCCGAAAATAAGTTCAAAAAGAGTGAACTGTGTGGAAGTATGAACACTTATGTTATATGAAAACATGGATAAATATAACCATTTATTCCAATTAGATTGATCTTCATTAACACAGTGCTTTAAATAGTCTGCTAGGGTGGTATGACTTCTTTTTTAACGCTCCATTACGCTGTGGTATTAATTTTCTTTATTTTCATTAATTTAGACATTTCTTTAATAATGTAGAAGTAAAGTCTGCGCCTCTGTCTGTCAATGAGACATCTGGTATGCCAAACCTGCATACAAAGTTTTTGACGAAACAATCTGCTATCGTTTCTGCACCGTGTTGTTGCAAAGGAAAAGCTTGTGAAGATTTAGTTAAATCATCTTGCAGTGTTAATATATACTTGTTAACACTTTCTGTTACCGGTAAAGGTCCTATAATGTCAGGTGCTACTTTCTCAAATGCTTCCGTAGAAGTTGACGTAATCTCCATGAGCTGTTTGAACTTTTTTCCTTTATAATTTATTTTCATGGCATGAATTACATCGTTTGTTAAATTCTTCAATATCTTTCTTCATAGTATCCCATTGATAATTCGACTTTATTTTCTTATAAGTTTTATAAAAAAACCTATGTAGCCTGAAATTGAATTAGAATGATTTTTCTCTAAAATTTGTGGTTAAGGTTAAGTTCAGTAATAGTGTTATGGAAAACATTGATCTTAACATCTATATCCTTGAAAATAGATCTAAGCATTGTTCTTAATGTATGCCATTTTAAATGAAATAACGAATTGCTTCCAAAACTTATTTCTCTTACATTATCTTCATTTAGCTTGTTTCTCAAACATATTAAGCATTCGATCAAATCTTCATACGTCACTCTGCCCCAAAAATGTGTTATTGAAAAGGCAAAATATAAAGAGTTTTTTGTTTGAATCATGTTCTTTCAGCTTTTTTAGGTATTTCAACGTTCGTTTCATGCAAATTATTAGACAGTATAAGTTTCCTTTCTATTTCCTTCAGGATTGTCGAACAAGATTCTGAACTTCTGGTCGTAACCTTAACTGCACATTTTTCATTTGGTTTCATCCTACTTAAAGCGATTAAGTTTTTCATTTTTACAAACGATATCGTAATCATACTCTTCTAAAAGAAGTCGCCATGTAACTAATTTAGATCTAGGATCATTTACATTCATCAAGTCAAAGGCTTGTGACGTGACTTCTGACATGACTTCTGTCCTTAAAAATTCACACTTTTTAGGTTAAGACTTCAGGTTATGTTATGACAGTTTTTCAAATGCCTCTTTCAGCTTTGAGTTATGATCCTGTAAAGAGCTTCCATAAACAACTATGACAACGAGATATACAAAGCATTCTATTCCTTGTAAACCAGTCAAAACATTGTACATTGATCTCTGAAACGTTTCCTAAACATATTTCAATCCAAAAGGCATGCGCGTATAATCATAGTGTAACAACGGTACGCTAAATTACGTTTTCGCTTGGTCTCTAGGGTCTACCTTAATTTGTTGAAAACCAGAGGCCAAATCTAAGGTTGTGAAACATTAACTTTATCCCAACTGATATAAAATATCATTTATCTGTGGCAAGGGGTAAACATCACCCACACTTATTTCATTTAACTTCCTGTATTCTATTACAAGTCTCCACTTCTTCTTGCCAGAAGCGTCCATCTTCTTTGGCACTGTATGGGTATACAGGAGAATTCTAGGGACTACTGGGTGGTTTGATAATACCATCGTGCAAAAGCTTTTCCATCTGTTAGTTAACTTCTTTTTTCAATGCTTCAGGGTACCTATATGACTTTGTATTTATAGGCAAACTACTACTCGTAGGTATTTCATGCATTATAGCATCTGTCGATGTTAACACATCACCTTATGAATGGAAAATGTGATTATATTCTTTACACAACGTCACTAACGATTTCTTTTCCTCATCATTTGAATGATGAACTCTCAATGATTTCTCTATTTTTTCTAAACGATCTTTTCCGAACACACTGTTAAGTCTATAATCTGTTTAGTAACACAGTATCTCTATCCTCATGTACAAAAGGTTCTAATTTCACACTCATGACTTTAACTGGCTTCTCCGTCGTGTTCAAAAAAACTGTTAAGGCTTTGTTTTGTCTACCTTTACTATACTCTGGCAAATATTACACCTTTCAACAAATATATTCTTTCCGCAAAAATACCTACGTCCAAATTTGAATTCACTACATTAATTATACTCACTACTTTTTCACATCTCGGTTCAATAACTATATATTCTTCATTATCACATACTTTTTCAGCTTCACTATCCTTTTCAAACTCATTTTCTGTGTAACTCTCGTTCAACTCTTCAATGCTTATATTATCATTCAAATCGTCACTTATTCCCTTTTCACATTGTACATCATCACTTTTCCTACACTTTTCAGCACTCAAAACCTTGTTTTCACATTTAATATCTAAACAATATTTTAATATTTCAATTTTTTTATTCTGATAATCGATTATTGCGTTCACTTCATGCATAAAATCACTACCTATCACCCCATCACATTCGATAGGAAAGTTGTCAAGCACCAAACATGTGGTATGTAACTTTCACTTCTCCTATCAAGTATGTTAGGTGCGAATATCCTAAGGTTTCGGCAGGAGTTGCATCTTTATTATACCTTTTAATTTCAATATCTGATCTTCATATACTAATGTTTAGTGAATTTAAACTAATCTGATTTCAGCTCCTGTATCAATCAGAAATCTCCCCTTTCCTTGTTTCAGCTCTATCATTCCTAAATCTACATGAAGTATTTACATACATTACTCGGCCAGAATTTGCTGAACTGTCCTCGGACCGGCCGGTATATTTGCACCTACGTAGTTTAAATTTTCCTGCCTTGTTCGTCAGTCCTATTGTAAATTCTAAAATTGTTGCCTGAATTATTAGTAAAGTTTTTGCTACTATTATGCTGATTAAATCGGTTATTTGTGCTTGTACTTGATCTATGTACACTATTTCGCTTAAATCAATAATCTCGAGCTAGGTGTCCTTTTTATTACAGTTAACACAAGATGGTACGTTATTAGTCTGCACTGTCCTAACCATGGGACTTTTCTTGTATTGAAAAGCTAAATGGCTTGTCGCCTGGCATTGTGAACAACGCTTTTGCCTATTCTCAAATGTCTAGAAGTCATTTCTTGCCTGGATTTTATTTCTTGTTTTATTTAGCAATTGACACAGCTTCTTCGAACGTAGAATGTCTTTTTGACTTCAGCAAAATATGTAACTGAGGGTTACGCACTAATAAAGATGTTAAGTGCTTGGTTTTTTAATAGTTCAATGTTGGCTTCTCGAGCTTCCTTACTTAATTGAGGATCAAGTGATTTAATTAGTTTTTTTATAACAATTTTCTATTTTATTCGAGTTATTAGGAACTGATTCGTTATGACCCTGTCTGCATGAATTCAACTCGAATTGCCATTGTGCAAACGTACGTTTTTCAGAGCGATTTTCTGACTGGACAGCGGTGCAGGTGGTGATAACTCCCGTTATCGATGGACCTCACTGCGGCTGTGCTACTGGATCCAGTGATTCTCCCTTGTCCCGTCGCTCGTCGAAATCGTCGTTGAATCGTCATTGTCGCTCGTGAAGTGTGTCTTGTTGTTCGTCGGAGTTATTCAAAAATCTAAACACGTTTTCTGGATGAGAGAAGTACGGCACGTCTTCGAACACTCTCATCGTCCCAGGATTCAATCCCATTTCTGACACTAATTTGTAATGTTCGGGCTTAGGGTGTCTCTTCTTAAATAAAATGTCGAGAGATTCAATTGCACACTTTATTTCGCGGCACTTTTGACGAGATTCAAATGTACAATTCAAGACGCACTGACTCTCGAGGACTTGATAAGTACGAGGTTTCAGTATGAACTGCCTATGGACTGCTCACAAACATTTTACATAGGTACTGTTTATGGACTGACGGATTCTTCACGGACTCTTTACGGACCAACTGCTTGACAGAAGAGAGCGCCTTTACATACCTTCATATCATCCCTTAATGAGAGTGACTACGTGACTTATCTACAATACTTTCGAGAACTTATAAGCAGAATTATTAAGTATCTAATCGTTAAATGTGGCGGTAAAGAAATCATTATTCCACGAGAAATGCAAACAATCATGATTCTGGATCTTTCCTACGTTACATGATTTAGGAACTGGAAACTCTTGTACAGTCTTGTCTTGTAGTACAGTTGAAGGAGCATCTTCCAGACCGAATGGCATGCGAAGGAACTCATAGTGTCCGTAAGGGGTATTGAGTTTTGGGAATGTCTTTTGAGTTCAACTCTATTTGATGGAAGCCTGAGGCGAGGTCCTAACTTGTCAAGAATATCTGTTATATTTACTGTCTCCTATGGAGAATTCGTTTGATTTCCTATAATCGACGACCATACGGCATTTGCGTTTGCCGTATGAGAACGGATAGAGTCGCATTCTAAGAGATTATTTGATTTAGGGAGTTGATCGAGTTGGTCAGTTGTTATTGTCTTGTTTGTCGTATGGATTTGAACATGTCGTAATAGTCTCTAATGAGTTATCAAAACGAGTCACGCAAAAGTCAGGGATAGAAATTTATCTGTCCGATCTGTGATGTTAACGCAAGTAATAATAAACTTATGGTGAACGACGTTAACTAACGCGTTAGGGATGGATATGCCCTTGTCTATAATCTGTCTACTAAAGGGCCCCGGAGCCCCGGGGCTGAATGTCTTTAGTAGAACAAGTTATTACCGTTTCTGATCGTTGACCTATAAAGTGTTTATCTTTTCCGGCACTCTTCTTGCTTTCACTGAAATGGAAAAGTCTGTACGTACCTTTGTCTACACGAATTGTCTTGGAGGCTATATAGTTGTTGACACCTGACTTAGACATAAAATCTAAACCTAGAATGTCATCTGTGTCTATATTGAGGTCTGCAACGTGAGAAGTATGTTTGCGGAGATTGTCTAGAGATATTTCAGCTGCGCCATGGCTTTGAATGAGACTGTACTTACCTGAGACACCTACAATGAACATAACGTTTGATACGTCTAGATGAGCGTTGCCAATTTTCTTTCTACGCAAAACGGAGACTGCGGCTCCCCGTATCAATAAGTAAAGTCACCGCTTGACCATCGATATGTAATTTACAATAGAGATGATTCTCGGGAGGAACATTCAAGGCTGAAATTGATATCGAACGAGGCTTAGATTTTGATTTAACTTTTGATTTGAATTGAGACTTTGATTTGAATTTCGAGGCAATGGATTTAGTAGGCTTGGTAAATTCAGTGAATTCAGTGGATTTAATAAATTCAGTGGGTTCAGTGGATTCAATAGCATCAGTGGATTCAGTGGTACGACAGCCAAGAGTTTGGGTTTGGTTACCCTGTTCGTAGGCTGATGGAATTTGTGTATGTGTGAAGACGTCCCATGTTTGTCTGGGATATATTGCGTTAACTTGGGTGGACACTTCGCATGTGAACTTTTGTATTGAATGAGGCTTTATTCTAGTTGGAGCTTTTAAAATTCCGGAATGGTTTCCAGCTCCGAGATTTTGATCTGGTTCGACTGGGTCGATAGGGGCCTCAAGCGCTTGCCATCGAGTTGCCCGGCTCGATGGCCACATGTGAGTTTAAACGGTTGATTGCAAGAGGTTTATGCGTTTGATTACTTAGATGAAACCTATTATGGTTAGAATTATTACTCGTAAATGCACGCTTTCTGCATTCCGAGATGATGTGCCCAATATTTTTGTAATAAGTAATTGCAAAATGTCTGCTCTTAAAACCTAGGCTGAAGCGGTTGGTTTACTTATATGATTGGACGGTTTCGGATGCCAAATCTCAGCGGAGGAGATGGACGCGGATTATCGACTTTATTATGAAGCTGAAGGCTTGCTTTGAATAGTTGTTGTCACACAGTGTTCATAGAACGTATTTTACCGTCTTGAGATGCTTGAATTCCTTTGTACGCAGCATCGCGCCTAGGTTTACGTTGAGATCCTTAACAAACACGCTTAGTGCAGTCTCTTCGACCATCATCATCCTGCACTGCGGTAGACAATTTCTCTATAACTTTAATACGTAGCAGATAACCCTATGATAATAGTCAGTGACGTATTTGCGTGGTTTCTGTAACATTGGCTGCAGCTCCAGCGAGAGGTGAGCAATTGTTTTGACATTAGAAAACTTTTCTGTCAAGAACACTCCACGACGTAAATTCCTTGGCGTGGACGTCAGCAGCAAAAAGGCCCTACGATTTTATAAATTGTGAATATTAGAAGTATTGGTTTATCTATTTCCAAAGCTAAATGAAAAGCAGCGTTACAAGATCGAATAAACCTGTAAACTTGTAACTGGGCAGTATCAGATTCGGGTATTCATTTGATAAGAGTTTCGATTGAAAGAGAATTCGAAGTGGCAGTTGAGGATGTAGCCATTTTGAATATGAAAGACAATGAATAGTAACACAATATATGTTCTAAGATAAGAAAGATAGTAGTAGAGATAGAAATAAGAGCAAACCAGTAGTATATATATCTACTTACCACCACTGCAGCGACTGGGCTAGCAGGAACGACAAGGTTCGGCGATACACCTAATCCTTTGTTAGTATGAAATAAAATTGATTGTTCAAAAATCGAAAGAGTCTTTTGTTTCTTGAATCTGCATGTAAAACAAAGTTCAAGTTTACTGTTGCATTTTTGTCTATTCTTTCCTTAATTAATATGAATAATAATCCGTTTTTAAGGTTCATGTGTCTCGAAATTAAAATTTAATTGCTGCTTACTTTTATATTAGTTTAAATTATTTTACTTTAAATCATTTTATCCGATTACCGAAAGTTGACTCAGTATATTTTTTAGGGATTTATGGGATTTGTTTATTTTTATGCGCATTGGTCTTAACGTGTTTCCAAAAATATCATCTCCTAACTAATAAACCATAAATATTACAATGTACCTTATCGATCGTCTGTTTTTCCTTACTGTCAAATTGTACTGTCAAACATAAGAATATTGTTTAAAAGTGTTTTCCTCGACAACATTCTGTAACAAGAATATATATTAAGTTATTGACAATAGTAAATACCGATTTTAAAATTACAAGTAATACAATGAAAGTACTTACTTCCATGGTGGCTGCTTCAAGAAACGTTCACTTAGCTATAAAAGCTTCACTCATAACTTTATATATAAAAAAATTATTAAATAACAACAATTAGAACGTTTTAATATTTAATAATAATAATAATTAGAGCGTTTTTGAAGAAAAACGTTTCTTTAGTTGAATACGCTTTAATAAAGATGCAAACAATCTGTTTCTGATTCAGCTAATTTTGATGCCAATAATCTTAAGAGAAACACTGTCAATTTGAAAATACATAATTTACAATTTGACAGTGTTTTTCTACTGCTTTCGAAATTGAATAATGCCAGCTCAATATTCAGTCTCGAAAGACTCGTAGTCATAATTAAATGAATTAAATTAAATATAAATTGTGTATTTTAAATTCTAGTGTAATTGTTACATACCTACATATAAGAATTAAGGTTAAAAAAATTTATTGGTATAAAATATTAATTAAATCTAAATAGCATTACACATGTAATAGATTATACTTTCCGTTGCGTGTTTACCTACCTGTTAGTTGCATTTAATTGATTTACTTTTTTTGTAAATATACCTAAATGATAAGATAATTTTGTGCAAATAATATAATAAATACATTTGAAATGCCTGGTTAATATTTATTTTTTATGACACCTACCTTTCAATATAACACTCAGGAAATTTTAATTATCCATTATCTATAGATAGATATATAGATAAACGCTTTATTGTAGACATACATCACAAAAAAATATTACATGTATTACCACAAGTGGCGGCCTTATCGACCATCTTCTCCAGGCAACCTTTGGACTATATTGACAAAAATGAATGTATAGGACGAAAGTAAGCGGCTAGAGTGAGGTATGAAAGAGGTTAAAACAAGAGCAAGCAACTTCAACGCTATCAAATATCGACGCCATAGCTTACGTCTCTTTCATAATATGCCTAACGTTAGCCGTAGCGTGCTGTTCTCACCTTGAAAATGAAATGATTGTAGTCCACATCATTGGCAGCTAGAGTTATCTTGGAGTTGGCGAGCTGGGACAGAGTCCTGATGGACTGTGAGGGTGCTTGGAGGAGCACCACGATGTTGGCGGAGTAGGCCGCGTACAGTGCCATCAGTGCGGTGAACACCACGCATTCTATTAAACGACCTGGACGAAACAGACATTCGTTATAGACGGCCATGGAATTCTTGAAAATTACCTAAAATTAATCGAATAATTTGATTATTGCTGCTCACATTACCACTAGTTAAATTAATTACATAAGTGATAAGTCTATATCTAATTTGTTATTCTAAATCGATATCTATATTTTTTTATAAAATGTATAAATATTATGTAAATTAGACCCCAGAAGAGCATTAGCTACCGCAACACAGGGGATCCTACCGCCCTAGCTAGTGAACATAATATCATTAGAAACAAAAAAAAGAGTTTTTTTTTCTTTTATTTATTATTGAGGGTTTTATCTGACAAGATAATCACACCCTCGAAGAATTACATACTAACATATTCAACGACGACATATTCCCAACTTTACAAAAAAAAGTAAATAAATAAATGACCAACACGCTTTTTAACTAATTTTTAATACAAATCGTGACATTTACGAAATATGTGCAGTACGTTTAATGCCAAATCAATTCGCTAAATTTACGCTAAATGGGCAATACGCATTTTGACATATACCTACGCAATATGTGTATACCTAATGCCTTGCCACAAAGACTAATCCGTTGTGTTGGTTTGAAAACATTAAAACTGCTACTGGTGTTTCGTTGTACGGATGCGTCATTTTGAATAATAAAAATAAATCGTTTATTAGCAGAAAATGAATGTAGCTACATGAGTGATTAGGCTAATTTGATCAGATAATTAGAGATATGATATTGAGGGCCCCAAATTAGGCAATGCCTGTATTTTGGGCACCCGCACCAGAGTTAAATTGGACAAATAAATAGTTGCGCTGATATGATGATAGATATGTGAATGTGTAGATACACATTCACATATTTAATTAATTCGGATTAACATACTTTTTCCTAATCTATTAATACAAGCAATTTAGATTGAATATGCTAAGTAATTTATAAACTATTGATTAAGCATTATAAGCAAGTTAGAGATTAACAAATCAGAATGTATTGGTCATTTTTCAAATCCGTCTAAATACTGATGTGCCTATTTGCGAATTGGTTAATATGTTGATGTATCGTTTAAAAAATGCGTCATTATGAGATAAAAACCAGTTTATGTTGGTCATTTTGCGTCAGAAGACAAAATTAATTATCGTCAGACATCTATATACGGGGTTATCGGCTACAGATGTATTAAGCCGAAATAGGGTCACATCCTAAGGAACAATTTTCACTATGGGACCATCTCTGGACAAAATTCGAGGCAAAAAATCAGCCGTTTCTTCAAAACAAAAACTTTATTTGTCGTTATATTAAACAAAATGTATGTTCAAGATCGGTTGGAAGCTTACTTTCGCGTAAGAAATAAAATCAGGGTTAGTAACGCGTAACGGTGGAGGTGAAAGAAGTAAAATAACAGAAACCAATCTAAGTTAGTCTCTTCAACACTGTCAAAACGAAACCAAGATTACCCTTACTTGTTTCACTTCTTTCACCTCCTCTTTCACCTACGCGACACCACCCCTGACTCGAAGCAAGGCAATAATGTTAAAGAGAAGAAGAGAGAAGGAGAGATAGTTCAATTTCTGGTGGTTCTCACCCTCACCTGGAGTCCGCCTGGGTTCCATGTCAGAGCCCTGCTGGCTGACTGCACTCATAGTCCAGAATACTGCGTCACTGATACCTCCGTCTAGCTGAGAGGTATGCTAAAACGGCAAAAAAAAAACGTATGTTGTAGTCTGGGAGATTCCCATTTGTTATTTGAGATATTTGTTTTATTCTGTTCTTAGTATTTATTGTAATAGCAGCAACATAAATACATCATCTGTGAAAGTCTCTACTGTCTAGTTACTTTATCACACCTCATGAGATACAGCCTGGTACAGACAGACGCGTAGACGGACGGACAGAGAATAACGTGTTTACCTTTGGGTACGGAACCCTAAAAACTAGGTTAACAATAAACAACTAGGTGTAGCGTAAATATGTATAGTCTAGTGTCTACATGCTAAACGTCTCGTCTTGTTTTGTCGTTCTCCATCGGATAAAACCCAGGCAAAAGACATTCAAAGTTGAGATGCTTTAGCTATTTATAAGACCGTAGATTTTAATGGCAAACAATGATCTTAGCTGTTTCTTCAATACATTGATATTATAGAGGATCATCTTCTAGGGATGTACTAAGCCGAGAGGTGGTCTCACTTTCGCTGAAGGGCCAACTCTAAATTCGAAATTAAAAACATCTGTTTCATACATTTTGTCGGCGGCCGTTAAACTTTTTCTATGGAATAGGTGATTTTTATTCTCGATTACAGGGTTGGTCCCGTAATAAAAGTTGTTCGTAATGATGAGTATATAGTTACCCCTTTCGGCTTAGTACACCCCTAACTGATAACCCTGTATATTCATTTAAGAAATTATTGTAGTGTAAAATAACTTATTTATTTCATTTACCTGCATATTTTCATGTAGATACGTTTGTATAACACTAAGGAGACACTTAGGGACTTTTCAAGTCGCGAGCGAATCGGTTTCTTCTAGGCAAGCGCGTCTTAGGCCGTATCGTCGCTTCACATCAGGTGAGTTGCGGCCAAAGAAAAGCCTATCTCCTACAAAAAAAGAAACGAATTCTACACCCAATGGCCTGTACCCCTCTTCCCAGGCGAGATCCATACTTAGCATTGGTTTGATATAAAATACCTACTATAGGTACTTACTTTACCAAATCGCAGCTCCCACCTAGCAGCTATACAAATAGCCGCTGCTGCGACCGCCGCGCAAGCAGCGGTGCCAATCCAAAGGTTGGAACTAAACGGCAACGAGTAGATGTTAGCTACGTATGATAGAGGAGGCTGTCGGAATACGAAGCGCACGTTGAATGGAGCTATAGTGTCTGTGTAGGCGACGACTGATAGACGATCGAGATTTGATACCACGCAGTTTGTGCCTGAAAAGGGGGTGAGACTATTGTAATGCTGACTGATAGAAACTACTCTACTACATGGGGTTACTCTGGAATCTGCAGATTAGACATGACAAAGCAGGTGCAGTGTATCGGATCCAAACGTTAGCCAAATTGGTTGGTGTTACAAGTAGGTACATCAGAGGATTTTAGCCAGTCTAAAAAGTAATGCTAGAATAAGACGACCCGAAAAATAGAAGTTAGTAAGATTATCCCAGTCTGACACACAGATTAGGTAAGTCTGAGTACGTGTGCTTTTGCTATCAAATATGGAATCAAGAATGTTTTATGATCTGAATTCAGCTCAAGGTCGCAAAACCTTACCTATATCCGCTCTTCCAGTGTTCAAATCATTGATCATACCAGACCACTGTCCGTTCACTTTGTACCCCCACCGGTAGCTGAAGATGTATCGAGGAGTAGCGTTCAACATCAAGAATGCTATTTTCGCATTCATCCAACTCACTTTTGGGATAGGGTCGTTTTGAAAATCCCTGTTCAAACAATACAACAAAATTAAATAAATAAATAAAATAAAAAAGCCTTTATTTGATCCTGCTACATTTCATCTTAATTTAGGTATTATCTATAACACTTAGTTACATTTATTAGCAAGGTCCCCAGGTTGGGTAAAGGCCTCCTCCAACGATGTCCACTTCTCTCTATCCTGAGCTGTATGCCACCACATTGGACCAGCGACTTTTTTTATTTCATCCTCCCAGCGTGATGAGGGCCGTCCTCTCTTTCTTTTTCCTTGGGGTCCTCTCCATATGGTGGTTTTATAGGTCCATCTTTTGTCTCTAAGCCTCGCTATGTGGCCGACCCATTTCCACTTTAACTTTTGTGCGTAGCATTAGTGGTTTTCGTTATTCTCTTATCTTTACATGTCTAATCTTATCTAGTTATTTATTTTTATTTTTAACATGCTTCTTTCAATTTCGCGCTGACAGGATGTTATTTTTTGCTTAGCCTTTGACGAAAATTTTCATGTTTGACATCCATATGTTAAGCATGGTAAGAGGTTAGAGTTCCATGTCTTAGTTTTTAGTTTTATCGGCATGTTGCTTTTGAAAATTCCTTTACAACAAAATTAAGTAGGTAGAAAAACTATCCAATTTCGATGAATAATATTGAGGTTTCCGCGACTTTTATATTTTGAGGTAATGTAAGATATATCTATTATACCTATCTACCAATATCAATTCTATAGAACTAGCATATAATATCCAGAAGTACTTACAACCCATCTTCCCTCGGCAAGTGAAACAGGGATCTATTGCTGTCCTGTATAACGTTAGCCATAGTCAACGGGTGGCCCATCAGATCCATACGTCTACGAAACAGCTCCCGACGAGGTCGCACATCCACGAAGGTACCGTTGAAGTGACCGCGAGGAGTGAGAACCATGGAACTGTTTAGAGATGGCTTGTGTACTGGAAATATTACGGAGAAATAATATCTAGACTAAATGCGGTACCTAACAAGGTAATAAGTAAATATTTATTTTATTATCGTCAGCCAGGACTTAGGTACTCTATTATCTATAATTATAATAAAAATGTAACAGGTCAAATTCTGTACATTTACATATTAAAAAAAATGTTTCGCGAGGGGTGTTAATAGCGATACAGATACAGACTCCAAATCCTTTTTTTACATTTTTGTCTGTCTGTTTCTGGACTTTCCATAACTCCAAAACTGCTGGATGGATTCTAATGTAAATTTTGGGGTTCCCGTGGGAGAGGGGATGAAAATTCTACCTGAAATTATGTTATCCCGAAAAGAAGTGGGACGGATTCCCGTGGGAGAGGGCATGAATGTCGTATTTAACTATAATTATGCAAGGTTAGCAATCACGAACGAAGTTGCTGGTACAGCTACTATGTAATATCTTAATATATATAAATCTCGTGTCACAATGTTTGTCCTCAATGGACTACTAAACCACTTAACCGATTATAATAAAATTCGCACACCATGTGCAGTTCGATCCAACTTGAGAGATAGGATAGTTTAAATCTCAAATTATAGTCGCAATTTTATTTTATTGCTAATTATCTGTCTGTTATTATTTGACAGACACAATTATCTGTTAACTCCAAATGATTCTAACAGATGTCGATACCTTTCGACTGGGTTGAGTAAGTAATCAATAGATGGCGCTGCTATGGTAAATCTACGAACGTGTCATATAAGCTACATTTTAACAGCATAATTACCACGTGTTATTGACGCTATAAAATTGCCACAGCAACGCGTGGCCGGGTCAGCTAGTATATTATATAAACGAAGTAAGGCGTCCCGCAGTATTTGATTATATTATCCCACAAGAATACTGCATTTTACTGAGATTAAAACTATCCTATGTGTTAATCCAGGACATAAGCTATATTGGTCCCATATTTAATACAAATCCGTTCAGCAGTTCTTGCGTGAAAGAATAACAAACATACATGTATGAATGTTGGTTATTCGCGCAATTTCGCGTTTATAATATTAGTACCTAGGATGTATGAAAGATTAATACTTACTTAAATATTAGCAAAAGGAAAAACCCCAATAATAGTAGGAAGCATATTGAATGATAGGCTCTCTGTAGGTATACCTACCTAAATAAGAAGAAAACCATCTAGGCATTACGCGGAATTATTTAACGCGGAAGACACCAAACATTGTATAAAAGAACCACCTAAATGAACACTTAACACGTTAAGCACATTTATGGGCAATAGACCACTCACATTCTGTCATAGTAAAAACTTCATCTCGCCATTCAGCCAACACCACTTCGCTATCAGCAAGGAAGGGACTGTCCGAAAGAAGATTCAGTTTGGATTCTTTAGTGGAATTGGTAAAGAGAAGCCAACGGTACGGCTTTTTGAAGAGACCTTTGGTGGATGCCTGTAAAATATTGAAAATGGTCATTGCTGTTCATGTAGGTATGCTAAATTAATACAATACCATTCGAAAATTGCTTAAAGTATAATAACAATTCACTATATACATTTTTCAGAAGGTACCTAGGTTCTATTTTAAATTTCCATCTTCATCCCCACCGACTAATAATTATGCGTCCTATTGGTTAGCACGGGTCTCTCTTACGGCATTACAATGCACCACGCTAAATTCTGGCTAAGTTTCCTCATTATGTTTTTCTTTACTAATACTCGTAATCTAAATAAAATATCGTTACAAATCTTACCGAAGCAATAGTTTGTTTAGCGTCAGGACAATCGAGGTCTAGAAGAAATAATAAGTCGTGATCTTCATTTTTCTTTCCATTTTTAAGCGATGTCGATATTCTGCTACCAAGCTTAGATATTTCATTAGCCAAGTGAATTTTTTCGTCTAGAAAGCAAGAAAAATGGTATAAAACTAGGTAGTGGGAACAGACTGTTTTGTTACCTATTCCTATAAGGCATGCCTGAATTGAGGTTTTCGCAATTATCTTCATCTTTTCTTTGTTTTATTAATGTTTTGAAAAGATTTATAAATGCGATCTAGTCTAGTTGAATTTATATTTTCAACTTACTTTTTTGCCAGCATAGATCACACATAATCACAAATGTAGGTTTTCGTTCATTCAAAATGAAGATTTTAATGAAGTCGGCTCTAACATCCACCCTTGCGGAACTCCAACCGACATTGTACATTAACAAATAAAAAATTGACAAAAGCTTCATCTTTCTATTTAAAAAGACTAGTATTTAGCTATCATAGTTGATTTAATCTAAGCATTGTGAATTCAGATCACCACATTTATATGGGGTTTCCTTATGTCCACACCATCAAAAGCCTTTGTAAAGTCGCAGAACAAAATCGTTTACTAGTAGGTTAATTATACTATCACAGCAGAGTTAACATTAATTAAGCTTATTTATTTATTGGAGACACGGTTTTATTTGCATGGTTACGATTACTTAGAAATGTGATATTTTAGTTTTTATGACGTCCTTCTTCTGATAATAATCTTTATTATTTTCGGTAATGTAAGGTACATTACCTTACATTACCGAAAATAATAAAAAATCTACATTGCGACTTATAATGAAAAATACTTAGATTTCCAAGTTGAACTTCTAATATTGATTATTTTTGCATCTATCTAATACTTTTACTGCTTTATTTAATTCGAACAGATCTTGAAAGAAAAAGCTAGACGCGATCATTTAGAGAAACTAGATGATTGCGTCTCGCTTTTTCCTGGTCTATCTTAAGGTCTGTCCTTTAGGAGTACCTACCTTATCCTTTAATCGGTTATGTCAAAGATGCGCTTAGAACTTATTTTTTGTGGTGTCACACACGAGCGACGTTAGAACGAACCAAGTCTCAGCGTCTGCGCCCTCCACCTATCATACTTGGGCTGCAAAAGCAGGCACTAGCATACCTAGTGTTCTTAACTTAAGACTTAAAAGTTGGCTTACTTCTTAAATTTACACTGTAATGTTACAGTTATGTCCCTGAAAATATATAGGTAAGTCATTACTTACCTATATATTTTCAGGGACATAATTTCAGCATGTTTGCATTGGTTTGTCATTAAAATTTCATGTAATAAACGCTCGGCAAACGGCGAGCTTTCAGGTAATCGGTATAATTACTATAATAACCGAAATTACAGGTTTTGTGTAACATTTTCGTTTATTCAAAGAGTGCATTTAGTGACCATAAGAAAGTAAGATATTTAATCATATATTACACAATATATAAAAGCTTATAATTCATTTCTATTCCCCAACGCAAAAGCGACGGAATGTTATAAGTTTGACTTGTCTATCCGAGGCATCATAGTACCCGAACAGATGAACCGAATTTAGTTTTTTTTTTAGTTGGGGGTGTTCTTACCTCTGTTTGATGAAAATCGGTCCAAGATGGCCGCCGCCACAAATGGCGGATTAGGTACATACTTTTCACAACTCCTTCACAATATTGGTATGAAATGATAGAGCTTGACTAGTAGAATAATATATCCAATGATAAATTTCAAATCCAAGATGGCTGCTACCTCAAAATGGCGAATTAAATTTTTCTTTGATTTAGTGTCGGGGGGTTTTTAAATTTTCTAACATAAGATACTTCGCCGTCTCTCCGAACCCATGAAGAGTAAGATAGCCGCTTTCGCTTGTTTAATTTTTAAAATTCCATTTCATCCGACTTCCATAAAAGGTGGAAGGCGACAGTATTTTTTGTGATTGGTACCTGATATCTCAGAAACTGCTGGACCGACTTGACAAATTCTTTTTTGTATGCTAGGGTATACTTTTCGATTTTATCAAAATAAGTCCTTATGTTTTATTTTTAAATAGAACTAGCTAAGAAATAGTTCTATTAACGCCCGCCGCACTCGAAGTAAGAAATCATATTTAAAGAAACTTGTTTATTCGGGGATGATACCTAATTCTATCATATTAGTAAGTAATTATGAAGAAGTTAATAAAATAATTGTATTCATAATTCGTAGCGAAACATTTATTTTGCAACATACAAAAATAAATACAAAAAATATTCACTCACAATGTGCACTTTCAACACTGACCTGTATTACACATTTACGCTGGACTTTAGTTTGTCAAAGTGTCAATGAATCTATTTGATTTCCGCCATTTTCCATTGTCCATGGCACTAATATTAGTGATGGGATAATATCAACTTTAGTACCAAACACCGACACGGGGGCGCTTCGAATTGACATAAAAAAAACTGTCATTTCCTAGTTAATATGTAGTCCATACAAAACAAGTCAGTTACTTTCTTATACAACAGTCATTTGACTTACGCTATAATCCATTAATATTGCTTATAATTTATTAAATCAAATTAACTATAGGTATGTACCTAACATGTAAATGGTGTTGTAATGGAAAACTAATCATTTATTGACTAGGAAGAATCAAATAACCCACAAAAGGTATCAATAGCATTAATAGTAAAATCGATCACAGCGCTAAGTAGTTTGACCCAAATAAGCGATTCTTAATCAATTTATTTTCATCTTTGCATATGCTTAGCTTTTAGAATCAAATTATTGATTAATAATCCAGCTACAGAAAAAGCTCAAATTAACCCGTTATTCGTGGTCAAGATTATAGGCAAAATAATGCCTGTTCATACAGAATTTTACATAAAATAATAAACATCTACGGATCATGTATACATTATGATACAGTAGAGATGCTGTAGTGTTTATAAACTGACGTAAACACAGAAACTACGTATGAGCTTTAGCTTTAGTTTTGTACAATTTCTTTGACATGTGAATTAAAGTGAATAAATGTAACGTTAAATATTATAAAAAAAAAATTCGTTTTTTGCGGCTCAAATTACAAAGAAAAAACATTTATACCCGTTTATTACTTTAATATATATTTTCATCTGAAATACGAAAAAGGTATTTTTGCTTTATTAATTTGAGCATAAAATCGGGTCTGATATACAAGCATATATTTACACATTTTCATCATCACTATGGTCAGACATATCTTTTGTAAGTCGTGCTTATAAAGGTTTGACTATATTTATAAAAATATGTGAATATTTATTTTTACTACATAAATACCTTAGAATACTTTCCCTGGCAACACTAAAAAATATTACAAAATACTTTTCAATAAATTACTTAAAATACTATTTTATACAATCACGTATATTATAATACAGTTATTCAGCGTTTGATATATTTTTGGTATGTAGTAATGATGCATTATCTCCATCTAAGTTATTTAGTTGATCTATTTCAATTTCTGCTTTATTTGATTCGCTCGACGTTTCAAAATTTCTGCAGAGGTATATCTGAAATAGGAAACAACACTGTGTAAGCTCAATCGAAATGCTTGTATAACAATTTCATAGCGGAAACTTACGACTGCTATAATAAACTGACAGAAAATGAGCCACACTAACTTAAGAAACTTAAGAAATGGCACAATATATAGATTGTGATGGCCGAGTAACAATAAAAAAAAGCTTACAAAAGAGATGTTTCAAAAATGTATGGAGCTCCGGCTATAACCAGCCGTAAATACGTTAAGGACTATTAATCCTTAATTTATCAACCAAATTTAAAATAACTTAACTTATCGCAATGTACAAAATTAATTTCGAAACAATATATTACCTATACATTATTTTAGCAAAAAAGTGGTCTTCGCGTTATAATTGTGTCAACTTTGACATTTGTGACGGGCGGTACAATTTTAAAACCAATGTTTAATGTGACCATTGGAGTCAACCAAGGATACATAAATCTTCCAGGGATGCCATAATTCAGATACAATTCACAGAATTTAAATATTTTTGTACACAATGAAGGAGGAGACTGATAATAATAATTTTTAATAATGATTTTTATTAATAGAAGATATTAACCACATGTTTAGGCATTGTTTTGTATACGTACACCGTCCTGGCCGAATATGAAACAAGTACTTTTCAGAAATGGCAAAATACATAGTGCGATGGTCAAGTAACAAAGAAATGACTGACGAAATCTCGATAGTATACTGACTGAGCGAGCAAAACATCTTTTTTTTCTATACCAGATTTTAAGATACAAATAAAAAAAAAAATTTTTTTTATTTGTCGAAGTTATTCGGTACACAGGTTTTAGTATTTTTGTTGCGGACGCCGAGCCCGACACCTGCACAGGGCGACGGAGGGACGCGGCGCGGGGCGAGACGGGGGCAGGGACGCGCAGGTGCGCGCCGAGTGCAAGCGCGGTGTCTTAGTGACTAAGTGAAATAGCGTGCCGACCGTATAGATATAAGTGATTTTTGTAAATAAATGTAGTACGCAATTGGAGCTTGAACTGAACACACGTCTTTTGATTTTGCCTGACCATCCCTAAGAACGAGCCAATATACAGTCCACTAAGAAGATAGAAGAACAGAACATTCCTGAACCGTCGAAGTGCCGGATTTGCAGAGAACCACAACATTTCTGGTCTTTCGACGTCGGATCTGAGGAACAACCACAACATTTCTGGTCCTTCGACGTCGGATCTGACGAAGAACCATGGTGGTCACAAGATCGGAAGCGGAAAAACTGAGCGCTGAAGAGCTCTTGCGTATCGAGGAAGAGAGGCAGCGGAGGCAAAGCCGATTCCCGCCGGCATCACCTTCAGCAAGAACGGGAGAGGAGATGCTGGATCAAGGCCCATCGACCCGGCCAAGCGGAGCAACGGCTATCACCATCGCCGCCAGGATGGAGGAGCGACCCAGCTCGCCGCAGCCTTCTAACCACTCGCATCGATCGCGGCGTACGACGAACTCGACGCTGCAAGTGCGATTGGCTGAACTAGAAGCTGCTGAGAAACTCGCCGCCATCAAACACAAGCAACTGGAAATAGAAGCGGATCTCGTCAAGAGGAAACTCGCCGCCCAGATCGCCGCGGCCGAAGCCGAAGACGAAGCGGAGAGAAGCTTGAGAGATCAACCTACTACGAACCCAGAAGAACGACGTCAGCGTATCAACGAGTGGTTACGCGTTACCACCATACGGGGGGAGCAAGAGGAACCATCGCGCCTGAACGAACATCGACCATCGCGTCCAGCAGTGCACGAAGTCCCACAGCGTGAGCGGCGAGAACGATCGATCACTCCCGGTCACACACGCAGCTACGGACCTCAGATCGCGGAAGCATTGGACCGAATGTCGAGACCTCAGCGGCGATATAACTGTGATTTACCTAAGTTTAGTGGCAACCCGTGTGAGTGGATACGATTCAAGGCAGCAATGAAGGAATCGACAGAACTATTCAGAATCCCGCCCGCCGAGAACGTGTTGCGCCTGCAAGCTGCACTTACCGGAGAAGCACTCGAAGCCGTTGCCTCTCGCCTTATGTCGGACAAGAACCCCGACCAGATCATGAAGGCGCTGGAGCAGAGTTTCGGGCCACCGGAGGTGATAATTGACAAGATAACTGAAGACATCAGAAGAGTGCCGAAACTTGGAACATCGGCGAACGAACTCAACAAATTCGCAGTGAAAGTGGACAACGCCGTGGCCGCGCTTCAGTGCATGGACCGTCGTGGTGTTTTGTTCGACCAGTGCCTTATAAGAGAAATCATGTCGAAGCTCACACCGACACTGCGAAATAAGTGGTACGAGTACGCGCATGTGAACGACGGCACCCGTGAAGCGGACATAGTGATGTTGTCGGAGTTCCTGATGCGAGAGGCCACCATCGCGCTTCGTTACGCTTACGAGCAGCGGGCCGTCGGGACTCCGAAAACAGAAGTGAAGCCAAACGCGAGTGCAGTTCCAAAGAGAAGACCAGCCGTCTACAACACCGAGCAAGAAAACAGTGAACAACTCGACCAGTGTGTGAAGTGCAGTGGACATCATAAGTTGCCACAGTGCCCACAATACCGTGCGCTAGTGACTGAGCGGCGGTGGGAGTTTGTGAAAGAAAAAGGACTATGTTTTCGGTGCATCGTGAAAAAGCATCGACGAGCTTTCTGCAAGGGAAAACTGTGCGGCGTCAACAAGTGCAGCCGCCCACATCACCCGACGTTGCATCAAGAGGGACCTGCGCCGGCCTCACCCGAACGTGCCGCGCAGTCGAACGAGTCAGCAAAAACAAGTCACGACGGAGTGGTACTGTCTGTAGCCGCATCAAACGCTACTGCCGGCCCGCGAGAAATACTGCTCAAGGTATGTCCCGTCATTGTCTCTGGTCCCAAAGGCGAAGTGGACTCCTACGCGTTGTTGGATGAAGGCGCTACTATAACTCTGATCGACCACGAGTTAGCTGCGAGCATCGGCGCCGACGGACCAAATCAACCACTGAAAATGAGCGGAGTCAACATGTCTCAACGAGAGCGAGATAGCAAGCTCGTGACCATTCGCCTCAAGGGAAGAAACGAGACGGAGCAATACACAATCAAGGCCCGGACCGTGCGTGATCTGCGACTCCGAGAACAAACGACGCCGCAGTCACTCCTTCAACATCGACATCTGCGAGATCTGGAACACGAAGTCTGCTACGATCGAGCGCGCCCGCTCATCTTAGTTGGTGCCGACTACTGGGAGCTCATCGTGTCCCGAGAGCTACGCATCGGTGCGCCCAACGAACCGGCCGCATCACGGACACAGCTGGGATGGGTGGTGCACGGAACCGCGCCGCGCAGCTTCATATACAAGAACGAGAGTGTGTTACACGTATACGCACCGGACCAGCGTGTACGCGAGAGCGAGACACACGATCAACGGCTTCATGCATTAGTGGAATACTACTTCAAGATTGAATCCCTGGGCATATCACTCAAACCTCGAGTGAGTGAAGCAGATGAACGAGCACAGGAGATTTTTAAGAACACAATCAAGAAGATCGACGGCGCGTATGAAGTGGGACTACCGTGGCGCAGTGATGACGTCGCCATGCCTGCTAGCTACGGCGCCGCCTTGAACCGTCTGAAAAGAAGATGGACCAAGACCCGAGCTTCGCGGCAGAGTACAGCGCGCAGATCAACAACCTGCTGTCCAAGGGCTACGCGACACCGTATGACGGCACCGAGACACAGAGCGACGTCAGCTGGTTCTTGCCTCACTTCGCCGTTAAGAACCCGAACAAGCCCGACAAGCGACGTCTAGTGTTCGACGCTGCGCACCGAAGCAACAACGTCTGTCTGAACGATCGACTTCTGGAAGGCCCCGATCTACTGCTATCGCTGCCGGGAATCATCTTTCGTTTTCGAGAGAAACCTATTGCTGTGACTGCCGACATTCAAGAGATGTTTCTACGAGTCAAGATACGACCCGACGACCAGCCAGCGCAGCAGTTCCTGTGGCGAGGAGACGACCGAACGAGCCCGCCGCGCGCCTACAAGATGACGAGCATGATCTTCGGCGCAGCTAGCTCTCCCTTCCTCGCGCACAGTGTCCGGAATTACAACGCAAGTGTGCACGCACGAACACACCCGCGGGCACACGCCGCGATAACGAAGAGTCATTATATGGACGACTACGTCGACAGCTACGACGATGAAGATGAAGCTCGCAACACTATTCGAAAAGTGCAAGACGTACATGCTGCGGCAGGCTTCACGCTACGAGGATGGAGTTCGAACGCGCCGGCGGTGTTGAGCTGCGTCCCAGACACACTGCGAGCGAACGCGCCTACTCTACTGGGGGGAGCCGCGAGTTACAAAATACTCGGACTCTTCTGGAACGTCGAACAGGACGAGCTAGGCGTCAACACGAGCATGCATCGCGTCCCGGAGGAGGTGCGCACTCAAGCCCGCGCGCCGACAAAGCGGGGAACGCGGTTGGACGGCACAATCGTCGTGTCGCAAGTCGCCGGGAAGGCGAAGGTGGCTCCGCGACGAACACAGAGCATCCCTCGACTCGAGCTGCAGGCCGCCGTCATCGGAACGAGACTGGCAGCCATGATCCTGGAACAACATCGCCTGAAGCCCGCACGAACAATCTACTGGACAGATTCAACGACGGTGCTTCACTGGATACGGAATGACCGAAGACGCTACACGCCTTTCGTCGCTCACCGCCTCGGTGAGATCGCCGAGACATCGGAAAAGGCGCAGTGGAGATGGGTGCCTACAGCGGAGAACGCCGCCGATGATGCGACAAGATTTTCGAGCACCGACATCGCCTGTGAAGACCGCTGGTTCCGCGGACCGAGTTTTCTACATACGCCCGAGACTCAATGGCCCGCCGAACGCCTTGGGAACGAAACTGAGGAAGAGGTTCTACACACCACCGAGACCGTCGAGACGAACTACCTCTGGCTGCCCGCACCCGATCGTCATTCACGCTACGAGACGCTAGTACGCACGGTTGGACGCGTGCTAGCATTCATCGACATGTGTCGGCGCCGATCTACGCGCCTGGAGCTACGACACATTGAACGAGCAGAGGAACTTTTAGTGCAACAAGCGCACTGTGCCGCCGGCCACGGGAATCGCGAACGTGTCACAAACGATCTGCGACAGCGATACTGGGTGCTTCATCTGCGGCTTACGGTACGAGCAATCGAACATCGATGCAAGATCTGCCACGTGAGAAAAGCAAGACCGAACGCGCCGACGATCTACCACGGGCTCGTCCGGCGGCCTGCCGACGACCGGACCATGCAGCAAAGCCGACCGACGAACGTGGCGCGCCGGACAGGCGCTCGCCGACATCTTTTGGAAGCGATGGGTACGGGAGTACCTGCCGACGCTCACCGCGAGAGGGGAAGCAGCCGGGAGCAACAAAAGCATCGAGGCCGGAGACGTCGTCGTGGTCGTCGACCGAGCGCTGCCGCGGAACGTGTGGCCGATGGGAATCGTCCAGCGCACTTTCACCGGACCCGATGGCGAAGTACGCATTGCAGACATCCGCACGAAGACGGGAATTTTCCGCCGTCCCTGCTACAAGCTCGCCGTCCTCGAGAGGATTGCAGAGAAGGGCTCCGCGAGCTGCGCCGGGGGGAGGATGTTGCGGACGCCGAGCCCGACACCTGCACAGGGCGACGGAGGGACGCGGCGCGGGGCGAGACGGGGGCAGGGACGCGCAGGTGCGCGCCGAGTGCAAGCGCGGTGTCTTAGTGACTAAGTGAAATAGCGTGCCGACCGTATAGATATAAGTGATTTTTGTAAATAAATGTAGTACGCAATTGGAGCTTGAACTGAACACACGTCTTTTGATTTTGCCTGACCATCCCTAAGAACGAGCCAATATACAGTCCACTAAGAAGATAGAAGAACAGAACATTCCTGAACCGTCGAAGTGCCGGATTTGCAGAGAACCACAACATTTCTGGTCTTTCGACGTCGGATCTGAGGAACAACCACAACAATTTTATTAGTTGTCACATATTTTTTTTTTTGTTTTTTTTCTCGTAAAGAATGAGGACGAGATTACAATTATGTGGAAGTACAATTTACTAACTGCTTTCGATATTTAGCACAGACATGTTGAACAGAAATTTATTTATCTTAATTAACAAATTCTAAATATTCAGTAAAAGTGTGCTTTTTATAGCCTCAAAAATGCTTTTGAATGTTACGTCAACAGTTTTCAGAACTAATATCTTATTTTCTAATGAAGAACGAGATTCTTTGCTAAAAACGCGTGACGTGGAAAATGATATGTTGGTGCAATACGTTATTCTGACGATGCAAAACGAACGCACGATATACAAATTGACATTAGCTTAGTGGATACCGTTCCTTGTGAATTCTACATGTTACGATTAGTAAATCTTAACGTAATTGCATTTTTTTTTAGTTGTAATAGAATTAGATTTAATATGGCTGATTTATTTTTTATGAGTCCCGTTACATGAAATATACAACGTGTAAAGGAAAGTTATGATAATAGTAAAAGATGTTAGTCTACCCATCAAAGTGAACCAATTGCAAAACATACTTGTGCGTGCACAATTCGTGAAATAAATTATTGCGTCCTCCATACAACTAGAACGATCACGTGGCCAATTTTTGTATAGAGAACCTTATATTTTTTTCTCGTATTTTGCAAAATTTTCTTCTTTGATAGAATTCACCTTGATGTGTAGACTAACAAAGACCCTTAAGTATTGTCACACCTTTCTGATACACTTTGTATGATTGATTGATATATTATGATTTAATCTCAGAATTTTTTGAAGCTATTGTATAGCTTTTATAACTGGCTATGAGCGTGGCGACCGAATCAAGAAATTCCGCAATGAAAATAAACCTATGACCCCCACTCCGACCGGCACAGCGGTGCGGCGTTGAAAGCCTTGCATTGTCTAACGTCGTTTCAGTTCGGGAGACTACCGCACGGTGTTTGTGTGCGTGCGACTAGACGTATGCGTATGCAATAGCTTTACCGCGGCAGTCCCCGAGTTCCACACGTATTTTTTTATACTTACAGTGTATAAAAGTATGGGCATGGCCACTACAGCCCCCGCCAGCACGTCCCACCAGTGGTGCCTGTGGTCCACCATACGGGAGAGCGCGCAGTAAACCGTGCATGCTAGTAACACTGCTTGAGCTAAGTGCACCGCATTACAGCGAGCTGCTCTTTTGTATAGATAGTACTGAAAATCAAATCAAATGCGTTCATTTGGCTCATACTCGTATACATAGCTTACAAATACGGTAAATGAATCCACTGACACCGAACTAGTTAAAACCGTGTCTCGGTAGGCAGTGGCCTCTCCCTTATAATTGCAAATGTTATGATACATAAAATAAAAATCTTGAATCTTGAATAAAAATTAAACGTCAATCGAGATACATACAATAGCAAAAAAAAAAAACTACGGATTAAAGTAAGTGCTGAATGCGCAAAATGAAATAGACGTTAATGCTATGCAGAATCTTTAGTTCTTCAAAATTGTCCACTCATGGCGAACATAATTGTGAAAACTTCTCAGTATTGCTTTAATTAATCAAATTTACAGTTTAAAACACTGCTGTCGTATTTGTTACCTTTTTCAATGATAAGACATTCAAAAGGACCACTGATACATAGTCTCTCAGTTTTTAAGTCCTGCTGATTATATTTATGCAAGGTTAGCAACCGCGCGAGCGAAGTCGCGGGTACAGCTAGTATGAATCTATAATATAAAAATGAATCGCTGAATGTGTTGCTAAGCGCAAATCTCGAGAGCAGCTGAACCGATTTTGCTAATTATTTTTTTAGAATATTCCTTGAAGTACGAGGATGATTCTTACGGAGTGAAAAAATTAAAAATTTCCCTGAAAAGGTCTAAAAACAACACTTTTCTATACCCCCATACAATTAATTTGTAATAATACTAAAAATCAATTTGAGCTTTAATACCATACCCATAAGGTCTAAGTGTTAGTGGAGAGGTTCCGGGAAGGCAAAGCAATTGAGTGACGTCCGAATCTAATCTAAGAATCGGCTGTTAGGCGGTACGAAGTTCGCCGGGTTGGCTAGTAGAATATATAAATAAATAAATAATCACAATAGTTTTAAATTAATTACAGCCCATACTGATAGACCGATTTTGATGTGCTAAGTGACATTGGATTCGTATTTACCTGCAAATAGTTATCGGCTTTACTTATTAAGATACAGTGATCTGGTGGTCAAGTCTGTTATTTGAATTGTCTCAGAATTACAATTGGATTGTACCAAAATGGCCGTTTTGACGTAGAATAGGCCACAGTAAGTATTAAACATAACATAATTTTTAATACTAACTCTGATCTAATCTATGTCAAAATGGCCATTTTGGCACAATCCAATTGTAATTCTGTGACAATTCAAATAACAGACTTGACCACCTGAAGTTTGTTGCAGTTAGGTTTTTTTAGTAAATCGCTTCTAACCTGCGCAGTATGTACTCGTACACGTACATCATCAAGAGGTTAAAAGCGATTTGAAAATAAGTTTGTGTTTGACGGAAGATATAATTTATTCAATCGTTCAGTCCTTCTGTTTTACAGACTTCCAAAAAGGAGGTAATTGTGTTAGGTTAATGATACTATGTTTGTTTGTATTTGTGTATGTTTATTGATAATGTATGTCAATTGTGAACCAATAAAAAAAACACTCATAATATTCCCGGGGTGGTTCCATATAAAATGTATCCAAATCGGTCTAGAAATTGTTTATTATAACTTTTAAATTTCTATGAGGAGATTATTCTGTCGGTACCTATTCACTTTTTAAAAGTATTAATTGGTTTAAGTCCTTTAGATAAGGTACTCGTAGTCAATACATACAGCTAGAAATACACCCGCGTGTACAGCGAGCGACGTGTGACCGGACGGGAAGCTCTTCGAAGACTCGCTCGACCAGTACTGGTTCTTAGAGCAAGTGTAGCGCGGGACGAACTCAGACCTGAAATTATACACACGATGATGATAAACACGGCGACTAACGGTTTATAAAGAGCCATCGATTAGGGATATACTAAGCCGAATAAAGTAAATTAAACGTTTATTTGCCAAAATTACATAGTAAGGTTTAAGGTTAGTTAACAGAAAAAAGTAGGCACTTTCTAATAAGGTCGAGGTGCTGAAAACCGTCAAGACCGAGGTTTGCTGACGGGTTCCAAACTCGGCGCATGCCGGTATCTTGGACACCCGGAGAAAGATGCGCTGATTATTATAAGTTTTGCGCGCGCTTAAAGGACATTTGTAAAAAGGAAAAACAGAAAAAAAAAGTATTTAGAAATAAGTATGAATGAGGGTGAATATACTCAGGAAAACTATTTATTCTATTTATTTCTTTTGGTAATATTTGGCAACTCTAAAATGACTCCATTTTATTAGGTTACTGAGTGCTTAATTTCGACAACTGCACTCGTAAACTGAAGTAAATTCAGTTTACGAGTGCAGTTTCAACATATGTATTCTAACTTTCTTAGTTATGATTCATTTAAAACCGCCTGCGCCATGCTAAACTATTAACTATAAGTACATTAAATTAGAAACTTCAACGATGTAGCAAAGACTCATTTTATTCAATACCCACATGCATAAATTAAATTGACATTTCGACCACTACCCACATACTCATCCTAAGGAACAACGTTTACTATGGCACCGACTCCGAATTAGAGACAAACAAGTGTTTATAAGCGACTGTAAGATCTTTAGACCCGCGTATCTTAACAAGTAAAATCACGGGAGGCAGCTAGTATAGCCTATGACCATCTGCAGGTGAAGACGAATCTATTGAAACTACTCACATAAACATACAGCAATCCGTTCAGGCTCTAGGGCGTGCCAAAGAAATATACATGCACTCGAAAACATAACCCTCTTTTTTGCAGTCGGATAAAAAGTATTTTTTTTATACATTTGGCGACGATTGATTAACTTTTTCTACGGAACGGCTATTCTATTTTTTTTTTCAGTGGCAAATCCGAATGCTATTGATACTGTGGACGAATTGTAGAAAAATAATTCGATTGATTCGATATACGCTGTGGATAATACGAGTATGTGGACGAATACCTTTAAAGTGCGTTTTTGAAAGAACCTATTTTTTTGAACGCAGGATAAATATTTATAATATTTATTATTATTATATATTTCAAGGTTATTCAGGTAGGCATGTGTTTTTATAAGATAATGCAATAATTAATCTTTTTATCTTTGTACCTACCTGCTAATTTGTTTAATATCTGTAGACTTTTATTTATTATTTTGCATGACGTGACACTAGTATCAAAAAATGAATAAACAATGAACAAAGCAATATCTAATATCAACATATGAATACAAAAAATAATAATTTCGTGTGTAGTTTTAAATTCAATTGATTGATTGAACATTCGATTTGGAACCTAACAATAACGCATTGATTCAAAAATATATTTTATTATAACTCTGATTTTTTGATTGGTAATTCTCTCATCATACTTATTCGAGTCTGGAAAAATTTACTTCTTTTAGTTACTTCGGAATATTGGTACTCTGGTTTAGGTCTTACTTTTTAACTAATCTTATGGGTGTTAATGTTACGAGAATTTTCCCGACGGCTGAACGGTTAAGTCTTCCAGTGGGTTTTGCAGTGGGTCAATAATTTTTTCAAAATAATAACACATGTAGGCCTAAAATAAATCATAGTGGAGCGAATGACACTAACAACAAAAAAATACGTTACAATTTAGGAGGTGATAAGAGGTAACGAAAATTGTATCAGAAACACGAAAACAGTAAAAGGTCGGTGATCCTCTTAACAGTTCACAGATCCACCTACTAGTAAGGAACAAGTAAAAAAAATACTGTAAATTCTTACCCTTGACATGTCAGTGCTTCATTAGGGCTGCATGTGTCAAAGAAGTGAGGTCTCGGGGCGCCCACCGCTAGCTTCAGACCCTGTACTGTAATGAGGTTCAATAGGAACCCAAATATATACTCCTTGTACCAGCGCAAAGCCTGCTTCTTTGGTTTGATTGATTCACTTTGGTGATATTTTCTTTCTATAAGTAACATCTGTAAATGAAGAGATAACGTGAAAATATTATGGGATTTGATTGTTATTGTTTTTTTTTGCTGCTGATTTGCTTTAGTCCGTCAGTGAGTCTGGTTGCCTGGAATTTGTATAGAAATTAATTTCAATAATTTTTACCAGGAGCATTAGCTACTTAATCTTAAAAAATGTGAAAGGATTCCAATAATAGATCGTAAATGTAACCGATTAACGAAATAAGGCTATAAAAAAATGTTACAATTTTTAAGCAAAAAAATTCAAGGCGCAAAGTTATAAAAAAGCAACACAATCAATAGAGCAGTTTTAGGTGGTCGAGATATAGGTACTCTTATGTTTATGTACATAAAACCTCAACTAAGTTCTCGTCATAAAATGACCGCACAGCGCCTTCTCCCAAATGTGTCGAATAGACTACGAGTTTCCGCAACGCATTACCAGCGAACAACGTTGGAACAACTAGTAAATACGTTGCAAAAAAGTTGCGCTCGTAAAGTGTACTTTTTGCAGATTAAACAGGCACTCAATTAAGAACGACCTTGAAATACGACTGTACGTTCAGGTTGCTTATAAGCCACAAATCATTCACTGTCTATTCCTTTAGAGTAAAAAAATTATTTGAAAGACATTGCCCATTTATCTTTATATAGTACGTAGAAGGAATTATTATTACTACATTAATGATGAACTACGCCCCGCCGTGAAGTATTCCACGAGGATAAAATGACACATGGTAAGTAGATATCTACTGTGAAAGAATTTTTAAAATCGACCCAATAGTTTATCAATAAAAAACTCCATGGGAACAATTTTATTGCACATACTTATAAAACATTATAAAATTTTAACTAAAACTATACAAAGTTATAAACTATATGTACAAAAGCAATATCCAAAAATTAAAACTAACTTAAATCTAATCCACTGCCAGTTGGTAGAGTACCCAAAATGCTGGCCGCATTGCCTCGTTGAATGGCAATACTAATGTGTCAAATACTAAAATAAAAAACTCAAATGTGTATTATGTTCTATTTTTAGTATTTATTGCTGAAGCAGCAACTGAAATACATCATCTGTGAAAATTTCAACTGTCTAGCTATCACTGGTAATGAGATACAACCAGGTGACAGACAGATGGACAAATGATGGACAATGAAGACTTAGTAATTAACAGGGTACCCTAATAGGGTAATCCTTTCGGTAGGGAACCCTAATAAATAATACATAACTTCAACCACACATGTTCCAACAAAGTTGAATAAACATACTGAAGATGGTTTTGCTAGACTTGAGACAAAGCTGCTTGCAGTCAATTAGGTCATTTTGACCCCCTGATACTAACAATGTCAGAGATTTAACACATTAATTGTTGGGTAAATTTGTGCAGGTAATGGAAGTTTATAATAATTTAAAATAAGGCAATAAATAATCTTTCATAATCATCATGTTTTTTGTTACAAATTAAAATATATTAAAGTAATATTTAATTAAAATTGGGTAGTATTAATTTGCCTCAACATAAATGAATCATCTAATAAATTTACCTGAGGTATGTATTTGTTTTTTATTTTCAAGGAAATATCATTAAGTAAATTCAAAATACATATTTACTTTCTTATGCAACTAATTATGTATTTAAATTGAAATGCTCAAATATTAGTCATGTCTTTTGGGATAACAATGCCTTTAAGAGTCTCATTACATTGCTGATCATACCCAGTTAACTAATGTTTTTATTTAACCATGAAAGCTAGGTACATGACCACAAGCTCGCTCAACAACAGAAGCCAGCGACACTGTGCCCCTAGATGGGGCATGCCCAGTCTAGAATACACTGGCTCTCAAGGAAGGCTGTCGG
Organism: Ligdia adustata; assembly: GCA_947049295.1. Lineage (NCBI taxonomy): Eukaryota > Metazoa > Arthropoda > Insecta > Lepidoptera > Geometridae > Ligdia > Ligdia adustata. The sequence goes on from OX346229.1 coordinate 10,508,632, forward strand.
AACACACCGCTAGGTGCTTGGCGTCAGATTGTAATATAATAAAGTTATGGCAAATGTAATATTAGTGTCAGGTTATCTCCCAGACCACAACCACAAATAATAATAGAGTTTTGTATTGTATGACACATAACAAAGCATGATTTGCAAGTATGTATGCATGATCTTCTTAGATACTTGTGAACTATAAATATAGTCAAGGTCAAATTACACTGCAGACCTTTTGTGAAGTGATTTTTATTATTCACAAGCAGTAATTAAATAAAAGGTTTAATTATAGCATCTTGTAGTTTGACTCACATCACATACTCTAATGATCTCTTATCTTTTTTGGCAAAAAGTTTTTCAACTGTCAAGTTAAAGGGTTCTATTTGTAACAATTTTGTTCCGCAAGTATCTTCGAAATATTAACTACGCAATGTCCTTGGTTTTATTTACAGATTTGTATTTTTGTACCAGTTAAAATATACATGTGATAAAAACTAAATTACTATTGCTGAAACGAAAGAGAGAGATCTTTTTTGGCTTGGGTGTAATTTTCAAGGTTTGTGAGGACGATGATTACGAAAATGTCAGTACTAGTAACTTTAAAGGAACAATTAAAGGATACTAGTGAAATTACTTCATAATAATTTGTGTTACAGTAATATTAGTTTTATTTAGAAAACTAACGCGTGTTTGATTTATATTGTTTAAGAAAACGGGTTTTCACGTGTACCTGATTGTTGGAAAGGTTCAACTATAGTTTAGTTCACATACGGTGGACTCAGGGATGAAATGAGCCGTTTGTGTCTTCAACGATGACACGTCTCACACTCGACGAAATGCGTCATCGTGACTTATTAGACTCATTGTTATAGTTGGACCTAACAACAATCAGGTACCCGTGAAAACCCGTTTTCTTAAACACTATTAGTTTTGTTTTCAATTACATAGGTACATTGAGATCTCAGTACTAACCAGTATATATCAGAGGTTATTTAACTTTTTAGTTACAGTCTATGTCTTACCATAAATATTTACACATGTGATAGCTAGTTCTGTGGTAATGTCTTGCTAAGGATATTATGTTACTTAAATAATATCTGTAAAATGATTTGATAAATTACATACCGTAGCTAAAGGCAACAATAATATTGTTCCAAACAAATGTTTCATATTGACAGTATCTCCGTTAAATGTGTATGAGAGGGCAGGATCATTGCAAGTGAACCCTCGCTGACCTGCTGGCAGTATGCGCATTTCTATTATGATAAATATTAATATTCCTGAAACATAAAAATAGTATTGAGGTAAGGAAAATAGAAAAGTCATTCATTCTTAACTAATATACATATACATTTATTTTATATTATATTCCCATTATTCCCTTTGATAAGGACGGATTAAATAGCTATGGATATAGCTTACAGCAACTTAATATTAAAGTTTAAAACCTGATTTATGATCTTTTTATGAACCATTAAACAGAAAAAAAATTAAATTTGCTTGAAACTTGGATTGAAATATGATATACACATTCAAAAACATATTACGTAAAAGAAATAGATAATAGAAATATATTGATCAAAGTAGGTAGGTACATACCCCTGTGCCAACGGTTGGTCTTAGACCATAACATTTTCACTTTATCCATTTTACTTAAATCACGGACACAAATAAATACCGATTGTAATTTAGATCTCAGCACCACCACACGGAACTGAAGACACCGGTAAAATATAACTAACTGAAGAGAAGTGCAGTTGCTATGTTGGGTTACGAGCTAAGAAAATTGTAAATTTCAATAAGAATAAAGCTATAAAATGACTTTGTGAGTAACTTTAAATAATTTTCATTATCAATTGCGATCGCCAATCTCATTATTATTTATTGAAAATAATATATATGTAATACCTACATCCAAACTAGACAAAATCAATTAAAATGAAGAAGCTAGCCAGCCTAAACCTTGGATGAAGTATCTCTTTGATAACATTTGATAATTGGTCCTAGGCTTAAGCTAAGCCAAACAATCTGATTTTGATATTTTTGACAGATGACAATTATTGACAATAACAACTGTAAGCTTTAGTGATGTATGTTTTATTTAATAAGACGTCGGACTTTGTCACCGGATGTGAAAACAAACACGCGTATAAGTGAGATTGATCAAGTTTTTGTGTTGAAAAATACCGAATTCCGGAATAATTCTACTCTGAAGTTTATTAAATGGAGGACGTGACGGGAGTTAAACAGGTTCCATCTCTGAAACGAGTTAAACAAGCGGTGATAACAACCCCGGCCAAAAAAACAATCAAAAGTAAAGAAGCTGCTGTAGCTTCCATACAATCTGTATACACACATCCCGAAATGTCAATTTTGGGTATACGAGAGTACGACGTGACTGACTCAGGTCCTTTTATTGTCCACGTATCGCGAGTCGACTCTGACCCAGCCTCAGGTACAACTTTTAGACCGATAAAGTTCGGACAGTTTTTGTTCACTAACAAAATTGATGATATTTGACAAGACGGCATTAAAAAGGTTGGAAGAAAAAAAATTGCTGTTATTTTCAAATCAGCCGCAGGCGCGAATAAATTCATAGATAGTTCTGTGCTGAAGGCTAACAAATATGAGGCAACCATCCCCACATATAATGTTACTCGCATGTGTCTTGTCCGGGGCGTACCTGTGGACTGGTCTCTTGACGAGTTTGTGGAATCTTTACAGGCATCAGGTCCTATCCGAAATGTAAAAGCCAGGCGACTTAATAGAAAGGTAAAAAATTAGGACAGTGTCCGCTGGGAACCCACACAAACTGTGGTTCTCACTTTCCGTGGACAGCAACTTCCTTCACGCGTTTTTTCCTACTATTCATCCTTAGTTGTGGAAACTTACCAGTTCCCTACAATTCAATGCCATAACTGCTGCCGATTCGGCCATATAAAGTCCCAATGTCGCTCCACTGCTCGGTGTTATCGTTGTGCCTAACCTCATTGCGGTGAAGAATGCTCCGTTTCTGAACAAGAATCTTCATGCTTGTTTTGTCGCGTAAACCACTTCTCTACTAGCAGATCCTCTCCGGAACAGGACAGACAAAAGTCTATCAAATTAGTAATGTCTAGGGATGGTATTTCATATGAGGAGGCCGCAGCTCTTTTCCCAAAAGTTGTAAAGCCTTTCAACAGCGCTGTGAAACAAACTACTTCTGTGCCTAGGACCGTAATTCCAATTTCTTCCACCTCTTTATTAGAGCGACCTCAACTTCCCCAACAGTCTTATAGAAAGACTGTTCTAAGAAATCCTCACCTAAGGATATCTCAAAATAAACCTGAGAAACCATTTTCTCAGACTTCAGCCTCTAACATCCAATTTCCTCTGCCAAATGGTCACTTTCTCCAAATGGCACAATCTTATACTCGTGAACTGCCGCATGAACAGCTTCTAATACAGCTTCTGACAGCTATCATTAATATTCTAACCCAAAATTCAGTTAACCTACCGTCCAACGTTGCAAATATGATTACACAAATTGCACCCCTTTCCTCAATTAATAATAGCCCACACCCCAACAATAGTTCAATGGAATGCTCAAAGCTTCCGTCCGAAAACTAATGAGTTATATAATCTTATTAGAAAATACATGCCTGACCTGATAGCTGTCTCTGAGACATGGTTTGATCCCGGTTCTTACTATCTGGTTTCGGGATACAGTTGTCTCAGAGATGATCGCCAGGACGGTTATGCTGGATGTGCTTTACTAGTCAAGCGTAGCTTGACCTTCTCACAAATCCTCCTTCCTTCTCATAGTAGAGCAATTAATGCACTTGCTGTACGGGTATTTAATATATCTAGATCAATTGTAGATGTTACTTACTATGTTTGTGTTAATCTCGATTTAGTTTTAAGTTTTCTTCCTTTGGCAATAAATAAATCATCATCATCATCATCATCATCATTATTTTACTAATATATATACCCAAACCTAGCTGTACCCTAATATCTGACATTTTATACATTATATCATCTGTCCCCTCCCCTGTCATTATAGTTGGTGACTTCAATGCCCATCATACTTCTTGGGGCTACTCTGATTGTGATAACTTCGGCTATTCATTACTTGAAGCTTTCGATGAGGCAAATATTTGTGTTATTAATGATGGTTCACCTACCCGTAGGGTCTCTTCGTCCCAAAGAAAGAGTGCGCTGGATCTTACAGTATGTTCCCTAGCTGCTACTATATCATGGGAAGTTCTTCCCTCAACGCATGACGGTGACCACTTCCCCATAGTTATTAAACTTCCTGTCAAATCTCCTCCTTTGCGCCCCTTAGATCCCCTCCTTAAACACAGGCTTTCAGGTGCTGATTGGGATTTGTACTCCTTCTCACTGGATAGTAAAGTTGATAATTTCCCAAACTCTAATGAAAACCCGCTTCTTTGCTACGCTCAATTCACAAAATTAATCATTTCTTCAGCTAATGATCATATCCCACTAAAAAAACCAAGATGTACACGATCCTACCCTCCATGGTGGGATTCAGAATGTTCATCTGTAGTAAAAGATCGAAATAATGCAGAGCGTGCTTATGATTTATCAATGACTTGGACCAATTATTTAGAATATCGAAGAGCAGCTGCAAAAGCTAGGAAGGTTCTGTCATCAAAGAAAAAACTTGGATGGATAAAGTTTTGTGAAAATCTCTCTCCAACTACACCTTCCGCTCTTGTCTGGAAGCAGATTCGTAAATTCAGAGGTTATCACAACTCTATTAATCCCTCCTCCAACGACACTTCTTCTTGGGTGGAAGCCTTTGCTGATAAATTAGCTCCCCCATTTGTTCCCTTCAATATTCCAATGAATTTATCAAATCATTTTTCCAATAGTAACTTATTAGATGGCCCCTTTTCCATTCAAGAACTTAACCTCGCTTTAAGTGGCTTGACTGACTCTTCACCAGGTCTGGATGGCATTACTTATTCCTTCATCACAAAATCCTCAGATAAAACTAAACTGTATCTCCTGAAACTAATAAATATTTTCTATGATGAAGGAATAGTCCCAGACTCTTGGACAACACAAGTAGTCATTTCTTTATTAAAACCGGGTAAAAACCCATCAGACCCCAACTCTCGACGACCTATTGCTATGTCTAGCGTATTAGCTAAAATCTCTGAACATTTAATTAAAAACCGTTTAGAATGGCTGGTAGAAAACAGAGAAATTCTTGCAAAATCACAATTTGGATTTCTTAAAGGGATGAGTACCCTTGATAACATCAGTATCTTGACTACAGACATTCAATTTGCTTTAAGGAACAAAGATATCCTTATAGGAGTATTCCTAGATATTACAGCTGCATATGATAATGTACTACTTCCGGAACTCAGAAACGAACTGTTGCAGCTGAGTATCCCTGTGAGGTTAGTTCGCTTTATCTGCTGTTTCCTTATGCAACGAATCGTCCTTATAAGAACTCAAGATACTACACTCTCTCCAAGAACAGTCTGGAAAGGTCTCCCCCAGGGCTCTGTTCTGAGTCCCCTACTGTATAGTCTATACACATATGACTTAGATCTATCTGTGAGCTCATTCTGGCAAGTTTTACAATATGCAGATGACCTAGTTTTATACCATTCAGCTAAATGCGTCCCAGAAATTGAGGAAAGATTAAACAAAGCCCTTGCGTATTTAGATGATTGGCTTGTTGACCATGGTTTATCTGTGTCTGCTTCAAAGAGCTACTCAGTAGCCTTTAGAATAAACCATACTAGCCCAGATTACACTCTAAAATACAGAGATGAGTCTATCCCCAAAAAAGATTTTACTAAATTTTTGGGAATAAAGTTATACAGGAAAATTTCTGGGGTCACACACTATGAATATGTTTTGGGAAAATGCGAAAAAAAAATTAATATCCTTCGTGCTCTTTCTGGTGTTTGGTGGGGATCCCACCCTTTCTGTCAAAAAATATTGTACAATGCAATTATCCGTAGCCATCTAGACTATGGAACCTTCTTGCTAGACCAAGCTAATAAATCCGCAATCGATAAATTGTCTAAAATTCAGTCCAAATGTCTCCGTGTTATACTTGGTGCTATAAAATCTACTCCGAAAAACGCCATGCAGGTAGAATGCGTTGAAGCCCCTCTGCATCTGCGTAGACAGCTTCTTAGTGACAGGTTCCTATTTAAATTGGCACAAAACTCACAGCACCCTCTTTTACCTAAACTAGAAAGGCTGTTGGAACTTATTAGGTCCCAGAGATACATCTCGGAAGACCTTGTACCTTGTGTTGTTCGGAGCTATTTAAAATTTTCCCAACTTACTTACCCAATTGGCCAATTTCACTTAAATCCCCTCTTCTCCACCAATTACAATGCTTTGATATACCAACCAAATATCATTCTAGATTTCGGCGTTGACAAAAAATCTATAGAACTAGTTGCAATATTCAATGAAAAAATTAATAGCTTAGGTAATGACTGGCTAATAATTTTAACTGATGCTTCTAAATTATCGTCTAATAGTTATGTGGGTGCGGCAGTATGGATACCCAGATACAAAATAATACTTAGTTATAAATGCCCGGATATTTCTTCAGTTTTTACTGGAGAAACAATCGATATTTTAGAAGCAATTCTATATGTAGTCTCGCATAAAATTGCTAAATCAATTATTTTTACAGATTGTAAAAGCTGTCTGCAAGCTATAGTGTCTAATCAGTTTAGAAGTAAAACTAAAGTTGTTCTTAAAATAAAGGAGGCGTTATACAAATGTTCCCAACTTGGGTTGAGTACAATACTGGAATGGATTCCAGGTCACACAGGTATACCAGGGAATGAATCAACCGACTAATGTGCTAAACAAGCTGCTTTAATTGGTAATGGTGACTATTTTAGAGTGTACACACATGATCTGGTTACTGTCTGTCAGCCTTTAATGTTACAGAACTGGGATGCGCTGTAGCAAGAGTCTAAAAAGACTAAAGGAAAATTTTATGGTCAACTCTAAAACTCCATCCCTCGTAAACCATGGTTTTACAAATTTAAGAATGTAAATAAAAAACGGCTTCAACTATTTGTCGCTAGAGGCTGGGTCACTGTTGCTCGCCTGTTTTTTTGGCCAAGATAAGAATTCGGGACACTTCTCTCTGTGAATGTGGACTTGATGATGTTATACTGGAACACATTTTCTTTGAATGTGTTAATCTACGATGCTCCTTATATGATATCCTCCCTCCTGAAATTCCTCGCCCTACTAATATTGGTTATCTGCTCACCTTAGTTTTCACTCCTTTCCTTAACATCCTTAGTAAATTTATTGTCATTAATAATATTAGGTTGCAATTTATATTAATATAGATATAATTATTGCTTGATATAGATATAATAGATATAATTACTATTGTATATTCTATTTAATATATATATCAAAGGTATGATATTCATTCATATTGGTGCTGTTTTGTATTGTCCTGTGCCTGTGTATTGTGTTGTCTTTAGTCTTTGTTTTTCAGATCTCTGATGTACAGGTCAATCAAGATAAATTGATCAATCTCCGTCGCTTGTTTTACGTTCTGACCACACGTGACATTGGCGAAATTGTGGCACCACCACAGAAGCCACCTAATATAAAAAGTTGAAGTTGAAGTTAATAAGACGTCATACGATTAGTTTTTATAGGTTTCATTGATTATATTAATTATCAAGACAAGTCAGTAGGCAAGTAAAAGTAAAAAGTAGATAAGACATGTCTTGGACAACGTCTAGGCCCATTCCCTAGTGTGCTCTTTGGCTTAGGCCTAATCCAACTGTCAACTTTGAATTCCATGAATTTTCCTCTGCTTCTCTAGGCCATTACTTGGGCAAACTCATGCATTTACACAAAAAATCAAGTTATGTACTACTTATCTACCATTATACTAATAGTTCTAGAAGAAGTACAATTTTTTTTAAACTCTTTTTTTACTAGTTTTACAATGAACGCGTGGAAAATTCATGGAATTCGGAAGGTGTATTATATACCTCCGAAATGATCCTATAAAAATGTTATTAAAATCGATCATATTCTTTGATTTTTAAATCAAAGTAAATAAGAAAAAAAATTATCGCCGCCTACCGAATTAAAGACTACATACCTAAAAAAACAAAATTCATGTAAGTAGTTACAAACCTTAGGTACCTTCTTTGAAAAAAGTGAGTTCTTCAAATACCTACCTACTGTTAATTATGTGATAATGATGGATAATACATACCTGGCTACGTTGTGTCTTTGAAGTAATACCTAGAAATAAGAAATAATCCATTATTGATTATTACTAAAATTAATAACCTACTACCTACGTAATGCTAATAAAATCAAATCAAATCCATAAATGAAGACCTGATTTACGTGAAACCATACAGACCGGCCCCGACTCAAGCAGAAGAAATAAATCGAGAATTAGAGGAAACGCTTTACGACAATGTTAAAAAATCTCATTCCCCGTGGAATGTTCCGGTACATTTAGTCAAAGTTTTCTAAGATTTAGTTCCAAAGAAAATTGACGCGACTAGAAGAGAAGAGCGAAAACGAACTTAGAAGCTACTTTTAAAATACTCATCTGCATAAATTTTAAACCATTGTGTCTCAACTGGTATATACTTACATCAATGGCATATGCACGTCTGCAGTTAAAGTCGAAAACAATTACACCTAGCACATCAAAATCGATCCATCGCTTGAGGCGGTAGAAGAGTCATATTATAATTGATACATACTTACATAAATATATACAATAATACACGAGCAAACAAAAAAAAAAAACTTACTTATACTTTAAAAAAATTACCCCTTATATTGGGCAGTCGGGTGAAAATTAATATAATTCTCTATACCTAGTCAACGTAATGAGGTTAATTATGTTAGTTTAACCTTAGGAAAATATAAAGTCTAGTTTAGTTCTACTCTAGATCTTGGGTTTAACGGATGACAGTAATAAAATTGTCCCAGGCGCTTACGTCGTACTTATATTAAAAGAGTTGATATTAAAATATGTCCAGTAATATTTTTGTAGCAATTGAGATAATAATTTTACTTTAAAGACTCTTTTATTCGTACACCACTATAAGACATATTTTAGAAGATTATATAAGTAAAAATATCGAATAAAATAATGACTATCATCATTGCTCTCCAAACACGGCAGGCACGCCGTGAACTTCGTATTAAATTAGGTACTTACAGATATTAAACATTAAAAATCTGGTTTATGGTGTAATAGTTATCATGACATATTTTCTATGTCTACGTTATGATTGTTTTGTTCAATTATTAGTAATATTTTACTATATTTTTAATCAGTTAAGAGAGGAAGATGGCATCGTGTGAGAGAGGCCTATACCCAGCAGTGGGATAAGCAAGGCTGTGGATGATGATGGTGCCTTTAAACATAATGACTAATGATAAATTAATGACAATTTTTTTCTGATTATTAGGTTGTTAAGGATAGATAAGAGAGTTGAAGATATCTTAAGCTTTATTAGCTTAGTTAAGTAACGACAGCTAAAAATCCTCACGAAACTTTTTAAATCCTGTCAGCGAAGCTTTCCGCACTCTCGAGAATATTAATGTATTATTATCCATATTGTGAATGAAGTAGCGCGAATTCAATTGTTTAATAATAATAAATGTGTAAGTCTCCAAAATACAGGCATCATCTTTCAGTTTGGGACCCACTAGTAATCTATTGTAACGGATTCACAATGTAGTTAGACAATGTATAATTATTTTGTACTAGCTCGTGGTTTGTAATTTCCTACTTATAATTTAGAAATAATTTGTAATCTGTATTTATTTGGTAAATAAACATTATCTTATCTTATCTATTGTAATTAATATTTTCTTTTGCTCACATCTTCAGGTCAGCGATATGGACTCACCTCGGTAAGTACTCGTTTGTAAGTAAGTACCCTACTTAGATTACAGCATCAGGTCTTACGCGATGTTTATTGCTTAAATCTGTTTTATACAATGGTTCATTGTTACATGAATTTAGGTTTTCTATTTAGTATTGCAAGCTAGCCGTAATCGAAACGTAACATGGAAATCAAAACAAAAATCTTTAAATTAGGTCTTGTATCTCGCGACAAATTTAAACAATAAAAAAGTTTCAAACTTAGAAACCCCATTTGAACCCCTTCCTCAGTACACACTTTATTATTACACTCTCGAAATCTCATGTCTCTAGGTTCAGCAGCCTAAGTATATAGGCTCTGCGTTGATTCCTGGAAAACATCAGTCAGTCAGTCAGTTAGTCAGGTACCTATTCTTTTATATATAAATATACAGGTAACATTTTACCTATATACCGTACTGTAGTGACATAAGATGTGAGCATCGGCAGTCGACATTGGAGCGGAGTGAGTTTTAATAAGCCCCTCAGTTAGAAGCAGCTACAGTACTATACGATGAAATTAAATTTTGACAGACTTAACGCTACGCTCGTTCTGTTAAGCAAAAGGGTTAAAAATACCCGATTATACAGTCTCTTTATAAACGCGTCTCATTTTTGAGCGTCTTTTGTCTTCTTTTATCCCATAAAGATCGTCTCGCGCCAATGCAAGACAAATGACGCTCAACGTTGAGGCTCGTTTATTCGTTTTTTTTGCATATGTACCTAGTAGCAGAGAGGTTGCGAATATCGCAAATGCAAAAGTTTCGCGTCAATAATTGATAAGGGGTGGCATGCGGTTGATGTGTCGCACAAGCTGCTATACAAAAGAAATTGGGTGGGACCTGCAATCGGCAGTACTCTTCGACTAATAGGAGCAACGATCCGTTTATCACTTGTTTATTTCTGCTACCATATATTTTTATTTAAAATAAATCAAAATCTACATCCGTATAATATTAATAGTAATATTGGTCAAGTCTGTTATTTGAATTGTCTCAGAATTACGATTGCGTTGTGCCAAAATGGCGGTTTCGACATAGAATAGATCAGAGTTATAGTATTAAAAATATATTTTGTTTAATACTAACTGTGGCTTATTATATGACAAAGCGGCCATTTTGGCACAATGCCATTGTAGTTCTGAGACAATTCAAATAACAGACTTGACCACCTGATTCGTAGTATTAGTATGTACACAGATCATCTCATAACACTTAAGCGGTATGAAGGTATGACGGATAATGAAAAATTCACATTCGTCGTGACTAATCCATAGAACACTAACTTCAACAATACCCAGATAATTCTAATCAACTACGCATTTAAAATGTAGCCATCGCATTACAATTTTATCCCGCACAAGAATTAAATGAATTATGAGGCCTATGCAGCTGTCCATAAACAACAAAGAAAAAAAAGAAACATCTATATATCGCATTCAATTATTTTTCCCCGCGTACGCATAACTTTTTAATTTTACTTTTTTTATTGCTTCGTGTGTGGTCACGGTAAACTTTTTATACGGTAAGCCATTGGGATGTTGGCCAACCGCAACTTCTTATAATCTACATTAATTTACTGCCGGGAATAGATAAAATAGACTGCTTTTGGATTAGTATTAATGCACGTGAATATGTTGGGCACATTACTTAGCTGCGATAACAGTTTTATGTAAGTTGGCTGTGAGATTTGCCTATCAAGAGTTTAGTAACGCGGGATTAGCGGCAATTTAGGTAACTATACCTACTTACTTAGTCTGTTGTGGCTCTAATACGCATGGTACCTATGTAACTGCTTAAATCTGAAGAGAACATTATATAAATATACGCATCAGTCCATAGCGTCCCACGCCTGACTGTTCTTCCCTGTGAAGAAGGCCATAGTTTACCACGCTGGCCAAAGTGCGGGTTGAGATCTTCACTTATCTTCGCAAGCTATTTAACCTTCTTCAATAAGCAGGTTTTCTCGCGATAATTTCTTTCACCGTTTTCGCAAGTGTCTGTGTCAGATATTAGGTATTACGTGCATTATAAAAACGTATAGTCCGTCTGTGTATTTATTATACATTAAAACTTGCAGAAGTTGCAGAATCACAAGTTTTGCAATAAGTAGGTACTCAAACAGAGACGCCATTTTTTCAGCGAACGCGGGAAAATTCTAGAAGAGAGATTCCTGATTCTATGAAGAAAACAGCATTAGAAAGGATTTGTTTCATTTTCAGCCAGGACGGTGTAGGTCTACTACAAAATGTCTAGAGATGTGATTACTATTGTGTATAATAAAATGATTTGATTAATTTTGTACATTTCCATAAGTTATTTTATTTAAATTTGGTAGATAGATTCCTAACGTATTTATGGTAATATGTACACTGTCCTGGCCGGAGCTCCAAACATTTTTGAAACATCTCTTTTTGACATAACTTGGACTAAATGTTTGGACTGGTTTAAACATTTGTGCGCATAAACATGTCTGTTTGATCTCTGTCTGGGTGTTTAGTATATATATATAAGTATGTATTTATGTATATAAGTATGTATATCACTCATAAGGTTAACATAGCACAGGCTTTGCCTAGTTTGGGACCTGAAGACCTTTGTGTGACATTGTCCCATATTACATTTTTGAACTCTGCACGGAAAAACTTTTTCACAAATTGTAAGTAGCATAAAACACTGTAAGTGAAGATTGTAAAAAGCTTTGTTAGCACTTTAAAAAGAAAGTGCGATCACTTGCTTATTGGGTTGGGCGCGATTACCAGTTCTGAAGCTAAAACCAGAATAAACATGGATGGATATACGAATAATTGTTTGCCCTTCCGTATGTAAGTTTACACGTCTAATTTGGTATGCAAGTGTGTTGCCGGGAGATGTGGAAATAGATTAAGTAAGTAGGTACCTAATTTGGTTTAACTAATCTAGTAGAACCGACATCAAATAAAGAACGATTGATTTTCACCTATGACGCCTGTAGGTATAGATTTAGTTTTATTTTTTTGTTAGAGTATATTTTATTGGTCCCATATACCTAATAAATTAATAAAAATGAGTCGTGTAGCTTAATTTATTAATCTAAATTAATATTATAATTAACAATTCACAGGAAGCTTCCCACCAGGACTTCTCATCAAACACAACATACTCAGCCAGAAGACAGATATTCAAACTCATCGTTCAAAAACCAGCTTCGACCAGAAATCGATTCCGGTACCGCTGGATCTCGAAACAACCACGGCGGTCGTCTGTACAACTTAGCTAGCTGGCTGAACTAAAATCGTCTTCTTCCTTTATTATTTTTACTATACATTAAGTATATTGTATAAAACATGTAATTCAATTTTTATATTACTTACTATTAAATCATCGGCAATATCGACATCGATATCCGTTAGTAGGTTGGTTGAGGTACCCATGTTTGTATGTTTCATAGAAATTACGTACTTGCGTAACAGGTCGTTTCCGACCAATCTGACGAAACTTGGAAACGTTACATTGGCCGCAAATAAGTTTAGCTCGCGAGGTCGATAGGCACTACTAGTTTATTTAGATAGGAAGTTTGGTTCTTAAAACACGTAATTACAAAATATATACTTACCTCCTGATTCGAATAGAAATTAAGTTGGATGTTTCCAATATTAACCAAATGTCCCTCTACTCCAGTGACACACGCCGCGAAATAAAAAACCAACAAAGGGCCCGATTAGCGGTGAAACTGACCTGTCGACTGTTTATCTTACACTCGAGTTTTATAGCTGTAGCCTTACTGCAGCCATTGACTCACGCGTTTCATGTTAGACTGGAAATTTCATACAAAATTACGCATAATATTGATAGCAAAGCATCTATGCTTCGAGACTAGCAAAATATTTATTCATCTGTCAGTTTGTATGTATGGATGTTTGTCCGCAATATATTTCGTACTCGCGCACAGGTCGTAATTTCCAATCAATCTTGACGAGGGTTGGTTATAATTAAAGGATTTACAATTTTTGAGATTGAGGTCCCAATATATATTCTTTAACTCCAAAAAAGGGATAGTTCTCTTGTGAATACAATAAGTCCAAAAGAAAACTTTATGACACGGTGAACAAGGTTTATAATACTGTGGCAGCAATCACAATCGAATACGTTATATTTCCATAGTTACGGGTTTTTCTTCCTTTCAGACGAGTATGACACTTTATACTTGAATATTTTGGAAGCCATTTCTTTAAACACGCAAATTATTGTGGTCACGAGATCAACAGTTCGCAGAACTCCTGAACAACAGAACAGTTGGTAACTTATTAGGTGCCGATTAAAAATCTCAATATTTAAATATCACACTTTTTTCAAGGAGAAATGGTTAAGTAGTTTGTAATCGAACTTGTATATATTAAATGGTAAGTATCGTTTTGTCGATATACAGGTAAGAGTCGATGGGTTTCTCGGAATCAGACAATCAGGCATTAATAATATGAGTATTCTATCTCCATTGAATAGCTGCGCGATCAGCTATAATATATTTGCCTGACTAAATTGACGTAACGGTATCTCCAGATACAAGTCACAACGCATTTTTTTTTATCGACAATTATAGCTAGGTATTATAGATTTATAGATACCCAGCAGGCGTCAAAATTTTGAGAATATGATCGCTTATTGATTATTTGATCGCTATCTATAGGGACACCACAAGATGGCCACCAATAGCCATCCCAAGCGACTCAGTAAAGAGGTCGATGGTTTTTAACTTCGCCGTTGTCTTGTAGCCGATGGCAATGGCTTCGTGCTTTGTTAAGCTTGTCTTAGCTTGTTGACAGATGTAAAACACAAAGAATGTAGGAGGTGTTGTTTTAGTCGGAATAAGTGGTGATAGAGATGGGTGGGCATGATAGAGCAATGTGTGTACCAATACCTACACTTAAAAGACATTGTGAGTCTTCCCATTAGTCCGATTGAGATTGTTTCCATGGTACAACCATGCTCACCATATGCGACACCAATCAAAATTGAATATCGGTGTAACACATCCATTGGACTCAATGGGATATTAAGACATGTTACTTATTTAAAAAGAAGTGTTTACTGGCTTCCTTGCGACAATCGCCGATAGAACTTTTTCAGTTATTTCGATTCAAAAATCGAACACTCTACCGATTTTAATACAATTCAAATGGGGCCACTCAAGAGCATGCCCTTACAAAAAAAAAGAATTACGTGTCATATGTCACGTAAAAAAAACATATAGTCGAATTGAGAACCTGTTCTTTTCTGGAATCGGTAGAAAATACCGGTGTCAATAGTCCCATGGGACATGCACTTCCTCTTTCTCTTTGATACTTATCAAAGAGAAAGAGGAAGTGCATGACCACTTCGTCCTGTTCATGTTGCTGAAGATGGAGAACAATATATTGTTCTTATGATATGAAAAAAACTAGCATAATTATTGCACTTCAGGACCATTAAAACTTCCGACAGGGCGAGCACGAAGTATTTATAAACATGACTGCTTAATTAACTTCTTAGGGACCTAAAAAGTTTCGTTATGATGTCATCAAAAAAGCACCTGTCTCCGCAGTTTTACTATTTCACGAATGACGTCATAGCTAAGCTTTTTAGAACAAAACAAAAAACGACGGCAAATCTTTTAGGTACCCAATCATTCCCCAAGCAGTCATGCGTATAAATACCTCGTGCTGCACTTAGTTTTATTGGTTTAAATAATTATAAAGTCACATTATGCACTCTCTATTAAATATTAAATATATCTACTGTATCATGCAGTCTGTACATGCTTTCTAATTTTCCGTTTTTATTTAACTTTACTAAAAACAAACAGAATATTGAAACGAAAAGTTCAATCAACTCTAACTTAACGTTTACTCGCACACAACTTATTAATAAGTATAACTTATTAACATATTATTACTATAGTTGCATAACCGCGGTGTGGGTTACAACATAACATTATGTACTTATATTCGTGTTTATTTAGCTGGCGACTAGAGTGCCATTGATGGGTTCGAGCGTTGGGAAAGGCTGGCATCTAATATGATTTTAGAGCTGTTTTATAGCATTGCAGTTGTCAAGTATATTGAAAAGAAGCATACACTGGGAAAGAAGATTTTTTGTATAGCTAATCATAAATATCTAGATGTCGTAGGCTATGATGAGTGTCGTTCTAAAATAATGCGGAAATACACCGACACTTATCACCAGAATATTACAATACAATAGGAGTATAAGAATTTCTTTCTTGTCACCATTCAGGTACAACATTAAAGATATGACAGATACAGAATAAAACAGATACAGAATTTTACTGCTATATTTTGATGATGTCAGAGTATAATCCGTACTTTTTGAATTCACGTCATTTACGATAGCCATTTCCTCAGTGCATTAGGCAATTAGTTGTGTTAGGTATCGAGTTATATTTTTGCAAAGCAATTATTTCCTTTCAAGTCCGATTAAAGACTGGTTTTATTATTTCTAGAAGAAAATGGAAACATCATTTTAAATCACTTGAAAACTTAAACGTACTTAAGTAGGTATTTTATATATTTGGAGTATACCGTTTAAGAGTTAAGTAGGTACAGTAAGTTTAAAAGTACTTCATTTATTTAGAGATTTATTTTTCTTTTTACCCGACTGCGAAAGAAGGAGGGTTATGTGTTTCGAGTGTATGTATATATGTATATTTCTTTGGCACGCCTTAGAGATTAAACGGCTTTCTCGTATTATTATGTGAGTGGCGTCAATAGATTCATCTTAGTCGTGAGAGTGACACTGGGCACCTACATCAAAATTTAAAAAGAAAAGAAATTAAGGATGATACACAGGTTTAACGATTTAGCAATCGGCTTTTTTTTCGAACTCGCTTTTTAACACTTGTTTGGGACTGTAGATATATTTTAGCAATCACTGGACGTCCTTCCCAACAAGCCCGGCTAAGTAACCACAGCATTTATTAGGCAATAAGTTAAATTAGCCACGTATGCTTATCAGCTCATCATATTATAATCGTTGTTAAACGCGACACCTGTGTGACACTCATATTATTATTTTATATGTGACTTAAAAGGCACAGTTTCGCCGTATTAGTGTAGTTGTAATAATAATTCTTGATAGTGAATTTTAGTGCAAGTTCTATCATTAGAGCTAGTGGGAACAGACCGCAAATGCTATGTGTAAAGAACACATGAACAAAGTGTCTTCCCCTTAATATGAAGAGAAACTATATGTGTCTACACATATAGTTTAATCTAAATTAAAATTACTTATTACCCTTACGCTAGATTGTAATATTATTAAGGTATAGGTACCTAGATGGCTATACACTTAAATTGAAAAATAAAAATAAAATGAGAAAAAGAACCTATATGTTGCTCAGTCATTTCATCAAATCCCCTTTAATTTGAATCTCAAATACTAAGACTAATTATGTTATCATTACAGTAAGAATCATTATCATCAGCCAGAAGACCTCCACTGCTGAACATAGGCCTCCCCATTAGAACGCCATTCCAAACTACAAGCTGCCAATTGCATCCACTGGTTGACTTTCACTATGTCGTCGGTCCACCCACCGTAGTACCAAGTAAGTATCAAACGGTTGTAAATTCTAGTAAATATATACGAATTCTTGTAAATATATACGAATTCTAGTAAATATATACGAATTGCATTTCCTTGCGTTTTGTTTGTTCTGTTGTAAGTGTACAATCAAAATTAACATTGGATTTAATTGAGTTAGCGCCAGCTGTATGAAAGTGGACCATGCAAGAAGTATGGCTTACAAGAATAATTACGGAATTTGAGTTAGGACTAACCATATTAAATCGACTGGGGGTTATAAGTTTGAACTATCTGTGTGTGTGTCTGTCTGTAGCATCGTAGCTCCTCAACAGATTTTGACTGTGTTTTTTTTTTATGTTTGAAAGGTGCATTAGTTGGGAGTTTCTAAGCTAGATATGTTTGATGAAAGTCAGTACAAGATGGCCGACGTCACAAAATGACGAATTACGTATTTTTTCATAACTCTCTGATTGTTTATATATTATACACACAATGGGAATGTTACACTCCATTCCCTATACTCATTGATACTGAACTTGCATTTATCTGTAATTAAAAAAATTGCATGTTTTTACAAGTCTCTAGGTACCTACATCGTACAACTGCAACTCTTTATCAGAGATTTGCAGCATACATGTAGCCCGATCTATAATTTGCTCTAGATCATATTATTATTATTATTATTAAAAATACTGACATGAATTATTCCGTAGCCATTATGTGAAACCTAAGTACAGTGCTCGCCACGGATCTTTATGTTTGTGAAGTTAGCTGGCTAGCGTCTAGCGGCTCCCCGCCCGAGCCCCTGCACCGTTTGTGTACCGTTTTTTCTTCATTGCGCAGCCATTTGTTGCTAACTTCACAAACATAAAGATCCGTGGCGAGTACTGTACCTACTCGTATTTACAAAAAATATATCAGATTATTTGCCAATATGAACAATTATTATTCCTAAGAACCGTTGTCGTATTTTAGCAATATTTTCGATATTATTAAATGAACTACATGCTTAATTTCTCGGACGAGTATTTAGAAGAATATTCCTAAAATAGAATTTTCTTGTATTGTATCCAGGGCAAGTACCTTTTTTTTACCAAAAACGAAATGTCTAATTACAATAAAAAAAAGCTATATATAAGATTTAAATATAATCCAAGCCAAATAAATGTAATAGCAGCGCGTCCAGAATGCTAGCTTTTTATGTGTATCAACTATGATGATGATTATCTGCGATGCATTCTCTGTGGAGGCGTTTTTAGTCACGATCATGAATGAATTTGTTTTCTGTTCATTCTTTGTGCATTATTTTCTGTGAAGCTTTGCAACAATGTTATTTTTTAAAACTATTATTTTTAAAAAGCAGTCCAAAAAACCTTTCTTGGAACCCAGTCATGTTGGTAAATTTATTTTCAATACTACCTCAAATCCCATAAGTTCTTTCTTGATTGAAATATATTTACTTATGATTTAATACAAAGTTTTATTAATAATAATTAGGTAAGTAAGTACTTATATTTTTTTTATTAAGTATCATCGACTCAAAATGCGAATCAATACCTATGTACCTACCTACTACCTGTACTAATGTATGTAATCTACGCTTTCAGTTTCCCACGATGCAATTTTTTAATATCAGTTAAATTTGCGATACTCAGTTACCACGAGCGTTTCACCATGGTGACAGAATGAGCAACAAAACTTTTACGTTAACAAACACAAGCAAGCTCAGTTGTCAGCATTTAATTGTAATACAAAAAGTATGAGCGTTCGTTACAATATATACTTACAGGGTTATCGGTTAGGAGTGTACTTAGCCGAAAGTGGGTCACTATTCTTATCCTAAGGTAAAAGTAACTTTGTAATTACATACAATCTGATACGATTTATATAAGATTATCAAGTTATTTATTCAGATTGTATATCTCGGAAACAGTTAAATAAAATTAGAATGTCAATGTTTCCTTGCTTTATAGGTTCAACAATAACTGTGTTCAAAATTTGGAACTTATAGGTTAGCTAGAAGTTATCTTAGAATTCTGATGATCGGTGAGACAGGGAGTGAATCAGTTACAAAACTAAGAAACTTTGAATTGATATAATTCTTAAAGCACTGGTCCAAATTGTATGTACTTTGGATAAATATCTAGAGATGGATGGATGGCCTTTGTTAGTCATTAAATTTTGGGTTTTCTAGCTTCTCCCACAACGAAGCTACAGGCTCGAACTGCTTCGAGAAAAAGATGGTACGGCCGTGCCTTGTTTTGCTCGTCTTGGCTGGGCACTACCGTGCCCCCAGATGATCGTGTCTCCTTATAACTAAAACACAAGACAAACAAGTCTCAAAAATGATAGAAAATAATAAGTAATAAAACTGCTGAAGTTCTTTGGCAATTTTTTATTGTACTTTGACTTGCCTGAATTTTTTAGTTATGTTTTTCGAGGTTGTATACGAGTATATGTGTATATTTCTTTGGCACGCTCTAGAGCCTAAACGGCGTGTTGTATTTTTATGTGAGTGGTATTAATAGATTCGTCTTAGCCGTGAGAGTGACACTGGGTACATCAAAATAAAAAAAGGAATTAAGGATGATACTCAGGTTTAACGATTTAGCAGTCGGGTTTTTTCGAACTCGCTTCTAACCACTTGTTACAATCTATGGGTAGTATGTAGGGTTGTATTCGCTAATTTATAGTCCCCCTCGATACAAAACAAGTCGGCTGCAAGTGGCGGCCAGCACGCGAGCCATTGTGTTTGTGGTTTGCATCACTTCAAGCTATTTCTATTTAAATTTATAAGATTGTCGACATTTTGCTGGTGCTTTTATTTAAGAACAAGTAGAAAATATTTTATTTTGCAAGATTTTATAATTTAAGGCTAGTTTTTATTAAACAGGCTTATAATGTATTTGGAATTGATGGCTGTACATAATTTAACACTGTTTGATTGACCATATTCTTTTACTTCTGATTATTTAAATTTCGATATATAAATTTTATAAGTAATTTATACGCAAATGCTTATTTATATTGTTTAAGAAGATATGAATCAACCACGCCTTAGTTTTCTTAATAAAATACTTATCTAAATTCTAATAGAATCTTTAACATTAAATATATCGTAGATACATAGTAACGGAACTTTTTGTAGCGTTGTTTTTTTTTTGGTGTCGTTATGGGGATGTAATTCATGTAAGAATCACGCATTTTCTCAACACTACCTATGTTTGTGCGATATGCGAGAGTTCTCTAGTTGTTTAGAAATAACCCAGAATCTTATCACAGGATTAATTGCTTGCATTGTTTCAGCCGCATACATCACGTAACTACTAAAGTTAATAAGTACCTAAGCAACTGCAGTGGAGCATTTCCGAAATCTTCAAAATAACATTTCTATTTACTGTGAATTCCTGAGACATTCGTGCTATTATATATTATTTATAACGAATTAATATGTGTTGTTCCAAGCTAAAAGGATGTATAATATTATATTTTTATTTATGCTGATTGCTGTAAACTACTGTTTCTTAATCTCTATTCCCGCGGGTTCAATAATAATGAGTGGCTGTTACAAACGTGTGATATGCGTTTTGTACTTACTTGATTTTATTTTATTTTCGTGCTTTGCGGCGTCAGTTGATTGTCTAAAGAATATATTTTGTTCAAAACGTTGTAATTTTGGGGTGCACCCCATAAAATTTATATTTAGTTTTTTTACTATACGAATTCACCGGGCTGAGCGAGTCGCTAATCTAGTTACATATGACATTTCAAGCTCAAGACGAATTAATAAGACAACAATAAAACATAATAAGTAATAGCTCTTATAAATTAGAACAACAATTTTGTAAACTTTACAAAATATACCAGCCATGTAATGAATACTTTCGAAAGTACGCGAGGCAAGTTCAAGAACCGACAATCGCAAAGTGGTGATGCCATGCGCGTGGTTCGGGTGGCAATCACAATTTATTGTTTTCATAAGATCAGATCCTTTTTGATTATTTGTAAAGCTCCTCTTTTTACTACTACTTATTAAAAAAACCTGATTAAAAAAATACACGCACATCGGCGAGAAAAAAATTTACATGCTTAAGAAATGTATGCTTTATTAGTAGCAGCAAAACTTTATGGTGAAGACCAGACAAGATTTCCTGTTAGAAATATGTTTATAGAAAATAGAGGTGGATTGTTTATTTACGACCACTTCGGAATCCCTTTGTTCGCCCCTTAAGGCAAAGCATCCGTTTGATGATAATTTTATTAGTAGCTTTCATCTCGCGAGAAATATTTTTAAGCCATTTTTGACTAAGAGCTTTTTATCTATGTCTGAAATGAGTCTGTATTTTTTTAATTTCAAAAAACCTACCTACATATAAAAATAAAACAAAATTATAAGAAAATAAAATAGAAACAAACAATTTTATTAATTTATTTACTGAACACATACTAAACAAACGCACTTCTTCTACACAAGACAAATAATTACAAAATATTTACAATTTTCCTAGACAATTTTCAACGTTAAAAAAATAAAGCTAAATACTAAATGCAAGGGAATGTCAATGTATACAATCTTATTAGAGAAAGAACATCTACAGAAAAAGTTATTAATAATATTTTATGATAACAATTTCCGTCATCGATCAAGGGGTGGGTACACATTATAGAGACAATAAATTAATGTTATTTTCATTAAAAATATATTAAAACTTACGACTAGACAGGTACTGTACAAGAATACTGTTTAATTTTATGTTTATTTAATTTTTCTTTTAAATTATATCAGTGTGTGTAAGTAGAAATTAACTTCAATTATCAAAAATAAGATTATTTACTCAATTGCAAACATGTTTATATAAAATTCGAGTAATTTCAGAAACATCTAATTCACTGGTTAAAATTTTGACAAAAGCCCGAGATTCTCAAACTTAATTTTGCCCCGTTTTTTTTCCAAAGTCAGGTATGACCGCAATTAAATATAGTTAAATAAAAATATGTATAAATAATGTTTTAAATTAAATACCACATTTAGAAAAAACTAAGTATTATAAGAACAAATGTAAAGAATTACAGAATATAACTTACAATTACTAAAAAGCTTAAAAAAATAATTACAGCTGCCATTTAATATACCGCTATAAAAACTAGGCATTATCACGCACTCACAAAGAGGTCTACAATATATATATATATATAGGTAATATAATTATTGTTTTATTTACTCTACTGATATCTCTACTATTCTGCATACAACTCCAGCAGGCGTAAAAGATAAAATGGAATTAGGCTAATTTGAAAAACGACATTTCTTTTTACAATGTTTAGTAACCTGACAATTCGGAGAATATATAGAGAAAATAGAAATCAATAGTTGTAAAACAACAAATTCAAATCATCACGCGTTGAATTATTTACATGTATTTCTAACGAAGCTTTTTGACTATCTACAGTTGCAATTTGCAATTATCAAATTGCGTTTTACTTAAAAACTTACCACCGAAAGAGCAAGACCTACTTACTTATTTCCTAGACCTTGTCATTGAATATAAAATAAGATATAACACATAGATTATTTCAGAATGAGTAATTTCTGAGTATGTATTGATACAAACTCAGAAATTATTTAAATATTGAATCTGAAAATATAATTTATGTTTCAAAAGTTTTTGTAATATTTGTTAGTTACAGAAGTAAATGTTGATGGCTTGACATACCTTGCATTTCATTCTTTTCATAGAATGGATTGTAATGGACTCTTACGTAATCTTAACCACCCTTTGTTTTTTGCTACTACTTTCCATTCGAATTATATGGCTTGAACGCATAATTTGTAAAAAAAACTTTTTAAGGCTAATCTTTCTGCCCTCTGCCCCAATGCGCGAACTCACTTACCAAGAAAAAGACTTGCTGCCCGGCTAGCTTTAGTATTATTATCAGACAACACATAAACAAACACCAATAAAAAAATATAAAATAGGTTGTACTATATTTTTGCATACCCACATTCCTAATTTTTCACTTGCATTGGTTTAGAAGTAGGGCAATGATGTTCGTTTGGCTATTGCTTTCCAAAAAACGTGTTTAGACTTCTTTTTGCTAAATTTACGACACAGGATATTGTAATGTAACAAGCGTTATCGACTGAAATCTTGTTTTTTTTTTGCAAATATTAACTCGTTTTTCTTAGCTAATGCTAATTTAATTCTAGCTCCTTTTGTAGCTAGACAATATGCATGTTGAGTAACACTGTAAGCGATGCTTACACTGCTTGTGGCTAGGGTACGACAACATGAGCCTGACTGGACGAGAGCAGTCTTCGGACCGATTGGTGGTTGTTTCCATCGCTGCTGGAAATGTCGCTGGTGCTGACCACGGCTGGCTGAGAAAAGTTCTTGCATAGGACAAGGACCTGGAACCAAATATGTGAAGATGAGAAAGAGTTAGAGAGTAGTAACTAAAGTGCTATGTTTATATAGCGTACGCCGTAGTTTGGGGAATTAAAAAAAAGGTTAAATGGATAAAATCGAATGTCAAAAGGAATGATTAAAAATAGTCAGATGATTATCTATTATCTCTACTTAGATTCAAGTTCAAGTACCTACTTACTATGATTTGTTAACTTATTAATATTTGACGATCTAAGCGATTTTAGAAACTATTTTTTCTAAAACATGAATATACTGGCATCCTTGAAATCTGAGGACGTGCGTGTCCTAAGTACAAGCCCTTTAAATAGAACGCCTTGGTTTGTATGGTTCAAGTGAGGATATTTATAGGGAAAACAATGACTACATAATACGATCAAATCTATGAAAGTTGTTCGATGCAACTGTTTACAGACAAACACATTTAAAGTGTAAAACAATAATGACAATGATAACTATTGTAAAAAAGTATAGTAAATTATGACAGAACAAACAAACAAAAATTCAGATTGTATTAAACAAAAAAATAATATCAATAACGTTCCAGATGTTGGTAGAGTAGGAAAAAGCTTAAAGGCTGCTACCAAATTTATTATTTTACATAGGTTTTTATTTTTGTATTAATACTTACTACACTTCAGGTAACCTCAAAATATTACATCCTTGAAATGCAAAATTCGGGAACCTACATACTAAAAACTGACCTTCGCCCTGCGAGTCATTGTTACCAAGGTCTTGCTATTTTTACACGCAAAATCAATATTCACAACGTCATAGATGACGTTCTGGTTGTAAGTTCTTACCGTGTAAACAACAGAGATCACTCCCATTAACCCGCCGATGAGGACGTCCCACCAGTGGTGGCGGTGGTCAGTGAGTCTCGTCAGCGCACAGACGGCTGCGTAGATTATGCACAGGACCTGCACAAGTGGGACCACCAGCACGGAGCGGTTGTGCCAGCTGAAAGCTCGCCTTTGGAGGTACCACTGGGAAAATAAATACAATCAGTGTTTGAAGAATTTGGTGAATATTAAACTATGTGACATGGCATTTCCCGCCTCAGAGGGTAGTACTGACAATGAGAGAAGCCTCGAGGTAGAACCTACTTACCCTCATAATAATATAGAAAACAGATGATGCCTTAGCCAACATCAGACATGTAAGAAGATTATACTCAACAATGGGATAAGAAAGCTAGGGATGATAAAAATGAGTTAATAAGAAGCTGTACAAAAATATAAATTACCTAATATTCTCATTTTTCTTTCATTTCAGTAAATGGACACTACCTATATGAAACTATATTATCAATAGTTAAAACGAGTCCAGTCTTTTGTTTATGCTCTTTGGTTTCTGATCACATAACGTATAACTTTAACAAATAAACAATGGTGTTATGTTACCAATATTTTTCTTGTGTAAATAAATAAATTTAAAAAACCCTCCATAACATATTACATTATCAATTCACTAAATAGGTGTAGGCAGGATTATTTTTATACGACAACTTCGTTAATTTAATTTCATTAATGCAATAATTAGTTTAATTTAATTTCATAATTCTCTTATCATTAATCTTCTTGTTATGACAATATTCTTATTCTTTAAAACCACCTTAGACCGGATGGTAATACAAATATAGTAGAAGTAATAATCCTCTTGAAGGCCACTTTCGCTTTCAGCTGTTGCTTGACAAAAGAGTGACTTATCTATTCAATACAAGCATTTACGTTATTGAGTAACGAACTAAGCAATGGGAGTAGTTTCACGCCTATACCTAATAGAAAAGATGTAGGTGACATAATTGCAAAAGACGCTGGGTGGTGAATAGTTTAAGAAGTATATTAAGGAACATTGTACCTACAAGTTTCGTAAATGTTAAATGTACGTATTAGTATAAGCAATGGCTATAAGCATAACGATCATACACTCGTATCTTATTTACAATTATTCTCAAATTTAATTAATTAGCCATCAGTATTATGTAATACTCGTACTGCTGGCTAATTAATTAAATCGCGAATACATACCCAGCTACATAAAATACTAAAGCTCTTCTACCTTTTGATTTAGCTGATTCTAGTAAAACCTTATCAATATCTGCCATACTTAATGAGGTTTCCTAATAGAGATGTAACTAGTCAAATATGCCAAGAATATTAATAGATAAGCCTATCATTGAAATTAATAAATATGTATAAAGGTGATATCACCAGGTCAATGGCATATTGAAAACCGACACTAGCTAGATCCAATTGTAAAGCTAGCAGCTAGAATGACCTCATGGTCATACAAGTCAAGTGGACAAAACTCCTAAAATGACATGAGGATAGAGTTTCTAATAATATTTCTGATGCAGTTTATGATCACTTGAACCTGAGCCACACTTTCACGTTTGTATTATATTCTTAACTGCAATTCTATATGGTTTAGGTAGCTGACTTGACTGGCCGGTTGGCGCATTCTAGCAACCCTGCTTTCTGCGCCGCTGGACCCGGGTTCGATCCCGGACAGATCAAACATTTGTGTGTATGAACATGTCTGTTTGACTTGTGTCTGGGTGTTTATTATATATTTATGTACTTTTATAAGTATCTATATCAGTCATCAGGTAACCAATGCACAGGCACAGGCTTTGCCTAATTTGGGACCTGAAACCTTTGTGTGGATGTTGTCCCATATTAAACAAATATATATTAAACACTGTAAGACGACAAGATCAATCCTTAACATTACGGTTCTTGCATATTCGTGTATCGTGTTATTTATTTACTTTCTGTTTTCATTACTTTATTAATTCAGTATGAATAGTCTTTGCGATACCGCAAATTATAGACTAATCGCCGAGATTAGATTTAACAGCGTACTAAATCTAAAATTTATTATCGAATAAAACGAGTAACTTATGTACAGGTAAATTGATGTCGTCAATATTAAGTCTATGAACCCATCATTAAATTTGTGATGTCAAATCGCAATAACATATACTGAAACGTAGAACTAAATGATCGATCTGTTTTTTATCTATTTAAATGAGTTCATCGTAAAATCTGACATTATGTTTGGTGCCTAGCTCTCAGATAGCCCGTCTTGTGGTCTAGCCCACAAACCTACATTTTGTTTTAATTAGTCTTTGCAGATGTTGCTTTAAAGTGGATCATTAGGCACATGTGTGCAAATTTTGAGACAGCTACATTAAATTTTAGCACATCATGATAATGAGTTCAGAGATATAAATAAATCAGAGACGCCACTAACTTAGACAGATATCACTCAGTTGGTTAGAAATGTAATTTATATTTATGAACAATCTCTGTATGTGATCTTTGATTGCGGTCAACGATCTATAATTTAACGTTTAGATTATTTATGAAATAATATGAATTAATAATTTTACTTTGGGTTAATTAGATATCTTGTCATGTTGACTATTGCATTTCAAACGTTTTATGTTCTTGCTCATTCTGCTTTTGTGTCGTTTAGCTGCATTTACTTTCTGCTTGATTGTTGCATGACATTTTGATTTTCTGATAAAAGTACCTAGTAGTTTCCAGCATAAAATATATTAAAGATATAAGGAGTGTAGGTATATGGAAATCTTGGCTAATATTTGCTCGCATTTTACAATGTTATGAGGAAACGGGTTTTAACAGTAATGGAACTTATAATCCAGTACAAGCTATTTGTGTAAAGATAAAAGTAATAGTTACGGAGTTTTCCTGTCTCTAGTGGACTGTTGTATGGATTTAGTAGCTTTATATAATTTACTTAAATAAACTCAGATATATTATAACATAATATTTAGATATCACATGATTTTTTCCCAAAATAATACGTTAACACAAATTCCCTATAACATCTAAATACATAATTGTGAAATTATCGTTTAAATTTACGTTGTTTTGTAACATTTGTGTGACCAATTTATTAATAATCTTTGAAAAGATAGAAATATACATATAAAAAAGTAAGAATTGATTGATATTTGCTAGGAATATAGAGTCTAAACTGTTTAACCAAGGGACATGAAATTTGAAGGGTGTATTTATTAAAGGGTGTCGCAGTGTACTCAGAAAGGATTATTAGAAACTCAACTCCTTAAAGGGTTAACCAGGGGTTTACGAGTAAAGCTTGAAACATTTAAATTCTATTTAGTCGCAGGCAACGCCACGGGTGATAATCAATAGTACACATATTCAAATTTATATATTCAAGGAAACTATGTATGAAATGTCATGGTTATGATACTTACTGCTAAGAACAATCCGCAGTATATTGATAGCGACGAATGTGCAGAAGGGAAACTTCGGCTCGAGTCAATCTGCAGATACCTCGTGTACTTCGTCGACGTGCAAGTGTAGCTACTGACGTATTCTGAACTGTGGATCATACATATACTATTAGACACTCATTAACAGCTTCGATACAAAATATTATCGAACTTGAGACGGGTTATCGATTGAAGGTGTAGGGTGAACTGTTCAACAATGAACCACCTAAATTTTCAGAACCGATTTCGTCATTACTGTAACTCAATTTTCTCATATCCATCATTACTAAATCGTTTGAAATTTTTCTAGCTTTAAGTTTTTTTATTCGAATTTCGTTTAAAATACTTTATTATGGATTTATAAACCTTTTCAAAACAAGAGATTTGGCTCAATATAATGTTCACCTCTTGGTATGGAATGAACCATGAGTTGTTGTGCATTGAATCGCCAACATTTTCATATTTCTGCATTGAACCATTGACACGTACACATTGAACCACGCCCGATGTGGTTCAATGTGTACTTATATGAAATTCAACAAGGTAACCCTTCAAACATCTACGTCGCTGCAAGCGACAAATTAAATTAAATCATAAAACGTTTAACTTATGAAAACGTGCAGAGATTTCAGTTTTTGTAAGTGCATATTTAACCAATGTAGTACACAATTAACCACATAGCGGTACGCATTGAACCGTGGTTCATTGTTAAATACTAATTATTAAATGTAAGACACCCTTCACTTGAAACTTTGCAGCCTTCTAGTAGACACAAACTGCAGTCTAAATGGTCTTGATATATGTTATTAATAGCTCGGGCATGTATTATATAGCCCCAGATAATTGATTTTGTAAAGTAAACCGCAATATTCTGAGAAAACTATAAAAAATTGTCTTGTGTTTTTTACATCGACGATGCCGAAATTCGAAAGGCAACATGCTATGAGAGCGGGTGGCGGACTTGAGAGCCGTTAGAAGACTCGAAAGCTCGTTGAAATGTGTTGGTGCCATGATCAACGTTGCATTTCCTAAATAATGCAATGATTAACTGTTGAACTAATTTCACTAATGTCAAGTGTGACCCCACTAAGCTGAAAGTAGGTAATTATACACTCCAATGAACAACTTTCACAATTGGATCAATACTGAATTAAGGAAAAAAACAGCTCTTTCATACGTTTTGACGAAGACGGATAAAATTTTTCTATGGAATATTTTTTTTCTCGATTCCAGGGTTGGTGCAGTTGAAAGTTGTTAGTAATGATGAGTATAGTTATCCCCTTTCGCTTACTCCCTTAGTACATCCCTAACCGATAACCTTATATTGCCGCCAGTGGCGGCCTTATTGAAAAAATAAATCTTTGTCTAGTTTGGGATCTGAAGACGTTTGTGTGGATGTCGTATATATTATATTATAATAAACATTTTACCATACAATGGTAAAACAAATTCAATTCTACACCTTTAATTAAATGGATAGTCTCTAAAGTTTGGAACCAGTTCCTTACATTACAATAGTATTTCATGTTGAACATTATTTTTGATTTCAATGTGATCAAAACCACGTGAGCATGACATCTATCAACTTTTTGGGGACAAAGATTAAATGGCACTGTTTCGAAATTTAGTGTTTCAGACAGGATAGCCAAAATGCCTGTCATCTTGTCAATTTTATTATCTTCTACTACTCATAATTCTTTAAAGTAAACACAGTCTATACACATAATGTGTTGCTAAATATACACTTTTACAAAGAAATTAATATTTTTTTACAAATAAATCACTAATAGATTGTCATTACACACATTGATAGGATCTCTATACACAGGATAGGTGGTGTTACCGTTTATTTGTTAGTATTCAGTAAATCTTTTATTACATTAACATAGAATTTGCTAAAGCAGTGAATTAAAAGAAAAGTATTCATTCAATTTCTATCGAGGCTATTAGATAATATAATCTACCTAAGCAATAACAAAAATGTATGTAAACACGAAAGCCATAACTGCTAAAGGATTTGTTTCATTTTAGGGCAGGACGGTGTACGTCTACTAAAAATGCTTAAAGATGTGCTTAATGCTGTGTATTAATGAATAATGCGTCAGTCGCCTCCTTCAAATGTCTAAATTCTGTGAATTGTAGTGTAGTTATGGCATCCCTGGAAGATCTATGTATCCTAGGTTGACTCCAATAGTCACATTGGTCTATAAATTGTACCGCCCGTCACACATGTCAAAAATGACACATTAAAGATGTTTAAATCACCTTTTTGCGTAAATAACATGGACATATTTTGACTCGAAATTAATTTTGTACACTACGATAAGTTACGTTATTTTGCATTTGGATGAAATATTAAAGATTAATAGTCCCTAACGTATTTATGGTTATATGTACACTGTCCTGGCCGGAGCTCCATACATTTTAGAAGCAACTCTTTTCAGATGAAGAGAGTTAAACTTACTCATTGCAAGTTTTTGCTTCCTCCGGTGCGCAAAGGTCGAAGAACGTTGGTCTAGGAGATCCAACCACGCATTTGACCACCTCCAATATGGTGAGGTTGACCACAGCACCGTAGATGTAGTCTCGGTAGATGAAGGCTGTTGTTTTAGCGCTGGCGAGGATTCTGCTCTGTTTCAAGCTGTATTCGTCATCTTGGTGCAATGTCGCCTCGACGGCCCAAATCTGAAACAAATTGATGAAAATAAATTCACAAATGTATGTATATTAGGCATTTAAAAAAAGTGCTATAATACTATTATTCATATTTTTTGGTGACGAAATTATCGGTTTTCTACGAAAGATTGTTAAGGTTTTATTATTCTCAGATTGCTAGACATCTTTGAATATTTAGACACCCAATCCCACTAATTATGAAAACTAAATAAATAAATATGGGACAACAATCACAGAAAGGTCTTCAGGTCCCAAACTAGGCAAAGCCTGTGCTATAGTAACTTAATGACTGAATCATCATAGACATCTCATCGTATCTCATCTCATCTCATCGTATCTCATCTCATCTCGTCTCGTCTCGTCTCGTCTCGTCTCGTCTCGTCTCGTCTCATCTCGTCTCATCTCATCTCATCTCATCTCATCTCATCTCATCTCATCTCACCTCACCTCAACTCATCTCATCAAATCTCATCTTATCTTATCACTCCATAGTTTTTGCGTCGGGTTTACAGAAGAAGAAGAGAACAACTACCAACTAGATCGTAAAAAAAATTATGTACATTAATTAATATGAGCTGAAGAACATTATGGAAAATTGTAATAATTCTGTGTTTAACATTTCCGCAGTTTGCTCTTTTGTTACGTCGCACTTCCTTAGTTTATTATACTTTGTCTCGAATCGTTCGCGCGTTCTCTTAATTCACTCTTCCGTAATTTGGAACTCGGATGTCATTGACTGTCTTGACTATTTATTGTTATTTTATGTAAAATTTGTACGCTTACTACTTCAGCCATCTCCGTAAGTTAACAAGTAGGTAACACTTTAACAAAGAAACGAACTACTTTAATTCGAAGACACTTTTACAAAACATATTAATATATTTAACAGCAGTCATATTATTTTTCACATTACATCTTTATGAAATAATTTTCTTAACGATTCTATTACTAGTAAAATGAAGTCAGCTTACTGATAATATATAATAGCAACTATTATTTTTATCGTATTATGATCATCGAATTTATCTTTGAACATAATTTTATTTTTCACGAGCAACAATTTATTAATAAGAATCGAATGAATAAATGTAACAAAAAACAGTAGATGGATTATTTGAGGTCATACCTTACATGTATATATTTGTGTTTTATGCTTTTTCGATCCAAGCTGACATCTTTATTCCGATTATGCGTTACTTATATTTCAGTTAAAAATTATAAGTAATAAATTAAAAAATATATATTAAATTCACGTTTTACGAAAGAACCATGTTTGTTTTGAAAACCATAACATTTAATGATGTTATATCATATTTTAAAAGCATTTGCAAATTGACTAAATTGCATAAAGCTGCATAGGTACAAACAATTAAAATGTAATTTAATTTTATATTCCAAAATACAAAGTACATACATGCTAACCATAAATAAAATGTATCATTTGATGTCAAAAACCAGTTTCTTAAAAAAAGTGATTACTAATTTTCATTAAGGCATGCATCCATAGAATTTAATACAGTTATTTCTATTTAATAAAAATAAAACCTCTGAGAATAATCAATAAGGTAACAAACGAAAAAAAAAGTACAATCGAATTGAGCTTCCCCCTTCTTTGGTAAGTAGATAAGAACTAAAATAAATTTTGCTATAGACTTACAATCAAAAACGGCACTATAACTGTGATGGCGGCGACGAGCGAGATAGTAAACGTGTCACCCGTGTGAGGGAAAGAGAGTGCAGGATCATTGCACGTGAACCCGCTACGCCTGCTTGGTAAAGCACCTACTTCCAGAAGTATGCATACTGCTGCAACTGTGGACAACAGAAACAATACAATATTAGGAAATTACATAGAAGAAATCCTAGTGAGAAAATAATCTTTATTTATTCTAATTATCCTAACTAATATTATAAATGCGTAAGTAACTTTGTCTGTCTGTCTCGCTTTAACGCCAAAACCACTGAACCGATCTGGATGAAATTTACACAGGTAGATTTGACCGGGAAAGGACATAAGATACTTTTTAACCGACTTCAAAAAAAGTAGTTCTCCATTGGTTTATGTCGATAGTAAGATGAGATGATACCGCGGAGCACAGCTAGTTCATTATAAAATCATAAGATCAATCTAGAGATAGCATTCTATCTTGTTTTGCGTTTTGAATTTGAATGAAACCCGCCGTAAGACCTTTTTAATTACAAATTACAATACTTCGATATTTCCATCAGACGAGACTCACAAAATCTACATAAGGTATTCAAACATCCTATCTTCAATAGTTCGATGAACCACTTTCAATAAAATAGGGGTCTATGGAAAAAGTTTGAGCGACGCTGATGCTAAACCCTCGTGAAATTTTTTTAACTATTGGCGTTTTTCACATTATTCTCCCAATTTTAAACAATTCCCTAAAACTAATAACGGTAGATTAAAACATGAACAAATTAAACAAAAATCTTAAGCACACATTACGAGTATGAACGTCGACCTAAATGCTTTATCATTTACTTCAAACAATTTGAATGTCCACAAAATAGCTGTTAACTAATGAGCTCTTAGGTTTTCGATAACGTGTGTTGATTTAGTACCTAATGCATGAAAGAAAAGTATGTTTTAAACGGACTAAAAAAAAGAGGACAGTTTTTTTTACATTGAAAGAAAGTCCCATGTGGTTTAATTTTACTAAAGTCACTCCAATAGTTAGGTTTTTCAATCAAAATTACTGCTAACATTGTAGTTATTGGCAACCGCCAAATCGAATTCTGTTATAACTTTTTTTTAAAAGAACGTGTTAGTGTTTCTTTTTTGTTATGTTCTTTCTAATATGATTTTTGAGGACTTTCCATTATATTTATTAATCTTTATTTTCTGGTAATATGATATCATTCAAATATTTTAGTCATACTTTTACCCATATATTTAGGTACAATTTCTTAATCGAGGCAAATTTGCATTATTTCATATCAATTCAGGTCTTAATTTTTTTATCACCTCCCATTTCAGTGATACAGTCATCCAAAATACTGACTTATTTATTACTTTACTGCTCAAGGAAAGTTAACTTTTATTGCGTCCAATTATAATTTTAACGATTCTATGATTTACCGAGTGGCTTAAATTAAAAGGATTTTAATGGTCTACCTTTTTTTGTAAGTTATTTTTATCGTCACGAGTTATGGAATGATATTTGGGTAACGAAAAAATTTTCGAAACCGTTTCTTTATGATGCCGAAGGAATCAAAACATCTTTTAGGTGCTTTGTTTTAATTATCGAGTTAGAAATGGGGTCAATGTTCGAATCGATTAAAATACTTATTTACTTTGGTAAATAGGTACCAAGGTGTTAGGATAACGCTGTTTTTCCTACTTTTTCGTTAATTATCAATTATTTCAAAGAATGAAGGGCTATTTTAAAATAAACTTGACTCTGAGATTGTATTTACTTTGGATAAC
Source organism: Ligdia adustata (assembly GCA_947049295.1). Taxonomy (NCBI): domain Eukaryota; kingdom Metazoa; phylum Arthropoda; class Insecta; order Lepidoptera; family Geometridae; genus Ligdia; species Ligdia adustata. Next base: position 10,542,932 of record OX346229.1, read on the forward strand.
AAATAAATGACTTTGTTCACGAGGTATTTTGTTAGTGTTACTAAAAAGACCGTAGTCAGTCAACAGAAGTCTCATAGTACAATAAAATACGTTTTTATTGCTCTCCAAAACATATTTAGCAAAACACAATTATAACATAATAATTATAAATTGACTTAAATTTGGCAGGCAATTGTTTTTAAACTATACAAAATTTTATTTAAAAAGAAATAAGTATAGCAACTTTCTCAATTTTAGTACTCAATAAAAAACATCTGAAAAAAATTTATGCCCGTGTGACTAAAACCTAAGAACGCTGGCAGCATTTCCGCGTTGAATTGCCACACTGATATCCTTTGAGGAAGGAATGAGCCAGCTCTTTTGTCCCCAGTAGCATTGATAAGTGAACTGTAACTATACTAGTAAACAGATTTCTGTGAATGTTTATGTGGGAACAACTAAACAGAATAATAAGGTACCTACCTATCCCTTTTAAACTAAATAAGAATTTTCCAAATCGGACCAGGTGTCGCGGAGAAATTATGAAACACACATACACAAAAAAATCTTAAATTGAGAAGGAACCTCATCCATTCTTTGAAGTTTCATTAAGACAGCTATAGACCGCCAACTTGTCCATACAATAAGATATAGCTCTTTTCTACCTCTTAATGTTGTCCGGTGGTTATTTTTTCACATAGCAAACACATTATTTACTAGGCTTTACCGTTTTATTTTTTTCTGTCATATCACTATAAAGTTACAAGCTTTTTAAGCAGTCATATTTTTGTGCTGATACGATGCTTATTAAAAGCTTTTTTTATGCAGAATTCAATAATTGTTTTTCAAAATAATAAAACATGCAGGCCTATTTCATATGGGTAAATAATAGTGAAGCGATTGACACCAAAAACAAAAAATACGTTAAAATTTAGGGTGTGAAAAGAGGTAGGCCCCGGAAATTCTATCAAAAACACGAAAACAGTGAAAGAACGGGGATACTCTTAAAACAGCTGTCGATACCATTATTACGTAAGAAAGGTGACGAACTCCGCGGTATGTGCAGGCGCAAGGGCGTCGAAGCTGAATCAACAATATCCTGTTTGAATTGCAACACTTCCGATGAAGCTCGCCGCGATGGGTTTTCATAAGGCTATCCGGAATTTGAACTTCGTGACGTATAAATATTTAGTGGGTAAATAGGTACAACTGAGTACACAGTGGCGCCATCTATTCTTTGTTTGTGTATAGATGTTTCGCGGCCACAACGTTCTAATAAGTGCATTGGGATAAAATAATAGCTATAATTTTATATTATAACGTAATTATAACCATTATACAGTTATCGGTTAGGGATGTACTAAACTGAAAACTGAAAAGGGGTCACTATACTTTTCAACTACTTACTTTTTTTTACTTAGTCGAGACTTTAGGGCCCTGGGGACCGGGAGCTCGTCTTATTTTTAAAAACTTATCAGAGTATTTGATCGATTCGACGCTTGACCAGAATGCTGGTTTTTATCTGGCCCAACGTATACCTAAGCATTGCCATTCAGCGTGATAATGCGGCTAGCTTGCTAGCCACGCTGCCATCTGGTTGTTGTTTGGAGCTTTTGGATTATCTGTAGATCTTAAATGGTCTATAGATAATATATGTGAGAGAGTCCGTACTGACAAATCTTCCCTTTAGTTTGTAAACTCCTATATCATTCAAGCCTCTTTATCGAACGTTTTGGACTATATCTATCAAGCATTCAGCACAAGGACTTCACATTATCAAATTCTACACGCCTAATACTTCACTACGATTATACGCCCTATGACCATGTTTTTGAGTACATGAAGAAGTAGGCATACGAACATCCAAGCCATCTATCAAAGGTTTGGATCCACCCTAAATCCAAGTCCATCCCAAGTCGGATTGTGAAAATGAAATCAAAACTTACTCGATTCCTACTAAGTAGCGTGGTGCCAGAAGAAATATATAGGCGTCACAATTACACCTTTAAAAGCTATTTAAGGATGGGTAAAAGAACCACTATCAAATCGGAGCCATTAGGCAACGGAACCTCGCATTAAGGGCTCTAACGGACATGGTACTTAGATAGACCTAATCAGCTAATGACTGTTACAGTTAAGTGGTGAAAGCTGCCATCAGGCAAGAGGACAATGCTGATGGGAGGCAGCTGATTGCCCGTAAGCAGCTTAACAGATGATGCTGATTTTTATATAAGAGTTGTGTAATTGCTAATGGAGATTTGATCTTAATTGACATGTTATGGATTTGTGAGGTTTTTGCGCTCCATCTTTGACGGCACTGTAATTTCTTAGCGTAGTTGAGAGAAACTAGATAAGTACAATCATTTTAACGTCAGGGTTGTGAACATTCCGTACATGCATCCTCACACCATGCCAAACCTCAACCCCGCCAGCCTTAGTCACGCCTTTTTCTCTTTTTGCAAAGACTATATCGCTCCACATTCTTTGATCTGGACAAACTTCTATCTGGGAGTAAGGCAGTGCCCCACCAAATCGAGCAAAACAAAGGCACAGCCGTACCATCCTTTTCTCGAGCAGTTCGAGCCATTTTCAACCCCCCTTCGCTAGTAGCTTCGTTGCGGGAAAAGCTAGAAGCCTAAATTTACATTTACATAGATACATTTCCAAATTACATGAAATTATAGCCAGTTCCTTACTTTTGTAACTGATTTGCTTTTTCTACTTTCATAAGCACCTTCGTATATGCCCGCTGGTTATAGATACTTGGCCGTTATAGAGGACCTGTTAATGATAAGTCCGCTTTAGAGCCGAGATCCTGGTCCCATAGGTGTATTTCATTAATATTCCGATACAACACTCAGTCCAAAAAACCTAAACCAAATTATGAACAAACTTTTTTTCTTTACTGTCTTCTCCCTAAACAATATCCTGGTTACGGTCAGTATGCCAACCGTTTGAAGTAAGAGTTTTGGCCGAAACGAGGTCGATATCATCGGCCTATCGCACTGATTGTTTGAGTGCTGGTCCAAAGATACGCCACATCTGACCCGATTGGGTGGATTTTTGGGTCACTAGGTAGGTATTTTAGTGCTTTACTGTCACATTTGTGTTATTGTATGATAGGTTTTTAATGCATAGGTTTTTTTAACATCCAGGTGTTACCTTGTGGTAACACCTGGATGTTACCTTGTGGTAACACCTGGATGTTACCACAAGGTAACTCTAAACCGTTCTGTAGAACTGTGACGTCATCATAGAACCAGTTAATACTGCTTAGATACATCATATGCTTCCATTTAGTGGATCAAATCATCGAAGCACTCTGGCGCAGGCCAATTTGTGTGCATTTAAACCATTGACAGGTCACTACTATTTCTCTTGTGTCTATTTATTAAATGTTGTTTTCCAATGCGTAATAAAAATAATCTTAACGTCCTTTTAACAGTTTTTAATTATATTGTCTATTTTTGTTAGTGAAAATTAAAAGTTTTGGTGTTCATAATTAATAAAATTGTAATTATTGTCATCCTCGTGATTTAGTAAGTATACCTAGGTGAGGATTTATTTACTTTTCCTTGTGGCGTGTTTGACACAATATTTCGTTACATCGTGTTAGCTCCTGTGGGATATAAAAGTGCAATAAAACTCGGCTGTTTCAGATCTATTCGCCAGAAATTCATGCTTCCTAATCTTATAGAGTTTTTTAATTATATAATAGTAATACAACGTCAAAAGTTTTTTAAACTGAGTAAAAACGCTTAGACTGTTATTTTTTCATAAGTATTACAAAAGTTTAAGAGTTCCTACAGGATAAAATTCCAAAAAAATGCACCTGCCGTCTATTTGTTTCCGTGTTTAGCTAATAAGAAAGCTAGGTAAACTCCCACGTAAGCCTCAGTTATTACTTATCAGACTGAGTTGTGTGACCTCGGGGTCAACGCGGATTGCAGCGCTATCCATTCTTCAGTCACAAGTTTATTGTTGCTCTGAAGTTTATTGAATAGTGTACAGGTATTCGTTTTCCTTTGTCTAATATTGTTAGAAAACTATGCATGAAATTTATCTATAGCGTAGGTGATTTTGCAAGTTGCGGTTAATCAATAAATACAATTTCTTATTCACAACTCAGTACTATCGCTTCTAACTTCTACGCCGCCTCTGTGACAATTATTATTAATTGTTTTACCCATCTGATATTGTATTTAATGTGACAATTAATATTATAATTTATTTTATGCTACTGGTGACAAGAAAGCTGGCTCATTCCTTGCTCAAACAATTTCAGTGGCAATTCAACGCGGGAATGCTGCCAGCGTTCTTGGGAGTTTGCCACACGGACATCATTTTCTTTTTCAGTATTTTTTTATTGAGTACTAAAATTGACAAAAGTTTCTGTATTCTTCTTCAAATAAAATTTAGTTTAGTTTAAATACAATTTTCAGGATAACGAAAAAGACCATGCATTTGTTTATGTCATTTGTGTTGAAAATTAAATTAACAAATTTTAGTTACTGGAATATAGTAAATCTGCCAGCTTGTAATTAGTTGTAATATATCAATACGAGTAACCATGTAGTTCCATTAGTTTTTTATTTTTACCTATTAGTTTTAAGCCAGCTAGGCTAATAGGCATATGCCTAACATTGAGCACGACAATGGAAGTCAGTGGCTCTATAGACGGAGTATTTCTAGTCTGAAATACCCTGGCTTTTAAGAAGGGCTGCCGCAACACACTCGACGACAGATTTTCTCAACTTGAGGGTTTTATAGCTAGCAAGGCCTAGGATGCTACTGTTTAGCATCCTAGGCCTTGCTAGCTTATTAACATGTCACCAAGCCATAAAATATCCTTACTTATCGCCGATCAATAGTTATGGAACTGTAAATATCCTTACTTATCATCGATCAATAGTCATAGGACTATAAATACTAAATGTAAGACATTACAACAAGCTATGAATACAGCAACGTGATTGCAATTGTAATGGAATACGACAAATTAGCTATAAGATTTCAAGCGGTTACGCCTTCGATATATACGCGGAACCGCAAAGGATCATTGTAATGGACGAGAAACAGTTGTAGATCTCTGTACCTAACTGGAAAGATTTGATTAATACAAAATGGTAAATAACTCAAAAGATTATAAGTAATATTCGTCGAGTTATCGCCTTTTATTTGCAGGTCGAGAATATCTATCAATAATTTTTAACTAATTTCAAAACATCTGCGTTGCTTCAATATGAATCTTTTATGTTTTCTTTTTCTAATGTTATTTCATAAGTTATGCTAGGAACGCGTAAGATTACGTAAAATAAAACGTTATCAATAAACGCGACACACGCTTTATTTGTTTTGTCTTTTGGTATTTACATTGATTTTTAATTTGGAATCTAGCAAACATTTAAAAAGATGGTTATCCCAAAGAATTCAAAATTTGATTGAATGTTCTGTTTATACGTCATGATTTCGCGACATTTTTATTTAAGTACTACAATATTTTTCGTTTTAAAAAATTGACGACCAACTTCCAACACGATAGCCGCCGATATATCTTTTTCAGTTATTTCGATTTAAAATTCAATGTCTTGAGGAATTTAAAAAAAGTTAAAATGTGAAAGCCAAAAACAGTTTTTTTTAAACCCGTCTTCAAGAAATCAGGCAATAAACTAAAAATATTTTTTTTTAGTTGAATCGATACTTTTTGGAAGTCTTTATAAAAGTAAATAAATACGAAGGCTTCATTCATGCGCCACCATATCTAAACGTAAACCTTTTTTGAGGTAATAAAGTGCGGTAAATGTCGTGAATACACTTTCCGCATTGAATTTGTGCCAAAAGTTTACTGATTTAGCGAACAAACGATGGACTTGGATGTTTCTAGAATCATAAGTAATACATTTACTATCTTACATTGTCTGAGAAATTAACTTTAATAATACTTTTAGCATGGTGGTAAGACGTCTTATAAAGCTCGACTAGCTACTAACTCAAGCTGTTTTTTTTATTTATGTTCCCCGTTTTTAAAGAGATAACTTACTTTATACTTATACACTTTCAATTTGTCTCATATTTATAAATTTAATAGAAACCAAACGTTTTCTAAATCAAAATAAATGAAAAAAGAAACTTGACGAATCGAAGTCGGTTGTATACTTTGATTTTTATACCACACTTTTTACATGCATACTCGTAAGCTAGAGCTAAATTGAAAGTTGTATCGTGATCTTACAACTATAGGCGTATATTCGAAATCGTATTACTCGTATTTCCACGATAGAACTAACATTTATTCCGTAGTTATTAGGGAAAGTATAACATCGTTGTTAATATCAGGAAATGAATATACTTAGCTTTTTATGATTTTCCGTATCACGATAATAAAGGGTTAATCAGACTGCATGCGGCAAAGCACCCAACGCACGATTCTGTGCAACTACAGGCACCACTGCACTCAAGCCAGACTACGTCACTAGGCGCGTATACGTCAGTCATGTTTGACGCTATCGCAGGGGAATGGCAGATGTCAAAAACGTTACAGCACATAAAACAAACAAAAATGATGTGATATCCTACGCAACGCGTGCGGTGTGCTTCAGACTTTAGTCGGTATAACATTATGAAATGAAAATATGCAGTCGCAAGGAAATTACTTGGAATAGTTGTATTCGAGTTAATTTTACTTTGGTAAGTAATGAGGAATACGGGATTACGTATTTTAATTGCATATAGTTAAATAAGTGATGGTAGTTTTCTATTGCAAAGAGACACGTTAATTAATTCCGCATTTCTAAGATAAAATTGAAATAGAAAGTTTTACAATTCAAAATCTTAAATTACTATTTTGGTAAACGGTTTAAGAAACTCACGATAAATAAAAATAAAATATAGCTAAACACAAAAAAAACAGAATACCTGAATTAACCAGTTCATATTTTTATTTGTGGCAATGTACTAATGCGAATGCATAGTGGTTCACCCTAGTAGCCACAATTTAAGGCTTTTAAGTGTCATCCAAACAACGGTAGCGCTAATTTGTTAAAAGAGACACATAATAAGTACCAGGCAATCATAAATTCATAAGAGATTTTCTAAGCATCTACCTGTTGCGTACAACAAGTGAGTTTACGACATTACACCAGCTTTAAGTCAAGCTCATGTCCAACCCAGATGCGAATCGCGTGGGAAAACCTGTAACACTAACTGAGATTTCAATAATATTTCAATTATTCAACTTTCCACTTCCCAAACCCACGCAAATTACAAAATCAACTGATTGTGACCAAATCTTGTAAGTTAGAAGCTTGTAAATTTTGTTCGCGATTGGTGGATTAGCATTGACGATAGATTGCAATGGTTCTTGATTACAATTTATAGGAAAGCGAATAGCAGGTTCAGGATAGCTAATAGGTTAGTTGAATTATTGTTATTGAAGTTGTCGACGATCAGAGCTCTATGAATATTGTATTTCAAGTGCTGCTTGATTTTTACTACACATTTGTGATTCCGTTTGTAACAAACGTCAAAGTTGGCAAATGTAATTTGCCGTTATCTTTTCTAACTTTGTTTGTTACTTTTTGCAAAAACTGTCTGATCCATCACAGGGATACTATGGACTATTTTGGCACTAGGACCGACCTGATTAAGGTTGAGTATTATGATTGAATTTATGAACTACCTTACCATGGGTAAGTACACTTTATAATATTTTTCAACACACTTCCTCTTAAAAGGCCTCTTATTGTATCAATTTTAGTGACGTAATGCATCGCATTACGTACCTAGACTCTCCTTTTTCACTTTACCATTATTGCACAGGTATAGTTTTTTTTAAAGAATGATTTTCATCTACAACTTGCACTAATGAGTTTTTATGCCGCTAAAGATAGTTGGAAAATGTTGAGAAATGAATTGCACTTGGTTAATAATGAAGAAAAATAATTTGGCATTGTTTAATATACTACATTAACACAATTTAACTAATTATGTGTAAACAAAAAGTAAGAAATACAAAAAACATAGGATTGATTTATTCTTAAGGTTGGTAACAGAACTCTCTTCTCTAATATGCGCGCGCTGTTGACTGTCTTAACTGATGTAAAAAAAGTATCGCGCTCGGAAAAATATCCTCGTGTTTTCATAACTCTTTTTTGTTTACTGTTTTATTAATAATACCTTTTTTTACTCGCAAGTGTGTTGGAAAGCGTCGTATGACACTCGTGTGAATTGATTATTACAGCAGAGGCATCACCGCACGAGCCGAAGGCGAGTGCGATTGGGAAGCCGAGGCTCAACTTAGGACACTTGTATGTAATATTACATTATTTCAATTTGTTATGTCTTAATTTCAATTTTAACAAATTTTAATTACTTAAATAAACATAAAATTGATTTAATATTATTTATTATTTGAATAAAAAATATGCTATGTCGGTGTCAATTCTAATGACCGTAGTCGTAATTTTTAGAGTTACAACACAAGTCTAAGTAAATAATGTCGTAACCGTTCTCATAAATCTTTTTCCCGGCCTACGTAAGTAAGGCTAGTTTAAAGTAGTCCAATGCAAGTTTTTAATACATTTTTCGTTTGAAAGGGCTATTACTTCCCACGAGCGAAGCACGACGGATGGCATCGTCACACCCACCGGACAAATGTCAAGGTACGAATGTTCCTTATCTACTGTTTTAAAGTTTCTGTTCCTCTGGTAGACACGCTTCTGGTTAGAAATGTATATAACGATTTATACTAGGCGGTTTAGGTGACTCGACGTAATCAGACTGGTTCAGGATTTTGTGTACAAAAAAATCTTCAATGCACACTATTTTTAGGGATCATTTATGAAAATTGCTAGTGTTAAAATCTGATATTGTATAGTATTTGCCACTATTTTCCTCTTTTGGAAAAAAATATATTATATAAACCAGTCTTTATATCTATTAGCGTTGGAAGCTAATTTACTATAGTTTAGCTCACCATAGTGCAGCGCCAGCACCATCCAATCTCTTTATCTGAGCGTGGTTCAAGTGCGGAAGTCATTCTACTTGTCCCGGATTATCTCGGAAACTGAGCGCTCGATCGCTGAGCCTTGTTAGCAGCTGTTTATGCACTGCATGCGACAAAATGCCAAGCAAGAAAAAGCAATCGCAGATATTAGAAAAATCATCCGGTACCAAATAATAAATACCAAAACCAATTCAGATGGAAGTTCCCTTCCAAGCTTAAATATTATTATTTTTTTCCACGTCTGAATATTTAGTTCTTCATCGTCAGCCGATTTTCTTTCATATCTGCACATAAGTTTACCTTACCCTGGTCATGAGCTTCAATTTTCTTCTATTTATTTGCACAAAAAGTATTTTTTTTCTCAGTGAAAAAATGATATGAATGAATTATATCTATAAATACTGTAACTGTCCGGGGAACATAGAACTGGAGGCAGTGATTTTTATAACCCGGCAATTCTCATGTAATTTATACAATTCGAAAAATCCGATAGGTTAGCCAGTAGCCACTTTTGGACAATTCCATCCCAAAGGTTACTATTCAATAAGTCATTAGTCGGCACGTACACGTCTAGGTTTATTAATGTTTCTCATTGACTTATATATTACTAAATAAATAAATAATAAATAGATAAATATGTATTTATGAACTTTTTATTTGAATAAATTAAGCTACTGTTCCGACGTGAAGTAAAGTCGCACCTCGGCCATAGTGCGTGCGTTTCCATTCCAGGTTATCAGTGATCCTGGTTCCAGTAGTCAGCCTTATTCCATCAGGTCCTGTTTGATAGCTGATAACAGAGGGACCTGATTTGTCGAAGACTTGCTGACAAGAGATAAGAAACGGAAACGGTGGACAACAGCTGCAGGCTAATTAGTTTAGTACAAATAAATTACTTAGTTTAGTACAAATAAATTACTATCATATAATTAAGTTAATTATTGATAAATTACTAAATGTTGAATTAATAAATTAAAAAATATATGAATAGTTAATATAAAATAAATAATTTATTAGGTAAATGTTTAAGGTAAATTTAGTAAAAATATTGACGTGAAACATTAATTAATATAAATATTCTAATAGAGAAATAATAAGCAGTTGCTTTTATGTTTCCAGTCTAATTTCTTCGATTTCATAATAATACAAATTTTTAGTAACTCAGTTTTACATTTTTCAAACGAGCTATATTATTATGTGAGTTGTTGTTTCTCCTAATTCCTTTAATTTTAAGACAAATTAATTTTATTATGCACCTAATCAATTTAAAAAAGTGAACTGTTAATCTCACACGTACGAGTATGTCAGTCATGGCTATTTATCTTGACAAAAACAAAATGCAAGTTTAATATTCAACAACTTCATAAATTTAAAGGCGGCCAGTTTCGCTTAAATTTCCTCGCTCTATTGATGTCCGTGGCAAATTATGTAAATAGACATTTTTCTTTTAAATTTATGGCGATTTGGTAGATCAAACAAAACTGGACGACATTAGAAGATGCAAAGTAGGTATTTATTGTGTTTGCTTTCATAATCAGTTCAAAGCCTAAATAGGGTTAAATAAAAAATGAAAAATGTAGTAGTATTTTGTGTAGTAATAAAGGAAAGGTCCGACCTGTTAAAATTTTCCACTTAAATTATTTTTGTAGAGAAATACCAAACTCGTATTACGCTCTATATTTCTGCTGTTTACTTTGATTAGTCAAAATGAAACTACCAGTCAATAGATAAGAATAAAAATATATTTTTCATGAAAGTTGGACAGCTCCAGAAACATTTACTATGTTTTTGATAGATTTGACATTTAAATGCGCTTCGTTCACACACAAATTTAATTGCAAGTTGTGTAACATGTACAATAAAAATAAAAAATATTTTCTGGTCATAAACTGTAAATTCATAAGAAAAAAAAGTAAGCCTGAAACAATGCATAAAACTCAAGAACTTTAACGCCGGATGTGATAGTGTTACATTCGTTTGCGTTAGTTTCGAAAGAAAAGGCTCCGACGAATTGGTCACCTCAATTAGGGCCAGCTGGGCAAGTGTTCCGGAGAAATGCGATCTCTAACATATTCTGAATGCTTCTTGTATATATCAGTGACGCACGGAAACTGTTTGGCGATAACAAGTGTGACGGCGCCGATTTAATTAAATTAATTAGAATAGCTATTAGTTATAAATTACGTATCGATTGATTTTGGATGAATAATCGATTTAATGTAGGTTTTGACTTTTGGATGAGTCAGTACGCAAGATGTACAAAGAACCGATAATGTAGGTATGTTTAAATAACACTTTATGATATAGAAGTAATGTTTTAATAAATATTTAAGATATCGTAAATACCAGACTTTTAACTGATTTTATAATAACGGAAACTATATTTTATTAAGTTCTATATTGAATATTTTGATTTTAATTTCACACGAAACTTGACCACTAATCTATTTACCTGGATGGTCAATTAGTTAATTTTCCTAAGTAGTTTCATAAGGTGTATAAGACATCAAGGGAATTAAAATTAAGCTGTGCAAAAGCTACATACTGAAGCTATCAAGAAGTAATCAATAGTAAGTATGGGAATTTAAAGTTCCTCTTATATCCGCTAAGAGCGCCACTAAATTTTCCATTCTTGTTGAAATTTCGGCAGAGCAACCCTGTATTTAACCCGACTTAGAAAGGGGAGAAGGTTCTCATTTCGTTGGTTTTTAATTTTTCTTATGTTCCTTTATGTTTCTCACAGACGCCTGGATTGATTCAAAGTTATTTTTGAAATATTAGAGTTGCTGGTGGCATCTGATTCATACCTCAAAATAACGCATAAAAACCTGCCGTATTGAAGCCAGGTTGTAACGTTTTTTTAAACTATCAGGTACTTTAACGTTTTATCTATAAATAATTAACCTCCAGATAGAAAAACGCAACAAAGTTTTCACACATATTCCAAGCTAGATAAAAACTGGAAGCCATACATTACTTGACCATAAACTTTTGCGTAGGAGAGAACCTGTCCCATACAAAAGTGATAGTGAACCTATACAATGACACTGTACATGGTTATAAGATTATTCCGTACAAAAAATAAAAAAGGCGTTATTGATTAAACAGAGAACTGCATGCGGGCACAATCCCTACACATATTATAAATGAGAAAGACAACTGTGTTTGTTTGTTCGTCTTCTTCTTTGGAACCAAGTGACGGATCGACTTGAATTTACTGGTGTAATTTGAAATCTGGTGAGTGCCACAGGTTTTTTTTTCCCGGTGAAATATAAGGCGGGCAAAGCCGTGAGCAGTGATTGTATCTATATTTTATATAACTCTAACAAAAAATGCTTTAAAAAAAGTTAAAAACGGCAATCAATTCAGAACGGAAAACTTAAGTTACTCAACAGAATCTCATATATGTATAAACAAAATAATATTAAAAGATATTATTGATACGAGATTAGTTTTAATCAAATTTCTTTAATGGATCAATTGGAAAGTACATAATAATATCTTGTACAAAAAAAATTAATTCGACCCGGGACTTCCTGACGGACCAGAAAACATATATAGAATAAAAGGTTCCGTCGGATAGAGAACTTTCTCCTTTATAACCGACTATAAGGTAACAATGAAAAGGTAAATATGGTACCAAACCAAAATATGCATAAAATAAATTCATCTAAATAACCAGCGGAAAAAGAAAATAACTATAAATTAAGAATAGGTTGCTAAAAGCTATTTCGTCTGCATTAATAATTATTCTGTTATTCTAATAGTTACGAAATAACAGAAATTTCGACTGCAATAACCCCTTTTGACATAATCTTTACTAAACTTATATCTCTGTAAATATCTCTATTCAATGGTGCAACTCTTGACTTTCATATAAAATGATAAGCTGCACTTTAACAACAATAAAAATGTTACGTAAAAAATGTTTGTAGCTATAAATTCATTACCAACCTTTGACTTGTAAAAAAGAATAATATCTAAAGATAATAAACTGCCGCTATACTGATATTGAATATGTCTTTTAACTTTTTTCTAATCCAAAAATTATGTGAAAATTTATTTTAAGTTAGAAATGTCGCTTTTATAATGAGACTGTAAAGTTGTATGCGTCGTAAAAGCGATGAATTAAAATATAGTAATCGAGGAATTTTCTGATATAAAACTTGAGGTATGAAACGAGTAATAAGGCATTAATAATTACTTACACACTTCATATGAAATAAATCGCTTCGGCCTTGTTATGACACCTTGCTTTACCTTTTATTGAAATTTAACGATTAAAATGTTTAATTACATATTCACAAAATATTTACTATTTGTAATATTTCAGCACAGTAAACGGAGTCCTACGCTCATTGTTTGATTACAACAATAAAGTCCATAAACCAGACTATGAGTTTACATCATCATCATATATCGCCCACAGCACACTTCGTCGCCATGCTTTCTCTTCCAAATGAGTAGACTCCAATGTCAAACTAATAATATTAATTAGTATAATATTTCACTGTTGTTTCGTCGGTATGTCCGTCACATTACGTGTCCATTGATTTATGAGTTGTTTATTTGTATGTCGATTCGTTATGAGGTTGTTATTTTAATTATTTTAATGTGGGAGGTCGGTTTAGAGAAGTAAAGAAAAGTATTGGTGAGTTTATTTAACGATATGGGTTTTAAAGTGTACCTGATTGTTGGAAAGGTCCAACTATAGTTTTGTTCACTTTTGGTGAACTTCATCAGGGATGAAATTAGTCGTTCGTATCCACAAAATAGCTCTTCTTGCACTCACAATTAGGTAAAACTCGTTGGGATTGTTAAACGAAATTAATCAAAACGCGTTACTTCTTTAAGTTTTTAAACCATACATTTATGTATTTTCATCAAGCTGTAAAAAAGTATGCGTGTTTTTTAACTAAAATATAAATACCTATACATATATTATGGCTTTATAGCTTTACTAACCCAGGGTTAACTTTAGTTCATATTTGAACCATAAAAATTTTAAATTATTTTCATGGTTCCGGCTTAAGTTGAACTATCATCTTGCATAATTTTAAAATAATTATGTTAATAGACATGTCAAATATGAATTTAATTATCACATAATGTAATTTAATTCAATGGTTTCTCCATGATTAGCATAATTGTAATGGCTTTAGGTAGTCGTAAATTAGAATTAGGTAAAAGAAAGTACAGTACGACAATAGATATTTTAAAGTTAAGAAACCTATTAAGAGATTGTTTTTTCAATTATTATTTTATTAATATTAAATTTATAATTTAATTATAAAAAAAATATTTTTTTATTTACTCATTGAATATATGTCAATGCAGCTTGTGGAATCATCGTTCTTGTGTAACGAACAACCATTACAAAATGTTACTAATAATTAAAGAAATAAATAACAAAGTAAACATATAAATAATATAATAAATATTTCTTCTTAGAACTATAAAAGTATTTAAATAAGTTTTTTAAGTTTACTTTTTCTAAGTAATTAATCATTCAAATGTAACAAGACTTGCCTGTAACGAGTTTTATTTAGAGGCCAATAAATATTTCTCATTCTATTCTTATTCATTAATATTGGTTTATATATAATTTCAACATTATCTACAACTACCTACAGAAATAATTTAAATTAAAATAGTGTGGACATTGAGACAAGCTATTCTTCCAGCGTTATACTCGTAAGTATCAAGCCAAACGGTGCAATGCGCTCACCATAACGAATAACTTTCTACGTGGGACCAACCCCGAGAGGTCCTAATGATCTCATTTAAAACAGAACTGTAACAGAAGAAGAGTTTCTTTGGGTGGTCTAATAATAAAAAACTTACAGTCAAGCTAACTTAACAGAAATAAACAAATTAAAATATAGAGCAAGTGTTATCGTGGGAAAATCTCGTTTGTTACTTTATCTGACCGCAAATAGTTGTAAACGACCCAAGTGTTACGTAACACATGGTTCTTTAACCCACATTACCAAGTTTGGTATAATTATCACATGGTTTTGGTCGCATTCGTTTCCTTTCTGGGATATTGACTAAATTAAAACAAAGATGGTTAGAAGTGAATTATAAAAAACCGACTGCAAAAGCTTTAGAACTATATAACTTAATAATAAAATCGCATGATGTAGTAGCCCATGGCATTGCCAATAAACAGGAATCCAATGACAATTTGCACATGAAAATCGGTCAACTGGTTTATTTTTTCCTACACTAAGCATTTGATCACAAGTTCGACTGCTCGTTCGTACGACCACGGAAGTCAGCGATACTGTAGCCCTAGATGGAGCATGCCTAGTCTGGAATACGCTGGCTCTCAAGGTAGGCTGTCGGAACACACCTTTAGGTGTTTGGCGACAGATTTTACAACTTGAGGGTGAGCTACAGAGAGTTAAACACACAAACATACAGTTGAAATACATTAGCCTCCTTACTGGGAGAAAAAGCCAGTGAATGCAGAGCCATACTTACTGATAAGCTTTAGAAAGTTAAGTTCCAGGGCCGCACAAAAATTTTCTTCGCTATCTTATTTTCGTACCATATTTAAATACATTTATTATAATATTACGTTCTTATAATATTACATATATTTATTATATATTTATATTGTGATTTATTTCTGTAGTTATTCTATATTTTGTAATGGTTGTTCGTTACACAAGAACGATGATACAACAACCTGCATTGACATTATATTCACCGAGTTTATAAAAAGGATTCCTTTCATAAACTATTTTCCTTTGTGTTTAAATATTTTAAAATTGAGTTCCATAATGCTATCTGGTTACTGTTAAAAGTAATTTCACTACATTGGTGCAATAAGATTAGTTCATTGTTTCAAGTAGGTAATTGATTTCTATTGATAATGAATTATATTCAGTCATTAGTAAGAGACCCTAGATTGACTTGGAACATAAATAACTCGAGAACTAGGGCAGTGCTATTGCGGTTGCAATGGAACTGCATCAGACTGCGGGAGGTCTGCGGCATCAATGTGAAAACATACGGGAGCTAACATTAGCCAGTAATTTTTTTGGTAATCTCTTTAGATAATATTAGTACTTTTATTATATTACTAGCTGTACCAGCGACTTTGTTCGCAATATTTTTGTGTAATTTATGTCAGTGTCAACTTCATTGTTCCTAAAAACAAAATGGGAATTCTAGCATTCTAACACTTTGTATACATACTTGAAAAATAAAATAAAAACACAATGTTAATGAGGGCGAAGCTTTGTTCTCAAACAAACAAAAAAATATTATAAATTTACAAAAAAAAACTCTTTGCTTACAATTTGTAACTACATTAACAATTAAATGGTAATCAGATGCATTACGTAAACATGCATTAACATGTACCTATCAAAGAGACCGCTGGAAGAATGCCCAGAATGTGTAATGCTACATATTAATTAATTAACTTTGCAACATGTTAATTTATTTCTTTGTATAAATTTAATATTAACAAAGAAGCCGCCTAACGTTAACTCGCTACTATAAATAAACGTGTTAGAGCAAGTTCTTTTTAGAAAACGTGAGTACTTACAGACTTCCAGTAGGTAGATTTTATCTTAAGTAGGTTACGTTGGTTAAAAAAAAGAATAATATCAATTTAATGCAGCTAGAGTTTTTGGGCAAATGCCTTTATTACTAAAATGACTACGAGTAACTACAACAGCAAAAAAATTGCAGTAAGATTACCTATTTAAGATCTACAGATATACCAAATGCTCCAACCCACCACCAGAGAGCATAGTGCCCAGAATGCTAGCCGCATTACCACGATGAATATCAATGCAAATAATACGTTGGGTCAGATAAAAACCGACATTCTGGTCACGCGTTGAATCGATCAAACGCTCCGATAAGTTTTGGAAAATAAGATGAGCTTCCCGGCCCTACGACTTCATAATAATTCATATTTTTTTATGTTCATCATCATCATCTTCAGCATAAGATTTCTACTGCTGAACATCCCTCCCCACGAGAACGCCATACCGAACGACACGTTGCTAATTGAATCCACATTTCATTTATTTGTGATTGTTTGTTACTTGCGACTTTTATTATGTCGTCGGTCCACCTAGTGGGAGGCCTACCTACGCTGCGTCTTCCAGTTCGTGGTCGCCCTTCTTTTCTCTTCCCCATCAGCTATCATAATATTAGTTTTTGTCAACTGGGGGCAAGGCAGTTTGCTGAAAAAATGCTATAGTAACCATATAAATGACACGCAATCTAACCTACCTATGGATATAAAGCGCAATTGCCATATCACTATATTTGTTAAAGAAATAAAGAACATTAATATTTATTGGTTTAAATAACTTCAAAGTTTTATCAGCTAGTAAACAAAGTATCAATTTTTAACAAGGTGGTCGTATATTTATTCCCATCCCATAAATAAGTATGGAATAAACCGACTTAGTTAACATTCGATTTCACAACTTTTTACGACAAAAAAAGCTGTGCTGCGAGACTTGTGCACTTTTGTACATGTAATATTTTTGACGGGGTTACTTTTAATAGATATAATGTACGAACTATTCTCCCTTATGTTTTCGCGTAGGAAATAGTAGGTTATCTCCGCGTACGCCGCGACCTTACTAACTATTATCTAATCTGCGTCGAGAGGCGGCACTTCTGATGGAGTAGGCTGTTCTGATGCGCCGCTAATCGGGATGGAATGGTAAAGTACGCCTAACGAAGTAATGGCTCCTGGAGATGGTTAGTTGTCAGTGCTTAGATAATTAACAAGCAGGTCTTGTTATGCAATGTAGCGATGATAGTCGAGTGATTAGTGGAGTCGATTGCCGTGCAAAAGGTTGGATTCGATCCCACGAAACATGCAAAAAGAGCCCGAGCTACCGGTGAAGGAAAACATCGTGAGGAAACCGTAGCATGGTAGTAGGGTGTCTCCTATCGCTCGCCTGGCTAGCAACCACCCTCAAGTTGTAAAATCTGTCGTCAAAGCACCTAACGGTGTTTTTCGGCAGCCTTTCTTGAGAGCCAGTGTACCTATTCGAGACTAGGTATGTTCCATCTAGGGCTTCTGTATCGCTGTGTAGGGATGAAAAAAATACAGCAAGTCGAAAAGAAGTATGAATGTTTTTATTCGAAAAAAAACTGTTCGTCAGATGTTTGGTTAGATAAAATATTTTTATTGTTCGGAAACGTAAATACAATGTAATTATTATTAAATTCTATAATATACTTTTAACAACGGCAGTTGTTATATTAGCAACAGAAATACATGTAAAATTTACAACTGTCAAGCTATCACGGCTCATGAGATACGGCCTGGTGACAGACGGAGGGACAGTTAAGTCTTAGTTATAGAGTCCGGTTAGTACCCTTATGATACGAAACTCTTAAAAATGAACCGCGAAGCAGTGCATGGCTTTATTAATTGCAAAATTATACAACTAAAAATGATATATGAGTAAAAATATTAATCTCAACACATTTTCATCCACTGTAAATTTTCCCAGTGGCTATCACGCGAACTGTCGATTTGCATGCACTAACTTACTTTGAACATTTATTAAGTTGCACTCTACTATGCTATTTATACACTGAGGAGAATTAGCTTGCAGAGAGTTTAGTTAACTGTCAAATAAAAATATAGTTTAAGAAGACGGGTTTTCACGCGTACCTGATTGTTGGAAAGGTCCAACTATAGTTTCGTTCACATTCGGTAAAATTGTGCGGGACTTGTCATCTCTTAAGACGCGTTCGACTCTTTCCATCCCTGATGAAGTTCACCGAATGTGAACGAAACTATAGCTGCACCTGAACAACCAGGTACGCGTTTTCTTAAAGAATATGATCAAACACGCGTTAATTTTCTAAATAATAAAAAATCTATCTATTTGAGCGTTCAATATTTCATTTGATGCAACATTAATGAATAATGATTAATTACAAAATTGCTTTACTTTCATTTAATTAGCAATTATTTACTAGAAACCCTGAATTAAATTGTCAAATCATACTGATAAAAAATATTTTGAGGTACTTAATTACTCTGCGTAATTAAATTAGAATCTTCTCTCTATTACGTTTATTTATAACTATTAAGGATTATAGGACTTTAAGTACGAAAGATAGTTTCATTTACTTGGCAAAAAGACAAACGTATTCAGTTAAAAATGTACTTAGTTCTTTTATTTTATAGAAATAAGATTCGTATAACAAATTATTCTTCTATTGTAGCAAATAGTGATGAGAAATTATTAAATTAGTTTTTTTTTTGTAATTTATACTTTTGTTTTATCAGAAATGGTCGAATGGGCGATCTATAAAATATTTGCTAGTTAAATAAAAACGAAGTTACTAGAGCATGCAGTTTGTATTTATATCAGCAAGTCTAGGATATAAATGAATTGATGAATGAGAGGGTACTCCCAAGAGAGCTGTATCTATACCTCTGGTAAGAAATTACTTCGGCGACCTTACTCATTATGTAAACAAGTATAAACGTCATAAAACGTGTCCGTTAGCATAAGTTAATAAGTTAAGATTAGCATGCTTAAATGCAATTACTACGCTTATCAATGCTTAAATAGTCATAAAAGTTTAATGTATTATATTGACTTAGCTAGATAAATAGGTGCTTTTACTTATATCGGGAAAATTACAAAATCATAAAATATGCAATAAAAACAATCATTTCGAGTCATGTAAAGTCAAAATGATTTGATTTAACACCGAATAATTTGACAGTTCTAAAATTGTCTCGCCTCTCTTTCTGTTTTTAAAAGTGAGTAAAGGGTGGATATAATTTAAGAAACTTTTAGTTTAGTCAGTGTGACTGGCCGAATTGGCGTCAGTAAAAGTTGCGATACAATATTAATTATTTGTATAAAAAAGTGACTATCGAGTTCCATTATTACGGCCACGATAGAACCTTTTTAGTTATTTCAATCCAACCTCTTTACCGATGGGTAAAAAATAAAATGAGACTAACAACCTCATTCTTTTTTTGATTTGTCATTCAATTTTTTTTTTATTAGTTATGGCTCCGTACAATTTGTTGTTTTTTTCCCTATGATAAAATATAAAAGTTAGGAATATAATATATTTCTCTTATATGGTATCGTTAAATGCTATGTCCTGCCGGCACCAACGGAAGACGCTGGTCTTCCGTTGGGGAGTATACAACGAAAATTTAAATCATTCTACCAGTCTTCTAGAAATCACGTCACAAATATGAAAATATTAAGTTAGTCGAATTGAGTAGCTCCTTTTTTTTTTGACCCTCTGCATGAAATCTATTACAACAATCTGAACTTTCCTAATCTAAACTGCCAATTTCAACTTAATTTCTCAAGTACTAAAGTTCAAAATCCTACCTGACCTAGCTACACTCATTTAACTGCAACATTTCATACATGTTTTTTATTACATTAACATACTGCACCATAATATGACCTAATTTACGAAATGCCTAAACTTTCCTCTATTGGTTTTTATTTTTAAGGCCATAAGGTCGTGTTTGAGTTTTGTTGTGTGTATGATAAAGTTTGTGTGTTCCTGGTTGGCAGTAATTAGCGTGAGGTGGCGAGGGGTCAATGCATCGAGCTAATGAGTGCGGCGCGGTTCATGTATGTAGTTTATAATGCGTGACTTAATAAATGCACGCCCTGAATAATATAAAAAAAATATTATCAATATTATAATATAAAAAAATATTATAATGTGATAAACAGGAAAGATTTGTATTTTTGTATGTAAACGAATAAAAATAACAGGTGGTTAGAATCGAGTTCGAAAAACTCGACTGCTAAATCGTTAAGCCTGTGTATCATGCTTAATTTCTTTTGTTTTTAATGTTGATGTACCTAGTGTCATTCTCACGACTAAGACAAATCTACACCACTTCCATAAAATACGACAAGCCTTTTAAACATACATACATATATACATACAAACACTCGAACAACATAATCGTTCTTCTTTTGTAGTCGGGTAAAAACTATTGGGTTTCAAAAATTCTTTTGTCATTAGAAAGCTACATTATCACTTAGTAACATAGGTTTCATTTATTACTGTAAAGGCAAAAGTGGATATCCGCGGGCAATACTGGAGAGCCCGGCTGGTCTTTATACATATAAGCTGCATTACAAACGATTTATTTTCCATGGATTGCCATACCATAAATTTTGGAGTACGCCTTAATCGATCCGGTACGGTAATCCATATCTCCAAGAATAAAATACAATAAAAAAAATATGGGTCAAGACCCAAAAAATATTGTGGCCGCAATGTTAACACAAAAATGATAATGAAGTTGTGACAAAAATGACTATCGATCATCTCTGAAGTTTTTTATAAATGACTTCTCTAGCATAATATTGTATATTTTTTTTTTTTTTACAACTGACTAGGTAACGTTTGACCACAATCTCACCTGATGGTAAGTGAAGATGTAATCGAAGATGTAGCACGTTTACCTAGTAAGAACCTATTCACCTTGCGCTTGAAAACACCCGGGTTGTATTTATCCGGAAACACCGACAAAGGCAGGTTATTCCAGTGTTTTGCAGTTCTTATTAAAAAGGAGGAAGCAAAACGTTTGGTACGAATTGGAGGTATATCTACCATAAGTGGAAGACGTCCTGCCGATCTTCTGGAAGTACGGAAGTGGAATGGTGAAGGGGGAATAAGATCAAACAGCTCTTGTGCGCACTCCCCGTGAAAAATTCGGTAAAAAGCAGATAGACTTGCAACTTTACGTCGATGGTCCAAGCTCTGAAGCTTTTTACTCACCAACGCATTATCAGCAATTAGTTTTTTTGCTCGGTTCTCTATTGAATCCAAAGCCTGTAACTGATACTTAGCCGAACCGTCCCATAGGTGAGAACAGTATTCCATACAAGATCGCACCTGAGCTTGGTAAAGATTCAATAACTGTGCAGGTGTGAAGTACCGTCTCACCTTTGACAGTATGCCAAGTTTCTTGGCAGCGGTTTTAGCCTTGGCCTCAATATATGAACCAAAGTTTAGGTTAGGAGATAAATGAACTCCTAAAAGCTCAAGATGGTTGCTTATCGACACTGGTGTACCACGGAAAGATGGTGTAATATGGAGTGAGCTTCGTTTCGCGGAAAAAAGACACGCCTGTGTTTTTGTTGCGTTAAATTTGACCAAATTATCGTCTCCCCATTTGGAAACAGCTTCTAAGTTGCGGTTCAAACGAGCAACCATGTCTTCTCTCAGAAGCCGGATTTGTGCACCGGTGGTGCGAGCATTGGACAGATATCTCTCAACAACAGTAGTGTCGTCTGCGTACCCAAAAGTACCGGGCATAAGCAGATCATTAATATGCAGTAGGAATAATGTTGCTGAGAGAACAGATCCTTGAGGTACGCCAGCATCAATTGCCAATAAGTCCGACGAGCAGCCATCGAGCACTACTCGAAGAGACCGTTCTTTCAAGAAATCAGATATCCAGTTGCAGAGTGTTGGTTGCACTCCATATGAAGGTAACTTGCATAACAGACTATCGTGCCAAACACGATCGAACGCTTTGGATATATCCAAGGAAACAGCGAGTGCCTCCCCGTGTTTCTCCAAAGCCTCGTTCCATATGTGAGTGGCATACGCAAGAAGGTCTCCTGTGGATCTGTTCCGGCGAAACCCGTATTGACGATCACTTAGGATATCATTGTGCTCCAAGTAAGCCAATAGCCTAGAGTTAAGTATCTTTTCCATACTCTTACAGAGTAGTGAAGTAATAGATATGGGCCTATAGTTAGTAGGTTCAGCACGACTACCTTTTTTAGGCACCGGTTGCACATTCGCGATCTTCCAGGACTTCGGGACAATACCAGTTGTTAAAGAGAGACGGTAAAGGCGTGTTAGTACGGGACTCAACTCAGGCGCACAATTTTTAAGAACTATCGCTGGTATGCCATCAAGACCACTCGCTTTGTTCACTTCTAAGGTACGTAGCACTTTTAGAACTTCCTTTTGTCTTATACAAACATCGGGCATGGAAACTCCGCAGTATGACAAAATAGAAGGTGACTTGCCCACTGTATCTAGACGCGAAGCTTCAGCAAACAGAGAAGCAAACAAGTTTGCCTTATCTCTCGCTGTGTGAGCAAGTGACCCGTCAGGTTTGAGTAGCGGTGGTAGAGAGGGACGACAGAAATTGGCTTCAACTGATTTTGCCAGAGACCAAAAAGCTTTGCTGCCGGCTGGGTATGATGCAAGTTTTGTCCCAATTTGGCTAATGTGATTGAAGCGAGCTTTCCTTTGTTCCTTTTTGCATTCTTTGGCGGCTGTATTGTAAGTCTTCTTCCTTTCACTGATGTTAGAAGCCTTGCTTCTGCGAGCTTCGGCCCAGGCCAGATATGCCGAATGTTTATGCGCTTCAGCTTTGGCACAGTTGGTTCCAAACCAGGGCCGGGTTCTCTGTGATTGAGGTCTATCAGAAAAAGGAATGAAATACTCCATTGCCTGGCAGATCACTCCTGTAACTGCATCAGCACAAAGAGATGGATCTTTAACAGCAAAACATGCGTCTCGCCAATTATATGATGCCAGGAAGTGTCGCATCTCATCCCAGTCTGCTGACGTATACCTCCAAAGTCGCCTGTTACCCTTCGGGGCAGGGTCAGATGGAGAATACAGCGACACCGATTTTATCAAACAGTGGTCGGACTCGCCAAGAGGCGAAGATACTGACACTGAGTAACGGTCCGGTTCAGTGGTCAACAGAAGGTCGAGACAGTTGGCAGTGTGGCTATCCACGTCAGGGATTCTCGTCGGTTCTTGGACTAGTTGAGAGAGATTTAGTTCAAGAGCGAGCTTACGCGTCTCTCTTCCAGCATGATCGGTAAGCTGGTATGGAGCCAGCCACTCTTGGTGATGGGCATTAAAGTCTCCCAGTATCACAAGTTCAGCAGTAGGATAGCGTTGAAGGGCCATATCTGCTGTCTCACTGAGATATTGAGTGAGCTGAGTAGTCTCCCAGTTTCCACTATGTGATCGGTAGACACCGGCGTAGAGAATTTTCTCAGTGCCAGTATCCACCATTACCCATATCACCGAAAAGTTTGGGTGCTCAAGGTTACGGAGACGCAGACAACAAATGTCATCGCGGGCGTATACGCATACGCCGGCGCGTGGGACAAAACGGTGCTCTAGGACGTAGCCTGGGTAGCCCAAGTGTGACGTATCAGACGGACTTGTTATCTGGGTCTCCGTTAAAAAGAATAAATGTGGTTTGTTAGTCTCTAGATGGTGGTGTATGGGTTGGAGATTGGAGTGTAAACCTCTTATATTTGTGAGGTGCACCTTAAGTGTGAGGACGTGCATCTGCCGTTTCAACTTATTCTTCTTATATGATTTTTTCATGTTTGGCGTTAAGGTGAATGGGTAAAAATTGGATACGAGGTGATAGACAATGGATCTTCACCCTCAGATATGATCTAAGAGGAATTAATATACTAGTGTATGGTAGTTTACTAACATTTCTTAAACCATTATACTACAGTTTCTTTTTTTTACGAGATTAGCGAGGAAAGCGAGGTCATATTGACCTAAATATATTGTACATGTAAACTACCCTTAAATTTAATTAACTATTAAAAAGTCTAAATAACTCATTGTTGAGTATATCCGAACAACTTACTTAAATGACATTAACTATTAGGTGTATTCGAACGCCTTGCATACAGCGCCCCTAGTGTCTATTGGTGCAACTAATATATTATAACCTGATTTCTCCATTTTGTCATTCATAGTGTATGTTGAATATAAGTGAGTAAAAGTAGTACGTGTTGTATAATTTACAAGAATAATCCCTGGATCCCTACAAACGCTTCCACTTCGCAATATAATGGGAGATAAGGATACACTCCCGCGATTAAACGAGAAAACCAACTTCAGTAATTGGAAATTTAGATTGTGCTTAATATTGGAAGAAAAAGGCGTGAGCTACACGCTATCAGAAAACGTCGAAGATGGCAGCCAAGCTAAGTACTTGAAAGATGATGCGAAGGCACGATCAATTATAGTTCAATGCCTTAGCGACAAACATTTAGAAATAATCAAAGCATGCGCAACTTCAAGAGAAATGCTGAATAAGCTTGGAGAAATATTTGAAAGAAGGAGTATTTTAAACAAACTACATTTAAAGAAAAAATTGATTACGATGAAATGCGGTCAGTCTGAAAAATTGCAAGATTTTTTTTCCAGATTTGACGCTGCTGTGAGTGAAGTTAAAGCAACAGGATGCGAAATGTTTGAAGAAGATATAATTTGCCAGTTGCTTACGGCCATGCCGTCCACGTATGAACACATTATAACCTCAATTGAAACCATTTTTACAGACAAAACAATATCTTTGGAATTTACTAAAGCCAGACTGCTGGATGCAGAAATTAAAGTGAACCATTCCCGAAGTGAGCCGACAATAGCAGCATCATTCATCTGTTACTCATGTCGAATGCCAGGACACAAAGCTTCAAATTGTGCACAACAGCGGCAATGGATTGGAAATCATGGACCAAGGCAATCATTTCAAGGTCGAGGCCAATCATACAGCTCTGGACGAGGCCATAATACTTTCAATGGACGAGGACAAGGACGCGGGCAGATATGTCAAGGGCAAGGAGAATTTCAATATCAAAGTGGGCGGACATACAGAGGACGAGGAAGCGGCAGAAGCAGGTATCGAGGTCAGAACCAGGGCCATCATTATGGCCATGCAGCAGAAGAAGTTAGTGAGTATGAGATGTTGTTTACTGCGTTTAGTGTGAATAGTGAAGGAAAAGATATATCAAAAGGTGACATTCGATTTGTTGTTGACTCGGGAGCAACAGAGCACCTAATTAAAAGTGAATATTTATTGTGTGCTACAGATGTAGAAAATTTAGATAGTGAAACTAAGATTTATGTGGCAAATGGACAGTACTTAACAGCTAATAAACGAGGTAACCTTTTTGTTCAACAAAATGGTATAAATATCAAAATAAATGGTCTATTTGTAGAAGGCTTGTCACACAATCTTTTGTCAGTACAAAAATTAATTGAAAATAAACTCAGTGTAAAATTTTCTAACAACTCTGTTAAGATTTATAACAATTTGTATGAAATATGTGGACACATGACTGGAAAACTTTACACTATGGATTTGAAACTTAAATCACATAGATGTTTCTCAACTTCTCATAGTAATGACTTGTGGCATCAAAGGTTAGGTCATGCCAACAGGAAGCACTTAGCGATTCTAAAGCTGCCCTACTCTAACACTCCATGTGGACCATGTATGGAAGGTAAGTCTACACGTCTACCCTTTAAACAGGTGAGCCAGCCGAGATCCAGCTATATAGGTGAATTATTACACACGGATCTATCTGGACCAGTAAAAACTCCTACAAAAGAAGGTGAGGTTTACTTTCATTCTATAATAGATGATTACAGTCATTTTTGTGTTGTATATTTATTAAAAAAGAAGAGCGAAGCCGCAGAAAATATTATAAAATATATACAGTTTTTAGAAACACAAACAGGAAACAATACAAGAAAAGTAAGATGTGACAATGGAGGAGAGTTTAAAAATCAAATTTTAATAGAATACTGCTTGAAAAGGGGTATAGACTTGCAATTTACAAATGCCTACTCACCACAGTCAAATGGTGTCGCTGAACGGATGAATCGCACTATTTATAACAAAGCGAGAACACTCATGATTGAAACTGAACTGCCAAAGCATCTATGGGGTGAAGCTGTGAGATGTGCTGTTTACCAAATAAATAGATGTCCTTCATCAGCTATAAATTTTAAAATTCCTGCTGAAATAAGATATGGAGACAGCAATTTATCAAAACTTAAAGTTTTTGGGTCAAAAGCATGGGTAGTACAGTTACCTAAACAAAATAAATTTGAAAAGCGAGCAAGGGAGATGAGATTTGTGGGGTACACAGTAAATGGTTATAGGCTTTGGGACCCTGAAACTGATAAAGTCATATGTTCAAGGGATGTAAGATTTGATGAAAACCAAATAAAATATAAAATAGGAAAAGAAGATTTTGAAAATTTATCAAAATATCAATCAAATACTGATGATGATCAGACAAGCGGAGACTTTAACCAAGATGAACAAATTAACAGGGAAACAGACATATATGTAAAAAGATGCTTTGAAGAAAGTCAAATGGAAATAGAAGATGAAGAGGAAGAGTTAAATAATAATGAAGAAGAAGAACAACAAATGACAACACAAAAACACACAACAAGGTCAGGAAGAGAAGTAAGACAGCCAGCACGTTTTCTAAATTATAATGCAGAGCACAATATTAATGTTGCTTATTGCTTATTGACAGGAGAACCACAAAACTTTGAAGAAGCTATTGTAAATAAAGAATGGAAAGAAGCTATTGATAAAGAACTAAATGCACATAAACGATTAGAAACTTGGAGTGAAGCTACTTTACCAGAAGGTGTTAAGGCTATAGACACCAAATGGATTTTCAGACAAAAACAAGATGGGATCAAAAAGGCTAGAATTGTTGCCAGAGGATATCAACAAAATAGACAAGAACAGACATACTATTCACCAGTAGCAAGAATGTCAACTATTAGAACCTTATTAAGTTATGCGGTACAAGAAAATCTTAAACTCAGACAACTTGATGTACCAACTGCATTTTTGAACGGACGATTGGAGGGTGATATCTACATAAAATGTCCAAAGGGCTTAAACCTAAAGAAAGGAAATGTACTAAAACTAAACAAGGCTCTGTACGGATTAAAAGAGGCACCGAAATGTTGGAATTTAAGATTCCACCAATTTATGATAGAAAATGGATTTGAACAATCAAAGCATGATTTTTGTCTTTACAAAAACAAAAACACAAGACTACTAATATTCGTGGATGATATTCTAATACTGGGAGAAGAAAAAGAAATATTAGAGAAACTGAAAAAGGAATTTAAAGTAAAAGATCTAGGAGAAGTTCAAGACTACTTAGGATTAGAGATATCTAGAACAAATAATACAATAGTAATTAAACAAAAAAACATGATTCAGAAAACTTTAGAAAAATTTAATATGCAAGAATGCAACGGTGTATCAACACCAATGGAGTCTCACTTTACACCAGAAAATAATGAAGAAGTTATAAATGTACCTTTCAAAGAACTAATTGGATGCTTACTATTTATCTCTTCAAATAGTCGCCCAGATATTTGTTACTCTGTTTCATACTTAAGTAGGTATCTGGACAGACCAACAGCAAGCTTATGGAAAGCAGGTAAGAGGATTCTAAGATATTTAAAGGCTACTGAAGACAAAGGTTTAGTATATTTCGAGAGTAATAGCAACCACTGTTTGCTTGGCTACTCTGATGCAGACTGGGCAGGGGATAAATCAGACCGGAAAAGTACCAGCGGATCTATAATATTTTACAATGGTAATCCAATACATTGGTTTTCTAAGAAGCAGACATCCGTAGCCCTCTCCACCGCAGAAGCTGAGTATGTTGCAGGGGCTGTTGCAGTAAGTGAGCTTATTTATCTTAAAGGCATTTTAACTGATCTGACTATGTCACAAGTTACTATAGAGACTCATTTATTAGTTGACAACCAGAGTGCCATACAAATGATAGAAAGTTTTGAAAACAGTAAGAGGTCAAAGCACATTGATATAAAAGCTCATTTTATCAAAGACATAATTAGTAAGAAAATTGTAACTGTATCTTATGTACCATCAGGTGAAAATGTATCTGATATATTCACAAAAGCTCTACCAATGTGTAAACATATGTATTTTTTGGAAAAACTTAAATTGTTGTAAAAAAAAAAAAAAAAAAAATTAAATATATTTAAGTAAAAAATTTCAACAAAAACTTTATCTCTAAAATATAAAACTAAAATGTGTTTAGAGACATTAAACTTAATACTTATTTGTAGTACATTATTATGGTGAACTTTATATAATTATTGTACATTATTGTAACTGTATTGCTGTAAACTAATGAAAGCTTTATTGCTTATTATTTTTT
The DNA here is from genome assembly GCA_947049295.1 of Ligdia adustata. Lineage (NCBI taxonomy): Eukaryota > Metazoa > Arthropoda > Insecta > Lepidoptera > Geometridae > Ligdia > Ligdia adustata. The sequence goes on from OX346229.1 coordinate 10,571,945, forward strand.
TATTGTTATGAACTAATACTTACTACTAAAATTAGCTACCTATTTGTAATATTAGAAAATAAAATGTAATTAAAACTCCGTGAAACTTAATTCTTAACTAAAACCGTACTAGTTTCTTTCATTAAAAGGACTAAATTGTTTATAAATAATTATATAGAAAATCCTTAAATTATGTCATACTTTACTGATGAATAAAAATGTTAATTAAGTTATCTTAGCTAGAAATGTAACATGAAGGGGCTTAAGAATTTAATCTTTAGCTTTTACTTGAATGTAGCTAGAAAATGCATAATATAAAATTATATACAATGTAGAATCAGAATTTGTCAATTTCTGAACTTATAGTAATAGTCGTATTTTGTAAAAAATTAAATGGGGTTGAAGTTCTGAAATTGGGGGGGGATGTTGAGTATATCCGAACAACTTACTTAAATGACATTAACTATTAGGTGTATTCGAACGCCTTGCATACAGCGCCCCTAGTGTCTATTGGTGCAACTAATATATTATAACCTGATTTCTCCATTTTGTCATTCATAGTGTATGTTGAATATAAGTGAGTAAAAGTAGTACGTGTTGTATAATTTACAAGAATAATCCCTGGATCCCTACACTCATAAGCAAAACAGGCACAATATTGAAAAAAAAACACAATTTATGTTAATAATAATCTAAAACGGCTATAAAGAACGGCATGGAGTATAAAAAGTCTATCAGAGATGTGTTGAATGCCAGTGATTATACACATTTTGGATCATAAAATTTCATTTGTAAAAAGTTATTTGTTAGACGGTTTACTGAATTTTAGTTCGAGAATTAAACTTAAAAAGATGCTTGTTTTGAGAACAGTTAGAGTCGAAATTGGCTTTAATCTGCCAGTAGGAATATGTTTGATTGTCTGAATGTCAATACAAGATGTAGTACGTAAACTATCTTAAGGATTTTCGTATGTGAATTAAAATTATAACATTTAAAAATGTCGAAACCGCCTTCAATTCAGTACACTAAACTGTACTTAGCAAAAATGTCATCTATACGTATACTCAGAGAAATTTAAAATATTTTAAAATGATTAAAAAAAATTACAAGACCGATTTCGATAACATTTATATGAGATCAAAATTGGTCATGTGATCGGTCAAATTGCATGAAAGACGCAATGTTTGTATCTAGAATTTTGCAAAACTTTTGTTCTATACGCAGGGTTCACTTTGATGGATAAACACCCTTAAGTATTATCACACCATTCTGTTTCATGTTGTATATGTTTATTTTCTTAATTTCTGCAACTTCATCATCTTTAATATAAAAGCCCATTGTAACCATGACGCAATCTGTGTCTATATATAAGCCAGTTGAATGAGAAGTTTGTTTGTAGTACGAGTCCGTGAGTCGGTAAGCCGCTCAGATGAAATATGTCTCGGTCGATGTAAGACGCCGTGTTTGAACTACGTCACAGATTAAATAATACGAGAAGTACTTACTACGTCTAGGTGAATGATACTTTGTGCTGGTTTTGATTGAAAACAGCGACTGTGACGTCACCATAGTGGAGTTCGGATAACAAGGTATACGAGTCAGTCTCAAAATGCTCACATTGAAGTATCTAAATAAGAAAGTTGTGAATTATTATCTACTATAGCTGAAATTGGGACGAAATCGCCGCTGCCACGAAATAGCGAATTATATGTTCTTTTTTGTGTAAGGTTTAAAAAATATATTTTACTTTTAGAATATTTTTGTCAGTTTACAACTGTTACAGGGTTTTCGGGAAGGGATGCATCCTATTAAACTGCTGATAACCAAAAAACCAAAGTTTATAGACCTCAGAAAAGAAAAATATGCATGCTAAATGGATAACTGTAACGTTAAACTGCACAGGAAAAATAGAAACCATTGTTCGGTGCCCAAAATTTCACATTAAATCGTGCAGTCATAATTTGTGTTTCAGCAATTTAGGTAAAATGTATTGAACTAAATTACTTCATTTCAATGACTTGTGCAAAAAGCATCATTATTAACATTATTGTGGTCAACGAACTCTTGACTCCAAGTTTGTAAGTAGGTTGATATGTTTACCAGAGACCAGAACTACAAATGATGTCTCAATTATTCACTAGATTTTGCTTGTTTCGGCCGCAAGTAATATACATAAGTACTGAATATTTTTTTATGCAAAGTGGATTAAGAGGATCACTGCCCCTTCACTGTTTTTGTGTTTCTGATAGAATTTTCGTTCCAGGGCCTAGAACGTTTTCTTTTCAGCCCCTAAATTGTAACGTATTTTTTTGTTATTGGTGTCGCTTCACTATGATACATTATAGGCCTACACGTTTTATTATCTTGAAAAACGGTTATTGAATTCTGCATAATAAAGGCTTTTAATAGGCATCGTATCAACGCAAAAATATGACTGCTTAGGAAACTTCTAACCTTATAGTAATATATAGAAGACAGAAAAGAATAAAACGGTAAAGCCTAGTAAATAATGTGTTGACTATGTATAAAAAAACACTGAAATCTGACCACATTAAGATGTAGAAAAGAGCTATATCTTATTGTATGGACAAGTTGGCAGCTATAGCTGTCTTCACTATTAAAAGATGGCACCAGACCAGAGAAACATAATCTAATTTTTATCTATGATGCGAAGCAATTTAAGACCTAACTGTTAGGTAGAAAAATAAAACTTTAATCAATTTTATTAAACGTTTGCTCTACATATTTACTCTGATTCTTCGTTATTAGCATTTGTTCGTCAATAAATGAATTAATGAGTAAGTGAATGAATGAATGAATAGTTTATATTTTGTGACAAACACATGTAACAAAACAATCTAACAAAAAGAAACTTTAATAATAATGTGTGTAAATTGCCTTTGTCTTCTGCAGTTTTCACCAGTTTACCCGCTAAACCTAACATCCGGTGTTTATCGTAGCGCTTCATCGTTTTTCACAATGGACTATAACAATTTCACATTTCTATCTTTCATTTTGCAACAATGGAATGATTTTTGCATTTCCAGATACCAATATCATAGGGGTTTATAAGCATTTTTGGAAATGCGGGTTGTATTTCAAACTTCTTTGTACTCAATATTTGTAGTTCGCAAAAATCGGAAGCTCTTAATAGGAGCTTCCGAATAAAATTTTGCGTGATACGATAAGAATATTTATATATATACTCAAAAATAATATGACAATTCTGAATATACAAATGGGTAGATAATACTGAAGCCAACCTTTGGTATAGAAGATGATTTAGATTTAGTCAGATTTAGCATTTCTCAACTGCCTCGGTGTGGGTTGTTTCCATGCCTAGTAATAACCATAATGGACACTTTCAGATATGTTTATTGTACAGGGTTATGATCACAGAGTAACATAAATATTCATATATGATTTTGTGTCGAATCCATACCTTCTCTTCACGTTTACCGATACCTAGTTTATTTATTAATATTAACAGTTATACTGTCAGAGGTTTCTTTATAGTTTAGTATAGTGAGGAGTTTTTTTTCGTTGTTATTTTTACCGATGTTTACCGACCTATACCGTAAGTTATATTTATATTAACAATACATAAATTAATTGATGGAGTCAGGCGTTCCTTTGCGGAAATCCATTTATAATAAGATGGTATATACAAGATATTTAGTGTTTTTCCGCCTCGTCTTGATGTCAGCGTGAGAAATCGAAAAATATTTTTGTTTTTATGGTGTGGTTCCTCCTCACCACCGCCACACCTCACCTTATTATTTCTCTTTCTCTCAGTATCCGACTTCCTCGACACGTGTTTCGCCTTAGCACAAGGCATCCTCAGGAGATGTTGACTCTTCAAGCGCTCGCTCGGGCGAGCGCTTGGCGGAGGTGTGGCGGTGGTGAGGAGGAACCACACCATAAAAACAAAAATATTTTTCGATTTCTCACGCTGACATCAAGACGAGGCGGAAAAACACTAAATATCTTGTATATAACATCTTATTAATATATATATATATTAACAGAATTAAGAGAGTATGCGATCACAAGGTTTACATTTCTTTGAGACAAAAGAGTAATCTGTTGTTGTTTAATAAATAAGTTAGTGTATATTTGAATTAAATATTGATTTCACAAAAAAATACTCTTGCTACGATTTTAAACTGGTTGATTATAAAAGTAGTTCAAAGTAAAATAAAACTGACCCTCTTTCTTTCTAGCTTTTCTTTTTTTTTATTTGTTGTTAAGCTTAGTAGGTAAGAGGTTGTATTTTAGCCCTGTACGATCTAGGTACGGTGTGACGCGGGCGCCTTAGGCTTACAATTCTCACAATGGAGCTGTGGTTACCTATCCCATTATCTTCTAGAGGCACATACTTACTTTATGAACCATAATATTATAAGAACTTGGATGATGGATATATTAAAAAAATATGAACATAAATAAATCTTAAAACCGTGCCATATAAAGCAGCGGTCGTTATATTATACAGAAACCTAATTTGTATAGAACATTTTTGGAGATATCACACTTAGTCTTAAAATGAAAGAAATTAAAAATAAAAAAGCCTTTATTCTACTACAGATACTTAATATATTTGCAAACCTAATTTCAACTAATAACTTAAATTTACATTATAATAAATAAAACATATATTTTCTGAAAAAAATACTTTCTGCAGAAGTCGCCTCCACGGCATAAGCCTCCCCTAAACTTCTCCATTCTTCTCTATTCCTAGCTTTCGTCATCCAATCTAGTCCGGCTAATTTCGCAAAAATGCCTCTCTATCTTTTCCTCTGCCCTCCTGGTTTCCATCGCGTGGAATCCACTCAGACTTTCTTGGTACATCTGGAGTTTTCCTATGTACAGATGTATCTTGCCCAATTCCATTTTAAACGTCTTATTTTTTGCGTAAATTCTGGTAATTTACATAATATTTATGGGATACATTAATTTATCGAAAACTAAAGTACAAATTGTTATACAAAAATCAAAGGGATTATTGAAAATTAACTAATCATTCACTCATTATGATAACTTATCATAAAAATAGAATCCAATGAACAGCAATATTTGTGTATACATTGAATAAAGTGTAATGAGTGTAAATAACTCTGACATAATGTAAATAATTATATGAGCGATAAAACATGAGTATATTTCATTGATATTGTTCGGTTCAATGTCAGCTAAGTAAATAAGATACGGGATTAATTGTTTAAATGTAATTATGCGTCAGTTATTAAGCTGATATAAACTAAGGTTGTACAATAAACTCCACTTTACATTTAATCGTATTTGTAAAAGTAACTTTAAAGGCAAAGGATCTCCCTGGCAATCCGGCGTGGTAACGCCGCAGCAAGTAAGTATAATGGGATTTGGGCAGGGTTCACGTGATGGACTTTATTTAGTTTGTAAGATTTGATTATAATAATTATTTTAATAATTACCTCTAACATAATATAACATTTATATCATAGACAAATCGTATGAAACAGCTGATTTTTTCGCAGTGCTCCTATAGTTATTCCTCAGGGTTAGCATAACGACCAGCTTAGTACGTACACCCATTACCGATAACCCTGCATACTACCATCTTTGTCGTAAACGCTTACAAGTTCATATTGTTTAAGAAGACGGGTTTTCACACGTACCTGATTGTTGGAAAGGTCCAACTCGTTTCGTTCACATTCAGTGAACTTCATCAGGGATGAAATGAGTCGTTCGTGTTTTCAACGATGACATGTCTCGCACTGCACTCGGCCGCTAGGCGACGGCTGCAGGGGTGGGGGGTTGGTACACAGACAAGTTTTCTGCAGCCATCGTGACGAAGCTTCTAAATGTCAACGGTGTCAGGTGTCAAGGGTGTCGAGTGTCGTGACACTTGCACCGATGACCAGTGACCACCCAACTAGATGTAACCGACACCACGTCGTGATCGTGACCACGAAAACTGTCGCAGGAATGTTATATAGACGATTTTAAAACAATAAGGCCGTCTAATCAAGCATGCGATTTACGCTATGAGTGCTATGCTATGCGATAATATATAAACTGTAACGATCACTTTTCAAGCTCTCTAAAAGCAAAAGGAAAACTATAACTAGTTCCACTCAAGCACGGTAATGGTTTTATGAATTCAAATTAATAAGATTTCTTATAAGATTTCGGCCAAAAACAATAGAATGGAAAGAATAATAAGTACTAATAGAATACCTAAACCCATCTGTAAATTATCAAGACATTCTTTGTTTAACGACCTATCAAAATCGGATAGGAAAAAAAGCTATGTTTACATACATTGGTAGCGCATTAATGAATATCTAGATTTTGTTTCACTCAGAAGTTGACAAAAGTTATTGTTCGTGGTGTACGAATAAGCTCTTTATTAAAAGGTTGCTAATAAGTTACTAGAAACCATATTACCATTGTGAGAGTGGAGATTATTACTGTTTTGTTTAGTAAATTGATAATATATGTGATAAACATTAGATAGCTAGCATAAGAAAACAGGTAAAAATTGCTCAAGGATTCACTCGCCAGCACGCGTATCGCTTGATTCCATGAGTAGGATTCTTTGTATGCAAGTTTTTATGGCAAAGTATTATTAGTTTAGTATTGAATATCACAGTTTTCTTCTTACTTTACCATAGCCAGCAAATTCTTGGATTTAATGTTATTTGTAGAAGTTTAAAATGCAAATTGAAATTGTAACTAAAGGCGGAATTAGAACTACTTTTAATTAAAAGTTCTGTATGATTTCTAGAAGAATATTCGATATGATTGTGGATTTTTTCAAGGGACTTTTTGATATGGGACTTTCAAGCGGCCGTAAAATTCTGACTTCGTCTCATCAGTCAGTGATAATAATAGAACCTAAGTTTTTGTTAAATCTTAATCTTAATTAGTTTTTGGAAACTTGTCGTGTGAAAACACCTATATGTGTGTTCCGGCAGCCTTCCTTGAGAGCCACTATGTTCCAGTCCAGGTATGCTTCATCTAAGACTATATTGTCGCTGACTTCCGTGGTCGAGCGAACTTGTGTATGATAAAAAAAACCTAAGTTTGTGTTAAATCTTAATAAGAAGAATATTATGTGAACGAGGAATAAATGAATGATATGATAAGAAATTAATAAATGATACGACGACCTATCGTTTAACTGTCGGAGTGGTAGAAGAAAACGAATTAGACCAACCCCACACTGCGGGATATGACTGGGAACATGATGAAGAGCTCCAATCACCTCCAAATTAATAATCACATAATAGTATTAAGTTATGCAATAAGTTACATAAGTACTGGATAATGTTATCAATGTCATAGTAATCTCTGAACTTGACTTTGCAACATTAAAAAATAATAAATCGCTGATTATACAAAAATATCCGTATAACTTTGCCGTTTTGGCATGCTTGAGACAGAGTTTGAGATATAGGGTAAACTTTAAGTGAGATAATGTCACGGTTTAAGAATGCGTGATTATAGCATTAGGTGCTTTAATATTGCTGAATATAAAAGATGCGAAACCTTTTTAGTAAAGCATACAATTATAATATGAATGAATTAATGAATATAGCTTTATTGCATCTAAAGCAATTTCTTTCAGGCAACCTCTGGATGGAGAGAACTAATATTATAAAAAAACCATTGGTGCAACCAAACTAATACTAATGAAAAAAAGTAATCACACATGAATCAACTAAATAAAACGATTAATATATATATATATGAATCCGTTTGTTTCACTAAAACTCGAGAATGGCTGGGCCAATATAGCTGATTTTAGTCTTGAAATGATTTTCGTACTCCAGGGAAGGTTTAAAAGCGAGAAACATACATAACTGTTAGGCGGTACGAAGTTCCGCGTGTCACCTAGTAAGCTATAAGATTGTATACCTGCTCAATTTATACCTAATTTATATGTATACTTACAGACTACTTATGTAAGTATTTTGGCATTATCCCTATACTAACAACAGACTAAAGTAATTTACATTGAAGCAGTAATTATCCCTGATTCACGATTTCTATATGTACTGGTATCGTCAACTGACGTTTGAAGATAAACACATACAACATGGACTTAATTCTTCAGTGATGCATGCACCAGAAATACCACATAGCGGATGAATCAGGAATCAGATCAGTTAATTACATCCCTACTTTAATACTATAAATAAGAGAGTAACGCTGTTTGTCTGTCTGCTATGCTTAAATCACTGAACCGATTTTTCTGAAAAGAGTTGTTTCCAAAAGTGTATGAAGCTCCGGCCACAACAGTGGACATGATGATACCATAAATAGGTTAGGGACTATTCATCTTTAATATATAAACCAAATCAAAATAACGTTACCTATCGCAGTGTACAAAATTGATTTCAAATCAAATATCCATGTTCTTTACACAAAAAGATGATTAACGCGTTTTTAATGTATTAATTTTGAATTTTTTGACAGATGGTGCGATTTATAGACTAATGTGACCATTGAAGTCAACCTAGGATACATAGATCTTTCAGGGATGTCATAATTCGACTACAATAATAGAATTTAGATGTTTTTGTACACAATGAAGGAGGCGAATAACGCCTAAAAAATGAATAATTCATTAATACACAGTATTAACCACATCTTTAGGCATTTTTTGGTAGACGTACACCGCCCTGTCCGAAAATGAAACAAGTCCTTTGGTACAGAGATGACTATACAATATCTTACTAATATTATAAACGCCAAAGTTGGTATGTATAATGTATGAATGTTTGTTACACTTACACGCAAAAAGTGCTGAATGGATTTTCATGGAATTTGGTACCAAGATAAACTTTGATAATACAGAGTATTCGTAGGATAATCAAATTCCCGTGAGTAATACCGGGCACAGCTAGTACACTATATATGAGATACTATAGACCTTGATAAAGAACATACTTAGGCAAAATTTTATTCCGAAACAAGTGGTTAGAAGCGAGTTTAAAAAAAAACCGACTGCAAAATCGTTGAACGTGTGTAACCAGTGTTACTCTCACGACTAAGACGAATCTATTGACACCACTCACATCAAAATACGACAAGCCGTTTAGGCTCTAGGGCGTGCCAAAGAAATACACTCATACACTCGAAAAACATAACCCTCATTCTTTCGCAGTCGGGTAAAAAGCAATAATAGGGCTTAAATAGGGGATGCCAATGTCCATACTTATAAAGAAACCTGCCAAAATTTTACTAGCAATACACACAGCGTTAATGGACACCTACATTAAACCGTATATCAATTACATTTTCATAAGAAATCCTTTGTCCACGCGAACAAAGTCTCGGGTAATAGCTAGTAAAGAGTATAAATGCAGAATTCTGGTAGGTAATGTAATCCTGGATTTACTTCTTTGGACAGCTGCAGCTCACAGTCAGGATTAAAAGCTTATACTGAAGTTATAATATTAATGTAAGTTAATTAAGCTACTTACCCGCTAGTTAGTAAAAAAATAGTTAGTTTGGGACATGAAGACCTTTGTGTGGATGTTGTATTATATAAATATTATATTATATATACATATATATTTGTATATTATTGTTATATATTATATTAGGCAAGTAATTTACTGTGTGTATATATCTCTAATTTAATTCGAACTGATCATCTTTACGCTATTAACATGTGCTTTTGTTTATAAATTTATTAAAGTACGTTTATATAGATCTAATTTAGAAGCCAAAACTTTTCTCATGTCAGTGATTTTATGTTATCTTATGAAAAATAAATATTATTAAACCTGAATTATATTAATACTAGCTGTGCCCCGCGGTTTCACGCGGTTCCCCATTGGATTGTCGAGACAATGGGGGAACTACTTTTTTGAAGTCGGTTAAAAAGTATCCTATGTCCTTTTCCGGTGTCCAATCTACTTGTGCACCAAATTTCATCCAGATCGGTTTAGTGGTTTTGGCGTGAAAGCGTAACAGACAGACAGAGTTACTTTCGCATTTATAATATTAGTTAGGATTGCTTTCTGTGTGAGAAGTTTCAGATATTTTTTTAGCTAATTCTAATATTTTTGTAGCTTACGTAATAAAAACTTGTCTACTAACTACATATTTTTTAAATGTTACATAGTTTGGTAAGTGTAACTTTTCTATTGATTGATATTGGGTGGGCCAGGACCGTGTGTATAGCCTAATGTGAATTGAAAGTTGGCCTATACCAAGTTAATGCTAGTTTTTTGGTTAATGGCATGTTTTTGATTTTTTCTTTTTCTACCACGGGTAACATTACGGGGCGCAGGTAGTACAAGAGTACTACCTGATATTCAATATCCCATGGGAAAACTTTAATTTTCCTGGATAAAAATTAGCCTATGTGTTAATCCAGGGTATAAGTTATGTTCTTTCCAAATTTCATCCAATTCGTTAGCCGTTTGAGCGTGAAGGATGAAGAAGCAAACATACAAACTTTCGCCTTTATAATATGAGTGTGATTTTCTGCTTTTTCGCCTTACTTCTTTATTCAACAATGAAACATACTATATATTTATTACTGTAGTAAAATGTATATTTATGTGTGTATGTATGTGTTCTGTATAGCTATAGTACATATGGAATTCCATAAATAATTTATACCAAAACAAAGGTATCACATTTATATCACAGAAAACCATTGTAATGCGATAGGAATGATTCTTGGGAAATACTTAACGACTTCTTAAAGCAATGGACTGGTTGTTTTACCAACTTGGCTTGTCTTAATAGAGATGGCTTTTTGGTTGTCCGTGGCCAGAAATCACATCAGGGCAGCTTCATGTTAAACCCTAAATATAGGGCCTACGGAGTGTAAGTGAATTAGTCTCTCATCGAATTCATTCAGTTTTTGCTTCGATTATAATAACGAAGAGTTGATATTAGATGATAATTAAAACATAAAATCGAGAAATCAGGTAAAAAACCGTAGTTCAGTAGGCGCCAATAGATTTTTTTATTTTGGATTTAAAATTAAACCTCAGGACCGATTCCGATAGAACTTAAACATACTCGTCAAATTACCTCTAACTATTTTTTTTGTAAAAAAAAATAATCGGATAGAACATCTCTTCCTTTCTTGGAAGTCGGTAAAACTAAGCCTAATCAAGCCGTTATAGTTACGAATGCATCTCACAGCAAATTATCGCCGGATGAAAATCACGGACGGTATAGGTAATATTATGTACTTAACAATTAAGGCAGAAAAACACTGTTCGTTTTAAAATCGACAGAATTTATTATCTTACTATCTTAAAGAAAAATATTTAAATCTACACTTTTTTTTATTTATTTATTTAAAATCGCTTTTTAACAACTAAGGTCATTAGCGACCACAGTTAAAAACTAATTTTACATTTTTATTTATACTAAATTATACATATTTATCATTTTCAAAAAGACTAATGTTTTCATACATCCATCATGATTTAAGCAATCTTTTAACTGATAAGTTAAAAGATAATTATATAATTGTTTTTCATTCATATAAGCTAAACATTCTTCCAATAAATGAACAATTGACAGATCAAGTCCACACTTGCATTTGTTTTTATTAGTTTTAGTTATAAGGTGAATATGTGTCATATTGGTGTGTCCAATACGACATCTAGTAATGACTACTTGATATTTTCTACAGGTAAAGGCAGTGAGTGATATATCATAGATTGATTTTCTAACATTAAACAGTTTTGTATTTGTATTTTCAGTCTTCCAAAGATGATCCCAATTCATTTTAACTTTTTGTTTGATATATTTTTGTAGTGGAGAACTAACTAGTAGTTGATTTAATCATGTCCCAATTTTCGTGATCATTAATTGCTTTTTTCGCTTCCATATCTGCTTTTTCATTACCGTTTATTCCATGATTACTTAGAATCCAAATTATTTCAAATATGTAGCTATTTTTTAGTAGATTTATCATTTTTAAATCTACACTTTTCCCAACTTAACCAAGAAACATTTTGTCCTCATGTGTAAAATTGGGCGCGAGAAGAAAGCGTTGAATTACAAATACATTGACGAAGTGCTCAGGTCTTCTCACAATAGTGTGGCATGTTTGTGTAAAACCACGGCTCGAATAGTATACAGGGTTAGCTAGTAAAAAATATGATAAAGTGGAATCGAATTAGTTAATACAAGCAGTACAAGCACGAGTGACCTTTTGACAGTGACAAGAAAATCTGTTTGACTAATTTCTCACCGCACGCTCTTACAGTGAGTGACAGATGCTTTTTGATGACGTGATAGCATTAGTCTAATTCTGTTTAAAAGAACGACAGCAATACTACTCAGGTGCCTAATTGGTCCCTCTAGCAGCCATGCCTTTAAGCCTTCTAAGGCTATTGTAGCCTTCAATGCTATGATAGCCTAGCGGGCGAGAATGATTCTAACAGCGCAAAATAGGCGTGTTGTCCTAAATGAAGATAATTATAATCAATATTTAATTTTTGATGTCTATTATTCATCATTTCTCATATGGTTAATTTGCTGGCTGTCTACCAAACTGCAGTTCAGTAACCAGTTAAGAGATAAAAATAATTCGTTTTCGTACGATACTAGTTATGAGAAAACTCGTATTTTTTACTGAAATCTTGGTTTCTATGGAGCTGTAAGTTTACCAATTTCATGGTCGGTCAAAGTTAAAGTAGACAGTAAAGTTTATATCAGCTTAGCACACAATAAGCTAGATGGCCCTGTACTCGTATATGAACTATCATAGTATCTCTATCAGTTGTATGTAATCAGAGTCGAATTCTTGAAACGAACACATGACACTGTTTATATAAACAACATAACTGAACACAACATCTGCCTGATTGGTTTGCGGTATTTAAATTTTTTATACTGAAGTACTTGATTGATAGATTTGGTTTCTTCTATGATCTTTGTACAAAAAACTCTAGGAGTATGGGTGAAAAAAAAGTTGGTTGATTAATTATATTTACAATTGAACCGTTATTTAGATTGAATACCAAAGATCTCGACGGGTCTTAGTTCAGTTATGATTTATCTGTGTTCAATGTATATATATGTCTTTGATTTATAGTGCATAAAACGTTGAATTTTTAGAAATAAGACACATAGATATATATAGCTATAGTTGCCTTAATAATAATTGTATTTTATTTTACTTCCATTGATAATATCGTTATTCGAATGTGCGATTAGTAAAGTTGATGAACTTTCTTTTGTAAGGAAAATGCGTATCTGAATAAATATCTAGTTTAATGATAGATTTATCTAAATAATAGTTGGTTTAGATTAGTTTTGTTTGAATTAAATGAAACACAGCCTTCCACACGTACATGAATGGTAGCCCAGTTAATGGTGAATTTATTTGTATGGACCCTAACAATAATTTTTCTGACGCAGATACATTGCACTTTGATAGAATAACGTAAATATATCACGATTGACAAAGAATCCATATTTTTATTAAGTAATTTTAATGTACGGTTTAAAATAATTTAAAATAATAATATATAAGTAAACCGTTAATATAAATGTAGATCTTAAATGGTCTACAGATAATCTTTCGGCAATTTTTTTTTGTCGTAGTTTTTCATTTTGTTTATGTTAATAAAAGCACTAGTCAACCGTTATTTAATAACATAATTCTGAACTATGTGTATTAGGGATCTAGTTTAAATAAAATTATCAGTTAATGGAAAGTTTATTGTATGTAACAGCCCCAAATATCACGCGCTGTTTGATGTTTTGCTGGTAGTTCCTGAACCTATTTTACGCAGCCCCTGTAGTACAAAAACTGTTTAGTTTTCTATGTAGCCAGTTGTGAAAATTAATCTCGTATTAAACCACCGAAATTAGCTACGCTAACTGTGATAGAATTTAGCTACGCAGGTTCTCTAATTCTCATGCCCCGCGTGAAAAATATATAGCATTGACGTACTTATTAAGCGGGTAATTAATACGCCTACATTCAAGATTGAGGAGTCACGCAATTTATAAATAGCAATAAAACTACTCAATGAACCGCGATAATAATGCAGTTAATTAGAACCACTGACGCGTGTGTGTAATTATTTTGTGTTTTAATGAGAATTTTAATGAAAACTTCACAGTATTGCAAAGTATTTATATAATTTACATTTAAGGCATTGTTTGGTAAATTTACGTCCACGATTAATAACGTGATTAAAACAATCATACCTTAATGTATTTTCGAAGTATATGTTGGTAGCTAATAAAATACTTAATAGCACTATTAGATATAAAGATAGTAAACTTATTTTCTCGAAGTTACATCAGGTGATTTTGGACAAAATCTACGCAAACCAGTGGAACGACTAGGGATACTCAGCGTAGAAAACCTATTGTTTCATAGCACAATAACGAGATATATTTTATAAAATTAAGTAAAATGTAACTTTATAAATACTAATACTATTTTTTATTTGATATAAAATGGACATGTGGCTTAATTACCAAAAAGAAAATGACTGCCAACAACAGCAAAAAAATATAGCAGAAAAATTACCTGTAGATCATTTTTAAGATCTACTGATAATCCAAATGCTTATTCTATCCATGATACGAGTACGTTGCGACTTATGAGATCAAGAACAAACCATATGCAAGATCTTATAGATTTTAGTGAATTAACACGTCGTTGTGCATCCATTGTTGGCACTATTTACTAATATGTATGGAGGGAAACATACCTAACAGCAGTATCGGCAAGTCTATGAGTAGGTGCCACCAAACACTATGTCGCGCCTGCATCTCTGCGGGCGGCGGCGGCCGCGGCTCACTAACTCTCTGCAACAAACAAACATACAAATTAATAACAAATTAACTACAATATTCACATATAAATCAAATTCACTAATTATCGTATAAGTTCGTAAATGCCATGAAACGGAGAGTCTTTGCAGTGTCAGTCAACGCAAAGCCTAAGCTGTTGAACCAGAGACAATAAATTTAAAGGGTGTGTTTATTATATGATATAGAAATGTTCTAAGATTTTGACAGCTACTAGTACCTACTAACATATAATACACATACTAAGAAGGATATAATATTCAATTTATATTATTCTCGCATGTAAAAACTTGCGTATTCTAGATAAATCACGAACTTTGTTACGCTAATCTGTCTTCGAATCTGTACAAAGCTACTAACCTCCACAAATAGTTCAGAATTTAAACAATGCTGTGTAACTAACAACATTTGTCGTGCTAGCTATAAACCTAGTTTAAACCAATCGTTAAGTTAAACGTTTAGTACGCCGTCAAACCTGATTTCAGTTACAGTACGGTTAACTGCAGAAGTAACGATTTGGAAACGTTTCTTGTTAGTAACGCCATCTGGTGATTTATTTGGGAAGTCTTTGAAGTGTGTAAATATTCTTGGAAGTTACAAATAATCTATAGGTACTTATAATAAAACTGTATCAGCTAGAATTCTCTACATTAGATATATTTTGAAAGTTATCGATGTTTAACTCGAATCTGTATTTTTTAATTTATTTTTTCCATTTTTTTATTTTTATGTATCTTGACTAGACATCACGCTGAAAGTTCAGGATGGATTTAAATGAAACTTAGAATAAGTATAGTTTGTACCATGATGTAACATCCTATAAATTTTTTATCCCGAAATTCACTGGGGGTCCTGTGGGAGGGGGGACGAAAGACATAATAATATATTAAGTGATAACTCGGTAACGCGTACTTAAATTTCGATAATTCTTTATTTGTTAAAAAGGACTAGTTGAAATTAATATAATCCCGAAAATTAGAGGGGGTTCCTGAGGGAAGCGGGATAAAAGCTATATTTGAGTAACAAGTGCTTCGATTTAGATGATTATTTTTTTATTGGAAAAGACTAACCTAAATTGATGTCATCTCAAAACAAACGGGCCGACGGACAGCAAAGTCTTAGTAATAGGGTCCCGTTTTGACTGTTTTTCGAAGTGTGTTAAAAATGAGTGCTAATTTCGCAATAAAATAAATGGGTATTAATGCTTAGCAGAATCTTTAGCTCTTCAGAATTGTCCACTCATGGTAAACATGCTTGCGAGAACTCCTCTGTATCGTTTCAATTAATCAAATTCACTGTTCGACTTTCAAAAGGTCACTGAAAATACTGACATAAATTATACAAGGATTGCAATTGCGAACGAAGTCGCAGGTATAGCTAGTAGTACTTAAATCAAATAAATTAGAATTTAACTATTGCCGAGTAACTAACAACATTTGTCGTGTTCGCTATAAACCTAGTTTAAGCCGATCGTTTAAAAATAATCGAATCTGATTTCAGTTATGTTATAGCTACGTTACAGTACTTACCGCAGGAGTAACGATTGCGAAATGTTTATTTTTTGTAGCGCCATCTGTTGAGATTACATTGACAACTTGTCGGTGATGTATTTTAAGAATTTTATTTAGAAAACTAACGAAAACTATAGTTAGACCTTTCCAACAATCCGTCTTCTGAAACAATATTTTGGGTATCTATGAATTTTGTTTATTCTTTGGAAATTACAAGCATCTACTATTTAAAAAAGTAAAAACTACTATAATTTGGCATGCAAAAATCAACGTTACAAAACACTCTACCTACCATCAATGTTATAAAGACAATCTAATACTGATTTTATTTAATGGAAGTCAAATTAATTCCCATTGTGAAATTTGTTCCTCAGGATGAGTACAGTGATTCTCTTTCGGCGTAGTAGACCTTTATCTGTGTATGATTCTGTATATGGATCTTTTATTAATAAAATATATTTGCGTAGCCATAAGTTATTGTTAGTTTTGTGTCACAACATGGTTTTAACTGATTATTGTTTTCATTTACTAAGATTCTATGAGAAAATACGAGTAAATATGAAAAATATATATTTTGAATACATATAGCAATAATAACGTATCTATATTTTTTCTATACATTAAATTCGTCAAAACAAAAACATAAATATATTATGTACGAATCAAATACGGCCCATCACACTCGCAGCATTACCGCGTTAAATTTTCTTAGTGAGCGAAAAGTAAATTTCTTTGGAGGAATTAAAGTAAATACTTATTTACTACCTATCTTTAACTGAAAATGACTGCTGTCGTACTTCGGCTTTAGCAAAATGATTAAAGGTCTTCCATCACACTAAATTCATTACTAGAAACTTAGCCGATGCTTGATGGTTCATGCGGCGCTTGATTTATAAGAAAATTTATTTTTCTTTACAATAAGTATTTACACTAATTCTATAATTTTATATTACTTCAAGTATTTTAAATATTAGCAGGTATTGTTGTGGGTGTGCCTTGTTTGTACACGCACACTAAAGGAAATTAGGATAATAATGCTATTGTAATCGTTTCTTAATTAAAATAGAACTTTTGAAATAATATTTTTAAATCAGATATATTTATACACAAACATTTATATATGTACACTAATTAGAAAAGCATGTTCTAGAACTTCAAAGACGTTATATATGTCTCTAGCATTATTAACAATACTATGCAATATTTTGTTTATTTCACACCAATATATAAACAACGTGTACCAGAGAGGTGTGATAATAAGTAATTAAGGGTGTAAGTCTAAATATCAAAGTGAACCTATTGTAGAGTATAATTTTTCAAAATTCGAGGAAAATTAAGTAAAGCGTCCCCCATACATCTTGACCGATCACGATAACAATTTTCGTACGGAGAACCTTTTGCAAATTCGAGAAAAATATTTATTTTATTCTTGTTTTTTGCAAATTTTTCTTCCACAACTTCCTTAAGTTACAAATAAATACACAGAACAACATAAATATTAACATTGCTACTTGACTTTTCTGTGTTCTGATTATAGACAACCTTTGTAAAAATTAGGTGAAAATGTAATATAACTTATTCCTTTTTTATTCTAAAAATAATTGAAGACGCATAATATAAAACTTATGTAATATTAGTCTAAGTTACTACTTATTAATTTTCAATCCTCTCAGCATATGAATAACCTAATAAACGAATAGGAAGGTGATTTAATTTAATTTTTTATTTTTAGGGTTGCAACCGAGCTAACGAGAAATCTAGTAGTCTCTTTACAAATTCATACTTGCTTATCTAATTTGTTTTTGTTTTTAATTGTACTTTTGGTAAATTGCGAATCTGCTAACTTAACAATCTGGTAAACTGCTCCTGAGCGGCAAGATCTTCTAGAAACATCCAAAATCTATATTTTCTACCGCTCTGCGCAGCCAAAATTCTCAAGGTAATGAAATCAGAAGCGCCAGGAATCCAGGTCATAGCAGTAACGTTACTCTGCCTAGGACCTCGTAGAATACCTAATACAGGGTGAAAGGTTTAACACTACCAATGTACATACTCAATATTTGGTTCTTCTAGACAAATAATAAAATGATGTTAATATAAATTAGTATAATAATGGCCACTAAATACTCAAGCAAACTACAAAAATGATCTGAGCTCAGTGGTGTTTTTTACTCTTTCCTAGCTTCTATAGTTTTGCTTCAATTACAAGCAGATTACGTGTAGATATGTAAAATGTCTTATTTGTAAACTTTTGTTGTAGTCAAACATATACTATCAATAAAAATTGCCTTCACTGGTAGGTACTGGGCGGTATTGAACTATTAGTTTTTCTTTGTGCAAGGCTGGCTATTACGATTGAACGTGGTAATGCTCTAAATGTAATAGACACCTTTACACCAGGGACGGTCCGGGGAGGGTAAACGTCACGATGTCCTTGAATATTGCGAGTGGCTGACTAGTCATCCTGTATAGTACTATTTACATAGGAATGTTAAATGTGCTGCCTACGCCTGGCACCTTTTGGGCCAAAGTGTACTTAGGACCTCAGGCTTGGCTTGTAGGATGTGCAATATTGATAGGGTTTATCGTAAGGCCAGGTTTGTTTAAGGGAAGTTATAGCGGTATTATATGTGCCTTGTGATTTTAGCTGAGTTTTAGGAAATTGCAGTAATTACAAACTAGCGGTACGTCCCGGCGTCATAGGTGGTTATTTTTTTTATAAATTTAGCTTATGTTACTTACTCAGTGATAATGCAGCATTCTAACGCCAACATATTTTTTTCTAGTTTACGTTTGACCACATATCGCCTGATGCAAGGCTACGATGCGGCCCAAGACGAAGCACGCTTGTCACAAAAAGCTTGGACATACAATTATTCATCAAATACACATTTGGCTAAAACGTCACAGATTATCAAAGTTCAGTAATGTCCATTTCCCGCATTCTTTTACAGCAACTGACAGTCTTGTGCCATTAACTTCTATTTTTAGCTCCATTCATAATTTAAACCACGCAATAAGCGCTTGCGCATTCGATGTCAATGACAGTTTGACATCTGCCAAATAAGGTTTGACAGCTACCGGCCGCATCATCCGCCATATTTGACAGGCTAAGACAGAAGCCACCTGCCTAATTAAAATTCTGCGCATTTTGTTTATGCGTTTAGAATATTTTTCCTGTAAGTTTTATTGGCCATTTTGACATCACAATAGATTAGCTAAATCTTCTTTTTATTGTTTAATGTTATTTTTTTAAATGTGCGACATCGCCCGTTATTAGGGTTCCGTTATTTGAATGTGAAATCGACAATGATTGAATGCTAAATTTTTGCGTGTGGGCACGCACAATGGACCCATTTTATGCATAGATACAGTACGTTAACCTAGATTTTGTAAAATCAAAGACTATTCATATTATTTATCGCGAAACTTTTAAATGGTATTTTTAGCTTTTTTAGAACTTCTTGAACAGAAATATAGTCAATAATACAATTATGTGATTGTTATTTCCAATTTTTCCTGTACATAAATCATGCACTAATACATTTTGACTTCAAAATCACCCGTCAAAATACTCAAAGCACGAAACAATTTCGACGCGTCTTTATTTTTAGACGAAAAACTAATTAAATATTGTATTCAGTGCTTCATTATTGTAGTGTAAAGGTCACCACATATGCCATGATCAGAATTATGATAGCTTTTACTCACCTTTTACGAGAAAACAATTTTTAAACACGCACAAACACTTGGCTTCACTTCCACAAAACTGCCGACTTTCAAAATAGCTATGCTAAGAAACAATAACAAAAGACCATTGTTATTATACACCAAAATAAAGAGGGTGTATTCTACTCTTTTGTTTCTATACAAACTATTCGCCTACAGATATGTCGAACAGCGCTATGTCGAATAATTAAAGATACGTCATTTCCTCCCAGATGAAAATTTGTGAGTTGATTGTTAATATACTGATGCGATAAATAAAAAAAATCAGCTAGCAATAAGTCGAGGAAAAGCTAGTCAGCTGATGCATTTAAATTGACAGTAGATGCTCCTGCCTAACTCCTATGTAAAAACTTTCAAAGTATCAGCTGACGGTTTTTCCACCAAGATACAGCCAGCTGACCTATATATTTATCCACAGTTACATATAAGCTATCATCAGGTAAATTTTTGTTTGAGAGGAAATCACTGAAAATATTTTTTTTTTCATGTTAGAGACACCAGCTGACGTACAACAATACACCACGTTGTAACCAGCTGATTATTTTTTTTCGTTGAGATATTAGATGAGCTACAATTTGACAAAATTTCAGCTGAGAGGAAATCAGTGAATGTATTTTATTTTTTTTCATGCGTGTGAGGCTACACCCGCTCATCCCCCCAACCGAGTGCCAGCTGACGTTCACAAGGCTTCATAATACTATACTCTGATGCATTTTACTAATTACCGCTTGAGAGGAAATTGGTCATGAAAATCTGTTGCTGGCTCCCGGACTATTTGTTTAATACTAACTTTGACCTATACCTTTATGGGGTCAAAATGGAATAAAAATTCATTTCTGTCCACATAGTATGACTAAAAAGGCAACAAACGGCAATTTTATTTTTGCATTTTTGTCCCCCCTGCGGGATAGATTGAGGTGGTAAACAAGAGAAAACCTTTTTATTACTAAATGAAAAAGAAACTTTTGCCGGACTTAAAGCAGTAACTCTTCGCTCGCACGGTCTTCAAGTATGTACCTGCCTACGTAAGGTACCTAATTAACTTGTCGTGTTTACATTACCTACATATTTTAGTAACAAGCAACACAACTTATTCAGAATAATTAAACCACATTTATTAGAAATCGGTAAGACATAGGTACTAGCTAAAATTAGCATGTTATTTCCAAACTTTACTAACTTTCGTAATTGTGACGTTGTTGATTTACTGAGACACAGTTTTATGCGGATTTGATTCATACTTGACTCGTAAAATGTTTATGGCGTGCATTGATAAACAGTATGGGATGTGATTAAATCTGAGCCAATTTCGTTGTACGTTCTAAATATAGGTAGTTTGTGCTTTTTAAGTCGAAAAAAAGACAGTATTTTCTAATATTATTAATTAACATAAAAACAGTATGACAAACGAGTTTTGTCCGAAGTCAATATGTTTGCAAAATCCAAAAATAATATCCAAGTAATGTAACCACGTTATCTAACTAAAAACATAAGCGCATGTAGGTTTGTTTGTAATTGTATTTTTATATAAACTCGTTTACAGTCTCCGTGCCATAACTTTTTTTGGTATTTCTAGGTTTTTGTTATTACTTGAAACACTTTCGAACTATTTTTAATCTATATCGCATATCGTGAAGAAACCTCGATGGCTAAATATTAGCACATTCTTGAATTGTAATAAATTAATAAGGTTTCTTTGTTTATTTGATTTAACAACACTATTTACGTAATACCGATTAATGTCAAAATGTTATTATCTCAACTCTCCACGTAATCGCTAAGAATAGATGAGAAGCGATTATAACTTTCTTCAATTCATAAAGCGTTCCATTCACGCTCAGTCAAAGCTGATCAGTTTTTAGGTAGGCCCTAAGACTGTTTCCTACTAATATTACAAACGTGAAAGTTTGTATGTGTGTCTGCTACTACTTCACGCCCAAGCGATTAAAATTATTAGGATGAAATTTAGTACGGAGATATGCACAATGAACGTATTCTGTATTTTAGTCAATCAACGTTTTTGAACCATATCTGTGACGTTTTTTTTACTAACAACAAATTGATGAATCTCACCGAACTCTTTTTGTAACTTGATAAAGGCTAAGCTTATGCAATTATATAATCAATGACTAAAGCGTGACTTCGACTTCGAGCTCGTGCGTGATCTTAAACTGATCGTGTAACCTTCCCTTTAGCAAAACTTTTTTATAGCCTCTATCTATTGTTTATTTAGTTCATTGCGTACTTACTTATGATCTAAGCTGAGAACTAAGCTCAATTGTCTTTACATTTGACATGGGCTGTTATTGTTTGTTCTAGAATATTCTACATGTAATATAATCTTACCTATGAGGTACGTATCTGAAGTAGCAGATTGTCATCAAGCTAAAAGACACATCAAAACAATTGTTTAGTTTTGATATGTTATAACAGATAAGTTTTTGAATAACTTAGAGATATGAATAACGCTTTAGTATTTAGGTACTCTCCTACTATAAAGAGATGCAAATCTGGAATGTTTTGTTTAGATCAGAACAGAATTTAAAGAAGTACCGAACCAGATTATAGCGTATGTGACCGCAGTAGTATTTTTTATTTTGTGACATATAACTTTAACATGTATATCATTTTGAGTGCCACTTCAATTTTTCAATTCGACTGACCGTGTAAAGTGCCCTTTACTGCAACCGAAGTAGATATAGAAATAGGATTGTTATGTATTCTGTGGTACAGTTTAATTCGATGGAAAGCGTTCCGAGGTGTAATTTTCGCCGGTTTGTTGCTTTTATTGCCATTTCACTCGTGCGGTAACTTCAAACTGTTGTTAATATCGGTGTGTGTGATCATTTTCCTTGGTAGAATGATTGTATGACTACAGACATACTTTGTGTTATTAATGTAATGATGATTTGTGTCGTTAGTCAAAATAACAAATAGGTTAAAAATTTAAAGTCGACATAAAATAAAAGACGGTCTGAACAGTAAAAGTTGACTCGTACCTTTAGTTTTTTTTAATGTTTTATATATATTATGAGTAAGAAAGTATTTTGGTACAGAGTTGGCAAAATATTCTTTTTTTCAATATCGTTTTAAAATGTTTTTTACGATTGTAGTCGTTGTCAATAGTTTTACACTTTAGACAGCTCGAACAGGTAAACCATGCACTGCCTTATTAATAAACGCGTCTTAACTTATAACATATTTTGTCTTGTTCTATCCAAGGAAGAAAGTCACGCGTCAAAAAAAGACAAATGACGATTGAAGTTAAGACGCGTTTATTAATAAGGCAGGCAATGTATACGTAATCCATCTAAAAGCATTTTGAGATTTGATATAATTTTTAATTCGGTAGCAGTTTGATAATTCCAATTCGCGATCATAATACCGACCATCCGGAGGCACAATTTTTTTTACATGGTCCTGCTCCCAGATTTACAATGGGTTTCCAATCGCATTCATAAACTTTGAAACACGTATTACGCAAAACTTATTAGAAGATCCTATGTTATTACTTTGACAATCGATTCTAGATGTAAACTAAAATATAATCACAACTTAATATTTTTGATTAGCTATGTAACAAGCTTCGCGTCATTCGTGTTGCAAAGTTTTTAAATCCGGGCAGAAATCCATTGTCAATCTGGGTGCAGGACATGTCAAAAAGCTATGCTTGGGTGTGTTTATAACATATTCTACCTATGACTTAAGGTTTTTTAATACGGTAACAACCCTAGCTAGATCTTTACGTAAACCGCCAACGCTTTGCGCGTGCACATCAATAGATTCTAGATAAGAGTAGGCGTCTACATTTTGCGCGCCGACTTACAATACAAAACTTTCCCAGTGTAAGCAGTTTCTCTGAGTGACACGGCGCCGGTGCAGTGTCATGTCCCCAGACATTTAGAGAGATGCAAGTCCTGAGCATAGAGCCCGGTGTCGCATTGGAAATGGAATTCTAATCTTTTACACTCACGAAGTTTCAGTAGGGTAAAAAATATCAGAACAGTATGTATTCCATTTGAATTGTTTATTTGAGCATATGGCTGCGACATCCGCTTCCCCCGCTCACCATATCAGCCAGGCAAAATTGATTTCTATTGGAAGCCCTAGAGCCTAAGCGGCTTGTTGTATTTTTATGTGAGTGATGTCAATAGATTCGTGGTAGTTGTGTGAGTGACACTAGGTAGGTACATAAAAAAATATATTTTGAAGTTGTATGAATAGTATGAATGATATCAATATTCGCATGCGAAATATTTCGAATGGTATTGTTTCTGCGCATTTTTTAACTATTCGAAAGCTATCGGTACTTCATTTCACGTAGCAATAGTAATTATGAGGCAAGTAGTTTATAATCAAGCGCTTACAACACTTTGAGATTCGTCATTGACGTAAAACTAAGAACGTCGAAAGGAACGTAAATTAAAAAGGAATTAACAATATTTTTGATTTTCTACGGTTGGTAGCGTTTGTCAAACTTCCAACTGCAACGTTTAGCATAGTTTTTTTAGTCGTTATTAGCGAGTGATGAATTCATTCGAACTGTTTAAAAATAGAGCTAAGGGTTCAATTTCAAATCAGGACAGGAGTTCGAGTGATGCGTTTTGACACCTATAAGTTTTGGGGTCTAGTTGAGAGCACGCGTTTGTGAAACGTACCATATTTTATCATCAGTCAAAAAGATTCACAAGTTGCATGAAGAAGGTATACTTTTGTAATATATTTAACGATAGTAAAAGGCATGCAAATGATTTGGCTTCAATGGACTAGTGTAACGATTTCTAAACCTAATTGATAAGTATAGATTAGGATCTAAGTTAACTGCCCTTACAAGGTAGACGAATGTGATTCAGTCAATTTGAATAATCTGTATGCCCGTTTTGGTGTGCATTTACTTATACAGCGCTATATACAAAGTGTAGGTTGCCTGGAAGAGATCGCTTTTTAGCGATACTTGTGGCAATATATTTTGTTATTTCAGTTTTAATCTTGTATTTTCTTTGTGTATGCAATAAAGAATTGATCTACGAGTATATATCTATCTAAGTAACATTAATATAGCTCCATCATGAAACTGTGAATGGTACTAGCGTCAACTCAAAACTTGTCCCATTATTTCGAAATCCATTTTTAAATGAACTAATGTTGTAAATTATTATCTGTAGTTCCATCATGGAACTGTAAATGGTACTAGTGGCAACGAACCCTAGGACACAGGTTTCAATTTCAATTCTATTCAATTCTAGAATAGCGAAATCCGAAAAAAAAATTCTTTAAAAAATTACCAATTGTGTTATATTTTTTCGTGAAGGTAACAATTTATGCTTTAATTTGTAGCTTTCAACAAATCTCGACGAAGCATTTAAGTTTCAACTTTCCGTATATACAGGTTTTTATTATCTGGTGATCAGGTTTTTGTTTCACTTTCCTGTGGCGCCATTTACCGACCGACTCATATTAACAATATAAAATTTCTGAATATGAATAAAAGTGTATTTTAGGGTTCCATACCCAAAGAGTAAAAACGGGACCCTGTTACTAAGACTTCACTGTCCGTTTGTTCTGTCACTAGACTGTATCTCATGAAGCGTAAAGCAGTAGATATTTTTATAATTTTAAGTTTTAAGCTAAAAATAATTTAGTCTTAGGTCAACAATTTTCAGAACTGCTAGTACCTACCTATTTACATTTTTTAGTTTTAAATAGCCTAGTCAATAAAATCCATAGCATTCCTTATAAGAATTTGTTTTGTCTAACATTAGTTGATCCTGAAAACAGTTACTACTAAAATAGGAAAATTGCTTTATTAGGAAAGCACGTTCCTAAGAAATATTTGTACTATGTTATTTAGTTTTACTAGAAATACGCAAAACTAAATTATTATATTACAAAACATTGTAACCGATAACATGTTTTTAAGGTTTCGGCCTTTAAGAGGATCATCGATCCTTCACTACTTTCGTGTTTCTAATACAATTTTTGTTCCGGGGCGTACCTCTTTTTACCCCTTAAATTGCAACGTATTACTTTAGGCCTACATGTTTTATTATTTTGAAAAAAGTTATTGAATTCTGCATAATTTGGCATTTTTGATAGGCATCGGATCAGCGCAAAAATATGACTGCTTATGAAGCTTGTAACTTTATAGTGATATAAAAGACAGAAAAAAATAAAACGGTAAAGCCTAGTAAATAACGTATGTGAAAAAAAAAACAATGGAATCGAACAACATTTAAAGGTAGAAAAAAAGCTTTATCTTATTTGTATGGACAAGTTGGCGGTCTACAGCTGTCTTAAAAGGCAAAATGATCGCTTATATATAAAGATTACTGTAATCAAATTCAGATTAATATTAAGTTCCTTCTTATTAGGGCCTACATGACTCTAGTTTGACTGTAAAAAAATTACACAACTGAGTTAACGTGATCAAAATATATTATTTACTGTTTATGGCGGATATTTTTGCATTGTTTGCGTTTCCAAAATTTAGTCAAAACTTATACGATACTACTATTTATCTTTAAAATCATAAAATTTGCCAAGAAGCGATGCAAAAGTTAAAAATCCGTAAACCACAAATATTAATGATTACTAATACAAACATGTGCTCGTACAAACATCTTTTTGCTTTTTTTTTTTAATGTAAACTTGCTTTTGAATGCAACTTCCCTGATGTGACGATGCGACCTAAAATGGCATTTGCAAAAATATAGCTCGTCCATAAAAGTAGTTTTTTTTTAGTTTAAAGAAATATAATATGCTTTTAAAATTTGTACGGAACTCGCGGCGTGTTAAAGTCAACTTACACTTGTCCAGGATCTATAATAAATATAACTTATTTATAAATAATTCATAGAAAATACCGATACGGGTTTGGTTTAATTCCAAACACTATGTAAGAATGCAAAGGAAATCGTCGAGCCAGGGGAACGAACGAAGTGTATTTGCTTTAAATCAGTATTCTTGTATTAAATATATCTGGCTTTTTACAGATATTTTCAATTGGGAGGGTGAAAGCTGACTTCCTCAATTAATTAATTAATAATAATTTTGAATATTAATTTATTTATTTTTCTTATATTTCACCCCGAAGTGCCAAAGGCCTATATATAACATTTAAGTTTTTACCGACCTGAATACGGCGGGCGCTGATACAATTATTTTAATTTTAAAAGCAAAGTACATGAGTTGATTTTGATCATTTTTATAGGACCACATACAGACACTGGTTCAGGTCTATATATTTGCAAGATATAAAATAATTCAATTATAAAGTCGTCGTGGTCAACATACAAATTTTCACACATTCTGATGTAAAAGAAAAAAAATTAAATATAAAAAATATACATTTACAAACAAAAAAATAATTAAAGAAACCAGGTAAACATAAAAAAGCAGTCGAATTCAATACCTCTTCCTATTGGAAGTCGCTAAAAATACATCAAATTATTTCCGGTCAAAGATAATAATTACAGCAGGACTTCCTTACTCGTAACTGGACCGTTTCGTGGACATTCTGAGCTAAAAATACACAGCACGGGATGAGGTTACGGCATAAGGAAGACATTTTTGATTCCGAAACTAATCTGATACTTTACGCTTAATTTCAAAAATGTCTCTAAGAATTAACGCGCGCGACGAACTTTTCTGAAAATGTATTATGTTTTCGTGTCAACTGTGAATTAAATCTTGTTTTAGAGTTATGAAAGCTGACATAGATGAAAGGTAAGTTAAATTTGAAATGAATTGGACAATAAAATTTCTTTTTTTAGTGAAATGATTTATAGCGATCATGTCAACCTACTTAATAACGCTGCCAGCATCCTGGATGGGGTTGGATGGGGTTTTTTAATTTAAGTGTTTTGGTAAATTTTTATATTTATGCTTCTGTTACTAAAGTGTTTTTAATTTTCAAAAAAAAAACCTACTTAATTACTTATAATAAAATAAATTATGCTTCGTCACTAATGTATAAAAATCAATTGCGGTTCGTTTGTCTCGCTAAATCACGAGAACTGATGGGCCGATTTAGCTGATTTTAACTTAGCTTAGCTAGTTTTGAAACGTTTGTAAAACTTCAGGGAAGGTTTAAACGTATATAACTGTTAGGCGGTACGAAGTTCGCTGGGTCAGCTAGTCGTTAATAAAATAGATCAAAGACCGCCATGGCTTAGCGGTTAACATGTGCTCGATTCTCAGTCAAGGCAGCTTTTCGAATGATGAGTTTGAATATTTTGACCCCGGGTATTGTATCGTGCACAGGTTTGTGTTATTATATATATATATATATAATAATATAATAATAATATGGGACAACATTCACACAAAGATCTTCAGGTCCCAAACTAGAAAAAACCTGTGGTAACCTGATGTCTGATATACATACTTATATACATAAATACATATAAGTATGTATTTATGTAGTTTGGGACCTAAGGACCTTTGTGTGAATGTTGTCCCATATTATTATTATATTATTATATATAGGGTAAATCCTAGTGGCGAGGTAAGATTGTAAGAGAACAAAAACAGATACATACAGACGTGCATAGAACCTCCTACTTTTTGGAAGGATAGTTAGACAAATCATTAAACTGCATAATGCCCAAGCAATTTAGGTAGGTATATGGATATCTATACACAATTCTGCTAAAAATACTATACAACAGGAAAAACCTAATAATGTGTACCTACAAAATGTAACATTGAGAATATACGAGTAGTCATTCACAAGTTAACTTGTTACCAACTTCCCAAAAATAGAGATACTCGAGCCTATTTTGTTTGTTTCCTAATTTCTCAGAGACGGCTGGACCGATTTTAATTTGTATATGATTATCCCTCGGGAACACTACATTTTAATTTTAGTCCAGAATATAAGCTATTTTGGTGCGAAGTTTCATTCAAATACGTTCAACGTTTGAGTGTGAAGGAATGGAATCAGAGTCCTTAAAAACCCCTAGATCTTAAATTTCATCGCAATCGGACACGCAAGGTGCCGTCGTTCGGTCTTCGGCCTTCAGCCTCACTTCGACACCTTGCTCGTTTGAACTCCTTTTTGAACCCTCAGGGGATCATAAAAAACCGTGGGATGGGAGACTGGCAAGGTGCCGTCGCTCGGCCTTCGGCCTCACTCCGACACCTTGCTCGTTTGAACGCTTCTTTGCACCCTGAAGGGATCATCAAATAAACCGTTGCTCAGCCTTCGGAAGGTGTACGGTGAAGGAGTAACAAACAAATATTAACATTTGCCTTTATAATATTAGTGTGATGTGACTATAATACTACTGAACATATTTGAACACAATTAATAACCCTTTATTAATCTGAAAGAATCACAAGGAAAGTATAATTATCCCTTTGAAGCAATATCAGTTTTCTCTGGTCTTGTCGTTTCTGAAATATCAGCATGCATACGTACAAAAAGTTTACGCCGATGTCAGCTCATTCTTTTCTAAAGTTGCTTAAGATCGAACGGAAGACTAGAATTTTTATACAGAAAGAGAAAATGTTTCTACGAGTTGTTTGTTTTTTTTGTTTGCTTAGTGATTGTCTACAATACATCCCCTGCTTACACGATCACTCGTGGTAAAACCTACTCTATATCACAGTTTCTAGTCACTTTAATTCAAAATTTCAAAGGTCATCCTAGTTTCTACAGCATCATCATCACAGCATCACCAACAAAGAAAGTGCAGCTCTCAAAGTTCACGCCTCCGACCCGGACTGTTATTTATAAGTTCAGATAGCAGATAACGCTGCTTTGAAGCGGTGGCCATTTGTTCTAAATAATGACCGTTATTATGTTATTACTCGACCATTGGTTTGTAAAATATAGCAGCTTTTAGTTAGACATCTGTGGGAATCAGAGTATTGATTGCTGTGCAGTCAGGTGAAAATGCATAGTTCGGTTTATGGTAGTTTTAGTGGCAAATTTTTTTTTGGGCGATATGAGTAAGATAGGAATGAAGTAGGATAGTAGGATAAACTTAATAATCTTGTTATGATTATTTGTTTTACATATAGTGATAATTGTAACCTTAACGTAACGATGGCAATAACTTTAAATTGAACTACTTGAACAATATTGGCAACAAAATCTTTAAAAAAAAGTTCTTCAGTCGGCAGGAAACAAAACATTTTTTTCTGGTATTAAAATTTAAAAATCAAAACCACTCCGACCGATTTTGATAAAATTTAGAGCCTGTAAAAAAATTGATATATTAAAAGAAAATCATAAAGAAATATTACAAAAATAATTATGTTGGCATGACAATAAAATACAAAATAAAATTTCGTAGTTATCAAATATTGTGATAGATAGAAGGGTACTGTGACCAAATGATCATTTGGTAACTGTACGTATTTAAAATGTATTTTAAACCCCTATATTATGTATGGTTCTTAATAGCCTAACTCTTTGTCACTAATTTATTTTAAAACTAAATTGTTAAAGTTATTTTTAAAGTAGGTGTGTTAAGCGTAAATTACAGAACAGTTATTTTGTCATTAAACCAATGTTATCTAAACTTTTAGAGGTCAAAAACCGCGCCTTAACTTATTAAGAAAATAATTCTTGTAAGTAATGACATTCTTTTCTTTTGACATTCAACACATTGTGTTGTGCGAGTGTGTATGGCTAGAAATACATCTAGGGAGGAAAATTATTCGAACGCCTTCAAAATCTTACAAATTGAGAACCTAGATGAGGCCAAGATAATATAACAAAAGTTTAGTATGCATACAGATAAATTCAAAATTAAGAAAACCCCTCGCAGAATGATTGAAACCTGCGTAAACCAAGATTATAAAAATCAATCGATGTGCTGTAAGCCTATAGAGATGCATGTAAACCACTCTAACGCGACCGATGTTATTTTCCTACCTCAGAAATGGCTATTTCAATCAAAGCTCTCTTCATATTAACTAACACCATGCTTGGACCTTATTCACTATTAACGTTTTAACACGAAACGCAGCCGCTTTATATAAGCTCGTAGAATACGCGTGGAACAGTATTCACTAACCTAATGTCGAATTGTATATCGTGCCGTGGCACGTTTTGCATTATCAGAATAACGTATTGCGTCAATATAGCGTTAAACCCGCCACGCGATTTTAGCAAGGAATTTAGTTGTTCATTAGAGAATAAGGGCCCTTGCTTGATTGCGTTTAACGTAACCAGATTTGAAAAGAATGCATAAATGACAAAAAAAATAGTCAAATATATTTTATGTGATTGATATATATTTTACATTTAAGATTGTTATAATTTTAATAAATATATGTAGGTTTAGTGAATCATGTAGCTTTGTTTCGGATTTTTATAACAAAGCTAAATTACAAACATCTTCTAACCATTGTATAAGTGTAATAAATTACAAAATAAAAATCTAGAACTTAATACTTGATAAAATATTTAAAAGTAACATGATGAAAATAATAAGAAGAGTCACAAGTCTGTCACCCTTATAAGAAACCATGTCAACCCCAACCTACTTGGCTCAAGAAGCACCAAGCTATTCGTTAGGGAATGCCGTAAAGTGCAGTGCCGTAGGTAATCCTCTTAGTATCCATTACATGAGGATTATGTCAAAGTTATACTACTCTGAGTTATAATGCACATCATTTCCGATGCACTAACCGATCCGATATGCAGTTATTTCAGGCTAAGCTTGGAAAGTGGGTAATGTATTGAATGTAGATCCGTCGAATGAACTGCAGCGTAAGGTTGTGTGTAAGCATTGATAGTGAAATTAACCTTTGAACGCCAAAATCGTTTATACGTACTTGACAAGTGCTCATAAGCCTAAGCTGTGAATCAACGACCGTTTTTCATTAGTAAAAACTCAAAGAGTATATAAGATAATACCTGAAGATGCCTATTCAGAACTAAACATATAAAAGCTGGTGTACCGCAAGGAAGTATATTGGGTCCGGTCTTGTACCTGTTATGTGATATATATCTCAGCCAGAAAATAACACCAGTGCAACTTTTGCTGGCGATACTGCTATTATGGACGTAGGGAACACCCATGATGAAGCAGACGACAAAGTTCTAGTGTCTGTAAAAAAAGTCGATTTGAAATTTATAGTCTTATTGAAATTGTGTTTCTTAGTGTACAGGGCACAGTATTGCAGTTTTGTCGAGGCCTTTCATAGTATAAAAGTTGCACGCCTTGACAAGGTGGTATTTGTCCTTTATAACAAGTATATTTTTTTGACAGTTATGGCACAGAGAAGATAATTTCGATCTTTTAGCTAAAAAAAGTTGTAATTATTTGGTTACGTTTTGGTATTTTATTATTTTTTGGTACTTTAACGTACGTAAGTCAAAATAAGTTTAGCTTGTCGCTTCTAAGGTATTGCAGATATAAAGCCTGCAAACAATTTTCTTTAATAAATATTTAAGTTTTCAACTTAGAGGGAAAAGTAATTTCAATAAAATTCAATGTATAGATATAGTTTAACTAAATACTAACAAGTCCTAAAAGCTGCAAATTCTCTTCGCAACTTGAATAATTAATGACCCATCACAAATTGAATTGACTTGGTTGAGTAAAACAAGGGCTAACCGACACTTAAATCTTCGTCAACTTAACAGGGCTGCCTCTAATACTACTTCTATTCTTCTCTGTGAGGGTTTGGCTAAAGAGTTGTTTCTTAGTTCGTAACAAAATTAAACAATGTTTAATATTTTAAATTTTGTTAGTGGTTTTTAATACCTTATTCAGATTTAGTTATTAATTTGATATATTGCCAACCGCTGCACTGAATGTAACCATTACTGCAGCGACCAATAAATTTTTGTACATACAATTGCTGCAACTCCCGCCTCGCCTTCTACTCGTATCATATCTCCTTTTTTGCCAAGCTTTTGCCAACCCTACTACAATGAATCAGTTAAGGGCGATAAGTTTAATTTTATAGCCCTTTCTCCAGGAAGAGCCCTATTAAAAGTGTTGCCATGTCTAAATATATCTTCGCAGGCGCCAACGTCACTTGAAGGAATTGCCAGCTGCCTTCAGCAAGGACAAATCTATCGTCATCGCTAGAATTCTTGTTAAAAAGGATTAAACTGTTAAAGTGATAATTGAATGATTCTACACAATATTTCCTAGTTGCACTATTTTTACAAAGTCCACTTGTAACTTGTGAAGTAAGTATGATAAGATATTGAGCAAGTTACAAGTGTTTAGATCCTCCTAATATTATTTTTAGGTCCTCTTTAAACTGGTGAAAGTAAAATTTTACGCATCTACATTACTTATTTCGAAATTATAAGTCGTAGAATAATTTCGAACGCCAGTTTTCATTAAAACCACCTCAGATAGAGGATCAGGATTTTAAATAACGTGAATAGCATACTCTATGAATAAATACCAGCTATCACTCGAACTGTAATTTAAGATAATTACCCGTCTTTGCGTGTCCGTGTGTCTGTATATCCGAAGGTACATATTGTAGTTAAATGCAAACAGAAATGTTAACGTATCCCGAAAATACGTTTTTGAATAATATTTTTTCGGAGCAACTGAATTTAATTATATAGTTTATGAAGTATTATGGAAAATAATGAACAAAATTAAAAAGAACTAGGTTAATAGTATATAATTTCTTACCAATATTGTAGTATTGTACAACTAGAGGTAACAGTGAAACATACCTAAAATTAAATCAGGTGAATGTACTTAAGGTCAACAAGCACGAATTTAGTGATCATTTTACGATGCGCATGATTATCATAACAAATTATGAGTGATGGCAACTATGCCAATTGCAACATCAATTCATTCGTTGACGCCGTTTAATAACACTCTTCATAATACACTAGTCTATGTGTTTATGATAGGAAGCATTATCGTGCGTTGGGTAGACCAGAATATTTAAATTGGTCACGCAGACCAACCGTTCAACCCGATGTCATTTTTAGAATGCGCAACTCTTAGAATGCGCTATTCTGTTCATGCTGTTTGATGACCATCTGAAAATGAAATGAGCGGTTTACCTATTTGTATTTTGTTCGCGTAAATTGCGTAAATATAGTTTAATTACAATGTTTGGGATCACGAAGCCAAAAAAAAAGTTACCATATTTTGACGGCAAGGGTGTCGTAACATTGAGCGAGATCATAGCAAGCAGGTTTTATATGCAATTTTCCGACGAGACCATCAGCCATATCATTAACCATCTTGCTCCTAGGTGTTATGTTTTCTTTGTATACTCCCCGGCTCCTAATTCAGGAATATTAGTCGGCAGCTGTGAGTGTAAACAAGTTAGATGTTCGTTTAATCTATGGTTTCGGTTGAATATTTCTGGTCCAAACCAATGCACGTTCACCCCAGTCTATTTATTTTGCTATGACATTATTTGACACTCGGTAAACGTTCGCGCTTGGAAACAATTGCGGCAATGTACCGTACATGAGTGGCTATCAAGTTGAGATGGCGAATGCATTTAATGGCTTTAGTATTAAACATAGCACGTGTGTGATAGAAAGTCTTTCCTGGTTGGAAAGTCCATTGGTGGTAAATACTATTAAAACTTTTTTTACTTGGTACACTAGCACGTCTTAAAAATATCCAGTCGACTGAATGAAATACTCATTCATGAAAAAAAACTTTATTCGTAGAACTTTAATTTGGATAATTATTTTTCTAACAAATTCGGTTGTCAGTTATTTAAAGTTGTCAAGTACAACTGTACAAGTTGTAACCGAAAATTAAATTTGCCTGGCACCTGTGTTTTTTCAATTTTTTCTAATTTTAAAACGACTACATACTAACTTGAATATTTCAAATCGCTCTATCCGACTATCTACTTAACGAGGGATTACACATTTTACTAGATTCGACGAATGGAGAACCTCCTCACTTTTTTAAGTCAATTTAAAGGTCAAGGAAAAAAAAGTTTATTGTGTTTTTTTTATTATTAATTAAGTTTACTACTTCTGATTCTAATGACCAATTATTATCTTAAATGGTCTTTATTCTCTAATCTTTTTGCTGTTGTAGTTAGCCATTTTGTTTATGTCAATAAAGGCAAAAAAAAGAAATCATGCGTAGTAAATATTATGTTTTATTTCTTCCTACATTTTTCTCACTAAACAAGAAACTTAACTACCTAGACTCGACACTTGCCAAAATATTT
This sequence comes from Ligdia adustata, assembly GCA_947049295.1. NCBI lineage: Eukaryota > Metazoa > Arthropoda > Insecta > Lepidoptera > Geometridae > Ligdia > Ligdia adustata. The sequence goes on from OX346229.1 coordinate 10,607,116, forward strand.
TTTTTCTAAGAAATCCTTCCATCTGTAATTCTTTATAAACTATTCTCCGTAGAGAAGGAATATTATTTTCTACGAAAATTCCACTAAATAATGACGCGTCATCATGAATTCTCGAGCTGCATAATTCAACCTCTCGAATTCTATTTAAACTTGCCGCAACGGGAATTTCTAAAAATATTCAATCTAAATATTTTAAAGTTTACGTTACTACGTAGTTTACAATATCTTGCAACAGAGCTTTAATATTTTTAATAGCTATAAAATATTCGCGACTTTACCTAACATTTGGAAGATGTTTTAGTTTTAAGTGGGCTTTTTTCCCTTAAATGTTTTGCAGCATTATATTTTGAGCTTATTTGAATATTTTTTTTACTTATCTAAAAACCTATCGCCCGATTTCACTTAAAACATTTTTCTCAACAGTTTTTGCGTTGTCTTACAGTCTAGGACATTAATTCGGTACTTATTCACTTGCATCTCTTATTTACATGAGACGTTTTTGTGATGTCTAAACCATATTACTTTATGGTCTAAATTTTTCAAAAACTATCCGAGCATCTTACGCAAACAAACTGACAGGCACAAATAAAGAAAACCTTTAGGTTTAGTTTAAGTTTTGCTTATCAAAATAAGCGTTGAATATTTTTCTATTACAATTCCATTCTTTGCCTTCACAATTCTAATGTTTACTTTTCTCCTATTCACAGTCAAACGTGTCCATAATTTGTGGTGTGTATTTGGTATTATTATTGTGATAAAAAAATATTAGGCACAAGAAGATGATGTTATAAAAATAAATTTGTATGAATACTGCTTGGTATTTTGGTTTGGTTGTAGGCAGAGAGCTAGGAGTTGTTTTTCTGAAAGACTTTAAAAAAAGAAGGGGTTTTTGAATTTGATAATAAATTATTTCTAAAATATCGTAAATAAATAATATTATTAGAAAGTAACAAACGATTTGAATTCGGCACGTATGCAATTGTTGTAATTATATTATGTGTACTTAATTAACACAGCAAACTAATAGGCTAATTTTGATAAAATACGTATCATACTACGAGAAATATTACTACGAGAAAAAACGCTGAATCAGTCCAGTCGTCACTGACAAATAGGGAAGCATTCACAAAAACATTTCAAATTGAGAACCTCCAATTTTTCATTTTATTTATAACCTTCTTTTTCTTTACCCGACTGCGAAAAAAGGGAGGGTTATGTTTTCGAGTGTATGTTATGTATGTCAATAGATTCATCTAAGTCGTGAGAATGACACTGAGTAAGTGCATAAAAAATTATAATGATACACAGGTTTGATGATTTAGCAGTTTCGTGTTTTTTCGATGTTGCTTCTAACCACTTGTTTATTAAATTAAACGATAGCTCTTGCACTACAAAACTAACTGTAGATGGAACATAGCCACTCGACTCTATTGTCACCGATGGCGACCAAGAATGGGACGAAAAGCAATTGATGTCTTTGATATCTTTTGTGCAGATAACGGCATGATACGACCTAAAAAACCTGTCCCGACTTACAGTCTTATGATATTATGTTTGTTTGTTGAATTTAGTCATTTTTACCCCAAGTTATTATCCTATTACCTGCAGTACAGAGTGATTAGTGCGAAATTACTTGCTCACTCGATCGCGTTGGCGTAAACTCAGTTTAGTATGAAATTATAAAAGCGTCAATGTTTTGGTTTTTTATATTTTTATAGCGTCATATTTTTACCAAAAGCTTGCACTGCCACGGAAGTCAGCGACACTGTGGTCTAAGTTGAAGCATGCCTAAATACACTGATCCCGATTCGGGTATGCCAAACTTACTAAACTTAATTTGACAATTCTAAAATTGTGTCCTCCTTTTGGTTTTCAAAAGTGAGAAAAGGAGGGATATAGGTTTAGGAACTTTAAGTTAAGTTAGTGTGACTGGAAGAATTGGGGTCACTGGCTCTCAAGAAAACCTGCCGGAACACTCCGTTAGGCTTAGCGACAGATTTTTCAATTTGAGGGTGGCAGCTAGGCAGGCGAACATATGAAAGCGCCGTACCATCATGCAAAATGGTGTTTAAATTCGCAATCGAGCAAGTAAGAAAACTCGTACTAGGCTCACATGTTGTGATTTGTTTACCTTGCGGCCCAATAATTTTGCAACTGTAAAGCTTAAAATCCACAGAAGATCTAGACGCGAAAAGTGATAGTAATTCTTGAAAATATATTTTTTTCATGTAATTTTTGAGTTGGTATAGAACCTGTCATCTGCAGCTTTCAGTGTGGCATACTAGAATATTTCAGAGAAATATCTGTGAATTACTAGAAGATTACTTATATGGATCGGATATGTGGGTTTTGAGCTCAAAACAATTATATATTTTTTTTAATATTCAGTACTTTTATTAGTTAATTTTCTCTTGTCTCTGCCAATTATTATTGAAATAGGCTGGTAAATAGCGCCGTAGCACTAACCGTATTCCTTGGTTCATAACAATAACATTGCTATGTTATTTGTACTCGCATTCACTCGCGGTTATACTCTCGGGGAAGTGAAATAAAGTGACAGACGGACAGGCATGTGTTAAGCTATTAATATTTATGATTTACAGTTCAAGTCTAACCGGTTATAGCCGGTTATGATTCGGATTATGCTGTTGATTTGTTTAAATTAACGGCTTTATAAATAGACGTTGGTTTGTTTTGAATAATATTACTTAATTTTTCTTAGCTTCTAAACGAAATAAACAGGGTTAATCAGTTAGAGGTGCACTAATCCGAAAAGAAGTTGCTATATTTATCCTAAGGATCTAGTTTCAAAATGAATTCGAGAATTAATCAGGTGTTTCATTGGGACAGCTGATATTTTTTTCTCGAATTAATTGTTGGTCTAATGACTATTATTTTATCGTAATGATGAATATAATAGTGACCTTCTATCGGCTTAGTAAACCCCTAACCGATAACTATGTCCTTATTACTAAATATCCTTACTTTTTTTTGCTAACCGTACATAAATAAATGGTAACAAATTCGCAATGCATTCAAAAAAGCGGAATTCTGTTTTCTTCGAGCAAAACAACTAAAATCCATTTCATTTCCTCGTTTTGATTACATCAGAATTTCATAACTATTTTCCCGGTATAACATTTTCTGAGCCTTGCGGCGACATAACTTCAATAAAGATTATTACTCTAGCATTTTCTATGCGATTTAGAGATAAAATAGTAAAACATTATCGCTGTAGTGTAAATTTATTTGTTTGTTTACAAAAAAGACTGGATAGGAAAGGTTATCGGACGGAAGTTATTGTGAGTGAAAGGTCGTCGGAGAATTATAAAAGAAACATTATATTTGGAGTGTTATATAATAAATGACTAGTTCGTAACTTTAGATAATTTGAGACGATGATTCATGAAAAAAATTTGGTGATATAATTTTTATAGTAAAGTTGGTAATTAACCTAATTAATGATTGTTGTTAAGTTATTTGTAGCGATGATGGTCGAGTGGTTAGTAGGGTCGATCGTCATGCAAAAGGTAAGAGGTTCGATCCCACAAAACATGCAAAAAGAGACTGAGCGACCGGTGAAGGAAAAACATTGTGAGGAAACCATAGCATGGTGGTAGGGCGTTTTCTATCGCTCGCCTGGCTAGCTACCACCCTCAAGTGGTAAAATCTGTCGCCAAGCATCTAACGGTGTGTTTCATCAGCCTTCCTTGAGAGTCAGTGTATTCCAGACTAGGCATGCTCCATCTAGGTCTACAGAATCACTGACTTTCGTGGTCGTGCAAACTTGTGGTCTAATGCCTAGCTGTGTAGGATAAAAAGAAATATATTTCCTATATAAAATATCACTGTTATTGTATACAGTTATTGATTTAGGGTGTACTAAGCCAAAAGGGGTTATTATAATCTTTCATTACGAACAACTTTCATTATGGGACCAAATTTAAATACGAGAAAAAAAAACCAGCCTTTCTATATAAAAAGTTTATAATAGGTAGTCGACGAACTGTATGAAATAACAATTTTTTTCTCCAGTTCAGTGTTGTTCCCATAGTAAAACTTGTTCCTTGGTATGAGTATAGTGACCAGTTTTGGCTAAGTATACCCCTAACCTATAACCCCGTATTTGTCGATTTGAATTATATTTATGATTATATTATTCTATATTTTTTACATTAATATCTTAATGTAATACTTACTTTTGAGAAATAAACATTTCCTTTATGTACGTTAAATATATTAATTCATCAATTCTATCATCTATACATACATATACATATGGAATACTTTATTTGAGCCGCAAGAAGAATTTGATCTACAAGATTCTTTAAAAATATTAAAAAATTCTATAAGATTTAAATCTATATATATGTTTCTGGCTCAATTTAAATTCATCTCACAAAAAAATATATCTAAGAATGTTCTTAATTCGAATATCTAAAAAGTAATTAATAATTCAAGCATAATTACAACTGCAAAGGTCAAGATCCTAGAGAACCACGAAGCAAAGCTGTTCCTTTCCCTTAACTCATCGCACCTGGCAGTGATTTACTGACCACATTCGTAACCTAACCTTGAAGCTAGTAACACAAAAGACAGTACCCACAGAAGTCAAATACATGCACCTATGTACTTAAGTCTTCATACCTATAAAAAACTATCGTTGTAGTGGCACTCTTATCTAATTGTTTGATTAACTGTAAAGAATGATACAGGAAAAACAAAAATATATACCGATAATATTCTAATATTTAATTTTTACTCGACTGCGAAAGAAGGAGGGTTATGTTTTTCGAGTGTATATATGTATATTTCTTTGGCACGCCCTAGAGCCTAATCGGCTTGTCTTTCGTCTTAGTCGCGAGAGTGGCACTGGGTACATAAAAAAAAAAAAAATAAGTATGATTCACGGGTTATGAGAAATTCACTGGTTCAAAGATTTAGCAGTCGAGTTTTTACCAACTCCCTTCTAACTACTTGTTTGCACAAATAACTCTACATACGTTATACAAACATCTGAAATTGACATTTGTGACAAAGACTACTTTTTTATTATGACATAAGATTTGTACATTACAGTCTCAAGTATATATTTCTTTTGATACATGACACCATTCAAATTGTATATTTGCCAGCGTCAAGTTTATTTTGCAAGTTATTAATAAATCAAGTCAAATATCAAGTAATAAGTCATTACAATCAGAATACTTTATTTGTCGAACATGGTGCATATACATTATACATACACATAAGCATACAGGATGTTATGATCAAATATTAACATAAAAATTGATCTCATGTTCTTACCTCGCCTTCATGGTTTCGCGTACAAATAAAAATTAAAATAATGTATTATAATAGTCATCATGGTCAAGTTATAGTCACTTGATACATCAAGTAATATATCGAGCGGATGGCACGACGTGCTCGCACTGTTGCCTACCGTCTTTAGATGTATATAACCGTCCGGTGTCTATGTGTGCGTTGCTCGGTCGCGTTTTGTATGTAGATGGATTTCTGTACAATATGTCTTTTGTGCTAGTAAGTAGCATATGATATTGAACTATACTTTACTATAGACTTTCCAGTCAGTGCAGGAGATACATTGACCCAGCTGCCATTATATCGCAACTTACGGACACGGTATGAAGGAGATACACACATGTTGTTAGAATCCCCAAAAGATATACTGTAATTTTGATAATCTTAAAAAAAATTAAATTTTTTTTTTTTGTTGGGTTACAGCATTTGGATTATCTGTAGATCTTAAATGGACTACATGTAATCTTTCTTCTATACTTTTTTGTTGTTGTAGTTAGTCATTTTGTTTATGTTAATAAAGGCACTTGCACTAATAATTTTAACATTTTGATGATATATTTATATTTAAAATTTCAATAACTTAATTATGTTACTTTCAAAAAAAAAATTAAAAGAGAGAAGTTTCTCAATTCGTCGGTATTTTTTCCAATTTTTCAGAGATGGCTTGGCTTTATCACATGGGCTTATAGCTATTTTAAAGCTAAATAAAACTTTTTATTTTCATTGACTACTAGCTGACACGGCGAACTTCGTACCGCCTAACAGTTATTCAGGTTTCACGCCTTTTAAACCTTCCCTGGAGTACGACAAACATTTCAAGACCAAAATCAGCTAAATCTTGCCAGACTAACGAACAGCAATTGATTTATATATATAAAATAAGATAAGGTGACTACAGAAGTTTTTGTAACGTAATTTTAAAGTAAGTATTCCTTTATACTTATTTATTATATTTTCACGTTTTATTTATATTATTATGAATATGTTTTCAAGTATTATATTATATTTTATAACTTGTGTTTCTTTCAACACGGCTATCTTTACCTTCGCAGCTTTCTCTCCCGTCCGCAGGAAGCTCGCTGACAGGTGATGGGGAAGCCATTATAAACGAATGGTGAAACGAAGCTGTGAACGAACTTGTTTAAGGCTAAGAAATATACATGCTTTGAAAACTTATACTGTGGTAACTGTAAAACTTGAATGAATATAGCTTTATTGCACACCAAACAAAAAAACCATATACAACAAGACAAATCTATACATTGATCTATACATATCGCAAAGCAATTTCTTCCAGGCAACCTTTGGATGGAGATAACTAATATTATAAAAAAGTCCATTAGTGCAATCAAACTAATACTACACAAAAAGTAACCATACATAAAACAAAACTAACTAAAACGAATCAAATAAAAAACATTTAAACTGGCAAAATATTTTTTAAAAAACTTGCTTGTATTATAAAAATGTATGAATAAATAGCTGTATAAATTTGAAATTGGAATCCCTAACCAAAGAAGAGATATTTGAGATCAAAGTGGCCAGTACGACAAAACGCCAATTTCATATGTAAGGACCTAATATATACTTGATACACGAGTATGCGTTACCTGGATATTCATTTATTTGATACATCTAACGATAAGATTCAAAGCCTTTATTGACATCAACAAAATGACTAAATACGACAACAAACAATTATAGCAGAAATATTACCTATAGACCATTTAAGATCTACAGATAATCCAAATACTCCAAAAATTTATTAGATTCAAATGTACTTTGTAATTAACAAATTTGATCACATTTGCTATCATAAACAGTGATTAATAATCAAAAATACGTCAATTAAAAACCATCTAATATTATCGCTGTGTGCTTTTATGCTTAAAACTGCGCTGCGAGACTTGTGGCCTTTTTTATGAACATGTCATGTTTTTGACAAAATAGATATTATACAAACTCTTTGCAGACACACAAACAAACACACATCGCATTTATAATGTGTATGGGGACTATAATTATACTCAATAGACAGACTGACACAAATTATTACTCAAAATTCCCAAATATACTTTCACTGGATACTTTTGCATGCACATTTCACGATACCGTTTTCCCTCAGTCAGATCACTGGCTGATTATAAATGCCGTGAAATTCATACTCACTCGTATCTCAGGATTAGCTCTTACTTCACGGATCGTCGATCAGAATTAGTATGTAGTCTAGTAAATGAGGCTATAATATTTAGATTGCCATACCAGTTCAACTTGAACGTAAAGCATTTGGAAGTCTGTAAATTATATTATACAACATATTATGTTAGAATTCTAGCTGTTTTTCATATTCAATAATAAACGGCAAAAATCACGTTTGTGTGTCTTAAAATATTTATTTTATTCTTCGTTTTTTTTTTATTATAGCAGCAAAAGACACACCTCATACATCACCTGTTAAATTTTAACTATTTGCTGTCACGGCACAGTATGAGAACCCGAATTATCAATTTCGTAATTTAGTAAATAAAGTAACGTATATAACTGTTCACGAGTCTTCAGCGTAGAGACTTGCAAATTGAAACATTTACAATTTTCTCATACTTGCAGACTTAAATAGTAATTCCAGTTTTTTCTAACAGCTAAGAACTAAGCTTGCGCTTGACTTCATCTCGCTTGACGTATAGCGACGATACGGCCTAAGATTTGGCATGCTTGTCTAGAAGAAACCGCAATTATCAGTGACCAGCTTTAATTTAATATGCTTGTTACATGAAACAATCTTAATACATTCAGTATATAGCAAACACACATGCTTTACTTACAAGATAACTCGTTTACGATCTAAATTTAACTGTTCTTTCTAATTTACGATCACTAAACAGATCGTGATAGTTTCGGTCGTAGGCGATGCATAATCAATGAAGTGGATACAAAGCATTTCATATGGATTTGCGTGGATTCTGGAGCGCAAATGCTAACCGATGAGAAATACCTAGTTTCGGGCTTTCACACGTACTTACCTGATTGTTGGAAGTTTCGTACCTAAATGGTAAAAATGGGACCCTATTACTAAGATAAGCTGTCCGTCCGGCCGTCCGGCTGTCCGTCCGGCCGTCCGTCTGTCACCAGGCTGTATCTTATGAACCGCGATAGCTAGAAAGTTGGAATTCACATACGATGTATTTCTGTTGCCGCCATAATAACGAAATAAAACAAATATCTTGGGGGAAGAAGGGTCCCATACAATAAATGTGAATTTTTTTGCCGTTTTTGCTCGATATTAATAACAACAGATAGAAACTTGAACAAATGTCGTACGGAACACTTAGTACGCGAGACCGACTAGCACTTAACCGATTATTATAATGAGGCGTTAATGTCCTCGACGGTGTCTCAGCCTGAAGTAGTGAAAAGAACTTCTTCAGGGTGCTAATATTGATGCGTACGTGTCCTGTCGATAGCATTATCTACAAAGGTTGTAAGAAATCGCTTTAGGAGATAAGGCCTTCTAACGTACTACCCTTGTATTAGTCTATTTTTTTGTGTGCAATAAAGTATAATCATTCATTCATTCATTCACACCTGTGTCGTAGGTATTGTAATAAAAAAAACTATAGCTAATTCCTGTTATTTTGTATACATATACGTACATACAGTCCGACATAGAAATCAAATTACATATAGCTGTGTTAGACCAGACAAGATTAAGATGTATGCAAGTTGTTTAGATAATCGAGATTAGGTTAACACGAAGAATGTGCGTTAGATGATACGACACAAATTGTAGAGAATGCCATCAAGTGATTTCTTTGGATTCAGAGTAAATAACGACCACCTATGTCGCCATTCCTAAAGCTTATTTTTTATTTTATTATATTATGGGACAATATCTTCAAAAAGGTCTTCAGGTCCCAAACTAGGCAAATCCTGTACTAATAGTAACCTGATGAATGATATACATACTTATATACATAAATATATATTTGTCTTATATCGCTTACGGTAGCAAATAGATGAAAATGAGGTACATTTCCTTCTATCTTTTTTACTTGCGAACTTTTTGAGCACAAAACCTATTAGAGGGAGGGCGCGTCTGCATAAAATAGTTACCATTTACGACTTCAGAAATTATGATGAATAATTCACTTGATTTGGTGAATTCGGGAATATTACAAAAATATGCATTTGCTAAAAATATTGGACTTCAGAAAAGAGATTTTTTGCGAGAAAAATATAATTAACAAATTTATTGAAAAAAGATTTTGAGAAAGTGTCCATTAGGTTTATTTCATATTTTTTGTCACGTCTGCCAGTCTTATGCAGTATATTGCTAGTGACGTAAGTACTTTCTGCCAATTATATTAATTCAGTCAACAAGTATTTATGATGTTAGTTCTTAATATAAGTCCTTTTCAAAAAAGTGATTTGCGTCTTGTAATGCAGGCATCGTTACAACTTTTCAAGCTTAAAAACCAAACATCTTGCTTGGCCAAACATTTTGATAAAATTTCAATGGAACTACTCAACAAGTTTTGTAAACTATTTCAAAATAAGATCAAATCGGTCTATCCATCTCCCAGCAATCAGGTTACAGACATTAAACAAGTGGTTAGAAGCGAGTTCGAAAAATCCCGACTGCTAAATCGTTAAACCTGTGTGCCATCCTAATATTTTTTTTCGAGTTTGATGTACCCAGTGTCTATTTCACGACTAAGACAAATCTATTAGCACCACTCGCATAAAAATACCACAAGCCGTTTAGGCTCTATGGCGTGCCACTATACATACATACACTAGAAAAACATAACCCTCCTCCTTTCGCAGTCGGGTAATAAAACATGCAGTTGAATTTAGTACCTCCTTTTATTTGAAAGACGGTAGAAAATAACTTATTTGATTGTAATCAAACTTGCGGGATGGGATACATTTCGGAAGTCTAAATCAAAACAAGAAATATTCAAACCCAACCCAAACACAAACTCTATAAAACTGTTACGTTGCGTTGTCGTCAAAAATACGTGACGTTATAAATAAATAGGTACAGCTTGGTACCCGTAGACACTCGTAAACTTTGTACTACACGACCGTAGACTGCGTAGCACGTGCCTTCACTTTTGGGTTTGTTAGTATGCACGTATTTACACACATAGACAACGCAAGATTGGTACGTTTCCTACCCTTCCTTGGTACTTATAACTGAAAAGTATTTTGCACAGAAATAGGCCTTGTGATAGGTTGGAAGATTTTTGATTATTCAATAAATTACCAGTTAGCATTATGGAACTCATCATTGAATGTTTGAATACTGAATGTTTTAAAATTGAGTTCCATAATGCTAAAATTTACACATAAATTGTTTTTTTTTTTTTGTTGAAAAGAAGCCTTTTTATAAACTCAGTGAATATATGTCAATGCAGCTTGTGGAATCATCGTTCTTGTGTAACGAACAATCATTACAAAATGTCACTAATAAGTAAAGAAATAAATCAAAATGTAAATATATAGGTAATTTAATAAAAATATGTTATGAGAACTTTAAAACCATTAAGATAATGTTTTTACGTTTAATTTTTAAGTAATTAATAATTCAAATGTAACAGGACTTGCCTGTAACGAACGTAATCTAAAGGGCAATATATTTATCTCATTCTTTAACTTATATGAGGAATTAATAATAGTTTGGCTTATCCTATTCAATCTACAAGGTTTGTCTACAAGGTATATCGCTTAAAGTGAAAAAACCAACACTTGTACTTGATACTAAGTGTAGTAGTTCGCATCGAGTTTTTGCGATAATTTGAAAAACTGTTAATCGGCTTTACTCATTATTAGACCGAGGTTCTTGGTTGAATTAACTTATGGTATGAATAAACTATTTTACTGGTTTACTCTTTTTTATTTTGAAATTAGCCGTAATGATGATACTTGTAAAACTAGTGAGTTATTTACAGGGGTAGGCACTCGAAGTGTTACCAACTTTAAGTTGCTATAGCAAACAAACTGTTTACAATATGGCGCCCATTTTTTCACAGTCGTAAGTCTATTGTATTGTTCCTAAACATACAGAAGCTCATTGTTTTTCGTCGCTGCTAAAAAAAGTTATCCAGATGGAATTCAAGCGCCACAGTGTCATTACTTTGTATTTGGCTGGAAAATTGCAACCAGCCATTGTTAATGCGCTACGACATTTACATCTGAATAAAATGTTTGTGTATCGGACCATCACGCGTTACAATGATACGGGTAGCATCAAGAAACGCCATGGAGGTGGACATCCAACAACAGCAACATCATCAGAAATGGTTCGAAATGTAAAGGCTAGAATTGAACGAAATCCACGACAAAGCGCAGTTAAATTGGCGAAAAGTCTTAATGTATCTGCCCGGAGCATAGGACGCATATTAAAAAATAAACTACAACTGAAGCCTTACAAAATACAAAAAGTGCAAGACTTGACACTTGCACAAAAGGCAGTTCGCCTAGAAAGAGCTAAGGAGTTAAAGCAGTTGCACGTTGATAGCAAGTTTAAAAATTTGGTATTTTCCGATGAAAAAAATTTTACGGTTCAGCAATATGTGAACAAACAAAATGATCGCGTTTGGTTAAAGTCTAAATCAAACGACAATTTAGACCAACGAATTGCTCTGCGAAAGCAAGCACCAGCATCAGTGATGGTTTGGGCCGCGGTAACTGCTACGGGACGTTCACCTCTCGTTTTCATTGAGCAGGGTGCAAAGATAAACCAGCAAATCTACCGTGAAAAGATTTTAAACGATGCTTTGTTACCTTGGGCACGTAAGAAATTCGGTAGAAACCATTGGACGTTTCAGCAAGACTCGGCACCATCCCACAAAGCCCGTGAAACCCAAATTTTTTTGCAAGAAAATGTTCCGAGCTTCATTTCTTCGCAACAATGACCACCATATTCGCCGGACTCAAACCCAATGGATTTTTCCATATGGTCAATTCTAGAGGCCAAAGTGTCACCAAAAAAATATGAGACAGTCGACGCCTTAAAGATTGCTCTTCGCCGAGAATGGAACAAAATATCAGCAGACCACATTCGTGCAGCGTGTGAAGCCTTCTCGGACAGACTCGATGCTGTTATCCGCGCTAAAGGTGGCCACATCGAACAATATTTTTTTTCTTTTTAATTTTAAATGTTTTTTTCTATATATTGGTGTTTGTAAATAAAAAGAAACAAAATTGACAAAATTACAGCATTTTGAATTGGTAACACTTCGAGTGCCGACCCCTGTATTTATATATTGTGTATAGATATACAGTAACGGATTATTCAGACAACAAATTATGGCAGAGGTCTTTAGGCGGCTATGAAACTAAAAAATAAAGCTAATTTCCCTAAACAAAATATAAGAACAAACATTTACCTTACTCAGGCCAAAAAATAAGTAGAACAAACAACCCGCCAAGTCTACTTAACTAAGTCTGTTCATTTCATCTTATTGTAGGATCATCCCGTTCCGTAATCTGGTTCCGTAAACTTCTAGGGAGTTAGGAACCTTTTCCGAAATTCCTTTCAGCTTTCCTACTTTTTAGGATAAGATGGTAGAATGAGGAAGTTTCGGCAAATACTCGGAGTTCATTATTGGGAAACTTTGAGGGTGAACGACCTCAAGACTTTGATGTGATAAGAAAAGGTTAGAAAAAGTTTTTACTTGTTTCTTTGTTTGGTCCTCGTTTAATGAGGTAAGTTTCGGTTGAACGTGAGCTGATGTTTAGTTAGAGGTTAGAAAAATAGTTAATAATGTGGTACCTTGTTTGGAAGTAGTAAAACTAAGTTTATATTGGTTGGTAAAGTAAAATACCGTATCAATTTACGTAATGCGGCTTTACTTTTCTTGTTTAATTGTGTAGAATTTTAAGTTAAATTTAAATTACTTGTAAGCCCTAGGCTAGAGTAATATTTCTAGGGAAGGCCCTTGAAGGGATGATCTATGGGAGAGCCCATAAAAAAAACTTTCCTTTGAAAACAGTTTACTTTCTCCGACTAGCATAAATTTTTCTACCGTTATATAAATAACAATTTATTTTCCAAATTTGCATGTGATTAAAAATATATACTCAGAAGAATAAAATGAAAAAAAAGGATTAAAGCTACAGCTTTTTGCTTCGAAATCAAGCAATTTGTATTTATCTACTAATTTTTAAAATAAGAATTTGTATTTATCTACTAATTTTTAAAATAAGAATTTGTATTTATCTACTAATTTTTAAAATAAAATACTCAATTGCACTGCATTTTTTTTAATTTCTCTAAGACGGGTGAACCGATTAGATTTTTTTTGTTTTAATATAGCTTGTATGTGGTCTCATTTTAGTTTTAAAATCGATCCAACGGTTTGAATTGTAAATAGAAAAAAAAGTTCCGGTAAAAAAGGTTCGGTAATCACTATTTTATTAAAAGAAACATTTTTATATTTTTTCATCCTTTCAAAAAAATACGAATTTTCTATACCAGAAGGCAGTACAGGGGAAGAAATGATGGTGATAAAGTTCATTGATTAAAATAATACTAAGGGAAAACCCGTGGCAAGCAATAAGACGTATATGGATCGAAAACACTTTTGAAGTAACCATAAATGTTTTGGTATTGTAATTGCACTTTAACTATCGACTTTAAGACTCTCAAAATAGAGTTCTTAGTTTTATTAATAGAAAACAAGAAATCCCAAGTACAATGCCAGTAAGTCTTTGTGACTTTTAAACGTATTGGAATAGAGTTTAATTTTGTTTGTTTTGACTAGTGCAATTAAGTAAGAAGCTAATTGGTGTCGCCAACGGATGCCGATACAGTCGAAGCATTGTATTCGTAACTTCAGTAATAGTTAAATTCGAAGTTATTGCGCTTTAAGGTTGTTTAACACGAACAAGTTTTTATTTACACAATATTTTGCTTAAATCTAATAAAAAAGAGATAAATAAAAAGAAAAAATAAGAAAGTCTTAAGAAAATTATAGTTTAAGTGCATTTACCAACCTCTGAGTAAGTTATAATTTTAAAAATGACAAAATATGATTTCAATCCAAAACTAATGATTTGAGAATTTCAGTTTTGAAATCGGTTAATATGAAAGGACAAACTTTCCAGGTAGTCGAAAATTAAGGTTACATCTGAATAGTCCGGTACATTAATTTAAGAATTAAAATAAATTCATCGAAATATAATATATATATCGGCGAGATAAAAGTAAATAGGAATATTTACTTTACAAAAATTCTAGGACCGATTTTGAAGTGCCATACTGGCTCTGAACTTGTTGCAGTTGAATTTTTCAAAGTCGTTTCTAACCTCTTTTTAAAGTGTTATTTAAAGTTGTTATTGATTTTGTACTATCATGGATTAATGGTTCATACTAGACCTACTTACTAAGGAATAAACCACCTAGTAAACCTATGTTTAGAAACTTGGTAGTACCTATTTACTATGTAGCAAGAATATCTTACAAGTTAAAAGTGAAACTTTAATGTGTCTTTCTAGATTTTATAGCGTGCTTTAGTAATGTAGGTAAATATTATTAGATTTAAGCTATATTATGCTTTCTAATTCTTTATTAATTAAGCTAACTTACAACTTAGGTTTGTCAGCTTAAATAAGTGCTATATATTAGTTACATAAGAATACTAAATGGTGTCAAAAATAACATTCGTAATACTTTGAAGTATGAGGCAGACCAATACAATCTAGATTTATTTCAAAATTTCAGTAATAATATGTAAAAAATATGATTGTAGTTGAAAGAGTATAACTGCAACCCGATTTTTTCGAACACCTAAGCACATACATATTTAACATTGCATATACTACAGCATAATTATACATAGTAATGAATACATACGCAAAATTACGCACGGTTTTTTTTTATTATTCACTATTGCCTTATTCACCTACCGCAATGCTGTCAGGTCATGAGAATTTCCCACATTGTTGCGGTCAAAAGTTCGTCGTCCAATTCTACATACGTTACGATTCGGTACACCCTGGTCAGGATTCCGATCGGCGAGAGTTAGGCATGAAAAAAGTGAAAACAAGAGCAAGCAAACTAAGTTTTATTTGGACAGAGTTGCACAATAAAGCCACTTGTACTAACAAAGACTTTTAGACTAGATTAATACTTAAATTTCTTGTCACAAACCAGCTGCAACTCAGCATAATGCTGGTTGTAAACAACCAGCGCTGGTCTTCCGTTTGTACCGGCAGGTGACACGGAGAGCTATCAAATATAGACGCCATTATTGCTTTCTCCTGTTTGTTAGTCTTTTTCATGCTTAACTTTAACTAATAGGGCCACGGACCCGTAACGGAAGGTAAACAAGCGCACTTGTCTGTAAAAACAAAAAAAGTTCACCTTGTCCCCAAGGAGACGGTTTGTGGAATTACATAAATCCTTACAAGTTGTGTTTGCAAAAAAAAATACGTTTATTGTATGGAATATTAATTTTAGTTTGATTAAATTATTGATTTTTAAAGTAATTTTTATTTGGTTTAGATTTAAGTTAGTTTTAATTTTTGGATATTGCTTTTGTACATATAGTTTATAACTTTATATAGTTTTTGTTAGGTTATAATAATGAATGAATGAAAGTAATAATTAAAGTAAATATACAACTAAAGATTCTGTAAATATTGTTACCAATTGGGTTACTGTTAGTTGAAAAAAAAATCACTAAAATTACTAAACAATTGTGTAAGTTGAGTTGTTAATAGTCGAATACGTACTTTTACACGACTGCGACAGAAGGAGGGTTATGTTTTCTAGTGTATGTATGCATATTGCTTTGGCATGCCCTACAGCCTAAACGTCTTGTCGTATCTTGATGTGAATGGTGTCAATAGATTTGTCTTAGTCGTGAAAGTGACATATTAAAAAAACACGGATTTCGGATGATACACAGGTTTAACGATTTAGCAGTCCGGTTTTTTCGAATTCCCTTCTAACTACTTGTTAATTACTTTCGTCTCTGGAACAATGTCACATGCATGGCTATACTTTTTAGTTTTGCTTAATTATTTTTATAATATACGTTCTTCTCTACATACGGTTGAGAAAATATTTAGTATCATCTACCATATTTGTCTTAAACTACAGCAAATGTCACTCAGAGTCGCCATCTTTATGGTTTTAGTCTATACCATAAAGAAGTCCGGTTACTTATAGGTTTCCTTTGCCATAACCGATTAGTATTCGTCATAAGTTTGCTCGCGGATGAGCAATTATAACTGTACATTAAGTGTTCCGTACATTACCTAGACTCTATACAACTTATTGCGGTAAAACACTTTAATTACTTTTCTACTTATTTAAAGGGCTTTAGTTATAGAATAGTACGTGAGTACAACTAGTATACTAGCAAGGTGAAGACCTCGAAAGAACAAAAAACATAAAATGAATTCGTATATAGAGCTACTGTTAAAGGAAAACATCGGGAGGAAACCTTGGTGGTAGGGCATTTTCTAACGCTCGGCTAATTAGCTACCACCTTCAAGTTGATAAGTCTGTCGGCGAGCAACTAATGGTGTGTTCTGGCAGCCTTTCTTGAGAGCCAGTGTATTCCAGACTAGGTATGCTCCATCCAGGGCCACAGTGTCGCTGACTTCTAAATGCCTAGCTGTATCAAATATATATTACGTTTTGCTAAGAAAAAATAAATAAAACTACAATTGCACGCATGAACGAAAACAAAATAAAATTTGCAAGGTTTGTATCAGATTGTGCTTGCAGATCTGTTGCTCCTTCAGATTTTGATGAAAATTGCCACCTTAAACCTTGGAATCACGGAAAATGCAGTGTTCATATAGAATAATCAAATCTCCGCGGGTAACAGCACGGGGCGCAGCTAATGGTCAATATTTTTTTCTTTGGGTAGGTTACATTACATTACATACCCCACATGTACGGGTAATTTCTTGACGTCAAGTACCCAAGCACTATATAAATACCTTTTTATCTCCAACTCTTATCTGTCCGACAAAAGTCTGTTGACTTTTTTAATAACGTCAAAGGATATGAGAACCATGGCACATTGTAACCACACAATGAGTTCACAGCGATCCGTATTTACAATGGACAATGCTTAATTTAATATTAATCTTTAAAAAAAATGGGTCTTTGATGTCTTTGTTGAGATAAAAAATATAATCTAAGTGCCTTTGAATTTTTATAATTAAAAATGTCATTCAGTTTTTTCTTACATTCTTAGAAATAAGTTTCGGGTGGGTTAGTCTGAATGTCAAAATGTACTGATCTACATGACGTACGAACTTCAAAAAGATTTTTTCCCGAAAAGACGATTTTCTGTCGGTCTTCATAATTGAATATCGGAAAAGAAACTTTCATATAAATAAATGTTCAGTCACTCTCTTTATTTTTAAAATAAATCAATAAAATATTTTTTTATATAATAGTCAAAGGAAAAAAAAACAAAACCTAAATTATCCTTAAACTAATGTGATGCATAGTGTAAAGGCTTTTTTAAAGTAGCGATATTAAAAAAAAAATCGATTACAGTTAAATAGTAGTGAAAATAAATTTATATTATTATAACTTCGACCATCTCTAAATCTCGAGTTCGATTCTTAGCCGGGACAGGTGAGAACGAGTTGGAATAATTTGTCAAGAATTTATTTTTGAGAGTTTTGTTACATTGATTTTTTGCTATTTACATTGATAGTTAGAGACGTGTAACTTCGGACCCCAAACTCATCTTACCAAAGTATGCCGGCCGTGACAGTCGCCTTTACTTCCAGAGAGTACGTTTTATTAGGTGTAGAATTAACGAGGTTCATGTTTTTCAACTTTAAGTTTGAATTTTATTTAAAAAACTAACGCGTTTTTCAATTATATTGTTTAAGAAAACGGGTAGGGTTGAGTGCGATTCGTATCGTCGTTGAAGACACGAATAGCTCATTTCATCCCTGATGAAGTTCACCAAATGTGAACGAAACTATAGTTGGACCTTTCCAACAATCAAGTACAAGTGAAAACCCGTTTTCTTAAACAATATTACATTTAGAACATCACATATCTAACGTCTAGTAAAGTATGACAATATACTTCATACTTTATCACTAGACCGGAACCTATATCTAAACTAACACAGCCTGATAGAGCTTGTAACTTAATAATATACATACTTTATATTAACTTACTAGACGCATAATCAAGAAAACACAAAATCTATAATTACCAATTTAGCACAAGCAAGTCTCGGCAACCGTGGATAATGAATAATTCCACTACAATCGACTTACAAGTCGTAAATCTGAAAACCTGACACCTGTATTTAATCCTACACCTGCATATTCACAGGCTACTTACGTACCTGACAGCGTTTAAAGTATTTTTTTTTAAATTGCATTTTAGCAATGATAATCAGAAAATAAAATAATAAAATTACGATTTTTTTTTTCAACTCTACTAAACTTCTTTCATTTGTAAATACTAACACTAAATGTTGTTAAGCTATAATGTTGACCACATAACTAATTATAAAACTAAACTAAGCTACAACGTTTCCTTATGAAAATAAATAACAAATATATTTTTATTCATATATATATTTTTATATATTTTATATTTTTATTCAACAAATATATAGTTGATTCATTCGTCAACTCATTCGAAAGCGCGAATCCCGATGACATCCGATTTTGACAATTATTTCTGTTATTATTTTAAATATTTATAAGCTTTTTAGTTTCGTTTTATGATACAAATTCTCACAGGAACCTGATCGTTGGGAAAGTCTTACCATAGCAGCAATCGGTTTGTTCATATTCGCTGAACTGAAGTTCAGCGTTATGGAAGTGGAATCAAAGGATCACCTAACGTGAATAAAACTATGGTTGGATTCTTCCTACGAAAACTCTTATCTCCGCTACTACTTAACCGCTACCAATCATATTACACTTCACCAAATGCACTTCCTAATGTATGTAGTACCCACAGAGCAGAGTAAGTTATTTCCGATCGGGAGCGAAACGTGTTTCGATCGCAATCGATTATAGCGCATAATAATTAACTGGCTTCATACCTTACTCCTACGAGCATTGGAGTTACTAATTTTAACAGAAAATGCCGTGTTACTCGTAGCTTTTCACAAGCTATTGATATATTTATATAAAATTGAACATAAATTAAACTGAATATATATATATCTTATATAAAAGATTAAGTCCTGACTGATTGACAGGTTACCATCAATGCAGCCTAAATCGCTGAACATAAAATTTGGGAGGTTGTATTTATTTTCAAATGTTGAGAAAATGAAAAAATAAAAAAAAGAAAGATTTTTTCTAACAAAGGATTTTTGGGATTCAATAATTGCGGGTCAAATGGGGATTCAAAGTTTGAAACTTTTTTTATATTCCACGTTATTTTGCGGGCATTGCCACGGGTGATAGCTACGAGAAAATAATAAGTTAACCTTCATGGCGCAATGAATTGGAGTCTAGAATTTGCGGAAATCAATAATTAGACTTTTAAAAACTAAAGAAACAGCGAACAAAAATGATATACGACAACTTTCTATCATTAAGTACGTAAATCAAAGATCTAGAAAAAGGTTATCGTGTTTTATCTTTGACGTAAATGAATATTATTAGAGATGACGACACTATTTTTCATAGAATCATAGCTTAAAAGCGATCTCGGATTCTCTGTGCAACGTAGCAAGAGTTTATAAGCGCCCATTTGCTAGTACCTACTATAACCTACCAGGTCCAACTAAGATGTAAATTATGTTATACACAGTCTTTGTATGTAAAATCAATTAAAATATCATTGTTGCAACGTAGAAATTATTGTTCGAAACCGCACAGACACGCCGCTATAAGGTAAGACATCATTATCTACCCGCATTCGCTTATTATTGAAGGCTATTGCGAAACCTATGGCTTCATCAGACCATTAGATGTGGCAATCTTACCGTCTTATAGTGCCTTAGGATATGGGTTGCAACTTGCAAGGAGCAATCACTCTTAGGATTTATGGACCTTTGATAAAATGGCAGATAAAGTTGATTAGGTCCCAGACCATAAACTATGTAATATAACGTTATGTCCAATCAATGGTTTCAAAAGAACACTAGAAAATCCGTTTTTTATTTTTATTTAATCAGTGCCATTAAAGAATTCTTTATTATCACCATAAAGATACCTACAACTTCAAGGAACAGATACAAAAGAAAAGTGACACAAAAGGGGGTTATATCGCTAAAGAACGATCTCTTCAAGACAACCTAGTAATGAAAAATTAAAATAAATATTGCGCAGACGGTACTTCAATTACCGAAAAGAAAAAAACATTTATATAATAATAATAATGAACACAAACATAGGTACTTCAATAAAACATGAATAAATAACATATTAACAAATTACACGTAATTATCCAAAGAATAACAAGCAAAGATATGTAGTTAGATCATTATTAAATCAACGTCTATACATAGTGTTTAAAAATTTAATTAAGCCCCTTCACAAAAATATGTCTATTTTCCTAAAAAAATCAATCAAGCTACGAAACGTATGCTTAAAACCAACAAAAAGTTTAATAGTATAAATTAACCACTGCAACTGCAGCTCTTTGTTCATCAATCAATCATCCACTAACAGTTTAGTCACGGGGTCCGCTTCAATAGATCACATCTTTGGAGTGCGTGTTCTATGTCTATCATCTTGCTTGATTCGGCCCTCTCCCCTTGTGGTATTGGGGCAGAGATGGAATAAGGAAGGGGCAGTAAGGTCAATAATTATATTGAAATAGTACCTTTAATGACATTGGTCTGATTAACATTTTCATAGGAGACGTTTTTAGATAACACCATAACTTGTATTCAATCCATGGTGTCGTACTGCTTGGCGCGAATATTACTTAGGATACGAGTAGATATTTGTCTAAATCTATCATTTTGACAAATACGTATCCTTTTATAAAAACAAATAAAATCAAATCTGTTTATTTCGTCTTACGTAGAATTAATGTTCTTGCCTTTCATAGACATTGGTAATATCATTAATTACATTATATTTAAAACCCTAAAGAATAACTATAGTAAAACTATAGACACCATAACAACTTACTATAACTCTAAAAATCCATGACTAGCCAGTATGTCAGTAAAACCAAAGAGTTCCGCTATCCGCCCATTCAAAACTCAATAAATTGTGAACAGTTTATTTACACACACATTTTGGGTAAATGGACATTTTATCTTTCGAAATTCCACATAGTGTTGGACGATAAACCACTTGGCATGTGTTAACTACTTGCACAAGAAGTGTGACGGCTATTTAGACCAATTACAAGACCTTTGAAGGTGTCAATAGAATAACAATAAATATTTATATACCTTTTTAACTCAGTGGAAAAAGAAGTGATATTTCTGTTTATATTGCTTTATAAATATGATACCGTTTAATTATATTTTTAAATAAACTGTTACATATGTAAGAGTAACTAATAAACTAATTCAAGACAAATTCATGAACGTTAAGTTAAGAAACTAGATTGATTTTAAATCGCTAGTATCGGTATTTCAGAATCCTAGTATTTTTATTCCTAACGCAACATAGAGAGGTGTTCTAAGTTTAAAGACTATATAATTTGAAAACTGCACATCTGCCTATTCTATGGCATTTTAGTTTCCAATACAACGTAATTTTGTTTATAAAAATTGAAACAGCCGTTTGACGCTTAGTCAGCTCTGTCTTAATCGATCAGATATCGGCCGATATAATTTTTTTTTATTTGATTACTTGTTTAAGACTTTTGTACAAGTTTAGAAATATGCAAGAAAAAACTTTTGCCCTACTGCCCCAGATCCTTACTCTGGCCCTGTTTTCCGAACATCTTCATAAGAGCCATGGTTTGTTCAGCTGTCGATCCCATGAGAGCAGTCTCGTGACTGGTTATGGCGTTTACATTATTGATTCATGGTGTTACGGAGGGAGTGGGTTATGACAGGTTTGAAACCGACTGTAATTTATTGACGAAACACTCAATATAGACTTACACCGTCTTATCGTGAAATAAACATTTCATTTATTTTAAAAAACGAATTTGCTTAAGCGTCTTTTGTCTCACTTTATCTAATAGAGATTTTCTCGTGCCAATGCCAAGACAAAAGATGCTAACTGCTAAGCTGACAACAAGATACATGCACAAAAAGTGATCTTATCACTAAAAAGCTTTTTCTTCCAGAAAACCTTTTTCAAGTAAGGCACAGCTGACAGTATTTTAAAATACACTCATCTTTGGGTATAGGTAATTAAAAATATGTTTGGTATCTTTGTATGCATTGAAAAGAATATTGATTGACGCCTGTATATCCGTTGTATTCTCGCAAGCGTTGTGTAATTTTGTAATCAATGAATTACTAATCCATTCTCAAATGAAATCGATCCGATGTACTCGTAAGTTGCCTAATTATTGACGGTCGTTGTTGCACAACAGGAAACGATGGAGGAACTTCACACAATGCGTTCAAATAACTGATGGGAATCGTTTCTAATCGTAATTTTACAGTTTTTTGATTTCATTGATAAGCTTTTAAAATTAATGCGTCAATCAACTAAGAGGCATGATATTTTTTTTTAATTCTTAAGAGTAATGAATACATAGATTCTTTCGTAGCTTAGTGCAGAAATTAATTAACTAATAATTATGTGAACTGTTGACCTCGCGATTACTAGGAACCAACCTCTTGATAAAAAAAACAACCCCTTAAAGTCAACTTATTTATTCGTATAAATTTAGATTTAATGCGCGCGTATTAATTATGAGCTGAACCTTTAATAATACATTTCTGCATTTCGCTGGCAAGTTTTATTCAAATCTTTCAGTAAGGTTAGCAGCAAACATATTTGGGGCAAGTACATTTACTACCAACAAAATATTCTCGATGCTTTACAAAAAAAGATATAAATAGTAGAATCTGTGTGCCAAGTTTCGTCAAGATTGGTAAGAAACAATAACCCGCGGCCCAAGTCTCTTATTTGAATTGTTTCAAAATTACAATTGCATTGCGTCATAATGATCGTTTTCGAAAGTTCAATACTAACTCTGACATATCACCGACTGACTATTCCATGTCAATACGACTACAATGACATTGACGACACAATGCAATTCAAATTCAATAATTCTGAAAAAAAATCTAAATAACAGATTTAGCCGTAGTTACGTGAGCATCAACATTTCCAAACAAACATACAAACTGACATAATGTAAGGAAAAACCTGACTCAAAGTAGAGACGCTGCGCTCCCTCGGTCAGTAAACTTAAAAATACCTATCGTCTACAGTTTCGCCATTACAGATGCACACCTACACACCATAAACACCTGCTTCCGTGAAATGTCGAGGGCTATTTTATTGTTTATTATCTTCACCACACAATACATGTAGGTAATTAACGAATATGTTTTATTTTAACACCTTTTTTACGTGTTAGAAAAAAGGGTTTGTGGGTTAATGTGGTTTTTAAGAGTATCACAGACCCTTCACTGTTTTCGTGTTTCTGATAGAATGTTCGTTCCGGGACCTACCTCTTTTTACCCCTAGTCTCTCGTTTCTCGTCAATCGCTTCACTATGATGTATTTTATGCCTACACGTTTTATTATTTTGAAAAAATTTATTGAATTCTGCATTATAAAGGCTTATATATATATAGGCATCGTATCGGCTCAAAACTATGACTGCTTAAGAAGCTTGTAACTTTAAAGTGATGTAAAAGACAGAAAAATACAAAACGGCAAAGGCTAGTAAATAATGCGTTAGCTATGTGAAAAAGAAAACCACTGGAATCAGACAACATTAAAAAGTAGAAAAGAGCTATATCTTATTGTATGGACAAGTTGGCGGTCTATAGCACAGCTGCTGTCTTAAGACGTGCCGCTGTTGCGCTTTCTGTCGAAGTTGTATTGTAGCCAAAGTCCGTTTTTTATTGAAAAGTTTTAAAAGCTTTCGGCTAGTGCGATATTAGTAAAGGCTGGCTGCACCTCTTATATTATCAACCAACTTCAAAAAAGAATGTGGTTCTACTAAGCTGAGGTTACACATACTATAAATTTCCTCTCTCTCTTCATTTTTGCCTTTTTATCCTGTAATTTTTATAATATGTGCTTATGTGTATCTCGAATAGAAGTAATAACTCTGGCTGTCATATTTTTATTTTATTATTACAATCGAGCGTGTACCTAGTTTTATGATAATGACGTTTTAGACATAAAGAGGCCAAAACAGGAATGAGCAAACTTTGTTTTGTTTTGACAGTTGGCCGCTTTAACACTGTCAAAATGAAACTAACACTGCTCGCTCCAGGTTTATACGCTAGTTACGCCAGAATCTAGATAGTACATACATATTATATTCATTAAGAATATTTTAGTAGCATACATTCGAATTCGCCCAAGTACTGGCAAATTAATTTTTATTGGTGTAAATAAAACATTTTAATTAATCCGTTTGTATCAATTTATGCTGAAATATGAGTTGGCGTAGTGGTATCATTAATTTGTATGCAGACATTTGTTTAAATCTTTAACAAAATGCAAAAACACTAGACTTTTAGATATAGGTAGGTGTTTTCTTTTATATTGGGTGTAAGCTTTATGTTTGACTAATTTATTAGGTTTTTAATACAATAATATTAAGCTTTCAGGTAATCGAGCAAATTGGATAAGAGTTTGTAAAGATATTATAATTATGTTACTTGCGAGGTCTATCTGTCAGTTTTTTGTACACTTTATCTATATGTAGGTTTTCTATAACTAAAGCAATTAAGCTTTTTGAATAGCTCTTTAGAATGAAATTAATACTCTCATAGTTACTAAATAAAGTTCATGAAATAAAATGCGATAAATTTTAAGGTATTTTTATCGTATACTAATATTATTTGCTTTTATGAAAACTCGTAACCAAAACCAAAATATATAATTGTAATACATTATTTTCATTAAATATATGAATTGAGATTCAAATTAGCAATATTAAGTCTTACTTTTTTATAACATGCAATTGAACTAAGTAAACCGATCCTACAGCCGGAGATGACAGTTCTAATAGACGGGCAATTAAAGTACGTAACCAGGTACTTAAGATGACATTTATCTACACAGCTGATGAGAATTGACTCTAATTGGGACATTTCACCGCTTCTCGAACCACTGAGTAGGTGTCAGTTTCTTAATTAAATAAGATTCTGTGTCGGTAGACGATATGTGTCAACGAAAAAATTGTTTTAGAGATTTTTTTGAATTTTGTAAATTAACGGCTTTAGCCTGTACTATTGTGAGTGACAAGGTAATCTGGTTCATTTACAAAGTAAAAAAAAATCTTTGAGACTGATTCTCGCTTCGGGTGATCCTTGGGCTGACACTTACTTCGCTCAAAAGTTAAATAAAATTATTCAGCGAGGTAATGCCGCATCTTGTAAACATACCCACGCGGCAGTGAGCTAGACGTCGTGCTTAATATAAATAGATAGATATAAATTTGTACATAATATTTGTAATTTTTATGCATAAAATAGTAATTTTCATAATTAGAAAATAATTAAGTAAGAGTAAATTGAAATTTCAACATAGATTATATGATCACAGCTTAAATTTTAGCACAAACAACTACAAAACTGAAGATACAATTGAGGTTGCTGTCTAGAAACTCAGTTAAAATTAAAAACATATAGGTACAAGTCCACGTGTGTCATAAAATTGCTAAAGCAATAGAGTATTTCCTTTCAAAATTCCAATATCACGTGACAAAATAATAATTTTAATATTTCATTTCCTTTGCGTAATATAAAAGGTTTTATATTCCATGTTTGGTGCGTTTATAACAGTAATAAAAGGTGAGTCCACTTCCGAGGTAGCGTTTTATTGTTTCTGCAACTTTATGACATTTATAAATAAATAATTTTGTTTGCGTATTACTTGTCTATTGGAATCGTTTTGTCAATGATTTGTTGAACTACTCGTAGAATGAGAAATTAAACTTATATATTGTACTTATATATGTAAATATGAAATATTAAATATATACTATATTTAAATATTAGATAACTTGTAATTATTTCATACAATTTTTTCGTGATATTTCTTTGAGTAGGTATACTTTTTATCTGACTACATAAAATTAAGGTAATGATTTTGAGTGTATGTTAAGCTTGTTTGTTAATTAGTATGTAGGTTTTCCGAAGTATTTGTGACTCTGTACATCCGTAACCAGCAGACTGATTTTGATGTGCGAATTGTATTGGATTCGTCTTTTAATTATCTGCAGAATTTAATGGTCATACTAGTTCTATCCTGCGGTTTCACTTGGTTTCACAGTGATCAGCAGTTTTAGCAGTCGGTTTTTATAGGTCGCTTTTAACCACCCTCTCTTTCTTTACAACACAAATTAATAACAATAACATATAGTTATTGTAACCGACAATGCAAAAGTTAATTTTATCAAGAAACGTAAATAATATATAGTTAGTTTGAGCCCTGGAAAAGGACATTTTGAATAGTTCATATATGAATAGTATGTTAACGTAGTTTTTTTTCGTCTAAAGAATTACGATAACGTCGGAGAGGGAATAATTTAGGTTTGTTCAAAATGCATTTCGAAATTGCTTTTTTTTCTTATTAATTTAACAGTATTTCATCATTAAAAGTTACAACAGACAATTTATACCCGAAAATTAAATAATTAAAACCTAAAAATCTACTTAAATACTGAATATCAACGGTGCCCATAAATATTATTTTTCGTTTTTGCACCTATCAGAAATGTCGCCATACTATAATGCACACTATTCGATACGATTCGTTGCTTATAAATGCGTTCAAATACAATAATATAAATGTGATATGTATATTTTTAATAATATATAATTTTATATTAATAATATAATTTTATTACCTGGAACATTTTTTTTTCTATATTCATTTTTATTACAGCTACAACAACAAAAATTTCTAGACAACGACAACTTGCAAATTACAAAAATATAAAAGTCTACTATAGAAAAATTAAAAATGACATTGTTTTCTATTTTCTCCAAAATGCGCCCTCTCGTCTAGCACACGCTACTCATAGCTGTTAACTACTATCTGTTGAATGGAACCCAATCGTAAAAGGTCAAGGCACCTAGATAACCGCGGGCTACTTACTATGAAGTTATGATACGTCTGCTGTCTGGACTCTCTCTAGTAAGAAATTAGAAATGTTTCAAAAGAGATTTCGAGAAAGGAAGAGCTACATTTATAATTGATAATACATATAGTATAGAAATAATTCTTTTTATATATTCTTGTTATATATTGTCGTTAAATCCTTTCTTGTTATCTATTTTAATTATCAATAGCTTATGTCAAGCTGGTTGTTTGTGAAAATTGTAAAAATAAATTTAAATAAACAAATAATAAAGCTATATTTATTATTGATTTGTCTGAAAAAAAGTCTACTTAAATAATCGAATTTGTATTTTAGGTAGTCCAAAATATAATATTATTTTAACTTTTAATTTTAATTTTAATATTATTTTATAAACGCGAAATTATGTATGTATGTTTGTAATTCTTTTACGATAAAGCTGCTGAACCGATTTGGGTGAAATTTGGTACGGAGATGGTTTAGACTTTAGACAGACACATAGGCTAACTTTTATCCTATATTAACAAAGGCAACACCGCAGACACAGCTACCTAGTATTACAGAAATCTTATTGATCTTTACATGTTTTAAGTCAAATATACTTGTTTTTAATTGTGGGTAGGATGATTGCATATTTCAACCAACCTGGTTGAAATATGCAGTCATCAATATTTTTAATGAGGTTCACAATGTTTTAAAAAAGGTTAGGTTAGCATATCATGTCATACCATCTAGTTCGGATTAGTCATGGTATATAAAAGAAAATTCTGAAATATCAAAATAAACATTGTAGTTTTTATTAGCACGAAATCATTTTTGAAGAACGGTTAATAAGAAAACCAATAGATGATGATCTGAATTAAGTTAATAAAATAACTTTTTATCACTTAACATAAGTGCTTAACTAACAGCTATTTAGTTCATAACTTATTATTTAACGACATTTTTCATTAATGACTCTACCCATTATGATAAAGTTATTGGTCTTGTTTACATAATTGCATACCAATCCACTTTACACTCAAAAAAGGTTTTTTTAAGAAGGTAATATGTATATAAAATTAAACTATTTCCTAAACAATATTTGTAAAATAATATCCAATTCCTGATTTATATTAGAAGCTTTAAGTAATTAATTTCAAACACTATGCCGCATAATACATATTAGAGAATTAAAGTTATGTACCAACAGAAAACTTACCAAGTATAAATATCTCCCGATAGTTTACAGCACCAAAATTCAGCTACAAACTCCAGAAAACATTTTTCGAAGAAAAATAACAGCGTTCGAAAAAAGTAAACAAAACACAACACTAGCACAACACAAAAAAAAATCTAACGCAAATTGAAATAAAGCAAATAAGAAAAGTTTATTCGAAATTCAAAAAGATCGCAACAAAAAGTTTGTAATTATGTTCTCGATATTAAAATATGTTCTCGATCGCGTTCGTAGAGGATATGTGCAAATGCGCGGGAAACCCAGTCACGTACGAATAGCGCGCGCTGCATTTACCGACTGACTGACTCGCGGTCGTTGGTCGGTGCCTCGGTTGCGTTCTTTGCCGGGAACGAGAATTAAAAAATTGGAAGCGTATTGGAGGGCCCGGCGTCCCACCGGCGGCGAACGACGGACGGATGCGCAGCGGTTTGTTTATAGTTTTAATACTAACAAAGCCGACCTGCGCGTTTTCACGACAAAGTTAACAA
Organism: Ligdia adustata; assembly: GCA_947049295.1. Lineage (NCBI taxonomy): Eukaryota > Metazoa > Arthropoda > Insecta > Lepidoptera > Geometridae > Ligdia > Ligdia adustata. The sequence continues at coordinate 10,636,310 of OX346229.1, forward strand.
TAACCTCTATGATTGCAAACTTTTTACAGTTGAACGAACGAAAGACGAATAAACACGCAAAGAAAACAGTTGAATAATTTCGCGCATTTATTTTTCGTAGCTTGAAGTAAATCTCGTAGACCGTATCGTAGCTTATAATCGTAGCGTGCAAAAAATACGTTGTATTTTTGCGGAATTTACTCTGTTGGTTTAGCTACTCGCACATAGATGGCAGAGCAATGGTGTTTCCGATACAGGTGCTACTTGTCGACAGATGGCAGCACAGAACTTTTTAGTAGGAGCAAAAAATCATATATTTTTCTATTAGGTACTCTAAAGAGTTATACTTGATTGCTTATGTAAGCATTTACATAAGCAATCAAGTATAACTCTTTATACGCGTTATCTCGAATTTTAATTGGATTATCATCAGACGATTGGTGACTTTTTAAATAGTTCGTGAAATTAATGATAGGGAAAAATAAAATGATTGCTATTCTATTGGACGACATATGCAAAATATGAAATTATTCCTGCCTGCCCCCACGTCACGTCCCCCACGCGGTGGCTAATATTTCACTACTAGAGTACCTAAGTAAAGCATGATATTGTAAGTTTTTCGTTTCAATTTAAAATATTACGTTGCCTTTAGTTTAATGGTGCCCCAGATTTGTTGCGCTAATATATTAGATAAAAAAAGTATTTTTCCTTCAACGAAATCACTTACATTCAAATTGTATTATGTTACTAAATATTTATTGATACATAATAAAACCGGTTCAATACGAGCGTAAATATTAGTACATATGTAAATATGAGTGTTTCAAGCTCCCTACTATAATTTCTTCTGTGTTGTGCAGAGACACCATGTACCATTCGCAAACACAAGCACAACATAGACTCCAAAATAGACATTCAAACTCTTCGTTCGAACCTGCTCTTACCGGGCATCGAACCTTGGAGCGCTGACTTTCACAGCAAGTATGCCACTAGACCACAAGGGTCTTCAAAATAAACTGATAGATACTAAAACTTAGTAAGGAAGTACTATTATTTCTCATGTGTCCGTAGCACTGACTGCTGTCACGGGTCACCCCTATGAAGGTTATGTATGCCATAGAGCACCACGATGCCAAATTCGCGGGATAGGGCTTTTGCCAACGAGCAGGTTTCTTTGCGATGTTTTCCTTCGTCGTAACAAAAGTTATTCCAACTTGCACGTAACCGAAAACAAATCAAAGTTGCAGGCTTGAACCGTGATTTGTACCAACGCATTAATATCTAAAATTCAAGCATTCGCCGATAAGCAATCTCAGCGGATAGAGTCCAAATCAATTTTAAGTATATAAACGGATAATAGGTCAGAAGGCAGACGAAACTAAAGTATGAGGTATGCACAATCAACGATTAGGTATTCGTAATTATGTTAGGCGTTCCAACTTTAAACCTGTCTATCATACGTATAAGATACTATCGGCCTTAACCTGGAGCCCAATTAGCTAAAGTTAGGCATGAAAGAGGTAACACCCAGAGGAAGCGATGGCTATCTTATTTGACAGCGTTGAAGCGGCAAACTGTCAAATATTGACTTTTGAATTGTATTACATTGAAAATACTCTTGTTTTCACCTCTTTCGTGCTCATTTAGGTATAGCCGATTAGGCCTCTGGTCCCTAGTTATCATATTTACCAATATGTTTATATGTCTTATTATTTTTCTTTTGTTGTATACCTATTTATTAATTGTTCTGTAAGTCGGAGAGATTATTTACTAGTTTAATCATCACAAGTGAAAAATAAAATTACAACGAATTGACATCTGTGACTCTTGTGACATTATGAAGTCTATGAAAATATGAATTAGATAGTTATTCATACAATTTTACTTAAAAACTTACATACAGATTTACAATCCTAACTGTAAATAGTATGTTACCTACTCAAAATTAAAATATTTATAAAATTTAATTATTAATATATTTTTAAAGCGAGCGAATTAATTAATTACACCTAACTTAAATAATATAATATTAACATATATAAACAAGTGGTTAAAAGCGAGTTCCAACAAACCCGACTGCTAAATCACTAAAAACCTGTGTAACATCATCCTTAATTATTTTTTTTTTTAATTTTGATTCACCAAGTGTCACTCTCACCACACCACTCGCATAAAAGTACAACAAGCCGTTAAGGGCTAGGGCGTGCTAAAGAAATATACATACATTAATACTACATATTTACATAAAAATAACCTAAGCTTAATTATATCAAATTGTATGTCTGTCACGTAAATAACATTCAATTTCCTAAGATATCCGAGAACTACACTATTCTATACCTAAGTGAAAACAGAACCTAGACTTAGTTTTACACCCACAAACTTGAGTCACCACTTTCGATTTCTAAGGAGAGACAACATCTAAAGATACATGTCTTATGAGCTATAAATACGTATTAGAAACTTGTTCTAACTATACAATATTCAAAATGGATGCTAAATAAAAAATACAACTGTTTTCTTGTATGAAGAAATAGTTTTGCAAATTTTTTCACTAGTTTTTTTAGTAAGTAGCTTTGCGAACTTACGATAGGAAACATTTATTTCTTAATAATTGCGTGTTAGTTTTGTCGTTTTCGTACGCTGACTTTTTTTACCAAATAAACCATGTTTTTTATGTGCCCAGATTTTATACAATAGGCTTTCCGCGAACTGTCAACTCGCGACTACGATATTTTTTACAGATTTGCTAACAAAACGACAACCACTTGACTATTTTTTGATCTTAATAATGCAATTGTAAATGGCACCGTAATAAACTTCCCCTTTTTGGGAGAAATACCCTCCAACTAAAAACCCCCAACGACAAATAAATCTAAAAATTCGTAGAACCTATACACCAAGTTTCGTCGAGATTGGTTGAAAACTGCGAATAAAAAGAAGTGCGAATTTTCTTAGACAAACATTCATAGGTACATAAAAACATACAAACTGGGAGACGATATTTTTTTTTAGTCATTAAGCAGAAGTCGTTCCACTCGTTCGGTCAATAATACTAACAGGTAAGCCGTTGCACAAATTCACTCACAGCACACGCAAACATGGCACTAGACCGTGACGAAAGCAGGAACCACGGTGGCTGCCGATGATTCATACTGAACGGTCGCATAAGAACGCTTGCACTCGATTTGTACCTGTGTCTTGTACTAAGCTATGGTATCTGTTAGACACTAGAATAGTTTTGCGGTTTATATTAGGAGTACTCTTAACAGTTGTCGTGTTTCTGATACAATTTTCGTTCCGGGGTCTACATCTTTTCAAACCCTAAATTATAAAAAAAAAAATTTGTTATTGTTGTCAATCGCTTCACTATCATGTAGTTTAGGCACACGTTATTTTTTATTTTAAGAAAATTATTGAATTTAGCATTATAAAAAGCTTTTAATAGGCATCGTATCAGCACAAAAATATGACAGTTTAGGAAGATAACTTTATATTGATATAAAAGACAAAAAATAATAAAACGATAAAGCCTAGTAAATAATATGTTAGCTATGTAAAAAACAAACCACTGCACTGGAATCGGACAATATTAAAAGGTAGAAAAGAGCTATATCTTATTGTATGGACAAGTTGGCGGTCTATAGCTGTCTTAATAAGCGGTAAGAAGGGGTCGTTATTTTTTTCGCACTATGAGCCATTCGGCTCGCGGTGCAAATCGCACAAGTACTGTTTTTGAATGGCACCATTCGGACCGCAAGAGATTTATGGTCAAAAATCCACAAATCCCCTGCACTACCTTATTCCACTAATGCCCTTAGGTTCTCCCTAAACCTAAGGGGATTAATGTAATAAGCTAGAGGTTGGAGTAGTGCAAATTGGTGATCGACTTCAAGAAAAAGCGACTGCAATTTTTTATAAATAAATAACCCTCCATATCTACTTACAAGCAACCGCTCTGATGCAGCCAACTGCAAATCAGAGCGGATTCATGACAGATAGTTCTTAGGCTATACTGGTAAGTATAGCCTATAAACTGTCTGCATATAAAGACAAATCTAATCGGTAGATCAGTGTACATTTAAACTGGTCTACCGATTTGTGCTGTAGAGGATCACAAAAAGTAGATACATAATACTTATGTAAAACTCATACTCATAATGTAAAATATAAATAAACATATTAGTATATTCCATTCCTATAAAGGTTGTCTGGAAGAGATTGGGTTTTTAGCGATAAGACCGCCTTTTGTGCCATGTTATTAGTTTTTTTTTTTTAATTCTGTTTGTGTTGTATTTTAGTGGTGACTATAAATAATTATTGTATTGTATTGTAAAATCTACTTGCACAATAATTCTGAATACTCATGTTATGTATTTATCTGCAACGGGATTTTCTTTTTCCCAAACAATTTGCATGTAACGCGTTTTGCATACTAATTTCAAACTATGCATTCAAACTTACAAGTCAAAGGAATTCCCAGCCTTAGAATAATTTGGAGTGTTTGCTATAAAGCCTCCGAGCTTCCCTTTATGAGTGGAAACAAGGCAAAACTTATTTTATTACAAGTGCGTAAGGCTGTATATAGGCATATTTTCTATGCAGACCTAGGAAAAGGTGCAGGTATGACGGTTTGAGGAAGGTTAAAGCAGTCTAGTGTTAAAAACTTTACTGAACTTAACTGAGAAGATAAATTACTGTTTTTTTCCCTATATGTTTAATTATACAATACAATACAATCATTATTTATTGTCAACAGAAAAATACAAAGCGAAATAAATAGAAAAATAAAATAGCATGCCACAAGAGGCGGTCTAATCAATAAAAAATGATCTCTACCAGACAACCTTTATAGGAATGGAATTGAAGGAATGTATTGAGTAATACTGGTCACACACAATTTTTAGAATTGGTAATTTCTTAGATTGGGTATAATAGTTTATATTGTCTCATTGATGTGCCAGATGCTGGGTGCAAATGGAATTCAATCGATAAAATAAATAAATAACGATTCTCACTCATAGCTCCCCACTAGTATTTCAACAGTGTTGGGAATTACATTATTTATTAATTACATACACAACACACAATATTTTCTTGTATTCAAACTCTTTGTTTGAACCTGTGCCCGGCCAAAAAGGAAGAGATTCTTTCTCAATTCTTCGAAATCATATATTTTTTGAAGTTTTTTTAATGTATTTTCCCCTATTTTTCAGAGACGCCTGACCAGATTAGAAATTATTGTTTTTGAATGACCAGGCTTACCTACTTTCCCTATTAAATTCTCTTTAAAGAAACCTCTTCAATAATTTCATCAAAACTAAACTACTGGATAGATGCAGTATATTGGTTTATTAAATCAAAATATCTGAGAAAGTAGTATGCAGAATTATAGTCGGCTTTTCTCTTGTTTAACGTTTTCATTTTTATATTTTACAGACATAAATAATTTTGTAATAAATCAATAATATTAATTACGTTATGTGTTTGATTAATTGACAAGTTCGTCACTCGGTGTGCTGGTTATTGTGTGGAAGTGACGAGCGGACAGTAAATGATAAAGATATTATATTTATAGCTCATATACTTACTTTGTAGTAAACAAGATGGTATTTAAGTATGTATAATAAAATGGTGCGTAACTTGGTATAACTAATTATTTTATTCATAATAATCATAACTTCGTATTGGAGGAGTCAAAGGCGTCGCCAGCCGTAAGAAGAAGTTGCCTAGAAGGGCAAGTTGATAAAAATACAGACTTTTTGCTGAAGGCGAAGGCTGACCCTACCTATACAAAATGAAATGTAAAATAAATTTCAAATTTCGAACGACTGTTTGTCTCTCTCAGGGGTCTAATGTATATCATACTAGCTGAGCCGGCGAACTTCGTACCGCCTATTTTATATGTTTTAACTTCTCTGAACTTTCACAATCATTTCAAAACCAAAATCAGCTAAATCTGCCCAGCCGTTCTCAAATTTTTACAAAACAAACGAACGGGGGTGTCCACAAATTACGTGAGGTGTTTTTTTAAATTTTCTGTCCCTCCCTCCCCCCTGGCGAGATGTCGTGAGATTTTATTAAACCCTCTCCCCCATCCCATAATCATACGTGAGATTTTTCAAAATGTGGGTTTTTTACGTAAACGCGTTGGATTGTTATTTAAAAGAGAATAAAAATTTGCTTCGTTCTTTTATTTACGATTAGTTAAGACTAGTAATCAATATTGCTGAGAGTTTAATTATAAGTGTAGTAAAAAAATTACAATAAATACTTAAATCATAACTACTGTGATCAAAAAAAGAATATCTACTCTAATTCATTCAGTCCATGGAGAATCATGCGCGGTCTCAAGAGAGACTTTTGGAACCAACATGCAGATATGATTTTCAGTAAAATTTAATCATCTGCTCCTTCTACTCGTCTTGTGACAATCTGTGAGGGTCGCACTTTGCGGAACATACGCGTTTGCATAGCTGGTGCAATGTGGTCTGCTCGCCTGTGCTCTGCTGCTCTTGTGCTAGATCCAAAATAAATACCGAATGTACTGCAGCATCTTTTCTCTAAATTATCACGTACACTTGGGCAATAGAGATCATATTATAATCTCATTCATCGTTCGCGTTCGAAGACAGTGGCGCGAAAACAAAAGTGCGTGATATTTGAGACCCCCTCCCTCCCCCCTGAGTGAGATTTGGTAAGATTTAGCTTGATCCCCTTTTCCCTAGAATACCTCACGTAATTAATGGATGCCCAAGAACAGCAATTGATTTTTATATATAAGAAAGAAAAAGAAGATGATGAATACACCCTCTAAATTTCACGTCTGTAAGTTCAGCCGTTTAGGTTCTACGTTGATTACGACCTGTCAGGACTTACTCATAAGACCACAACAGGTGTTCCACAGAAAAAGTTGATTGGTCGTTGACAATATGAATTCAACAGCTGATTTCTTACCAGAATTCAAAATTAGTTCCATAATGAAAACTGTTTATTAGGGTGTAAATAGTGAAAAAGTGGCCCCCTTTTGGCTTAGTACACCCATAACAGATAGCCCTATTTATTTCTTTCTTATCTTCTTATATATAAAAATCTTATATATAAAAATCAATTTATGATCGTTTGTCTCGCTAATACTCGAGAACGGCTGCGCCGATTTAGCAGATTTTTATTTAAAAATGTTGGTGAAAAATTACTTGAACGGTTAGAAACATACGTAATTGTTAGGCGGCACGAAGTTCGACGGGTCAGCTAGTATAATATATAGATTAGCCGTCGGGGAATTGAGGAATTTTTGATAATGTTCTCCTAACGTGAACTGGTGTGGAAGTTTGCCGCGAGTACACTTAGGTACTGTCATATTTAATCATATTTGTGGCTGGCATAGTCACTGTGTGACAAAACCCCGTTGAATTGGAATAGATTAAAAAAAAGAAATATTTGTTATAGAAATGCAGTACTCAAATAATATGAACAAAGTCGCATAAAAATATGTACTCGCGATCTCACCGTTCGTAGAACCTTTAGTTACAATAATTTTGGTAACAGAGTGCAAAATAACTGGCATGGCAATGACCTTTCGTATTCAATACGTAATTTTTTGCATAATAAAACCGCTCAAGGATTCTCGACGGTTGGACCGAGGAGCCCTGTGAAACTTGTTTTACCAGCCATTAACGGTTGAGCTACATTATTACAAGATAATTATTTATACATACCTTTTTACTAAGTTATATTTTATAAGCAAGAAACTAACTAAATATATTTTATAGCTACTCGTATTAAGGATGTCTGTGGTTAGTATATTTGTGGATAATTCATTATGATTGATGATCACATCAATAAATTATTTTACGTACCTGTTTATTTGGTTTTTATGAGCGAGAAACTTTAATTATTATGCATGTTATTTTATTGCATGTTTTTATGCATGTTATTAAAAATGTTGGTTATTAGTTTTGGATGAGATTTTTTACTAATTTTCCTGTACAATTTCAAGTTAATTCACCTTTTTGTGATTAACTCGTAGGTTTTTATTATGATGCAGTTATGTTTTTATTGTTTTTCGTTTCGTTTTTTTAATTGAGTATAGGATAGTAATAATAACGTGAACCAATGTTGTAAAGTTGGCACGGAAGACTTCGTGAGCAAGTCCGATGCGCATTTGGCCGATTTTACTAAAAGAACTTGTTTTATTTTCGGCCAGGATGGTGTACGTCTACTATAAAATGCCTAAAGATGTGGTTAATATGTGTGTATTAATGGAGCCTGCATCAGCTGCCTAATTCATTGTGTACAAAAATATCTAAATTCTGTGAATCGTAGTGGAATTATAGCATCCCTGAAAGATTTTTGTATATTAGGTTGACTCCAATTGTCACGTTGGTTTATAATTTATAGCTCCCATCACAAATTTAAACATTGACACAACTAAAATGCGCAAAACGCTTTTTTGTGTGAATAACGTGGAAACAGAAATTCGAATTTAATTTGATTGATAGATTAAAGATAAATAATTGCTAACGTATTTATGGTATCATGTAAACTGTCCTGACCGGAGCTCAATACATTTCTGAAACATCTCTTTTAGACATGTACAGATCGCGAGTAAGGTACATTTACATATAGCTTAAAGTCTTGTATAGGTTTGATTTTGAGTTCTGGAGCAAATATTCTATTAGCCTTCGAATATGAAATATACCTAGTAAAATATCTTAAGAGTACTCAAAACAAAAAAAAATATAATGAAACAATTTCGAATTATCTAAATAAAGAAAGTAAGTCAACTGCACATAAATTCTTTTTACAAAACTTTCTATAATCAGATGAATCACCATCGTAGTTCTCGACTATTGTATTGTAATTTCCAAGAAACACAGCCTTCCTCAAGTCACAGAATACTTAACGTACTATACTATCAATTAAATGAAACTTATCCATCCTGCTCGCACTTATTTAATCGCAACGAGCGTAAGCGAGAAAGCCTGCCGATACAGTAAGCAAAGTAAAACACACGTGCGCAGGCGAATGTCTTTGACATTCCTGCTAAACTTGTGACGTAAACTGTACGGCCTTATAACTGTTACTTAACCTGTGGTCATGTAAGCTATCAAACAGCTGATAGTCTTACTAAAGAATGGAGTTGCTTTTAAACCTTATGTAAACAAAGTCTGGCTGTGTTTCCACACGATAGCTATATTCTAATGTAAGGTAGATTTTTTTCGCGTGTCGGCTTGAAGACTGGCATTCTTTTTTTCTGTCACTTTGTTTGTTACGGATGTTTGTCTGGATGTTGGTCGCGTATAGCCCGTAGTTTCCAACCAATCTTGATAGAACTTAGTAGATATACAAGTTCAAAGATTTGTTTCTTTTTCGTCTGGATTTTTTATTGGAATAGTAGCTACTTAGGTGTTTCCATAAATGAAAAATTTCATGAATAGGAAAGTTTGTTGCGGCTCCTAATATTTTCTAAGCACGAATTATCAGATTAGTAATTATTTAAGATGACAAAAATCGCGTGGCAGACGTCACTACGCCTTTAAAGATATAACAGAATAAAAATGATAAAACGTAAAAATAATACAGATAAAATAGTAGCAACCTTATCGCCTGAAGCAATTCCTTTCTAGAAACGTATAAATGGCTAGAACCGAGTAATTTTAAAAACTATTGAATTATCCTCACATTGCGTGTCTATACGCGGCTTAAAATAGTTAAAACAAAGTTATCACGATGCAATAGCAAAGAAGATTTTGAAACTTGATAAGGTAATTAAAAATTATCAAAAGTAGAATATGCATACGAAGTACTTATTTAAGTAAAGGATAATATAGAAGGATTACATAAAACAGACAATGCAATGCAATTTAGATTGTCTCGGAAGTAATAATATACATTAAATAATTAACTTAGTAAATATTTGGGAGAAAATATTAATAATTGTTTTTGTTCCTACCCGTTAGGCTCACAGTTAGGCTATATTGATTTCTGTATTAAAGTTTATGTGTTCGTAATCTAAGTAGGCTATAATCTACTTACCTAGCTTATGAAATAATAATTACCTACTTAATAGAACTCGCATAAAGCACGAATATTTCCTCGTTAAAAGTTATTTAATTATAACAGTCTTAGTAATAGAATTCAATTGAATACTTTTTTTAATTTCTTGAAGAAACAGACAGAACAACTTCTCTTCTGGTACAAAAATCCACCAATTCATATATATATATATACCCTTGACTAAATGGTAATACTTGGTATTACTTACAGCAATATCCAAAGTAGACGTTGAGGACATATCAATAGTAAATATCCCATCGCTGCCTTGAGTAGGCACAACTTTGCCTCTCTTTGGCACTCGAAAACAACCACCCACTTTAAATGTCCTCACCATTTTCACTTCACACACTAACCTAACACTTTGACACACACAAACTCACACAGTTCAAATTTAGAACGTTAATAACTGTCGTTTTTCATTCATAAACGTCACGAATTCAAATTTTTTAACGTGGAATGCTTCGTTCGGAAACAAAACGTGCTCTTGCGCACAGTCTCGGCGGCGGAATGACAGGTACTAGTGATTAACTGACATTACTGACAAGTTTTTGCAGTGACTCAGGTAAGCCGTTGGGTTGTAGTAATTTATTACTTAATACGGTCTATTTTCAATGCTTTAGTCTGATCTGAACTATTTATATCGCTGTCCTTGTCGTACTTAGCCAGTTAGATAAGGATAACGATGTTTTAATTTAGTTCTGGCCACGAAATAGTTGGCTTTTTTATTCTCGCCACCTGCGAATTAGACGTTATCTATTTTGGACGATTTTGTTCTTTTTTGCGTGCAGGTTTTTATAGAACGTTTTTTAATTCCCACGTTCTTAAGGTATAGACGAATATTCGAATGCCGCTTGGGGCTTTTGTAGAAATAAACGATTGATTTATTTCCGTTTAGTAAAAATAATGTTTTTCTTTTTGTCTTTTATAGTTTGTGCTCAAATTGGTAAAATTGCTGCTTAACGCGTTGATGTCTTTTCTATGGCAGATTACGAATTTCATCCTGTCTGAAAATAATATACAAAATACGAAATTATGATTTCGTATATAGTATATAAGTGATTATAAATAATTATGTTCGCAAAACTCATAGCGTTTAATTGCTGGGAATGGGTGTTGGGGCTGTGGGTTAGGGACTTCACCTCTTCGAAAAGCATGTTCCCTCACGATGTTAATGAGAAGTCCAAGCAGGCCGAGGTGGTCTGAACTTTTTTTGGGATCAAACCATAGCCTTCTTGCCTGTGATACAAAGAGTTTATCAACTAGAAATGATTTACTCAATTAATACTTGATTTCTGCTGTATTATTTATTTATTTACTTTGTAAATTTGTACTCGATTGTATACAATGCATTTTTCTTTAAGTTGTGATTAACTCGTAGGTTTTTATTATGATGCAGTTCAAACCATAGCCTTCTTGCCTGTGATACAAAGAGTTTATCAACTAGAAATGATTTACTCAATTAATACTTGATTTCTGCTGTATTATTTATTTATTTACTTTGTAAATTTGTACTCGATTGTATACAATGCATTTTTCTTTAAGTTGGAATCGGGATCCGTCTGTCAACGATAATTAGTCAATACGAGTATAACGAATAGGCCCACTCTCGTCCCGAGGGATAGGTTTCGGTCGGGGTCAGTCTACGCACTTTATGATTATTTTGTATTTTACACCCCCCGACAGGGAGGAGAAAGTCAGTCAGTCAGTCGGAGGTAATTGCTTCTGTTTTATGTAACAATCTATAATCTATAATTTGAAATTCAAATTTTATCTTGTTGGGGCTTATTTGCAATTTTTCACATTATACAGAGTTCTATTTACGTTTGTAGTTAATATGGTTATAACGGTTATCTGTTAGTCGTGTATTAAGCATTATAACGAACAACTTGAATAATAGGTACTAACTATAATTAAGAAAAGAATGGTAATGTTGAAAATGTATAGAACAACCAAATACTTTTTCTCTAATTCCGTGTTCGTTCTATCATAAAGGTTGCTTATTTTAAAGAGTACTTGCCTAAGACTTTTGTATTTTGGCTTCGTTGTTTGATATTTAGTAACATCTTAAATAAAACTCAAAACCTAAGTAAAACCAAGGAAAAAACACATAAATATATAACATGAAGTTTTTATAGTGTCGGCGTTCCATTTTAATAACAATTTTCAAGTTCTGATTATCTCCTTAAAAAATGGCTGGTTTAGACAAGCAATTTTAAATAAAGTGTTAAACTATTTATTTGTTTTATTGTTCCATGACTAATCAATGGTGTCAGGTCAAAATGACACATTGCAGAAGATCAATAAGTATTATATATTAAATTGTATGTTCTAAGATCATGGCACTTGTATAGTTAGTATGTGGGTGCAAACTTATTTTTAAATCCTCAAAATATAAGTATGTGTATTTGTATATGCTTTATTAAGTATATATTACTTTCTTTATAGTAAGTACACGACCTATACTTTTTTTTCCAAAAGACTCCATCCAACGGGTGCCTGGAAGAGAACTCTTTTATCGATAAGGCCGCCACTTGCGGCACTACTTGTAAATTTATATTTATGTATTATCATGTTGTGTGTGTACAATAAAGCGTTGATCTATCTATCTATCTACATGCATTTTCCATGGCGGTAGCTAGGGCGTTTCCTATCGCTTGCCTGGCTAGCTACCACCCTCAAGTTGTAAAATCTTGCTCCAAGCACTTAACGGTGTGTTCCGACAGCCTTAATTGAAAGCCAGTGTATTCCAGACTAGGCATACTTCATCTAATGCTACAGTATCGTTGACTTCCGTGGTCGTGCGAACTTGTGGTCAAGTGCCTAGCTGTGTAGGATAAAAAAAAACATGTAGAACGGCTAAACCTATGCTGAAAAGTTTTGAGACAGATATTATTTTTGTATTACCACATAAATCATTATTTATCTGCAGAAATCCACGAAACCCAGTTAGTATATATTTGTCCTGTAATTAAATTTCTTACCAAATTTAAAGAGCAATTTTACAATAACCGCCCTTCATTAGTGCACAAGTAAATTATTATTTAGACAATAGTAAATTATTATTCAGATAATAACAAATTTTGCTATTATAGCTGTAAACTTTTCTGTGCCTTTAATTAGATTTTTTACTTACTTACTTTAAAAAAGGAGGATGTACAATTCGATAAGCAAGGTTTTATAAATATTTGTTACCTGATTTCTCCGAGACGGCTGCCTGGGCCGATTTAAAAATTGTTTAGGCCTACGGCAACCCGAATAGAATTGGTTTCTATCAATATGCCTCAACAAGAAAGCAGACATACAGGCAGCGTTGAGGCGTATTAACTCTCACCCTGAGCTAGCATTCCAAAGCTGATTAAAGATGTGCTTTAAGGTAAAGTCATCCCAACTTCTCTGTGCCTTAAATTTTTCGGAGATATTAGAACCGGAGCTAAACAAAGACCAAGCTCTTGTATTAATTATAATATGTCCACTGATAACAGGTATCGTTCTACAGCAACAAGTTGCCAAGCAATGATGAATAAAACTCCATGTAAACTCACCTTCATTTGATAGCAGCCCGCAAGTAAAGAAACATAAATTAAAATTCTATAACCGTTCGCAATCGTGGTATTTCCTTTTATTTATATTTTTAACCTCGCGCAAGTTTCGAAGAATTCTATAAAGGCTTTGGTGACTCATTCAGGTTCCATGGCGCCTCTTCACACTATCGTTCTCTGAAATGATTACATCTCTTCAGTATATGCAGATTATACGTTTGAGTCATGAAGTGACCCATATCCTAGTTCGGAAAAAGTCAATAAAAATTAATAATTTGTATGATTACATGATGTAAAATTTTGGAGGAAATGACAACATAACTTATATATTTATAACACAGGATTATCGGTCAGGGGTTTACTATACCTAAAGCGGGTCACTTTACTCATCGTAAGGAACAACTTGTATTATGAGACCAAATCTGAATTCGAGAAAAAAAATTTCGTTATCAGCTGTTTCATACAATTTGTCTACAATCTTTTTGTATGGAATAGCTGATTTTTTTCTGTATTTAGAGTTGTTCATAAAGCAAAAGTTGTTCCTTAGGATGAGTAAGTCTGACTGACTGACTGACTGATACTGCTAGAGATCAACTATTTTAAGGGTAAATTATAAATATTGAAAAAAAAAAAAAATTTACAGAGCTAAAGAGAAAGAAATACTACTTAATGCAAGTATCCACTTATTTTGTTTTTAACTTTTTATTATCCACAAACAATCAAAAACAAATAACCTTTAAAAACTCATGTCTAATTAATCTAAAACAGCGTATAATAAACGTTCTTTTAAAATAGTTCAAGCGGCTCTATACTCCGAAACACGTCGATCTTCATCTTGATGACTGCAAAGATCCAGTCGGTGGTGAGGATGACGTAACGAGCATCGTATTCAGAATACCCACCTTCTATTCTAAACGTCATCTGCAATATGAAAATGGCGTTGAATTCACAAAATAAAAGTGTTCATAATTATTTTTTTTAAAGACAAGTAAAGACTCTAGCAGTTGTCAAGCCAATAGACGTTTTTCTCGCACGTGTGTAAGTCTTAGCTAAATTTCCTACCATACTAAAAACCGAGAAGCCTCATTACAATGTCTTCTAGTCACCACTCCAGCAGTAAGGAACACCAAACTACATAATCTTTTTATGAAATTTACGCCAAAAAAGATATACACATATGTATGCTTATACGTCACATCCGTATATATATAACAAGTAACGTTCTACCGGCCGGGGTGGTTAACTAATCTCCACCCCTTGGTTGAGATTAGTCAACCGCTCCGGCCAAATGCGATTTAGGGACTTGTTTTGAAGGCTAAACTTTCTCCAACAAACAGGTTTCCATAAGATGTTCTTTATAGCCGTTAAGTAAAGCTAGTTGTAATTAATTATTATCTGAAAAAGCCTGCACACGAGATCAAACCGACGCCTTTTTGTATGGTGCAAGGGGTTTTCTGACTAGTGCCCGGACAAAATTTGAAATAGCCTTGACTGCACTATGATGACTTTTAGGCAATTTTTTGCAGATCGGTACGTGCGGAAAAATAATTTCGCTGTAACGCGACTGCTGACATACCATTGCTTCCGACCAGATATATGATTGAGTGCTATTGTATTGTCTTACCATAGGAACTACTTGGACATCATGCGGTTCAACATGCCTCTCTTCAACCCTGAATAAGACGGACACCGTAGCTTGTGGAATTGGGTACATTGCAGAAGGTTGGCTGAGCATTGCCTATAAGCATTTACAACCAATACTATCTATCAACTCTTTATTAATAAAAAGGTAAAAATTACATTGAAGATACCGAAGAAATTACAACAAGACGTCTGGATAACTCTTAGACAGAATTGGAACTAAATGTTTTATAGGGCATAAAGCAATTTGTGTTATTCCAATTGTGGATGCTTAAGTCTTATATTTTTGAAGTATTTTAAATGTGTATCTGAATCAACTCTTACACTTATAATAAATATCTATATGATAAATCTCAAAAAGCAGCTGAACCAATCCCGGCCGTGACAGTGGTGATGTAAGAGATTTCAAAGTTTCGCAGCGTTTTGTATTCTGAGCATTGTTCCCAGTTGGACGCAATAGTTATTCAATTCGTGCATTCAGCTCAGAATAATAAGTGCAATTGAAATTTAGGAAAACCCCCGACATTTGTTGCTCCATCCATCTTGGATTAGAAATTATCGTAGTTTATAGTATTCTACTAGTCAAGCCCTGTTATTTGATACCTATATTGAGGGAGTTCTGAAAAAAAAATTTTGGACCGATTTTCATTAAATATGGCTAAGAACATTCCCGTTCCCCACACACCTTTTATACAAAAAAATCAAAATTAAAATCGGTCCATCTCTTTGGGAGCTACGATGCCACACACTCACACACACACACACACACACACACGTCAAATTTATAACACCCCGTCGTTTTTACGTCGGGGGTTAAAAACTTGGAATTTAGTGCCATTTCAGTATTTCTATTTGCGTGGTACAGGCGCGATCGGTTTCATACAGTAAGTTTTATTTTACCTTAGCTCATAATATAAAAACCGGGCGCTCTCATTGGAAGAATTACCGATGAAACGGAGAATGAAGTCGAAGGTTTTGCCAAGTTTCCATGTCCTCTCGATAGTATTCGTGATGAACATCACCGCATTTCTTGCTAAAGAGCTACGAAGATCGACCAGCGACACATGCGCTCCATACCCAAAATCTTGTTGGCTTCCTAATCACATTAAATAGAATAAAGAAGAAGAAAATGATATGGTGGTAAAAAACCACGGTTTAGATTCTAACTTAAGTAAAAAGTTTATATGCGGAGTTGAAGCCATATTAAGATAAAATGATTTTGTTGTAAAAGGTTATCGATTAGGATTGAACATAGCCAAAGGGGGTCACTATAGTCATCAATATGAACAATTTTCATTATGGGACAAACCCTGATACCGAGAAAAAAAAAGTTCCTTACAAAAATAAATGATTGGCCGTCCACAAAATGTATGAAACAGCTGATTTTTTTTTCTCGAATTCAGAGTTAGTCTCATAGTAAAAGTTGTTCCTCAGGATGAGTATAGTGATCCCCTTTCGTCTTAGTACACCCCTAACCGATAACCTTGCAAAATTTATCCATTCCATATATCCATTATTAAGACTACAGACTGCGTTAAGTTTTTATATCATTCTATGAGTACTTACTGGCTAGCTGTAATAAATTCGGCTTTACTCCTAGATTAAACTTTGCACTCTTTGAAACTTTAACTACAGAATTGATGGCTGCATCAAGAAACGGACAGATCTGTGGTATATTCATGGCTTGAAAAAATACAGTAAGTATAAATAATCAACGCGTAAGATTATTTACGCAACAATCAGTAAAAATCTTTAAGAATATGTTGACGTGTGATGTCAAGTTCAAGGTGACGGTGTAGGTTTGATCCAAGACGATAAGATTATTTATACATAGAGATAAAAAGATTCCGAGAACATTGATTTTTCAATTTTTAAATCTCTACCACCTCTTGAATGTATTTGTTAAAATATTCAGAGGTGAGATTGGAATGTGTTTTAACATTAACAAAATTAATAACTAAAACTAAATTAAAAGATTACCTGTAGACCATTTAAGATCTACAGATAATCCAAATGTTCTAACCCACCAAATGATGTCTTTGTCTAATATTGTAGTTAGTTTAATCTATCGAAATAATGTGTGGAAGAAATAAATTTACGCATTAAGGCTACCCAGTATACTATCAATGTTTTGTTTCTATTGCATGAGTAAAAGACATTGTATTGTATTCTAATTGATCTGTAAATGGTGCTATAACAAACTTCTTTTTTTTTTATAGTCGATAGGCGCTTCACCGCATCTCACCTGATGTAAGTGACGATGCGGACTAGGATGCGCTTGCCTAGAAGAAACCGATTAACTCGCGATTAGAAGAGACCGAGATTATAGCTATCGGGTAATAGAGAACTTGGCAGCGAATTAAACAAAGTGGCAGTTGGCACAATAAATGTAGACGCGAAGCGTTTTGTGCGAGTCCGCGGAAACTCTACCATGAACCGGTGGCGCCTTACAGTATCTCTACTTGTCCGATTGTAGAATGGAGATGGGATTTTTCTTTTTTGGGGAAATACCTTACCACCGACGAAGTTCATCAAGTTTCGTTGATTTGTTGGAAAATACAAACTGCGAGCAAGTGCCCACATTCAAACAAACGTACCAACGTACAAATTTTTTTTTCAACTTCAAGCATTCTGCTCTCTTTCTGACTGCTGGATCAAATTATATGAATATTAGTTATTCCTATACGTAGTACATAACCTACCAATCATATTGTCAATATTGTACAAGTAGCCACTATTTAGGTATATTTTTCAGTCATTAAAAATCTCATACTAACATTGCAGCACAGTAAATGTAAGAGTGTAATCATTAACGAAGGCTGTGTGAAAGGTACCTCTCATATATCTGTCAGGGTCTTTGTAGCTTTACAATATTGTGGTAATATTCATATAAACTTAAAACATCAGGGAAATTTTAGTTTCTAGTTAAACCAATAAGGCGTAACGGACCAATATCGTCACGTGTAGGTATCGGTGAAATCGTACTTGGTAAAACCATGATTTATAGTTGTTCGTGTATTTCCTCTTTACATATAGCCTTATAATTATAATAAGTTTAATAATTATCTTTAGTTATTTTATAATATTGTATAGTGCCTAGTGCTTACAATACAGTCAATCTCTTTTGTCATTGGAGGTTGCCATGCTTCATTAATGGCATTCGCACAAAGAGCGTTGAACTCCTTGTAGAAGAAACTTTGTACCCCTTTTGTACCCCATTTGTGGTATTATGGATTTGTTTTTTTTCTTCTTTATTGTTTGGCTATCGCACTCTGTGTATTGTGCCAGCCGTTATGTTGTAGAATTCGCAAATTGAAAAATTACGAGTTTTAGGTCACTGATATTTTCAACTGTAATTCTATATTATATAATTTTATCTATATAGCCAAGAGGTAGTCAGCCTCTTGACTATCTTTTTATCATATATTTAAAAGAAAAATGTTGCGAGGGTAATCCATTTACCGTTATTACTACTGGTAGGTAAGATTAGTGGTAACACTGGTAATAAATAGACTTTCCCTGCTTTGAAAGTATTCCTTGTACTTATAATAAAAATCAAAAATATTATATCAGCTTTTTTCTTGTAGTTCTGCTAATTTGTCCCATTAGTAGGAAAGCCCTACTCCTCGTAGTCCTTCTGCTTGACAATCACTCCAATAATCCAGGATAATCTGCTGTTTTTTTTTAAACTTCTTGGACTACTTTGGTATTAATTCACATTTTTCCACAGAAAATCTCCTACTGTACATTCGCCTCAGTAGCTTCTTTATTAGTCATATTGAAGCGAAGGGAAATAAAAATCTTGAGTCAATTTACCAGCACCTTTATTTGCACAATTTGCTTTAACTCTACAAAAACACTTAGCACAATTATTATCATAAGCAAACTGTTGGTCTAGACTTAGAGCAAACATACCTTATTTTAGCTATAACATATATAAAAATACCCACTTGGAATTCATAAAATTTAAGTCAGAGAACTTATCTTTTTATTGGAAAAACTGCCATAAACAAAACATACGTATGTATTTAATTAATTAATCACTTCTCCCATATCTTGAAATAAATACAGCAAAATAATAATGTAAGTAAAGAATGTCATATGGGTATTCGTAAATAATACTTACTTAGGTAAAATGAAGTCAAAAATCATAAAAGTGAAGACATTTTTTAATACCAGTGAACTTGGAATCATTGGTATGTGAACTGATCCAGCATACCAAACTTTCAAACTGATTTCAACTAATTACCATTGCTAAAAACAGTGCATTAATAGATAGACCAAGGACATAGAGCTGCATATAATCTGGGAAACATAAATAAAAAAATAAACTCAGAAAACTGAAGTGGATTCCAAAGGTGCAAAGGGGCAAAGTTTGGGCCTTGGCCATGTCAAATAGTTCAGCTACCTACATAAAATTAATTAATGCCAACAAGTACCTTATATAAATAAAATTGGTATCACAACGAAAGTTTTAGGGCTGAAACTAGGTTAAGCGGACCTTCGCGTGGATTCATACAAAACAGATCCATCATGGGGTTATTTTGTGTGAACCCGTGTACTTAATGTTGTTCAAGCCCTTAAAGAAATCATAGTATATTATCTTAGTGGCCATTAAAGAAAATAAATGTTTGCCATTTTTACATCAACATCAAGCTCTCAAGTTTTTGGAACAGCTTTATTTTCATCTTGATGACGGCCAGCAGCCAGTCTGGAGTCAGCAAAATGTAGCGGACGTCGTGATCCACGTGGTGACCCTCAATACGGAAGTACATCTGAAATGAATAGTTCAACAAATGTAGTAGTAGTTCCGCTATCTGGCAACCTCGCGACCACAATATTTTTTGCGCCTTTTCAAAAAAAGCAGCACAACCGCTTGACTATTTTTTTACACATTTAGGAATCTTACCTAATGTTATGTTCCGCATGTTTGTAACACATATTTCTGAAATCGGCCTGTAAAGGATAAAGTAGCAGACCGTTTTGGGAGAAAAATCCCAAATTAAAAATCTACGATAACAAAAAATATTTTGTGCTGGTTCTGTACTCACACATAACGATTTTTTTCCCAAAAGCTTATCTTCCAATCTGAAGTACACGGAGACGGTAGCCTGAGGAACCGGGTATGAAATTGTAGGCTGGCTGAATACCACCTCATAGTTATAATACTTAGTGGACTCATCCTGAGATATTCCAAGGTATCTCTTATGGAACATGAAGGTCGGGGTGAGTTGCCACTTCTTCTCTATAATGTCATCCAAGAGTTTATCGCAGGATTGAGCAAACGGCTGGCAGAGCTTTGGAAGAGGCACTTTTACTGACATAGCGACAGCATTTCGACTTCCTAATAGAAAAATAATGGTAACAAATTAATAACATAATGGCAAAATATTTTTATATTCGTATAGATATAAAAATATAAAAATTGAGCGATCAATAATAGGAGAGATGGTTTGATTTACTCATCTAAAAAAACTTGTCATTTCTCATTTCGACTTATAGCACCCCACTACTGGGTACGGTTCTCCCCTATAGAGAGGGATTTAGGCCCATTATAGTACTCGGGAATAGTACACAACTGTATCTTTATCTCACGGCTGGTTGTGTCCAAGCTTGACCCGCGTCAGTCTTATGTCGTTGATCTACCTTGCTGGTTAACAACCGATGCTCCGCTACGGTTCCTTTAATTTGTCATCACTTACTAGCTAGTTCCATCAGATTCTGGCGAAATCCTATCCGGTCTTTGGTCTGGTTAATGACACTGACCACAGCGTCAATGGCTAATCCATCTTGCTTGGAAACCTCTGGTAAGTTCATGGTTACAGCGTCTATGCAGGTTTCAGCTTGGTGATAGGTAAATGTTTTATGCGTAAAGAAAATTATTAAAATATACAATTTTCTTTAAGATTACGTTATTGTTGTATTGGATTCTTGGTTTGGTTTTGTTTAGGTTTGCCCAATTTCACATCCAAAGAATATGATACTCAATTTGCTTACGTCACAGAAGATATTTTACAGAAAGTAGGTACCTTTATGTTTAAGTAACTGATACGAAGGTTTTATATTGGTATTTTTGTGTAAGTACATGTGATAGTAATACTCAACATGCCGAGTACAACTCTCAATTATGTGTTCATACTCGATACCTAAATAAATAAGATTTAAAAATTACTTTATAGAGGTGTGTGAAAGTAGCTGAGACAAAAACTTTTAAGACTATTTAAATCAAAGAGAATTAGACTTGTTAAAGAAACTCATTGCAAATATTGCAATCTATCAAGAGTTAATGATATGGTTAAATTCACAATTCACGTTTATTCGCAGTGTCAAAGTTAATTTTAAAATCTGAAAGGTGTCAATTGATACAATTAATCAATTAATAATTTTAGATTTGTCAAATCCAATCAAAACTCTTCAATATAGTATTCACAAAATAAGAGTTATCGTACTACGCTACAATATTAATAATAATGACTCCTGAACCTCAAGAAATAGGACATCAGGTTCGCTTCGGCAGAGGACTCGTTGCTCTTTTTAAAAGAGGCTGTTGGGAAATACCAGAAATAATGGGTGCTTCAGGAATGGCCTTGATCGGGATTGGACTGGGCATCGTAGGATGTTACAACTATGCGAAAACCAACGGGGATAATAGAGAATACAAGTCGACATATATGGTGGTGAGATCTGATGATCCTAGAGCAAAGCTGATAAAAAATCCTGTGTATACATCGTATAAAAGCTAGATTAGGACGACTGGACGGAAACTATGAATTACTTTACAGAGAAAGTATAATAAATACATATCTACATTTTTTTTTTTCAAGTTATTTGAAATATTTATTATATTACAAGTTATAATTTAAATAATTCCACAATAATATTTACAATTATGTTAACATAACATAATATAGTCAAAAATCTAAACCTATATCAGCCCCTCGTCCAAACGTCCCCATAAGACTAGCGGTATTACCACTCTGAATCGCTAATGAAATGCGCTGGCCGAGAAAATGACCAGAACGTGGATCACGCCCTTTCTCCTTAGACTACGACTCAGTTCAGACACCAAAATCTTGGCTTCGGTGCCCCACGATCTCGCCGTCTCGCGTAATTTTCATATTGTCTATTGATTACGAGTACCATCAACTTCCAAGCAATTCTAATCCACTTTTGTGTTCTTGATGGACCATTTCAACCTAAAAATAAAAGGAATATAGGTAAGCTATACCCCAGTGCCCACGGAGGAGACTCCTATGATATGATAAGTGTGATGCAGATAAAAAAGACAGAAGGTAGGTGACATTTCTGTACAGCTTCGGATTAACTGGGTTAGTATCAGATATATAGCATAGAAATATTAGTGGCTGAAATTTTTGCTGAAATTCTGCACAGTTGCTATCAAGTTGTTTTCGATAGCTAAATGTATATAGCCTAAGGTTCCTCTCACGTTCACTAGACGCGATGCTCGAGAAGTTTAAAGTCTCTTACATTCCATGTTTTTTTTTTCACTATAGTTTGCGTAAAGGTCCTGCTAACTTACTCTAGTAGGTTAACTTGGGCGCGCAAATATTATCCCTAACTAGTGAACATGCCCAAAGCCGTCCCTTAAAGGAAAATCCGTGCCTAGACAATATACCACATCCACATACCTAAAAATTTTTATAGGATGGATGTAGTATTTGTTGACGCATGTATCGGCCACACAGTAATATGTACAGTAGTGTATTGTCCATAATTATTCTCAGTTACGGTCCATGAAATACCACATTTTATTGTATTGACGTTGTAAATAAATTCTATCATATCCATATATGGGAAATGTTATCGAAAATAATTGTATGGTAAGGTCACGTATATTCCTTTGTCAGACTAACTGCTCAATAATTGTTGATAGGCGTAACATTAAATTGTTTCACGTTATAATTAGTTATGTTATATTTTTTTAAGTTTATTTTAACACATTTAAATATTATAATAATTATACCACAAGTAGCTGACTCGGCGAATTTCGTACAGCCTAACAGTTATATACCTATGTATAAATCTACCCTGAAATTTCATAAAAAAAAAATTAAAAACAAAATCAGATTAATCGGTCCAGCCATTCTCGAGTTTTTTTCGACAAACGAACAGCAATTTATTTTTATATGTTAACAAAAGCGTATTATATTTTGTATCTAATAATGGCGAAACTAAGTTGAGTTAGTCACATTCTACTGCTGCATGTTATTTTTCCTAAAAAGGAGAAAAGTTTACTACTACGCTCTATATACATTCTGATTAAATACAATATTTAGTTAGGACAAGCGTTGTTTACTTAATCTAAAAGAAGAATCTTCTAGATTCTGAATAAGAAAATAGCAAACAGTTAAGATTAACTAGCGCAGCAGAGAGTCAGCCTGATTCAGGTAACGTTTCCAAATTTAATACAAATTAGTATATTCCACTTCGTGCACCCAGGTGATATCACAAAGGAGAATAAAGTGGAAATTAAAGTGTCTTGAATAATCTTAGACTTTTTACATCTGGGTGATATCACCATGGTGATTTGTGGCGATACAAATGGTGTAATTTGTTCACCTTGGAATTAACTCACCTGAGTAAATATGGGCGACTTTTTTAATGATTATTATGTAATTTGATCACTCACATACAAAATGTACAAAATTAAGGCCAATTTAACATATTGATTTCATTTTATTCGTGTAATAATTTTGCATTTGCATTATAAAAATTAAAAATAAACTAAACTTATACAAACTAGAGTATTGAATTCAGTATCGCTGACTGGAGATCATTTTTTAACTTTATCAGTCCAACCACATTTGACGTAAGTAATACAAATGAACGAATCTCTTCATCTCAGTATGAAGAGCGTAGGTACGAGTACTTTAAATGACAGTAGGTATACGCTTGATATCTATAGTTAGATCTATCTGCTCCCGTATTGTATGCGCTACTCAGCCGTAAAGACGTAGGCAGGCAATCGTAGATACGACTTAACGCTATATGACTAACTACATGTGTTTACTCGAATTATAGTTTGACTAGATAAGCCACAGAAAGAGACGTACAAAGTTAATAAATTCCAAGACTAGATATAGTTCTCTTGACCCTGTTGCAGGGGTCTAAAAATACTGCTGCGGTATCCCCTGCCTGTCGTCAGAAGCGACTAAAAGGGGACCTTTGGGAAGACGTCACCGCACGTGGCTCGCGTTGACGTTAAGGACGAGACAGCTAACTGTCCAGGGAGGTGCTGAAGCATTATGCAAAGAGAGCACCGGTGAGTTCGTCTAGAGGTCCCTCCATAAAGCACTGAGGCAGGCCACCGGGGAGTTTCCTACATAATCCGGCTGCACCCCAATGTAGTTGGGTATCTTGTAGAAGATTTCCCCTTCGACAATAAAAAAAAGATAATAGTTCTCTACGAAAATATAAAAAAAAAACAGGATTAAAACTTGTGCAGTGCATAGTTTATCACAAAACAATAAAACAAAAAGATATATTTTGTATCTAGTTTGAGCTAGTAAGACTGACCTTTGTCCAAGATGTTCTACCAAATTATGCGAGTTATTTTAGAAATGGAGAATTGTGTTTCCGTACCTAGGATAAAATTTAAAAAACCTAATCGGCACAATCCGAAATAATAATGCTTAAGAATAATACAATAACTTTTGACGATCTAATATGATGGTGAGTTCAGTGAATTATAATTTAATAATAGAAGTATCATATTATATTTTTATTAATACGTTATAATTCAAGTTAGTGGTATCCTAATTGTAAAAAAACCCTTGCCTCTCAAACGTAAGGGCGCAGGTTCAATCCCAGGTACAGGCATGCACCTCTGGGTTTTTCACTCATACTCATTTTTAATTAATAACCATATGCTTAAACAGAGACGTAAAACATCGTGAGAAAACCTGCTTGTCGGAGAAGATAAAAGTTTTCGAATATAGGTGAAGTCCTCAACTCGCAATTTGGCCAGCGTGGTGGACTATGGCCTACACCCCCAACATAATATGGGAAACCCAAGCACAGCAGTGGGACGCTGTGGGTTAAAACGTAATATAAGTTATTGTAAATTCTCCCGACAAAATTTCCACATAACAATGCCTTGCTTATTGTATTAAAGACGACATTGCTTGTAGTCAAATAAAGACAAAAATACACCTCATAGGCGAAAACGTGACGTAAGTACGTATTTATTGTATTTTAAGCAGCTGTGTTTTATAAAGATAAATATCGAGGACTTTTAGGACCACGCGTTGGGTGCATGAGGGGCTTTAAACTTTCCCTCCGCAGGTATACCAAAATGAGTCATACGAAACGTGTTTTTTTTAACAAGGCTACTTTTTCTGGATGTGACTCGAATACCTTTTCATACATTTCATCATTCCGTTTTTTTGCATTTAGTATTTTACTTGGATGAAAAGTTTTCAACACTTTGTTATTATCATCAATTTAGCTTATACCCGAACCATGGCAGTCACTTGTAAATGACGGCACTGCTTAATGTTATCAGTGATAGTTTAGTAACATTCTAACTAATTTACATTATGCTACTCCACCTAAATTTGAATAATTGAGTAATTGTCAGATTTTATAATAAAGAGTTTATTTGTAATGAAATAAGGTTCAAATTACAACCGAAGAATATAAATGTGCCCTTCCGTAATTTCTTGCTACGAAACCTAGTTATCTGTTAAGAAAAATAAGTCTTCTATCGTAACTGATATCGTACGAAGACAATTTTTTATTCGTAACTGGTTACGAATCAGGAATAAATCATCAAGTCGTAGTAGGTATGGGTGGTGGTCTAGTTTTGTAGACGGCCGTAGAGTAAAATTTACACAGCCTTAAAACCATATCATAAGCCAAAAGGCTTCCTAAAGGTAAACCAGCCTTAATTAACATACTGGTTCTGAACCGGAATCGCGGATGACGCATCCAGCACACCGTATATCTAACAATCACATATCAACGTCACAGATCGGCGCGAGCGCAGTCAACGCTCATAAGTAGAAACACTTGAACGTTTCTACTTATTGTAAGAAACGCGAGCACGAAAACAACGAATTAAAAAAATACGGGCTTCATACGCAAACCTCATAAATCCTGAAAAAAATAAGACGTGTAAATTTTACATTAAATTCATCGTGTTAGTCTTGAAATATCCTTGATTTTTTAATTAATTTTATTTATACAAGTGTTAATAATTAATAAAAATGGGCGCTTTGGATTGTGTCACTGCAAATAAAATAACACCGACGCAGAGTACTGAAGTGTTTACTGTGAAGATGGGATCCAGTTATACTTTGCATGAAGAGGTAAGGATTAATAAGTAAAGTTTTTAACCGACTTCAAATGCGAGGAAGTCTGCAATTCGTCGGGTTTTTTTATACAATATAGTTTCCCCGTTTCTCAAAGACGTCTGGACTGACTTGAAAACTTTTTTTATTTGTAAGAGTGTTTTCTTTTCAGTTGTACCGATATATTTTTTAATCAAAATCGGTCTAGTAGTTTTGTTTGTAATAAAAAGTAACTGAAAAATGTGTCTGCCGAATTGAAGTCGGATTTTGTATATTTTTTTATGTTCCTATTAGGTAAGCAAAACGCATGTTGTATCTTTTAACGCCATTTACTTAGATCTTCAGCCGGTGATCATCTTATTAAGACAATTGCCTTATTAAAATTAAAAACTAATAACACTGGTATATATATAACATGTAACAGAAACGTGTGACAAAATAGTTCTACACATCAAAGAAAACCCATTGAGAAAAAAATTACAAAAAATCCTCTCTATACAAAACTTGGTCACGTGATCGACAAAGTTGTAAGAAGGACCGAATATTATTATTATTATTTTATTTTGAAAAAAATTGTTCAACTATGGATTAAATTTGATGGGTAGAATAACACCGTTAAGTATTGTCACACCTTTCTGTTACACCTTGTATATATTATAAATAACAAACTGCATGTATGCCAGTGTCTACTTATGGGTATAAAAGGGTGCCCAAAAATTAAGCTAAGGAACCTGCTTGAATTTTCGTTTATGAGTAACTTAATTACTTACCTAATTTAATCCAATTTAGTGAGTCACGATAGTTTTTATTTGTGGTTGTTGTGAGTTTAATAATGCCGCTGTGGTAAAAGGTTTTTTCCCGATAAATAATCGTGGATTACGAAACATCTCGAGTTTAATGGAATTGCATGCTTAAACAAAATAAGCCTGATAATAATAAACTAATGTAAATTATATTGATGTAAATTGGTGTAAGCATCGACGAGAAAAAATAAATTTCAGTGACTCTAAGTGAATTTAGTCTACTTGATTTTTTCAATCAAAATAATCTATTCCTATATACCTAACGATTCCTTACCACCGTAACATACAAAAATCAATTAAAATTGATAAAAATCAGAAATAATAATTTACTAGTGAATTAATTCTGATTTATAATCTGTAAACATTTCTAAATTGGTTATCATTACAGTATACAGTGTCAAGAGTTTATTTTGTACAAACATAATAATATGTATATATATATTTGCAATAATATTTCTGCGAAAGGTTAAGTAACATCACGAGAACAAAAAAAATTAACTACTACCCCGGTTTAAAAATGCTAAATACACACACTAAATTTCAACAAAATTAATTAAAGAATACAGCTTGTATGCAAGTACCAAAATCTAGATTAACTTGACATATGCAAAATAAAATAAAATGTTTACAGATTTCTTTTTAGCAATATTTTAGTTCACGTATCACAGTTCTGATTTGAAGCTAAGGGTAACTACAATAAACTTCCCTGTAAGATGGCGTAAATAAATGTGCCAGACTTGCACCACAAACGCTTCGCTCGCTAGTCATTGGGAGAATGTACTCATAGACTTTTTGTCTGTGTAAACACATTAGGTTTCACTTACTTTTCTCTATTAGATTAACAACTCTCTATTTAAATACTTAAATACATAGTCCATTAGAATAATTTTATCAGATAAAGTCTACTTATTCTCTCTTCACACTTGAGATATTTTATTTAAAGTACAACAATCTTGAACTCTACGAACCGGGAATACGGCTGAAATTTACTGTTAAACCTTCAGTAGCTGGGTATAGTAATGCACAAAATTATATGCACGTCTGTTATTTAAAGCGAAAATCAAACTTTACTGGTCATACTGGTACTTAATATTTAGGAGTTATAGAGCATTGCCAAATAAATACCTAATCTAGTATCTGCTACGAAAACATAACAGTGTAAGCGTACTTGATTTTTTTTCTAAGCGAAATATAACTTCAGTAAGCGCAATTCCACAATTTAAAGATCTCTAATTACCTCATTTCTTTTACAAAATAGAATAATTATTTCCCATACAATTTCAGAATACCTCAAGATTACTTTAATGTTATGTTTATGTTTTATTTATAATGTGAATTTTATGATCTTAATGATCATGTATCTGAGGGCACGGCAGTGTACCCGCCAAGTCGAGCTAAACAAAGACATACAGCATGTCTCTTAATACTAATAATCTTGCTCTAGAAAAAGATGTGTTTAATATAACCCAAGATCATGCTTAAGGTGTATTTGTTTCTCTTCATCTTATCACTCATCATCATCTCACCACAAACACTCATGTGCCTTTTATCCTGCCTGCAACCATAACGTAGTTAACAAATAAATGTATGCAGCTGCCGTAGCCACAGTCATGCATGTGGGTTGCTATCATCTACGTAATGAGCTCTAGGTCATCATCAGTTATAACTTTATAACCTCACTAACTAAAACTGATGTTTAATCTGTGATTGCATTGATATCCGTGACCTTAGAAAAATATACTAGAATTCAGTATAAAAATTCTACATATAGAAAAGTTAATATTTATAAATCTTTTTCCGTGACTTCGTACGCGAATTAATCTTATAAATAAATAAATAGTTAATTCACCGCCGATGTTTTCATAGCCCTTCGGCTTTTTTATATATAACTCGATACAGATGTTCGATATTTAAATAGAAATAACTAAAAAAGTTCTTATCTGCAGTAATGGGAGTCGGCTTAAAAAAAAATAAGTCCAATGAAGCACATTTAATTACTTTAAATAAAAAACCAACAGATAGTCTACTATTAACTTTATTATTACAGTAAATTATTTCATTTAAGTATTAACTGTTTTAAATAATGAAACTACATAGTTAATTATATATAATTGTTACAAAATAATAATTAAGAATAACTACTACTTACACCTAACTAAAAAATATTTAGAAAAAAAAACTTATATATTTTTGTTAATACTATTTTATGATTATAAAAAATGTGAAAGCATTAAAAATTGTGTGATCTATTCTTAGCTTTACACTAGATACTATACTCAATAATTGTATTAATATTAACATCAGGTGAACAATAAATTTAAAAAAAAAACAAAACTTATTTATTCATAATCAAGAATATTACTTTTAATGTCTAAGAATGCTAGGTTTTATCATAATGGCGGCTTTACCGCTTAAAGCGTTCTTTTTTAGGTAGCAATTTGACATTATGTTCATATTTATATATATTATGTAAATATTGTTGATAAGATACTATATATATATTTCATAACTGTCACTGCGTCACAGATGATACCATAGTTACTTTGCTGTACATGACTAATCTATATTCTATGATCTTATCGACGTTTTGTAACTCGCCACTGCTCTATTGCATGCTTAGCTTACTCATAGCTTGATTGAACTCTTCCGTATTGGCATCAGAAATATCACCTGACTATAATACAAAAATACGATACTTTTCTATCGATTCGACTATATTTTGTATGTTTTTTTAATGTTTGAAACCTGATTTTCGGAGAAGGGTGGGCCGATTAATTTTTTTTTGTTTTGACTCTTAACCCGGGGCTAAATGGCCCGTGCGTTTCCATAATGTTATCAAAATCGGTTAAGATGTCGGTTTTCTAAATCGACGTAAATAAAAAAAAAACTATTGGAGCCTGCGGTAATCGAAGTCAGTAGTAATTTTTTTAAAGAATGATTAATTAATTAATTAAATTAGGAATTAAAAACAAGCTTTCTATTAAAAACGTGATATTAATTATCACATATTAATCATGTGATAATTTAGTATTTTGTGTATTTAAAGCGTACGATAAATATACTGACTTTTAGATAACATTAAAGCTATAATTATATCTGAATAGAAACAGCTCTACGACACGGATTGAAAATATATTATGATCATCGAAATACGAGTATGAACAGCAAAATTCTTTTCTACCCGATTGCTAAAAAAAGGAAAAAAGGAGGTTTATGTTTTTCGAGTGTATGTAGCCTAAACGCTTGTAGTATTTTTATGTGAGTGGTGTAAATAATATCGACAAAGACAAAAAAAATTTGAATAGATCTATCCGTCTCCGAGAAATCAGACACTAACAAAAACAATACAATCGAATTGAGTATGTAGGTACCTTCTCTTTTCGAAGTCGGTAGAAAATATGAGACGTGTTCTTTTTTAGAAACCGGTTACCAAGTACAATTCGACAGGTGCTATAATTTTCCCAAGAAATAAGATTAGTAGCAGTGAGTTGCGTAGGTATCTCTTCCTTTTTGGCAAGCCGGTAAAAACTAAACCAATTACAGTGAGACGATTTGAGACACGAAAGTTCGAAACCGGTTTCTATGCAAGAAAGTCGAGTAAAGTTGGAATGAAAAACATAATAATAATAATTAATCAATAATTGTAGTTTTAAAATATTTTCGCTTTGGCCAAAAGCCCGTGAAAATATTTATTTCCTCGTCTTTCATACAGACGAGAGAGAAAAAATGAATAAATAAATAATAATAATAAGACTGCAGACTCATAGATCCATAGAAGCCATATTAATACATAAAAACAAATAACATAAGGTGGTATAAATAATAATTATTATTCATTCGTCAGAATTAAATCATATCTTAAAGGCTGGAGCAGACCGCATGCAGCGCAGCCTAGCACAGCACGGTTTATGGCGTTATAATATAGGAAACATTATGTGGAATGATACACCTAACGCACAATGCTGTGCGACTACACGCACCACTGCAAGTCAAGCCAAGCTACGCCACTATACATATACGTATACGTCAATCATGTTTGGCACTTTCAAAGGGAAATGGCATATGCCGATAACGTTGCAGTAATGCAAAATAAGACAAATAAAAACGGCCGATGTGACATCCTACGCAACGCGCTGGGATACAACCCATTTCGCTGTAACACAACGCGTGCAGTCTGCTCCACCCTTAAATGCTAATAAATTGAAAGATAATGCTTCAGTAAGCATTGCATTGCAGCCTGATTGATGAGAATTGATAAGATTTTTGTTATATTTGGAACGGATAAGATATGTAAATAGACAGATAAGCCTTAATTATCCTTCCCTAAGAGATAGTCTGTTTATAATAATTTGTTTTTAACGTGCAATTATGTAATGTATGTAATTAATAAATTTGCGTAATCATCAAAAACTTTACTAAGTTAGTTAAGCGAAACAGTTGATCTGCCAAACCATTCTAAATGTTCAGTATTATTACGGATGTTACTTGCCTAAATAGAAAAAAAAGTTTAACGCTTATAGCTCTCCACTAAGATTACTCCTGTGCCGGGGATGCAATGTGCCGAGATAAATGTTCAAACTCGTCGTCCAGACATAAATTATTGCAAATTTGTTTCACTTCTTTACGCGATATAACCACAGTAGCGAGTACGAAATGTCGAGACAACGTCCATGCATACAAACTAAGAAAGTTATTAGACAAAAAAATGTGAAAATAAAAATTTGAGATAAGCTCAAATAGGAAGCTATTCACCTTCAACCATATTATAAATGGGAAAATGTGTTAGTTCTTCTTCTCCTCAGCAAGAGGGACCGATCGACTTAAGTTTTAACAGTTCGCGGTTCTAAGAATAACTTATGCTACTTTTTATCCATCTACTATATACTATTTATCCAAGGACAACCAAAATAACAGCTAGTAAAGATATATTTAGAAAAGTGTGTATAGATATATCTCTGTCTTCTGTAAGGGCCGAGATAGAATAGATAACCTCTCGGCCGCGACCCGAGGCAGGCACGGCAGCCCCTGCGCATATTTATTAGCTATCTCATAACTTACGGGGTGTGAGATTTAACTAGCTTTAAACTTTATTACTGACTTCCAAAAGGAGGAGGTACTCAATTGGACTGTGATATTTTTTTTTATGTGTGTCACCTGATTACTTGGAAAAGGCTGGACCGAATTTGATTGTAAATTTATGACCGACGATGTAAAATGCAAAGATAAGATAAAAAGTATAGAATATTATTTAAAAAAATTGATTATTAAGTGTTATTATAATGTATCCGAATAGGTTGTTAAATCCTTAAAATAAATTAAATCGGAACGTTCCGCTCCACACTCTATTGCGATACCCAAGATGGGTTGTATGTGACATTCACCGCACCATATCTTTATTGTTATTTAAGATCAGTACGTATATTTTGTCCATGTTTTTACAATAAATTGTTTGAGTATTTGATACAAAAAAAAACATTTTTCATGTTTCAAGTCAAGTCCTATTATTTTTTTTTTCATTATCTGTCAGTGATGTGATTTTTTTTATGTACCAAACATTATTGAAATCGACCGGTTAATGGCGCCACAGCAAACGTCCCCACATGCCTTCCCGATCAAAAAATCCCCAACGATTAAAAAAATCTGAAAAGTCGTAGAACCAAGTACACCAAATTTCGTCAAGATTGGTTGGAAATTACGATGTACTACATGCATAAAAACTGAACGACGAAATTTT
This sequence comes from Ligdia adustata, assembly GCA_947049295.1. NCBI lineage: Eukaryota > Metazoa > Arthropoda > Insecta > Lepidoptera > Geometridae > Ligdia > Ligdia adustata. The sequence continues at coordinate 10,669,377 of OX346229.1, forward strand.
TTTAGACTTATAGATTTTTTAAATTCGATGCTGAGACGATACGCTCTCTTGCTACTATAACCCTCTTAAGCAATCAGTAAAAAAATTTAATCACAAACTGTAGTTATTAATTAGTACTTATTGGCTGCTAATTTATTGCCCACCATATTTATTATGTGCTAAGCAAAAGAGAAATATAGTCGCCATTTGTCCACGACTGGTGTCTACTAAGTAATAATTGACGATAATATCGTTGATAAATAGATTTATCGAGATTTATTGCTAGAAATATACAGCGTGAAGTTATTTCTGTTAGTTAGAGATAATGATAATTTACAACCTTCACGGTTAAAAGGTTAAAGCAAAAGGTTAATTATTGCAGTGGACTAACGTTAATGTGTCTTTTTTAAATAATTTTAATCAGTTAGAAATAAAAAAAATATCTTTAAGTTATCGATGCTACTGGGACAAGAGAGCTGGCTAATTCCTTGCTCAAAAGATTTCAGTTGTTATTCAACTCGAGAATAAAGCCAGCGTTCTTGTGACTTTGCACCACGGACATCATATTTATCAGACTTTTAATTTTTTATTAATAATTACTTGTTTTGAAATCAGACATCAATAAATAAAAGTTAAAAAGACCACCATAAATATGTATAGTTTTGAATGTCATAAGATACATAATTATTCATTGTAACCATTGAAAAACTACTTTTGCTGTGATCTAAACTGGGTATTTTTTATGGTAACTGCCATGGATACTACGTATAGGACAGCTACTTTAAACTGAAAAAATATTTAGACAACCTTTAATATTTACTTAATTCTTTTAGTTTTTATTAGTATTTGTGAAAATTCAACTAGCCATCACGGTTCATCAGATACAGCCTGGAGAAGGACGAAAGGACGGACAACGAAGTCTCAGAAATAGGATCCCGCGTAGCCTTTGAGTACGCGACCCTAAAATAGTGTTTATTAGTTTTACTTACATAGATCTAATAGCGCAATCTTTATTCGAAACACAGCTTTTAAAGTGAGATTCTTTAAAAGAGGGACCATCGACGTCAAACAGCGGTGAACTTTTCACAGAATCTCCTGTAATTTACATAATTCTGGTGACTTATTGTTAAAACTGATTAATTAGAATTCATAAAAATTAACTAAAGTAGAATTGTTACAAACAAAACATTTTATATCCCTGTTGTAGTTAACATTACAGTAATAGTTTTACATAATAGAACTATTATTTATGGAACTGTGAATGGTACTAGTGGCAATGATTATTTGGCCACGAGAGTCCAATCCCCTTACGCAATGTCACAGGGGATTTATGGACAACAAATCCCCAAATCTCCTGCGCAGGGAAAAATCTAAGGGGATTTGTGGAGTAAGCCCAATATTTCTCTAAGATATGAAATTGATCAAAGAGAGATGAATTTTTAAATAGTTTACTCAAACTTTTACAAATTTATTCTTATACTAATTATAGTCATATAATCGTTACCATGTTCTTTCGTATATAAAAGAAAAGTATAGCATGTAACCTGAAGTGCTTAGAAATTGCAAATCATTTGTAAAACTTTTGACGTCATTAAATATAGGTCAGTTCGGGACATTGAAATGTAAAACAGAAAGGGCCTAGAAACCAATACAATTCTAACAATTTTAATTACATATTTTATGGATAAATACCGCTAATGTACTAGTTTTGCGTACGTTATATGAATACAGGGATTTTCCTCACAATTACTCATAGAACAGTGATTTTGTATTAAAACTAAGTCACGTTCACCATTATTGTCATTCGTTTGTGAAAACATATACTAAACGACCGCGTTGTAATATTACCAATTTATTGTATACTGTTCTACTTCTGGGCAAAGGTCTCCTAAAGCCTTCTAAAGTTCTCCGTTTTCTTGTACTGGTATCATTTCTTTTTTAATTGTTAATGTGTTATTTAAATTAAGTGGTAAAGTGAAAGTGTGCGTGAATCAGTATTACTTACCAACACAACAGAAGTAAAAAAAATGTCTTCAACTAAACTTGTGTTTATAAAATATTTAGCAGTAATCCAAATGATAAACACAAAAAATTAACTTTTTTAAATAAAAATCGTTAAAAAATTAATTTATAAAACAAGCTCTAATAGTTGATAAAAATAAAATAGAATCGTCTAAAATATACATACTTATATATCATTAAAAGAAACTAAAGATCATTTATTTAAATAACTTAAGTCAATAAATTATTTGGCTTACTCTGGTGTGAAAATGGTTCGAAGAAACTCTGCTGTGGAAAGCATCAAGAGAATGGCTCTGTATACGCACTCCATCAGGAAAGAGGTAAATAAGGATACCTACTAAGTATATATTACTAGTTACATATGACATGAACTTATTACCCATTACGTACATAATAATAACAACGCATAAACCCATAGCGTCTTACAGCTGGGTACGGGTGTTCCCTTCGTAATAATAATAATATGGGATAACATCCACACAAAGGTGTTCAGGTCCCAAACTAGGCAAAGCCTGTGCTATGGTAACCTGATGACTGATACACATACTTATATACATATATACATACTTATATATATAACAAACACCCAGCCACAGGTCAAAGTAATGGTGGAAAATTTTGTAGTATCTACATAACCATGGGATATTGCTTGCGTTAAGTAAATATCTATATATCTGTTTTTATCTGGCCCAACGTATAAGCATTGCTATTCGGCGTGGTAATGCGGGCAAGATGCCCTCTGGTGGTGGGTTGAAGCATTTGGGTTATCTGTAGATCTTAAAATAGTCTATAGGTAATCCTTCTCCTATATTTTTTTTGTAGTTAGATAATCTGTTTTTACTCATAATAAAAGAACTTGCTGAGTAAATATCTGTGCTTATAATATTAGGTCAGGTTAGATCAAAGTTAGGGTTCACAGTAATATTTAAGTAATACACCGGCTAAAAAATGCAAGTTTTTAAATTTTGATCAAATAAATTGAATAAATTAATATCTCAATAGTTAAAGAACCGTTTCTTCGATATAATCTCGCAAAACAAAGACCTACCAATAAGTAAGTAGGTTCTAACATTTAGTACCATATTGCGTTCGTCTTCAAAGATGACACGTCTCGTGTGAGATCGTTGAATCCTCTTTTCATCCCTGATGATGTTCGCCGAAAGTGAACGAAACTATAGTTGGACCTAACCATCAATCAGGTACACGTAAAAACTCGTCTTCTTCTATAATATGAGTAGTTGTTCATTAGTAAGTTTGTTTGTCCTTCTTCTTTTCAGCAAAAGTTAGACGGATCGACTTAATTTCTGGCACAGACCTTACTCGAGGCTTAAGCTAATGTAGGTATATTTTTGCACTCGATAAAACAAAGATGATACTTCAAAGCTATTTAGTCTGACTTCAACCAGAGTTTCTATAACTCGGTAAAATTATTCTTCAATTAATAGAAAAATAGTAAAACCCACTATAGAGCTCATAATAATTTATTTGTTGATTATTTACTGAGTATATTACTTAATTATTACATAGGTAACTGCTATTATTATTTAACTTTTACCTGCTACTAATAAAACAAATCAAAGTAAATCAATTATGAGGTAATTAAGGAAATCAATTATAAAACTAAATTATCAGACCATGTTGCAGAAGTTTACAATTAATTAAATACATAAAATAAATTAGTTACAAATTACCTTTAATGTACGTGCCTTATATTAACTATATTTTTATGTACTTATAATTATCTAAAGGAAATATCATCGTATTTTTCACGTACCTGTCTAACGTATGACATATTGCAAAAGATAAGACATCCGGCGTTATCAATAAAGTATATTTACCTTATTAGTCATAGTAATAGTAATTTACAATCAGTATCGCAAAGTATTTTGCAAATAAAAGTGTATTAAGAACTTACGTATCAAATTTATTTAATTTAAATTGTTAGAGTGTTAGTGTAGTGTACAATTAGTGTTATGTGAACAAGGTTTTAAAACAAGAGAGTATTTTATAAATAATCAATCAAGTGTAAGGTGTACTCGTAGTGAGTCATTTTTAGTTTAAAAGTGATATTAACTGAAAATTAGGACTATTATGTTAAACATGACGACTTTTAATTCGTATGGAGCTGTACAGGTAAGTGTGAAAATTCTAAAAAATAATCTCAAACGTTTATGAGCGGTTGATCTGTGAACCACTTCAGCATCATCATCATCGTCATCATTTTTTCTTTAGATTCCGGTGACTGTGACCACCGATATTTAAGTTATGTCCCTGTCAGTTTTGGTTCGAATCAAAAACAAAAATGTTTTAATTATGACTCATTTCTTGAAGGTAAGATACGCGCACAAAATAAAACATAGTTTTAGTAGGTATATTGACTAATATATTTACTACTAATTGACTAATATTTTATACTGTTCTACTTCTGGGCAAAGGTCTCCTAAAGCCTTCTAAAGTTCTCCGTTTTCTTGTACTGGTATCATTTCTTTTTTAATTGTTAATGTGTTATTTAAATTAAGTGGTAAAGTGAAAGTGTGCGTGAATCAGTATTACTTACCAACACAACAGAAGTAAAAAAAATGTCTTCAACTAAACTTGTGTTTATAAAATATTTAGCAGTAATCCAAATGATAAACACAAAAAATTAACTTTTTTAAATAAAAATCGTTAAAAAATTAATTTATAAAACAAGCTCTAATAGTTGATAAAAATAAAATAGAATCGTCTAAAATATACATACTTATATATCATTAAAAGAAACTAAAGATCATTTATTTAAATAACTTAAGTCAATAAATTATTTGGCTTACTCTGGTGTGAAAATGGTTCGAAGAAACTCTGCTGTGGAAAGCATCAAGAGAATGGCTCTGTATACGCACTCCATCAGGAAAGAGGTAAATAAGGATACCTACTAAGTATATATTACTAGTTACATATGACATGAACTTATTACCCATTACGTACATAATAATAACAACGCATAAACCCATAGCGTCTTACAGCTGGGTACGGGTGTTCCCTTCGTAATAATAATAATATGGGATAACATCCACACAAAGGTGTTCAGGTCCCAAACTAGGCAAAGCCTGTGCTATGGTAACCTGATGACTGATACACATACTTATATACATATATACATACTTATATATATAACAAACACCCAGCCACAGGTCAAAGTAATGGTGGAAAATTTTGTAGTATCTACATAACCATGGGATATTGCTTGCGTTAAGTAAATATCTATATATCTGTTTTTATCTGGCCCAACGTATAAGCATTGCTATTCGGCGTGGTAATGCGGGCAAGATGCCCTCTGGTGGTGGGTTGAAGCATTTGGGTTATCTGTAGATCTTAAAATAGTCTATAGGTAATCCTTCTCCTATATTTTTTTTGTAGTTAGATAATCTGTTTTTACTCATAATAAAAGAACTTGCTGAGTAAATATCTGTGCTTATAATATTAGGTCAGGTTAGATCAAAGTTAGGGTTCACAGTAATATTTAAGTAATACACCGGCTAAAAAATGCAAGTTTTTAAATTTTGATCAAATAAATTGAATAAATTAATATCTCAATAGTTAAAGAACCGTTTCTTCGATATAATCTCGCAAAACAAAGACCTACCAATAAGTAAGTAGGTTCTAACATTTAGTACCATATTGCGTTCGTCTTCAAAGATGACACGTCTCGTGTGAGATCGTTGAATCCTCTTTTCATCCCTGATGATGTTCGCCGAAAGTGAACGAAACTATAGTTGGACCTAACCATCAATCAGGTACACGTAAAAACTCGTCTTCTTCTATAATATGAGTAGTTGTTCATTAGTAAGTTTGTTTGTCCTTCTTCTTTTCAGCAAAAGTTAGACGGATCGACTTAATTTCTGGCACAGACCTTACTCGAGGCTTAAGCTAATGTAGGTATATTTTTGCACTCGATAAAACAAAGATGATACTTCAAAGCTATTTAGTCTGACTTCAACCAGAGTTTCTATAACTCGGTAAAATTATTCTTCAATTAATAGAAAAATAGTAAAACCCACTATAGAGCTCATAATAATTTATTTGTTGATTATTTACTGAGTATATTACTTAATTATTACATAGGTAACTGCTATTATTATTTAACTTTTACCTGCTACTAATAAAACAAATCAAAGTAAATCAATTATGAGGTAATTAAGGAAATCAATTATAAAACTAAATTATCAGACCATGTTGCAGAAGTTTACAATTAATTAAATACATAAAATAAATTAGTTACAAATTACCTTTAATGTACGTGCCTTATATTAACTATATTTTTATGTACTTATAATTATCTAAAGGAAATATCATCGTATTTTTCACGTACCTGTCTAACGTATGACATATTGCAAAAGATAAGACATCCGGCGTTATCAATAAAGTATATTTACCTTATTAGTCATAGTAATAGTAATTTACAATCAGTATCGCAAAGTATTTTGCAAATAAAAGTGTATTAAGAACTTACGTATCAAATTTATTTAATTTAAATTGTTAGAGTGTTAGTGTAGTGTACAATTAGTGTTATGTGAACAAGGTTTTAAAACAAGAGAGTATTTTATAAATAATCAATCAAGTGTAAGGTGTACTCGTAGTGAGTCATTTTTAGTTTAAAAGTGATATTAACTGAAAATTAGGACTATTATGTTAAACATGACGACTTTTAATTCGTATGGAGCTGTACAGGTAAGTGTGAAAATTCTAAAAAATAATCTCAAACGTTTATGAGCGGTTGATCTGTGAACCACTTCAGCATCATCATCATCGTCATCATTTTTTCTTTAGATTCCGGTGACTGTGACCACCGATATTTAAGTTATGTCCCTGTCAGTTTTGGTTCGAATCAAAAACAAAAATGTTTTAATTATGACTCATTTCTTGAAGGTAAGATACGCGCACAAAATAAAACATAGTTTTAGTAGGTATATTGACTAATATATTTACTACTAATTGACTAATATTTTATACTGTTCTACTTCTGGGCAAAGGTCTCCTAAAGCCTTCTAAAGTTCTCCGTTTTCTTGTACTGGTATCATTTCTTTTTTAATTGTTAATGTGTTATTTAAATTAAGTGGTAAAGTGAAAGTGTGCGTGAATCAGTATTACTTACCAACACAACAGAAGTAAAAAAAATGTCTTCAACTAAACTTGTGTTTATAAAATATTTAGCAGTAATCCAAATGATAAACACAAAAAATTAACTTTTTTAAATAAAAATCGTTAAAAAATTAATTTATAAAACAAGCTCTAATAGTTGATAAAAATAAAATAGAATCGTCTAAAATATACATACTTATATATCATTAAAAGAAACTAAAGATCATTTATTTAAATAACTTAAGTCAATAAATTATTTGGCTTACTCTGGTGTGAAAATGGTTCGAAGAAACTCTGCTGTGGAAAGCATCAAGAGAATGGCTCTGTATACGCACTCCATCAGGAAAGAGGTAAATAAGGATACCTACTAAGTATATATTACTAGTTACATATGACATGAACTTATTACCCATTACGTACATAATAATAACAACGCATAAACCCATAGCGTCTTACAGCTGGGTACGGGTGTTCCCTTCGTAATAATAATAATATGGGATAACATCCACACAAAGGTGTTCAGGTCCCAAACTAGGCAAAGCCTGTGCTATGGTAACCTGATGACTGATACACATACTTATATACATATATACATACTTATATATATAACAAACACCCAGCCACAGGTCAAAGTAATGGTGGAAAATTTTGTAGTATCTACATAACCATGGGATATTGCTTGCGTTAAGTAAATATCTATATATCTGTTTTTATCTGGCCCAACGTATAAGCATTGCTATTCGGCGTGGTAATGCGGGCAAGATGCCCTCTGGTGGTGGGTTGAAGCATTTGGGTTATCTGTAGATCTTAAAATAGTCTATAGGTAATCCTTCTCCTATATTTTTTTTGTAGTTAGATAATCTGTTTTTACTCATAATAAAAGAACTTGCTGAGTAAATATCTGTGCTTATAATATTAGGTCAGGTTAGATCAAAGTTAGGGTTCACAGTAATATTTAAGTAATACACCGGCTAAAAAATGCAAGTTTTTAAATTTTGATCAAATAAATTGAATAAATTAATATCTCAATAGTTAAAGAACCGTTTCTTCGATATAATCTCGCAAAACAAAGACCTACCAATAAGTAAGTAGGTTCTAACATTTAGTACCATATTGCGTTCGTCTTCAAAGATGACACGTCTCGTGTGAGATCGTTGAATCCTCTTTTCATCCCTGATGATGTTCGCCGAAAGTGAACGAAACTATAGTTGGACCTAACCATCAATCAGGTACACGTAAAAACTCGTCTTCTTCTATAATATGAGTAGTTGTTCATTAGTAAGTTTGTTTGTCCTTCTTCTTTTCAGCAAAAGTTAGACGGATCGACTTAATTTCTGGCACAGACCTTACTCGAGGCTTAAGCTAATGTAGGTATATTTTTGCACTCGATAAAACAAAGATGATACTTCAAAGCTATTTAGTCTGACTTCAACCAGAGTTTCTATAACTCGGTAAAATTATTCTTCAATTAATAGAAAAATAGTAAAACCCACTATAGAGCTCATAATAATTTATTTGTTGATTATTTACTGAGTATATTACTTAATTATTACATAGGTAACTGCTATTATTATTTAACTTTTACCTGCTACTAATAAAACAAATCAAAGTAAATCAATTATGAGGTAATTAAGGAAATCAATTATAAAACTAAATTATCAGACCATGTTGCAGAAGTTTACAATTAATTAAATACATAAAATAAATTAGTTACAAATTACCTTTAATGTACGTGCCTTATATTAACTATATTTTTATGTACTTATAATTATCTAAAGGAAATATCATCGTATTTTTCACGTACCTGTCTAACGTATGACATATTGCAAAAGATAAGACATCCGGCGTTATCAATAAAGTATATTTACCTTATTAGTCATAGTAATAGTAATTTACAATCAGTATCGCAAAGTATTTTGCAAATAAAAGTGTATTAAGAACTTACGTATCAAATTTATTTAATTTAAATTGTTAGAGTGTTAGTGTAGTGTACAATTAGTGTTATGTGAACAAGGTTTTAAAACAAGAGAGTATTTTATAAATAATCAATCAAGTGTAAGGTGTACTCGTAGTGAGTCATTTTTAGTTTAAAAGTGATATTAACTGAAAATTAGGACTATTATGTTAAACATGACGACTTTTAATTCGTATGGAGCTGTACAGGTAAGTGTGAAAATTCTAAAAAATAATCTCAAACGTTTATGAGCGGTTGATCTGTGAACCACTTCAGCATCATCATCATCGTCATCATTTTTTCTTTAGATTCCGGTGACTGTGACCACCGATATTTAAGTTATGTCCCTGTCAGTTTTGGTTCGAATCAAAAACAAAAATGTTTTAATTATGACTCATTTCTTGAAGGTAAGATACGCGCACAAAATAAAACATAGTTTTAGTAGGTATATTGACTAATATATTTACTATCTATCTTTGATGAGTCAAAAGAATATAAATAGCAACTTTTATCTTCGGTATGTAGGTAAGTATTAGACTGAATACATACATTGAATATTCCTACATTGTTTACAATTATTCTGCAGCAAGTACCTAATATACAACTAAACACTGAGTAATATAATTAACATAAAAAAATAGTTTATTAGTTTGAGACTGAAGAGCTCCAAGATGTTTCTGGTAGCATTATTGTCAAACTGCGATATGCGAATGCGAATAGCGATGACCAACCTTTGCATCAGAAACATCTTGGAAGCAGAAATGCCCATAATACTGATATTATGCTCCGTGAACAGTCAGGGGCGGTGTGCTCGATAAGACTTATTATAGATTTGACATTTTATGTATTAGTAAATAGTTAAAAACTTGTGTTTCAAACGTATTGTCTGAATTATGTTTAAAACTGTTTTTTTTTGTGATATGACTAAGTATATCATAACAGGCTACAAAAATGGAAGAGGTTCTCAAATTAAACGAATAAACAATGATAATTACTAGTTTAATTTAAAAAAAATATTAAAAACTCAATATAATTCAAACCAGTACTGATTCAAAAAAAATGGGCGCGGCGAACCTGTGATAGGTTTGTTTTAACGGAAAAAAGTAGCCTTTGGCATAGAACTATATATCTCTGTCACTCGTCCGAAGAAGAATAGACAAACCAAAAAAAAAACACTAACGCATAGTATGTGTAAGAATATATTATATTGATTAAGGAATACTAATAACGGATTTTAAGTTATAAAGCTCTTAAATTTTAAGATTCTCAAAACTATATACATAAGTTTCTAGGTCGTGTAATTCAGGCTTCATGGTCACGTATTTGAGGCTATTTTGTAGGTTGTAAATGCTAATCATCTACATACTTATGCATGTCGTTTATCTGTCAACTAAACATTAGATCTATTGTAACAGGAAAAACTCTCTTGTTTTATATACCTACTGTGGCAGAAATATATCGTACGATATAAAAAATATTAAATAATTCAAAATAAATATAAATATTTAAAATTATTTTTACAAATTGACTTGTTTTTTTCACATTGAGTTTATTGATTTGGATTAATGTAATTTATACATTAAGAATTGATTATTGAATTTCCTATGCGGCAATTATTTCATATTATGCTACCTAATATTAATAGCGAAAGTTTGTAAGAATGAAGATGAATGTTTGTTATTCTTTAACGCAAAAACTGCTGAACCGATTTTGATGAAATTTGGTACTAAGACTCCTTAGGTAGACCCTGGATTAACACATAAGCTACTTTTTACCCTGTATATATACGCAGGATACAGCTAGTCTCACTAATATTACTAAGGCGAAAGTATGTAAGTGTGTTTGTTTGTTCCTCCTTCACGCTTAAACGGCCTAATAGATTTGGATGAAATTAGGCACGATGATAGCTTATAACTTGGACATAGACTACTTTTTATTCTTGAAAATCAGAGTGTTCCCATTGGATGATCAAATATTGACCTCGGGTAAAACCGCGTAGCTAGTTTTAAATATTTCGAAATACTTAAACAATTTTCCTACAGTTACGTTAAACTTTTTCTTATCGACAATGTAGAAAACAAACTGTAAAATGAATCATTGCTTTCACAATCTCGTCACAACAAAAGTGAACACACAGCTGTAAAACTCAGACTAGCTGTTATTGCTACAGTTTCTATACAAATTAAATGCACTTCAGCTATATTACCTAGCTATTTACCCGAATGCGAAATAGGGAGGGTTATGTTTTTCGAGTGTATGTATGTTTATTTCTTTGGCTCGCCATATAGCCTAAACGGCTTGTCGTATTTATGTGAGTGTCGTCAAAAGATTTGTCTTAGTTGTGAGAGTGACACTAGGGTACATCAAAATTAAAAAAAGTAAGGATGTTAGTCGCAAAAAAGTATTCTTAAATAAAATCGAGTGTGGTATTAATATAAAGATTTTTTTAAGGTGATTACGAATATATATATATAACGTATATATTTCATTAGAGTTTAGAATAGGAAATGCTAAGTTTAAAGATTTAGCAGTCGGGGTTTTTTGAAGTCACATCCAGTCAAACAACAGTCAATCAAACAAACTGATAGGAGAAAAAAAATTGCTGGAATAGAAACAGACGCTTCGCTCGCTGGGTCAATTTAGTATTGCAGAAACCCACCGGTGGGTGAAGCTAGTGGTTGCAAGGGTAGCGAACCAAATAAAGCCATTCATTCAACCAAAATTTAAACCGTGCAGATGTGCATATAAACTTGTCTGAACATAACAGCTAAAGAGGTCAACGTTTCATGGATACAGTCCTTGAAGAAGGGTCACCTTTGTGACCTACAAGGTCAAACGAGGTCAAGCGTCAAGGTCATGCGGGGTTGGCGCGTCAGGGTCAGAGATTACGAGGCTGAGATAATAAGTACCCGCTTTGCTGAGATTATACTGAGAGCTGTGGTATTTTATAGCAAAGGGTTGGGAGATAAGTTCAAGGGAACAGAAATAAAGCTGCATGCTAGTAAGCTCTGTCGTGTGGGAATAAATAATATATAAATAAAATTATATTTTTATAGAAAACAGGTTTTCACGCGTGTCTTCACGATGACCCGTCTCACAAAAAGTCGGGTGCGAGACGTGTCATCGTTGAAGACACGAACGACTCATTTCATCCCTGATGAATTTCACCGAATGTGAATGAAACTATAGGACCTTTCCAACAATCGCGTACGCGTTAGTTTTCTAAATGTAATAAAATTATCTTAAAAATATTGTTTCTTAAACCTTCTTCCAATTTGTATCTCGTTAAGACCTTCAGACAATGGATGCACATTTTGTGTAATGAAACTAAGTATATTTATTTATGTACCTAAGTACAACGAATCCTTAGATCGCGTAATATTTTAGAAACTGACAACTGACCTAAATTTGTTATGAATCTATTTAGGTAAAGGTTTAAAAATTTTCAAGACAGTTTTTCAAGAGGTTCTCGGTTACTGAATATATCAGCCAAATTATTAACCATGTAAATTATTTTAGTAAATTATTAATTTTAAACATAATTACCTTTGTTCCAGAGTCGAGATGTGGAATCTCAGTCAAAAGCCGAACAATGTTCAGGCTTCAAACACTGCAGGTGGACGATCGGTGTCGACGCACCTGTGTTACTTATTGGTAAGTAAGTACCTAGGTATATGAGATAACATGATTTTTATTTACCTAATAGTAAGTAAAAAGAAAACAAAGAAACGCAAATCAAAAATTTTAGAAACACATTGAGTTAATTTTCGCTTTCAGCACAATCATTAACAAGTAAAATTAAACATTAAGAAAATCCCGACACAATAGAAAATGTAATTCACCCTTTTTGTGTTAGCAGCCATCTTGGATTTGTAATTTATCATAGTTTATAGTATTCTACAAGTCAAGTCCTTTCGTTTGATAGGCATATGGAAAGAGTTGTAGAAAATACATTCCATATAAAATAATAGCCATCTCTAGCCTAAATTAGTCTGACTTTTTTAGTAACAAAATATAACATATATTTTTTTATATTATGGGAGTACCCAGACTGTTAAAAATGAAACAGCTAATTACGTTGAAACATCCATATAATGAGGTCCGTAATTAACTCGAGACGACTTCGTACTTTTACAATATAATGCTCCAAGTTTATTCAATGATAGGTAAAAACGAGAATGTCAATCGTCACCAAAATATTGTTTATAAAAATAAACAGCGTCAGAGGAACAAAAAATGCTTAAAAAATAATCAAACCCACATGTACGGACCCCACAGCGACACATGTGACTAAATACGAGAATCGCAGTAAAGATTTTATTTTTACGAGTAAAAAAGCATTTGTGACGTTGAGGTTTAAATTCAGTTTGCTGTCTAATCGCTAAGTTCTGGCCGTAGGTATAAAGAGAAATTTAAAAAAAAGTACATAGGTACACTGCAAAATTATCTAGGTATTTTTATTACTGAAATAAATATTATAGTTTTAAAGTAAAACAAAATATAATTTATGTAACATTATTACGTTGTTTCTTTTTTAAATTCCTTCGTTACAAAAAACGAAATACCTTATTAAAACAAAAGACAAATATAACAGATGGATTACCTGCAGACTATTTAAGATCTACAGATAATCCAAATACTTTAACCCACCACTTGAGGGCAGGGTGCCTAGCATGCTAGCCGCATTACCGCACAAAATACATTTAAAAAATATTAAAATTATTTTTAAAATGATTCAGATTGTAAACTAACTGAGCTAACAATCAAATCTAATCGATTTATTTAAAATTCGATATCGATCGTCAATATGAATTATAATCGATTAGCATACCAAATGCGTATAATCATTAATTGTAGAAGTAGAAACCCACACCAGAAGAAACAAACACCACGTAGTTTTATTGGTTTTTTTGTACTTTATAATTAAGTACGAGTACCTATACCGGTTATAATATTACTAAAGTATAACAAGAAAACAATGCGCCATCAATTAGATTCACATAATTAATCGTGTTCTAAAATATTTTGCAAATTAATCGTTTGTAAATAAATCAATAAAAAATAAAAACTAATGGATTGAAACTGTTTCAAGGTAACGAGTAACTGCTAGCGACAACTAGCGGTGAATAGCAGTGCTATAAACAACAATACATTTTAAATTTATTTTAATAGATAAATTTCTAACAAAAAATAAGGCGAGAAATTTGATAAGATAGGTACATAAGGTCCTTCTGTAAACGTGATTTTATTACATACCTAAAAACCTAGTGAGAGACCTTACCTAAACGTCTCAGGACAACTGCATCTGATATTCAATAACTGCATTACATAACTATCAACTCGTCCATCTGTCTGCCCGCTAGGGTTGTCAACAGCTACTAGCTGTAGTACCACTAACTGTCCACTTTTGCAACTTAAAATAAAACTACATGAAATTAATATTTTTGTTACAATCAAGAATCTTGATTTCTCGAATTTCTCCAAAAATTTTTTCTACAACAGGTACCTACACTTTGATGTATTGTCACACTTTTCTGTTACACGTTGTAGGTAGGTAAATACTAAAATTATGTTTTTTTTTTGCAAAGTAGTTTCTATTCATATCTAAATAAATACATATGTCAACCCTGACTGTCCACATTATATTCTTTGTTATCGCACGTGGTCTTTAACGTGGAGGATAAAAATGTATAGCTAGGTACCTATTATCTAACTACATACTTTTGTAACAATACTGTAATGTTAATATCGAGTGAAATTTAACAAATATTTAGGAATTTTCGTATGAGCATGACGCTTTTACAAGAAAAGCTCAACCGACAAAACTCTTTAATTTCAGATAAATCATTCAACAAATTTTTAATCCCTACTAATTTTAATATTATAAACTCGAAAATTTATAAGAATGAATGGATGTATGTTTCTTGCTCTTTCACGCAATAACTTCTGCAGCAATTCGGATAAAAATTGGTTCAGAGATAGCTCAGACCTTGGATTAAAATATATGCTACTTTTTATCCCGTATTAACGTGGGTAACATCGCAGGGCGTAGCTAGTTTTTTATAAATAGGTAGACAATTCAATCACGAAATAATATAGTGACAAAAGACATAATTATAAAAGGCGATCTCTGCATAGAAATCGTCGACTAAATATTCAAGACACTGAAGCAGATATGACATGAGAGAAGATTATTCCCAACAATGGCATAAGATTATGGGCTGTTAAAATTGATGAAGTAGATGCAGGAGTTTGACTCACTCATAATATCGTATAAGTAGATTTGCTGGGTTGCTAATTGGAACAATAAAAAAGCCATCATCCTTATAAGATTCTAGAACGGTAATTACTCTCTATAATTTTCAGAACCTTCGGAACTTCAGATTGAGTTAATTATTTGGTGGCGCCATCTGTTGACGAGTAGCAGAACTAATAAGACCGACTTACAAACTTCTGTCCAAAATATTAAAAATCCTGCAATTAAGATTAACTTAAATTATTGTTAAATAAATATGTATAAAATAGGAACAAAACACTTTGAAATATTAAGGTATTTAATTATACATAGTGGCATTCATCTTTATTTTTTATTTGGTTTTACATCCAAACCAAACTTATATTTCTTATACCTATCAGCAATTACAAGTGACACAATATCCCGTATGAAAATTTAATCCCGGCTTTTCCTGTCGTCTAATAGCTTATGCTATACCTAGAATATTCCTAGTAAATCCTAGCCCCACTGGTGTCTAGCTATTGCATAATTTTCGAGAGCAGATGGATCCGCACGAGGTGACCCATGAGCCACGTGAATCCCAACGTGGAACTGAAAGGATGTCCCTCATTACAAATCAGTTACTGGCAACACAGATGCCTGTTATAATGACCTAATGCGCTTGTGTAATACCAATTGCACTTTAAAAAGTTTGTTATTGATAAAATAAAATTAAAATATTGATTTTTCAGCTTTTAGTATTAGTTATTGTAAGGGGAGCTCTCATACAACAAACGTGATTTTAGCCGTTTTTTGTTTGATATGAATAAGGACAGTTTGAACTGAATGGTACGGAAAACTTAGGCCCGAGTCTGACTCGCACTAAGTTGTTTTTTTAAGTGCTCCCGGATTTCTTATAGATCATTACCTGCAAGAAACTTATCGCCAAATCTTCTATGAAATGTAAAATTCTTGTTACTAAAATAATAGTGCGAAACTTGGTTTGGATCACGTTGTCAAATTTAACATGAGCAAAATGCTGGCCGTTGTTAAAGATTGAGCAATATCTATACATTTGCTAGTCTCCTTATATATAAAAATCAAATGCTGTTCGTAAGTCTCGCAAAAACTCAAGAACGGCTGGGTCGATTTAGCTGATTTTGGTCTTGAAATGTTTGTCGTACTCCATGGAAGGTTTAAAAGGTGAGAAAATTAAATAACTGTTAGGCGGTACGAAGTTTGCCGGGTCAGCGGGAGCGATATCTATAAATTTGCTAGTTTATAATATAATAGACCAGGAATTCCTGGTTCAATCCACCTTCGGACGACCCGACACGTGTGGGTATGATCCACCGAATGTTACCATTATGTCATTAGCCAATTTATTTTGGCAACACCGCGCCACGTCCGCTCGAGTTCAAAGTCAATGTCAAAGTGGTTTGCGAATTGCGTATGAGGATGTAGGGATAATACGAGATGTGCGTAGGCACGCCTATATTGTCTGGATTATTCCCCGTTAGTCTTGAATAAGGAAGGATATGAGGACATTTTCGTGGTTGTTTTATTAATAAAACATAAAACCACGAAGGACGGACACAGGACTTTTAAAAACAATTCTAGTCTGTATCTAATTCCTTAGTAAAACCAAAATCTAATCTTATCTTAGTAAACAAGTGAAAACCTGGCTAATGCATGAACGACAAAATCCTGCCGGCGCCAACGGTAAAATCAATCCTGGTATTCACAACCAGCTAACTTATACTGAGTTGGTGCCGATTTGTTACAGAAAATTATTTTTCACGGACTTGATTGAGTTCTCTTTACATCGACTGTCTAAGAAGGGAGGCACTCAATGCGACGGTTTTTTTTTATGGTTCTTACCTGTTATCTGGATAGATTTGAATAATTCTTTTTTGATTGAAGGAGTATTATATACCCCTTGCGTACTCTTCATGTGGTAGCATTTATTCTATCAAAAACAATGCAGATGTTTGATTTTTAAATGGAAATAACTGAAAAAGATCTATCGGTTCCTGCCGTAGGTACTCGTAATGGGAGACGATAATATTTTTTTTAAAGTTGTTTTCGAAACTATCTTCTACTAGCGGGTTTCTTGGTTTCTTCCTTCACTAAGTCTAATACACATATGAGTGAAAAACTTATAGAGATCGAACTCGTGCCGTCTTGCTTGAGAGGTAAGGGGCTCGCCGACCAGGCTACCACTAACTTTACAAAATCTAACGATTTCCTACTTTTTCTTTGTTACCAGTTCTAGTCCTGATTGGTCTATTCGAGCTGGGCGTAATTCCGTGCCATAAGTCTGGGTTCTACTGCAATGATCTAGCTCTATCCTTCCCATACTTAGGAGACACCATCGGCACTGGGATTTTGATGTCCACGGTGTTCCTATGGCCTTTAGTTGTTGTAAGTATTGCCATGATTTTTACCATTATATACACATACAATGCAACAACTTTCTTGATTGTAACACTTTCAAATTAACAATTCACAAAAAAATTTAATCTTCCATAGCTTTAAATTTACCGCAAAGGGATCCCTTTGTTTGATATAGGACTGATTCTGGATTCGAAAGATTCTAAAATCAGCAGATTTGTGGATGAGGCAAATTTGCAGTTGGACAATGGTTCCATACCATTATCTGCCTAACATTAGTTCGAGTTCCTACCTACTGCCGTTATTAATATCGAACAAAACACCCAAAACGTTTATATTTCTTGTTATACTATGAGATACAGCCTGGTGACAGAAAGACGGATGGTCGGACGGACAGCGAAGTCTTAATAAAACGGGACCATTACCTATAAAATAGAGCATTACCGTTAAAAAAAATTTTTACGATTGACATGAAACCTAAACTCACATACAAATTTCCTGCTTTTTCCAGGTGTTCGTCACAGAATTAATATTCACTGATAGCGATGACTGCAGCCGGTCGAGGCTGTACCAGGCGATCAGAAACAGTAGTTGGTTGTATCGAGCGTACTTGTACGGGCTGGTGATGAACCTGAGCGTGATAGAAGTGATGAAGGGCATTGTCGGTGGACCGCGGCCCACCTTTTTTGACATCTGTCAGCCTGATACGGCTAAGACTTGTAATGGGTAAGTTGTTTCTTTATGTAGCTAAGGTAATGGGTATATAAAATATGTAACTATAAATCATAAAATACCTATAGCTCATTGAAAGACACTTGAAAAAAAAATTTGTTTGTTTTTAACGAGTGAGAGCAATGTCGACTGTTTTGGTAACTTTCTCTACAAATCATCTAAGTACGTAACGCGGAAATAAAAATCTATCAGGGTTTCAGTTAAATCAAACGCATCCTTATTGATAGCAAGCTAGATAGATAGATTAACGCTTTATTGTTCACACAAAACATATAAATACAAAAATATAAATCTACATGTACATGAATGCTACGAGTGGAGGGCTTATCTTTTCCAGCTAGTTTTGACAATAACTCCAAAATAGCCCCAAAGCCTAACTTTTAACAATTGGGAGCTGATGACATCTTGAACTTATCTAAGCGATATTTGTCTTCAGATCCACGACTCAGTTTGTGAGCCACTTCGAGTGTACTTCGACGAGGTTTACCGCGTGGGAACAACTGGACTCTTACAGGAGTTTCCCTTCTGGACATACTTCATTGTCTGTCTTCTGTGGATTGTTTGTTGCGGTGAGTCTAGTATAAATAGATATTTGCAGATATGATAAAATCCTATACCTAAAGTAGTAAGTAACAAAAAAGACGAGTCCTTATTGTTGTGGTGATGCCCCAAGAATATTCTATGATAATTACAGAGTATTTTTCAGGCATTGCGAAATCTATTATATAATTTTGTACTATACTCAATTACCCTACGAGATTTAGATCAGGAATTAAATCTACAGCACGTCACCCTGGCATTGGCAGGTAATCTGATTTTAATACTTACCTACTAAAAATCATAGCATAGCATGTAAGGGAAGTATCACACTGTTTACCCGACTGCCTCAGATGAGGGTTGAATTTTCTATTATTGAATTACCTACAAATTACTGGGCAACTTTGAAAAATAAAGTGGGACATTCTCCAGTAGAAGCACCTTCCTGAAAATGTAACCAAAGCTTTTCAATTAACTTCATACTTACCTGAGCATTAGATCAAAGTCAAAATTGAACCGTTCGCGCGTTCTAACTCTGAGCTACCTACGCCTGAGACCATAATTCTTCAAGCTATGGTCTACATTTATAATATCTGTCGACGGACTTGACGGTGCGATTACCGACAAGCTAAGCTAAGCTTTTCATATTGTTTAAGAAGAAGAGTTTTCACGCGTACCTGATTGTTGTAAAGGAATAGTTTCGTTCACATTCGGTAAACTTCATCAGGGATGAAATGAGTCCCTCGTGTTTTCAACGATGACACGTTTCGCATCTTCTTAAACGATATGAATCAAACACGCGTTACTTTTCTAAATAAGCTTTTTATCTTATGACTTCCATCCACAGTGGTACCTCCAAAAGCGCGCGTTCAACTGGAGTCATCGAACGATCCTGCTGGTCCCAGGGCTGCAACTCCTTAGCATATCCTTCTGCGTGGTGTCTTCCCTCACCAGGGTCACCGACAGGCGGCATCACTGGTGGGACGTGCTCGCCGGGACTGGCATAGCCTTCCTGGCCTTGTTCTATACCGTAAGTTTGTATGAATCTATGAAATTGTACCAGCTCTGCAGGAATATTCGATCAACCAAAGGACGCCGTGGTCTAGTGGCTAGTATGCTTGCTTCGAGATCCGACGGCAACGTATTCAATTCTCGGTCGAAGCAGGTGTTCGAATGATGAGTTTGAACATTTGTCTTCAGATCTGGGTGTCTTTGTGAATGTTACATGACATTGCCAACACAGGAGAAATCCTAGTGGGGAGCTATGAGTGCGGAACGTTTATTTATTTAACATTACGGAGCATTGTGCAATCAAAAATAGCTTTTAATGTTTATTTTGGATGTAAACTACCCATTTCGATGAAACGTGGATAGCTTCTAATAGCGTTGGTTGTTTGAGCTTGAAGGAATAGCTAACACGAAGATACAGACATTATAAACTTTCTCCTATAATAGTACATTATGATACAAGTGTGCTAACTTGATCATTACAGCAGAGGCGGTATCATCGCACGAGCTGAAGGCGAGTACGATTAGGAAACCGAGGTTGTAATGATCAATACACACGAGTATCATACGACGTTTTTCAACACACTTGCGAGTAAAAAAGTATTATTAATAAACAAAAAAAAGTAATGTAAAAATCAAGGATATTTTTCCGAGCGCGATATTTTTCTTTTTTACATCAGTCTACTGCGCGCGCATATTAAAGAAATCGATCGAAAGAGTTCTGTTACCAACATTAAGAATAAATCTATCCTATGTTTTTGTATTTCTTACTTTTTGTTTAGACATAATTAGTTAAAATGTGTGCCACACAACAAATGTCGGGAGTTTTTCAATATTTATCAATTTTACTTTCACAATATATATTCAGTATTATATACATATTCTATAAGAACTGAGGGTTCTTTCTTAAATTTGATCTTGCATATTTTTTTACACATTTTCATTATGTTTTTCCAGGTCACATTCCTTTGCAATAACTTCTCTTCATATGCGAAACAGAAAAGCGAAAGCAAATCGGAAACAAGTGGAACGACTAGGAGCAGTCTACTTTTTGACGAACAGAGGATAGTCACTTAAGAAAATTAATTTACAATAACTGGTAATTAATTTATAATAAATGGAAATTAATTTATAATTAATGAAAATTAATTTACAATAAATGAATATTAATTTCTAATAAATGGTACTTAGGTTACCGATTATATAGACTATTTTGTTTGCAGTGATGAAACCGACATATATAACTAAGTTATTTATATTTATGCGTGTATAATGTAAGTATATCACAGAATTATGATAATAATATGAAATCTCAAGGTAGAGTAAAAATTACGGTCAAAATATTGTGTTGATGCAATATTTTTGTAGTATCGTTGTAAGGGAGATATTTCGTTACTAAAAATCCATATTAATTATTTAGCTATAGGTATATTCTAATAGGTTTTTATATAATTAGTGGTTTATTAGTATCTTTTTCTAAGAATATGTTTTATTGCAAATTTTGACTACTTAGGAAAAAGTGTTTTAATTCAAGCTTTTGTGTATCTAATAAGGATATGATTCTATTTATTACAAAAAAATTACCTCGATTGAAGGTACTTATTTTATCACTAAAGAAAATAATGTAAATAGTAACCTAGATTATAAGTAATAAATAATTTATAGCATAAAATCTTGGCTAAAGTATTTGCTCAATGAGTTACTGAATTACTGTATTTATTTTTTATTTAGAATGACCATGTCCGAAAGGGAAATTAAATGTGCTGATAAGTTACAAAAATATAAATATACATTTTTGTGTACACATTTCGGAAGTTTTCATCATTTTCTGCCTGTATCAGCCCACTGCTGGGTATATCCCTTGAACTATTTCGATCTGTCACCCCGCTTTGTCCCCATGGGGTGACAAAACGGACAAAAACGTTCGATCTATGGGGACAGATCGAACTTTATTTACCTCCTTAATGTTTTATCTGTCCCCCTATCGGTATTATCTGTCTATCTTGGGCCAATATCGCCCATGGCATTCTTACGATGGATCTGATATCATTGCCCATCTAGCTGGTGGTCTACTATCGGCCGTTTGCTGTGTATTGTCCACCATTTCGTAAGAGTTCCACTCCGGCTGCCACAACGTTTCCTACCCAGTGCCAATTGATTCTCATAATACGGTCTCCGATCTTTGGAGATCTCCGGTCTTTATTGGAATTTTTAAAATTACAAAACACAGTAAACAACACAGAAAAACATTCAGGAACAAGTTACAACGTTAGCTACGACTCTCAAACTAAGCGCAAACCTGTATTTATGGTTTCTGAGTGCGAGTTTACTATTCCAAAATTAAGTATAAATATGAAACTCATGATTAGTTTATTATTATAATACAAAAAAAAAAAATATTTTCGTGACTTCCGTCCTTCGTTGAATTTCCGTATTACGGAGTTTTAGTTTTTGAACCAGAATGACCATAGTATGCAGATAAAGGCAAATCTGAACACCTCGCAAAAAACATCGGTCTACCAGATGAAATTTTGAAAAAAGAGACATATACTCTTGACAAAATTTTTCCTCCTCTAACCCAAAGTCGGGTAAGAAAACTTAAGATATCAGACTAGATCATAGAATTATCAAAACACTAAGTCCGTCCCGGTTTCGCGCGAGCGGTAGTTTTATGTAGATATTGATATGCTCTATAATATTGTAGATTCTTTTTGTTTTTCTACTCGCATCATCAGCGCCTTCCTTAGCGCATGCGATAAAAAGCTTTTTATGGCTATAATTTAACTTACGTTGGTTTCAGCTGAGATCAGGAATTCAATATTGTATTCTGTTTCATTAAGTATTTCAGATTTCTCTATTTTTTATCTAGTATTAAAAATAAACTCATAATGTTACCCAGTGTTAATGTAATGATAAAATAATATTTGAAATTCGTCTAGAAGTTTTAAAGTTTATTCGTTACGTATAAAAATACAATTCTCTTTATATTATTGGTAGATAGATATAGATATTGCGCCACTACTGACCCACTTTAGGGTTATAGGGCCATTACGGTTTACTAGGAGTCAACGTCAGTACTCAGCTTTCATACAAACTTTATCCTCAATTTTCTCTTCAGATTTTTTAAATACCTAAATATCCCTGTCTCGAGTCTGGGAAATGTTCTATTAGCATGTTTATCTAGGTGTAGGCACCCGCACGTAGACTGAAGCGTCAGTTTTCACCAATCTACAGGTTAGGTTCAATTTCAATAAAGATCCATACTTTTATCTTGAAAAGTAACGCGTGTTTGATTTATTTTGTTTAAGATACATACCTAATTGTTGGAAAGTTCCAACTATAATTTCATTCACATTCGTTGAACTTGATCAGGAATGAAATGAGTCGTTCGTGTCCTCAACGATGGCACGTCTCGCACTGTCATCCAATACCTTGTATACGATGTCATCGCTGGCTTCAGGGTAAAAGAGGTGGACAAAGATGCCCCGTCGGTTTACCTTGGAGTTCGTCGCAGTTAGAGACTTGCTGGGTTCCCCCAGACACACTCCAACACGCATAGCTCACTAAATCCTCTCCCGTCATACATAAATTTTCACGAATGTTACTAAGGCACGGTCTCCAGGTCTATATTAAATTTCGATCGCCTACTATTTTCTATCGCCTACTAATTCCGATAGCATCGCGGACTTTATGTATATGAAATGGTTTGAAGAAATTGCTTTACTGAACAATTTTATATAAACTTAGGTACTGGTGATGTGTGCCTTATACAATGTTACCCAAGTTTCTTTCTTTCTTTTGCTACAACTTTCTTTGTCTACGGTTGCTGTAAATATATGTAATTAATGAAATTCAAAAATGTTTACTGTAGTGTTAAAAACCATGCATATATAGTGTAAATAACGCAAAAAAATACAAAATTCTCGAAAATAACCAGTCTCAATTTGTAGTGAAGGTAAAAGTGAAACTTCGAGAAAATCATGGAATACAAGTTTGTATGCTAATTCAGTACTACGGTCCGTTATTAAGGGACATTGAGAATAAGGGTTCCTCAATGAGGATGTAGCGCGTTTGATTCCCGTGAGAGGCCCTTTGTTTCATATCAGCTGGTACTAAAGGACTCTGGATGGGCGTAAATAAAATTATTACCCTACTTTAAAAAAGAAAAAGTCACGAGTCGCTCAGTTCTCCGAAATCTTATTTTTATGTATAAAATATGGCATCACGATTTCAAAGGCATAAATCGATTTGAAAAATTGATGTATTAAAGGATCTATACTTCCCAGATCTTATATACATTTTATCAGAACCAATTCAGTGTTTTGGATCTATATTACACCGACAAGGTTTTCTAACGATGGTTTTTCTTCACCATGCTCGTTCAAGTATGGCAATAAATAATTATATTCATACCTACCCGTTAAAAAACTCCGAGGTGCATGCCTGAAGCACGGATCGAACCGGTGCCCTCGCGTTTCGGAGACAAGGGGTATATGTACTAACTAAAAAACCACAGATAAGCCATAGTAAAGATTTTTTTTTCTACGCTAAAATTAAACTTACCTACTACTAACTTTAGGGGTTAACATATAATGTGATAGGTACATCGGCAACACCAGAGTTCACAAATGACGCCCCCTTGGACGTACATTTATTGTGATTTATTATCGTTTTCCCCTCACAAAACGATGGCAGACGGAAAAATAAATCTCCCATTAGAAGGGAGCTTGAAATTTGCATTCATTTCAACCATTACCACAACACTAGTGACGTAAAATTAAAGTTCCATCTTATTATTTTTCCAGGATAGACACATGTCAGTCTATCCTGGAAAAATAGAAAAACCAACTACGAATTTTTCAGTTATATTTATTTATTTAAAAAACAAATTACTGAAATAATTTCTATAAAATTGATATGAGACTGATTGAAAAGCATAGGTACCCTTTCGAACAAAAATATATTTTAACTCTATCCATCCTACAGTAAGAATATTCGCCGTTTCAGGCGTTTCTGAGAAATAGGGAAACTCGAAAAAAAAAAGAATTCTAACTAATTGGGAACCTTTTCCTATCTAAAGTCGGTTAATAATACCTACTTATACATACTAGGTATTTATTACAAGGCACGTTCGCATTGTATTATGCTAAAAAAAACATATGTGGTAAAGGGAAACCCTAATAATATGAGTCATTACTACACTGACGTAGTAGTCAATTATGAACTTTGTATTCGTGTTTAGGGTAAGTCCAGGGCTTACGTCACGCAAAGGTGCCTTGTGACGTTAAGCAACGGTTTATTTAAACAACAACATAGAAAAAGCGTCATATCATGATAAAAGATTTAAAAAAAAACACATTTTGAGCTATTGTTTTGCTAAGGAATGACAAAAATTTAAATAGCTCTCAATAATACAGGTTTGTCGGCTAGGGGTGTACTGAGCGGAAAGCGGGTCAAGATACTCAGCCTAAGGAACAACTTTTCCTACAGGACCAACTCTCAATTCGAGAAAAAATCAGCTGATTCATCCAAAAAGTTGATCGATGAACAAAGAGTTGATAAAATGTATGGAACAGCTGTTTTTTTTTCTTGAATTCAGAGTTGGCTCCATAGTGAAAGATGATCCTTTAGATGTGTATAGTGACCCTCTTTCGGCTTACGTATTACGTATCAATTCACAGCGTCCCAATTCTGATCACGGATCTCCCGTAAAAGAGGGTGTAGGCTATAGTCTACCACGCTGGCCAAATTGCGGGTTGTGGACTTCACTTATCTTTGAAAGTTATTAACCTTCTTAGACATGCAGGTTTCTTCACGATGTTTACCTTCATCGTTTAAGTAAGTAGACCTGTGCCCAGCTGTGGGACGGTATGTTTTGATACAAAAATAATAAAGTAATTCAAAATTCAATGTTTCTCTGTAAGTCCAGTTCTAATTATTTACTTTATCTTGTAACTCTAACTCTAGTTTTGGGATACATTATATTTTATTAAAATTTATCAGAAATGAATCTTTGTGTTTGATAATAAAATAATTTCATTTCATTTCATAATCTTTCAGATACAGTTTTTTATTTGGTAAAACTACGTCAGCAATGAATCGGGGTCAACGACTTACTGCACAGATGTTTTGAACTACAGTATGTAGGTAAACGAAATAATGTAGACACGAGTACATTATCATATCGCTTTGATCTTGATCGTGATATTTGAATTATGATTCTATTTGAAGGGATTTTTTTTTTGTAGATATTGATAATTATATTTTGATATTGATTTTAACCTTATCCCTTCGATTGGCAGTCATGTTACCGTGTTTTTGAGCACGACATATTGCGTTTATATTTTTTAACATATTTATATTTTAAAGAGCAAACGATCAACTTCCTTGTGTAAGAAGTGGAAAATGTTTTGGTACTAATATATGTTTCGTTTTGTTTTGTAACACGGATTTTCACAGTTGACAGTTGTTCCGACTATAGTTTTTCACATTCGGTGAATTTCTTCAGAGTTGAAATACTTGCATGTCCCTGACGACGGCACGTCTCGCACTGCGTTCGGCCGCTCGCCGCGATTCACGTAGAAGTAGGTATCCAACTTTCAGGTAAGTGTGAAAACCCATGGATAAAAATCAAAACGAAATACGTGGGTTTAAACCACTACCGATTTTGATATATTTATATATTTGGTTTCATCTGTGAATGTATACTTTTATGAAATGGGTTTAAATATTCTATATATTTTGATATTTTCTTTCAGTGATTTTAATTTAGTAAACACGGTAACATAATGAATTAATGAAAGCAATAAATTCTTTAGATATATTTTATGCTAATAAGATTTTTAAGAGCTGTTTATACTATCTTACTGCGCCGATAAAATAGAAGCTACTCAAGTTGTTTATAAAAATAATGCATTAACCGTAACATAGTATTCAATTTGTGGGATCAAATTACATTTAGATTTCCACCAATTTTCAGCCAAATCGGTTCAGCCCTTCTTGAGTTATAAATGGTGTAACTAACACGACTTCTATATTATATAAAGTTATTTTATTTAAATATAAAGCTGATTTCGTTTTTACTACACTAGTTATGAAAAGATAGTTAAGAATGTATTTACCTAAGTCCTCATTTTACGCCTGAGCACATGACAATGTCGTATGAAAAGAAGATATAGATATAGATATATTAATAACACCACGATGCATGCCATTTTGTCCATTATCGACATACTGCTAGCTGCGGAAATCCACAAATCGGCATCAACAACGGTTCTAAAGTGACTGGTAGCGCCATCTGTCATAATAAAGTTAAATATGCACTTACATACCCTTTAAGGCTGGAGAACACCTGCATGGAGACAATTTGTAAAATAAATATATCAAAGAAAAAATTAAGAGTCCCCTCTTTTTTGGAGTTAGTCAAAAACAGGATCCTATCACGATTTTTTTGAATCTTAACCATTGACTCAGAATGAAAGGCCTGAATCGGGTATAAATTGACGCTTTCTTGCTTGAAAGGCAAGCGTTTCCCGTGAGTAATGTGACTATTTAAAGCCGCGTACACTCAACACCACAAATCACTCGACAACTTTAATGGGATTAAGGTGTTTACTGTACCTGTCACCACCGACTTAGACGTTGACACTTTGTAAAATACAAGTTCTTAAAATATTCTTGGAACGTGTTACGACATCAAACTTTTTATTATCCTTCTATTTTATACCGACTTTGTAAAAGAAGGAGAAGGAACTCAATTTGTCTGTATTTTTTTACGTTATTGACCGCTATGAAATAAAAAAAAAAAACATTTTTTTCAATACCGTTCAGTTGTTTGGTTTTTACCCGACTGCGAAAGAAGGAAGGCTGTGTTTTTCGAGTGTATGTATGTATATATATCTCTTTGAAGCGCCCTACAGCTTAAACGGCTTGTCGTATTTTTATGTGAGCGGTGTCAATAGATTCGTCTTAGTCGTGAGAGTGACAATGGGTATCAAAATTAAAGAAATTAACGCTATGATGAAAAACAGGTTTCACGATTTAGCAGTCGGGTTTTATCGAACTCGCTTCTAACCACTTGTTAAATCTAAATAATTGAAGAAAATTATATGGTCGTGCGGAATAGCAGTCGGAAATCTTGTGTGACCACTAGACATTTTAAACATACATTCATTTCATATCCTTTTTAAATTCAAATATACTTATAAGCATTTATAAATAATTCCTCACAGATAAATATTTGTGCTTGAAAAAAATTCAAGCACTCATTGCTTGCTGAATAGTTCTGCACAAATTCTAAACGGACGCATTACCTACTTGTTTCATGCTTTATTAGTCTAATAGCCCATATCGTTCAACTGCCTACCACTGTTCTTACTTTCGAAGCCTTTTACTTTCTCAGACAAGCAGCTTTTCTCAACTTTTTTCCTCTTAACGTTGGAGCAAGTGCATTTCTTTCTTCATAAAGTAGCTTCCAGGTAAGTTACCAGCGTATTTATTAATAAAGTGACATTTAATATTGATACGCAGCCCGGGCGGTCTAATGCTCCTCATAAGTAGGTAAACAATTTAAACATTGGAAAAGTATGCTTACCTTGAAGAAGCCACTTTCTTATCTTCTCTTTCTAGTCATGAAGAAGTGTTGTCAAAGTGTCTATCGATGGCAAAACCGAATGAAAGCGGTGGAGTACTCTCTAGGTATGCAAAGCTTGCTTCCGTAGCCACTTCAAAAGACTTGTGTGGTGTGAGCAGCTCCATTGGATTTCAAGACGTTTTTATCTATTGACCGAGCAAGCGAAGTGTCTTTGCAACGGGTCTGGTCAGTGAGTCAGCGACACTGTAGCTCTAAATGGAGCAAGCCTAGTCTGGAATACACTGGCTCTCAAGGAAGGCTCCCGGAACACACCGTTAGCCTTCCTGCTGCTTGTGGTGCTTGGCGACAGAAGGATGATGTTTGTTTGTCTCCTGAAATTTCGTGCCCAGAAGGGGCTTATTCTCCCAAAGGTAGGGAAGTTGGCTACGGCAAAATCGGCCCATACTATGAAAAAAAATCGATCAAGTGGTATGTGGTTATAGATTTGTTAAGTTGCAAAAGAAGTGGTCGTGTGGTCGTGTGATCGGGTCGACAGTACTAAGTAGTTTTTAGTTGCGGCTTGTGGTGTTACCTGCGGAAATTTAACTATTCGTGAAACACGAGTCGCTGCATTTTTCCGGAATGAAAAGTAACCTTTGTATTAATCCAAGACAAAAACTATCCTGGTACCAAATTTTACCTAAATCTGTTCAGCTGTTTGACCATGACGAAGTTACAAACACACACACATACTTTCGCATTATTACTCAATCGTAAACTCTCATTATTTAATACAGCCAGGCATTTATCCACCAGCTCGCACGACTACGGAAGTCAGCGACACTGTAGCCCTTAGCGTTCGTGTTAAGTAAAGTAAAGTAAAGTAATATTTATTGACCTTTAAATAACGTCAAGGCAACGTTACAGGCAAGTCTTATTACATTTGAATTAATTACTTAAATAATTTAACTTACAAATCTCATTTATATACGATTACTTAATATTAGTTCTAAGTTTAATAGTTCTCATGACAAATAATTACATTATAATTGCTTTGTTTAGTTATTATTAATATTTTATTATGGTTGTTCGTTACACAAGAACGATGATTCTACAAGCTGCATAGACATTGTATTCGCTGAGTTTATAAAAAGGATTGCTTTCAAAAAAATACTTCAATTTTTGTTTGAATGTAATAAAATTGAGATCCATTACACTATTAGGTAATTTATTATACATCAGTATTTTGGTATAAAGCCCCTGCTTCTTACATTTAGCTAATCTATTGGTAGGATTCTATATATTCTATCTATCGATTCTATCGATTCTATCTTTCTAAGAATAAATTTATTGGTAGGATTCGCCCTTTTTTATTATTGCGTGAAATTCTTTTTTCGGTATTTCCCTATCCTCGTGTACTTCTAATAAACAACCATAAATATAAAGTGATATAACTGTCATTATTTTACCTTTTTTAAAGTGTTTCCTCGCAGGACTACGTTTTTTTCAAACCGTTAATTGTTCTTATAGACTGTTTTTGACATTTTAAGACTTTTATGATATCTTTAGCATTTCCCCAAACAGTAATAGCGTATCTTATAATAATATGTCTTCAACGATGACACGTCTCGCACAGCGCTCGGCTCACTTCACTTACAGAATGTGAAAAAAACTATAGTTGGATCTTTCCAACAGTTAGGTACGTGTGAAAACCCGGCTTCTTAATATGAATCAAATTTGTTAGTTTTCTAAATAAAACTGTAGCCCTTGATAGATCATGTGTACTCTGAAATACAATGGCCATCAAGGAAGGCTGTCAGAACATATCGAAGGTGTTTGGCGACTGACTTTATTAATTTGTTAGTTAGAATGGCGAGAGAAAGGAAACATTGTACCACATTGCTAACTTGCTATATATAATTTTATTTGAATTTTTTATTTTATTGTTATATCCACTTAATCTGGCAGGAGGTAAGTATATATTATGGAACATAAAATAAACCGTGTCAAAATGGACAACCACACGAACATTGCCCATTCAGTAACTAGGCGCCTTCAAGTATTATCGAAGGTATTGTGCAGCAAAAGCAACAATGCACTGTCAATATGCAGACTGCAAACTGAAACTTTCCACTTTATTCTTACAGAAACATGGGCCATAATTCAATGGAATTGATTTTAAATTTCTGCAGCATCTTTCAATAGCGATGTAAAACCTAAATGCAATAAGGGTAAGGTTTAAAACGTATTGGAATCAAAGCGGCACTGTCCAGAACGGAGTCTACTGAATGCATAACTCTTGAATCCACTTGTTAGCTCTTCGTGAGAGCCTGGTAGGTACTTTCTTTTCTTGTTCTAATCACAGATTTACTTAGGTTCATGCATCGCATGTGACTTTTTATTACAGTTTTTTTTATCCTACACAGCTAGGCATTTGACCACAAGCTCGCTCGACCACGGAAGTCAGCAACACTGTAGTCCTAGATGGAGCATGCCTAGTATGGAATGCAATGGCTCTTAAGGAAGGTTGCCGGAACACACCGTTAGGTGCTCGGCGATAGATTTTCAACTTGAGGGTGGTACCTAGCCTGGCAAGCGTTAGAAAACGCCATACCATCATGCTTTGGTTTCCTCACGGTGTTTTTGTTTTATTCGTGGGATCGAACCTCGTACCTCTTGCACGGCAATCGACCCCGCTGGCCAATAATATTGTAGGTATCAAGTAAACAAAATATTGTAGGTATCTTTCATTCTCAATATAGCATGTTTCATTATCTTTTCCTCCATCACCACTACATACTTAATAGGGAGGTTTGCTGTAACAGATCTTCGATAGGCTTCCAAGTCCCGTGCACTATTCATAAGGCAGTATAATACTTGTACAACATAACCTAGCTGTAACTTAATGTAGTCATATATATTATAGAAAAGTTCCCCAAATGCTATTTTAATTAGGTAGACAAATGGTTAGTAAAATCGTACCCTTTCATTTCTTTCATTTGCCACTACCATAGACTAGAATTTTTTGGTCTTATATCGGTGGCCTCTAGCCATTTGAATTTGAAGATGCTACTCTTGTGTCTTGAACTGGAGTTGCTGACATAGCTCGTAAGATTTGTAAGCTGAAGTGGCAATGTGCAGGCCACATCGCTCGAAGAACCGATGAGAAAGAAAGGTTCTTGAGTTGTGACACGAACTGAAAGACGCAGCGTAGTTAGGCCTTCTACTACGTGGACCGACGACATAGTAAAAGTCACGAATAACCATTGGATGCAATTGGCAGCTTGTCGTTCGGAATGGCGTTCTAAGGGGGGAGGCCTATGTTCAGCAGTGGACATCTTCTGGTTGATGATGAAGACTCTCTTGTCTAATGATACGGTAGAGGAAGCCAAATAAGTAACACCTACTTAGTACACACTTTCTTAATTAATATAAATATACTTACTATTCTAATTAAGTAGTTACCATTACCATTCGTGCCATGTGCATTGATCAAGCACAAATAGTACTACTATTGCTAGGAACCCCGGAACTGTACTAGTTTCCAGGGTTCCAAGCAAATATAAAAGTCACAAGTACCTGTCCTATTGTAGCACAGGCTAGTCAAGAGACGATCAGGCCCCCAAATCTAAACCAAAACATGACAATCACGATCATCACGTCCCGGCTGCCTGTCCCACCAACCTTGAACTTTCGTGCGTTCAAGTGCGAGGGCACCCCAACCCAACTGAGTAGGTATTGGATAATCTTTGTACCTACCAGTTGGAGGTACATGTCAGTACGAAATGCCTTTACTTGTATTAATAGATGTTAACTTCTTTAAAAATGGAGAATGTTATCAATTTTACTAAACAAGTAAGATCAATGTTTAAAATCCTAGACCCAAAATATTTACTAAAACATATGTACTTAATTGATTATTGCGAGTATGACATGTTTGTATTAATCCCAATACTATCGATGTTTTGATTTTGTTTATATCATATTGTATATTTTGTTTTTGATGTGCAATAAAGAAATATTGTATTTTATTGTAATTTTCAATTTTGTTTTGGCGGCCATCTTGGAATTGAAATTTGTCGTTGCGTTGGTATAATATAACACGAATAGTAATTACGAAAAAAAATTACATTACTATTACCAATTTTCACTTCATTTGATATCCATATTCAGAGGGTTTTGCAAAACTAAGTAGATAACTTTCCATGTTGTCGCGGCGGCCATCTAGGACTGATTTTTACTAAACATAGTTAAGAATATATTATACTTCAAAAAACATTGACACGATCAATGATAGTAACATAGACGTAGACACGTGACATTCTAATTTAAAAGATGAAAAACATTAGTTACACCCCAAGCGGGACGTCAGTGCAGGACATATCGCCCCACTCAGAATCAGAATTAGCTTCGTTATTCCAGATTTAATATAACTTAGGCACTGTTATTTTTTATGCCAACTGACGTCTCAACTGTGACGGCTGGCACACTTTCGCAGGATCTGTTTTAACTCCGAAGTCACTCGTCCATATAAAACTGCCATTGGACAAGACTCAATTTTTGTATGTACCTAGGTACTTATGTACCTACCTACTGATTTCTCTGACAATAATGAACCGATTGTAATGATTCTTTTCGAGCTTGGTAGTTCGTACTTTAAAGGTAGTCCCATAATATTTTATCAAAGTCAGTTTGGTGGTTTGGTCTGTACCTACCTAAATCATAATACTTATCTAACTGGAAAGTTTGTATTGGTCAGTTGCCACTTTAAAGTATGTACCTAAATATCATATTATTTGCTTTAGTTAATAGTAGCACTACTACCTAGTACGTAGTACCTACCTGATAGTTTGTAATATTTAATATTATGGTAATTACCTACCTATTCAAAAACATAGTTCTGAGCTTGATGCTACGCGGACCTACCGAATTGGCTAATGGCCGTAATTGCCCAATTGCACTCCGTTGGTAATTTGTGTCAAACATGAATTGATTTATCTATCTTTCTGACGTAGGAGCTTTTGTCCAGGGTATGTTGGTATCTACTGCTTCCGGTCACCGCCTGATCAGTAAAAACTAATGTAGCGACAGGCGGTATCTAGTCGAGTGCAGCAAGACCAATCTTTTTTTAAGGTTTTAGTGCTACCCGTGCTTAACATATCTTGCTTATGTTGGCGGAGTTCGTACCCTACGTAATGCCGGCACCTTTGAAGTAAATCTACTTACATAGGGTCCAAAAACAAACGTATTTGTAAAAAAAAATCGGAAGAATCTCTGACAAAGACATATATCAAATATTATTTAGGGAATAAACACTAGTAAAGTACAAAGCCGGGGTAAAAAAAATAAAAAATGACAGTTATATTTGACATAGATTTTTTTGTCGTGGTGCTACCTAATAAAAAAAACTCCATAAATTTGGTTAAAAAAAGTAGATCTGCTCTTGCTTAGTGTTGAAACAGACAGCCGTCCATAAGGTATCATGTAAATAGGGAGAACAAGTGAACCGAATATGATTAAGTTGATATGTCCGAATATATAAATAATATAAATATGACAAGGGAAAATCAAAAACACTCCTGGGTTCTTAAGGTAATTATATAAATAAATAAATTTAAATGGGAAATTTTATTATTTTTATGACAACTCTAAATAAGGGATCCATAAAATATCAATGTCACTGTCACTTCACTGCAATCAAGTGTCAAATTATTTGTGTCGTTTTGGTTTTGATATTTTTGAATAACGGTTGCTTTCTCATATAGTTAACTAAAAATAAAATCATTATAATAATAATTATTACGGTTTACGGTTGCTTGGGCTAAGAGACCAAAATGAATTCGGCAACCGACGTAAGTGACGCAGAATTTGTGCCATTTCTTCAAAATTTAGGCGTGGATACTTGCAAATCTTTTGAATGGATGCTAAACGATCCTGCTTATGCTGACGCTTTGAGATGGATTTACAACAGTTTAGATCATAATAATGCTCTTACTGCACGTGAAGAATACAGGTATGTATCACTGATAATCTCTAGCTGAATCCGACTTACAATCGACCGGTTATAGTACTCATAGATTCATAAGAAATTAAGACAGCTTTAGAGCGCGAACTTGTACATACAATTAGATATAGCTCTTTCTACCTTTTAATATTGTCCGGTCCCAGTGGCTTTTCTTTTACATACCTAGCCAACTAGATGTATAAGTAAAAATTTTTACTCATTTTGTAATCACGCAGTCTGTCAGGACTTCCTTTTTATATATGGAGCTAGAACTTGGGCTAGCTCTTGTCATTTTATATTAATTTTAGATATAATGAAATTGTAAAACAAGGGGCCATTTTGTCACCTGAAGATCTTGAGGCGGCTGTAACATCAATACAAGATGAATATCCAGGTATCTGTCTACCAGGAGATCAGGATTCAATAGAGGATTTAGAAATGGATATCCAGTTTCAGGAAGAGAGGCTCAAAATGTTGGAGAGTCAAGAAGTTGTTGTCAAGGACTTAATAAAGCAAAATGAGTGAGTTGTTGTCTTAAAATCTGTAAATACAGTCAAAACCGTTTACTGCAACATCATTTAGAACAACATGCCGGTTATAATAACCTAGAACAAAGGTCCCGGCTGAATGCTATATGACCGCCTTATTAAAAACATTCCTTTATACAACATTGCTAATAACGTCATACCTCATAAAACGACCACATTTAACTAATATTTCGGAGAATTAGATCTGTTAGAACGACGGCTAAGCTGTATTGTAAACAATTTGAATAGGGATCCACATTTGTCTTCAATGGCTATTAATATTAGGAAAGAAAACTATAGGATTTAGTTTAGTGTAGGGTCTCATATAATTCTTAAAAACAAAACATGTGCATGCAGTAGAGTCAAAGCCGGCTTCTTCATATCTCTTCGGTTAGTTTGTTACTTATCTATACTGTATATATATTATAATCTATATTATTTGTTACGCATCAAAACTTTGTAGAGTTATTGTGAAACTTTTAAAATGTCGCAAAGAAAAAGAAAACAAATTAATATTTAAGAAAAATCTCGTATTATATCAATGCTAGAGAATGTTTTGGCGAAGATTTTGCTTGCTTGCCTAGTTGGATTCAACGTTTTCAGGCTCGGCACGGTATTGTCGGCGGGAAAATAAGTGGTGAAGCTGCTAGTGTTGATATGGATACTGTAGAAGAATGGATAACGCAAAAGTGGCCTACATTATTCGAAGGCTACGGACCAGATGAAATTTTTAATGCAGACGAAACTGGACTTTTTTACAATATGACACCAGACAAGACTTTAAAGTTCAAAGGAGAAAATTTTTCACGACGAAAATCTCTAAGAAAAAATTAACAATCATGGTTGCAGCAAATATGACAGGATCCTGTAAAAGATAGCTTTTAGTTATTAGCAAATCTAAGAAACCAAGATGCTTTAAAAACATACACTCACTGCCGGTATCGTATGAAAGCAATGTGAAGTCATGGATGACATCGGACATTTTTGAGACGTGGTTAAGAAACTGGGACGCTGAATTGAAAGGTTAGAAACAGAAAATTCTTTTGGTTGATAACTGTCCTGCTCATCCGGCTGTTACTAATCTAAAATGCATTAAACTTGTGTTCTTACCACCATATGTTATCTGTATTGCAACCAATAGACCAAGGCATAATAAGGTGTTTAAAATCTCACTATAGAAGACTGCAGGAATTAAAGTTAATACAAAACCTTGATAGTAGCGACCAAAAAAGCTTTACGGTTCTTGATGCTATCTTGATATACAGGGTGTCCCAGAACTCAACGTCAAGCGGGCACGGGGCAAGAGGGATATATATATTTTTCCATATCAGAAGCATGGAAAAAAACGTTTCACAAAACGCTATAGCTAACTGCTTTAAACATGCTGGTTTTAAAGACCTCTTGAAAATAACCTCAGAAGATGTGACTGATGAATGATGGAGAGGACAATATTTCTCTTGCTCAATTAGCCTAAAATTTACGACCTGCTTTATCGACTACTGAAGCAGCAGAATTCATTGATGTAGATAACTCTATTGCAATTTGCGCACGTGCTACGGAAGATGATCTCGTACGAAATGTTCGAGAGGAAGATGACGAACAGAAAGACTCTGAAGAACAATTTACTGTACCAATTTTGAATGATGGTCTCAATGCTGTTAGTGTATTAAGAAAAAATGTTCTTTTTAATGAACAGTTCCACATCCACAGCAATTATGACGATACGTTAGTTAAAATCCAAAGTGTTCCAAACAGACAAAAATTACAGATTTTATGCTCATAGAAATATAATATGCATTGTACTTATGTGTAATAAACAAAATGTAGTTGAATGAATATATTTTTCCAATAATTCCCTATTGATTTGTTTGTACTTGTACGATACACATTAAACATCACTGGTTGTTACGACTATCGGTTGTTACGACTGACTATGAGCAGTCCCTTCGATGTCATTATTACAGATCCAAGTATAAAACTATTTGATTTAATTAAAAACTCTTTATTAATAACTGACAGGAGCTACTAGTACGTTATTTTTATGAAGGCTCAATTATTTGTTCAGCTTGTATCCAATTTTCCTGATGTGATCTCCTATTCCCAGGGCCATCGGAGATCAGCTATCCCGCCAACTGATTGAGCTGAACTTAGTAAATGAACGTTGTAAAGACGATGAGGCTGAAGCTGCTAAAGAGTGTAAGGCTGTAGCACAAGAAGTAGATGTTCTCATGGATGGTCTGGTGACTGAGATCGCTGATAACTTCAATGTGTACTACAGTTGTAAGCAAGATAAGGTTTGTAGCACACTGTAGTATTGTCATATTGTATTGTCATTAAACCATCACATAAAAATGTTTGCTTCTGGTAAGTTTTTATGTCTTAGTACCTTCTTGCTCGCTACTGCTAAGGTTGCGATCGCAATCTCTTCATCCCATCTTAGACTATTAAACCAGGTTAGAAGCCTTTAAAAATAATAAAAAGTGAAAAAAAAAATAATAGTAGATTTACTATCGTAATATATATTTTAAAAAAACCATCGGAAAGTAAAAATTTCAACAAACAGAAAGCATACCAACTTTTTGAAAAAAGCTGATACATTGACAGGTGAATTTTCGATTGAACATTAGAGTGCTCTTTAAATATTTATTCAAAATAAGGTGAAAAAATAAATATTTCAAATCAAATAAATTACAGCGTATTTGGGACATAAAATAAGGTAAGTTTTCACAAAATATTTGGAAAAAAAATATGTTTCGTAAAAGATAAAAATAAAAAACCAAACACTTGGTTTATTGAATTATGCATATTAATTTTGAAGTAATGTGAAAGAATTGTAAATACAAAAGTTTTAGATCTTTTTACTACCAACAACTTTGCCATCTAACTTTTTTGCATAGGACTTTTAGTTTTGCCGGAAATCGAGATAAACCGTTTTATACCCTTAAAAACTAACCCCCTTCCCCTTCCCGACCTCAGATCGCCCGTTAGTTATTTTTCCTTAAATTTTTAAAATATTCTCCTTTTCCAATGAGTTTCATCCTACTATTATTTTTTTTTGATTTAAAAAATTATCGACCCTTGTCTATTATATTATGTTCAATTCACTATAATATAAGTGCGGTTTATGTTTTTCCTCATATTTTGATTTATGAAGTAAACTGCCAAACTAATTTGACAAATTTGTAACCATATAAGACTCATCTCTCAAACAAATAAATATTTTTTCTGCTGTCTCTGAAAAAACTGGTTACAGAAATAAACAAATTTAGGTACCTTCTTCGTTTTGAAAAATTCGGTAAATAATAATGGACCTTTCCAACAATCAGGTACACGTGAAAACCAGTCTTCTTAAACAATATGAATCAAACTCTCGTTAGTTTTCTAAATAAAATTTTTCACTTCATTTCAGGAGATATCAAAACGTTTCATCACATTCAGTCCTCTAGAGAAGTACAGACACTTGCAAGCTTTACTACGTTCACATCACGAGCTCTATGCGTCTAAACAGTTTAGTAATGCACCAAATGCTATCACCGATCAGCTATGGACTGCAGTCGCGGAGGCTAAGGAAATGGAGCACAGGTAATTGATTCAGCAAGTGTGAAAGTAAAAAAAATTGGTAAAATTTGTTTTCATTACCAGTATGTATATTGGGGCCCAACAGAAAGAAGAAATTCTTGATTTTTATGTAACAACTTTCACTATGGGACCAACTCCGAATTCGGGGAAAAAAAACATATTTAATGTTATATATTTTTGTTATTGTTTTCTTATATACATTTAAATTATAACTTGTAAATGTAAATTAACTTATTAAAGTTAAAAAACTTATAAAGGCTATTTTATCATACAAGCGCACTATGTAAGCTTTTCGTAACGGAAACTTATTACTTACTTACCTGCCGAATGGTCTTGCGCGTGACGATGGATAAAGACCTGACGGAATGACGCTTGCGCCTTAGAAGTTGGGTAGGCCTCTTGTGTGGGGCGCGACATGCGTTGACACATTGGCGCCACCTCATCCTGCTTTGACACAGAGTAGGGCTGGAGCGGCGGCTTGTATAGCCAAATAGCACAAGCGGCGAAAATATGCTAGCCTCGGTAGAGATATTTGAGCCATGTTTTGTTGTAGTCATTTTGTTCATGTTAATAAAGGCACTTGCTTCTAAACTTATGTATTAATGTAGTCCATTAACAGAATTTTCTTACAGTCACCACAACATCAACCAATAACCTCAATTTTATTATTAGTGATTTTTGAGTCTATTTTGCGAATCTTATTGTTGCGGTGATTCGTCGATTTTAGTTTTCGATTTTAGTGTATATGCTTTCAATGTTTTCAGATTGTCAGACGCAGCTCTGGTCTACGTCAAATCAAAGGCCGAGTTAAGCGGTGAACAAGCTAAACTTTCCCTAGTTACCAAATACAGATCCATCCACCCGAGCCAGGTGACAGCTTGCCTGCTCGAAGCTCGCAGTGCCATGGACCTGTTGGAACATGAAGAGAATCTGGTAGATGAAGAGGTCAGGAATGCTGTAAAGGAATTGGTGAAAGGTCGTACGGAATTGGCAGTGGAAAGCGCTATGTCTGCGGTTTTGGGAGTTAGACAGTAAGCTCTGGTTTTTACTTTTTTGCAAAATTAAGTATCGATTTATTTTTTAAATTGAATATAATAAAGTTTCAAACTTTGAATACTTACACCCGTTTGACCCCCTTAGGGGACGAATCTATAAAAATCCTTTCTTGATATCACCTCTACTCATACTCACTATAAGTTTTATGTCTAGGTTTAGGTTCTGCATTGATCATGACCTGTGAGTTAGTCAGTACTTACTGTTTTTATAAGAATATAGAAAAACATTATAGTCTCAGTCTCGAGGGTTTATTAGAAGGACACTTATGGCGCTACGAGTAGATGTTAAATTTACCTTATAGTCATTAATACTCAGTGTGTTATTATTTATTTAATGAAGAATAAGAAATATTTATGGGCATTTAAATAACGTTCGTGACAGGCAAGTCTTGTTACATTTGAATTAATAATTACTTAACAAATTAGACATAAAACACTAATTAAATACTTTTATGGTTCTTATAACATAAAATATATTTATTTTATGTTATACAGGGCTATCGGCTAGGGGTGTACTAAGGCGAAAGAGAGTCACTGTACCTATCCTAAGGAACAACATGTACTATGGGACCAACTCTGAATTCGAGAGAGAAAAAAACAGCTGTTTCGTACATTTTGTCGACGACCGATCAATTTTTTGTGTGGAACAGCTGACTTTTTTTGGACCCATAGTGAAAGTTGTTCCTTAGGATGTGTATAGTTACCACCTTTCGGCTTAGTACACACCTAGCCGATAACCCTGTATATTTACATTGTGATTTATTTCTTTACTTATTAGTAACATTTTGTGATGATTGTTCGTTACACAAGAACGATGATTCCACAAGCTGCATTGACATATATTCACGGAGTTTATAAAAAGGATTTCTTTTGAAAAAATATTTTAATTTTTGTTTGAATATTTTAAAATTGAGTTCCGTAATGCTATCTGTTAATTTATTGTACATTAATATTTTGGTGTAAAATTCCTGTCTTAATAGTTCACTCATATCACAAATCATTCACGAATCAATTGTACAGACTCGCTCATTGAATTTCTTATGCGTTTTGATCAAATTAATTTAATTCTTAATAAAATTTCAGTCAGATCCTATCGTCTCTGACTCACTTGACAGACGTGTGGCGTGAAGCGTACGCGTTAGACAGCGTATTGTACTATTCTTTACGTCACGAACTCAGGACTTTGGAGGAGTTTGTTCAGTTCGCGACAGAACTGAGGCAGTATGCTGTAGACGAAGCTAACGCTGTTGCTGTTAGGATGGTAAGTAATTAAGAGTATCACCGAACCTTCACTGTTTTCGTGTTTCTGATAGAATTTTTGTTCCTCTTTTCACTACCTAAATTTTTTTTTTCTCTTTTTTTCTTCTTTTTCTTTTACTTCTTTACTTTTTTTACTTTACATTGAAACGTATTTTTTTTGCTATTGGTGTCAATCGCTTTACTATGGTGAGTTTTATGCCTACACGTTTTACTGTATTGAAAAAAGTTATTGAATTCTGCATAATAAAGGCATTTAATAGACATCGTATCATCGCAAAAATATGACTGATTAGTAAGCTTGTAACTTTAAAGTGATATAAAAGACAGAACAAAATAAAACGGTAAAGTCTAGTAAATAATGTGTTAGCTAAATGAAAAAAAAAACTTATCTATACCCGTCTTAATTAGAAGGTTTAGTAGAGCCACATAATAAATAATAGATTAGAATACAATTAATAGATTAGAGCCTTCATTACTAAAATCACTGTGTTATAAACGTACGAAATCGCGAAGTAGTATACAGGGCTATAGGTTAGGGGTGGACTAAGCCTAAAGGTGGTCACTATACTCATCCTTAGTAACAACTTTTACTATGGGACCAACTCTAAATTCGAGAAAAAACAATCAGCCGTTTCATACATTTTCTCGACGACCGATCAACTTTTTCTATGGAACAGCTGTTTATTTTTCTCTAATTCAGAGTTGGTTCCATAGTGAAAGTTGTTCCTTAGGATGAGTATAGCGACTCCCTTTCGGCTTAATACACCCTTAGCCGATAACCCGGTATAATAACAATGTCCATGTTAGCTCTCATCGTAATATAACTTAATAATAACTGAATATTTGTCTAAACGTTATGTTATTTTAAAGTTTTTTAAGGCGTTCTTAGCCTATAAATAACCTAAAGTATGTCCAGATTGTCAGTCAGTTAATACGCCGAGTGCTACATGTAACTATGTTAATATTATTAATAAAGCACTTTATGAATAAAATCAATAGAATAGATTAGATAATCTGGATTACAATGAAATTAGAAGTAACAATATAACAAATAGATTTTTTTTCTGACAGCTGAGATGCTGACGTTTTACTACCGCAGTTGCCAAAAAAATTGTTGGAGTCTTTGAAAAATATTATAATAATATAGAATTTTTTCATTTATTTCCATTTAATAAGAAAACATCTTGACAGAGTTTGATCAAGTTGAAATTAGACCACTTTCCTAGTATTTCATACAAAGATTTTCTTTTCTAATAAGTTCAGCTGTCTCCGAGTAATAAGTAAACATACATTGAAAATAAAATATACCCATCGAATTTAGTACTAACTCCTTTTTGGAATGTCGGTAAAGAAAAGAGCAGTTCCTCAATTCGGTGGCATTTTTTTTCTTGTTTGATTTATTTAAGAAACCGCTGTTTTATTCGAAATTGTACCTCCTCATAGTACCTTCTAGTACACTTTTAAGATGGTCCATCAAATGTGAATTTTGTCAAAATCTGTTTAATAATTTGGTTTATGTAACCATATTGTATTCGCCGTCTCGCTCGCACTTTTATCCTATTTTAAATATAAATCCATTGTAATAAAATATGTTAAAGCAAAAACATGTCTGTCGAAATTTTACTTGTAGAGTAGAGAGATGCTATTGTCTATGATTATATTCTTTTTCAGGATTCCATGAACAAAATAATCCTGGATATTGCAAGCGCTCAAAATTTGGAAAACACCAATCCAGTATTACAACTGCTATTCAATATACTGGGTGTGGGTGACGAGACAGATCCATCTATTCTGGTCAGGGTGTATGACGATTTGAGAAGAAATTTAAAAGAGTTGAAAGAAAGCGCTCAAGAAGGGTTCAGGAGAAAAGAGAATGCTATTGTTGAATTGTAAGTACCTTTTTTTTATCCTACACAGCTAGGCATTTGACCACAAGTTCGCACGAGCACGGAAGTCAGCGATAC
Source organism: Ligdia adustata (assembly GCA_947049295.1). Lineage (NCBI taxonomy): Eukaryota > Metazoa > Arthropoda > Insecta > Lepidoptera > Geometridae > Ligdia > Ligdia adustata. The sequence goes on from OX346229.1 coordinate 10,712,296, forward strand.
TGTAGCCCTAGATCGAGCATGCCTAGTCTAGAATACACTGCCTACCTATAAGTAGAAGTAGTATATATTTAACTAACTAGCTACGCCCGGCTAAGTTCCCCCTCATTAATTCAGGATAAAAACTAGCCTATGTGTTTATCCAGGGTCTAAGCTATCTCCGTACCAAATTTCATCCAAATCGGTTCAGCAGTTTTTGCGTGAATGAGTAAAATCCATAAATTCTCACAAACTTTCGCTTTTATAATGTTAGTAGGATAGTAGGATCATTGAATTCGGGGACCATCAAAAATTCGCTTAAAAAAAAGATCCACGTAAGGAAAATAAATCTACTTGACGCTTCGCTCGCTAGTTCAATTAATATTTAAGTACCTACTAAATTAGAAGAGACTCCTGCATATAAAACAATAGATCATTAGCGGACCTAGCGAACTTCGTACCGCCTAATAGTCGATTAATGACCTCGTCAGTGACGTAAGCTGGAGCTTTTTTGTAGATAGTGAAATGTTCTATAATATTGTAGAATATTAATTTGTTCTATCTTTAATACTTACGCAGCGTATGCGGTGAAAGACATTTTATGGCTAACTTGTTTACTCTTTGGCTTCGTTTTAGTAAGGATCTCGAATTGTTTCTAGTTATAAATATAGCCTGTTACTCCTGGGTAATGTGGCTTTCTAACCGCGAAAGATTCTTTGAAATCGATCGAGTAGTTTTTCAGATTTTTCGTTACTCAAATCTTTCGTCCAAAATATTCCGTCTTAACAATACTCGATAAAATTTTACAGAAAAAACTCAGCCATTCTCTTACGTGGTTACGTGTGGAGCGGATGTACTAAGCGAGCCCACTGCTGGGACTCGATAGTGGGCTCTCTGTCACACTCGCACAAGCACCGCATGGAAGAAGTAGACAGAAGGATACACGACGCCGCCGATATGTTCACTCGAGTAAAGGTATGCTTACTAATATTTCTGGTATTTGAAAACAAACCTCATCGAAATATAAATTAGAAAAAAAAATACAGCTGTTCCCAATGACAATGACAATAATATTTTTGTAGTGTAGACCAATGAGGTAAACACTAAGTTGGATTTTCTAAGTCAATGACGATGACAGGTGACGTTTTGACATTTGTTATGTCTTTCTTTTGTTATATGGCACCATACGATTTGTATATTTGCCAGCGTTAAGTTTATCAATTTTCAAGTTATTATTCAATTAAGTTAAGGCAAATAAATTGACGACATTAATTCTAATTTTTGACCCCCATTTTTTATATAGTGACCCCCATAATAATTAGTTTTTGTTCTTTGTTTGTTATTTTTTATTCGAGCTTTGTACGAGAATAACATTTTTCGAACTTTACTTAGATTTTCAAAAATCTCCAGTAACATATTTATAACATTCTGAGTAAAATAAATAAAAGGGATACATTATTTTCACTTGATCTTTCCATTATGCTAATAAAAATGGGGGTTCAATAAATTTTAAATGTTGTCAATTAGAGATTTCTCGCGAACACGAAAACCAGGTCATTCCGTCTTTATATTGCTTGTCCACACTTGTAATCATATACAAGGCATTAATGATGAATTTGTATAGTAAGATATCGGGTGTATTTTTTTTCGTCAAACGCGCGATTGCTTACCCGATAGCGTGTAGCACCAGGCAACGATCGCGCCGCGATGGCTTGGCACGTTGCCATTTTTTTAAAATTTTGTTTATATTCAAAATATTTTAAGATTCTTTGTAGGGTAATGGGCCAGTCTCAAACATCACCAAGTATCACCAAAAAAGAGGGGTAAAAATGCTAAAAAAACATAACGTGATTAATAGACGCCCCCTTAACCGTTTAGTATTTACTATGTCAAACGACATGACATATACTAAAAGTGTGAATTTCCCGATTTCAGAATGGTGATAAGCAGAAATTGAGAAAACTTTGGCAATGGTTCCTCACGGACCCCGCAAAGTTCCAAGCCGCATTGAATATATGCTATTAAGTAATTTTATCACAATTAATTGTTCAAAAACTCGATTTTTAGGAATACATCGTGTAACCGAATTTTGTGATAAGACTGAAGTGTCGTAGGCCTACCCATCTTAATTTTTTTTTGTATAATTTGTTCTTTTACAATAAAAAAGTGATTACTAACTTTCATTCTATTGTGTATCTTAAAAATAATAAAATACCATAAAATAATTAAATCCATGTATTTTCATTTAAAAAAATTACATCAATTGCATAAAATTTATCTAAATCAATAAATAACTAAATCACAAATTTATTATGTATTCGTAGATATACGAGTACGATCTTTAGCGATTTGTAAACGTGAATTGTCAGTCCGTCTCTTTTTTACAAATAGCAAGTGACAGAGATAGATATATCTTTATCGCTTCTTATTCTTATTAACGTATCGCTTAAGATCACCGTCGTCTATATCCCTCAATAAACTTATACAATTAAAACTAGATTAACATAATTCTTATTAATTTATATTTACAGAAAAATCTTATCTTCATAAGACTCGGTTCAAATAGATCTCAAAAATTAGGTCTTGTATAAATTTCATCAAAATCAGTTCAGTAGTTTATTTTACGAAGAGAATAAGTGAAAAAAAAATCTTTCCAAATTACAGTCGGTTCTTCTTTTTAGGGTTTGTACAAGGAACCATTATAGAAAATTCACTTTCAGTTAATAATTTGCGTAAAGATTTTATTTTTGGCATTATTCGAGTAAAATGAAAATGATTTTGTATTTCAAGTGTGGTTACCATACGTATAAAGAAGCGATGAATTTTTTTACTCAACCATATTGTGTGGACCTAAAGGGTCTTTTGAAATTAAGGTGAGTTTTTTTTTATCCTACATATGCTAGGCATTAGAGCACTAGTTCGCACGACCACGGAAGTCAGCGACACTGTAGCCCTAGATGAATACACTGGCTCTCAAGGAAGGCTGCCGGTGCACACCGTTAGGTGCTTGGCGACAGATTTGGTTTGGCTTCGACAGTGGTTTGCGAGTTGGTACCCCTCGTAATGTAAACTCTAATAACCTTTTTTATACCGTAATCCATTCCAAAAAAAACCCTTGAGAAGAAAAATTTGAGCTTACATGGACATTACGGTTTTGAGTGAATTAAAAAGAAGTAACGGAATTAAGTATGATGTCAAAATAATTGTTTGAAAATACGCTCGATATAATGAAACGAAACCCTACCATTACTGGTGAGAAAAAGGAAAAAAAAATACTTAAGGGGTTTTAGTCTACCCACCAAAGAAAACCCATTGCAGAACAAAAATATTAAAAAAAAAATTTACTTCTCCATACAAAAATAGGTTACTTGATCGGCCAAGTTGTATAGAGGATGCATTTTTTTTTAATTTTGTCTTTTTTTTCTGTAATGACTCACCTTGATGTGTAGACTAACACCCTTAAGTATTATCACACGTTTCTGTTGCACGTTGTAGGTATATAATTTTTTTTAGACAATATGTTTCAATAATGTATGGAGCCTCGGCCAGGACGGTGCACATCATACCATAAATATTTTAGGGATTATTGATCCTTAATCTATCAACCAAATTTAAAATAACGTAACTTATCATAGAGTATAAAATTAATTTATAATCAACATATTTCCACCTTATTTACGCAAAAAGGCGACTTCTCGTTTTGATGTGTCAATTTTGACATCTGTGACGGATGGTATAATGGATAGACCAATGTGACCACTGGATTTAACCTAGGATATAAAAATCTCCCAGGGATGCCGTAATTCTAATACAATTCACAGAATTTAGATATTTTTGTACACCGTCCTGGCCGAAAATGAAACAAGGCCTTTATATAAATTCGATTATTCATTAATTCATTATCAGCTGCATTTACTGCTGTCAGTCCCACGTAGGTCTAGGCGGTTTCCTCATGAAGGTATCTTCGGGTGCTATGTGTATAGGATTGCTGAAGTCTACTTCAATGTGTTCCGGAATGGCGTCCATGTATGTCACGTGCTCGTTTACATTATCTGTAAATTAATCATGAATTAATCTTACAGTTAACAAGTAAAATGAATCAGATCAGTTGAATTCAAGATTGTAAAATCTGTCGCCAAGCATCTAACGGTGTGTTACGGCAGTCTTCCTTGAGAGCCAGTGTATTCCAGACTAGGCATGCTACATTTAGGGCTACAGTATCGCTGACTTGTGGTCCAATGCCTAGCTGTGTAGGATAAAAAAAGACTAAATACTCACTAGTAAGATTAAGCCTAGCGATGATATCGTCCAAGTGTCTATCAGGCAACGTCGCAGTAACTCTGTGCTTTTCGCGCGTGAGGCTGCGTCGGCGCCTGTGTCTGGATGACCACGTCTTGCTGTGTCTTCCTAGCAGTGGCAGCGTGAACACTGACTCAGATAGCGGGGTGTTATCGGGACCGAACTCCTAGGGAATTTTTCAAAAGTATATTTCAATCAAAAGGTCGTTTTTCGAGTGGCCCAAATTCGAACAAGCCCTGTGGAATTCGTGTTTTCGTGTGATGTTTTAATCATTGAGTTCCGCGAGCAAACACGATCTTTTTGTAGTAGTGTAAAGAAAGGTAAAAGAAATTACCCGTTGTCACTCTAGTGTGGCAAAGCAATTTGGCAAGAGTCCGCCATTGGACTGTAATAGGCTTATGATATTTCAATAGCAAAAACGACAAGTAAATTATAATAATTTTTTTTGTATCCGCTTGCCTTCACCCCAATTTCCCCTCTCTTTGAAAGAAATACCCCCAAATATCGAATATTCCTGACTACTGAAAAATTCGTAGAACTCACACACCAAGTTTGGTTTAGATTGAATTTGGTTGGAATCTACGACCAGACCAAAAGCAGTTTTTTAGTAACTTTAGCGGATCATAGCATTCACACTAATATTATATAGGCAAAAGTTTGACTGTGAGGAGTATGTGTGAGTATGTTTGTTACTCCTTCACATTTGAGCGTGAACGGATTTATTTATTTGTTCATTTAATAATAGTCGAGCAGCTTAAAACTGCCTGTACCATATTGTGTTGAATTCATTCATTGAATGAAATTTGGCACTAATATTATTTTGATCCGCGAAAAATAGAGTGAGCAGTAAAACCACGGGTGCAGCCTGTTAAAAATAGAATGAAGTCCTCAATATCTCACCAAGCACTTCCCGCTAACGCAATAAGAGTCGTTCCTGGTCCCGCACGCAGTCCCGAGCGGGAACCAACCCTCCTGTCCGTTCACTAAGTAGAACCTGTGTGGGACACGCTCGTCTTGACACGCTATGCGACACGGCCGGTCGGGGTCCTCTGAAATAATTATATGAAATATGAAATGTATGAACTGATAAGAATACTCCAAGATCTGACCATAGCTAGCCTCAAGGTTGGACTGATGATGAATCGGTCGAAGACACAAGTCATGTAAGTACCTAAGTAAGTTTTATTGTTACTGATATAGAAGTCAATTAAGAATTTCTAAAATCAAATCAATGGAACGCAGCATTCTTGGATTTAAAAGGACAGATAGAGTACGAAACACCACGCTGCGTTCTTTCCCAGGTGTTGTTGATGTTGGCCAAAAAGCTGCACTATTAAAATGGGTGTGGACGTGACATCTCATGCTGATGCATCCCTACAGGTGGGCCAAAATCGTGACACAGTGGAAGCCTGATGGGCTACGCAGCCGAGATAGGGCTAGAAAACGCTGGTGTTGGTCGCGATCTTCAACTTTTTAAAAAAGATTGGCGGGAAGTGGTAGAAAAAAGAGAAATGTGGAGACCTTCGCCTAAGAGAGAAAAGTATAGGTAAAAAAAATATGATAGGTATTTATATATACGAAATGTCTTCTCATCTTTAATCACAACTGTCTATAACACGAAGTTGTAATCGGAGAATGACGTCAATTAGATGTGTTGACGTCACGGAAGTCCAACGCTGGTTGTTACCAACCAGCATTACCTACGTTGAGTTGAGGCTGGTTTGTGACAGAAATCAGTTATTAAGTTTAGTTTGATTTTTGAGATTGTGTGTCATATGGATTGTTCCTTTCTGTTACAAATAAATATTTATCTATAACGGGTAATAGAAAATGACAATACTTAAGGGAACACCCTTAAGTAGAAGGGTATACTAACAAGTCTACCCTTCAAAATGAACCGAGAAAAAAATGTTGCGTCCTCTATACAACGTGACCAATCTTTGTATGGAGAAGCTAATATTTTTTTCTCGAATTGTGCAAAATTTTCTTTTACAATGGGTTCACCTTGATTATTAGAATAACTTCCTTGAGTATTGTCACGCATTTTTGTTACACGTTGTTTTTTTAGCAAATTGCTTGCTATAGACTTTTTTCATACCATAAGTAGGTATACCATAATATGTCCCATCAATGTTCAGCTAAATCACAGTTCAGTATTTATTAATTTTCTGTTGAGCAACAAGTTTTCTTGAACTCACCCAAAACCGGCGATATTTGCATGCCCAGTCCGGACAGTCTTCTAACTCTCTCCTTGTACTTGCTGCAAACCATCGTTGCATACTGGTACGGGGACTTGCGTTGAATGCAACCCTGGAAATGTACACAAGCAATACTTATTTAAAAGGTGATAACTGACGGTAGGCGCTGAAATACTTTTCCGCGCGCACCAGCCTCACCGCATTTAAAACGCATATTTTTCTACTTAATTTACTTTGTCATAATGAATGTAACATAATATCAACACTGAATGACAGAAAAAAATGTTAGCTGTTTCATACATTTTGTTGCCGACCGATCAACTTTTGTATGGAACAGCTGTTTTTTTTCTTGAATTCATTGTTGATCCCTTATTGAAAGTTGTTCTTTAGGATGAGTATAGTAACTCCCTTTCGACTTAGTACACCCCTAACCGATAACCCCATATAGTGTCATGATGTAAGTTTAGCATAATAGTTTTTTAGCATAATGTGTTTTAAGCATAACAATATATTGTACAACATTCAATTCGACTATTGATGAGACGCATTAGATAATAGATTAATTTTTTTCCAAAAATTTTTCATCATAAGCTAAACGACACTGTTTCTAATATGGTGCATAGTTTAAATACCTACGCATTTCGAGTTGTGACTATAGGTTTAGGCGCGGCGGGGTGGCCTTTAGCATAAGTCGCGAAAATATTTATTTTATATTTTAGGTATTGTGTGCCTTTAAACATTATGCTGAGATAATTATCATTGTGTTATACAAAGTTATGCTAGTAAAAATTATGCGAAAACAGTTATGCGTTTAGCTGTTATGGGAAATTATTATTAGTAATAAAACGTTATATGCCTACTTAAATTAGAACTAAAATATACCACTACTTTTTTTAAATGAACTTAATTTTAACACGTTATATATACTTATACATCTTAAATACGCTGTCCGTAATGTTTTTTTATGCCATACAGCTGAAGTTACGACAGGTTAAAAATTACAAGTATCCTGCCAAAAATGTTAAACACCCATAGTGTCTACGATCTACTAATGTTACGTCACCTATCAATAAACAATACCTCTCTTACACCTGCATACGTATATCCCTTTCACTCTTACAACACTACATAAGCAGGATTATTAAATTTGTACATTATTTGGCAGCGCGCTGCGAGCCGTATGAACCTGTGTTAACGAATACCGCTGCCGAAAGCGGACAGGTTAAACACTATCAAGTATTGTAAATGATGTGATCGTTTATATACTTATTGTGTTCCAGAAACAATACTGCTGTAATTAATGCTGAAGTTGTATGTCTCAACGATTTAACAAACATTTCGATAGTAACTTTCTCTTCATGCTTTTACGAGCTTGGCATTGACAAAGATATTTACACTTACAGGTATTTTATTAATTGATCGTAATGTCCACCTCCATTGTCAATACACACTCTAGCACGTCGGTTGGTTGTTCTTATTGGTTGTTCTAACGAACCACTTTAGTTCACTTCACATCTCATTGCTTAAAAAGCGTCTATGATGATTCGACAGAGTCCAGTTCGACAAAATAAACACGGTGTTTAATTTCACTCCGCAAGTAAAAATTCAGAGGCGTTAAGTCCACTCTTGTGTGAATTAGTGAGCATTTTACTGATATACGCCATGATGAAAAAATCCGGTAGACAGCAGCGTACGTCCTTGACCGTGACATACTTGAATGAATGAATGAATGAATAAACTCTTTATTGCAGACACACAAATATCAAATATACAGGAAAAAATCTTACATCTAGTGCCACAAGTGGCGGCCTTATTGCTAAAAGCGATCTCTTCCAGGCAACCTTAGGATGGAGATAATTTGCAAAATAAATATAGTACAGGACGGGGTATACAATAAAGAATATAAAAATGTGTAAGACTAAAAATAAACGATTAACAGCAGAAGAGAGAGAAAAAACAAAAAATAAATAAATACAGACAGCAGAAAACAGACAATCTTTGCTTAGCTAAATAGAACTTCTTCACCTTATTTTAAAAATAGCGAGTGATGATGCTTTTTTGATGTCTGTAGGTAAGGCGTTCCAGAGCATAACTGATCGAACAGCAAAAGAGTTTTTGAAAAAAGTTTTACAGTGAGTTGGCATTTTGAGAGCAAGATTTTCCGATGACCGAAGAGGCAGGGTGTCGGAATCGTGCAAATAAGAAACACAATCTTTTAAATAACGTGGTGTTTTGGGATTGAATAGAATATTATAGGTAAGAGAGAGGATGTGAGCATTCCGACGAAGCCGAATTGGCAGCCACTTGAGCTTAGTACGAAACTGAGAGATGTGATCATATTTGCGTAAACCAAATATAAATCTGATACAGAAATTTTAAAGCCGCTCAAGCTTGACTAGCTGGTCCTCTCGAAGATCTAAGTAGCAGGCGTCAGCGTAGTCTAAGATGGGAAGGAGGAGAGATTGTGCGAGCGCAACCTTAGTAGCAGTGGGCAAGAAGTTACGAAGACGTTTCAGAGATGCACCAGAAGCAAACATTTTACAGCTGATGGTTTGCAATTGGACCTCCCAGCTAAGAGTTTGGTCTATCATAATACCCAGGTTCTTGACTGAGTCACTATAAGGTATAACAACCCCATTAAAAATTACCTGCGGAAGTGTTTCCCAATCAATTTTGGAGAGCATGCGAGAACTACCAACGATAATGGCTTGCGTTTTAGACGGATTTACAGTCAAGCCAAAAATTTTGCACCACTCACTGATTCTAGCTAAATCATCATTTGTAACGGCTATGGCAGAACTGAGCTGATTGAAAGGGGCTTGTGAGTAAATTTGTAGATCGTCTGCATATTTTTGGTAGGAAGAAGAAATCACTTGAGATATGGAATTAATAAAAATTGCGAAGAGGAGAGGAGATAATACGCCGCCTTGTGGTACGCCATCTGACATGTTACACCATGAAGTAAACGTGTCTTCAAGGCGAACACGCTGCCGACTTCCAAACAGATAACTGAGAAACCAATCAATCACCGATGGAGATATGTTAATAGAACGAAGTATTGCAAAAAGGATATCAAAATTGACGGTGTTGAAAGCATTACTGAAGTCTAACAGAGTTAGAACAGTAAGCTTACCGTCATCCATACCCTTACGCATATCATCAGTGATCTTGATAAGAGCAGTCACTGTGCTGTGCCCAGGACGGAAACCAGATTGGAGAGGATTTAAAAAGTCGTGTCTGTTGAGGAAAAAATTAAGCTGTCTGTGGACAAGACGCTCAAGTACTTTGGATAGGAAAGGTAGAATAGAAATAGGGTCTATATTCAGAGAAAGATTTAGGATTGGGTTTCTTTGGTAAAGGAATGATCTGTGCATCTTTCCAGATCGCAGACATACTTCCTACTGCCTGACCCAATTTCGTTTTTCTCTCGGCGCGGGCGCTTCTTATCCTTTGATATCTTCAGTCGCACGCGTAAACTGCGGCCTTCCGCAACATGTGGAGGGCTACATTGTTTATGAATGAGTTTATTCCGCTTTTCGCTTAAATGATTGTGGGTGATAAATAATTACCAAAGTTACGATATAATTTTTTCAACCCATATTTTCAGTTATTTTCTTCATAAATGTGTTCAGTATCGGAAATAGATAACGCTGTTAAAATTTTGTTAATTTAAAAAAAGTAGTGGCGTAGACTCCTTTCACCTCCACCCCACCCCACCGCACCGATATGTAGTGGTAGTGACAACCACTAGTGGGGGACATACTGACCAGTTCGTTCCTAGCGACGTCAGCGCGGCACAGCTGTATGGTGGTAGTGGGTCGACTGGCCGCGCGCACCAGCCTCACTCCCACCCCACCTGATATGCAGTGGTAGTGACAACCACTAGTGGGCCGCCATTGTGACCCGACCGCACGACGCCACGATGATTTAGTTCTGGAAGCAAAGTATCTTACATAAAAACGGGAACTTTTGGTAAAAGTCTGTATCAATATTCTTTACATAAAAACAATCTAGACAATCTATGTAGCTATGGTAATTTTTTAAAGTAGGTAGAAAGCAGATGTTAGTGCATAAATTAAAAAATTGTACATAACTAGGAAATAAAGACAGCTATAGAACGCCAACTTGTCTATACAAAAGATATAGCCTTTTCTACCTTTCAATGTTGTCCGATTTCAGTGGTTTTTTTCACATAGCTAACATATAGTTAACTAGGCTTTACCATGTTTTTTTTCTGTCTTTTTATATCACTTTAAAGTTACAAGCTTCCTAAGCAGTCATATTTTTGCGCTGAGACAATGCCTATTAAAAGATTTTGTTATGCAGAGTTCAATAACTTTTATCAAAATAATAAAATGTGTAGACCTAAATAAAATACACCATAGTGAAGCGATTGATACCAATAATAAAAAAATACGTTACAATTAACGGGGTGAAAAGAGGAAGGCCCCGGAACGAAAACAGTGAAGGTTTGGGATCACCAACCCTTCACTGTTTTCGTTCCGGGGCTCTTATGTACTCTTAATAAATCTAAAAGTTCTTACGAAGTAGCTTGCGTGTGTGGAGTGGCTGTTTGTAACTGCAACGCTTCCCATTCACAGTCTGATTGTTTCAGAGAAAATTCTGCATCAGGACTCGAAGAGCAGCTGAATTTCTGGAAATAGGTACATCATTTAATTTTTTTAAACCTTTACTACCATTTTTCTTTTACTGTGCAGGCTATCACTTTATGGAATGCACTGTCATCGTCTATTAGGCAGGCTAAATCCCTTTCTATATTTCAGGACTTGGTATTCAGTAATTATTTCTTCTACTATAAATAGGTATAAGTATATTTACAACATTATTTATTTAACAGGTATACATTCTTATAGCTGATATCTTATTAGTTAGTTTGTTTCATGTATAGTAAGTATGATTTGTCTTGCTGTATCTTTTTATATTTTGTTTGGTGTGCAATAAAGCTATATTCATTCCTTTCATTTAATTGTGCAGTTCAGTGCAAGATATTCGTATCGTAATATGAGTGGTGTAGTACCTGACAGTGTCCCGCGATGCAAAAGGCGGGCGCGGCGCGCGAGCACGCGGTCCCGTCCGGCAGCGTCCAGCCGCGCGACTTGTAGCCGCCGCCGCGCGTATCGCACCACACCGCGCACAAGCTGCTCGACTCTGGAATACAAATTTACATGAATTACAGAAAGAATGAATGAATGAATGAAAGAAAGAATGAACAAAAGAATGAACGGACGAATTAATGTACGAATGACGAATGAATGATTCATTTCTCTGGAAGTTAGGTTACAAAACAGGTGTCATTGCATTAGTAATATAGCGATCTAACTTCTACCTACAAAGGTTACAGACTATCGGTCTTAATCTAATTAAGTATCTAACACACTTATATACATGGGTACCGTCATTGCTTTTACAGACTTCCCAAAGTACCTAGGAAGAGGTACTCAATTTGACTGGGTTTAATTTTTTTATCCTATACAAGTTCGCACGACAACGGAAGTCAGTGATACTGTAGCTCTAGAAGGAGCATGCTTAGTTTGGAATACGCTGGTTCTCGAGGAAGGCTGCCGGAACACTTGGCGCTTGGCGACAGATTTTACAATTGAGGGTGGTAGCTAGCCAGGCAAGCGATAGGAAACGCCCTTCCACCATGCTATAGTTTCCTCATGATGTTTTCCTTGACCGGTAGCTCAGGTTCTTTTTGCATGTTTCGTGGATATGTATTAGGATTAGGAAAAAATGCTCTACTTATTAGCTAATAAGCTCCGCTTATAAATTTAGATGAGTCATTTAAATGTTACGTCCACCAAGAGCTCCGAAAATAAACTACCTCCATACCATCAGAATCTATCCTCTGCAGTCCAGTGCCGATCAAGTCAGGGTCTACATCTCTCGCCCTCGAACAAATTTCGTCGGCAAATTCACGCACTGTCATCCGAGGCACGTTATTACACTGGAAAAGTTAAAAAAAAGTTGTCATAACACCGATATTTTATAAATCAATATTTAATGTTGGTAATGTTAAATATTATTAGTTTAAGAACACGTTACCTGCTGTGCATGACACGATTGGTACTTCTTGTCGTGGCCCACGCAGTAGTTATTGCCATTGCTGGTTCTGTAAACGTCAAAATTATTGTTTATTTTTATACGAATTTGAATGGTTTGATGAAATTAGATACATACTGAAACTACACATTTTTTATTGTTTCTCTAGCTGATGCACTTCGTAATTTGTATTACTTAAATATGTTAATATTCAAATTTGTGAACCTATTCAACTGCCAACCTAAAGATAAACACAGCAACAACATTGATTCATACTAAAGATGTTAATTGTTTTAGATTGTATTCTCTCATATTATAGTCCCATAAACTGAGTCTGGTTTTAAAATTAGATTAATTGAAAAATTTGCATCGACGTCTGACTAATTAATGCCGTTAATCACTTATTACCCGACTGCGTAAGATATGTAGTATGTATATATATTTCTTTGTCACATCCGAGCCTAAACGGTTTGTTGTATTTTCATGTAAGTGATGTCAATAGATTTGTCTTAGTCGTGAGAGTGACACTGGATATATCAAAATAAGAAAAATAGAAATTAAGGGTGATACACAGGTCTAAAGATTTAGCACTAATCACTTGTTTGCAAGACTTGTATGAGTTGTTGATATTTGCCAGGAGGATTATAGTTACCTTGTCCTCGTGCAGCGCCTGGTAGCTATCGCGACGCCGGCGGCCGCGGGCGCCAGGGTGTCATCCAGCAGGCAGGCGGAGGCACACTCCGACCACGGCGACCAGCGTCCCCAGGCGCCGCGCACCGCCGTGAACCCAGCACGCTCCACGCACTCGCCACCGCGGCAGTACTGGAAACCAACAAGTTTTTTTACAATTTGGGCATAAGAAAATCAACGCTTAACGATCGGTATATGACAAGTGGAGATACCGTCAGTAGTGGAATGAAGATGTGGAAATAAAATTCTAGCACAGAGAAGTGTGCGTTGGTTTTTTTGTTATAGAAGATTTACTCTCGTTTGACCACAGCTCGCCTGAAGTGAAGCGAAGATGCGGCCTAAGATCATTGAAATTGAAATTGCTTATTGGCCTTCTGTTATCTTGTAACATATGTTACATTAAGCAAGTCATTAGTTATTACAATTTAAGTTTCGTATGGTATTCAATCAAATATTAATTAAACATAGAATAAATAAAATCAAATTATTAGAAAATTGGAACAATACCTAAATAAATCTGGTAATAAGTAATTATAGTTACTGTTACATTATTATTATTATAATTATACTAGTAGTTATTATTACATGTCAATCATATTATATTACTTACATTTATTTCATTCAAGAAGGAAGATTCCGTTAATTGTAATGACATAAATTCTTTTAAAGAGTAAAATGGCGACGCCTCAAAGTAACATTTTAGTGTCTTTTTGAATTCATTGGCATGTAGCTTAGTTTATTGTAGGTAGAAGTTTATTAAATCTTATTATACAAGCCTTGTTTTTGTACCTTAGCAAGGCGTACTCAATTTGTCGTGGTTTTCTATAATGAAATATTTTTGCGATGTCTGTTTCAGATTGACCATCTCCTCATACACTTCCAATAAACTGTTATATACTCGTATGTACATTGATGTTACACTCATAATTTTGTGGTTTTGAAAATACTTTCTGGCTAATGATTAAGCATGCAAGGAAAAACCCAAGCACTCGTTGCTTGAAAAGTCCCAGATTATAGTTATCAGGAAATAGAGAAGCCCGCAGCGAGATCCAAAATCTGACAGTTCGCATAATAAATGTAGATACTAGTGGCATCTGCCCATATCTCTATGGTATTGATGAAAGCAGACCCTCTACTTACAAAATACTGATTTAACCAACCAACCAACCAACTATGAAGTTTGACCTTATCATTCTTACCATTTCTTCACCACATCTTGTCCCTTCCAAGGCTGGATGTGAAGTCCAGGTATACCTTTCTCTTTGACAATGGAGATCCCTGCAGATGTCTTCTAAATTCTGAGCTGCTGAGTGACGACTGCCTCGTCCATATTTCAGCATGCCTAGAGACAAACAGGTAAGACGGAATATTACCAAATATAGTTGGTTCTTTAAAACAAAAAAGATTATGCCTGATAATAAGATTTTATGGAACAAACAAATGGAAAGTCAACCGGAACCAAAACATATAATATTTAACTATAAGAACGAAAAGATCTTGGATGGGTCATTAAGATTCGGCAGGTACTATTTTTTATTATTCAACACAGCCAGGCATTTTATCAACAGATCGCATGAGCACGGAAATCAGCGATACTGTGCACCTAGATGGAGAACGCCTAAGAATCACTAGCTCTCAAAAAAGGCTACCGGAACACACCGTTAGATGCTTGGCGACAGATTTTAAAGCATGAGGGCGGTAACGACTCAAGCGAGCATTAGAAAACGCCGTACCACCATGCTATGGTTTCCTCACGATGTTTTCCTTCACCGGTAACCCAGGCTCACTTTTATGTATTTCGTGGAATCGAACCTCGTACCTCTCGCACGGAAACCGACGAAAACTATTTCATAAAGGATCACTAGGAAACGGTCATATTATACTAAAAACTAAAAGCACATTATAAGTATGAGCTGGCAGGAAGGATGGTTTCCTAAAAACGGAAAAATGATCCTATTTAAAATTGTAACTGGGAATTTAACATGCTTGGAGATTAAGGGGAGTTCTCGTATGAAATATTATTCGAAAATGGGTACAAATAGAAAGCATTTCACATCTCCGTAACTCGCTACAGGTTTTTTTTACTAAGAATCCTATACCTATAGAAAACTTCTATTATCTTGTAACTGGTGGTTTTAAAATGTTTTTTTTTTATTTTTCTCTCCAGTTTTGTAGAAGGGAGAAGCGTGTAAATACTTCATATTATATAATAAGGTAAAAGTAATTTGTCCAAAAATTTGTTGGTACTCACACTGCTGATCGGCGTCAAATCTCTCTCCTGGCAGTATTCCTTCCGCACTGTGATCCAACTGACCAGCTGAGTTGCCATGGTCTAGTAGGCACCGGGACTGCACCGTACTGTGAAATTTTTTTTTGACTTGTTTTATTTTCGACCAGGACGGCGTACGTCAAAAAATGTGTAAAGATGTGGTAAATACTATGAAACCTGCATCAGTTCCCTACTTCATTGAGTACAAACATATCTAAATTCTGCCAATTGTAGTGAAATTATGGCATCCCTCGAAGATTTCTGTATCCTAGGTTGACTCACTGTTGACTCCTATGGTTACATTGGTCTAAAAATTGTATTGCCCGAGACAAATGCACCACGAAAACGCGCAAATCGTCTTTTTGCGTACGTGTCGTAGAAATATTTTGATTCGAAATTAATTTTGTAGATTGCGATAATTTACGTTATTTTAAATTTGGTTGATAGATCAATAATTTGTAATCCGCAACGTATTTATGGTATCCTGACCGGAGCTGACCATTCATTTCTAAAACATGTCTTTTAAAGAAGTTTCAAACTATACCTTATTAAGATTTAATTATCCAAAAATCTTTTCTTAGTAAACCGCTACACCCTATAATAAATACACCCCATAGGTTTATCGCTATAAGCTCTACGTTGATTCCTAGCGAATATCGTTACTCATTTACAAATATAGATTTTCATAGATATTGGATCTGATTTTGCTTGATTTATAGTTTTACTTACTCAAGAAACTTCTGCAAGTAGTTCTTGCTGCAGTGAGACCAGGTAATCTTCCCGCTGCCGAGAGTAGGGCTCATGATGTACGCGCTTGGGTCACACCCGTTGTCTGCCAGCAACCCGTCATGCCTCATACCTAGGCTAGTTGACAAGATATTACATATTTAAAATTGCGAAGTTTATTTTTTATGCAGTTCTACTCTGTTCTATTACTTTACATACCGGAACCCAAGATTGAGCTTAGTTTGGAGCGCTTAAGCCTCGAGCAGAGGCAAGTTTAAGCAAAGCAAAAGAATCAGATTCTTTATATTAAGTAAGCCCTGCGTAGAGGTGCGTCCACCTCTAAGTTAGGATGTTGTTTTATGTCTTATACTCATGCAATATTTATATTTAAACCATTGTCCTTGAAATGGGAATCACCGACATGCCAAAGAATATTATTTTGATGATACAAGTATTTTTTGGAAATAAAGGGTGTTGTACATACTTATGTCCAATTTCATGAGCGACCACGTATACGCTTTCAAAATGACGTCCTTCATTGACTGTGCAACTGCTGGTTACAGTGCACATCCCAGCTACTGGCGCTAGACCTGGAAGCATAATGAACCTTACATCAAAGCTTTTAAAAGATCATTTCACATTAGCAATAGCAGCAGAAAATATTGTTCTCGTATCTCGGTTACATGAAAACCGCAATAAATCATCCTGAGAAATCGATGAAGATTAGTTTCTTAGTCCATTTGATTCAGACATTAGGAACGGTCGTTAAACATCATTTGCAACGAAAGCGTTTTGGATTACAATAATTTATGTAATGATCGTTGTGAAGCCATTGTCATCAAGATTTAATGAACACGTATCTGATAAAAAGATATGTAGTAAAAAGTGTGTTTCGTGAAGATATGGATATGTCTTACACAAAATTACTTTTAAAGAGAGGGTTGCCATGTTTTATCATCGTCTGCTATAAATTTTTATAATTTTTTTATTTTTATCCCTTTCACTGGTAGAGGATATGCGAAGATTTATACTGAAATAAAACCTTTATATGTTTATCATATATTTTTATTTGTTTATTAAAGTATAGTTTATATTTTTATCTTTTTGGAATATATAAAAAAAACATGATGGCAACATATATGCCACCATCAGTCTAGAGCTCAAAATTTTTAAATATAAGCAGAGCTTATTTGTCTGTTTGATGGTAATTTTTGAAGCAGGGTACGGCACACAATGGTACCAGACATTTATCACACTGTATCTTGGAACGGCGATTGTTTTGTGCATTGCTACACAAACGACATCTTCTGTATGTGGCTATTTCTACTGGCCAATGTTGACCCACTTCAGCAAATCGAATTTCTTCAGGCACGCCAAACACATTCTTTTGCCTAGATGTACTCGGCTGTGACTGTGCAGACTTACTTTTTTTAGAAGCGAACTTCGGCATGGAGGCAAAGGACCGTTTGCGAAATGTTGTATTTGCAACTAGTTCTCGTGACAACGTCAGTCGAAATTCTTTTTGTGTCATCGTCGAGTGGTTTCTTTTGTTTGAGACATATAAAATATATGCATTTGTTATAGCGGTGTCAACGAGGAAATAAAATATGCGTTTCCACCATTTCGAGCTCTTCCTTCCAATAGCATATGGGGTCCTTTTTTGGTCAAAGCGGTCTACCCCACCCATACGTTTTGTATATTCTAAAATTGACAGTGGACAAGCAAATGCTTTTTTAGAGCCATCATTCTGAGTTCTTCCACATGATGTCTTCTGCTTCGGATGAAATGCAGTGCTCAAAACACTTACCAATTTGTTATCTTTTCAAATAACAAACCCAACATTTTCTTTCACCCTCTATTTCCATTCTCCTCTTTTCAGCTTTTTTGTTTTTTGGTTTCTCATCTTTCACAGCCTTTGTTATTCTTTCATCAGTTTTTTTGTTACCAGTCACGTTGGGCTTTTTCACTAGTAGTGGCATATCTTGGCGATCATTTCGGACTGTGGCAGTGGCATATATACCATTATCATACAAGTTTTGTAGTAGAGCTGGACTGGAAAAAAAGTTGTCAAAAGCAATATGACCCATATAGTTTTCATTTATGAGTGACTGGCATAGTTTCATGACAACATTGCTGCCTAATCCTGATTCTACATTTTCTGTTTTCCCAGTGTAAACTTGAAACTGATACAAATAGCCAGTGAGGCTATCGGCCCTAGCCCAAACTTTGAAACCTCGTTTTATAGGTTTCATTGGCATATATTGCTTGAGAGTCGACCTTCCTTTGAATTTGATCATACATTCATCAATCGACTGAGAATGTGTGTTTTTGGCATTCATTTGGCATTTCATATTTATGTGTTCAAGAAGTGGTCGTATTTTATATAATTTGTCATGGTTATCATCAGTTCTGTTTGGCATTTTGGAATTATCATTGAGATGTAAATATTTCATAATTTTTTGAAATCTTTTCAAAGTCATTGTCTCGGCAATCTCAATGACATGCAGCAATGGGTCACTGGACCAATAGTCTTCTATGCAGGGCAGTTTGTGGATACCCATTTGAATTAGCAACCCCAGCAATGCCTTTATTTCCGCTGCCGACACCGGTTCCCAATTCTGATCTTGACATTGAGATGCATATAGGTTAGTTTGGTCTACAATCATGGCAATAGCTTCTGTGTCAAAGAACATTTAAAAAAATACAAGTGGCCTCGTCCTATTCGCTATATTACGTACTGGTTCTAAAACAGACGAATCAAAAAGGGAAACTACAGGTTCCTGTGGCCAGGCTACTTTTTTCCACGATGCTTCGTCTTCATCAGATTCATTAGAGTCCTCACTATCCGACAAATTCGAATCCTGTACAAGTGGCTGGACAGTATTTTGATTTGAAGGCCCTGGTTGAGGTGATAATGGTTGCTGAACTGGTGACTCTGGACGAGGGCTTAGCTCTGGAAAAATCCTATCATTTATTGGCTCATAACTCTTATTTGACGACAGAATAGTAGCCAAATCTTCAACATCAGAATTTTCCTCTCCATCTTCAGATTCATATCCGTCAGTAAAACCAAATAAGTCCTCTAAAGCTGCTTCTATTTCATCAGGTCTCAGAATTTTCATTTTTCTATAAAAACAGACAATATGTATAAGGTATATAATTATAATATATTTATTTTTTATATAATATTATTTTATATTCAAAAACTTAGTTCACTACTAATAGTAGTACGTACCAGTACTGGCAAACATTTTGCCATCATGCAATATGCCTCATATAGATAGCGGCATGCATATTGCTGACATGAATTTTTGAAATTGTATAAAATATATTCAATATTACGCGAAAATATTACTCATAGCAACAAATATAATAATCAAATCATAAAATACAAAAAAAAAACTTACCAAAAAAGCACTCCAGATGTTGAGATAAATCGATATATAACCGGTTACCTCAAAATAAGCACTTCTCTAGGAAAACCAGATGACAAACGTTTGACAGATGACATCGACATCGCCTGTCATATTTTTTTTTGTTTAAGGTTCTGTTCTCTATTACAATTTTATAGCAACCATTCAGTATGTCTTCACTGTTCAAAATTATAAAAATGAAAACATGATGGCAAACATATTGCCATTGTCAATGAAAGGGTTATACTGCTAATAAAAATAATTATAAAAACTGCAAAAAATATAAAACAATATATTGGGACATATACGAGTGATGAATGGAGGGCCGACCTCGACAATAACGAGAAGGATTGGGCCATAATAGCTCTAGGGAGAAATAAATGGAAAGAGGGTAGGAAGCATTTTGCTTGAACAAAATCCTCCAATCGGACAAAACGTGTTCGTAATAATAAATAATAAAAAACACGAGGAACTTTCTACTTACCCACAACTTGACTGCTAACTTTCCCATTTTTATTGACGACATACAAATCCAGTCCAGTCAAAATAAGCGCATGGTCCCAGTGCAACGGGTCATTGTCCCCTGGTGGATTTTCTAGTCGCTGCCACGTGCAAAAATTACTTAAAAATCTATCAATATCATGCGGCCTCTTCAAATTTGCCGGATCTTCGTGCAAAATTTCCAATCTTTTTAAAATAAAGTTCACAGGCCTTCCTAATGAAGGATCATGGTATATAAGTTGTACTGCATTAATCATAGCTAGCACAAATCTTACTAATTCTCTTTCCGTGTCTTTAGGAAAATTAGTTGTCATGTGCTTGTAAAGATCTCTATCGACAAACACTGCTGTTTCTACGAAAATTGCTGGCAGTACTCCTCTTTTCTGTCTATTGCTACTTGCGCCTAGTTTTTCAATGAATGCTTCTATCGTTTTGTTTCTATGAGCTAGATTTAATTTGAAATCTTCTAAATTATTTTCGGCTACATCTCCTTTTGTCACATCTCTTTTTCTTCTGTGTTTGCTCCATAATTTAGTAGTTGCAGGTATATTATCACTAATACTTGTTTTTTCGATACACATGTCTTCATTTTCTTTATTTTCAGATGAGATTGCTTTTCGTTTGACTATGATATGTGCTTTAGAGACTTCGTTGTGAAACCTTTCCGGTAACGGATGTATGTAATAGTAACTGTCGTTTGATTTGACTAAACCTCTCTGTAACAAACGTTTTAGATATTATAGTAATTTGGTAGACTTAAATTCACAAAAGAACTTGTATTTTATTTTGTGAATTATTTTATTAATAATACAGGTTGATTCCAAATTGACTACGTATATTTAGTATACTGAAATAAAATTGAATAATAAGATCAGTGTTTTTTTGTTTAACCCACTTTAGTACAAAAATTATGAGAAAACTTAAATAAAAGTCATGCAAGTGAAACTTATGGTCCCCCTAAGCCGCGGCACTACCACGGTGCTTCATTACGAGTAAGTCACGGCGACAATAAGCGCGTTTGCCTGGCCCACATTTCTGTAATCACGCTTAAGTGAATATTTCCCAGTTTTTGTAGACAAAAATCCAAAAAATATGTGGTTTTTATTAGCGAAATATGTTATATTAACGATGATGATTGCGTGGTAAAAATATACGCACTCAATTTAGAATCACCCCGTACACTTGTGTACAAAGTACTTGAGCTCTGGAATCATAATTATAATTTCGTTCATATGCGGAGCAATTCATCAGTGTCTAATAACTATACTGGGACCTTTTCAACAATTGAGTAGTATGAAAATCCGTATTATAAAATATAAATATATATTATGAATCAAATAACGGCCAGTTTTCTAATAACAACCTTTGTAATGATTTATTGTATTAAGTATTATTCGCATCTAATATCTATCCACCTTTACAGTTTACCTTGGTATTATTTTTATCACTTTATCATTTTACAAATTATTTACTCACCACTTCTCCACAAGCGAAAACTGCAGCGTTTTCACTGTTATAATAACATCTATCTAATTCCTCATCGTCATGCAGATCTAATGCTGCTTCAGTAGTGTTCGACCACCTCCTCAGTAACAGGAACTTAGGATCAAGGAAGCTGGTTTTTGGAGAAGGCCTTAAATCTAGATGCTTCTTCAGTCCGACCAGATCCTGGTCGTCATAGGATAAAGAGCGCTTGCGACGTTTCTGATGCTGCAGGTGCGCTATTTCAAACTGTGCTTCTGAAATTTATATAAGTTATTTTCTTTAATTTCAATGATGAAGATGAAAAGAGCGAAATAACTAGTCAGGTCAATTTATCAACAAGTTATGCTACGAGTATTATTACGACCATCATTGTCTGGGCAGTCTCATTTCGAATTTCGATATAAACAAGCATACGAACAGTAAGTTAATTAATCACGAACTTTGATTTAACTTGCGTGATTTTGTATTTTAATGAGATCGACCATACAAAATTACCGCAAAAGATATAAATATGAGTTCGCTTTAATAAAGATGGCTGTAAATATGGGTCTGATTTTTTGGGTAAGTACCTACTGACATAATTAAAAAATATAATGAATTTAAATATACTTAAATGTTTAACAGATAGTTACCATGAGGATTGGCACCAAACAGGAACAACTTTTCAGACTCAGTCAGATGCTCAAGTAGCTGCTCGGATTGTACCTAGAACAATGAAATTAAACACTTGAATATTTCTATTTTGGTTAATACATACTGATTTATAACAAAATATCGAACTCCGGTATAGCTAAAAACGTTTTAGTTTATTTTAAGTAATATTTGTCGGATTATATGGAAAACGCTCAGCATCCAATGAAAAAGCTGAATGAAAAGCTAATAATAAGCTTTTGAACATCTCAATCGTTACAGGCTTTTCATATCAGGTTACTGCTAGTTATTTAACCACTTTTATTGAAATTTTAAGGGAAATTTACAAAAAAGCTTTTGCATGCATGTTGACGTAATTAGCATGAACATTTTAAAGCGACAGAAATTTTTTACAACTTTTAGAAGTCAATGTTCAAAGCAGTTTTACTTTTCTCTATTAACTGTAAAAGCCGCAGTAACTTTTTTGGATATAAACAATTAAGCTTAAATCTTACGTCATCATTATCATCATATTTCTATCCTTATCCCATTCAATACGTGAGGTCCGGTCGCCCGGTCGGCACAGCATATCCTTCTCTTCTTTCTACTCTATCAGCCGTTATCTCTTCATTCACTCCCCTTTTACATACGAGTATATCCCTTTTTACACAACTCATCCACTTCTTCTTAGGTCGCCCCATACCGACACTTACCGTCATTCTCACTATCAATGGAAATGAAACTAGTTTAATCAGAAACCTATACATAGTACGTATTAATACTTTAAAATCCGAGAAAACCCTAAGTAACGGATGACAATTCTCAAATTCAAGTCGTCTTCACTTTGTTAGAACTATTATGTCGCCGTGGGATAAAAGAGCCATCTGTTGGCTACTTTTCTTGGTTACTTGTTTTATTAAAGTTTTCTAAACATTAGTACCATTAACCCTATTCCTGTGAGCCATTGTCTCTTTGGTTATTAAGCAAATACATCAGCCTCGACATCGTAATTCGGACAATGGATGGTTTTCGCACGGAGACTGGCAATTAATCGGAAGCTTGGTGAGAGGAGATGAATTCTGCTGATAGAGTTTGAGCTATGGACATCGGAGACAATGCAATAAAAATATCAGCGTCTTCTGTACGGATGTGGTAAAAGATACTTTGTTGGAGATTATTTTGTAATAATTGAAGAAAAGCAATCGTAATTAAACAATGTGAAAAACAAACTATGTACTACTACAAAAGTGTGTGTTCTTATTATATAAAAAATTGTAAAACGACCAATATAAATATATATATATATATATATAAATGAATTCCTATATCCCTTGGTCACGCCATCACGCATAACGGCTGGACTAATTTTACTAAAAAAAAATGTTGTGTTTGTTATTGTCAGGAGAAGGTTCTTGTGACAGAAAAAAATAAAATATATATACCTATATAAAAATTAATCCGTTCGTTTCACTAAAACTCGAGAACGGCTGGGCCGAAATAGCTGATCTTAGTCTTGAAATGATTGTCGTACTCCAGGCAAGGTTTAAAGGTGAGAAACATACATTACTGTTAGGTAGAGCGAAGTTTGGCGGGTCAGCTAGTTATAAATAAAGTTAGTCGTTGCAGCAAATAACTTCCTATTACCTTAAATTCTACAATGACAAAGACCAAAACTGAAGGAAATAGGTACATAGGTGAGACAATCTAAGACTAGACAGTTTTTAAAACTCGTCGATGTAAGAGTAGACGATTGATACTACTGGATATTTCCGTAAGTGGACCATTTGATACTGGGCGGTTTCGGTTACTAGAAGTAATTAGTAATACAGGACAACGTCCACACAGAGGTCTTCAGGTTCCAAACTAGGCAAAGCCTGTGCTATTGTAATCTGATGAATGATATACATACTTATATACATAAATACATAGTTGTATTATATAATAAACACCCAGACACAGGTCAAAAAGACATGTTCATGCACACAAATGTTTGACCTGTCCGGGGAAAAACTTGGGAGCAGCGCAGCGGCGCAGCAGCGCAGAAGTTAGGGTTGCTACCGACTGCGCCAATCGGACAGTCAAATTTAGACTTGACAAAGCACAAGGTATGGACAATGGATATTCACAGCCTGAACGTAACATCCGTCAAATATTGACGGATAATACCTATGTATTTAGATAACAAAGTCAATAGTAATCTAGACTCGATGAAAATTAGGTAAATAATTATGTATCAACGATTTTGGAATAGTTTACTTCCTAGTTCAAATTTTAACACCTTGTAAAAATTCAATGGCATTCACAACGGATTCAAGTACAAAATAATTTTAGACAATAATCATTTTGACGGAAATGCGTCGTCTTTTGATTGTCTTTAATATATTCGTATGTAATAGGCAAATCAAATAAATGTAAATGTGTAAAGTTAAGATTTATCTGTGAGTTGCAAGGTTGAAATTTAATTTACTTATAAGTACTATTCCGTTTTGTTATTGTATGTTAAGTGCAGAGAATTTATTTTTACAAAACAAGTAAAGAGACAAATACTTTTTTTTATCAGACTACGAATATAAAGATAATACAAGAAACATGGATCTTTCAAGCCTGTGTATACGACAAAGCTAACGATTTCGGAAGGTTTGAAGAGTATACATAGAGTTGGTGCCACTACAAAGTTTTTTTTAAATGGAACTGTTATAATGTAATCGTCCGAAAACGTCAAAATTACTTAATTTTTCTCTCAATATATTGTAAATCAGGTATAAAAAGTAATTAATTATATATAATATAATATATATATATATATATATATATATATATAATATAATTATGAATTTTCAAACTAAAAAGTATTTTTTAAAACTGTCGTCGTATTGTGTTGTTGTAGATTAGTCTATTACATCGTATATATTTTTTTGTAACGTCATTCGATGTACCACAAGAAACATTCTTTACTCCGAACGAGTCTTAATTTTTTTAAAGTTTTTGGCGTGATTGTACTGACGAAATTAAATTTACTTAATTTCGTCAATAATAATAATCTCATACATTTATTACAAACATTAGAATCCTCATTACTGCTCTTATTATGAAGCACTTTAGCTCTAACATTAACTACGTGTTATGTTGACGGTAATAACGAGGCGTTTCTTACACTTTCTTTATTTTATGATTCAGTTGGTAGGTTAGAGAAATTGTTAACATGGAGCTTAATTTTAAGGTTAGCAAAATTTCAAAATATAGCTAAATAAATATAAAATCTTCTAGTTATTTTGAATGTCAAACCAAACTACTGCATCGATTTTAGTTAGATCGGGATCTCATTAAAAAAAAAAACCAAATTAATTACTTAAAGTGTTTCTAAAAAATTAAGCAATATTGCACATGAAAAAATTTGTCAAGTGCGTATCGGACTTGCGTACTAAGGGTTCCGTAGCATCTATACAACATAAGTTCGAGTTTCTAAATATTGCCGATATTAATATCGAGCAAAAAATAACGTATGTTGTATAGGAGGCCCTTAAAATACCAAATTTTTAAAGTATATCTTCTTATAGAGGCAGCAGAAATATATCATCTGTGACAATTTCAACTGTCTAGCTTTCACGGTTCGTGAGAGCCTTGTGTCAGACAGACAGAAGTTTAAGCGTTCCATTTTTACCCATTGGGTACGGCACCCTCAAATCCTACGAATTGTGAACTTCTAATTTTTTGTAGACGGCTACATTTTTTGATGCTACACATTATTTTTTGTAGATTGTTTGTTGAGTTTCACTAAATTCAATCACACTAAATATAAATCCCTATACAAGCATTTGTACAAAAGCGTGAAAGTGTGTAATTGGTACAGTTGGGATGTTCAGATTTGAATACAATGGGTTGCGAGTCCGAAGCAGGTTTGTTACGTAAAGTTGATACAGCTTAGTGATTGCTTTCTGCAGTGCAGGGCTTGTGTGGGTGGAACTTGGGAAATAGTTGCAAATGGCATAATTAATGAGTACTCCACTAAGAATAATGCATCTGAAGACGATGGTGTTCATTTTTCCCGACTGCGAAAGAAGGAGGGTTATGTTTTTCGAGTGTCGCAACACGCCCTAGTGCCCAAACGGCTTGTCGTATTTTTGTATGAATTATTGTCAATAGATTCGTCTTAGTCGTGACAGTGAAACTGAGTATATCAAAATTAAGGATGATACACAAGTTTAAAGATTGAGCAGTCGGGTTCTTTTTTGAAGTCGTTTCTAACCACTCGTTAAAGGATTCATTAAGAGAAGAGGATCACTATTTGACTATTTTTTTATGAATAGTTACTCGGGATTACCAAATTTCTCAAAGACCCCTGGACTGAACTGGATTATTGAACGAAAGATTAATTAAAGACACGAGTAATTCTGATGTTTGATAAAAGTTATAAATTATATGGAATTCCATGTGAGACTTGTATCAAGTTTGAGTCGGATTCGAGCACTGAGGGTTCCGTAGCATTAACTATACAACATTTGCTCAAGTATTTACCTGTTGGCGTTACTAATAGCGAGTAAAAAAACAGCAAAATATTACGCTTGTTATTGTGTTAAATATTAGTTTTATTTATTTTTAAGATTTGTTATTATAGCGGCAACAGAAATACATTATCAACATTTCAACTATCTTGCTGTCACGGTTGTGAGATACAGCCTGGTAACAGACAGGCGGATGCACAAGGAAGTCTTAGTAATAGTTTTTATTTACCCCTTGGTTACGGAACCCTAATTATTTTTCAGTTTCTTATTTTTAAGTATTCGTTTTTTATTTAGTAAACTAACGCTAAACTAACGAAGACACGTCTCACACTCACGTGTGTGCGAGACTTGTCATCGTTGAAGACACAAACGACTCATTTCATCCCAGATGAAGTTCACCGAATGTGAACGAAACTGTAGTTGGAGCTTTCCTACAATCAAGTACGCGTGAAAGTCCGTCTTCTTAAACAATATTAGTTTTTTAGTTGTAAATCTTTGCTATTTTTAATCCAGCTCTTGATCCTATCTAGATAGACTTTAGAATCGTGTTAGTATTTAACGAAATCCTATTGTCAAACTCTATGTCTTTTACTGCAAGCTCATAGGTCAGGGTCGAGGCTTTTGTTAGTAGTGAAAGATTATAAGTTCAAGATTGACATTTGGATTCGTTCGATTGAATTGTTCGCCTTGGATAGACGGCACTGCATTCAGGATTGGTTACGGTTTGACCTGCTAATAGCGGATGTACTGTAGACGTGAGGTGGAAGAGTAGTAAATAGCAAGTGTAAATATTCGCTATTCTTGAGTTACTTCCTTGTTAGAAAATAGACGTAGACTGCGAAGAGGCAAACGTATAGAGTAGCTCATGAAGCTACTATGTATATTTGGGTTGATGGATGAACGCTTGCTTATGACGTTTTTATGTTTTGTTGATACTCAAAACATCGCCATAATGATCCGCAGCCTTTTTTATCTCATTGTTGGGTATAGGCCTCTCTCATTTCATACCATCTGCCTCGGTCCTATGTTTATCTTGTCAAGGTTGGACTCGCGACAGATTTTATGTCATTAGCCCATCTTGCTGGTGTTCGACCGATGTTTCGCTTTCCTAGTCTGGGCCACCAATATGTTACAGACTTACTCCACCAGTCGTCACATCACCTCACTACGTGTCCTGTCCAACCCCATTTCATATTCATTACTGCGGTTCCCACGACCCGGACTTTAGTCCTTCGCCGTCGACTTTAGTTTTACCTTTACACAAAACATAAAAACAAAAAAATATAATTTTATGTGAATCAGATTTAAAGTCAAGAATGGTAACTAGAAGCTCAGGATTGAGTTGAGTGGCTTGACTTAAAAGTAAGAGAGGCTTATATCCGGCAGTAATTGTTACGCTGATAAGGATGATTATAATGATACTTAAAAATTGAGTCTACGGTCCAAAAGAATCAAAGATCCAGTGATGGAATAAACGTATCTATTATCCCAATGACGTCTAATATTTTTCTGGCTATTATAAGGATATGGCTTTTTCTAGCTCTGCGTAAGCTTTGGATGACTATACATTAAAGTCTAGTTACTCGCATTTGAATAACATTTTTAAAATAAGTTATTATTTAAAAAAAAAATTACTTAAAAATACGTTTAAAACGTTCGATCTACGAATTGGTAAATATACTGTCAGCAATTTTCTATCATTACCCCAAATAAGTATACCTAATCTAAGTCTAGATAATGAAATTCTTTAGGTTTCGCTTTCCGATTAGTTACGTCAGTTTTAGATGCAACAATCACGTTTCACTTGCAATAACAATCTTGCAATTGTGTTTCTAGTTCGGAAATATTTCTGTTATACCACCACTTCCTACACTACAAGGTAAGGTAAGGTAGGTTCAGGAATATTTATGCTACCTAGGGTTTCTAATATAATACAAACTTTGCAAAGTGACCACAGATTTAAATTCGGCTTCGTCTTTTCTATTTTTACCGTTTGTTTTTGTCTGCAAACTAAATAACTGGATCAATGTATATAAAATTAATATCTCACCACCTTGGCAACTATTAAGACCTTATTAACTAAAAAAAAAACAACAAGCTTCTGTTTTTTTTTAATAATATGTTTGTTAGATGCCCCCCCAGATAAGTTAAACAGACTCTGTTTATTCGTAAACATAAACGTTGGGGCTGAATTATTAAGTTGACTGAATGATCTGTGTTTGTAATTAATGGGTTTCTTTAATCTGAAATAAATAATAAATTGATTGATTAATATTAGTGGCAACAAACCTTAAAAATTATTAGGTTGGTACATACCATTCACAGTTCCATAATGGAACTACTGAAAATAATTTAGTATTACTAGGAACACTAATATCTAGAAAAACATATACACTTACTTCAAATGAAAGTAAATTCTACTAGGATTTAAAGAAAGACAGAAAAAAATAGATAAAACGAAAAAGAAAGAAAAAAAAATGTCTCTTAAAAAGACGCTTCGCTCACTGGATCAATCATATCTTCTAGCAGTAGTCTTTGTTTGCTAGTACTTACCTATGTGTAGGTAATTATGTATGTGGCGAGCCGAGACGAAAAATGCAAGATCTTGATTTCGTTTTTCAGACAATGTAGCTAACAAAAGAACGTACAGCCGCGCGCACATTTTTTCGATAGATTTTGAAAACTATTTCCGGGTATTTGTAGCAGTTATTAACTGACTTAAAAAAGAAAGAAGTTCTCAACTGACCGTATCTTTATTTTATCGAGTAAGTAATATTTAAAAAAACAGTTTATACTTTGTTTAGCTAAATTAGCTACAGGACCAGAATTGTCAAAATTTATGTTTAATAACCTGTATAATAAAAAACTTATTAAAAAAAAATTACACATCATTCGTCGCTAAAAAACGAGAAACATACATAATAGTAAAGATTCTCAGGAATTGAGGACATCTTTTGTAGGGTTTCGTACCTAACAGGTAAAAACGGGACCCTACTAAGACTTTTAATATTTGCTTATAAACTTAGTCCACAGCACTTGTGTCGATGGTTGTAGCAATTTGTCAGTGATATTAACAGCATAACAACCTTGCGCTTCTCAATGAGCCTTACTGAAGTTTTCCGTGTTGTAAAACAAAAGGATGAGCGTTTTCAACTTTTTATAAAGGGAAGAATTATACTCTTACTTAACACCCATTTCGACAAATTTTTATTGACAATTTATGTACTTCGTTTTCCCAGAGACATTAGGAGATATTTAGTAACACCATAATCTGCCGCACTCAGAGACGTTAATGGTTACTTAAAACTAACACTAAGTAAGGATAAAAACAAATTAGTTTTGATTAGGCCCACTAACAAATCTAAGTGACTCTCAGTAGCAACTTTTTTAAATCTTTACTTAGTGATGGTTTAATTTTCTAAGTGCACCAGTATATCTTTTTCGTTATAAAAGTCTAGTTGTTTCCAAGGAAATTTTGTGAAAATTCGTCCAGTAG
The DNA here is from genome assembly GCA_947049295.1 of Ligdia adustata. Lineage (NCBI taxonomy): Eukaryota > Metazoa > Arthropoda > Insecta > Lepidoptera > Geometridae > Ligdia > Ligdia adustata. The sequence goes on from OX346229.1 coordinate 10,742,544, forward strand.
TCTTATTGGACTTTTATATTTTTTACACTATTTAAAATTTTGTTATAGTATTTGACCCATAGTTTGCTAAGAAAAGTTAAATATTCTAAAAAGTAATAATTTATAACGTATATCTTAATAAAAAAATTATAATCTATAAAGGAAATCAAAACTTCAATTCAGTATGCAATTTTTTTCAGTGGTTTTGATTATGTAGGTATTACTTGTGTGTTTTTTTTGTTTTTACGTTTGTTTTTTTTTTTACTTTATATAGTATTTAGTATTGTATCTTGTGCCAATCACGTAAAATTAGCCGTGTTGTAAAATTGTTGTTGATTGTTCCTAAAATTCTAACGCATAGTCGGCAGTATAAGTGTTAGATGATGTTTTGTTTTTGAATGTGGTGACCTCTGGAGGACGAACTCTAATTATTTCAAACGAAATAAAACTAATATATCTGCAAACTGTTGACCTCGCGACCACGATAATTGTTCGATTAAAAAAAAGACAAACTTTTCACTGATTATCCTAATATTAAGAATTACCATCGGTCGTAATAAACACCTTTTCAAACGTATTTCATGTTGTGGAAACAAATCTATTAATCAAAAACCCAAGCGGGTTTTAAATTTAGGGCGTCAGAAAAAAATACTAATATATAAAATTAAACTAATGAATAAAAAAGAAGAATGTAGGTATCTTATACATACATAATGTATTTTTCATTAGTTATTTATTAATTTATTTGTATTATAATATTTCATTATTTATAAGAGACGATCTGGAACAAAATGACAACAATTTATGCAAGACAATCTCTAGTAGCTGTTTCATAACAGGGTCAATGCTATAAATTTAAATGATGCATTTATGTGTAGTTATCTGAATTATGTCAGTTATGTCTTACTGTTACCCGTGGCTTCGTCTTTGTTACTATAACTTTTTCTTGAAATTGTCCTTGCTATGACGTTTCATGTAGGAGTGAATTTGCGCGGTGTGTATTGCTATTTAAATTTTCTCAGGCTTCTTGGTAAGCTTTCATACCCTTATACCATATAAAAATTATTATTTGCAATAAAACGTCATGATGTTCTTTACCAAAGTATGAACTATCTTTTTACAAAATTTCACCAAAATCGGTTCACTGGTTCAGTCGTGAAAGCGTAGAAGAGAGACAGACAGAGTTACTTTCGCATTTCATATGTTTAATGGTTATGTGTGCGTGCAGATGCACGCAATTACCTGACCTAAGGTGATTGTTTTAGCATCATAACTTGGACTTAATTGTACGAGGAGCGTCTACTTAGCTAAATTATTAAAATTAAGTTGTTATTAAGTTAGTGGCTGCCAAGTCGGTAAACTAAATGAAATGGACAAAACATAATACTTATAAACCCGTAGCATCTCATTGCAGAGCACGGGTCTCCCCTAAGAAAGAGTTGTACCTAGACCATCGTCCACCACGCAGGCGAAATTACGATTTGGGTACTTCACTTATCTTCGAAAGCTTTTATAAGCCGGTTTCCCCACTATATTTTTCTTCACCGTTAAAAGAAGTGATAATAATCATTTCTTTTAATCTTATAATTGAAAAAATCACAATCTGCAAGACTAAAAAATTAATTCCATGTCCACCTAATTTCATCAAAATATCCCATATAACAAATATTACAGATAACGTCACTTTGACTATTGTAAATTAGGAAGCGTGTAACAGAAATACTTAATAATTCTTAAGGTTGTTGTTGTATAAAACTAAACCTTACGTAGTACAAAATGTTGCAAAAAAAAGAAACAAAAATGCTTCCTCCATACAACTTCAACGATCACGTGAGATGATACAATTTTTGTATGGAGGTTTTTTTTTGGTTTGCAAAATTTGTTATAGAATAATGGGTTTACTTTGATGGGTAGACTAGCACCCTTAAATAATACCACACCTTTCTGTTACACGTTGTACATATGTACATACGAGTATACTAATATGTATAAATACTTATTACCAGTCAGGTTCAATCTAGTAAAGTAGGTAATAGGCATTAAACTGGTATTCAGGTCAAACTAAAACTAGCCTTAAAGTTCGGCGGCTGTATTTTAAGCACTAATTTAATGTCTCTACTTATCCGGAACCAATTATTAAGCAGACCAATAGATAAATAGCTAATATAGCTGTCGAATCTAGTTTATATACAGCATCATATTATTGAATATTAAGAGTAAACCTTAGTTCCGATAGCATTATTTTAGTTATCAAAGAATTAATTTAATTTTTAGTTATAAAAAATATTTTCGTGGAATCTTAAAAACAATATAAAGTAATCAGTAAATAGTGGTTGTTTATACTGCTGGCCTAGCGACCAAATTTGTTTTTTACTATTTCAATATAAATAATAAATTTCTTTACCATGTATTTTTCATGATATATATTTATTTTCATTCTAAGTTGTGTTGATTAAAACGCATTTTGTAAAATTTTATTGAAATCGATTGCTAAATGTCGTTGTAGCAGACTTTTTAAATGAAATATTCGCCAATTTAAAAAATAAACCTGTAATATTTTTCTTGGTAAAACCAGTTTCGTCATCACAGCATACAAAATTTAAAATGAAAGACGAAAGGAAAATTTTCCGGACAAGAACAATGAAGTGACTTACTAGATACAGTTTTGGAATAATCAAAACATGAATATTAATCTTTTTCTCCGAAAAAGTCTATTTGTTATGATGACTGATGATATAAATGATAGTCGCCTATCATTCGCAAAATTTAAAACTGTCTTATTAAGCTCAAAAAGTACAACTACAGTTTAAAGATCAAAATTAACTAAAATACTTTAGTTATTTCAGTTTTATTTTTACTATTGATATCGTACATAATATTATAAGAGTAGTATATCAAAAACAAAAACTGCAATGGTAAATCCAGTATAGTTCTTGATTCCGGTTTTTAAAAATAGGATCAAATTTTTTTTGGAGAGTTTGATCGATTCGACGCGTAGCCAGAATGACGGTTTTTATTTGGCCTAACGCTTTGCCATTCAGCGTGTTAATGCGGCTAGCATGCTGGGCACGGTGCCCTCTGGTGGTGGGTTCGAGCATTTGAATTATCTATAGATCTTAAATGGTCTATAGGTAATCTTTCTACAATATTTGTTTTGTTGTCCTAGTTAGTCATTTAGTTTTTGGCAATAAAGGCATTCGCCCTGTAAGAATCCATTTCGTAAGTTTTTTCTACATAATACTTAAGTTAAAAGAGATTGTTGTCTTGATGCATGTATCGTGTAACGTAACGTCACGTCTCTTACCATTTAATCATCGTTAGGCACAATTAAACACTCAACCGGGACACAATTATGTCAAACTGCACTCAATTTTCACAACACTAGAATGCATGAGCTATTTTGTTGTGTAAAAAGTTTTTGATAAACATTGAAGAGACGATTGTCGACGTTAAATAGATAAAGTAGATGAAACCCTTCTTAGGCGCATCTGGCTTATCTGGCAGGCTTCGTGGGCACGGATTAGCTCCCAAATTATACCTTGTCATACATTGTCTCTAATTTATGATCAGCAGAAGATCCGCAATTGACAATATATGTAGCTCGGAGGACTTGCAAGTAAAAGTGGCAATGGGCTATAGACATCGCTCGAAGAACCGATAACCGATGAGAAGTAGTAACGTGCCGTAGACGGCAGCGTAGGTAGGCCTCCCACTAGATGTACCGACGACATAGTAAAAATAGAATGGAATGCAATGGTAGCTTGTTGTACGAAATGGCGTTCTAAGAGTGAGGCCTATGTTTAGCAGCGGATGTCTTCTGGCTAATGATGATGAACTTCTCATTGAGAACCATCATACTCACGATTCGGTTAGCGTTGAGAATTTCCATGTCCAGCTGCGGCATATCTAAAATAATCATAGGTAACAATCTAAAATTCTTAGAAACTAACATCAAATATTTATTTTATTTTGCAATAACGACAAATCAGATAAAACTAAATTATTTTATCCTGTATAATAAATCTAGAAAAGTCCAACTAACTATATCTGACTGGGAATAAAGATTTCGTAAGTATCGTAAAGTTTCTTGTTGCAGTTGGTTTGTATGGGAAAAGCTACATTCACTTGGTCTCTGTGTCAATAGAATGCATAAAGAATGTACTAGTTTCGATTCTAATGGCTACATAAGAAAGAGATACAAATAATTCAGTCGTGTAGGTACTATATAATAGAGTCTGCGAACAATTGACCTCGTGTCTATGTTTTTTTCTAAATAATGAGATTATTTGCTGACCGATTTTGAATGTAAAGGCTATGCCTCAAAAAGTGCTGTAAAAGAACTGACCAGATTATAATTATCAAGAAAATAATACTCAGTTGAATTGAGAACCTCCTTTATGTAAATAATGAATAAAATATGAAAGTAGATAAAATCCTAAAAATCAGTAATTTAAACACTTTAACTGAATAAAATTTACTTACAACTAAAAATCAAAAAATGAGACATTCAATGTCTTTTTTTTAAAGTTAATGCTATGCATATTGTTAGTCTGCATTTTCTACCAAGCACTGACAGTATCTCTACTAGTTCGACGGTGGTTGTAGTGAAGTATTTAACAATCACACAAAACAAATCTTTTAAGGAATTAGAACAGGAAATTCCATATTTATAGTGATTTCCGGTCATATCTTACTAATAAATCTCTAGAAGAAATGTATGAAAGGTATGATGCTGCCGTATAAGAAAGCTTTCATATTTCATATAAAGGCAAACAAAATATATAATTATGACATTTCCCGTTTGTAAGTAATTATTCAATGTATACGTGTTTTGTCCAAAACTCAGTATAATTTACTCAATCCTTATGCAAATGGCTTTGTAAACCCCTTTTTTGGCACACCCGCCTTATCCTATTTTCTCTGACAATTAGAAAAATATTAATATTCAATTAAACTTAATCGTATACTCCAAGTATCGTCAAGATTGGTTGAAAACTACGACATTCAATAAAGTTACAACCGAAAGACGAAAAACCATTTGACTCAAAGGAGAGATTTGTTTTGCTTGCTTGCATTTCCAAGGTCACAAAGATCAATAAACAAGTTAGGTCACACCCTTGTTCAGACTTGACTAGACTCCCATAAGCAGCGTCATGTATACCTATATTTCCAGATATTAAGAAAAATAATAAGAGAAATATCTATGCATATTTTAAAATCCTGTTCAAGAATCTCGAAGAAAATAGTAAAACAAGTTCTGCATAAACACTATAAATAAACAGTGAAAAGAACAGGTTTAGTAACCTCATAGTATTCGTTTTTACATATTATGTCAAGTTACTATTGCGACAACATTAACGCAAATTCAATATTATGGACAAAAACAAAAAAGAAATAAAAATAATTAGGTACATACTCGTACATTTAGAGGTAGGTATCTGACTGCATCCTAGAAAATTATTTATGAAGTTTTGGTTTCAGATATTCTTACTCAAGACTATTTTAAATAGTGGCAAAAATTAAATGGTAATAGCGTATGTTGTAGGAAAATGCTTAGTAAAAGCTTTATAGATTTAATCTTCAAACATCTAGTGGTACGAGGAAGTCGTAACAGAACCTAAGTTTAACAAAGAAATATTTTTATTGCATAAATCCAAACGCAATTTTTAAGTAAGTATTTTTATGTAACTTTATTTTAGGCATATTATTTTAATCCTCCACAGCCTTCCTTATCACATTGTCGGGTGTAGACTTCTTTAGTGTTTTATTATATTATATCTGCCTTGCTCCTGTGCATTACAACTAATTCTATGTTGTTGAACTTCCTGCTGATCAATGAGGATGATGATAAGCAGTAGGGCCGGGTAGTTGGGACCTAAGAAGACATGGATGAGTTCTGTGAAAGGGGAGTGGTTTGAAGATATAGTGGCTGATATAAAAAAATGCGTGCCTGGAAGAAATTGCTATAGGCAATAAGGTAAGCCCAGTGTACTACCATTGTATAGATATGTCTTGCTGTATATTTTATTTTATTTTGGTGGGCAATAAAGCTCATTCATTATCTCGATTCGGGCAATCATACTGACTAAACTAAAAGTTCCTAAAATTATATCCATCCTTTTTCTCACTTGTGGAAACCAAAAGAGAGGAGATAATTTTAGAACTGTCAAATTAGGTTAGTTTAGTAAGTTTGGCTTGCCCGAACATTTGTTTTTTTTGTGGTTTTTTGTATTATCTTTATATATATAATTCTACTGTACGTATGTCACTAACCTTCTAATCGGCTGGATAGATTTGAATGATTTTTTTTACGCTTTTGAGTGGCACCCAAGATGGTTTAAATTCAGAAATCAGCCCGGCAGATGGCATTGTATTCGATATCTAGTTTTTTTTACAAAACAACGTCTGTCGGGTCCGCTAGTTGGTTATGAAACAAATTAATGACTTGTCTCGATTCCAATGGCAGTTGTAAGTGAAATAATGTTATAAACAAAGGCATACGCTAAAATACCTACAGCAACTCACTCTGCATTACGTTGTATGTAAAGTCTGAATATTTATCAGTTCGTTTCTACACAGTTACGACATTGGATTTGTAAAGGATATATAGAGGTTTGATCTAATTATATTTGATTAATTATAAATATAGTAAAATAGTTATTTTAGATTATTCTTACGAGTATTAAGAGACTGCAGCATATACGGAAAGAAGTTTTTAAAAACCTTTTTTTTATTTTTATAGTTTATTTTCGGCATTTGATACATTGTCATTTAAAAAAGCTTATCAAGTAAATTGATATAATTTTATTATGTAACTATTTCAACATTTAAATACAAAAATGTTAAGAATAGTAATTGGAAATATTTATTGGCCTTTAAATAATTCATTAAAGGCAAGTCTTGTTACACTTGAATTATTAAATACTTAAAAAACTTATTTAAATATTTTAATAGTTCTAAGAACAAATATTTATTATAATATATATTTACCTACATTGTATTATATATTTCCATTGTTATTTATTTCCTTACTTATTAGTAACATTTTGTAATGTAAATAATATTATAAATTAACTAATGAATTAATCCATTCTTTATTAAAGACACACAAATATCAAATATACAAAAATCTTACATCTAGGACACAAACGGCGGCCTTATCGCTAAAATCGATCTCTTCCAGGCAACCTTATGTTACGAAATAAAGGTGTTTATACTACATCAGTAGGTAAATGCGTTTAATGTACGAGTCAATCCATTAGTAATGGACATGCTTATATGCATTAATTACTCAATAAAGTCGTTACTAGCATGTAGGTTATCACGACCTATATTTTGACCGTGTGTGAAATGACGGAAACATCGCTCGCCGAATGTTTTAGTTTTAGAGGCTACGCAGACAGAGCAACTTTGATCTCCAAATTCAACGACAACTAAATGAAACTGTGCGGTCATAGCTACTTTAGTAGCAATTTTGGATACTCGTAAAAAGTTTGTAATTGCGACACGCAATGGTTTAATATTATAATTATTTTCAATTGAAAAACCAGAAACTGTCAAACTTGTACTAGTTGTGTCAAGTGCTAGGTTACAAGGATTGTCAAAATTCAAAATCTTTTTATTTCGGAAAATCTTTGCAATAACCTTAATAAATAATAATGACAGCTTAGTGAAAAAAGGCATAAATATATATTAAAATTTGAAATAGGCAAATAAGATACATCAATCTGTCTGCCTGATTGTCGATTATGGATTTGAAAAGTTTTTTTAGAACCGCAGTAACAAGGGCCTGGTTTACGTTCGGACAGAGAATGTCCAGTGTCCGGTAATGTCCAGTCTGTTCAATAGTCCCATTTCAACTTTGTAAAGTTTATTTATTTAAAAAAGTTAGATTTAAGTTAGTTTTAATTTTTGGATATTGCTTTTGTACATATAGTTTATAACTTTAAAAAAGTTGATATTTCTTGCAACTAAGTTGCTGTCTATGCATAGTGCCTAATGAATTCTAGAAACAGGTGAGTTGACCTTTTTGTCGCTGAAATTGTGGCAACCTTGAGTTGATAAAAGTTGATAGTTTCTGCAGCTAAAGTTGCTCTGTGTGTATAGCACCTTAAACTGAATTAGAATGAGTGTGACCCTGGTGAATGAAGGCTAGCATGAAATGATGACTGGTCTTTATATATGTGTGGTTTTCCGTTGCTTTGGAAATTGTTTGAATTCTATTTCATGAAATTTATAAAAGTAAATCAGAGCCTATATATATATGCGTAGTATATAAACTAATTGTTTAGCTGAATTAACCTTTATTAGGACCTTAGACATCACCAATGACTTCGTCTAGAGATCCCGGAACCCTTTACAAAGCACTGAAATAGGCCACCGAGGAGTTTTAGTAGGTACAATCCTACATAACCCGGTTGCACTATAATGTAGTCGTGTATCTTGTAGAAGATTTCCCCCTCATTAACAAAAAAAACTTAAACATACTGGGGTTGACTAGATCACGGCTGTTTTTTTTATTTTATTAAATAGCCTTACGTCTATCTGCATCCCATGTAAAGCGGCGATACGACCTAAGATGTAGCATGCTAGTTTAAAGAAACCAATACATTCGCGACTTGAAAATACTTTCCGAAAGCACAGCGATTGTTAGAAGAATATATTAATGTTCCTGATACAGACTCCTGTGGGGCTATCAGATATTAGCATAAAAGAAGTGAAAACAAGAGCAAGAAAACTTGGTTTCTTTTTGACATTTCGCCGGTTCCATACTGTCAAACTCTTGTTTACACCACTTAAATGTTTTTTTTTATTTATTTTATACTCTAGCTTATAGCCCCGTTGTTATTGCCCCAAAAATCTACTAATGTTTAAGATAAAATAAAATAAAACTTAAAGCTTTGATTTTATTGTAACACATGCATTGATAACAAAACACCGCGTAGTAATCTTGATCTTTATAGTCAAGTTATACAGGTTAGTAATCTAACTCTTCAAAAAAAACGAATTGCATGTAGACATCGTAGACTTAAACAAAACACCGACCTTAGAGCAAGGCCTTGTTACTGTACGTTAATATTGTAATTAACTAATAATTAAATACATGATACAGTTAACGTATAAAGCATTTATTGCATAATAACAAAATTAAAGATAAGACTCATTTTGTTTAACAATACTGGTTTACACGCGTGCTTGATTGTTGGAAAGATCCAACTACAAAACAAAGAAAAAATAAATTTGACTATTACTACTCATTTATATCTATTTATAAATTATTTTACTAATTTATACTTATCTTTTCGTAACTTTCCTTTGCAAAACTTACAACACATAATTAATGTAGTTTTAAATTACAGAGAAATTAGCTGTGCTATGTCGAAAGAGGGACAACTTTTATAATATGCTATCTCTGAACTGTACAAAAAAATCTGCTATTTCATGCACCTATTTGGCTTTTTACACCCTTAGCCTATAATCCTGTATAACAGAGAGATATAAAAAGGCATAGCAGAAATCTTTGTTTAAATGGACATCACACTAAAGACAAAAGTTTGTATGTGTGAGTGTGTGTGTATGTTTGTTTGTTTCTAGTTCACGCTCAAACGGCTCAACATATTTAGATGAAAATTGGGTTACCTTGGATGAACACATAGGCTACTTTTTAACCCGGAAAATTTAGGTGTTCCCATTGGGTGAGCAAATATTCACCGCGGGTAAAACGGGGTAACAATTTAGTAAACGGATAAAAATTTAGTTGAATGGGTAGTTTTCCTTCAGGTGTTAACGTAAAACAAAACCGTAAAACAAACGCAGTCTGTCTGAGCAAACAGCAACTCCATTGCGACACCACATAGTTACTAGACTTAATTGAAGATGTTACCAAGATTATAACGGTTTGTTGGATACAAAAATTACCATTAACATTGTTTAAGGTAATTAACTTAATAAATAGTCTAGTGACCTACATTTCAGTGCGAGTATGGACGGAGAATTAGATCTAAATCGACAAGTCGAAGGGTTCCCGCGCTCGGCATTCTTTAACTTTTAATGTGCTATATATATATACGCATAGCTTAATTAAATTTGTATATCAGATGTTTTAATTGTTCATTTTTACTGAATTTATAAATTATTAGGTTCAAGACTCATCGTATGAATAAATAATATTTAATTCTTATTAAAAATAGGCGTGTAGTAAAAAAAATATCTATAATATTTCTGTGTTTCTTCACACTTTTGTTAAAATTATTTTTACTAAGTAGGTTAGTTTCCGTCAATAATTATCAAAAATCTACACAATTCACAAAGCACTAAAACATCTGTAATAGAAACTTCTTATGGTTATTTGTTCTGAGAAATAATAAGACTAGCTTACAAAAAATCGATCAACATTTAACCGTAATGACATAACGCCATTACAAATGCAATATTTAAATTGAAATACCTACTCGTAATAAACATTTCCATCGAAGTCAGTGCGGTTGAACGCGACGGAAGCGGTTAGTGGTTTTTTTTCACTGCGGAACTATTGAACCGTATATTCTAGTTACAACACTATGGGTTATATACTCATGAGCAAGATATACTACTAATTCTGTAAAGTCGCAACCGCCACAATTTAGAAAAGAAAGAAAGAAAGAATTTATTTATATCAAAAAACTACTAGTACTAAGAGACTTCACAATTAATGTATAAGTTTCTTGGCACAAACCGGCTCCAACTCTGCGTAATGCTGGTTGTAAACAACCAGCCCTGGTCATACGTTGGTTAGTTGGTTCGCTGGTTTTGCGTTTTTTTTAACATTTCAAGCTATGGATGAAATGGCTTCCGATAGAAATGGCATCATGTAAGTATGCTCAACTTTGCTACAATTGCTTATTTACGTTTGTTAATATGTCAATAATATGACAGCATGTTGGAGTTTTTGACCATGGAAACTAATTTCTTCTATTTTTGTCACAGCCACAGTAATTTAGATCTTATTTGACGAGTCATCAAATCTACTATTTTAGTTTCGTCATGGTTGTTGATTTTTCAAGCTCACTTTACATTCTTTTTACAAAATTTTTCGATCACAAACAAGATCAAGAAATTTGTAAAACAATACAAATGATTAGCTTTGCCAAGTTTGGATTATTATATAATCTATCTGTATATTCGAGCTACAAGATGGAAAATAATCCGTGTGTTATACTCAAACCTATATTATTATATGGGTTTAGATTAGATTATAGTAAAGTTAGCGTTAGATATTTGCTTGCATTACGTATCCCATGGGCATGAGTCACAAGGTCACGAGTATAATCTCATATCTTAAAAGCATTTGATTGAAATCGCATCGCGCATGTCGCGTGCATGAATCAGGAGTTTATAAATGCACTCATTTTCTGGTAGACAGCACTGGTCGTGTCAATAAAAACTGCAAACATTATTATTTTTGCCGGAAAACTTTAGTGGAAGTGCATTTTTATAAGACACACGATTTTCCTAAGAAAAGACATCAACGCGCGTTTACGAGTCATTTATTTATCAAAAACAACTTTTTCATCGACACGTAAATTTTTTTTTAGTTGTTATTTGCGGATGAACCTTACATCATAAAAAAATATCCGCCCATCAAAGTATCACTTACTACCAATCTAATTGATATAAATACTAAAGATGAGTTAGCTAACTTTAATTTTAATTTTAAATAATTGATCGAGCAAGCGAAGATAACAAAGCGTCTGTTTCGAGTGTGGCTATTTTTTATTTCCTCCATCAGTTGTGTTTGTATGATTCCTGAAATTTAGTACCAATTTATAGATTCTACTTTCTATCCAACCAATATTGACGAAACATGTATACAACAAATTTTGGAAAATTGCGTCTATAAATTGGTAGAATTTTTAGCTATCAGGGATTTTTGATTGAGGGCTAAAAATGTTACTAAGCCGCCATTTACTGGCCGATTACAATAATATTTACTACAGACATGTGGAACACAATATTAGTTAAGATAACTTAATATGAAAAAGATCAGTCAAGTGATCGTCGTTTTTTTTCATATACCTAGTTGTAAACATAACGTGGTCGCGAGGTCAACGGTTCGCGGAACTACTCGTACTGGTAACTTTTTATTTTTATTTATTATGGTTCTCCAAATTCATGGGGATTATTAAGGGATTATCAAATAAATGTTGTTGCGGCACTATTAATTTATTGATTTTAATTATATTGGACACTTAAACCTCAAGTTCAAATTTAATTTTTATTATAAAGGTTGTCTACTTTCTTAAACCGCAGAATTTATGTGGTGATAAATTAAATAGTTCTCACATAAACTCTTGAATGCTAGTTTTCCAATTAATACTAACTGTAAAAGCGTTATAAAACTTATATATTTTTAGAAATACTAATAATAATTTATATATTTTTGTAACTTGAGTAAATTTTAAATATTGATCAATAATAATTGTAATCCATGACTGGAAATAATATTAAATTACATATTTCAAAGCTTAAATAAATCTCTGCTTACCAAATTTATCAGTAGTTTATTTTTAACATCGCAACCACTTTACAGAGATCCGTGTACTATTACCGTGTACTTGAAGAGTTACGAAACTATTTTTACGATTAAAAAGATGCCATCTGCAATAACCGTTACAAGACATAACTGCGGCAGTGTGCAGCGACATTTAACTTCGCCTAACGGAATCAGGAATGTAATTCTGTCACGTCTCTATGTTCCGCGACAGTCGAGATTGTAGTTTTGCTTGCACGCGATGTGATGCCGTAATATGAAAAAAAATAGCTTATAGAATTAGATATATGATGAACATCTTATTTTAAGATGACAATGTAAAAATAATGGCAGTAAATAGACTACACTATCTAGACGAAATTTTGCAAGCAAAAAATAAATTAAAGTCTAAAAAAATCTATTTTGGAAATCTATAAATATATGTGTTTTTATTAACTCTAATATTCTTTTTTCTCTAGAATTCTCAGTTAGAGAGATATTTACTTTAAAAAAATAGGACTACTTCAGCACTTTTCCCAGTCGTTTTTAATAAAATTTAGAATATACATCGTGGTACTTAACATTTCATAGGATTATTATACAGCTTTATCGTGCGTGCATGTAGGACGTTTAACAAGCTATGTATAAACAACAATGTAGATATAGATTTATTCTGTTCAAATAATTCCACTATTAGAAAGCAGTTAAGTGACATATTTTTTAATCAATTTTGTTATTAGTAGGTATAAACTGTTTTGATGACCTTTTACTGTTTATTCCTTTCTTTTTTTCTGTTATTAACGAGCGTAGACCGCTTTGAATGTAAATGCATAACTTTATATTATTTGTTTCTTTCTAACTTGTTTTGTATATAGCTACGTATTTAACTTTAGCGTCCTAATTACCTAGACACAAAATTTATACATGGTTTCTTCTAAATAGCCTGTTAGTTATTATGTTCTAATTTAAATCTGTTATTTTAGGCTGTTAGTTATACCCAATAAAAAAAAATTAAAAAAAAATTATATACTAATATAATTATATACCGGTTGAGAGAAAAAAAATTACCTATACGCCATAAATATACGACGTGTAACAGACAGGTGTAACAATAGTTAAGTCTACCCATCAAAGTATAAACAAAACTTTGCAAATTTCGAGAAAAAAATATTGCGTCCACCATACAATTTGACCGATCACTTGTCCGATTTTTGTATTACCTTAATTTGTAGATTTACACCCTATTGTCACACCTTTCTGTTTCACGTTGTAAATACAATCCTAAGCAAACCACTTCATCCTTCGGACCTTGGGTAGGCAAAGAAAATTGCAGCCACTGATTCGATTATGCACGTGCGAGGACTTTCCTCTATCACCTAGCTTTTAAGTCAAGATGTTCGCCAGGCAACTACAAGAGTGGTTTTATCTGTGACGAAGGCAGCAACAACCTTTAAGTGAAGATGGTGGTGAAATGCAGAATACTACAGGTTGTCTTGCGAAACTAGAAAAGGCAGATGGTAACATTCAAGACTTGAGGGCCGTGACCGGAACTAATTATGTGCGAACTTTGTGAAGTAATGCTTGATTGGTTGGAAATAGTGGACATGACACGTTTGTTGTGTATTGTATATCTGCACACACGAGTACACGTTAAGACTTATTAATGTTAATCAGTATCACATATCTTATTTAAAATAAGATTAACATTCATCCATTAATATCTATTAATATGATTTCTATTTAAAAAAATGTTTTTCTTTTAAAGGTTACATGAAGCTTTTTTAAACTTTATTATTTGTGTTGAATTATGTACGAAATCATTATTATCCGGAAGTCGGATACTGAGAGAAAGAGAAATAATAAGGTGAGGTGTGGCGGTGGTGAGGAGGAACCACACCATAAAAACAAAAATATTTTTCGATTTCTCACGCTGACATCAAGACGAGGCGGAAAAACACTAAATATTTTGTATATACCATCTTATTATAAATGGATTTCCGCAAAGTAACGCCTGACTCTATCAATTATCTACGAAATCATTGTTCGGATTACACCTATTACATTATTAATTTCTTTTTTGGTTGCTTTACTAATTTTCACAAAACTTGTAGAGTAGAAAACGTCCTTATCTTTGAAGTGCATTTAGTTTTTGACACTGTTATGTCAGTGTAAACATTCCGTTCACCCGCAACATTAACCAATGCACAAATATAAAAATGATTGCGGTATTTATATGAGATAAAAAAACTTGATTTAAAACAAAGAGGCTTTGCAAAACTATTGTACTAGACACGCCATATTCAAATGAATAAGTAGATTTTGCATAACAATAAGTAAAGCACGGTGAGATCAAACCTGTCCTAATGTTCTAAATAATGTCGTAATGAAATACAAGTTACTCATACAAGCAACGAGCAGCGATGCTATGTCGCATCGCAATGACTGATGCGAAGCGTTATCGATAGTGGCATTTTTTTGTCAGAATAGACCAAAAAATAGTAAATAGTAATAGTAAAAGTTAGTATTTGAACTGTAAAGGTATTTTCCTTCAATGAATTAAATTGAAAAATTTGAGCTAATTTTTGCTTCTTAGAAAGCAACACCAAGAGATTTTTGCCGAATTTTGTTCATCAAGTAATTATTCATTTTGCGAAATAGCGATTTCATGCGCCGTTTTATTTACATCTACAACCATCTTTTTTCTATGGCACTGTTGAGTCTCTTCTCTCAGACAATCTTGAGGTTTCCCATTATTTTTTCAAGTAAAACTTTTAACCGATATTAAAGAGATGCGATATCTGGCATTCATGAGTAGGTGGAATAATGCTACTATTTGTTCGTGACTTGAATCCATTCATGATTGAACCAAGGTGAGTCGAGATGTGAAACGCGGTATACAGCTTTGGGAAAGATAATACTATGTTTTTAATTTTAACCAATGGGACTTTAAAGACCTACACACACTAATGCAGACCAATAAATCTACAAAGAGAGAAATACTATTTGTGTCATTTTAAATGGCGCGTCAGCTAAACCCTCATAGGACCTTAAATAAAATTAAGAATCACTACATCGACTGAAGTTTGAAATAAATTGGCCAAGTGCTAATGGGACTCGCGTACCAAGCGTTCCCATACAAGGGTTTACACCATTACCTATTAAACATTAGCTCAAGTTTCTACCTGTTGTTATTAACATCTAGCTAAAAAACGATGATAACCATTATTTTAATATTTCTTTTAAAATATTAATTATTTAACAATGAATCTACTACTAAATCATCCAACGGTTGCCGTTATTAATATCAAGCAAAAATTACGACAAACTAATATTTATAATAAATATATTTATCTAGTTAAATTTAATAGTATTTGTTGCTATAACGACAACAGAAATACATCATTTGTGAAAATCACAACTGTTCAGCTGTCACGGTTCCTGAGATAAAGCCTGTTGACAGTCAGACAGACGGACGGATAGCAAAGTCATCTCTTTACGCAAATAGTAAAAAACTAACAAAACGTCAACTTTCTTGCTAAAATAAGATACATTTAAACGTCCATAACAGAAACCTAACAAAAAGCGAAAATAACAATCAAATATTAAAAGATCGTAAATTAGATTATAAGAAGATTTAGCAAACTCTCACTACAATTAATTGTATTATTACATAAATGCAATGCAGATGGTATAACACATTCCATGTAATATCACAAAAACAGTACTTTCTACTGTGGATACTGAATATCGTTCTTAGTACATTGTAAAGCCGAATTCAGACTGAATATCACACCACATCATATACCTAAAATATAATTAGATAGTCTATAAATGTTTCGTTACAAATAGATCTGTATACTTCGCTATATAAACACACAGAGAATCTTAAATCAAGTATTTTATTATCGTGGCATGGTGGCCTTAGAGATTCGGCTTTAGAGAATGACGCCTAGACGTATGACTGGTAAGAAATTTTTAAGATACGGTTAAAATCTGTTCAAGCATTAAATTTTTTGTTGAAATGAATAAACTTGCAAACATTTACATTTTGTATTCGTGTACAAAAACACCCAAACCCAAAAACTTTTGTGCAAAATTGTGCCTTTGAGCTATATCTAATCCTTAGCATTATTGAAGAGCAACGAATACTGTTATTTCTGTTACAAACGTTACATAAGTATTTGCAAGAATTAAACATTAAAAATGTGTACCAATCAAGAATTGGTTGAAGAAACCGTTATCTATGTAAGTAAATACGTACATGTACGCTTTTAAAGTTTGTCTCTATTTTTATGCTAAATAGATTAAAAGTGTTCATGTAATATTGTTTCAGTGAACCAAATCCCGCAAATATTAGCAATAAAATTTTGTTCTCGTTAATGTACACCCAGCTTTACAGTATAAGGAAGGCAGAGCAATCTGTGCATCTCGTCGCAAGCGTACCGTATCGTAGCAATTTCTAAACACCGTCTCCAGCTCTCGCTGATACCGTGATAACGTGTTTAATTGTTCATTATGGTTATACTTCCTCTTGTAATAAAAAAAACAAGACAATTAGCTTTAGAATACTAACATTACGATCGCATTTATTATGTAGTTTTATTTGTTTTACTCCGTTTGTTATTGTTTTTGGATTGCTTCAGAGAAGGTTTCGGATTTTGTCTGCTTATTTTGTTGATTTTCAAGTATGTTTATAAATTTTTTGTGACGCTTTAAACGCTCTGTTTATTTGATTTTAAATTAGTCTCTTAAATTTTATAATAAATAGTAGTTAGCCTGCCAAGGTTTCATGAAAACAACTAATACATTCGTATAGGCAGGTAAATGAGTTCTTTGTTTCGGTTTTAGCAATTTTTACTTTCGTTTGTAAGTGTGTTTGCATATCCCTTACTAATATCATTTACGCGTACACATCACGGGAATCTAATCCATACAAACAAAACTTGGCATGAATTCCACGAACTATTAAATTTCTTTAGGCGTCGGGAATTTTACACAAAATAGGTTTGCCACTGTCCTATTTCAAAATTAATTTATTTCAGGCTAATAAACCTACATAATTGTATAGCTCTATAGCTATTTACTTGCGGATTTCAACAATATTTGGTACCAAGATCAAAACAACATTAGTTTTTTAGATAGAACCTATAAAAAAAGACGCGTCACGTGGCTGTCGTTGTTCGACCAGCCATCGCCATTGGGAGGATTCAGAGAGTCCTCGACGTCCTCCCCGAGTGGTTCGATATGTGGCTGTCAACGTAGGGAAGACCACTGCACTGTTGACCGGCCGCAAACAGACCCGTAGGCTGTAGGCTGCCCTCACTGCAGTTTCGAGGACAGGACGTCGAGTGGGAAAGCAGATGCAAGTACCTTAGCGTCACCATCGACCAGACCCTAAGCATGCGCCCGCACGTTGATCGCGCCATCAACCAGGCCAAGGCTGCGCGCGCATTACTACGTCCGGTCCTGAAGTCGAAGCTGCCGATCCGGACCAAACTGGGGATCTATAAGACCTACATCCGGACGAGAGCAACCTACGTTGCCCCATCGTGGTACGCCCTATGCTCGGCCAGTCTGCGCAAGCGACTCCAAGCAGTCCAAAACGTTGCCCTGAGAATGATCACCGCAGCTGGATGGTACGTGCGCAATGACGTAATCGCCAGGGACGTGAAGATCGAGCATGTATGACCGCGCCGACAACAGCCCGCACCCTCACTTAAACAACATAGCCCCTCATCACGCACGCCCCCCTGACGCGCGTACCTGGAAGGCGCTCCCCCGTGATCTAATCGCGACTGGCCCAGCTGACGCCGACGGAGGTCGCTGGCATGTCCCGGACTCCAGAGTGACAGAGCAGAGGGGCTGCTTGAGTGTGTAAACATTCGCTCCCTCCTTTTTAGGAGATGACAGTGTGGGCGTGACACAAGATGCACCAAGAAGAAGTTAGACCTGTTAAGTGGAGAAGACGAATCAATCGCGGCCTTGGGCGCAGAAAGCGCCCGATATTAAAAACTCCCTGGGGCCTGATGGCCTCAGCGTCCAGCCCGGGGAAACAGCGCAAGCTAGACCCCCGTACCTTATGCCTCTCTCACGGAGGGTATAAGACGCCCCGCGATTCGATTCGACTGTCGTTGTTTTATTTTTAGTTACAGTTGTAAAAAAACCGTTTAAAGCTTAAGAAATACGCTGGTGAAAACTGATTTTCGAAACGAATTCAATTTTAATATCGTACTATAAACAAAAAAAGTGATCGTAATTTACATTTGCTCGTATTATTATGGTTAACCATCGCTCGAACAATTTTGGCATTAGTAAAGTCAGTGTGCGCGACTAATCGTCGAAGCGCTCTTTGTGTCAGGTGTCAACGTACCGCGACCTGTCACCAGCACCTACGTGGCGAAACTAATGCCATCTACAGTTTGTTAGCAATTATTATTATAAGACAAAAAACTTTTTAAAATAACATTCATCAACCGCCCGCTGAGTTCAGCGTACTCAGAAAAAAGCTTATAGGCCAGCTCGAGTAGACCTAGGAGCATAAAAGCCAAAAGCATTGGATTGACGTGGAGTGAGATGAAAAGAAAGGCCCAAGACTAAGAAGAATTGAAAGCTATTATATTCTACCCTCTTCCCAACAAAAGACCTCGGATTTGGTTCTTCTTCTGCTGCCTCTCAATTCTGCTTGGCCTTAGAATAATTAAAATCTTTCCCGTTTTGTTATTCAGTTCTACAAAAACGATTCAATATAATTAATGATTTCCACCCAAAGCAATTTTATTTCAATGACATCATTATTTGTTATTTGGCCTGACTGCGGACTTATTATTTTTGGCTTCGAACCGAGCTTAGATAATAATGCATAATAAATTAGACTACACCAAATAAAAACAGTGTAAAGATTAAACAATATGGTGTTTAGATATAATATTAAATCCAGTATAATTAACTGTAGTTATAAATAAAACAAGATTGTTAATTTGGTATGGAAATTTGAATTTGCATCGAAGTAATAATACGAGTAAAATGAATATACGAGTTTTGTTTGGTTTATTTCAGTGATATAAATGATTTTAAGTGCAGTACAAGAATCTATTATAGTAATTGAAGCCAATCGTTTCTCGTCTTCGTATGCGGAGTGATAAAAAATTATTAAAAAAAAAACTAAATTACTAAGTTCTATTGACTAAATCATTATAAACAAAAATAATGATTGCCGCCACTTTTCCCACAACATACAATGGAATATAAAGAAGTTTTGAACTTTGAACACCCTTTAGTGATTGAATTTTCAAGAATCCTTCCTTAAAAACACTTAAATCTTTTCTTAAAAGTTGAATTGAAAAAAGAAAAAAAAACATTTTTCTTTTTCTAAATGTAAGGGTACATTGAAGACACGCTTCAAATTTCGTGTCCCTGACCAAGTTCATATCAGTCAGTCAGACAATTACTCATTAATGTATATAATAGAAGAACATAGCACATAAAAAACAATATTTTTTTTTTTTCATTTATTGTAATCATCGCTGGCTAACTTATAAATAGAAAGTACCTATGTCAATATGCTTATAAAATAAAGTTATGAATATTTCACATTCCTTTACAATAAAAACAACATATTGATAAGCACTCTACGATAAACTTTTAGTGCTAATTTTCGGTAAGTATAATAAATATATAGCTACCTACATAACATACAATATTTCTGAAATGAAATGATATTTCTTGCTATTACAAGTTAATGCAAACTTAGGTCCTACTCTTAACATACCAATAGGGTGTGCAATTTAATATTGATGAATGTTTTTACAATATAGTACAAACATTTACATCAAAAAATAAATAGAATTTGATTATTTATTAGAACTTATATTATTACGATTCACACACATATGTCAGTCTGTATCCATATTAGGCCCAGTTACCTACTTAATCGCTATCTCAGTGTCGATGACCATGTCACGTTTATAAAAGTTTATCTTCTTTAGTTCAAATATTATCTTTGTAAGCTTAATCGAAGTTTCGTCATCGAGTAGCAATGTATGTTAATTAAATTAAATGGATATAAATTTACTTCTACATTCACTCAATTAATTTTATGAATGTCTATTATTCTGCGGTAAAAATATCTGGAATGAAGGTAGGTAGATATAATAGAGCGTTACAAAAGTCTTCTCAGTTGTTGGCTCTAGAAATGTAATATTGGACTTGGGATTTGATTGGTTACAGGAATATAGGTTAGTTTATTAGAAGTTACAAGATAGAAATGTAGTCATAGCCTTATTAGACCCTTCATAGAATGTATATTTTGGCTTATGAAATACATACTATTTATAAGGTGTGTATAGCAGTGGAAAATTATGGCATGATACGTACATTATTTTTATATTAAATTTTTTGGTAAATTATTTTTAAATTATACTCAACATGTCACCAGTAAAAAGTCTTCTATTTAGAGCATGTCTGATAAAAACCGTGACATTTTGACACTTATTTTATTATCACCAACGGGCCGCTAAGTCGAGGGCTTTGTTCTACTGAATGCTCCAATTGTCATGTGGGGTGTAAAGTGTCGGATGAGAAACTGTCCTTTAGATCAGCGTTTGTCAATCTGGTGTAGACCCTCAGGGGGTTGAATTAAATCAAACATAACTAACCAAAAAAAGAAATAAAAGTATTTATAGTAGTACACATAACAAAAAACAATTCCTTCTAAAAGTGATTGTTCCAGGCAACAAGTGAGAAAAATCAAGTCGGTTTGGATTGTGTTCGGTAAAGGGTTCACAAAGCTTTACTTAAAGTATCGCTGGCATAAATAAGGTACTTACACTACAAAAAAAAACAGATTTTTATAATTGAGGATTTTTTTTTGACGATTTGTATTAAATAACTAAATTTTAAATCATTGACGATTGATTTATTTGAATAATCAAACAGTGGTGCTTATTTTGAGATGTTAATAATCAATTATGTCCAAAGCTTTTGAGCGCCTTGCAGAGTGTGTGTACTGTGTAGGTCTTAAATTATGAATATAGATAGGTACTAAACAGAGAAAATTAAAAACTTAGTCCATTAAATTACTAACTTATTCTCTGTGCCGTGAATTACTTATTGTTTGTTGTGTGGCCCGAGAGGGTCGGCAGAATTTTGGGTTTTTTAAAAGGGTCGAAAAACTTGTGCTTAAAGATTGAAAAACACTGCTTACTGAAGTGCCGTTACACTTTGTGAGGTGAAAGCTTTTTATGTTTTCAACTTCGAGTAAAGTTTTTTATCAGAAGTATGCATTTTGATATCAAGTCAATAAAAGAATGCGTGTGTTTACCGATGATTTCAACAATTTCGTGCAAGGAACGATCTTTTTATGCTTATTTTACGTGTTTTCTGTCGGATTAGTGCCTACCTACTTGCAATAAAGAGTAGGTACCTACTCAATTTGCCTGCATTTTTAAAATGTTGTTTGCTGATTTCTCTGTATGAATGAAGCGACTTAAAAAATATTTTGTTGTTTAAAAGAATATGTAGGAACCTCCGAAGTGCTTTTAATTAAATTATAGTAAAGTCGGTCTAGTACTTTAGTACTTAAATTGAAATAACAAATAAAATCGAAATGGCACCAATCGAATAAAGGTAGGCAATAGTTAAAAAAATAGCATTTATTAGAACTTTTTGAAGAACTCATGAACGAATATATTTTTGAACTTCGAAAAATCTTTTCTCTTTACCTACACTTTTACACTTTAAAATCAATACATCATCTGAGTTTGATATCAAATGTAATTTAGCAAATACAATTCAGGTAAGACTTACCTACTCTTTTATATAGATATACAGGGTTATAGGTAGGATTGACAAAATGCTGATTTTTTTCTTGAATTCAGAGTTGGTCTGACAAAAAAAATCCTTAGGATAAATATAGTAACCCATTTTCGGCCAAGTACACCCCTCAGTTAGTGGTAGCCTAGTCGGTAAACCTGTTGCCTCACAAGCGAAAGGGCGCGGGTTCAAATCCAGGTTCAGGCATGCACCTCTGTGCTTTGCACTAATGTGCATATTAGAATTAATAACCACATGCTTAACCGGTGAAGAAAAACAATCTGCTTGTCGGAGAAGGTTCAATAACTTTCAAAGATAAGTGAAGTCCCTAACCCACAATTTGGCCGGCGTGCTGGACTATGACCTACACCCCCTTCATGGGAGACCCGTTTCCAGCAGTGTGACACTATGGGTTGATACGTACACTCCTTACCGATTACCCTGTATAGATAGATAGACGCTAGCAACCCCACCAGGAAGATTTCTCCATCATCTTCTCTACGTCGCCGTCGCATCGTTGTGTTTTAGGGCAGGTCGTGATACGAATTGTTAATTTTGGACAATTTCTTTGACAAACTAACTATTCGTGACCAGAAAAGTTGTTGAATTCAACGCAATGATTCTGTAATTGCCCACGACTTTAGTAGTATGACTAAATGCGTTCCTGAAGGCATTTTCTAAAGTTTTTAATTTCTTTGCGTGTGCAAAAGACACGGTTTTCAAATAATAAACAGCCAAGTAGCCCAATAGAAAAACCTCGACGACCAAAAAATTTTTTTACCACGCCATAAACAAAGTTTCGTCAAGATTGGATAGAAACGACCTAGTGGTCAATTCTGCTATTTGAATTCTATCAGAATTACAATCACATTGTGCCAAAATGGCCGTTTTGCATAGAATAGGATACAGTTAGTATTAAACAAAACATAATTTTTTATACTAGCTCTGATCTATTCCATGTATAAACGGCCGTTTTGGCAGAATGCAATTGTAATTCTGAGACACTTCAAATAACAGAATTGACCATCTGCACGCGAGTACGATATTTCGTGCGGACAAACATCCATACATATAAACTGACAGATTGACAGAACATTGTCCTGTCTCTCAGTGACGCTTCGCTCGCTCGGTTATCTAGAGTTCGTTTTGACAAATAAATATATATCATTGAACGAGTAAGAGGTACGCAAGAGGTCATAACTGGTAATGATTGCATAACAGAACATAACTTCAGTGATTGTCAAGTCTAATAGTCAACTCTGAGGTCACCATTAGATAGACCGCTTTACTGTAGACACGTAAAACATAAACAAAAATATATATAATTTTAAAAGTAAAAGTACAAGTGGCGACCTTACATCTAAAAGCGATCTCTTACAGGCAACCTTTGGATGGAGATTTATGACAAAAAAATAATGTATAAAACGTGGTGTACTTACAATAAAGAAATAAATCTACTGTTAATTACACATATAAAATAATATAGTTCCATAAACTTGTCACTTACCCACTTTAAAGCTATATTCATAGACCATTCAATAGTTGACAAAACGAATGAAGCGGATTTGCTTCAAGTCTCATTAAATTTGCTTTAAAACTGACTTTAAATTGAGAAGGTTCTCAATTCGTTAAAGCCTTTTTATAAGGTAAACATACTTCTCGGCAGTTGCAAAACTTAATGTATTTAGCTGGCGTTAAAGTCATTGAAATAATTTGAATAAAATAGCAATAAACCGACATGTTTGAGACCGTGAATTTTGCGTAATTAACTACTGCAATTAATTCATTTTAACCACTCAAATGAATAAAGAGGTTTTAGATTCGGGTATCTTATTTTATATAAGTTTCTCCATTTATCAGAGACTCCTGGCTGGATTGATTTTTTAATTTCTTTTTGTTCGATCTGTTAGTTGTTCCATATAAATTTTATTGAAATCCGTTAGAAAACACCATCCACGACGATAAAGTTTCCTCTTTCTGTTGTTCGTGGGATTGAACCTTGTACCTCGACAGTCGACCCCACTAACCATTCGGCAATTATATTTTTTATGTAATGCCTTGAGTTTTTGAAATTTTATATTTGCCCTGTAGTTAGAGAGAAAAGTTCAAAGTTGTAAGAAACCTAACTATAGTATACCTAATGGCTGTGATGTAACAGCCCAGGCATTTGCTAGTAGGCTTGCGTATTCTTACGCTTATGGTCAAAGACCTAGGTCAATGTTGAGCTGAATTCCTGCAGTTTTAATGTCAATATCACGATTTCATAGCGAGAAAACTATTGAAGGTTACATTACTTTTTTTCTATTCTACACAGGTAGGCATTTGACCACAAGTTCGCGCGACCATGGAAGTCAGCGATACTGTAGCCCTAGATGGAGCATGCATAGTCTAGAATACACTGGCTTTCAAGGAAATCTGCCGTAACACACCGTTAGGTTCTTGGCGACAGATTTTACAACTAGAGGGTGGTATCTAGTCAAGCGAGCGATAGGAAACGCCCTACAACCATGCTATGGTTTTGTCACGATGTTACCTTTTTGCAAAAGCTCATCCGAAACATTACAATGTTATAAAAGTTTATGTTGCAGGTTTATGAGATACGCGTATGTATTGGTTTGTAACTATGAATAATTTATTTAATGTTGTTATTTTGTGTCTTACTGTACTTAAAGGATTTATAATAAACCTGCGAATCTCTATTCAAATTCATCCATTACAAAAACATTCTAGTTAACTGCTTTCTGTCACATACCGGCCCCAACTCCACTTAATGCTGGCTAAAACAACCAGCGTTGATCTTCCGTTAGGACCCGGAGGTGACGTCACGCACTGATTCTTAACTGCATAGTATCGGTGAAGCAAACTTAACTATTGGTCTAGAACGAAATATTCCAAATTATTCTCTGAGTACACTTACAATTTCACAGACAAAAACAAATAAGTGCGGAGAAAAAGAAACAGTGTGGAACTCTCCCGCGTTTTTTAAAAAAATAGCTTCTTCGTCTGTATACTTATTACAAAACTTGGTTTTGTTTTGACAGTTCACCGCACTAACGCATCTACTTGTCTTTAGTCCTGCTCGACTGATTTTTGTTGTTAGTTTAGAGAGCTCCTAATTGATAGATTTGTTTATAATTTAAATATATGAAAAAATTTGTGCTTAAAATATTGTAGTTGCAAGGTCAAAAGTTCGTAGAGCTACTTGTGTGTTATTTAATCGCGAACTGAATACATGACACGCTTTGGTTATGACACTATTGTCTCGCATGGTAGGTACCTACCATTCATTTTTTGCCACAAACATTTTGACAGTGACAAATAGCTTTCTAATTATATACAATGCATTACAACTACAGGTTGAAACAATCGGATATGCGTAATATCTATAAGCATTAAAAAAAGCGTTTTACATTCATATCTCCCACTAAGATTTTTCAAGTGTAAGAAAGCCCTAAGAGCACAAATAACATAAATAAAAAAAAATGTAAATTTACACCAAACAATAAGAGACAATATTGTTTAAGAAAACGGGTTTTCACGCGTACCTGACTGTCGGAAGATCCAACTATAGTTTCGTTCACATTCGGTGAACTTCATCTGGGATGAAATGAGCCGTTCGTGTCTTCAACGATGACACGTCTCGCACTCAACAGTCAGGTACGCGTGAAAACCCATTTTCTTAAACAACATGAATCAAACACGCGTTAGTTTTCTCAATAAGAAATCGTTATTTTTTAAAACACAAATAATACACTTTTGCTCCTGGAATTAAAATTCTTTTTCATCACATACCTACGACTTTCGTATGTATTAACCCATAGCTTACCTCTGTTGGTATTTTCCCTTATAAAGGGTGACAAGGCCACACTCCATGTGAATTTTCATCATAAGAATTACTAGTCGGGCTTTATGGTGTTAACCACCAATCTCCAATTTTAATAGCCTATGTTACTCAGTGAAAATATAGCTTTCTAACGGTGAAAGAATTTTTGAAATCGATCCAATTAGTTTTTGAGTATATTTAAGTTTATTTAAAAATACAAATCCTTTCTCTTTATAAAATTATTATAGTATAAATTTATATCACGTTGTGTTTTTTTTGCGAAAACATTAATATACAAATATAACTGCAAAAAGTGATTTCTCGTTTCTTATTCATTTTACTATTACATATATTTATTTGTTATAAAAAGTCTGTTATTGCACAGAATGTCTCAACTTAGCAGAAAGTTAGCTAATAGAAACGAAAACAGTTTTCTAGAGCACAACGATTTATTTGCAATTCATATTATGGATGTATTACTAAACCATTTTTACTACAAAACCAACAAACACATTATTACCACAAAAATATTTTTAAACGTAGTTCAATCAATCATTTTATTTTACCACGGAGTGTCAATAAACATCTCAGAACAAGAACCTTATTTCTTAAGGCAAGGCTTATTAATTTTTTTAATGGAGTCATGAGTTACTTCACTAGATATTCTTTAAATAACATTTTATTTATCATTTCTTTTATAATGAGCCCAACGCTTTTTGATCAAAAACCCTTCTAAAATATACTAGAACATAATACTAGAGATGGAACAAGTTTATGTGGTTATATACTTAGGTAATGGGTGTTTAACTCCAAGCAAGTAATAGCCTCGGATTTGTAGATTAACAGATGTTTTTGTTAATTTTTTACTACAAATCTTTTCAGCGCAAGTGCACTGTTAGTGTTTTCATTTAATTCATCCAGGGATGGAAAAAAATAAAACAATATCAAGAAAACTTAGTTTTATTTTGACAGGGTTGAAGGGTAAATTTTTAAAATGAAACTTAGTCTGCTTGCTCTTGTTTTCATTCCTTGCATACCTGTCTCTAGACGATGGCAGGCGTCTTTAATTTCATAATCGTGGATTATACCATATATACAAAACCAAAGCATCAAACGGAATAAATGCACGTCTTTGTATGATTATAAATTAGTAACAAAAAATCTGGAGTAGTTCTGCAAAGATTGCCCACGTACGAACTGTTGCCTTATATCTTGACAACCATTTGATGATTTCTTACTGATACTTACGATCTTACTTGGAGTTAAATTACAAATGGCTCGGTCAGATATTTTCAAAATATTTTAATAAATGGCAACGAAGCAAATATCCATCAATTTAGAGAATCAATAGTCCTCCCATTAAAAATACCCCTACACTAAAAAATCTAAAAAAATCACAAGACTCAATAAAATTGGTTGAAAATTACCGATTCTGATCGGCAGTTTTCCTTGATCCATATTTTTTTTGTTAGACATGTTGCTCGCGAGGCTCACTCGTTTTATTAAAATATCCAAACCTAATAATTATCTTGTACTCCATATCTATAGGTAGTACCAAAATATAACGTTGATAAAAGGTCAACAAGTAATCTAAAACCAGATAACTGTACTCA
Source organism: Ligdia adustata (assembly GCA_947049295.1). Taxonomy (NCBI): domain Eukaryota; kingdom Metazoa; phylum Arthropoda; class Insecta; order Lepidoptera; family Geometridae; genus Ligdia; species Ligdia adustata. The sequence goes on from OX346229.1 coordinate 10,770,277, forward strand.
TTATATAATTATGATAAAATATAGCAGGTTAACGACACCGCGTATAGAAACAACGAATTGCTAATCTGCTATCTGCTAATCGCATGTTACGTAAAATAAAATCGAATCGCAACAGTCAGATGCTAATCGATTGTTTTTTTATTAATTTTGTTGTTGATATCAGTTACTGTGTCAATCGCGTTTACGATTGACCTGACTTCAAATGAAGTAACTTGCTGAAAGCTTATTACGTAGTGATTAGGTATTATTGCTAAGATTTTGATCTTTCTTGGTAGTATTTTTAATGAGACAAACGATAATAACTTTTCAAATGGGTTCAAGCGACTCTGAGATATGAGGGAAATCAAAAAAATATATACCCGTTACTAGGGTTCCAAAATGAGTATTAATTAAGAAAAAAAATATGCACGAAATAGTTTTTACCAGCTGTAAAGTAAGGAAAATAGTTCTATACTTACTAGAAATTGTAGTCGGTAGTGCAAAATAGGTACATTAGTTAAAGCTATTAGAAGCTTCCGTTGCGAATCATTGAACGCGGACATGACAGTCAACTCGCGCTTGCCTCTTAGAAAATACATAGTTTTATAAATAAAGTATTTATAATAAATATAAATAATTTTTTTAAATAAATCTTTTCGCTTAAATTAAAATATGATTTTATTTTAATTATTTTCAATGATATTATTATTACATATTATCTTGTATTGACATTCAACGAGGCAATGGGGCCAGCATTTTGGTTACTCTACCAACTGGCAGTGGTTTAGATTTAAGTTAGTTTTAATTTAGGGTATTGCTTTTGTACATATTATTATTCTAAGTTAGTAGTTAAGTAACTTCATACTACAATACTTTATTAAATACAGATATCTTAAAATCTTCGATGAAAAATCGTTTCATTGTGATTGAAGTTCGATAGAAGGTACGCAATTCTAATTTTTTATTTTTTCACATTGTTTCTTAATCATGCGTATCAAAATTAACTACCGCAGATCATGTCCTACAAGTCTTTTAGAGGTAATACGAGAAGCCTGATCGCCTAAACTTATCCATGCAAAATGTAAAAAAAGAACAAGCAATGGCGTCAATATTTGACAGCATTGAAGCGTCGAACTGTCGAATATAGACGCCATTGCTTGCTCTTACAGGGACACGAAGAAGTTAAAATAAAGTATAAGTAGTTATGTGAAGCTCCAACACTAATGATAAAACTTATTTAAAACCTAAATCTCAGATTGAACCCGTGCCCTCACGCTTAAGACGCCATCTTCATCATATTGTCAAACTAATAACTTTAAGCTCCTAATAAAGGCTTTTTTTTCAAATACCCCAACTTAGCTTATTACACTAGCGAAACTGGTTTTAGCGCCTGGTGAGAGACTTCTGTCTTCTGATCTAGCGGAACAGTTCTACAATTCCAACTTCTTACAGGTCAAGGTTGAAGTAAAGTCGTCGAATTCCTCTCATTGTTCGAATTACTCTAAAACCTTGAACTAAGAGTGGGCTACTAGTAATAGTGTAATATAGTGTATAATATTTATTTTTATTTATTGCTACTACGGTCCTCGCGCACTAACATCAGTCGGTAACTAAATTAACTAATATGACAAAATTGCATCTTTGAAAACTCATACTCGTAACTTAGGAATGACCACAGATTATAATTTCTCATCATTTGGTTGTCATCGTGATAATTAATTGCGTCATTATATTACGACGACATTATTCTTAAGCCTAGCCTGCGTTTTTCTTTCTTTAAATACAAATACCATAAAAAATCTGTAGTGTTTTCATTACATTAGAACATGCACAGATAAGTGTTAGTATTTAATTATCTATATGGTGAGCACATCAAATATACAAAAAAAAGGTTTTGTTTAGTATAATATTTAAATAAATTTAAAGATTTCTCTGTAATTAAAATACAAGGATGCATCAAAAACTTAATTTTTTAATACGAACTAATGTTTGATCACTAGTTCGTCTGATGGTAACCGATAATATGAGTCAATCAAAGATGTAGTGGGTAAATCTGTCCTATTTTTCTATATAATATTAAGTATAGAAATACATAATGCTGAAGTTTTTTTAAATTATCGATACACAATACGAGAAACTAATGGGTTATAATATTACGAAAAACGAAATTAAACTACATTAAAAAAAACTAGCAGATGGATTACTTACAGACCATTTAAGATCTACAGATAATCAAAATACTCCAACCTGCCACCAGAGGCAGCGTGCCGAGAATAATAGCAGCAATGCTTATTGTCTTTGGTTGTATTATGGTTATCTGCTAAGGGTGTAATAAGCTGAAAGGGGGTCACTATACTCATCCATAGGAACAACTTTCACTGTGGAAGCAACTCTGAACTCGAGAAAAAAATCAGCTGTTTCATACATTTTGTCGATGACCGATGAAGTTTTTGTATGGAACATCTAATTTTTTTTTTTTAATTCAGAGTTGGCCCCATAGTGAAAGTTGCTCTTATGGATGAGTATAGTGACCCCCTTTCGCCTTAGTACACCTCTAGCTGATAACCCTGTATACGTTGGGTCAAATAAAACCGGCATATAATGTTTCAATCTGATAAAAATCTTTCCTCAGGTTGTGGTCTTCGCCTGTACAGTGCAAAACAACCCCATTTGCGATTAAACTACGTAATGGTAATCTGCGTGGGTCTGTAATATGTCTAGATTAGGTTTTATGACCCTAAACTGTTGCTACCCACTTCTTTTAGTAATTGGGCATACGAATGAGGATTAAAACGTACGAAAATGTTGCAAATTATGTTGGAAATTTTTAATGATTTTTCACAAAATGTTAAATATTTATTTAGCTTACTAAGTTATATAGCTTCTTTCATAAGCTTAAATACCAAAAGAAAAATTACGTTGAATAATTCAAGGAGCTTGTGAATTATATTTACTTAGTGCATAAGTGAATAAAAAATTAAAATGTTCAAATTAAGGACTTTGTTACTGCAAAGTCAAACTTTACCAATTGAAATTAAAACATATGTTTGTACATTCCATTTATAAAATATGATATCTTTTATATCCTTCATAATACATACTTACTGACCTCACAGTTCAAATTATCCGCCAAAATTCATTTTTCCAATGAGTATTTAGATCTCATTTTCAATATAAAACATACCTGCTTAAAGAGTAAATAATTACTGTTAACCAGGAAACATTCATTAAATTGACCAACTTATAAAACATGATTTAATTTTAACTAAGACTTATAGGTACTATCCAAAGTAAATATAAATAAAATGACTTCTTTCAATAACTTAGCAACGAAAACTTACATCATTTCCAAAAAGCTCTTCACTCGTAACATCCTGTATCACCAAAATCACGGCAACAAAAAACACTTTCCAATAAAACACCATAATTACAGGAAAAACTACAAAAGAATAACTAACAAATAACTATCACATTTTAAGTTCTATTTTCAAAAATTTTACTTATCATTTTTCTTCCCGCCGAAAATTCCCGATTTGGCTGTTACTTTTTTTAAATTAATTTTGGCTTTTGTCGTCACATGCTTGCAGCCAGTTCTTTATTATAATTGTTTTTAACCTTTTTAGTGAGGGTGTTAACGCGTGTTGCATTTATTGTTGTTATTGTCGGTGTTTTACCGCTAGTGGTTCGCATGCGGTCGTTCGCGCGGTTTCGCGGTCTGCGACTGCGCGGTATTGTGCGCGCTATTCGGAACAAAGCGTTAGAAACTTTAGGGTTGGGAAATGCGAGACTATCGATATCTTCGGGCAGTGATTTTTTGTTATGTTTTTTTTTGTCTCTTTACTAAGTTTCTTTTTAACTAGTTATTATCATAACGACTATTATTGATATAGGGGAGTTTTTTTATTTGTATATTATAAATTCAGATTTTTTTTGTCTGCTTACTTACACAATAAAAGACAAGAAATTCAGTGTATTAAGTAGATATCTAATTGTAACTCTTTTATATTTATATGTAGTTTTACTCGTATGTGCATAACTTTATAATTCATAAGCTTTGATGTCAAACATTTCTATAAGCATAAGAGCCAAAGCCTATTCATAACTTAAAAACACAAAAATATAGCTTAAAATTGCTATTGCAGGTATATTAGAGCTTTGGTAACATTAAGTCTTCATCGGACAAAAAAGCAAAAAAAACAAAGCAATTATTAAAAAAAAACAGCTTAGTTAAGAATTACTACTTATAAATTAGTTTGATATTTCATAAAAAATTGTTTTGTAGTAGGATTTGCAAAATGGAAAAAATTACAGAAATCGTAAAATTGTGGCATCCGCCGAATTCAAAGCGCCAAATTTTAAATTTCCAATTTATATCTATGTATGTACTTTATCGATTATACAAAAGCTCACGAGAACATCACTACTCAATTGCAATTGAAACACAAAAACTATTTTTCAAACTATGTCAGCTGTTAGTTATGAATAGGCAAGGTTTTACTTTCGTTAATTATTAAATTCGCACTTTTACTTTTGTTGCCTTGTGTTTTGAAATGTTAATAGTTTTTACACCTTGTTAGGTTCCAGGCGTCTTTGGCTGCATAATTAATTACTTAATTTCAATTTTATAACAATAGAAATGCATGCTTATGAAAAGCGTTCTTAATTTCAGCGTAAGCATTTGGCTCTAGATAAAATGGTTTCTAATTATCTATTAACGTACTGTACTTCTAATTTAAAAAGTCTCATTCTTTCATTTTGCAAAGCACACGTAGAAATATTCAAATTAGCCGTCTTGTCTATTTTCCGGGGATAAACGCCCATGACAGGCTTGCTAGAGGGAAATAATCACAGATAAAACATGGCAACACTTTAAAATAATCCTATTATACATGATTTGTCAAGAAGAGAAGATCAATATAAGATAATATTTTATAAATAAAAACGAATTTGGTTGTTAGTTGTTGTATTTTTTTGTTAATAATTTGTTGAAATTTCCAGTGTGAAATCAAGTGTGAAATTTCCATGAGAAAATGGGCCTATTAAAAGCACTGACTAGATAAAACGAATCCAATCTCGGCATCATTATGATTATGATGTTAATGATCGCCACTGCATTAGTTACCTACTAGTGGATAGCCACATAAAGTCTGCTTTCTATATAGGTAGGTATTAATCTCATACTTTCGCTGCGGAATGAAAACTTTCAGTTTTACGTATCCCAGTGAATACTAACTTTTCTCTCTCTAATGGTCAGTGTTGCTATTTGAACTTAATAATTACATCAAAATATATTTATACTTAGCAGTTACTACATCATTTATAAGATTGATCCAAAGCTTATAGATAAATTAAAGTTTTTTTCCTTTTTGTAAGTTATGTGGTTTTACGATTCCACCGTTAAGTTCATTCGTGATTATTGTACATAATAATTCAAGTTATTAACTTTTACTTTGGTAATAAGGTATCATGATAAGGATTAGTTATCCTGAGGACGGCTAATGCTAAGGCAAAATACATGTCGAGGAAGTAAGATACTGAGAAAAAAACGAGTGAAATCATAAAGGTGAGGTGTGGAGGTGGTGAGGAAGAACCATACAACAAAATAAACAAAAAAACGTATTCTTACGCTGACATCAAAACAAAAGAGTAAAATACTACATACATATTCTTTTAATAACACTTATTATAAATGGCTTTCCACAAAGCAATGCCAGACTCCATTAAATATTATTTTTTTTCTTGAAAAATGCGTTATTTTTTCATCAATATTTGGTTAAGTTTTGATATTGATAGTTGCAACACTTTTCATCAGACAGACACACGCGTGCTCTGAATTCAATACGAATATGTTTTGGTCAGCTCTGAATGTTAAACATTGTGTTCACGGATGCGGCCATTATTATCTAGTGAAAGTGTTTTTGTTTTATTATTTTTGTCGGTTTTTTGAGTGAAGCTTGGCAATTGAATTGGTTACTTTGGAATTTGGATAAGCAATTATGTGATTAGTAATGTTAATTATTTTAACCTACTTCAAAAGGGAAGGGGGTCTCAATTCGTCGGCGTCTTTTTTATGTATGGTCCCCAATTTCACAGAAAAAATATTTTTGGTCCGATATAAGTCTTATTATAATTGGTCTAATAGTTTTTTTTTAAATCGATATAGCTTTTAATTACCTATCTGTGAAATCGCCGGATACATCCAGCCTATGGCCATCTGCTGATAAGAACCATTTCAATCGTACCTCGCACATCAAAACCGGCTTAGGCTGTAGAGGGTCACAAAAAGTTAAACGTACAAATATACACTCAATTAACCTCATTTTGGACAGTCAGGTAAAAAATAAAGACAAATAAAATAATAAGAAAAAACATATTCGATCCCACGAAACATGCAAAAAGAGCCTGAGCTACCGGTGAAGGAAAACATCGTGAGGAAACCATAGCATGGTGGTAGGGCGTTTCCTATCGCTCGCCTGGCCTGGCTACCACGCTCAAGTTGGAAAATCTGTCGCCAAGCACCTAACGGTGTGTTCCGGCAGCCTTCCTTGAGAACCAGTGTATTCCAGGCATGCTCTATCTAGGGCTACAGTGTCGCTGGCTTCCGTGGTCGTGCAAACTTGTGATCAAATGCCTAGCTGTTCATTATAAAAAAAAAATTATTTATTGTCCACTTTACAATCCATGTTTTACCGTTTGTACCAGTAACCCAGACTTGCGAACAGTAAAAGTACGATTCTTTATGCAAATCCTCGCAATGTGCTAATTTTTGCTGATAATGAAACAAAGGAGTAACTGTAGTCGTGGGGTCAGGAGGAAGTTGATATAATGCCGATAAATTACAGACAGCAGAGCAAGCTAATCTTGTCAGTCTCGAGTCTGGCAAATTCTTTTCGTTTATAGTTAGAATACGTGAGGATTAGTTGCGCCCTGCGATGTTATTTTTACGGATAATGAAACAACGGAGTAACTGTGGTCATGAGGTCAAGAGGAACTTGATATAATGCCGATAAATTACGGACAGCAATTGACAAAGCGATGTAATCGTGTCTGATTCGAGTCTGGCAAATTCCTTTCGTCTATAGTTTGAATACGTGAGGATTACTTATGCCCTGAGATGTTATATTATGTTATGTTGTATTATATGTCCTTGAGGTATACGCCATTTTTCCGGGATGTTGAGTAGTGTTATATAAATTCATTACAAAGATAAAGAGAAATAAATATATAGGTATTAAGCTTCGAACAACGTTCGTTACAAACAAGTCACGTTACATGACATATTATTTACATTATATTTGCCAAGCAATCCGACGAGCTAGTAGTAAAAAGTAGTTCTAGAACTTTTTGAATTGTCCAAGCTTCGTCAAGATTGGTTATTAATTGAAGGGAAAATATCATAATCTAGACAAAAAATACAAGTAAACAAACTGCCAGACGAAAAAAAATATACCAAAGTCAAAGCAGAGACGCTTTGCTCGCTCGTTCAATAATTATTTCGCTTCCTTAATCATGCCTTTCTCTACAGTGAACAATACATCGCAAAACATACTTTCATTATCTATATGTCTAGATGGAGCGAAACGATTCAAAGGAACTAAAACAAACAGGCCAACTTTACTAGGGTAGTGTTCGTGAAATTTACGTATAACACAAACGCTGCGTTATTTAGCTTGTCGTAGTGTGCGTGCATAATGACACCATGCACGGCTTTAATTGTGATTGGAAGAAGGTTACCTATGCATAACAACATACAAAACATAATCGACACAGAGCAAGAAATCATAGGCATCACCTCTATTTTAATCCGTCTCCCAAAAAATTAGTTCTATATTCGTCTGTGTAATTTTTTTTGCATGCAGTTGAGAACCGATAAAGAAGCGGTCCCGTTATTATCAAGTCAGGTTCGCATGCGTTAAAGGGTTGAGTGTCAGTCTAGACAGAGATTTTGTTAGTAATTCTTCTATGGTCAAGATATATAAATAATCAAAGACTATCTACAACACAACTATGCAGAGAAAGGCTTACAGGTAACAATGGGGAACATGTGATGTGACATATCGATCGAGATCTATACCCATTCAATGAGAGACAAAAAACCGTGGAGACTTATTACGCAACTTATTTTTCTTATAAACTTCCGCTAGATCGTAACTTGCTGATGTAAAAAGATGATGCGGTCTAGCATATTGTATGCTTGCCTAGAAAAAAACGATTCACTTGCAACTTGAAAACACCCATATTATAGCTATTGGGAAATGGAGGATCGGGCAGCGGATACCACAACCTGGCATTTTGCACAATTGTAGCACCCAAGCTCCAAGTGTTTTAAGTATAATGTAAAATCTTAAATTTTTTTGTCTCGGTTGTAGGTCCTCACTTCGTCAGTATAATACGCGAAAATAAAACGTGAAAAAGAATTCATTGCCAGAAGTAAATTTCAACAACAATTCTAATAATCCTCTTCGGACGTATCTGTTGGAACTTATATTTCCATTAGGTCAGTTCTTATACAATCGTTATATACAATAGATTTTTTTTATTCTACACAGCGAATGTGACCACAACTTCGACGACCAAAGAAGTCAGCGATACTGTAGCCTTGGATGAAGCATGCGTAGTCAGGAATACACTGGCTCTCAAGGGAGGCTGCCTAAGCACAACGTTATTAATCGAAACCAAATTCTCCATAAAAATAAACTCCAGTTTGAAAAATTGCTAGTTCTCAGTTGTCTCTACCCCACCTCTGTTCCTTCCTAGAGAAGTATCAATCGAAGCGGAACTGTTGCCTCATGTAGTACATTTTCACTGTTTCACTGGATTTCGCCGTCCGTGCTCTACATTGTTAGAAGAACAGCGATGATATCGCGTAGAGTCAGCGGCAAAAGAAGTGAAACAAAAGTAAGCAATCTTAGTCACACAAGAAGTAACATTACTTTTGTATTGGTTTCGTTATAGAATGCTGTTCTAAAATCAATGACAGAGTTATTGATGAAATAAGTACTATTACTTCTTTTTTGACAAGATTGCTAACGTTTGTTTCACTTCTTTACACTCTGCGTGATATCGCCACCACCGGTCTATTCCCATTTGTACCAGATTCACTCTGTCCCAACGGTGACAGATGGGAATACTAGTTTCATAGTCCCCGAAAATACATATTTAAAGAAAAACGCAAGATGGCGGACAGTACTTGAAACAATAAAATAAAATATTTAAAGTATATTCGAAGCCTATAGAATATTTGTATTAGAGTTAGAACCCTTTTCTCGCGATATGTTATTTTTACTTCTAAACATAATATATTTTATTTTAACAGCTATTTATAAAATTCACAACTTAAACCGTCACTTAGTTGCTTAAGGGAAGAACAAACAAATCAACAAACACACTTTCGTATTTATGATATTTGTATATATTTATGTTTATAATACTTACAAAAACGAAAAATTGATAGAGAAAAACAAATATATGACAAACGTCAAATATGCTCCTATGCAAAGCACCCGGCCCAAATGTGCCCATTACTGCGGCACAATTGCAGCGCTGGAAGGCTAGAGAAATTTGTTGAATTTAAATAATTTTAGGGATTTCACGGAATAGAAACAGATAAGTTGTTTTTGTATTTATTTATTGCTAATATATTAGTTAATATTAGTAAATGCAACGTTACTTATAAAAGCGTAACTTATTAAAAATATATTAGATTATAATAAACTATGACTAGTCCACACAATGGGTTATCGACTACCAATGTGCTATATTTTATTATTATTATACGCACAAATAATTAATTAACTACCGTAAAACTAAATTATTGTACAAAAATTTTTAACACTTAACTTTATAAGTTTTTTTTTCAGATTTTTATTTTTTTTACTGACGCAAGTTTCAGTATTTCTTTCTAAAATAAAATAAACGTTTATAAACAGTAATATATAAACTAGTAAATTGTAAAAAAAGTAAATTGTCATCGACTTAGTATTTAATTTTGTACTGGGCTTCTATCACTTTTATTTTAGAGGTGATTTTAGTATATTTTTCTTTAGAAGCACGTTATTATTATTATATGAAAAATAAGTTAGGTTAATTATTTTCGAAAAAAATTAAGTTATATCAGATTAAAGTCAGATTAATTATTTGATAAATATTCACTGTGAACGCGACTGCGTTATTATTAGCGCGTAGAATTCACGTGGAACTTTATTCATTAGTGGCAATTAATTTATTAATTAATTTTGATAAATTGACACGAACAATAAGTAAATAAATATATATGCAAATGAAAATAATTTTACTTAGAATAGTATTTAACTATGTGTTTTCATGAAGACACCTCGCGTGTTTGGTTCTGTGAAATAAAGAATTAATATATTATTTTAACTTTATTGTATAGAAAACAAAAGATAACACATAAAAAATGGTCAAATATAGATGCATAGGCCTTAACGCCTAAAAATTAGAGATAGTAACATTCAATAGTTTGCTATTCCAAAATTTATAGGCGCTTTATACAAATTCATCTTTAATAGTCACAAACCGGGCTTTGTTTATTATTCGTTATATATGTTACAATCCAATTCTGGTGTTTTTTGAGCCTTTCGTATGAATTCATCACTGGCTAATGACGTCACAAACAAAATATACATTTACAAAAAGACGGATTAATGAAACATTCATAAGTTTCGCTAAAAACGATATAAATTACTCGAATTTCAATGTTACTAATAAAAGACATCACAGATTGTAACAACCGTTACAAATAATTTTTATTTTCTGATAGAAAATTAGATAATATAAATAGAGTTGAAATACGAATGATTTAGAACATTTTAGACCACCTTCCAAATTATCCAATATAACACAGTGAAATTCTTTTAATATTTTTTTTTTATTTATTAACAATACCGCAGAGCCGATTTAAAAATAAAGATGTGTACCTACGCTTTTTTTATCGGTGCAAGCGTTACCCAGAAATCGGGGTACATTATAATAAGAAATGGAAGAAAAATAATTGGATAAAGAGATATAATAAGCCTGCGCTGTGAAAAACCTTTGAACCGAAACCAACAAAATACGAGTTATATCTTGAGCACATTTTACAACACGCAGGAAAATCAACTGTAATCCTCTTTAACTAAAAAAAATCAACTATCAAGTCTTGTTATTGTTAGTGTGTTTTTAAATGAGTTTTTTTATATTAAAATAACTGTTGTCTTATGACCTACTAATATTATAAACGCGAAAGTTCGTAAGAAAGTAGAAAACTTAGAAACCTTCATGTGAGCAGTACCAACAAGCAAATTTTGAAAAACATTTTGCCAATATCGAAGCACAGACGTTTCACTCGCTGCGGTCACTCTCTAATCGTCTTTTTGGGTTCTACTTACTCCAAGAATTTCTCTAAAGCTTGTTTGTTACAGGGCGACCATGCAGTGGCGGGTTTGCGCGGATTGTACTTGGCACCCATGATGTACTGTTGATCGCGACATTGGTTGTAGGGAGGACCGTCGTGAGATATGCCAAGGCTGGAATTAAAAGATAATTTTTCAAAAACTTGTAAGGTATTATTTTTCTGAGGCTTTAAATGTACAATTTCTTTTAAGCTTGTTTATTACAGGGCGACAGTGCAGTGGCTCGGTTTGCGTGGACTGTACTTGGCGGCCATTATGTACAGTTGATTGCGGCATTGGTTGTAGAGAGGACCATCGTGAGATATGTCTAGGCTAGAATTAAAGGATTGTTTCTCAATAATTTTTAAATTAATATTTTCCTGAGGCTTTTATACTCCAATTTCTCTTAAGCTTGTTTATTACAGGGCAACAGTGCAGTGTCGGGTTTGCGCGAATTGTACTTGGCGGCCATAATGTACGGTATATACTAGCCTCGGTATAGGTTATATATTTGAGCCGTTTGGAGTAAAAACTTTAGGGCCGTGGAGACCGGGAGCTCATTTTATTTTCTAAAACTTATCTGAGCGTTTGATCGATTCGACGCGTGACCAGAATGCCGGTTTATATCCGGCCCAATGTATAAGCATTGCCATTCAGCGTGGTATGTGGCTAGCATTCTGAGCACACTGCCCTCTGGTGGTGAGTTGGAGCATTGGATTATCTGTAGATCTTAAATGGTCTATAGGTAATCTTTCTGCTATAGTTATGGTTAGTCATTTTGTTTGTTAGTTTTTAGGAGGACCATCACTGTGGCCTAGACAAGAATTAGTGAAATAAAATTTGGAATTGGGCTATCATATCAGACGTCATAATAATCTTAAAATCTTCAGTTATAATGACGTGTCTTGAAAACGTTACTCACCTATGTGCCAGCTCATGCGCCATGACGTAGGCAATGTTGTTTGGGCGCCATTTTAGTAACGAACAGCTGTTCCATGTGCTGCAAACGCCGCGCAAGTAGCTTCGGCCTGCAATAGTTATCAATATCAACTCAATTATTTTTACAAAAAATCTACCAAAGCTCTGAATATTTTATAAAAATAATATGTATCTACTTCTTGAAATTTGAGAGCGAGAGATACAGAACAAATAACAAGGCTCGGTTTATCAAACGAGCAACGAGATTCCTCGCAGAAAATTACGTGTTGACGTAATACGTTATTCTGATGATACAAAACGCGTTCCTTGCCACGATGCGATATAAAATGTGACATTGGCTTAGAGAATAACGTGCCGCGTTATGTGTTGAAATGTTTATAGTGAATAAAACGCCAGATAGCGAAACTGCTTCTGAATAGTTCAGCCACCTATCTAATATCGATATCAATATTTAGCATAATTTACGTTTTTTTTTTCTTCATGTTACTTTTAAATCTATAATATAATAAGGAATCGAAGAATGTGTTGCTAGGCGCATATCTCGAGAGCAGCAGAAGCGAATTTGCTAATTCTTTTTATAGAATATTCCATGAAGTACGAGGATGGTTTTACGGAGAAGAAAAAAAATTAAAAAATTGCCTTTAAAATACTAAAAACAAAAAAAACTAAAAACAACTAAAAACTTTTCTATTCTCCCATACAATCGATTCGTAATAATACTTTAAAGTCAATTTGAACATTAATACCATACCATAAAGTTTAAGTGTTAGTGGAGAAGTTCCGGGAAGTCAAAACAATTGAGTGACGTTAAGTATCGTAAAATATTAATTTGCTGACCCATAAATAAAAATTTAAAAAAATATGATATTAAAAATCGACTGTTAGGCGGTACGAAGTTCGCCGGGTCAGCCAGTTTTAAATAAAAACATATTGATAGGGATACCTTTCGAACGTTTCATTAGCATACTTCAATAGATCAGCAGCAATCAGAGACTTCCGCCTTTTAATCCAGTTATCAAACTGGAGTGATAATTACTAAACCAATTACAGTTATACGTAAAAGGATAAGTCAGGAGCTGTAGATTAGGTAGGAGCCTTAATAAGACACATACATACATAATACGAGGTAAAAGTAATTTATGACATTATGGAAATCATGATGGCTACAGTTTTTGGAGATAAATTAAGCCCCCAACGTAATTTGACGTAACGAAACGTAACGTTCGAAAAAGATTAAATGGTATTAAAGCATTCCTTGACTAGAGTTAAATTGAGATAATTGATGGAGTCAGGAGTTACTTTGCGGAAATCCATTTATAATAAGATGTAGCGCTCGCTCGAAAGTCACTCGCCTACTTTCGAGCGAGCGCTTGAAGAGTCAACATCTCCTGAGGATGCCTTGTGCTAAGGCGAAACACGTGTCGAGGAAATCGGATACTGAGAGAAATAGAAATAATAAGGTGAGGTGTGGCGGTGGTGAGGAGGAACCACACCATAAAAACAAAAATATTTTTCGATTTCTCACGCTGACATCAAGACGAGGCGGAAAAACACTAAATATTTTGTATATACCATCTTATTATAGAGTTAAATTAGTGAAATTTCATATATTTAAATTTTGACAGTCACATTTCCCAAAATTATATAAACTTTTACATACTCCATTCGCTTCTCGTAAAGGTAGACTAATTTAAAAACAAAGAGAAAGAAAGTTAATAAATTAATTCCACATAGACACAATAAAAAATCAATGATTAAAATAACATTAATATTATATATTTGAAAGTGTGTTTGTTGTTTTTTGGGTTGTCCTTCTCCTCAGCAACTGAATCACGAATGTACTTCATACATATATGTGGCACAAAGATAGTTCGTGCTCTGGATATTGCCATAGAGTATTTTATTCCGGGAAAAGCTAGTAAAATATAAATAAAAAATCTTACCAGTATTACTCCGGACTTGCTTATTGTTTCTATCCAAATAATAGACATCTAATCCGGTAAACAGCACCGAATAATACCATTCCTTTTTCACCAGCTTGCACTGACCTTGCCATTTGCAGTAACTTTTCAAATACTTAGACACGTTTTCGTTCATTTGATAGTTTTTCGTTGCGTTACTCAATTTTTTTACTCCAAGCAAATCTAAGTATACAGTTTGGTTCAGGCTTGGATGTCTGAATAACGCTTCTACGCTTTTTAAAACGTCTCTAAAATATCGTTTTACGGTTTTATGGTGGGATTTAGTTAGATCTTTGGTCAGTGCTTTGTCTAAATGGATCATAATTGGTATGGATATCGTGCTAGTGCGAGTGCTCAAATTAGTGTTTTCAGCCGTTTTAGCCACTGAGTTTCGTAACTGGTTGCGATGGAAGAGGTTTCCTTTATTAGTGTAGTATTCGAATGTGCTACTTTGTGCGTGTTTAGCTGGGATATAATTTCGTCTGCTAGGGTAACTCTGAAAAAGAAAGAAGAAATTACTAAGTTACGGTTATCAATGTAAATATTAAAGTCATACATAAAAATAGTAAGAATGATACATTGTCTCACGGAACTGATTGACAGACTATGCATTTCTGCCTAAAATATTGGACATAATGGGCTTGTGATTCAGAGGTAGCAATAAAAATAAGTTATTTGTAGTTTCGGCACCAAAAGCAAAAATGCGCGGGATCGATCAGAAGCTTCAGGCATGCATCTCTTCTAATTAATTATTATAAGCTTAAAACGTAAAGGGAAATATCGATAGGAAACGTGTTTGTCTGAGGTGGTTAATAATAACTTTCGAACTTCCAACCTGCTATTTGACAGTACAGTTCAACAACAACGTGGCGTGGTGAACTATGGCCTCCCCACTTATTAGGAACACCCGTGCCCAGCGGTGGGATGCTATGAGTTGATGCGTTGTAACAAAATTATAAAAAACTCGTAGATTTTATAAAACCCCACAATTTTGCTTCACTGAATTTAACAAGGCTTTTGCAGCTTAGCAAAGTTTCTCATGTTAGCTGTTCAATAGGAAAAAGATGATATACCTTCGCTTTAGAACTTGGGTCCAGTATCATAAATGCAATACATAATATCAGTACATAAAATAGACATTTCACCTACGTACTAAATTATATAGTAATTTTAATTATTTTTTTAAATCTTTAAAGTATGTTTGAACAAATTTTTCATCTAGGTGTATTATTAACTAGCATGGTGAAATGAAATTATTTCTATTTACAATTTTAGTTAAATCGCACACATATATGAATGCGAAAGCGCGTTTGCTTGTTCATATTGTCCTCTGCAACCAAGTGAGAGATTGACTTGATGTCTTGAACAAATCTAGTTTGTTTAAAGTCTGAAGATTGAAATAGGAAATAGTGATTATTCCTGGTGAAATATAACGCGGGTGAAGTCGTGGGAAAAACTAGTTTAATATCAAACAGACCTATTACTATTCATTGTAATTGTTTAGGTAATATTATTGTATAGGTTTAACATCATGGTTTTATTTGTAGTTACTATAGGGTTATAGGTTAGGTTAGGTTAGGCCACTTATCACCCATTTACACGAGCCCCGGGAAGACGTCAACACGCGCGGCTCGCTTTGACGTTAAGGATGAAACAGCTAGCTGTCCAGATAAGTACTGAAGTATTGTGTAAAGAGGGCACCGGTGAGTTCGGTGCCCTCTGAGTTGAGGTGGTATTTCTTGACTAGAGCTAATTCTGTAAAATTTCATATATACCTATAGTCAAAATATCAATCAATCATCAATCGCTTCACGCAATCTTGTAGAAGATTTTGCCCTCGTCAACTACAAAAAAAGCAATACCTATTTTAAGAGTTTCTTCAAAGAAATGCCTAGACTAAACCAGAAGCTGTTATTATGCAAGTAGATATAAATTAGAACTGAGTTTTTTGCGTCGGAATGTTTGAGTGAGTTGTTTATATTTTTCGCACATCTGTTTTACTGTTACTTACCTACACACACAAATTGAAAAGAAATGCAGATGATGCAAAAATAAACTAAGAATAACACGTTTCCGTTAACAACGCTAAAATATTACCAGGAATAAGTTAGTATTAGCTGAAATAAAATTGACTTTAATAAAATACAATACAATTTTTTATTAATAACTTTAAAGTTATAGGTCACTAAACATAAATTAATTATTTACGTGTTTTAATATAATGATAATTTATGACATTTGTATTTGTGCTATAAGAAATTTGAATAAATATATATATAATACGTAATTTGTAGATGTGATTTAAATTATAATAAAGTAAATAATTATTAAAATAGTTAAGAGACATAAACAATCTAGTTATTATTATAGTACTAGTGAAGCATCTCTGCATCGTGTTATTTATTTTTTTTCAAAAAAAACATTTAATTTTTTTTTTTATATTTAAAAAAATACATATATCAAAGGGTTTATATTAATATACATATACAAATAATAAATCCTTACCTTTACTCGTAGTTATAATCTCATTCCTTACTTACTTACATTTACTTACTTACTTTAGGTATTGTGGTTGTAAATCTTTGTAATTCCGCAAGATACTTAGCATAGCGAAATATCTACATGTTATAACTATAATAGCTTTTGACGTAAATTTTAAGATCAAGGCCCAATTTAAATTGCTAAATATATTAAATTAATAGCCTATTAAGACTACTTGTCCCACTAGCGAAAACGCAAGCGACTCGACCGAATTTGGATCTCTGTATTTGTAGCCGTCTTCAGAAAGAGTTTTAGGAAATTTAACTTCAAATCAAAGGGGGTCAAATATAATACGCGTATTTTAAAAACTAGCTGTGCCCCGCGGTTTCACCCGCGTAGTTCTCCATTGGATTGTCGAGATAATGGGGGAACTACTTTTTTGAAGTCGGTTAAAAAGTATCCTATGTCCTTTCCCGGGGTCCAATCTACCTGTGCACCAAATTTCATCCAGATCGGTTTTGGCGTGAAAGCGAAACAGACAGACAGACAGAGTTACTTTCGCATTTATAATATTAGTTATATTAAAAATAATAATAGGTACATGTTCTATAAAATCATATGACGTGTACGCTCTGTTTGAGCTTTAATTGTAAATTATATTTATTTGTTTTTAGTCGTTTATAAAAAAATAGGAGGTCCACAAATTATTACAGTAATTTTTAATATATGCATATTCTTCACTTGTACCGATTTTGGGAAATATTTCTTTTCAATATTTTTTCTTAAGGTCCAAGTTGTGTCTTAGATGTTTTATTAAATTGTCCAGTACTTAGAAAAGGGTCGATAATTTTTGAAACCAAAAAAAAAAGTAGTAAGATGAAACCCATTGGAAAAGGAGGAAAATATTATAAAAATTAAAGGAAAAACAATTTACGGTTGATCTGAGGTTACGAAGGAGAAGGGATAAAACGGTTTATCTCGATTTCCGGCAAAACTAAAAGTAGCTTGTATGTATTCGAAATCCTTAAAAAAAACGCATACCGGATGGAAGTAAATTTTTTTAAAGTATTTTTTGTTAATCATAAAACTTTATTAAGGTCATAAATAAACTAGTACACCTTAAAAATAATACTAATTATCGACAATATTTAAATTTATTCAGCCCCCACTTTTACAACGATACTGGAAAGACACAATATGATAACGTACTCCTATTTTTTATTTTATTAAGAAATAAAAATTTATTTTTTAGAGATTTTTCAAAATAAATAAAGTTCAGTTTGTTTTGGTATGGTTCAAAGATAACAGATGCAATAATATTTTTTCTTTGTGGCATCTGACGGTCTTAATATATATACGTGAATTTTTTTCATTAGTTTTTTTAAATAACTCGGAAGAAAGTGGATATAAAAATCTGGTAATTTTAGTATTAACTATTAATTAAAATATCTCGAATTGGTGTTCGATTTTCCATCACTTTGCAGAAATGAAATGTCAATTAAAAAAAAACGCTTACCGAATATCTGCAAATTCCATTTCCCAAGCACAGCAAAAGCACCGAAAGCACAACACTGAACTTCATGTCCGCAGATTCTAAGTTGTACTAAACTAGTACTTAATCGTACTACACTTGCTCTTACTGTAGCCAATCATAATATACTGTGGCTATGTGTGCGTGTACAGACGAGAACACAAGTGTTCACACTGGTACATAAAATACAACTTGACTGACTTCCAATATAGATGTTCTCAATTTATCAGAAAATATTTATGAACTTCAAAAAAGTAGGGGTTTTCAACAGCATCATGCTGAGTGAGCGCATACCTTTTATGACTCACGGACACAACAACTTGACCTATTTTATTATTTTTAAATGTTTGTGTATACTTTTAAGTAATTAGTAGTAGTGTCCTGTATTAGTGTAAATAAATGAGTTTCTTTTTTATTTTATTTTTCTTTCTTGTATGTTATCCGATATCTGAGTGAAACCTGGACAGATTTAGATTTTTTTTTGTTCGATTGAGTACACACGTAGTCTTGTTGCATCCATATAAATTCTATTAATATCAGTTTATTGCGTTATAAACCAAAATAGTGTTACGGGAGCGGGTTCGGGGATAGGAAAGAAAGACAACTTTCGTTTTAGTACCTTTATTTACAGCCCAGGTACTCACACGTATGGAGTGGTCGGCAGGAAATAACGCGGTCGCAGATGTGTCTCGCCGCTTTTCCAGCGCAGGGTGCGGGGCTACGGCTCAGTTCCACGCGCATTACCGGTTGCGGTACTGTCCACCCGCGGAAACGACACCAAACGGGCGCACGCTCCGATTATCACTGTCACCTTGCACTGTCCTTAGCACGGCCTTATCGTCACTCGCGGAAACGTCACTTCGTTGGCCTGCGCCCGAATACGTCACTGGCGCGGCCACGACACTCACCGATCTCTTTTTTTTTTATTTTCCATTTGGTCCAGAATCCTCTAGAACTTTCTTCTAAAATACAAAACCATGTCAGGATTTGAACCCGGGTCTCTTGATCGAGAGCCGGTACCACACAGCTACTCATTCATGTTACGTGGAATTCGAAAATTCGAACTGTACAAGTTCGATCTCTCCAATTCAAAAGCGATCGTCATGCTTTTCGAACACGGCGGTGTTGGTTTCGCGACGAGCAAAGGTGATCTACGCCACAATAGGTCCCTGGTGGATTTAAGTCAGTTGTTAGTCTATACTCAAAAGTATATATTACTTAAGTTAAAACTATACAGATCTAGTTCTTGTAATTTTGGGATCCTTAAGTTTCTGAGATCTAAGGTAAAATTTAGCATTTTTCCCCAGATCAAAAAGCGAACATAAGTTAAGTACTAAGTAGATTAAAAAATTTAATCACTGTTTATAATAAGCAAGTGTTTAACACGTACGTGCTTGATTATACCTTTGTACTTATGTAATAAAACCAAAACAAGCAGTGACATAAAGCTTCGCAATCATAATAATTTATTATAACAGAAAATTAACTTTAAATCAGTGGGTGCTTATCAAAGTTCTAATTTATTTGAAACTAGGTGAAAATGAGATGATACAAAATTTTTGATACCAATTCACCCAAAAAAAAGTGCAGTAACAACACAACAAAATTAGGTGAAAAAGATATATATTATACAAAATTATGTATTATATTATTATGCGTTTGGTGAAGGCGTCAGGTGTACAGAGTGCTGGCATTTATTTCGGCCAAAAATTGAGCATTGCCATTCAACGTGGCAATGCTGCTAGTGTTCTGGGCCTTCCTTCCGCCTCAATAGGCCTTTTAGATTAATTTTTAGTTTAGTTTAGATTTTATTTTAGTTTTAGTTATTATATTTTAAAATGTTATACAAAAACTCTTGTACTTGTTTTATGTTAAGACTCTGCTGATGTGTAAGTTGCGGATAAAATGTAGCGCTAATGAAACATAATGGGATTGTAAAACAAAAATAATTAGAGCGTTCAAAACTTTCAAAAATGATTGGACGCAAACTTTGCTATAAACCTAAATGTATCACGGCTGTGACGGGCTTAAAACATCTGCCACGCATAACAGCTTCGATTCGCGTCATTGCCGGTATTTCAGACCTTGATTAACGAATAAAAAATCTATTGAAAATACATTCATAGAATCATGTTTTATTTCATTTTGATGTCAACATTTTTGCTGTCATTGCTTGGTGCTATCTTTTTACTCTATTCCTCGCAGACTGGGAGTTTTAGAAGTTGCTAACACTTTCGTACGTGAGATTACTCGCAGCTATATATAATTAGTATTGCTCGACTAACTAGTTCATTCACAACTGGTGAGATTACCCTCAGGGGGTCCCGTGCTTCTTTCTCCTGTTTTATAACCTGGTAATACGGCGGTTTGGATGCTATTAACCATGGGAAAATGACATTTTAAATATTACAGAAAGTGAATACTTCGATTTATGGACTTTCCACGATGGTTAAGTTTGTTAGTAATTATCCAAGTGAGAAAGAAGGAGGGTTATGTTTTTCGAGTGTATATATGTCTGTATATTTCTTTGGCACGCCTTATAGCCTAAACGGCTTGTGGTATTTTTATGTGAGTGGTGTCAATAGATTCGTCTTAGTCGTGAGAGTGACATTAGGTACATCAAAAAACAAATAATTAAGCATTTTAAGTCCTTTTGGAACCACTTGTTTTAAAGTCTTGTTTTAAAATTATAGTTTATTGCAAAAAAATTGTCAAGTTTTATTTTCATTAGCTTGAGTTAAATCTAGCCATTGTTTATATTTAAAACTATAATTAAAATAATAATTTAAATCATAATAATAATTTAAATCATCTGCCATAAAGTCATTAAATAAGTCCATTATCGTAAACTGGCATTACATTACATTGTTTATTACATTGTAACTTCTAGAAGCGTTAAATTGCTTGTGTCCAATACGAAATCAATTGAATCGTTTCGTACACAGAACAATGACATAACCACTTGTAGGCTAATTTGAGACCGTGAGGGATACGGTCAGGGTTTAGTTGTGAACACTATCTATCTTAAGTTCATTGCTCCTTTCCCTGTTTGCTAAAATTCAGTGTGTTTTGAAATTTATGAACAAGTGATTAGAAGCGATTTCGAAAAAACGGACTGGTAACTAGTTTAACTTGTGTATCATCCTTAATTATTTTTTTAGTTTTAATGTACCCATTGTCACTCTCACGACTAAGACGATGTATTGACATCACTCATAATAAAATACGATGAGGCGTTAAGATTCTAGGGCGTGCTAAAGAAATATACATACATACAATCGAAAAACATAACTCTCCTTCTTTAGCAGTCGGGTAATAAATACTCGACTATTTTTATACAGTTGTATTTCAATAACTACCTACGTTTTTTATCAGGATTTTTTGTTTTTACATTGTTTTAGAGCATGCACCAGTTAGATAAAAATTCAGACATTTGGAAAAGGAAGTAGAAACGGTTTATCGTTTTTGTATGTTAGTGGAATACCAAAATAACAGTTTTTTTGTGTGTGTAATATAGACGCTTGGTTATATTCGTTGATAAAACGCTATAGACTGTTATTTTTAGCATATCTAAAAATATGTTTAATGCTAAATTGATATCTTGCATTCAAAATATAACTAAAAAGCCAACTAGATTTATAACTCCATAGATTTTTACTCAACTTTGTAAGCTAACTGCTCATTATTTGTAGTTAGTCATATTATTTTTTCTATTAAAGACAATTGACACGGTATTTATACAAATAAAAACATAAGTAGTTTTGTATAAATTTTATTTAATACGGTATTTATAATAGAATAATAATGACGGTATTATCACAGAACTAAATAAAAACAGTTATAAAGATTGTTATATTCTGCCCTAAGTATTTTAAAATAATTAGTCACTTAATAATTATGAATTTCGGACAACGTGCCCAGAATGCTGGCTGCCCCGCTGGCGCTGGATTGCTAGACTAATTTTTGGCGCGAAATATAAGCCAGCAATGCTGTCAAAAGCAAAAAATAATATTTTTAGTTATATTTATAAAAAACTAGAAATGTACTAAGTAATATAAGGTTAACCGATTAGGGGTGTACTAAGCCGAGAGGGGGTCACTATACTCAACCTAAGAAACAACTTATACACGCCTTTTTAGCCTTTTAACGCAATTGTTGTTTAGGGGTATACTAAGGTCATACATCGTGCTAATAGTGACGTAAAACTTTTATAACAGACCAATACGAAATTTGAGAACTCAACGTACATACATAATAAATATATATACATATATATATTGCAACGAATTGGGAGCCTTTGTTTAAGTCCATTATAAATTATGTTCACTATGTACGGTCGGTCCTCTATAACAGATGCCTTACTGTCCTATAAACAATGTACTTACAGTGAATTAATTATCATCATTTCTAGGTATTCAAAACACTGTGAAAATAACGGTTAATTTGTTACTATGTTCTTTATCTATACACATAAAAGAGTAGGTCCTGACTGACTGACTGACCTACTGATATTTGCGTGGAATCATCGTACAGCCTAAACCACTGAGGGTAGAGCCATGAAATTTTAAGGTGTATTCATTATATGGTGTATGGGTGTACTAAGGAAAGATTTTTTGAAATTCTATCCCTGGGCATCCAAGTTTGAAAGGACTTGTTTCATTTTCGGCCAGGACAGTGTCCGTCTACAAAAAATTTACCTCACCTTATTGTTTCTCTTTCTCTCAGTATCCGACTTCCTCGACACGTGTTTCGCCTTAGCACAAGGCATCCTCGGTAGATGACTCTTCAAACGCTCGCTCGAAAGTGAGCTGTCGAGCCTCTGCGAGCTCTTTTTCTTGTCTTTCGAAATGTTTGCAATCTTCTCTGATAATGGATTTTTATAAACTTGAGGGTGGTAGCTAGCCAGTTAAAACACCCTATTATACAACCATGCTATGGTGTGTAGTGCTATTGTATATAATACAACGAGAAAGGTGTGACAATACTTAAGGGTGTTAGTCAACCAATCAAGATGAATACGTTGTGAATTTTTTTTTGCAATACTTTAGAATAAAATATTAGCTTATCCATACAAAAATTGGTCACGTGATCGGTCAAGTTGTATGGAGGACTCAATAATTTATACACAAATTTTGCAAAACTTTGAAAAACAATGGGTTCACTTTGATGCAAAGAATATAAACCCTTAAGTATTGTCACACCTTTCTGTTACATGTTGCATATTTTTAGCCTCAGATTTAACAGACAAATTATAGGCACTGAAGTCTTTGAAGTTAATTTTAAATTCTCGGGTTGAATCACTGAAACCATATCTTGTACCACATCAGACAGTTTGATTTTTTTGGTATGAATCATAATGTTTCTTTAATAAGATCTGAGAGAGCGCAGCATCCTTGATGTGGTTGGTAGATATTTACAATTAATTAAATAAGTAACGTTAAAATATATTTCGATATTAATATTCGGCAAATTATTTTCTGTTATTTTTATTTTAAACTAAGCTACTGGATCGATTTACGTAGAAATTATTATGAACACAAAATGCTTTCAAAAAAAGACTTATTCAAACCGGTCTAGAGTTTATGAAAAATTGGGTCGAGAGTGTATGATCAAATGGATAACATCATTGCAAGAAATATAAGCATACAGACCACAAAATTCATGAGTCATCTTCAATCTTCTTCTATACCTAATAATACGTTTGAGATTCATCGTGACGAATTCCTAACAGATAGGTGTAGTAAAATAACTGTATTGATATCAAGGTTAATTTGTGACTGTTAGTACGTGATGTCATGTACTGACGATCTTGGTTTATTTATGGTCTTCTTGAGAGTCTGTGTCAGAAAGGAGGTACGTAAGCTTTCAGAAGCCTACAGGTTTTGGGTGACTTATAATCAAGGCGGACGAAGCAGTTCAATCAAACTGTCTCCTACTTTGAGTCTGACAAAATTTTCATTCCTATGTCAGTATGTAATTGAATCGATTTTTTAAAATGATAGGGTGTTATAATTTTGACGTGTGTGTTTGTGTGTATGTCTGTGACATCATAGCTCCTAAACGGATCTACTGAATTTGTTTTTTTTTGTTTTAAATGTGAATTAGTCAGTAGTGATATCGACTATGTTGATTAAAATCAGTCCAAGATGGCCACTGTCACTAAATTACAGATGACATATTTTTTCACAATCCCATGAATATGGTCAATATGGCTTAATTAGTAGAATTAGTAATATATAAACTTGTCCTACATATGCCTACAGCCCATTTAGGAGGATACATTTTAAATCCACCGCAAATGTCTATGTTGACAAAATAGATGTAAATTTAAAAATTAAAAATAAATATTTATTTTACTTATTACACAATGTCATTGTAATATTACAAATCTGTTAGTTATATTACACTATCTAAAATTAAAATACCTAACATAATATGTATATTTGATGATGTCATGTTAAAACAAGCTAAATTTGATTATAAACCAATTTATGTAAATATCATTTTATTCCTTAAATGGGGTAAACCTAAATAAACTTGTTTTACTGGTTTGTTACCACTACGAGTAGTCTATTAAAAGTTCCATGATGATCTAAATAATTCTGCGGTTAACAGAAAGTGTTAAGAATATTAACAGAATTATATATATATTTTAAATTAAATATATTGTCCTTAAGATATCATTTTAGTTTTAACCGACATTCAGAAAGGAGGTTCTTAATTTGTCGGTTTTTTTTTGGTAAGTTCCCCGATTTCGGTTAATTAACGGTTTTCTTGTACTGTTTAATCAAAATAACTCTGACTTATAACACACTCGTATTATTGTCAAACAGCAATTTACCGCAGATCTTGCCAATAAGGAAACTTACGTGAAATGTTTATTTGAAATAAATAAATAACTTTCTTTATTTCTTCGTCAATGAATTTATTATCTCTCTACATTATTTATACCTACACGTATAACAAATCATTTGATATAAATGAAAAACTTTTAAAGAAAAATATGAGATGATATGGTAATAAATAAACACACATTTATAATAAAAAATCTTGTAATTAACACAAAAATGACTACTTTGAACACATACTGGCCATGGACGTCCGATCAAATTCACAATCTCATAAAAAAATATAGAAAGAAAAACTAAGGAACTGAGCCACATTACATTTTAATTATCCAGGTTTACACAGATAAAAATAATTCGGTCTTCCGGGACGCGAGCGTCGAAGAATAATCAACAAAAGTCTCACAATAATAATTTATTACCATTATCATAATAAAAAATGAAATTACTCAAAAAAAACAAATAAAAAACTTACAAAAAGAACAAGTAGGAAATACTGACTTCAATTCGGCACGCAAATTTACAGTACAAGACAGAATTATAAGTATTGTATTAGAAAACGGGTTTTCACGCGTACCTGATTGTTGGAAAGGTCCAACTAAGGTGCGAGACGTGTCACCGTTGAAGACACGAACGGCTCATTTTATCCCTGATGTAGTTCACCGAATGTGAACGAAACTATAGTTGGACCTTTCCAACAATCACGTACGCGTGGAAAACCGTTTTCTTGAACAACATAAATCAAACACGCGTCAGTTTTCTAAATAGAATTGATGATGATTTACAAAACTACTAGATCGATTTTGATAAGTTTAGTTTACCAATCCGAAACTATACACATTCGAACAAAAAACTATTTTTATAATCCGTCCTCACTTGGCGTAAATGTCGATGAAAATACACAAAAAACCAGCTCTTTTTTGAAAATCAGTTAAAATAAAGGACCTTCATTAGAATCACTAAATGAATAAAAAAATTATAAATACACAAGAGGCTTGCTCGAATAAAAGTTTTAGTTTCACACTCGAACTAATGGTTGACTTAAAAATAATATCGTAGGTAATGGTAACATAATACTTGGTAATTACGTACATAAGTACTCGTACCTAAATTTAGTTTATTTTCAAAAATAAGCCGAGATAAATTAATAAATAAATTAATAGCCGGCGTCGTCGGCATCGTAACTGCTTTTCTGACTGTTGTATGATCCTGAAAGATAAAAAGAAAGTTAATTTTGATCAAATTATAAAAACTTAATGCTCAGTTTTTAGTTAGTTATTTAGATGGCAAAGTTGAATACAAAATGATACTTTTAAATAAGCGACGACTATCTTTAATTCGGCAGAGGTACCTACTAAATATATATATGTAGGTACGAAATATTTTAAGAGATTTTTAGAGTTACAAAATATTTTTTTATTTATTTTGAATTTTATAGCCACGATGGCGTCGTTAACAATGGGTGTTATTTATACGGGACTTTTGAAGTCATCCTTCGAACATAATAATATATATACCTATAACAAAGATTCCGACGACTTGAAATGTCTTTTTAAAAGTCGGAAAAATTACCATGACAATTCAAAAATATTTGCATTTATTTTTCTAAGCTGTATTTATACAATATTTAATTCAGAAAAGCTTTGATCCGTTATGTACGAAATTTTATTGACAAATACAAAAAAAAACATTAATCTCTAACACTAATCTAAAACACTAACTAAACTATGTGTTGTTTTTTCGTTATGTACTATATTACACACGTCAGTTTAGGTATATAATGTTAACGCCTGAACTTTTTTAAATATTCTTTGTACAAGCTCATTTGCAACGATAAATCTTTCGGATGTTTTCTAATACGAGTAAAATTGAAGGCATTAACAAAAATATGTAGACTGTGGAACAAAACGAAATAACAGTTCTTAATATGAAAAATTGATCATTAAATCAATCGATTCTAAAGAGATCTCAAGTGACAAAAATAAAATTACCGAGTTCCATAACGGCAGGCGCCGATAGAACTACCTGTTTGAGTTATTTCTATTTAAAAATCACGTTTCGTAATCAACTTTGATTAAATATCCATTTCGAAACCTTACCTATCAAACGAAAAAGAATTTTTAAAATCGGTGTAGGTAGTGACCGATAAATCAGGTAAGAAAAATAGAAAACAAACCGTCGGACTGAGTAAATTCTTCGTTTTTTGGGAAGTCAGTAAAACAAACAAATTAAGTATCTCTTTTTTGGGAATTTGGTACAAAATATGTAAAATTTAAAGTTTTCAAAAACCTCTGTCATTTGTTGTGGCAGCCATCTTGGATTTGACATTATCAAAATACATAGTATTCCACTAGTCAAGCCGTTTCATATTATGCATATTGTGGGAGTTGTGAAAAAAATTGTACTTCGCCATTTTGCGGCGTTAGCATCTTGGACCGAATGTCATCAAACATACTCGTAGCTAAGAAAACTCCCGACTCATACACCTTTCATACAAAAAATTAAACAAAATCAGTAACAGTCCATCCGTTTTAAAGCTGCGATGCCACAGACAAACACACACACGCACTCAACACAGCCCGTCGTTTTTGCGTCGGAGATTAAAAAGATCGGAAAACACCGATCCTGATTCGGGCAGGCCAAACTTACTACACTAACCTAATTTGACAGTTCTAATAGTGTCTTTTATCTTTTTTTTACCACAAGTGCGAAAAGGATGGATATAATTTTAGGAACTTTTAGTTTAGTCAGTGTAACTGGCTGAATCGGGATAACCAACATCATCTTACCTTCAGTTCGGACCGTATCAGTGAGCTGGAGGCTCTTCAATATAGCTTCAGGAATAGGAGGTGGGGTGGGGAGATGGGCTCCCTCAGCACGGTACCCGTTCTCATCTGCAGTATAACTGATGGAGTAGGTCTGACCATCGTCACCTATGTACGAGTAGGAGCCCGAGACCTGGAGGGAGCCTTCCTCGGGCGTGGCTCCGGGGAGGATGCGACCTGTGAATGACGTAACACTGGTACAAATATCGGTCAAGTGTCTTATGTACTCACGGTTGTACGTATAAACTATTGAAACTTTATATGAACTTTACATTTTTAGAGGACGCAATTTTATTTTTGAGACATGTGGGGGAGTCAGTGGAAGCTTATCCCCAAGTTTGTGGGGTTGCCGCCCTTGTTGGGTCACCATCATCATCCGCCATCAAAATCGAGTCCTCTAAAAAATGCAATATTAGGTCCTTAAATTGTAACATTTGAATGGACTAGTAAGAAAACGCGCGATTTTCCCGCGTTCGCTGAAAAAATGCCCTCTCTGTCTGAGTATTTACTGCAAAACTAGCGATTCTGCAAGTTTTCATGTGTGATATTGGTGGATTATTAGCCATTCATACCTTGTTTATGTGCGCAAGTGTAGGCAAGCGATATAAAGATGGAATAACGTAGTTTTCTTGTTCAAGGGAATCTCTATAACTTAACTTGATTGATTAATAACTTGAAAATTGATAAACTTGACGCTGGCAAATATACAAACCGTACAGTGTCATATATCAACAAAAAAAATGTACGGCGAATGAAGAAAATGCGCGGCGGCGATATAAAAGGTACGTCAAATATCTTACGTACGAGACATTTAACGGGTTGCAGTGATCTAATCATACTGAGATGTAGAGATTTATAGCTTAGGGGTGTAAGCCTAAAAGAAGTTACTTTAATCATTATTACAACTTTCACTATGGGACCAACTTATGAGGACAACTGATTTTGAGAAATAAAAAACAGCTAAACCACAGAAAAATTTAATTGATCGTCGACAAAATGTATGAACCAACAATTTTTTTTTCAATTAGTTGCTTCCATAATAAAAATTGATCTTTCATATGAGTATATTGACCTCTTTTCGACTTAGTACGAAAAGTTTCACGACATGCAGGATTCAAACTTGCATCTTGGGGTAACACGCCCAGGTGGCCTGAATATAAGGCCACTGTTCACATATTGTCAGCCGCAAAATTCACAAACGGTCTTAATTACGAGTAATTTTTGTGATGGTTTAACTTCTGGTTCGCAGAACTTCTAGTTGAAAAATATCTACATATCTTCGCAGTGTTGCCAGATAACGTTTTTGTATTCTCCCCAAATCTTATCAGGAAGCTCCCCAAAACTAAGGTTTAAAAAAAAAAAACCGTAAAAATAGCTAGCATTTATTGCTTATGAAAATCCCCTGATTCGCTCTAGTTCCCTCTAGTAGAGTTTTGCTTTCTTTTTTTTAATAAAAACAGCATTTTTGAATTGCAGATTGGGAAACTTCCCCCTTATCTGGCATCAGTGCATCTTCGCAACTTACCCTCTTGCTCAGCTTTAGTCCCGTCGCTGGTCTCATAAGCATAATGATATCCTTCAGCTGTGATCTCATTGTCGTACTTCAGAATCTCGGCGTTTGATGACGCAGAAGCCGATCCTGACGATGAACCTCCAAAATTGGCCTGTGCACCGTAGTTCTGTAATTATTAACGTTAAAGAAAATTTATTTATGTATTAATTGATACCATGACAACTTAGTACAGTCAACAAGTAGTTAGAAGCGAGTTCGAAATAAACCCGACTGCTAAATGCTTTTATTTTTTTTATTTACCCAGGTAAATAAACTAAGAAAACAGCGTCACTCTCACGACTAAGACAAATCTATAAATACCACTCACATCAAAATACGGCAAGCCGTTTAGGCTCTAGGGCGTGCCAAAGAAATATGCATGCATACACTCGAATATCGAAGAATGAATTGCGATGACCACCTACTGCCTATATTGATTGTTGGTGTTTTATCGATTGTCATCAATCACTTGATAAAAAGACGCCAAAGAGCTCGACGTTGTTGGCGCACACAGAGAGCAGTAGCCGTGTTTTATTCCATGGCTCGCGCGCGTTCCGCAGTACTGATACAAACAACCCGTCCACACTAACGCTTCGTGCACATTGCGAGCCTCTTTCGCGGATCGCGGCTAGCTCGAATTGAAATGCTCTGTTCGTGCGGGTATTGAGCACGGTTTGTGCGCGCAAGCCGTCCACACTATGGGAATTCTGTTACATTGCATGATACATTGCGACAATGTGGACTGCAAATTCTTTTATTGCTTGTTACATTTCGTAATACGTTTTACTAGTCTGTAGGTACGCGGCATAAGATTACAAGAAATTACCTGTTGCCCTGAAGGTCCAACGGGAGTCTGCAGACCAGCGCTGGCTCCACTGGATCCGCTGGCACTGGGTGGTAGGTACACCTTATCTAATTTATCTGCTGCCGCCATTAAGGCCACGCTGAGAATGATCAGCTGAAATTAAGGTTAAGTCATGAGCAAAACAACAATGAACTAATTAAGGTACTTCGATAACTGGTTAAACTAAAAATAAAAAAAAAATTGTAAAAAAAAATAAGAACAAAAAGTTCTTTTTTTTAAATTGGTTTCTTTTTTGTTGCTTAATACTAACTGGCCCAACTCAACATAATGGTGGTAGAAACAAACAACCAGCGTTGACTTAGTTCCGTTATGACCGGGTGACTTCATGCATGTCACAATAGTCAGGGCAAATACCTACGTTATATGACGATATATTATTATGTTTTACATATAAAATAATTAGTTAGGAGTGTACTAAGCCGAAAAGAAGTCCATTTACTCATCATGACAAACAACTATCAGTATGAGAACAACCCGGCATACTAGAAATAACTTTTGATTATACTACATGAATATTACTTTTTTGTACCCAATTAAAATATATCCTACATTACTTTTTGTTTTTATTTGTCTTTGAATTCTTGATGGCAAGTCCCACTAAGTTCGCTATTAATATAAAAATTAAATGTTTCTTACATCTCTATTGGCTTTTGGGTAAAAAAAAAACATAAAATTAATGTTTTTACACTAATTTTCAACTCTAATTTCGATTTGAAATAGCTTTATGATTCTAAATAATCATTTTCCGCATTGCGGCCGAGATGCGGTTTTTATACAGTATTACAATTATTACTTCCACCGCAGGTGAGAAAAGATTCCTAAGTTTTTAATGTCTAGACCATTTCTGAGATCTGTGGTCTAGACCATACCATAGACCTAGAGAAATTCCGATCCCTGTCCCGGTGAGTGTGAAACCTGGGCGCCAAGGTTTTTATTTAAACTATGTCACAGTTACAATTGCATTACGTCATCATGGTCGTTTTTGACAGATTTGGTAGTCCGTAACATTAAGTTCAACACTTACTCTGACCAATCGCAATTATAATTTTAAACAAAGAGATTTGTGCTCTTATTACAATACAAAGCGGATTCTTATCAATCTTATCATATAATTATGATTATTTTCTGGACTTTACGATTGTATGCTATTTATATACTAGTAGCTGAACTTTAAGCCTTTAAGGGGTAATTTCCAAAGATCTTATCGTAGTACACCTCTACACTCTATAATGAATACACCCTCCAAATTTCATGTTTCTATGTTCGGCGGTTTAGGCTCTATGTTTTTTCTTAGCAAATATCAGTCAGTCGTGACTCTTATATATATATCAAGTTATATAAAGGTGTCCCAGAGCCGATTTTAAACTATAAACACGAATATCTCGGTAACCTGAAGAGCTTGAGGGAGGGGAGTGGTAGCGTTCGGTAGGAGATTCTTTGCGGATTTTTTTGTCGATTTTGTACGTGCGGTGCGCGCCAGACCACTGCGACATCGCAGTGGTCTGGCGCGCACCGCACGTACTCAGTGGAGATGTATTTTTGCAACGATTTTCCTTTGAATGAAGCACAGCGCAAATTTTCTAAAAACTTTCAAATCCGCCGTTTAAGTGCTGCCCCGAGTATTCAGCTAAGTCGTCAATAGCAAAGTTTAGATCGACAGGATGTTTAATAAATCGTTCAATTAGCCCTCGAAATAAATCTGGCGATAAATTCAAAACATTAACCGGGTCGCGCCGCTGCGGTCGCAGAGCGTCCACGACTATCAGTTAGAAAATATGCTGCCTCTTAGAGTCATATTGTGGCCACCCAGATCTCCTGACTTAACCCCAGCTGCCTTTTTTATGGGGTTATCTCAAAGCAAGAGTTTTTAAACCCCTCTTACGAATTTGGAGCAGCTATAGATTAAAATAACGACAGAAGTGAGGGCCATACCAGACTACGTTCTGCGGCGTGTCTCTTCAAATACGAATACGCTAGTCCGCTTTGAAGAGTGCATTCGTCGCTATGGAACACATCTTGACGGGGTGTAATATTCCATACATAAAATCCGCAATAATAAACTATAATTTACTGTACTTAAAATATTATAAATACTATCCCTGTTTTTTAAAAATATTCTAAGTTTAAAATCAAAATTCTATTTGATATTAAGCTGTTTTAATGAATTAAATATTTCATTCTAAGTAATTAAACTTAAAGAACTTACACACTTATTTAAACTTTCAAAGCTTTTGTTTTTCTTAATAAAATCCGTTTATAATCGATATAGTCGTCTCTAAAAAGTCAAGCAACACACATGAAAATACAGTTGAATACAGAAACTTCTTTTTTTCTTTAAAATCTTGTAAACCAATAGCAAAACAATGAAAATCAAACCATTTAGCTAAACCTCGTCCCAATTTAACGACAATTCGTGATTGTGAATTGTGAACGTAGAGCGATCTAGATTCCGTGACATTATCATACTCGTGTACCAAAATAGGTAATATGGTTTGGAATACTTATAAGGTATGTTTATCGTATAATCTCATCAATGCCGCTAGTATTATAGATACGCTGCAATGTGATAAAAGTTTTGTGCATTAGACTTAAATGTAAAACTTTAGATTTTTATGGATGAATGAACTTTTAACTAATTTATTATGTTTGTTAATGTTATTTTGTGACCGCCATCTGAGACACTAGATCTAAGGTTTTCCCTGTATATTTGATGTTTTGTGTGTCTGCAATAAAGAGTTTATTCATTCATTCATTCATTTTTAGTTAGGTATTTTATTTTTCATACTAGGACACTCTTCCGGTAGGTTTTGTACAATGTAAAGTTTTTTCTATTGCTTTCTTTATAATTGTTACCTTTGGGTTCGATCGGATCGATTAAGATTGAGCTTTTATTTAAAGCTTTTGATAGATATACAAGGTTTTCGATTAGGGGTTGAAAGGGGTTACTAAACACCTAACGGTGTGTTCCGGCAGCCTTCCTAGAAAGCTAGTGTATTCTAGACTAGGCATGCTCCATCTAGGGCTACAGTATTGCTGACTTCCGTGGTCGTGCGAACTTGTGGTCAAATGCATAGATGTGTAGGATAAAAAAAATCCTTTGAAACAAATTTTACAACAGAAGCAACTCCGAATTCGATAAAAAAGCTGTTTTATATATTTTATTGACCGACAAACTTTTCTTTGGAACGGCTGTTTTTTTATGAGAAAATATGCTGAATATTTTTTTATGCATGTTGCCCGAGATCTTGTTTAGTCCGTTTTTGAAGTCCGTTAAAAATAGTTTAATATGCCAAAATAACACACACGACGTGACAGAAAGAGTAAAAAATTAAGGAGTTTATGTGCAGGCACATTAATTACACTGTAACACAAAATATTAATAATCAGCGGTCTTATAGCTGAATGCAATCGCTCCCAGATAACTTTTGAACAACAAATCTGTACCAACTGCCTAGGGATACCCAAGACCACACAACTATATCAAGATGTTAATATACATCCTTATTTTTTATTTTTTCCATATAACACAATCCAGGTATAGTCCAGTACTACAACCTAGACCTCTATTACCAAATCACTCGATATTACACGCAACCGCACGGTAATCACACACAGTGACATACAAATAGAAAGGAAAACACTTTATCACTTATATTACTAAATAAATAAACACTTGTACTAACGAATTTCATCGCGGAGAAGCGCACTGTTAGGGTGTTACAGCTAAAATGTGATTGCAAGTGAATCTGCCCGGAATTTATACCTATTCGTGAACACTACGATAATTTGAACGATACAGTTTCAATTGCTACACACGAATTTAACCCTTCACGTATTTTATAACTCTACATAATAAGATCCTTTTTCCCATGATATAATCACACACAGACTTTAAGGACTTGGAGAATTTGATTTTTGATGTTTTGACTAATTGCATCTCAAAGTTGAAGTTTAGTTTTGATTATGATTTTCAATTTTGTACCTAATTGCTGAGTAATTAATAGTTCAAGTTCATTTGTTTGGTATTACTCCCAATGTTTATGATGATTTTTGTCTAGTTTTAATTCGAATATGTTCAATTAAGACGTTTTATTATGGATAATTATGGCAATTCTTTTTATTTGCTGAATTTTAATGTATAATCACCAGAAGTAATTTTCGAGTTACGTTGACGTAGGTATAGTCATTACTTTTTCACCGATTTCAAAATCGAGGAAAATGTCAATTCTTTGAAATCTTTTTTATTGGATTACTCAGAGATGAAATAAAAATATGGGTGGGTCGATTTGAAAAAAAAAAAGTTTGAGAAAGAATGTACTTTTCTATTGGTTTACATACATTGAATCAAAATCGGTCCAGCCATTTTTTTGATTCCGTGTGGAAAGAGGGACGGTTCTCATTTCCCACAGTCTTCATTTTTTAAATTTAGCTTGACAGTTTTGTAATGTTCGTAACGAGATGCGCTGATCAAGCGAGCGAGACGTCTGCGCATCTCAAACAAATTTATCTCTCTATCTGTCAGTTTCTATGACTGTCTGACAGTCGACCAGAAGTTCGTCAGACCAAAGCAAAGATGCTTTACCACCAAATTGAACATTTTTATAAAGCATACGTCACTATTAAAAATATTAATAAATCTTCAAGTTTATCCAAAAAGAAATAACAAAGAAAATCTAAAAGGCCATTAAAATTAAATATTTATTTACTTGATATAATACTAAATACTTATACGGTACATTCAGAATTAATCGAATTACAGCCTTCATGAATGTGTATAGGCTTCTCCTTATAAAGAACGAATAGGCCATCTTCTTTGATAGTGCCGTGGTCATTTTATAACTAGAATGTGTCCGCGATAAAATTGTTTCGGTGAAATCGTGGTTTTTTTCTTGACCTGCCTACCCGCAAATATGGTTTGAAGATTAAGTAAGGTTCCACTTTTATTGGAACAAATTTTTTAGAACTTATGCTGTGCCAAAAGCTTGTTGACTAATCATCTGCTAATAAAATTATTGTATCTGTTTTAAAATTGTTTTCTTAATTTAATTATTAATATAAGACTAATTATTAATTACCATTTTTCTGACCATTAAAGAAAAACAAAAAAAAAACTGAAGAATCGAAAAAAGATATTCGTAGGACTTTTCGGATTTCTTCTTTCGGCTCTTCAGTTTTTTTCCAAGACTGCTAGGCCATCAGTTTACACGGTCAAGGAAATCAGCGTTTTTGTGGCTCTAGATGGAGCATACCTAGTCTGGAATACACTGGTTTTTGGAAGGCTACCGCAATACACCGTTAGGTGCTTGGCAACAGATTTTATCAACCTTAGGGTAGTAGCTAGTCAAGCGAGCGTCACTGAATGCCCCACTACCATGCAAAAAGTGCAGTTTGTTCGTATGGATCGTAATTTCCAATAAATCTTGACGAAACTTTGTACACTGGTTCTTGGTTTTTTTAGTCATTAGGAGTGTTTGATTGGGGGATTGATTATTATCCCCAAACGTGGAAGAATAATATTTTTTTTATTCAGCACCATTTAGTATTTGATTTTAAAAATGACAGGAATATATGACAAAAAAAAATTAACAAAAAAAATTTAATTTGAAAAAAAAAATATAAAAAATTTGTTTAAACGATTTAAAAAAAACAGGAGGTTTTCAATGCGTCGGAGCCTTTTATATGTTACCCGTACTTGTATGTTTTTTGAATTCTCAAAGATGGCTTCGGTTTGATATATTATTTCAAAAGAGTAATTAATTTTATTTATTTGGTAATATATAAAATTAATTATAGTAGTTTATTTTAATCAATATAACACTTAATTTTCTTCAAATACACATAAATTGATGTTGGTAACGTAAGTCTTGAACGCATAATTATTATTAAAGACAGTTTTCACTTATTTTACTCAGCTATTATCTCGCTTTAACGGTCTTATTAATAAACGCGTTTTAACTTTAAACGTAAGTTGTCTTGTTTTGACGCGTGATTTTCTCCTTCGGATAAAACAAGACAAAAGCCGTTTAAAGTTAAGACGCATTTATTAATAAGACTGTAAGTATTAATTTTAGGAATCAAAACGATTGTGGTTTTGAGGTCAAAGATTTGCTTAACCACTAGTTTTATAGTGTTATATAGTGCGTAACTTATTTTGAAAATACATCAGAAACTTAATTTTTGGAACTATTACTATCATGATGACTGTAAGAATGCTTTAAGTACCGAATATGATAGAAAGAATGGGAGTTATAAGTACCTTTATTTACCTATTAAAATCTATTATATTTTTCATTAGTATATAAGCAGTTGTTTCCACCTATATATTGCTTGTAAAGCTAATTTTGTAAAGAAATCTACGAATCCCAAAAAGTTAATCGAGCGTAGCCGTGACAGGTGCGTCAAAGGTCATGTTTTGACAGATTAAACATTTAAGACTTAAAATACCACTGAAGATTTATGGATAATCCAAGTGCTTCAATTTACTTCTAGTGGCCAGTTTACCAAGTTTGCTTGCGGTGGTTATCGTAATTTGATGCAATACCGTTACACTAAATTTTCGCAGAAACACGTGGTTAGAAGCGAGTTTAAAAAAAAACCCGACTGCTAAATCGTGAAACCTTTATATTATCTTTAATTAATTTTTTTTAATTTTTATGTACCCAATGTCACTCTCACGACTAAGACGAATCTACTGACACCACTCACATAAAAATACGACAAGCCGTTTATGCTCTAGACGTGTCAAAGAAATATACATACATTGTAACGATGATGATGTAGTGGTTAGTGGGGTCGATTGCCGTGCAAAAGGTACGAGGTTCGAATCCCACGAAACTTGCAAAAAGAACCTGAGCTATCGGTGAAGGAATGCATCGTGAGGAAACCATAGCATGGTCGTAGGGCGTTTCCTATAGGTCGCCTGGCTAGCTACCACCCTCAAGATGTAAAATCTAAACTCGAAAAACATATTTTTAGCCTTCTTTCGCAGTTGAAAAAAATTATAAAAAATTATTAAAGGCAGCAAGCTTATCAACGCACATCTCTAGTACACTCGTAAATTACAGCATAAAAAGCAATCGATGTTTATTGGTTCTCTGAGTTTGTAATTTATTACCTATGGAAAATAATCTTCAATAGACGGAGATAAGTGTTCGCGGGCTTAAGCTATTCCTACCAAAATGTGCAAGAATTTGCAGACATCGTATAACTAAACATTCAGTTGATTTGGAAACCAAGGCCGATAAGAGTTGATACGTAAGACAGGTAAAAATACGTATTAAAAAACTATATCGTCTGAGGACTAGGCTCGGGTCACCCTTATGTAGGGTGTAGGGCCATAGTCCAAAACGCTGGCCCAATGCCCTATGGCATGACCTGCCATTAATGTAATTATGCAATTTATGATGTGGATGTTTTTCTAGATTGCACTCGCGTACAGGTCTATTGGCACATATTTTATACTTACCAATTTTAAAAAAAAATAATATTATAGTCTGTTATTGATAATAGCATTTTCTTCGAAAATTTGTCAATTTGCTTGGTTGCTTGAAAATTTTTTATGCAACCTTATAAGGTTTAATGAAACTTTTAGGTATATCAATTCGTTGCCATATCTCCAAAAGCAGGCTTTAGACGGCAAATACGAGATATAACCTCGTAGGAATGTGCTTGTGATATAATCAGCTGCATCGAAGTTTTGCATGGTATCCAACATTTTACTATATCTGCACATATCAGCCCCGTCAAAAAAAAGAGTAGGTTAGCCTAGATAGTATCTTTAATCGAAAGGACGATATTCTTAATTCTTTAGGAACATGCATATGCCTTTTATAGTCTATGTTAACAGATTTCTAGATTAGAATTAATTATTAATTGCTTTAACAGTAAGGTAGTGTAGGCAAATATCATAAGGAAACCTGCTTAACGGAGAAGGATAATATCTTTTATAATAAAGAATAATATTTGACCCGAGTGGTGGACTATAGCCCGTACCCTACATATGGGAGACCGAGGGCTATTGGTTTTAGTTATGTTTGACAGCGTTGAAGCGGTTAACTGTCATAACAAAACCAAGTTTGCTTACTCTTGTTTTCACCTCTTTCATGCCAAATTCTAATCGATAGCCCTTTTTTATAATAGATAGGCTTGCGTTGTGCCACAACTCACCTGATGTGAAGCGAGGATACGGCCTATAGATAGGGCACGCTTGCCTAGAAGAAACCGATTCATTCGTGCCAAGCGGGGATATGATATAGTTTTATACAGAAACTTTATTTAAAAAATACGAGAAAAATATGTGACAAAACATACTGTAGCTAAAAACAATTTTGTTGTGGTAAATGTGTGTTGTTATAAGCTTACTAAAGACGATCGTATTAAACAACGTGCAACAGAAAGGTGTGACAACACTTAAGGGTGTTAGTCTTCTAGTCAAGGCGAAACCCATGAAAAAAACCTTGCAGTATTCGAAAAAAAAACTTCATACAAAAATTGGCCAAGTTGTGTGGAGAACTCAATATTTTTTTCTGGAAATGTGCAATGGGTTCACTTTGATGTGTAGACTAACACCCTTAAGTATTGTCACACCTCTCTGTTACATACTCGTATCTTCTAATGTAAATTAACATAATAATATTACTATTTTAAAGTATTTTAGTTAATATGGTTATAAAATATGGTACTCACTAATGTATACTCATGACTCCGAAATAAAATCATTTTGATTTATAAGATTATATAGATACAAAACGTAAATTTTATAGCTCAGACTCTAATATAAGTTTTGTAATACTAAAATCGCATTTTCCATGCCATGTACGAAATGTCTCTACTCCACAATATTGATAAGCTCAACTGCTGACAGAACTCTATTATTATGCCAGTACAGAAAACCTTTAGTTGATGCGTTAGTAACGTTAAACAGAACAAGGTCCCTCATTTATCAAAAACCGTTACAAAATTTCACGTGACTTATGTTACATATTAAAAATAATTGAATTACTGGACGGAGTCAAAGTTGTAATGTTTAATAATACATAACGATATAACCGTGCATAATGGACGTTGAGAAATTCGCAAAATAGATTTCTTTGATTACCGAGAGAGCGAAGCGAAGTGTGACAATAGATGTAAGACTTTTCCTGGATATATGATGTTTGTGTCTGCAATAAATAGAAGAGTTTATTCATTAATTCAAGTGCTCTGTTCAGTATCAACTCTTTTTAACTCTCGGCGCAAGAACGACGGGGTGTTATAAGACGTGTATATGATGTGGTATAGTATCTCCCAAAAGGATGCGCCGATTTTGATTTTAACTTTTTTGTTATAAATTTGTATTAGTCGGGAGTGTTGTTAGCTATATTTGATGAAAATCGTTCCAAGATACCAAGCTACCACATAATGGCGAAGTACATTTTCTTCACAACTCCCTCAATATGGGTATCAAATGAAAGGGCTCGACTAGTAGAACACATTGTGATAATTTAAAAATCCAATATGACTGCTACAACATTACACTCAAGCGAGCAAAGCGTCTTTACTTCAAGTCAGAAAAGATTCGTGTTACAGGTCGTAGTTTCCTAATAAGTTAAACAAAACTTGTTAGTACATAAACACGAAATAAATTTCCTTTAAGTCCCTCAGTACGAGTATAAGAATTTTCTTTGCTGTTGGTGATTATTAATTGATATTGAATATGTCTTGTAATTATTATTTTTTTATCCCCTAGGGGTGGGTTGGAGTCTTAGGATCATCTGTAGATCTTAAATGGTCTAAAAGTAATTTAAATATATTTCGTTACTCATTTCGTTTAAGATAATAAACGATTTTATAATATTATCTAACTTACATAAATGTTAGCAAAGCAGTCGCCCTAAACAGCTTACCTCCTTTTAGTGAAATCATTGTCGTCATGTCACACTTCTGTGACAAACACAATCACTCACTAATAATTTGGAAACAACAGTAAATACATCGTAAACGCATTATCGCAACAGTGTTACCTAAATACATACAAAAAGGTTATTTCTTTCAAAGTTTAGAAACATGAATTTGATAGTTTTGCAACTTTTATGGATATAAAAAACTAGTAATAAAACAAATTACTCGTACTATGACTTTGAACACGCTTTTTACCCGATTGATCAAAAATGACGGTACTGTTTTTAGTGTGTATGTTTGTTACATGCTACGCCCTGCGGTGTTATCCGCATTAATATAGGATATTGAAATATGAAATATGAAATGAAATATGAAATGAAATATGAAATAATGAAATATGAAATATATATATGAAATATGAAATGAAATATTAAGTCTATGTATGAATCCAGAGTCTATGCTACCTCCTTAGCGAATTTCATCCAAATCGGTTCAGCAGTTCTTACGTGAAGAAGTAACAAACTTACATCCATACATCCATTCTTACAAACTTTCGCGTTTATAATACCAGTAGAATGTTTCTTTGGACTTTCTACGGCCTAAGTCTAGCTGGTAGACCGATGTTTAAGATATTATTTTTATTTGTTTGCGTTGACATATTAGCGCCATCTCATCTTCCTTTGACACAGAGTAGGGCTGGAGCGGCGGTATATTCAGCAGAACAGCACAAACGGCGAAAGTATGCTAGATTCGGTAGAGGTTATATATTTGAGCCATTTGGAGTCAAGACTTTACATAGAGCCGTGGGGAGCGGCGGGAGCTCATCTTATTTTATAAAACTTATCGGAGCGTTTGATCGATTCGTTTGAGCGTGATCAGAATGCTGGTTTTTATCTGGCCCAAAGTATCAGGATTGCCATTCAGCGTGGTAATGCGGCTATCATGCTGGGCACAATGCCTGCTGGTGGTGGGTTGGAGCATTTGTATTATCTATAGTTCTTAAATAGTTTATTGCTAATCTTCCTGCTATAATTCTATTGTTATTGCAGTAAGTCATTTTGTTTTTGGTAAATAAGACACTTGCCCATATTAGTCAATAAACTACAGTAGTCTACATTTTTTGCAGTTGTTTATTTTAAGTCACTTTTAATCACTTAATTTTGTTGATTTTAAAATAACCAACGACAACATTTTCTATTAAAATTATGACAACAGAATTTTGTGTTCTTTTTGAACCGATTTCTAAAAAGAGGGATTTCTTAATTCGGCAGTTTTTGTGTGGGTATGTTTACCGAATCCTTAGAGACGCAAGATGTTTTATACTTCCTTGTAGGTAGGCCTCGCATTAATGTTATGAATTTAATCGGTCCAAATATGGCTTCTAAGTTTAGCGTAAACGGTAGTGCAAAAATAGAATCACAAAAATTAGCTAAAAAGGAATCGCAAACACAGAATATATATCTCATGAATACATCTCGACATCATGACTGACTCTGGTCTGGTAACTCTAAATTTTAATTCTTTATACCACTAAACCATTTAAATAATATCTTGACATAGTAAACTTTACATAAAAGTATATCAAAACATCAACGCCCCGTAACCACATTTATGCATTTGACATCTGACCCAAAGTTATTACTGGCAAATAAAGTCATAATCTTCAATAACATCAAGTTAAAAAAAAACGGATTAAATTACAAAAATGTCTAATTACATAATAGTAACTTGTTAGAAACTTAAAAATAGCTTGAACTTACGAATAACTTAAATGGAGGTTGCAAAAGTTTTCGCGTGGCTGAAGCTGTCTTATTAGTAGGCCACTTCTAAATGTTCTTTGCCTTGAACTTAGCGTGTGGGTTAAGTTGTAAGGAAAACGCTAATCAACTGGTTTTTAAAATCTGATTCTTAGTTCTAGGATCAACTACATC
Source organism: Ligdia adustata (assembly GCA_947049295.1). Lineage (NCBI taxonomy): Eukaryota > Metazoa > Arthropoda > Insecta > Lepidoptera > Geometridae > Ligdia > Ligdia adustata. Next base: position 10,812,455 of record OX346229.1, read on the forward strand.
GCAACGTGATACCTACTTTTTTCGTTTGTTTTTTGGCAGGTAGTAAGACTTGATTGATTGTATCTTTTTTGTAGACACATTATACCGACATGAGAACAGTACATTAAGTGGTGGTCTTATTGCTAAGTGATCTTTTTAGGCAACCATAGAATGGAGATTGCTTACAAAAAGTTAGTTTGATTTTTATATCTTTGTTGGAACAAAGTCCTTGCCTTATTATTGTAGTTTAAAGAAACTGGAACTTTTGCTTACAGAACAGATTTTTGCTTACAGAACAGATTTTTGCTTACAGAACAGATTTTTGCTTACAGAACAGATTTTTATGCATAGCATTTGGTTGGTTAGCATAATATATGCTATTTGTAAAATTTTTACTTTAAATAAGCAAGTAAGGGTCTGAATTCATATCTGTCGAGTTGCATATGCTTACGCCTTACATTTAATGATACTATGGGTATAATACGTTTAATCAACGGAGACATTATTAATCCAAGCTCAACACAGATGCCTAAGTCTCTAACAAAAATTTTATGCTAATAAAAAATAAATTTAAATTCGTTTCAGCAGTCTCCGATAAACCAGGTAACAAAACATAAAAAACACAGCGAAGTTGAGTATCCTTTTTGTGGAAATTGGAAATTGTAATTCTGATGAGCGGTGAGTCAGTGAATCAGTGACAAAATTAAGGAAATTGAGCTTACAATCGCAGTCTCAGATTTTAAAATACGTTTAGATATATAGATACCAAAATTCTTAAGAACCATTCGTTTATAACTTAGGCCGCAGTAAAAGCACACTTGTAGTATTGAATAACTAACTGGCTCTAATTATGTGCTGTCAATTGAATTCAATAAAAAAGTTATATTTTTAACATTCACTAGCCTACTCAATCAACATGTTTTCTTTTTACTTTTAATTCAACGATGCTAAAGGTTAATTGGTAAGAATTGGACAATATGTAATAAACCTGCAAAGGGCTTATGTACACGTATGTTACCGTTATTTCGGATAAGATAGGATAAGAAGCGACGGCAAAAAACCCGCCTGAAAAGCTTTGGACCAGAATAATAATACAGGGCTATTGGTTAGGGGTGTACTAAGCCGAAGGGGGGTCACTATACTCATCCTAAGGAACAACTTTCACGATGGGATCAACTCTGAATTCGAGAAAAAAAATCAGCTTCTTCAACTTCAACAAACGAATAAACTTTTTGTATGGAACTGCTGATTTTTTTATCGAATTCAGAGTTGGTCCCATAGTGAAAGTTGTTCATGAGGCTGTATATAGTGACCTCCTTTAGGTTTAGTATACTCCTAGCCGATAACTCTATATAACCTATCAGTATAGCCTATAACCATCTGCAAAAAAATACAAATCCAATGACTTCTCGCGCATAAAAATTGATTAACCCGTTTAAGCAGTAGAGGGTCACCAAGAGTTAAACATATACATACGAACAAATTTAAATAAATTATATCACCCTCTAAAAGCTGTATTTTTTTCTGTTACCCTCGTTTTCGGCTTTCGTATAAAAATATATTCGCAACTTTAAGTTGTATTTCAATGCATTTTTTATCCAAGTGAGGAGTTTATTTTACTTCACATTAATCGTTAATTTTAAGCTTAATTAATTTAATTTCTACTCTCCGCATTTGTAAATATATATATTTTTATATAGTCTACAAACAATAAAAGCGGAGACGGTATAATAAAATAGGAACGTTAATATTTAGAATATAGCTTAATGGATACAAAGAAAAAATCAATCAAAAATTAATAATATAATAATGCACGCTTTGAAACTCATTGTTAAGCAAAAGTTATTAGTTTTTCGCCTTTGCTACGTGAAAACCAATGAAACGTTTAAAATAAATTAGAAGGTGATCATTCAAATATATTACGATGCCGATACATCTTCTGTTGTAAATCCATCAGTAATTCTGAAGCCCATTAATAAGGTATCTGTTTAATAATGATAACCTTTTCTATTCACGGTCAGTGATAAGGCTTAGTACAGACTTTCTGCAACGCTAGTCTTAAGAGGGTCACCGACCCTTCACTGTTTTCGTGTTTCTGATACAATTTTCCTTCCGAGGCCTACCTCTTTTCACCCCCTAAATTGTAACGTATTTTTTTGCTATTGGTGTCAATCGCTTCACCATAATGTATTTTAGGTCTATACGTTTTACTATTTTGAAAAAAAGTTACTGAATTCTGCACAACAAAGTCTTTTAATAGGCATCGTATCAGCGCAAGAATATGACTGCATAGGAAGCTTGTAACTTTAAAGTATAGTATAAATATAAGGCAGAAAAAAATAAAACGGTAAAACCTAGTAAATAACACGTTAGCTATGAGACAAAAGAACCACTGGAATCGGACATCATTAAAAGGTAGAAAAGAGCTATATCTTATTATATGGACAAGTTAGGGGTCTATAGCTGTCTTAATTGAAGTTTCCTAACATTTATTTTTCGTTTTATTTAAAAAACTAACGCGTGTTTGATGCATATTGTTTAAGAATACGGGTTTCCACGCGTACTTGATTGTTGAAAAGTTTCAACTATAGTTTCGTTCACATTCTGTGAACTTCATCAGGGATGAAATGGGTTGTTCGTGTCTTTAACAATGACACGTCTCGCTCGTTCTTTTGCGTTGTTACATTCGATAGCAGAGGATTATTATTTTAATTTTTAGAGTTCCTTCGTAATACAAGGATGCTTTATAGTACTACTCTGTGCGTCCATCCGTCCGCCACTTTGAATTTTCCAAGTATGGACCAAAATGTGTGAATTTTGGCACAATTACCTTCGTATTTGCCTTAGTTCGTATTTCGTAATTGGCCTTCGTATTGATTTTATTTTTGGCAATCAAACATGTGAAGTAGGGATCTAACATTTTTTTCGCCTACCCATATAGTACGGGGTTAATCAATAGGCATTTTGAAATCAATGTGAGGTTTTATACATTATCTATTTATTCATAAAAAATACAACTCGAACAAAATATACTCGAACATTACCCACTTTTTGTAGAATTGCGTAAAAAGAGTGATTAAAGATTAAGTTGTTAGTATTATGTTAAATTATATTTTAAAATACATTGCTCGATGACTTTCATATAAACGTTGCAGCACGTATGTCCGCACCTTTACAATACTCCATAATTCTTCGTAAACCTTTTTACAGTGCGTGTTAAAATTCGTCTATTACAAAAATGGTGTTGCCAAATGTGAAAGTAAATAAACAAAGTGATACTTAACTTGAAGATGATCTGTCAGATCTGACTGATTTGATAAGTGATTTAAGTTTCTTTAAAGTATGAAGTAATATGCTACTTAAGGCGGCGGAAGTTACTGTAATATTTGAAAGATGTAAAGCGTAAGATGATATTTTGTAAAGTGTGTGTAAATCGAAGTAGCATTAAATATGTGCAATCAAGTAAATCTATCTGTCTTAATATATATAATTGTACCGCACGAGTGTATGTCACTGAACTCTTCCTCAAAGGCTGGACAGGCGGTCAAGTCTGTTGTTATCTAAAACATCTAAGGTGTCACCCTAACGCATACAAATAACAGATACAAATATCAAGTCAAGTGGTCAAGTCTCACAATTACATACAATTGGATTGTGAGACAATTCAAATAACAGACTTGATCACCTGACTTAAATTATTTTTTTGTATGCGTTATGGTGGCACCTTAGATTTTTTAGATTCACAAATCAGCCCGGCAGATGGTGCTGTAGTCAGTATCTAGGTTTTTGCATAACAGCGTCTGTCGGGTCCGTTAGTATATACATACATTTTATATAAAAGAGTATATAAGTCCCGCTGAACCTGGAGATATGAAGCTTGGAGGGGTAGGTATTAATTATTGGGTCCCCCAATGGTGCCCTCATTGTCGAGGCAGGGGGGCTCAGGAGCCGTGGCTTTGCCACCCACTGTGAAGCCAAGAGGCACCCGGGATGGGCCGCTCCACTGGGTTTTGCCCTCTAAGCCCATGTAAGAGCGGCTACAGGAGGTAGGTTGCGGTGTTTCATGGGGACACCGCAACTGATGCGGGCTTTAATGTCGCAAGACGGTGCAGTCGAAGATGCGGCCGCAGCGGAACAGGACTATCGGTATTGAGGTGCGCCGCTCTCCCTACCTTCCGCTGCCTCAACGGGTTCACCACCGTTTTGATGGTGATGTGGTGGGGCCGCAGGACCTTCTGCGGCCGTAGTGGCAGGCGGCGGGGCCACTAATGACCCGTCACAGGAGGACTTCGGGCGTATAGACACGGGGTCGCCTGACGCCCACATGATGGTATGGTCCTCGTGCTGGTTGCGGTGCGTCATGTGTCTGGCGTACCGCAATGGGGGTTAACCCCGAGGGATAGGTCCGGTGACGAAAAGCCGTGTGAGTGCTTTAGCGTTCCCGTGTCCCGCCAGTTATTGGCAGAGAGTGACGCTGTGGAGTCTTAGTGGGTAAGAGTCATACATAACCGCTCTGTCTCCCCGTGGTGGAGCGGTATGCATGCAGCATTAGTACTAAAAATGGATATTAGGAAATTCAACCCATAAAGTGGTCTAATCCACGGGTGTTAGCTACTCGTAGGTTATCTTTGTCCACGCAATCTGAACATACCGAAGGATATTCAAATAATTCCATGTTAATCAATATATAAAAAACACATGACAATTAATTACATTGACTCCTTTATAAGCTGAAAATCATGGAGGACCCTTAGGTTAATAGACAGTCCAAAAGCCCTGTTTTGTAGAGTAACTCCGTAACTCTGTAACCCTGGCTATGCCAGCCACGTTTAAGCTAAGATTAAGATAACTACGGACATAATTTACAAACTAAACTTTTCTACTCAATTTACGATATCGGTTAAAGTTTAAGTAAATACCGCCCCGCAGATATCACCTAAGATTCGCGTGTTCATCGCTCACGAATCTCAAAGTTCACGCATTTCGTCTCCGTCTCAATGTCGTCGAGTGCCCTAAATAGCTTCTAATGCCGCGGATCCGTTTCTTATGCATAGAATATAGATAGATCTGTTAGGTTTGTTAGGTCTGTTATATATAATACAGCTAACGATATAAATTACTACTGCGATTCAGGTGACTTAAGTATTATATTACTTAATCAAGTTTACGGTTTAATTTGGAATTAAGTTTCTAGTGTTCTTTTCTTTTCTAAGCTGTGTTAATATGTATGTAAGCTGTACCTACCTAAATAAATAAATAAGTGAAGTTTTCGCCCGGATTCGAAAACTTTGCTTCTTGAATTACGCAAAGCTTGTTAGAAGATCCTAAATTATGGCATTAAAAAGCGATTATAAATAGAAAAACAAAAACATTTATTTTATAATAGAAACCAACATTACAAAACACAAATGACCTATAAGACGAGTATTTATTCAACTAAATACCTTCTGTCACAAAGGATTGTCGGTAGATTTATACAAGAAAAATAATTGCAGTTAGAAATTTGCGATTTTGCACAGAGCTTTGCATAATTCGTGATGCAAAGTTTTGGAATCCGGTCGGAAACATTACCTGAATCAGACTGCTCGAGACGATACTGCTATAGAAAAACTATTAGAATAATTGAAATCTTTGATACTGTCGAAGCAGATGTTGGATGATAGTATGAAGAAACTACGACCTCCGTGATCTGGTGGCTAGCATGTTTGCTTCGAGATCCGACGGTCCCGGGTTCGACTCCCGGGCGGCGCAGGTATTCGAACGATGAGTTTGAACATTAATTAGTCTTCGGCTCTGGGTGTCCTTGAGCATGTGTGAATGTTGCATGGTATCTCCGACACAAGAGAAATCCTAGTGAAGAGCTTTGAGTGTAAAACGTTTTATTTTAATTAATTTGCGTTTTGAATAGACCCAGTTTAGGTATAACTATCGGGAAGTATAGAGATCGATAGGGAATTTCAAAATCTCTCGAATCTTCGCTCGCTTGTTTGACTGGCACTCGTACCTGGTGAAAGACTGTTCTAGAACAAGATTTTTTGCCTTATTGTCACGTGTACCTACTAATATTAACTAACCTCCCATTATTGTAGGTATTTTGTATTCCTCTTGTATCACTCACTTCACTTTTTTTCTTTATCTTACGTAAGGCTAAGCAAAAGCGACATCTAATGATCTTTCTTAGAACTAATTACATTTTGAGGTTGTCTCCTCTTAAAGCCACAATGCTTTCCATTCACTTGTAGAATGGTTTAGTTTAGACTTCGACGAGTCTGTGACGAGTGAAGAAATATGTCGTTTTAAATTCTAAAATCAGTTCAAGCCTCACTCGGTAGATGGCGTTATTCGTCTTAAGTTTTTACTTACTAGCTGTACTTGCATGTTACCGTGCGACTTGCATTAATTATTTTTTTCTGCGCTAATTCTTAACAACTTCAAAAAGGAGGAGGTTTGTAATTCGTCCGATTTTTTTATGAGGGTTCCGTAGTCCGTATCCTAAAGGGTAAAAACGGGACCCAATTAGGACTTTGCTGTCCGTCCGCCCGTTTATCACTCACCAGGCTGTATGAATCGTGATTACTATTATAATCGGTCTAGTAGCTTTCTTTCTTGTCAAAATGTACCCAATAGTAAGTACCTACCTAGATACTCTTAGGAGCCTTGCCTAGCACATACGTCCACTAGTAATCACGAGCTTCTTCCAGGATCCGGACTGACGTAGAATTGGTAAAGTGGCTAGTTATTATAAAGTATAAATAATTTTATTAATATGTTCAAGTTCAATATTTTTTTTAGACAAGTAAAATTTAAAAATATTTAAAACACTCGACATGATAACATTTTTTTTTTTTGAAAAATGTGTTTTTTTTTATCAGTGGTAGATATCGTGGGTTTGAAATTTATGAATTAGTACTATACTAGGTTTATAAACCGTAATAAAAAAAAACGATCAGACTGTGGCCTACATCCCTCTTCATACGGTAGACCCGTGCCCAAAGTAGAATGTTATGGGTTGAAATGTAAAGTAATAAAATAAATAAATATAATAGCAATGCTTATACATTGAGCCAGGTAAAAAATAATAACCATTACTTACTTATTAAAAAAAAGTTGTTCTATTCAAAGCTCAAAATCAAAATTGCAATATCTGATTAGTTGCGAAGATGTAAGTCTGATACATTCTCTTTAATATTAGTAAGTATTCCAGTTAAGATAAGATGCATATCAAGAGATGGGCGTGCAGACGTGGGTAGGCGCGCCAGAATTGCCACCTTGCGTTCTCAATACATACGACCTTTCACACGCAGGAGTATTCAACATTTTAATTTTCACAACACATTATTTTAGCGCTTCGTGCCTAAAAGGACCGTCGTCGGCCTGTCTGTCACCAGGTGGTCATGTCTGTTATTTGAATTGTCACAGAATTACAATTGCATTGTGCCCAAATCACGGTTTCGACATAGAATAGAACAGAGTTAGTATTAAAAAATATGTTTTGTTTAAGCTTATTCTATGTAAAAACGGCCATTTTGGCTCAATGCAATTGTAATTCTGAGGCAATTTAAATAACAGACTTGACCAATATGCTGTATCTCCTGAACATTGATAGCTATTGACCTAGAGAGTCAATATTTTTGCAGATATTGTACTAAAATTTCTGTTGCTGGTTCTGTCAGAAAATAACAATGTTTAAGAAAGGCTTATATAAAAAAACTCGATATTTACCGTTTTTTGCTTGATATTAATAACAGAAACTTGAACTAATGTTGCGTAGATAATGGACTGAAACCTTAGTGCGTAAATCCTACTCTCACTTGGCCGATTTGTATGTCTTTAGAATAAGTGTCTGATGATTTGTCATCAGAAGTGGACATGCCCAAAACTTCTCGCACTACGAGTATTATAATAATTATTAAATTCGACAAATAAATGTGTGTTGCTTTGAAAAAAATATATTGAGATAGTATTAATTATAGTAAAATTAATTACTTATTAATAATTATCATTATTTGTAATAAAATTCATAATTATTTATTTATCATAATTTTCGCTTGTTTTCATATTTCGTGTTGAAATTAAGAATTAATAAATCATCATCTGCGTATTAGACGGAATGGTTTACCTTGGTGTCATTTTGGTTTGTCATTGTTTTATAGGCCTCCGACATGGCCTAGATAATATTTAAAGTAAAAAATCTAATTATGTGTACGCGTGGTCAGCAGTCAACAGAAATACTACAATTAAGACAAGTGGTTAGAAGCAAGTTAGAACAAAACCTGACTGCTAAATCGTTAAATCCATGTATCATCCTTATTTTAATTGTGATGTAGGTACCCAGTGTCAGTCTTACGACATAGACAAATCAGTTGACACCACTCACATCAAAATACGACAAGCCGTTAAGGCTCTAGGGCGTACCAAAGAAATATACACATATACACTCGAAAAACATAACCCGCCTTCTTTCGCAATCGTGTAAAAATATACCGTGGTTCAATGAGTTTACGATAATATGCAAAAAGTTTCGAACCCCTGCCGATACTTTGCTCTAGACATACCAAGTGGGTCACTTGGCTCGATCTAGATTTGGTAATAGTGCGAGTAGTCTAATCATATTTTGACTACCTATTTTTAGTCAAAATGTACTTAATCTTAGATTACTTACTTGCTTAGTCATGTTGCATTAGAATCAAGATAGTTTACATTGATTAACATTTAGAAATGGCTAATCCTGGGGCACTAGGAATTATATTATTTCAAATACTCCACAAGTACAACACTAGCTTAAAATAAGTTACTAACTGCATGTTACAAGTTAGAAAATTAATTACAGACTTCAATTCGGAAGGTGACGAATTTTTTTATAGTTTGCGATGTAAAAATCTAACCAATGTATACATTTATGTAATTTTTTCAAAGATTTTTTTTTCACATAGTGCTCAGCTATGTTTATAACATCAGAAAAAAAAACATAAATAGTTCATATTCTACCGACTTCTAGAAAAGAAAGGGTACTCAATACGACCTTATTAAAAAGATAGCGAAATTTTCAAATCAAACCTATTAACCGATATTGAAGAAAAATAAATCGGACCTCACACACACACGGACATGGGAAGTATACCCTATTAAACAAAAAATAATTTCAATAATTGTTTTATTATTATTTTTTTTACAATAACTAAATATAATTTTATTTAAAAAGCACTTTAGTAACAGAAGCATAAATATAAAAATTTACCTAAACACTTCAATTAAAAAAACTCCATCCAACTCACTGCCTTGTGGCAATGTTCCCAGGATGCTGACAGCGTTACCTCGCTGAATAATCAAAAATAATTATTCGAATCAGTTCTGTTATCTATGAAAAATTAGGTGCCAAAGATAAAAAAAAAAGCTTACAGTTGAATTGAGTCCCTCATCTTTTTAAAAATCGATAGAAAATCAGCCGTATTGTAACAAAGATTCACTTATTTCATTAAAATATTACTCCATAAATATATAATAATATAACACAATTAAAAAATCCGACCCGGAATGCTCAGCCATACCTATTTACCTAAAAGCAATTGCAAATCTACGTATTAATAATCACATGAACTTTAAATGCAATCAAAGTAATTAATACCTAAATGAGTTACAGATTATAATTTATTTGTAACCAATTACAAAATTCTCCATTACGTTTTAAATTAAAAACATATGAGTAACATCGTTTTATTACATTTTACATTTATGTTATTAAATTTATAAGTAGATACATCGGAACTGCCACTATAGCCTTGAAATAAATGCAATCGAAATATTTTTATTTACAGCGTTTTTATGTAGAGAAGATAGGCTTATATTTGACCGCAACTATCCCTATCATTAGCATTAGGTGAGTGTCCCATCTTAATGCGGTACGCACCTTCTCTCTTGGTACACCCCTTACATAAAACCCTAAAATGCGCTTACAGGATGTAACGCGAGTGCATCATAACAGGTGAAATGACTAATCTACTGTTTTATTAGGATGTCACGATAATGTCAAAAAATAAATAAATCTCATTATAGTACTATATTGTAACAAGATGCGATTTTGTAGCGATGATGGTCGAGTGGTTAGTGGGGTCGATTGCCGTGCGAAAGATACGAGGTTCGATCCCACGAAACATGCAAAAAGACATTGAGCTGTCGGAGAAGAAATACATCGCGAGGAAACCATATCATAGGTAGGTAGGGCGTTTCCTATCGCTCGCCTGGCTAGCTACCATCCTCAAGTTGTAAAGTCTGTCGCCAAGCCTAACGGTGTGTTCCGGCAGCTATCCTTGAGAGCCAGTATATTCCAGACTAGGCATGCTCCATCCAGGGCAAATGTGTTCAAATGCCTAGCTGTGCAGGATAAAAAATAAAGATTTACATAAATTGTGCATATAATATCTTATAGCTGGGTTAATGCTTAGTGACCACGTGTAACTCGCACGTGGTCAATCCTGTTTGTCACCTCAATCTGATCCCGTATATGACTAAAATGGGGACAGAAGGGAGTTAGTTTCCTGTTTGTTATATTATGGGGACAAATTAAGGTGACAAACTTTAATTGACCGCCTTTTGTATTGTTAGATCAAGTAGCTCTAAAGTTGGGTACTTATCCACGTTACAGGACGTAATGTATCGTGTAACATAGCGAGCATTCCACTCGCTTGACTGCGCGGACGCTCTCTGTGTTACACTTTACATTATCACATGATCGTAACGTCGGTAAGTTTAGGACCCACAAAATCCGAGTCGTGTCGAGAATTGTGCGAATTGGACTCGCACACTTTACACTGCCATCTATTTTAAGAACTGAATATGAACTAAGAAATTACAGTTGTTTTTCTGTCGATTCAAAGCGTCCCCTCTGGTACTAAAACTGACGCTATCCCATCACTAATATCAGATGGATTGATGGACTCACATTCATCATAGCCACTCATCGACCTTTATGTGCCTTTATACATTATGTATTACGTTTATTAGCATCATGTGATGGATAAAGAGTCTTTTCATTAGTTTGGTATTCAAATGTAATTAAACTAGGTACTAAGCTAAATTACTAAGCCTGAGGCAGATTGGGCTTGGTTTTTTTTTGTAGAGGAAAATGGTTATAAATTGTATTTTTTATGTATAATACAGCCAAATATAATTAGATTAGATTTTCCATATTAAAAAAATCAAGGAAATAGTCGTTGTTTTACTATGCAAAATTTCAGTATGGATACCCTAAGCTGCGGCGCCCCCGGTGCGAAACTGGGTCACGACGACGGCACGGGCGTTCACAGGACCCAGATTTGTGTAATCGCGGTTAAGGGAACAAAAACCCAGTTATAATAAATAAACTTATATTTGATTTTAATTTTCCAAAATGATTATTGCATGCCTAAATGCATGAAATATTGCAATTTATAACGCCAAATGTATGATACCGTCACCTGTATATTAGATATATACAGCTTTGTTCACCTTGATGAAGAAAGTAAAAATTAAAGTGTTCTTAATTATTCACCTTCAACTTATTACTCTTAGGTGATATCACCCAGGTTATAAATATAGCGAAATAATCTGTGTATGTAATTTGTTCACATGGAAGTTATATTACCTAGGTGAATATGGGTACTTTTTTTAATGATTTTTGTGTATTTTGATCTACCACATACAAGGTGTATCCTTATTTATTTCATACAGATACCTAATAAAAGGTTGAATATTTCAATCCGCTATCCGCTCCGCTCATTACCAAGTTCTGAATCTTCTATAATGATAACTAGATCAGACATCGAACTATGTGTTGCGAACAAGTGAGTGAACCCATCTGCCAAATGTCACAACCTTGTGTGGTCGGTCACTTTGTTGTTGTTGACGATTATTGCTCTACAGTAGGGGGGTACCTACTATTCTTTTAGAACTCATTTGGTACTTGAAATTTACTAATTAGGTAGGTATATGTAACTGACTTAAAGAATAGAAAAGGCTTTCAGTGAAATCGGGAAACACAAAATAAAAAACAACCATCGAAGGTTAATTTTATCTTCTGGGGCAATTTAGAAAGTTTTATATTTGGTTTAAAAGAGTATACATACTTCCTTACTTCCCAGATATCTCCTTACTTCCCAGATGGTTCCTTATTTATACCCAGGGGAAAAACGTCGGGGTGCCATAAATTTGACGTTCCTGTGTGTTTGTATCTATCTGTATGTAGCATTGTAGCACACAAACATATGAAACGATATTAATTTATTTATTTTTTCTCATTAGATGAATTATAAGTTTGATGAAAATCTGCCCAAGATGGCCACCGCCTCAAAATGGCAGATTGAAATAAAAGGAGTTGACTAGTAGACTAACTATTAGTCACTACTATGCACTATAAATTTCAAATCAAAGATGGACGCCTGCACAAAATGGCAACTTACATTTTTTTATTGTCGGGGTTATTTTTAAAATGATATATCTTGTACGTGTACCAATATAGGTTCATATATCCACTGAAGTATATATCTTCATAATGACAACTAGATCAAGCGCCGAAGTATGTGTTGCGTACAAGCGAACCCATCTGCCAAATGTCACAGCCTTATGTGGTCACTCACCACGTAAGCGGGTACCATTCTTTTGGCACTCGATTTAGTATTATACTACTTGAAAATATGTATTATAATAAAACATTTTTGGGTTCAATCACATTTAGTGATGATAGAAGAATTGAAACTTGACAAGCAAATGCTTTGGTTTATTTTTTAATGTTTTATTGGATACCAAAGATTTTTTTTCCGATAAATTAACTTCCATCAAAGAATGGCAAGGATCACATTGCTTCCATCAAAGAATGGCAAAGAGAAATATCTCTATTTTATATCGCATATTATAATATACTTACCTTTTTTATTTATCACAATTAAACTACGTTCTTTCGTAAAAGGAGTAGTTTTTGTGCTATATGAAAAGAATATTATTTTAACGACTTTCCAAATAATATATTTTTCCTGAAAACTTGTTGATTTTTGCGTTTATACGATTATAATTTAATAAATATTAATAATGAATTAACACGATTCTGTGTTCCTTAGTATACTTTTTTTTGTGTTAATCATTATATATTTTTTAATAAGAACTATTTTTTATTATGTCTAACTGACTATGGTAACCCCCTAGCAGATGTTTGACGTTTATTGCTCTACACTGAACCATAGATCAGGCAAGCGAATAATATTAATGTTAAATTTGCATATTTTATTCAATTATTAATTGATTTATATTACATAGGTCACTTGGTACATGATGTCTTACAATTTATTAAGTTTTTTTTTAATGCGTTATTACGTCTGCGTAAATGGTAGTTAAATATTTCTTTGATTATCAATAAAAATGAGGATTTTAAAATAATAGTAATTCTGCCTTCGTTAATATTATTACAATTTATTTTCGAGTAAATAAACTGTCTTGTCGATAAAGCAGTTGGTCCACAGCCGGACACGGGTCTCGCCTATGAGAGAGTAGTAGGTCCAGCGCGCGGGAAAAATTGTGGGTTGGGACTTTCCTTATCTTCAAAAGGTATTATGAACATTTTTCGATAAGCAGGCTTCTTTACGATGTTTTCTTCACATAACACACATGAATGAGTAAAACACTCATAGGTGCATGCCTGGTATCGGACCCACACCGTCGGGCTTGGGAGGCGAGCGGTTCACCGACTCGGCTACCACATACTGAAATGCATGATAATAAATTATGTAAAATAAATACAATAATTTTTCTTATGTTTTTCTTTTCATTTCTTTTGAAGTAGGTTATTTTAGTGTTTTTTGTCCCGATTGCGAAAGAAGGAGGGTTATGTTTTTCGAATGTAAGTATGTACTCGTATATTTCTTTGGCACGACCTACAGCTTAAACAGCTTGTCGTATTTTTATGTGAGTGGTGTCAATAGATTAATCTTAGTCGTTAGAGTGATACTGGGTACATCAAAATTATATTAAGTCTAATACACAGGTTTAACGATTTAGCAGTCGGGTTTTTTCGAAGTTGCTTCGTTGCTAATAACTTAAAATATACATACAATAGAAAAACAATCCTCTCCTTCTTTTGCAGTCGGGTAAAAATACAAATCTTTCCACACACGTCACAATACGAGTAATAATAAAGATATAGCCTAAATAGATATGACTTCCATCGCTGTTATTGTTATATCCTTACAAAATTAATAAAGTTTAAGAAATGTCAAACATTGCAATAAAGTTCAAGGTGCATCCTAATTTTTAACGGAGCTTAAATTATTTGGACATTTGATCTATATTTCAAAGGATAAGAATAAGAATAAGAATAAGAAATATTTATTGGCCTTTAAATAACATTCGTTACAGGCAAGTCTTGTTACATTTTGATTATTAATTACTTTAAAAATAAACTTAACTTATAAATACTTTTATAGTTCTAAGAACAAATACTTATTCTATTATACATTTACATTGCCATTTATTTCTTTACCTATTACTAACATTTTGTAATTGTTGTTCATCACACAAGAACGATGATTCCACAAGCTGCATTGACATATATTCACTGAGTTTATAAAAAGGATTTCTTTCAAAAAAATATTTTAATTTTTGTTTAAATATTTTAAAATTGAGTTCCATCACGCTATTTGGTAATTTATTGTACATTAATATTTTGGTGTAAAGTCCCTGTTTCTTACACTTAGATAATCTGTTGACAGGCAGGACTCGCCCTTTTTTATTATTACGTGAAATTCTTTTTTCCGGTATTTCCGTATCCTCGTGTACCTCTAATAAACTACTATAAATATAAAGTGATATAACTGTCATTATTTTATCATTTCTAAAGTGTATTCTCGCAGGACTACGTTTTTTCAAACCATTCATTGTTCTTATAGATTGTTTCTGACATTTTAAAACTATTATGATATCTTTAGCGTTTCCCCAAACAGTTATAGCGTATCTTATTATAGAATGAACGTATGCATAATAGACAGAGATGAGTGACTTTTTATCTAATAATGGCTTGAGTTTAAATAAAGCATAATTACCACTTGCTATTTTGTTGCAAATTTTATCGATGTGAGATTTATGACTAATTGTGTTATCAATTGTATAACCTAGAAATATATTTGTTTTAGTAATAGAATTCCCATACTCTTTGTGCAGTGGTATTTAGTTATATTATGGGTCAATGCCGTCAAGGATTATTATATTTGAATAGACATGCTTATTGCATAGGTCAGAAGCGGACGAATCAAATACCAAGCCGAAAAATAAAGCGCATCTACTGAATATTCATTTGTACCCCTGAAGCAAAAAGGACAGAGTGATATAAAATTAACGTGGGTGTGTGGTCACATTGATTTTTTCGTTTGTACCTATATTTGATGACAATCAGTCCAAGATGGCTGCAAAATGGCGGAGCACATTTTATTTTAAATCAGGGAGTTTCGAAAAATCAACCTTTATTGGTATCAAATAAAATACTACATTACTACATATATTACAAGGTAGCTGCCACAACAAATGTGGGTGGTTTAACAAAATTATCAAGTTTACATGTTATATACCAAAGTGTTCGTACACGTGTTTGTTCGAAGTAAATTGGACAAGTTACCAAATATTTGGGACCTACAACAAAACTTAGATACGGAAACCTAGCTACTACGGAACTAGCTCGCACATGGCCTTCCCACTTAACAAAATTCCATACCGCAGCTACTGAATGATATTTCAGCAGCGGCACTGCGACACTGTTAATTTTTTTTTTTATAAATGTTGAAGAAATCAATGTAGTTTAGAAGTCTTACAATGCCTTATAAAACGAACGTTTTTAACGTTTGCGCGTTTTAAGGTGTATCAGCGCCATCTAGCGATGATAACCGTATTCCTTGGGCGAAGTTAAACAACAATCGTTATCAATATTTTATGAATAGTAGGTATGTAGTTCTGTGAACTGTTGACCTCGCGACTACAACAATTTACTATATCTATATCCCAAAAATTACCTCACGTTAACTGTGTTTGTGTGTAATAATTATGTATATGTATGTATATTTGTTAGGTACGCCCTAGAGCCTAAACGGCTTGTCGTATTTTTATGTGAGTGGTGTCAATAGATTCGTCTTAGTTGAGAGAGTGACACAGGGTACATCAAAGGAAAAAAAAATTAAGGATAGTCATCATCACCACCATCATCATCAGCCAGAAAACGTCAACTGCTGAACATAGGCCTCACCCTTAGAACGCCATACCGAACGACAAGATGCCAATCTACTGGTTACAAACTTGTTAAAGATTAAGCAGTTGGTTTTTTTAAGTCGGAAATCGGTACAAAAATATACCAATAAATTAAAATAAAACTAAATACTAACGTCGAAATTAAACCTAATGATAATAAACCGTCTTTCGTTTTACAGTCTATAAAAAAACCAGCCTAATTTGTGCTCTCACTTTTAATACGCCTAAAAGACTGCCTATTAAAATTTTATGTAATATACCTACATATATAAGTAGGTAGGTACAATAGTAATTAAAGTAGCTGAAGACAAGATAAATAGAATTAAGTTAAATAGATGTTCACGAAAGCGTGTAGTTACTTAAATTGGGCATTTTGAAGTTCCGCATTGCAATGCTATTATATTTTTACTAGGTACTTAGTTAGAGGTATTATATTTTATCACACTCACCCGAAACATTTTGAGCTATATAAAATGGATTTTTAATAAGTTCCAACTTTAAACCCCTATTTCTTCCCTATAGGTGTTGAATTTAAAAAAATCTTAAATCTTCAGTACATACACTATACTGAATACACCCTCCGAATTTCAAGATAAGATAAGTTAAGATAAGATAATTATTTATTAAAATCGTAATAAATATCATCATCATCATCATTATCTTTTACTTACCCACTGCTGAGATAGATCTACTCTTGCGCGCGCCATCCTTCCGGTCCTGTGCTTATGTCGTCCATCTAGGTCCTACCGCCCTTGCCACATCTTTCGCATATGTTACAAACAATTAATGTCTTAAAATAACATACGAGTATATTACAATTTCTTCAAGTCATTATGTACAGCGGTTTAGGTTCTGCGTTGATTATTTACTATTTACTCCTTGTATACAACGTGTAACATATATGTGTGACAATACTAAGGAGTGTTATATTGTACCAATCAAAGTGAACCCATTGCAGAATAAAATTCGAAATTCAAAAAAAAAATAATTATTAGTTTCTTCGTACATAAATTAGTCAAGTGATCAGTGAAGTTTTATGAAAGACGCAATAATTTTTAATTTCGCATAATTTTATTCTACAATGGGTTCACTTCGATGAGTAGACTAATAAATACCGTTCGGTATTGTAGCACTTTTTTGTTACACGCACTTTTTTGTTACACGTTGTACTTTTTATTACACGTACTTTTGTACACGTTGTACTTCTTTGTTACACGCACTTTTTTACACGTTGTACTTTTTGTTACACGTTGTACTTTTTTGTTACACGTACTTTTTTGTTACACGTTGTACTAGTACTACGTCACGTCTCGGTTTCACATTGTAATAAATATACCCTATGTTACTCAGTGATAATGTGGCATGCTAACGCAAAAAACTTTATCTGTTAAACTGTAGCGTATATGTTGTTATATTGTTTTGTGTGTTTGACGAAATAAACTTTTCATACATTCATTCAAAATATTTTTTTGAAATCGGTTAATAGTTTTTAAATTTATTCGCTAAACACAAAAATGCAAATCTTTCCTCTTTTAATATTAGCGTAGATAGAAGAAGCTCCTCCTGCTTTTAAGAGCTGCGAAGTTATTCCGTCCGGGGGCTTTTCCATTCTTAAGTTGTCTGAGGGCCAACTCAATCTCTGCTAAACTTACGTCGGGCAGTTCATCGGTATAGTGGCGGATTAGTGACGCTCGAGAATCACTTTCATTTGGCACAGGTATTGGCGCATGCGAGTAGTATAACCGACCATAGAAATCCTCAATCTCGGCAAGAATCTCCGGCTTGGAGACGACAGTATTGCCATTTGCTGTTTTGAGCTTCGATAAATTGGCAGTGGAAATTGGAGTTCTGGAGTGAGACGAATATGGGCTGATGATGATGATGATGAGATAGAAGAAGACAGAACTTTATACTACGAGAATAGTATATAGTGGTATATATATTCCGTGGTATAGTCTAAAACTGAATTAAACAAATCAGTTTATTAGTTCACCTAGTATGATCTTTTATCATCTTATGTTATGATATGTTTATCCCCGAGGAAAACTAAAGACAAAATGAAACACGTCTAAATTAAAATTTCAGAACGACACTTGCGTTTCAGTGTGATGTTATAATTGTGTCAGATTCACATGTTAGCAACACTTTTATTTCATTTCCAACTCGCATTGTTCAATAACTACAATAAAATTTAATGATACTGACCCGCCGGTACGTACATTAAATAAATTTTAAAACAAGGTTTTTTGTAACGCAAAAAATAATGTGTTTGTAATCGTCTATTCTTTGACCTCATTAAAATAGCGCTCGTCTAACGATATAATACTGATGCTTTATTAGGTAAGTTGGGAGGTTAAATTGATATGCTTAGGAACTAATAGCTACATTTTTTTATTTAATGAGGACAGCTAGGCATTTGATCAGTAGCTCGCACGACCATGGAAGTCGGCTATACTGTGGCCCTAGATGGAGCATGCCTAGTCTCAAATATACTGGCTCTCAGGAAATAGGTACCCTACCACCATGCTATGGGTGCATGCTATATATAACGTGTAACAAAAGGGTGTGGCAATACTTTAGGGTGTTAGTCTACCCATCAAACTGAAATCAACACATAACCAGATTTTTCAAAATTAAAAGAAATATTGGTTGGTAATTAAAAATTGATCACGTGATCGGTCAAGTTATATATAGAAGTTGTTTATTTTTGCAAAATTTTGTTGTACAATATGTTCAATTTGATGTGTACTCTAACATCGTTAAGTATTGTCACACCTTTCTGTTACACGTTGTATATTATAAGTTTCGTGATTTTGCCCGCGCTATGTTAGTTTGCAGAAAAATACAAAAATATACATTTACACGTAGTGCCATAAGTTAAACTTATCGCTATGAGCGTTTTTTTTCCGGCAAATACAAAAGGCTAACTATAGTAGATCGAAATGTGATTCAATGTATGTTGAATTTTGTAACCAAATACTAAATTAAACGATACATTGTGGTATCATTATAATAGATATGATGTCAGCCTCGTATACACGTAAACTAAGGATCATGTTCATTCTATTCTATCAAAGCTATTGTTATAATCTAACGCCTGTTATTGATTAATAATACCCTGTATAGTAAGCTTATAATCCTTGCTTTGATTATTAACAAGTCTAGGTAAAGCGTAGCGCTTTAATGAAAGTAAAACAAACAGGGCCATTTTGACTATGAACATTTTAACTGGCTATTTTGAGCGCGTAGCATTTACAAAGTTAATGTCAAATTGTATGTCGTGTCGTGGCACGGAAAACGCTCGTTCATCAGAATAACGTCTTGCGTCAACAAAACGTCACGTGTTTTCAGCAAGGATTATTAGTTAGAGAAAAAAATCCAGACCAACTTTAGTTTTTTACGATAGTATTAGTATATTAACTTTTTTTTGATAGTATGCGTAAAAACTACGTTATAAACTTATTCTTATTCTGTCTGGGAGCGATATGTCCCGCACTGACGTCCCGCTTGTGGTGTATTGTGCATTTCCCTCCGCCAGCCTAACCCAGCCGGCCTAGCTTCTTAAAATAACGGAGCACAGCCCTGGGTCGCTGGCACAACAGTTCCACTGGCGCTGTTTGACTCTGCTTGTCCTAGTGTGTGCACAATGAGTTAATGCATGGTTTTTATTAAGATAGCGAGTTTTTATTTTATAAAAAAAAATATCACACAACAAGACATTACAAGTGAATAGTAGGTATATAAATAACCCGTATTGTTTCAACGCTTTTATAGCTTTCCGTGTCTATCTAGACATATAAATAATCGAAGGTGCCTTGATGATATTGATTAAATCAATTATTAACACCTCATAAATCATAGTAATGGAAAAATTAACTATGGAAAATCATATTGTACAAAGAAAACAAAGTAATTACTAAATAAAAACCCGCACTTATTTACATTCGATAAATTTATTTTTAAAAAATACAAAAGGGCATGAGGACCAAGTAGTCGTGACAGTGACTCTGGGTACATCAAAATTAAAAATGAAATAAAATTATTTTTGGGAAAAAAAGTATTTTTAATCAAAATCATGTTTTTAAAATGCATCGAGTGTCGTATCAAAATACAGAATTTTTAACAGTGATTACAAATTTATAAGGTGTATATAACTTATCTGTTTTATTGGAGTTTAGAATAGGCAATGCTAAGTTTAAGATACACAGGCTTAAGCAATTTTGCAGTCGGTTCTAATAATTAGTAATTTGCTCGTGTTCTAAAAATGAAGATTCTACATAGATTATTCTCATATTAAGTTGAGTCAGATAAAGATGCCGATGTATACATAAAGTAACGACAGAGACAAATTAGCCTAATTGATTAAATCAAAGGAACCCCATTTTGTATAGCACATGAGAAATCTTTTGCAATAATTTACCTTTACTACGTGTTATATCAATAACTTGAAATAACAATAATCTAAAGATATCAAAAGCTTTGGAATGATAGTTAGATTTCCTTTACTTTTATTATAATTTTTTTTATAATAAAGTTGAAAATGGTTTTTTAGTTAGACAGAACCAAAGCAAAATTGTATTAAAATAATAATAAATAATAACTTTTCACACTCATAGCTCCCCACTAGGATTTCTCCTGTGTCGGGGACGCCATGAAACATTGTAGTCGAATGTTTCGAAGTCATTGTTTGAATACTCCAAATTGAATACCCCGATCGGGAATAGATCCAGGGACTGAAATGAAAGCAAGCATGCTAGCAACTAGACCTTGGCGGTCGTCTATAGATTTTTTTCTCCAGGTTTTATGTGTTTTACCTTTGGTATTGAAATAACTCTACCTAGACACGAATATTTAAACATTTTATCTTGCTATCAAAATTAATTACTTAAAAAAATACTCGAAACTCAGCAATAAAATATCTTAGAAATCTTAGAGCTTCGAGTTAATATAATGCTTTCAGCCGCTTTGACATACGCGATTATTCGTTATAATACGCTCTTTGCCAAATTAAGGGACTAACGCAAAACCTCATTGCGATCGATACACTAAAACATCATTATTTATAATAATCTAACTGATTCTCAAGCAAATCCGAAACAAATCGCTAAACATAGCTTCTAAAGGTTTACAATATAAAGCTCCTGAATTCATAATAATTTATCAGAGATTTAGAAATTCATAGAAATATCTAACTATTAAAAAGAAATACGGCTGCGATTGTAGAGTGTGTTTGGTTTTAAGGTTGCTTGTCTTTACTCCATTTGCGTTTTTTTAATGCTTATGGGCGACTATGCGGCCTAAGATGTAGCACAAACTCATTTACTAGCGATTTGAAAAGACCAAGTTTATTGCTATCAAGAAATATAAAACTCGGCAGCGTCAATAAAAGTTGACGCTTTAGGCGATAAGGCCGCCCAATGTACTACCAATGTTTTGTTTATAATATATTTGCTGTATATATTTTTCTTGGTGTGCAATAAAGATATATTGTATTGTATTGTATTGACGCACCAGGAAAAATAGAGATCATGTTATTTTGATGCGTATTTTGATTTGTGTCTCTAAAAGACTGTTTACAGGTAGTTTGGTATTTTATTTTAAAAGTATGTGAATATTGATTAAGGGGATTTGTGGGATTTTGTTCCGAAATCCCCTGTGATAGCTCTTATTCCACAAATACTCTTAGAGTGTGGCGTCTAAGGTTATTTGTGGAATAAGCCGTTTAAGTAACTTGTTTAGTGATTTTCTAACCTAACCTAAAATTTAACGGTACATTCGATCCTTGGTAGCGTTCAGTTGTAAAAAAATGCCCTAAGCTTACATTGCATGTTTTATGCCTTACGATTGCAACTCTTTGCTCATACATATATGTCCTACAAAGACTACCTAAGATTAGATAAAATAAATCTATCTATGAAAAAATAAATCTGTAAAAAAATTTTAATCAGTCTATCAATCAAAAAGCGATTTATCTGTCTGTGTGTGAGACAGGAAGATGTAAACATGGGTTTAACAAAATGAACATCCCGCCTACGACTTGATATTGTATTGTAGCGTCTCAAAGTATTTGCATAAGACCTAGAGATACAATTGGGTATGTATTACCTCTTTATTGTTGTAAGTTAAGTAGGTAGGCAATACTGACGATTTTCATACGAATTTAAAAATATGTGCTTAACTAATACCTTCATATGGGTCTAACTATCACGAGTGAATTGATTTCTTCTAGGCAAGCGTGCCCCATCTTAGTCCGCATCGTAGATTCACATCAGGTGAGTTTTAGTCAAAAGCGATCCTATCTTCATCATCATCATTATCAAAATTTACCTACCCATCGCTGAGCATAGGTCTCCTCATGCACGCTCCATCCTTTCCTTTAGCCTTAGCACAAGGCATCCTCAGGAAATGTTGACTCTTCAAGCGCTCGCTCGAAAACGACCATCTTATCATAAATGGATTTCCGCAAAGTAACACCTGACTCCATCAATTACAAACAAATTTAAGAAAAATCTAACAAAAAAGAAACATACGTTTTTATTTTGTACAATTTAGAAATAATTTATAACCTGTATTTATTTGATAAATAAACATTATCTTAGAGTATCTAAACGCGTGAAAAAAGAAAGTGGGTCTGATCATAATAACGAATTTATATAACTTATGGTATGCGTTAAGACTATTATGTCATTGTTCAACATTAACAGCCTTATTAATAAACGCGTCTTAATTTTAATCGTTCTCTGTCTTGTTTTATCACGGGACGTTCTCCATTGATAGAAAAAGATAAATTTTATGTCACACGTCACAGAACTTTAAACATATGTAAGACTGGGTAAATCGAATGACGTTACAAGAAATATATACGGTTAGGTAATAGAATAATTTACAGTAACGCGATGCAATATTAAAAAAAAAATGTTAAAAAATCGAAATCGACATTTTTCAAAAGACAAGAGATCTATTTTTAAAAATCCACGCGTTTCTATATAGACCATTTTATTTAAAAACTATATATTTTTGTAGTTAAAGTTATAAATGCTAGTCAAGCTTTTTGACACACGCGCTCCAACGAATCGGTATATCGTCTCAGTGAAATCTGGGAAAAAAATAAAGAATGCGACAAATTAAAAAAGAATTCCATGGTTTAAGTCGCTCAAAAAGTGTTGCAATTCAATCATAAGGGTTCATTCCTAACTATCACCTCAATCTGTTCCCTTAAGAAGACATGCCTACAGAAAAAAAATCCTTTCTGTCCCCCTAACTAACTAACTAGAGGACTAGCGGGAATTATTTTTCAGATTGCTTGAAGCTGATTAGAAACAACCCTATTAAATACGAGTAGATGGGTAAAATGAACCTAAACACAAGTCGTAGGAATGCGCTAGTTTTAATCAAACTAGATGTTATTATCAAAGAAACAAAGCAAGGGCAGAGCAGAGTTCATTTTATGTTAATTAAGTAAAAGTGTTGTCGAAGTTAGAAGATATGAAATCATATAGGTACACATACGGTATGTCGACAATTCTTCGCACCTAATCGTAAAAATTACTCTATTTCTGATGGCTTGGTGACCCTTCAGCCAGCGTTCATCAATTATTAATGCGAAAATAAACTATCTCCGTTTTGTTGACTGTACATTGGTACATGCTGAATCACACGTTCTCTCTATGTTGTGATTGCACAACATAGAGAGAACGTGCGATTCAGCATCGCGAGAAGCGCGGTTCAGGGGACGCGATGCTGAGGGAATGCTTAGAAATAACAGATCAAAATTTAAAATTTGTCTAAACACACGACCCGTTAACTTACATTTATGTTATTTTACGATATTCTGGGCTCCGCGTTTATTTATTTATTCATAATGGTACAGTCACAGACAAAAAGTTAAGTAATTATAAATGGTTTCATACATAAAGAATCACTTTAAGCTTAAAGTCTAATTACGACTATAAACAACTTATCTTTAAAAACATTGACACAAAAATTAGTAAGATGATTTAAAAAGAAAACATAACTTAGTTACAAAATAACAAAGACCATAAAAATCGTGGGCTTTTACGCACATATTATTCTAACAACAGTAAACTTTAAACACGATAATGATAACATGAAAATGTCTTTGTCTTTGGGAACACCTTCAGGGAAGCGTAGTTATAATTGTTTTATAGCCTGTGCTACTCAGTTATAATGTAGCTTACTAACGGCGAAAGATTTTTGAAATCGGTAGCTCAAATCCTATTCGATGCAAAGAAACAAATAAACACTAAAACTTTCCCCTTCATAATATTGGTATAGATTATTATGGCGTTATTTAAAATTATAATAATAAGAGATAAACTGACTTTGCTTCTTACGCAAGCGGTATTGAAGTAAGTAATAGGTGAAGTTAAAGTTATATTGATAATAGAAGAAAAAACTGCGTGAACTATTTTGATAGATTGTCCTATTTAGACCTGATTTCTCAGAAACATCTGGAGAAAATTGTTTTTTTAAAGGGTGTGAAAAAATCTTTTTGAGTATCGGTCCAGATTTGATTTTCAAATCGAAATAACTAAAAAGTTATTTGGGCTCTTGCCGTAATTTAAAGTCGATCGATAGTCTCTGTTAAAGAAAATTATAATTATATCGTTACATTTTTAAAACTAAAAAAAAAATAGAATTTGCGTAGGCAACTGAAAACTGACATTAAGCATCAAATATTGTATTTTTCGGAAGCACCTTGCATAGTTAATAATAGTCACCTACCGCTATAATTAAGCTCCTATACTATTTGTATCCAAACAAGTTACTAGAGCTGTTATCATCGTATTTTAACCGGACAATTTTGTTTGCGGTATCAATTATGCCGGCAAAGGCAATTATTATCGGCAAAGGTTGGCTGGAAGAAATTGCTTTACGCATTAAGGCCCAGTGTAATTTTATTTTGGTGTGCAATAAAGCTATTAGAATTAATTTATTGATTATCACTATGTAAAGTCACAGGAGAAGTAACAGTACGGTATGGCTTCCATTTGTTATTGAGACGGTAGCACCTAAATTACTATGCAACCATGAAAGATAACTTTCGTGCGTGACAAATTAGATTAACTTATTTTTAAACTGCTTTGAGGTAGTTCTATATTTCAGCTATTATTGTTTTTCAAGCACCTTAGCTGACAGTGTATCTGGGATTTAAAAAAAAACTTCGACATTGTTTGCCAAATATTTGTTCACATGCATATTCAGATAAAAATATGTAGAACTATAAATAAGTGTTACTTAAAACCTTTAATTATACCATATTTATATACACAGCTTTGAAATACGCCATTAGTGAGCTTTGCACTGTTCTAAATAAACAAATTTTAAGTGCACACTCATCGTTTAATGCGATTTCTCTAAGCAACTAACCCAAAAAACTTAATCATTAACAGAGTAGACATACAAATCCGACTGAATAATTAACCGGATGTTTTGATGTCGTGTCTCTTCCCTATTGAATACTCTTCCATGATTCACAGTTCCCTTGACACAAGCGTGGGGGGAACAATAGTTTAGGAACACCTCACACTATTACATTGTATGTAATGTTGTATGTAGTGTAATTAAGTCGTTTATTATGGCTGAACGAGGAACGTAGACTAGGAAGAGTGGTGACTACATTGTTTTGATGTTATCATCAGGTTTGGGAACCAATCCTTGTTGATAAATTAGTGGCATTTAGCTCTATATCCACTTATAATAATAATTACTTAGAATTGGGAGGTTCTTAAATCGTCGGGTTTTTTACGTAGGTATGTTTTTTGATTTCTTAGAAACTCTTAGAACGATTTGTAATTTTTTTGTTCAATGATATATAGTTATCAAATAAAATATATTCAGTTATTATTATAACATATATTAATCTAAATAACTGACGAACAATTATAAGCTCTTGCTCGGTTGTCGCTAAAATATGACTTATTTACTATTAAAAATTATTATTTTATTTTAAAAAAGGGTAAAAGGGTAGATGGAATCGACATTGCACTATAAATAAACATACATAAGTAAAGATTGTATAATATAATTTTGTACCAAAATAAATCAAATACGTAGTGTAGATCTTTAATAAATTTTCTGTTTATTTCAATTTTACATAAGAGTTGAATTATATCCAGTTTGACAAAATTATTGAAACTACGCATTAACTTGTTTCCTCAAATATCACTAACATAACTTCAAAACTGAGCTTGACATTGTACGAGTAAGACTAAGAGTATACTTGTAATCAATAATAAACACATTATTATGATCAATAGAAATTAGATTTAATATTTATTACTTTGCATTTATACAAAAATTCTCGTTGCTAGCTTCCTTATCCGTGTTAGTAATACTTTTTAACTACTTAATGAAGATACTATGATGATAAATCACAAAATCAGTGCTAAGTTCATCATCAATATCGTAAAAAAATAAAATCACCGCATTGGATAGTCATTAAACTTTGAAATAATTCACAAAATGTACTTCTTAACTTGCTAATTTGGCAACTCTTGAACCTAGTAATGAAACGGCTATAAAAAATGGTTACATATATACTTAACTTAATTACGAATACTCGTTCAAAATGCTGATTCTGGATCTAATAAATTATATCAATCGATATTAGGAGATGTGCATGAAATTAGTAATCAGAAATTCAACCATGAATGTTATTAAATTTAAATTAAGACTAATATCGAACGCATTCAGAAATGTGTGTTGGAATTGAAGTAGTATATCGTATCAACCAATCGCGTCCCACTCGGCTCGGATCTCTCCTATGATAGGGGAATTCACTTCTTTTAACTTGTTCTTAAAACTCACTTATCTTTCCTGAAAAGTAGATTTTCCAAACATTGATTTATATGGTGTTTATTTTACATGCCATAAAGCCTGATGTTTTAGATGCATTAAAGTCTCCACCGTTAAATGTTTACCGTAGTTGGTCGTTGATTCCCAGGTATATAAAAAATATAGTATACTGAATTCATCCCTATGCATCCACAATGCTTGTGATGTGGTAATTTTATATGCAATTGCCAGCTTTTCGTTCGGAATGTCCTCTTATCGGAAGGCCTATGTTCAACAGTGCACGTCTTCTGGCAGATGATGATGATATTAAGTATATCCTTAATTACAAAAATGATTATAATATTGCTCATGACTACTATGTTAAATTCCTATAAGAGGTGTAATAGTGAGTTAAAGCAATTATTTTCTACCAATTTTTAATTAAAAATCTAGACGTAAAATAATAGTAAAATTTGGAAACTAGAAATTTAGTATTTAAAATGTGTGTTACAAATAACACTATTATGGGTTAACGCTATCCAAGAAAACTGCAATATTAACAATTAAATAACAATTAATATCATAAAACAATTAATTAATTCAAATTCAATTAAACTACCTAATACCGATCAAGCATAGCGTTTAATCGTATCACGAAACTTTCAACCTATGAGACGCATAAAACATTTTATTAATCTTTCCAAACACATCAGCATCACAAAAGCGATAAATGTCAAACAAAAATGGATCGTCCTTGAAAGAAACCACCACATTTCCATCCGAAATCGATTAATTCATTCGATTTTATTCGTCGATCTCCCATCGATATTTAAGCGCCAAGTTTTGAGTTCGCGTTGCGTTGGTATCTTCGCAAGCCTACTCCCTGACCGTGACATTGAATATTAGAAGCACACCTATATAAAACCCGGTGAATCTGTTTCGACAACATTCCTTCATCGATATTCCAACAGCCAACATGAAATTGGTACGTCCCTATAATAATCTACTTCGATTATTTCATAATTTTATTCGATTCGCTTAACCCAGTAGCCGATTCGGTAGAAGTTGTTCCACTTTTGATTATCACGTCCCGATTTTCATTGTAAGAACATTTCTTTTGTGTTTTCAGCACGATTTCTTATGTAGTATTGGATAATAGTAAATCATGATTTTGATTTTGTAATGTGACATAATTTGGAAATTTTGATGGATTGCGATGTTCTACTAATCTGGTTATTCGTCGCTTGGTTATAAACCACATTGTCTCTCAACTCTATCAATTATTTTTTAATTTCATTTTCTTCTATAATGTATCCCGTAACATTAAAATATTTCTTTTTTAAAGGTTCTCTATTTTTTTTCTTCTGTTAATAAATCGCTACTTTTTGCACTAATCTTTTTTAAAGGTATATATTTGACATCAAAACTATAACTATAAACCCAAAACTATAACTGTTAACCCATTACTAACACTTTTACATGTTATAAATACCCTTATGAGAATCTTTCAGCTTGTTAGTAAATACACAAAATGCAACCTCGATACACGATTAATCTGTAAACATAATAATAATGTCTTGATTTCGATAAATTTATAGATGATCTTAAAAACTAAAAACAAATTGACTAAGGATTATAAATTGTATTGGCAATCATTTTTTTAGTAAAAAATCCTAATCCTAACTAATATTATAAATGCGAAAGTAACTCTGTCTGTCTGTCTGTTTCGCTTTCACGCCAAAACCACTAAACCGATCTGGATGAAATTTGGTGCACAGGTAGATTGGACCCCGGGAAAGGACATAGGATACTTTTTAACCGACTTCAAAAAAGTAGTTCCCCCATTATGTCGACAATCCAAAGGGGAACTACGCGGGTGAAACCGCGGGGCACAGCTAGCTATGCTCTCTATATGCTTTCGTCACAGAAGAGTTATTTTTATATTTATTGCATTTTTTTCTTCAGATCATCGTAGCCGCCCTTATCGGAGCTTGCGCGGCGGGCGCGCTTCCCCCGCTCCCCGCCCTTCCTAGCTACGCACCGCCTCAGTACCGCTACCCCCAGCAATACTACCAGGACCTCCGAGCCAGGGCCTCTCTCGAGAGGAACGCCGCCATACTGAGGTCGGAGTCGGAGGTCAACGAAAATGGTTACCACTACGCCTATGACACGCAGAATGGTAAGAAAGCTCTCTTGAAAATTATGTTAAATATTTATACTAATTCAATTTGTTGCAAGTTAATTAATTCCGCATCATTAAACAATTCGACAATTTCCGTCCAAGAAAGTAAACTGAAAGAAACACAAAGTTTTTGTCCAATGGCAAGTGAATTAACTTAATAAATGTCCTTATTCACGTATTATTTGCTTTGTCTAACTGATATTATCGTTAATCTTACTTTTTTTGTATTATTTCGTCTGACTGATTTTTTAATACTGAGCGTGGTGAAATATTACATTTTCCGTTCAGAGATTTCATAACTCCAAGCCAACGTTTTTCACCTTTAGCAAAATTATAAACGTATAATTTTCAAACAGAAGTTGACATAAATTCTATGTAACCAACCAAATTTCTTCCCAAGGTATCTCCGCCGAGGAATCAGGAGTGGAAGCCAATGGCATCCAAGCCCAGGGTGGCTACTCATACACCGGTGACGATGGCCAGGTCTACTCCGTGAGGTACACGGCCGGAGACAACGGGTTCCAGGCGGTTGGAGCTCATATCCCCACCCCACCCCCCATCCCTGAGGCCATCGCCAGGTCGCTCCAAGAGAACGCCAGAGATGAGGCTGCTGGTATTTACGATGATGGTGAGTCAATAATATTTTTATTAATCATGTCAAAATTTAAAAAAATATTATTATCATAAATTTAACCTAAAACTAACTAAATAAATAAACAGATTATAAATATAAAAACTTAATTTGAGCCGTAAGGTGTTCATAATCTAGTGACTTTATGACTTCACTTCGTGACAGGTCTTGGAACTACCAGACATATTTACTGGCAGGGTTAGGGTCAAATTTTGTATCTCCAATTTCAATATGTCATAAGTGTTTAAGCGTTAAGGTCTTTTTTGACCAACTTGCTTCTGGTTGATTGAATCTGATGTTAAAACCAAGGGCATCCAAGCCCTGACGGTACACGGCAAAAAAGAAAAGGCAGACAATATTATTTTATTGGGGTAATGTAACGATATATTTTGCTGAATCTCTTTCTGAAGACACAACTCGTATTTGTTGCCAGTGTTATATAAATTTAAACTCCCAATAATTTGATGAACTAGTAAGCATAAGTATGATACATAAAAAAAAACAAAAGATCTCAGGAAGGCTATATTTCGACTCCTCTTATAAGATCATGCGCAAAAACTGTTAGATACCATCACGTACTGCGATTAAGTAATCATCTTACAAGTAGTTCACAGATAACAGGTTTTTAGTCACTGATTACTGCTAATAAATCAAAAATAATTGCTACCTACTCTAATCAACTACGAACCAAAAACTAGCCCTTGTCAAAGAGGCACCGAGCGAATATAAAATGAAACATCTTTAAAAATAATGATTTAAATAATTATAATTAATTACCAAAACCGTTTTCATAAAAGTAATGTATCGTTAGCAATAACGAGTTATAGTTCTTCTCCAAAAATTTAATATTTATTGATAGTTTATAATAATTTAGTATTTTATCGTCGAAATGATCGTAAACATTTTGTAGCTTTGGGCAATACAAGCTTAGGGCAATAGAGTATTACAGAAATCCGGCTATGTACGAGATTTAACAAACTTGTAATAGTTCAGTATATTTTAAGATTCTAATTTATATTATTTAAAAGACAAAAATATTTATTATATTGTTGAAAAAGACGTTTGTTATAAGCAAAATAATGATGGTACCGTAGGCATTGGAATTTCGTGAACGGACTGTAAAGAGAAGATTATGATTTGTAAGGCGTTAAAGCTTAATTAAAATACTTGCCATTGCTATCCTGAGGGGCAATGCAGCCAATGTGTTGGGTACTTTTGCACCAGGTACCATCAAAGGCGGGCTATTTGATTACTGTCGAGCATTAATTTGTGGTTTTATTTTATTTCGAAGATTATAATCCTAGAAGAGGTTATGATAAATTAAAATATCTAAGTAATATAATATATATATATATATATATATATATATAATTTTTGTACATATAGTTTATAACTTTATATAGTTTTTGTTAGGTTATGTATATTTCTTTGAAAATATTAAAAGTTTTATACAATCGGATAAATATACCATAGTTTAACACTTTTTGGTAAATAAACATTATCAGTCTTAAAAAAAAGTAATATAATTCGGATGAACCCATTTTTTTTTCTTGTAAGACGCAAAAAATTTTGAAATTTTATCTCAATCTAAACAATTACGGATGTAACTTGAGCAAAGTAGCTAATGACGTGATACGGGTTTCGAAGTTTAATCCTGAGTTTATTATATTATGTTAGCTAAACGTTTTAAAAACCCAAAAAAAAACATTTGTAGAAAAGATTTTTGTCTCGATTCTTTATTGCGGAACCCCAAATAGAGTTATTATCAAAATAACGATAACATCCTGTGATTAATATCATTCAATAATCTACGTTCAAGGCCTCGCCATGTTTGGAATTTTGAATCTATTGTCTTGCTTCTACTAAACTTTATGATGTGATTAATTCATCAATTTGTCAATTTGGTTTGGAAATCATGTGACTTTAGTAGATCACTTGAATTTTTATGTTTCTTTATGTGATAAAAGTGTCACTTTGGTGTGAAAATAGACAATAAATTGTGTTATTTATTGTGCGATAAAATTGGGTTATTTTTGTGATGGTCAATGCCACGTTGAAATAGTTTATAAATCGATTTTTACCTAATCTTAAGTAAATATTTAAACGCATTTTATTTGTTTACTATTTTTGCCATGGTTTCATTAAATTTTCATATACAACCCTTTGTTAGGCATTTTGCAGTTATAGAGGGTTCTTCTTTAGGGGTTGACTAAATTATTCTTTGTTATAATTATATATATTTAGTCAGCTATGTAAGACCTAGGCAGGAGTCCATTGAATTTTTAGATATTTTTTTGGGAATATACCTAAGTAACAAAAACTAATTTTGTCTGTCACAAGTTACGGAGTATCTAGGTGTTTATTTCCTATATTTATTTAAAGTTTTTATACTAATTTATTACATCCATAAATGATTATGATTTTCATAATTTTCTTAGTTTCTAACATATTAAAAAAATAAGGATATCTAGGTTAAATTAGCCGATTTTATTACATCTTCCGATTTTTCACAACCGCCTAGATAAATTAAGTTTTTTTTTTAGATAAATAATACTTTTCATGTGTTTCCATGTTTATTAAATCAGTTCGGCATCTATAATATGGACTGTGGAGTTTTTATCCTGTTTTGGGGGACATAATTATAATACTTCTAGATTAAAACGCTGCGCCACAAAGCGTCGTTGTGACATTTTAATTTAGCCGTGTTCTAGTTTGTATCTGTGTTGTCACAGGAGATAAACGCCAATGCTATTTTTGTAGAATCAAAATAACTGTAAAATATAAAAGCGACACGCCTTCTGAATGAAATGTGACTCATTTTTTTTTGTTCACTTTCGTCATACATAAAAATGTTTGTCTTGCTGTTGCTTATTTTATTTTTACAATAAATTTCCAACTTGTCTCCAGGTTCTTACAACGACAATAAATACACTCCCGCCGCCGTCATAGCGGCGCGCGCGCAGTACCAGGCTTCGAGATACTTCCCTCGGTTCAGGAACGGACAGTACTACTGAATCAACAACATAACATATTAGTCCATCAAATTCATTAGCACGACAAAAAGTTTACTGATAAAGCTTTGGCCAAGCCCCAAAGAAAATGACAAAAAAAAACTGAAGTTCAAAAGTAAAGTTTTGGCCAAATCTAAATTTAAGTTGTAAGTAATAGCAATGTGACAGTAATAACAGGAGTAACAAACTAAACGTGTCAAAAAGGCTCAGCTGTGATTAAGGTCTGCAAGCACGACGGACTTTAGTACGCATTTACTACCCGAGGATAACTAAATTCCGAAGATATAGTTCACGTTATTTTTTATCTCGAATATGCGTTATTACACGGATTAGTAAAGAGCCAATAAAATAACAGTAAAAAGAACATATAGAACAATAGTCCTATTCAGAGCGTTTTACGTTTACTTTGTAGGTTTAGCCAAACCTTTAATGAGAATTTTAAAAAGTTATATTACTAGCTTGTTTGCGTAAACTTTAAATTATTTACTTAAATTATATTTCAATGCTAGTATGAAATTGATGGACTATTAAATATGTCATCGTGCCATTGTATCATAGACGTTAGCGTCAAAAATAATTTGATTGTAAAATATATAATAATCATAAGAATGCAAATACATTTAAAATGTTTGAACGTTAACCACCGTTTTATTATAAAAAAAAGCAACTTTAATTCTGTACATTTACTTAGAAAAGCCAAGTCATGTAGTGTTTTAATAAAAATATATATAAATAATATTGATATAGTTACTTACTTAAAAAAATTTTTGCTAACAAACGGGGTTTTATTTATGACAGAGTATTTGAAAGTTTCCCTTAGATAAACAGATACTGAATTAACCGACTTGGTTTACATTCGATTATACAACTTGTTACAGCAGAAAAAGTGAACAACGCAGCGAGATTATGCATTTTTCAACATGTAATGTATTTGACGGGATTATTGTGTCAATTCAGGGTATAAGCTACGCCCGTACCAAATTTCATCCAAATTGGTTCATCAGCTCTATCGTTACAGACGTTAATATGTTGTGTGTATATTTAAGAAACATAAAAATTTGTATCTTAATATTCTTTAAGATAATTTCTTTAAGATCAAGCCTCACAACAATGCTCTTCGCACAAACGGTTTTATATTCAGAATCTACCTACACAAATAACTTTCAGCCAAGTCATCTAATGATATAGCACCTACTAATATATGTGCTGTACGCTTTAACACACTTAGACACTGATCAATTAGCGTCAAAATTAATTGCTAAGACCTACCATCTCACGTCTAGATTAATTTTAAACATAGGTTTATTCTAGAAAACGATA
The DNA here is from genome assembly GCA_947049295.1 of Ligdia adustata. Lineage (NCBI taxonomy): Eukaryota > Metazoa > Arthropoda > Insecta > Lepidoptera > Geometridae > Ligdia > Ligdia adustata. The sequence continues at coordinate 10,846,629 of OX346229.1, forward strand.
TGTCATGATGTAGCATGATGAATATTAAAGTCCAACAATAGTATAATACGTTATAGAAATAAAGTATCAAAGTAAAGGTAAAGTAATGCCAAAATTACATAGTAAGTCTTAAGGTTAGTTTACAGGAAAAAGCTCAAATTCAAATTAACTTTATTTGCTAGTAACATGGTTATAAACAATGTACAAGATTTTAAGGTAAGTAAGTGTGCACATGCCCTTACCTATCAGCATGCAAATTAGAAATACTGAAATAAAATATTACTAACATTATACAAGTTGGCACTTTCTAAATGGGTCCGTAACTTAGTAGTGGGGTCAAAAAACCAGTGTTAAAATAGAATGTTAGTTTTTTTTTAAATAACAAGCTGGCGAAAAGACCTCAACTCGCCTAACTTAAAGCGACGATGCGGTCTAGAATGTGGCACGCTTGCCTAGAAGAAACCGATTTGAAAAGATAGAGATTATAGAGAACTCGGCAGCGAATTCCGCAATCTGGTTGCGCGCACAATAAAAGTCAGCAAAGCAAGTTAATTTACTATTCAAATGTATGTGTGCAGTTACCAGCTGGTATAGACATACAAATCATCACAACGAATTGAAAATTAAATAAAATAAACTTCAGCAGCAGAATTTTTGAAGTTACTTTAACCATGAAAAGTTAAACAAACGAAATTGAAAAAATCAATACTTTTTTTCTTCCTTCTTCTTTTAGTCTTCCTATAAATATATTTAGACAGAAAAAGAAAAACATTTTCAATTATATAATCGAACTTTGTAAACCTATAATAGAAGGGAAAGTTCCTAATAGAAGAGACAGTATTGCGGTAGTATCGCGTAACGTTAGCGGCGAAAGAGGTGAAGCATCAATCATGGTTTTGTTTTGACTAGGTTAACACCTCTTCTCTTTAAAAGTATCTACTGCAAACGGCACAAATAGGAAACCTCTGTCAAAGTTGTCGTATTTGAGCCGTTATTTTATTAGTCCTAAAATGTAGGAAATATCTGAAAAGTTTGATTATTTACTAAGTATATACTTACACGCACTCGCTTCTGTCACCTTGTAAATATCGCACGGGTACAAACAGGAAATAAAAGTTCCGTTCTGTCCCCTCATGACTAAAAAGTTGACAAAGGAATTTTTATTCCTCTTTGTCACCTTGCGGAGACAGAACAGGAATAAATCCTGTAAAGGTCCAACTATATTTTCGTTCCCATTCGGTGAATTTCATCAGGGGTGAAATGAGTCTATCTTGTCTTCAACGATGACACGTCTCGCGTTATATGCGATGTTAAACCTTAGTTGGACCTTACCAACACTTCTTAAACAATATGAATCAAACACGCGTTAGTTTTCTAAATTAAATCATTTCTGTAACTTAGTGCCCTTATAAGTTATTGAGCTTTCTAAGGTGCAATACTTACTGCATTTAATTATGCATTGCAAGTAAAGGTCGTAGGTACATAGTAAAGTAGTCATTAATCTGACTATTATATAAAAGTGACATATGTAATGAAACGGGCAATTTATGGTACTTGTATGTATTTATGCTTGTATTACTAAATCTTGTTCGAATGAATTTGCCATTGCAAATCCAGTCGTACCTTTTACTTATTACAAAAAAAACATGAGCTTTTGATAATTATAATTCGTATTTGATTTATAAATGTAACAAAACCCACACAAATCTATTTTAATTTACAAGTTTAAAAGTACTAAACTGATTAGCATTCGCTATTGAAGTGTTTAAGTTATCATCCCTTAGAAAATAATTATTTCTGGAGAAATATTAAAAATAGTGTTTCGTGTTTTACTATTGCAAATGAAATTTATAATAAAAATAATATCGTACAAAATAAAAATTACTTTGATTTCTATCAGTTATTAAATTTTAATTGGCGTAATCCCACGCCCGCGCTATCTACAATCAAAACACCGTCATAAAATGTGTAGCGCAACACTTTTTTGTGATGGTATTAACATCTTTATTGTAGCCCAATATGAAAATTATCCAGTTTAGAGATTGTATATGCTGGTGTGGTTAATAGAATTTAAATTTCGCTTATGGCATATATTTTTATCGTTTTTCATATGAAAAGGAAAAAATCAAGATACATAATCTATAACATAAAAATGAATCGCTGAATGTGTTGGTTGCTAAACGCAAATTTCTGAGGCAGCTGAAACGATATTGCTAATTTTTTTATAATATTCCTTGTTGTACGAGGATGGTTCTTACAGAGAGAAAAATCAAAGAAAAATGCCAGACCAAGGTCTAAAAATACACTTTTCTATACTACCATACAATCGATTTGTAATAATACATAAAAGTCAATTTGAAGTTTAAAAGTTAAGTTTCGCATCAATATTAATGTCAATATTTATATGATGGTAACATTACTCTTAAATAATCGACAGTTAGGCGGTACGAAGTTCGCCGGATCGGCTAGTTTACTCATAAAAAAGCGAAGAAATGTATAATATTACTATAGGCAGAAATTAAATCTGTATACTCCAAGTCGCATGCCATATGCCATTTTTTAGTCTGAGTTTTAAAACAAATTGAAAAAGGTTGTATGATAAATTCTGCACCATAGAGGTAGACTTAAATAGGTTTCATGTTTTGGATTCACAAACGTAGTGCACTGCTTTTGCACTCAGATATCGAAGAGCAAAAATACTCTTCCCGATGGGGGGATGAAAATATATATTTTCTTTATAGAGTCACAATAACTTGTGTGTAATCTCGCCTTTCTACCAAATTAAATATCATAGTAATTTTGGGAGTAGGTACTGACGATACAAAATTGTCACAGCTTACTTAACATTTATTGTATAACGTTAGGGTACTAATAAAATTAGTAGTTAGTAGTTTTTAGTATTTTTGGAACATAATATCTTTAGATATTATATACTATTTTGGACTCAAGGTTTAATACTGCTTCAAAAGACTTAGCGATACCGGTTCTGTCTTGTAAAAATTAACATAACACTGATATTTGATCTTGATACTATTGTTTGGGTATTTCTAAAACAATACTACTATTTTGCAAGTGTTTCTATTGATATTTTTTGTCGAGTTATGGACCGAGCGAGCGAAACGTATCTGAGAGAATTCGGTCAAAATTTGCTTTGTGACCTATCAGTATGTTAGTTATAGTTTTAAACTTGAAGAATCTTGGCTTCACTATAGGGTCCACAATTTTTATTTCGATCTATATCGGATCTGTCAACGATTATTGAGATTGCTTATTCCTTAAAAAAGAATATCGTATGATTCTTGCACTAAGAAATAAAATATCTGCCATCCTTTGTTGAATATGTGAGATTATTGAACCTTTATTAAACGAAAAAGGCTTATCTAAAAAAAAACAGCTTGGTATATAAGATATATGTAATTGAATCTTTCACTCTCGTTAAAATGTAAATACTTATCCGTGCGTTTAATAGGCTATGGGGATTATTGTACCGTGGTACTACCATCTTCTGTGAGACTCTCACCCACTAAAACTCCACGGTGTCACTCCCGGCCAATCCCGCGGGGTTACTCCTCTAGCACGACCTCTGGTGCTATTTATTAATTTAACATTTAAATATTGTTACAAAGGGTTGGAATTGGCCGTGGGGACTGGAAGCTCATCTTATTTTCCAAACTTATCGAAGCGTTTGATCGATTCGACGCGTGACCAGAATGCCGGTTTTTATCTGGCCCAACGTAACGTCGTTGCCATTCTGTGTGGTAATGCAGCTTGCAACCTAGGCACGCTGCCCTCTGGTGGTGGGTTGGAGCATTTGGTTTATCAGTAGATCTTAAATAGTCTAAAGGTAATCTTTCTGCTATTTTTTTTTCTGTTTTTATATGTACTTAGTTACTTTGTTTGTTGGTAATAAAGGCACTAGCCCGTTAGTTAGTTTATTTTTCAAGGATTGTAAAAGTATTCGTATAAGTAGTGGGTTATACTAGAAAAAACGAGAGAAAAACAAAGAACGTAAGTACTTGAAAAACTAAGTTAAAATATATTTACTTTATAGTTTTGAAACTCTTAATAATTATAAATAGATGAAAATGCAATAATTTGAATAGTTTACCCCATTGACCTTACCAGTATCTTGAGAACTAGCAATATTTTTATAATTAACAATAAAGAATTTAAAAAATTAATAATCGATTACTTACAGAATAAATTATACAAAATGCAGCTACGACAAAAAAACGCACTCACATACGTACAAACCCTCTCACACACCTTCTCACACAACAATACACACACATAGCTTCCAATTATGATTAGACTATAGGTAATTTTGTTACCATGAAACGCTAAGCTATTTAAATCTTGCTCTATATCTTACATAACTCGTAATGAAGTATCTATCAATAGTAACGCAGGCATCAGTAACAAGGTGAGGAATTGATGCAATATTGACTGTTCTTAACGATATAATACTATATGATGGTTTGTTTTCGCACACAGAGATTAAAATGTGTAGAACTGGCACAGTATTGCTCAAAAAAGAATGCTTGCAGTTTATATTTTAAATGGAGCTAAACGAACGACTGCGATTTAAAAACCCGACACAGCTGTCAAATTGAAGTTTTTGGCATATGTAAAGTGCATTACTTGAACAAAGACGTTTACTAATCTGTGCTCGAGTTATGGAAGTTGCGTTATTGGGAGTCGAGAGTGGTTTTTGAGTTTCTAACAATTCAAATAATTGAGCGAGCATAGCAGTTGTGCCGTGGGTCCAGAACAAATATTTTAGGTGCTGCAGAGAAATTATACACTCTGTTTCTGTTTCTGTTCTTCGTGCACATTTTGAGTTTTTCTTACTGTTGCTATAATAAAACTCCCAAGTATTGATCTAGTTTTTTAAAGAGTGACTGTATCATAGCTCATAATAATGGTACAGCCGTTAACTGATAACTTTTTTTCCTACTATCTGTACTTACTATTACATAGATTAAATTATTTTGTTCTGCTTGTACTCTTTGTCAGTAAGTGAACCTTTATCACTGGCTAGAAAGAGCCTCCGTGGCGTCACAGCAAAAACTCACGCCCGCCGGGCGCCGGTCCGGAACCCAAAGCTCGAGCAAATCCTGTTTCATAGCCTCAAACAAGAAATGCTGGCATAGGCAGTGGATAAAATGGTGAATCTCCGTAATACAAAAATGCTAATAATAAAAAATAACGCAGCCTATAATATGACGCTACGGTGAGCCAATAACCGACTAAGATTGTCCTAGCCGCTGCATTTATAAATGATGTATATATTTGCTTAGACAAAAACTTAAGAAAAAATAGCAAAAAGATCGCAAAGCTGGTAACGCGGAATTTATTGAGTAACTTCAGATAGAACGATAGAATCATCGATGTATTTTATTGTTCGTAATAGCGTAGTACCGTGTCTATGTGTTTTCTAGCTCTGCCCAAAATCCGCTCCACTTGTTCAGCCGGCGGACGCATCTGATTACCTAACATTACCTAACAATGCTCTCGCGCCTGTATCTGGTGGCTGATACTGTGAACTTGGTCAATAAACTGCTAATTAAGTAATTAGCAAACACTTACAGGCTCTTAAGCATCTTAAGAAATATTTTGTGGTAAATAGTTTCTTTTTTTTTTGCAAGCAATAACCATTTTTTTTGATGATATTTTATTAAATTTAATATAGCGATGTTTTTTTTTAAACTTTGATTAGTTATTAAATGACTATAGTAGAAAATTAGAAAAAATATAAAATGTAATACTTGTTATTTCAAAATAGCACCAGACAGATTTATGTGATACTCGAAAATTATATGATAGATGAGAAAATTAACTTTCGTTTTCTTAGGAGAAATCTGATATAAAGTTTTATTGTCTTGATATAATCTAGTATAGATTTTTAGCAACAATTTCTTATCGGCTAAGTATTAAAGTGAAAAATGGTGTTCTGTTGTTTTATATTGGTGTAAAATGTACCTAAAAGATTCTTAAGCTAGTAGGTACCGGAATGAATATTTCTCAAAATATTATATTCATAAATATTATGTTTAGTTTTTGCACCGGGCGGTGCCTTATTTTGTTTATTTGTCTGGTTTTCTAGTTTCTGACGAGAAGACGAACCAACAAACCAACAAGCAACTAAAACAATTTCCCAATAGTAATAATGTGTGAGAATTTAAATTAAATCTTTGATATTAATTTCACTCAAATTTCAAACGTTTATCACCAAAATTGTACCAAGTCCACACACTCAACAATCGCACCTCACCACGCGTGCCGCCATACAATCTCATATAAAGAAATTCAGTATATAAACGAGCTGGAGAAATTCCAATAGCATTCACCTCCCAGGTGTCTTTACCACTGCCCAAATAGAAAAACAAAATAGCAAAATGAAATTGGTACGTTTGTTTTTTGTTTATTAGTGAGTTTTGTTGAGAAAAGTGAGAGTTTTAATGGTTATATCGTGATGAAGGAGTGAGGAAGACTTCAGTGGTTTGAAACGTGTGACATGGATTATGTTTTTGTGTGTGAAATGTGTTTTTTGCGAGTTGTTAAAATTATTGATTACGAGCAGTGATAAGATGTAGAAAAGTGGAAATCGCCGTTTTAACACTTTACTTGCTGGTTATTGTTAGTTTATAAAAAGTATAAATTCTTAATTATAAGAATTAAGAATTAAAAAGGTTAGGTTGTACTTACTAGTAGAATAGTAAAGCTAAAATACAGCAGAACTTTCCAAGTTATTTCGAATTAAAGTTCAATACTCGAGTCCAATTTCGATAAAATTTTAATGGGGAAAAACAAAATAATATTTACCAAATCGGTCCAGCTGTCTCCGAGAAATCAGATTACAAACATAAATATATACATATATGTAGAATTAAATGTCTAACTTTAATGATAAACAGGTAAAAAAAAAATTGAACTAAATCGCAATAAGAAAAAAAATAATAAACAATAGATAATTCGTAGATGAAAAAATAAATAAAATTAATTATAATTACAACTATGTTATTTCAATGATTATATATGGTTTTATTAACCAATAACCTATATAAATGAATAAGAATATAAAGTTTATCAGCTATCGACAGAATAAAAACAGAGCAGCAAGTAAGTATGTAGGTAGTCTGTCACGCCCTTCAAGGTGGTAATAGAAGCTGACCTAGTCCTAACCCATTCACACTTTTTATTGTGCTACCTGAAGAAATGCAGTAATCATATCTAAAAATAGTACAAAGGAATTGTTACTCCTCTCTAAAGTTAGGCGTCATGAATATTAGTGCAACAATACTATTATTACTTAATGATCATACTTTTTACCTTTACAGCTACCTTTAATTGCCGTTATAATAGCTGTATCATCAGCGCATCAGATCTACAACACAGCTCCCCAACAAGAATCTTACGCCAACTCAGCAGAAATCTACCAATCACAGCTCGAATACCAACAGCATGGACTTTACAACGACCAATCACAAGCTTACACTGGCCATGCGTCACAAGAGGCAGCCTATGAGAGCAGACCTTCCGTTGAAAAGGGCGCGAAAATTTTAAGTTTCGAATCGGAGAGCAACGGTCATGGATACCAGTATTCTTATGAGACTGAAAATGGTAAGCTTGTTAAAATTCACTTTGTTAATCATAACGTGGAGTGATAGTTAGATACATTATTTTTTACGAGTAAGACCGCGTTAATTGACCGTTAGGTTTTTAACACCGTTTTTTTAACAGGTTCAAATCATTTCATAAAGTGTAACAAGTTTGATATTGCATCTGTCTTATGATTTATACTCGTTTAGATAAGATTAATGGCATAAGTTTTACTTTTCTCTATCCAAAGACGAAACATATACAGTAACTAAATATATACTTCCTTATCTTACTTTCCTGTATATGTCTGCACAAATTTTTAGAGAGCAGATAATGAATATTTTTAATTAGATGAATTTGTAAAACAATTTCTGAAGCAAAGGAAAATATAAAAATATTATGTAAAATATAAATTAAATAATATCAAGCCCAAAACTATTGTAAAACAAAAACAGACAGGTTGAATATTGTCCAGAAATTAAATGTGATAAAATGGATGTTTATAAAATATTTATTCAAATTAGTCTTATTTAAATAATAATAATTTAATTATAAATTATAATTTTAACTGAAAACAATAAATATAACACAATAGTCAATAAAAATTTAAAAGTTATTTATAATAAAAAAAAAATGTTATTTTTCAGTCTTGTCACAGACGAGGTAATTAACTAGATTCAATTTCATTTATTGATCTTCAATGTAATATTCCAGGAATAAAAGCCCAAGAAGTAGGTCAAGCTCACAAAGGCACGGAAGCTCATGGAGCCTTCTCATACAAGGGCGATGATGGTCAGACTTATACTGTCACTTACACAGCTGACGAGCACGGTTTCAGAGCTTCGGGTGCCCATCTCCCCACTCCACCCCCCATTCCTGAGGCTATTGCGAAAGCTATTGAACAGAATGAAAAGGATGAAGCTGCTGGGATTTATGACGATGGTAAGGATGACCAGATTTTTTTTTTAACAATTTATGTAAGCATTGGCTACACTGTCGAAAAAGTGTGTGAAAGTCTCTATTATACTCTAAATGTGCTAAAAATTATGTGCTGCAAAATAAATATCTATTGCCTGCAGAGACAATTTATGCGTATTGCCCGTGCTATATACCCTAATTAACAAAAAACAATTCATCACTCATGATATTATTTTTAGGTAAATACGTAGAACAACAGCATCAAGAGGAAGAAGGTCATCAAGCTGAAATCCACGAAGCTCAAATTCACCAAACTCCTAGCCACCAAATCCAAATTCATCAAGCACCAAGCTATCACGCCCAGATTCATCAAGCGCAAGATCATCAAGCCCAGATTCATCAAGCTCATCAATCGCAGCTCCACCACGCGCAAAGCCATCAAAGCCAGATTCATCAAACCCCTGAACATCAAGCGTCAATCCACAAATCTTCTTCATCGTCTTACCATCCTCAAGTTCATCAAATTCAAACAATTCAGCTGACTCCAGTGCATCAAGCTCAGGCTAATGCTCAAGCGCATTCTCAGGCGCAAATTAATTATCATCATCATCAGCAGTCAGTTCATAATCAGCATCAGCAGCCATCGCAAGTTTATCAGATTGCTTCGGTGCCTTATCATCAATATGAACCTAGTTCTTTCCAACACCAGCAAATTACTGGCCATTATTCAAATGAAGCTCTTTACCAAAAGCATTAAATTAAGCATTTGGGCGCCCATAATTGTGAAAATAAACTCTTAGATAGAGTAAGTTTAATCTTGTGCCAGTACACAAGTCTTATAAAAAAACTGTGATTTCCGACTTCTGTTAGGTGTGCTTCGAATAACTGAAACTGAATATTCAATTTTGAACAAAAAATAAATCAAGTCTAGTCCGACTTGATTTTACCTCAAATAAGTCAGAATCTGAACGTCAGTATAAACCTATAAAACCTTTATAAATATTTGTTATGGATTATAAAATCAGTGTTTAACATTTACATTTTGAAATGTAGCGTAGTACTGCGAAAAAAAAATATAGTTTTGTTGATACTCAAAAAAAATATTCTTATGGATATATAACAATGCCAAAGTCATCAAAATTTTGTGCTGCAGATGAGTACATATAAATTTTAATTTAAAGCTATCATAGTTTTTTATGTCTATGCGTAGTCTGAAAGTTGTTGCTATATTAATTTATTTTTAATAGATCTTATTGACGGCGAACTTAAATAACTATTAAATACAAGTATTAGCTAATATTACTGAATTGTTAAAAATATTGTTATTAATTTATCGCATGTTAATTAAAACGCATTTTTATACGCTAATTTTGTTTCCTGTATCTTATACAAATGTTAAATCCAACGGAAGATCAGTTCTGGTTGTTTCAGCTAGCATTATGTTGAGTTAGGGCCGGTTTGTGATATAAACCAGAAATTAAGTTTTTTTTTTAGGTAGAGTACACTGTAGCTTTCAGTTACAAATAAAAATTTATTCTATTCTATTCGAAATCTAATTTACAAGCGAGCGATGAAGCATTTTTCTAGCAATATGCTTGCGCTTGACGGCAACTCACCGTATGTTAAGCTACGATACGGCCTAAGACGTAGCGCGCTTTTCTATAAGCTAGAAGATACCGATTCACTCGCGACTTGATAAGATCGAGATTACAGCTATCGTGAAGCAGTGAACTCGACAGCGAATCACACAATAAACGTTTGTTAAGCGTTCTGTGCGAGTCCGTGGAAACTTTACCATGAACTGGTGGCACCTTACAGGATGGGGGAGTTAAATCATAAGACTCCAAGACACACTCCCCAAAATGTATCCGATAAATAATTGATAGGCTAGCCACTTTTCGATCCTCGAGGTTTTGGAGTTTAACTTGGGTTTAAAGTACCTTAGCGCCTGATTATGTCAAAAGCTTTAACATTCTTAGCTCGGTCAGAGGTAAAAAGGCTGCATTAAAGCCATAGCTTGGGAACTTCGATCTTTTGATCAAATTTTTATGCCAGGCGTTGTTATTCAACTTTTGTGCATATTATACAGACCAATATTGAACTTTTTTTACTTTATTTTTCACATCAACTAACAGAAATTTAAATTAGGTACAGTTAATGTATTCTTTAATTTCCACTATTGCTATTTATAAAAATCAAACAAAATTTACGTTTCACTCAAGTTACAATTACTTTCATTATATAATAAAAAATCAATAAAAAATAATTCAAATTTAAGTTAAAAATACTTATAAATAAAGTAATACATATAACTAAAAAAGATTGCAACAGAATTCAATTTGGTATTTGTGTCAAATTTTTCAGTTATTTTGATATCAAAAATAATAAGTCTCTGTCAAAAAAAAAAGTATCAATAACGGTCAAAACTTTATCCACTTATCAGGCGACATATTTAAAAAAACCGAAAAAGAAACTCCTGCTCTTTCAAGTCGCACAGTTATACCTGTGTGCAAAATAAGCATACAAAATAATTTTAAATATGTACCTACGCAATGCTAAAAATATCCTCAATGACTGTCTACATCATGCAAGAATGCTTACCCATTACATCATATAATAGTTCCCCTCACACAGCACTCATACCAAAATTAATCACTCCATACATCTGCTTACACTATCTCTTCATCTATTGTAAGCTTAGATTATTTAACTTCAATGAGTGTAGAAGAGCCTTAGTCGAAACATATGTACCTATGAGCATGATTAAATTATGCTCATATATTTATTTGTTCAATAATAATATTGTTTTGTATTAAGTAGTAAATTTTTCTTAATAACTATGTATAAAGATACATTTTAACCGAAATAAATGTTATTTGTACTCATATACCTGTAAAACCAAATAATAAGCTAGGCCATTGGTTGTGATGGCACAGTATCCGGCAAACACTTTGAGCTAAAAAAACGAAGTGGGATAGTTCTGGGAATGTGTATAATTTACGAATCACTCATTTTAACTACGATCTTGCAAAAAATATACCTAAATACCTTATAAGCCTCACGGCGTTGCTTTTTTTTATATAACCTTAAAACTCCTATGAAAAATAAGGGTTTTTGTCTTGAAATCTGCAATAGTTTGAATCTACTTTTGAAGAACAAAATTCTAACACTTCCATTTAAAACGTGATTCTTTGTGCCCTTATGTAAGTAGTCGTGTTCTATTTTATCTTTGTCTTTCCTGCTAGGGCTGGTATACGAACTTGAAAGTTATGAAATGAAAAAATCTATTGGCCGAAGTATCACAATTTCCGATCTAACTTCATGTGAATCTGTGTTTTAGTCTGCTCATCATAATATTGTAATACATTCTTGGGACTCGAGTGGCCTAGTGACCCTTGTACGCAATATGCTTTCAGACGCTCCACAGACAGAAATATTTCTATGTCTGTAAAGTAAAAAATAAAATAAAAACTCCTGGTGCATAGATGGCCTTTGCTATTCAACGTGGCAATGCTGCGAGTGTTATGGGTACCTATGCACCAGGAACGGTCAGGGGTGGGTTATTTGATTAGGAGTAATATAATTGTGACTTAGATTTTTGTAATTAGTAATAAATAATTTACAAAGAAAAAATAAGTTTATTTTATGTAGCTAAGTGTAATTCTTTACTGACTTCGAAAAACTTTCAACCAGCAGGAATCTTCTTTTTTATGTACCTCCCTATCTATATTCCCCGATTTTTTACAGGTGCCTGGAACGATTTAAAAAAATATTTGGTCCCATATACATTATGACATAACCAATGCAGTGGTTTGGTTATTTAGCAAAACAACCTAAGGATTGTTTTTTTAATTTAATATTTTGTATGTCTCGTTTATACCTGCACAGGGTTATCGGTTAGAGATGTACTAAGCTAAAAGGGGTCACTATACTCATCCTAAGGGAATATGTGAAAGAAAAAATAAACATCTGTTTCATATATTTTGTCGACGACGGATCTACTTTTTGTATGGAACACCCGATTTTAAATGCACATTGGAGGATTTGTTATGACACATGCGTTATTGTCCAATGCCAATGCTACGGCATCGATACTTTGCAAATAAAACTAGATGGATATACTAAAATTTTATCCAAGCATTCATTCATTATATTACTATTTAATGGAAAGAAGGCCATTTGAAAACATAGTACCTATTATAAGCAAAAAGTTAAAGCTATTACTAACCAGTACTTACACGTAAAATTGAAAAAAAAAACAACATCGCCATTATGTGGTGGCGACCATTTTGAACTAATTTTCTTAGGAAATAGATAAGATACTTCCGACTAATTCTTAAGTCGGAAGTGTTATTTGCCTTCATTTAAAAAAAATCAAATCTATACCACAAACACACACTCTCACACACCCTAACACGTCAAAATATAACATTCCGTCGTTTTTGCGTCGAGGGTTAAAGAGGTTTAATTCATATTTCCAAAAATGTTTACTGAGATAAACTTACAGATAGCTCGAACCTCTAAACTCTAATTAAGAATTAAATCTTTGTCAGCGGTCACTATATTATTTAAAAAAAAACATATTAATGTGAATCATATTTCAAAGTTATTACTTTCAAGTCTATTACAAAATCTTCATAAACAACGTGCGCTCATACCTTTGATTATAGTATATGTGTTAATAGACGATGAAATATTCAAATGCGTGCAAAAAAATCAGATAAGTCTCAGGAAATCTGATTAATTTAGTATTTTTTTCTTATAACATTTCTTTCTTCCCGTTTTATTTAAAACAAAGTGCTAGTTAATTAGCAAGTTTTTACGCTCACTGCATTAGCAAAGTTGAATTATTCCCGCCTGCCCCACAAACGTTCACCGCGGTGGCCGAGTACTATGCCACGGGTGAACAGACTTTCACACGAGCGTCTGCTACCACGTGGGGTACGCTCAGGGGTAGGCGGGAATAATTCGCAAAGTAGGCCTGTTTGTCTCAGTTTTACTGAAGCTTGTGCTCTATCTTGATATGAAGTAATCAAAGGCTTGTAGATATACTTTCTGCAATAAGTAGTCGGTTGCTCAGTGACCTTACTGCGTAACGAGCCTGCGGCGATCCTCACTATATCTGGGGTTATTAGACGAATAAAACTATATGTTGTAGAAAAGTGGCTTTGTGGGCATTGTGAAAAATAACTAAAAAGATTTTTCTTACACGATTTACGATTATATACCATTTATTTACGACGATTTTTAAACATTTATTTAAATACACTCACATAAAAGCATTTTTTTTGTAATTTTTCTCTGTCAATAGGTTACCTAGAAGGTACCTAGTTAGTCTTTCTTAACTTTTAGCTTATCGTGGCACTAGATTTAAGAGTTATCTATTATATTTCGTGTTTGTGACTCTTATAAAAGGAGTTAATTAAACGAGCGAGCGAAGCGTCTCTGCTTCGAGTCTGGCTAAATATTCCTTCATGTGTCAGTTGATATGTTTGTACGAATGGATATTTTTACGCAAGAAATTCGTACTTACTCATGTACAGGTTGTAACCAATCTTTACGAAAACTTGTGTACAGGATTTTTGTATTTTTTGAATCATTTGACTGTCAGGTATTTTTGATTGGGAAGGTATTTCTCTCAAAAAAAGCAGAACGGTGCCAATTATTGGCCGATTTCAATTACATTTGGTACAAACATGCAGGACATAACGTTAATTAAGATATGTGAATAAAAAAATGCTCAAGTGGTTGTTGTGTTTTTTACAAAATTGAAATAATATCGTGGTCCCGATGTCAACGATTCGCAGAATTACTAGTTAATGCATACATTTGAAGAGCACCTATAACCCTCAGGGCATAGAAATCAAAATTCAAATCAACTAGACATTTGACCACATGCCATTATTTCAGTCTCTTGCAGCGACATAAAGCCGCTAGTTGACCAACAATACCTGTCTGCATCTCCGATTGATACATGAAACAATGCAATCTTTACGAAACTTATCGCTGAATGAACATACAGGGCTACCACATATTGAAAAACCATTCCTTATCAGTAATTTTCTCGTAAGTGCTCTTGAATGAGTACGTTTTAGAAACTACCTACTCATAATTTTAGGAAGGAGCTATATGGTATGAAATATATTATGCCCTGTAATTATTTTACTAACAATATTTATTTAGTCAACAATAATCAATCAAGTTAGCGTAAACACAAAATAATAAACTTAATACTACTAATAAAATAACCTGTCCCTTTTTTATGATAATTTCATTAACTAGACATTTTATTTGCGCTTCGATTTCCATAATCTACACAAATTGAAATTAAATCACATTACTAACTAATATTACAAAGACAAAAGTCTTTATTTGTATGTTTGTTAGTCTTTTGCAAACAAACGGCTGAACAGATTTAGATGAAGTTTAGCAGCAGCACAGGCCAACCTGATAACTTATGCCTTAGAGTAACAAAAAGGTTACTTTTAATCCCGGAAAATTGTAGTGTTCCCATGGGAATCATATATATTTCGTACTTGTTCCGTTTATACGGGAGCTGTTAATGGTAAAGGTGGCATTCTACAAGGATGGGAGAGGGTACTGCGGTGAAAAGAGCCTATGTGGAACTTCTGAAGTTATGAAGACCAGTTGGTTAAGAAGGGTTACAGATAAAAGCTTTAGTATAAAAATGAGCTCAAAAATCACGAGCTAGCCAAAGACAGAGAAGTCGTTGAGATCGTTACGATATCTAAATCTTAAATGTATTTGTGGGTCACTGATTTGAAATAACCTTGTATATATTATAGAATGAACCTTGTTATTAATGTATCAAAATGTGTATCTAATTTTGAGTTATAGCCATTATTTCATTGATATTAACGAGTTTATTGTGTTATGTATCATTTGATTGTCGGCTTAGTTTCAGATGAAGCGATTGAACTTGTTTATTTTAGTACAAATTAAAAGTTAAGTGTAATACTTTAATCAAAATGTAGGTCGTAGTTTGTACTGACCTCCCGAAATAGGAAGAGGCTGTACAGATCTAAGAGATTGGAGAAAAAGGCTAAGGCTTATTAAGTTAAAATGTTATGAAAATATGATATTTTAATCAAATAACTGAAAAAGTACTATCGACGCCTGCCGTGACGGAAGTCGGTATTTGCTTTTTTTAAAGTTATTTTAAACTTTCTGCAGACGTAGACGTTAATAAATAAAAATACCTCTTAAAATAAAAAAAAAACTATTAAATACAAAATCATGCGTTGCTTGCGTTTACCTTATCTCATGTTTTGCGCTTATGCGGCCTAAGTTAAAGCTTTTTTGCATAGGAAAAAACTAGTCACTCGAAAATTGATATAGCCTGAACTAATTTGAAGATGGTCTATTGGTCGCAGCGCCTAATGTGACGATTTGACCTAAAATGAAGCACTTTTGCTTTGGACAAACCTATTTTCCCGAAATTTGACAAGTGGCAGCAAATTCAAACCCTACCCCACCGTGATTATTTTTCCATATTTCTTTAAAACGTTGATTAGCCGTAATATTTACCTTATATTTACATCCATCTCAAAGTCACATTTTCATACCAATGTCACGAAATTAAATGCCAAGGTCAGGCATTTCTTTAACGCGCCAAAGAAATCAATGAAGCCAGTTTCATATCACTCTAAAGCAGGTGCTTTAGAGTGATATGAACATCCTACAACAGTGACTAATGGACAATGCACGATGGAATTCGATTCGTAATAGCATAATAGCATAGCATCCTATTATTATTTCAGTGTCCTTGCGCGGGCGCTGAGATGGGCGAAGGCGTTTGGTCGTACCTACACTTTAATGTTGAATCATTTAGGTTTATGATAAGCGGAAATTCTATTTGTTACTTATTTGGTTAATTTTTTTAATTATTTACGCATTAACCCATATATAACGTCCATTGATGGGCATCTGTATTGGGGGTTTAGGACTTAAAAACCACGCTGCCCTAATTTTGGGTTGAGGACTTTACTTATCTTTGAATGCTATTAACCTTCTCCGACAATCAGGTTTTTTGCGATGTTTTCCTCCACCGCTTAGGCTTGTGGTAATTGACTATAAAATCGAATAATTAAATGAGCTTAAAAAATATTTTTGACTTCCGTTTCGGTAGGCGTCGATAGAATTTTTTCAGTTATTTTGTTTGATTTGAAAATTTAACCTTTGGACCGATTTCGATAAGAAAAATTAATGGGGGCATTAGAGAAAGTAAGGCTTTTTAAACAAATGAAAAGATTTTATTAAATCAGTTCAGCTGTTCCAAGAAATCAGGTAACAAAAATAAAAAAATCATATAGACATATAGAGTAAATTAAGTATCTACCTCCTCTTTTTTGGATGTCGGTAGAAAATAAGAGGTGCATGCCTGAACCAGCGCCCTCTCGCTTGGGGCAAGCGGTTTGGCTAAACTATTCTAAATATGTCGACAGGATCACGAATATTTATTTATAGAGAAGCCGACGACACGTCTAAGCTTCTCTAGTCTTGGTTGAATACATAGAAGTACTAGTTTCTTCCTATTTTTTTTTTATTTTTTTATTTGAAAACCATAAGTGTGTATAATGTAAATGAAATAATTTATCGCTGGGACGCTACTTGCGTCAGCAATGTTGCCACAGTCACCTGAGACGCACCGTTCGTTCTAACGCAGCCGCAGCAGAGGAGATTAAAGTATGCCGCTATGGAAGCGCTTACTACCTGAAACCCTGGGCTGTTGGGACTCTGAGGCATTTACTAAAGAAGTAGGGCATAGCCTCGAAGTTAAGACTGGTGACTCCCGCGCCGGTTCGTTCCTGGTGGAGAGGATAGCCATTGCTATTCAACGTGGCAATGTTGTGGGTACTTTTGCACCAGGAACAGTCAGGGGTGGGTTATTTGACTAGAGGTTAGAATTAATTGTGACGTATTTTTTTGTCTTTTGAATGAATTAATAATTAGTAAAATAAAAATCCTAACATTTTGTAAATAAATTGTATTTCTCTATTTATATAAATATATTTATTCTAAAATAAATATTAAATATTATATTATCATCGTAATCATCATTTATTATTTATAAAGTTTGTTTATATTAGTTTATGTCAACCTTGTTATTTTTTTTATCTTCAAAACTTTTTGAATATTCATATGAATTACTTCAAAGTGAAAGCCCTCAGCAGTTGGACACAATAAAAAGATATAAGACGTGTAACAGAAGCGTGTGACAGTACTTAGGGGTCTAGTCTAGTTAGTCTACCGATCAAGGTGAACCCATTGTTGAAGAACATTTTGCCAAATTCGAAAAAAAAATTGGTTGTCCTAAAAGATTGGTCATGTGATCGGTCAAGTTGTATCGAGGACGTAATATTTTTTCTCGAATTTTGTAAAATTGTGTTCTACAATGGGTTAACTTTGATGAGTAGACTAACATCCTCAAGTATTGTCACACCTCTCTGCTACACATTGTATAAATGCAAACTATAGGTTGATATGTATAGGTAGGTACATATAAAATATATTAAGCCAAGATTTCAGCGTATGTATTTATTGATTAGCAGATTACTCAAATTACACACCTTTAAGATTATTGATATCGTATAAACGTTTTAATAGCACATAATTTGTATTAACTAATTATGCTGAAATGCAAATATATTAAATGACATTTAGGAGAATATGAACAAAGGTGCTAAACATTTAATTACACACATTATGCTAAAATAATAAGTTATTAATAACTTTGGTAATTACTGCCATAAAGTGATGATTATTTATGTTAGTTTGGATATTCGTATTTAGGTCGTATCTTTAGCAAAACTATTTTAAATTTTTACTCGTTTATAAATGTTTTGTTTTTCCAGGGATTTCGGATTACGAAAAATATTACCCCGAAATAAAACTCTTAAATAAAAAAATACCTGTATTTGCAACGTTAATACCTATCAAAACTGCAAGTTATTCTTTTTTGAGTTTATCAAACTAAGATCGAACTGAAATCGAATATAAACCAAGTCGGTTAATTCAGTATCTGTTTATCTCTGGGAGAAACTTTCCAACTATTTATCATCGTAAATCCCCCTATCCTGCTTGTTATCTAACAACATTTTAATATAACTATATCAATATTATTTATATTAATTTTATTTTATAAATATGACCATTACTTTAAGATTTATAGCAATTCCAAATTTCTTAATTTTGTCACTGATTCATCGACTCACCGTTATCATCAGAATTCTAAAATTCTAGCAAACCTACAATTTCTAAATTTCGAAGACAGTTATTGTTTGGCCTGTATAGCAAAGTAAATATAGATAGCTATAGCGATAGCGATAGCGATATCGATAGCGATAACGATTTCGATTTCGATTGCGATTGCGATTGCGATTGCGATTGCTATAGATAAAATATGTCTTTTCTAGGCTCTTTATTTTCTTAGCTTCCTTTAAAAGATGTATGACTTGTGAACGCTCATACCAGCAATAACTACCAGTCTCCGTAGATTTTAATCATCTTTATCCTGTACCTTTATTATCTACGCATTTTGGCATTTCGGCAATTTTATTTACACAATGTCTTGAAAATTAAGTGGTTTAAAACCAAAATACTGGAGAGAGAGAAATGTGGTAAAATAAATTAAATATAAATTAATAACAGTCGAATTGACCACGTCTTTTTTATCTAAGTCGGTTTATCTAAAACATTTCTGCGTGATTTTAAATCTATCTTTTTCCGATTGACACTTCTACTTATATAATTTATAAAAAGTGTTGAAAATATATATTCGATATTAGGCTCTTCGACATCTTTTCGGCAAACGCCATTTTAGCCCTAGAGCATGAAGTAAATTTAGAACATCGTGTGCACTAAGTTTGTTTTTTTTAAATACTTGCTAAGGTTGGATGAAAAGTTGCATTTGACAGATTTTTGCTCGTGACTCGTGCTCTTTTCATTCCCTCGCTAACGTTCTTGATTCTAATATTAGAATTCGTCGCTTCCTCGGTCATCAAAATTGAACACCCGGTTAAAAACCACTATGTACTTTTTTATATCTATTAATTATTTTCTGTTACTTACTCTGATTTAAAAACCAATCTAGATCGATTTTGATAAAATGTATATGGACCAATACGATAAGCATACTCGTACTAAGGTTACTAATTATAAATGATTTCCATATTGAAATATTGACATCGTATTTTTTTTTTGCTAAGTATGGGTGATCTTGGAAAATAATTGTGTATAAACTGTGATACGAGTAAATGAGTAACATCCTTTACCATAGAATTTAACAACTTTCAAATATAAAAATCTCTACCAGGCTGACTTGGAAAGACTTTTCTTATTTTAAAAGGAAAATTAAGTGTTAAGGTTTAAAACGAAAAATTCCCTCCACAAGTCACACAACATAGTAAATTAAAAATTGCATGCTGTTATTTTTTTTTGCGTACACTAGAAATATTTTTTCAAATTTTTTTGTACGGTTTTTTCACATATGTCAGCATTTCTGATTCACGCTGTAACGATTTCAAGACACTGTGTAGGTGCTCATTGTGTTGAATTGCTTCTTTACATCGCTAAGATCTCTACTCAGAATCAAGAACAACATCAATGTCTGTTACCAATTGCAATGTAATCAAGTTAGGTCTAACTTAAAGCCAAGTTTTACATCTATAACAATAAAAACCTCATTCCGCAGAAACCAACATCGTTGTTTGATGCCTGAAGTAACCTTCGACGCAACAAAGGTAGGATGGGTTATTAGAGGTACCTGCATAAATAACAATATCTCGTAAAGGTCGCATTCTTGAGTGATATAGGTCAGAAGATCATGAATGAAGTCTAGACCGAAAGGCCAAGGGCTATTTAGAAGTAATAGTAAAATTTAGACCTTTCAATAAAAAATATGATAACGGCATTTTGAATGTGTGGTTGTCGTGTATTAATAAAAGTGTGATCATTTGCATGCCTATTCCTAATGTAATTTAATATTACAAATGCGAAACTAACACACATGAACCACTGAACTGATTTATATCAAAATTATTGCCACGTTACATTGAGAAAGGACATACACGTCTTTTTAAGGAATAAAAGTAACACACGTGAACCACTGAACTGATTTATTTCAATATTATTGCCACGTTAGATTGGCAAAGGACATACACGTCTTTTTAAGGAATAAAAGTAACACACATGAACCACTGAACTGATTTATGTCAAAATTATTGCCACGTTAGATTGGAAAAGGACATACACGTCTTTTTTAAGGAATAAAAGTAAGACACATGAACCACTGAATTGATTTATGTCAAAATTATTGCCACGTTAGATTGGCAAAGGACATACACGTCTTTTTTAAGGAATAAAAGTAAGACACATGAACCACTGAACTGATTTATGCCAAAATTATTGCCACGTTAGATTGGGAAAGGACATACACGTCTTTTTAAGGAATAAAAGTAACACACATGAACCACTGAACTGATTTATGTCAAAATTATTGCCACGTTAGATTGGGAAAGAACATACACGTCTTTTTTAAGGAATAAGGATTTATCAAGAAGCTTGGAGAAATTGCATTACCAATACACACCGTGCTATCTATACACCTAAATGAAACATTTTCAAGAGCAAGTACATTTTCAAGAAAAAATTTAAGTTCAAGTTTTTTTTTTCATTAGATCAACTCAAATATAGCTTTTAGGAAATCTTTGTAAAAAAATCATAATATCGAATTAAATATTATGGTAATATGACTAATGACTATGGTTTGATGGCTGGCATCTCATTTTATCAGGTGAACTACGTCACTACCAATTTTTTAAGAAATTTGTTTTTCTTTTGTCACTGGAATGGCATAAAAAAAGAATAAGGAAGAAAAAATGTCGATTTATAATGATAGGCACATGATACGTACGATACCAAAACTATACCTACTTAAGATAAGTAAAGTATTCTTTTTTTTTTTACTTCTTTTCTATACATAGCTATGTATATCAATAGATAATAGAGTTGCCTTAAGACTCAATAAATTTGGGGTCATCTAATTTGCGAAATTACACAATGTAGGTACGGCTGGGAGTGATTTATCGACACCGGAAGTACTTTCCATTCCTTTGCATTGCATTAGTGCTCAAGCCTATGCGATTTGAGAATTCGTTTTTAGACACAATTATTGTGTAAATATGCTTTATTACCTCAACTAACTTTTATAAATTGATTACTGACTCAAATTAAAAAAAAATACAAGGATAAGTACTTAGTGTAGTGTATAATGTACTTAGATATGCTAGCCTCGGTAGCTTTATTATCTTGAATTGGCTAATTGACCCTTAACAGCCCATAACAACCACAGTGGTCTAGTGGCTAGTATATTTCCTTAGAGATCTGATGGTATCGGGTTCAATTCCCGGTTGGAGCAGGTGTTCGAATGATGAGTTTGAATATCTGCCTTCGAGTCTGTTTAGCGTGTTGTGCGTGTGTTTTTAATAGTTGCATGGCCCCGACTCAGGAGAAATCCTAGTGGGAAGTAAGTGTTATAATTATTATTTTATAATTAAAATAGTAGTCTTCAGGGCCGTGGATGGGGTCGGAACAAAACTAATTTTTGGAATTTATTCTAAGGTAATCATTATGCTGGTAAGTAGGTTGGGGCATTATTTGTATTATAAGTTTATTAATAACCTAAAGAAGGATACTTGTCGAAACAGATTTAATGGGTAAAAATCTCAAATTACCCAGGTGCAATTTACATCAGGGAAGTTGGGTAATTTAGGAAAATTTCCTCACATCCCAAAAAAATAAAATAGCAGCTATACCTATAGAATACCTATAGTAAGTATCAGTCCATTATATATTCAGTGATTTTCAATTGCTCAATTGCAAATCAAGTAGATTACTATATGGGAAGGTCTATTAATCTGATATTAAGACTTCCGAGCCATCATTAATGCGTAGTTACAAGGTGGTTAGCATCCTTGACATTTTGAACGCAATATCGAAATTATTCTGTTCTAAAAGAATTTCTTAATAGACTTTATATTTATTTTACAGTTAGTTTTTGGTTAGGGAATACAAGTAGGTGATATATCCGACAGTTTAATATTTCAATGTAATATTATTCTTAGCGTTTACCAAGATTTCCAAATTACTTACTATTAAAAACGGAAAACGTTCCTATTTGTAACTAGTACCCTCTAATAAACATATTAAATGGTTATCTCTACGTCTTCATAAAAAGTGTGAATGTTAATCAAATTTACAAAAGCTATTAGCTATTACTTCGGAGAAGTTTTTTTACAATTTAAAGACGATAAAATTGATGATAACTTTATAATCATGTCTATGGCTGATTTATACATATAAACTGCGACTTTTTTTTAAGATTTCTGCAAATTGAAGCTTTTAATTTAAAAAAAGCTGCGATGGATACTTTGTAGATGTTTGCCAATTTTCTAATTTTGCAAGTTTTCGCAACATTTTTTTCTTTTTTTTTCGCAAGTTTTCGCAACCTGGCAAACCCATTTCACTTGAGTAATTTCAGCACAATTCAAGCACATTTCCTAACGTGCATCGAATCTTTAATGTCACTTGAGGTTAAGTTACGCAAAAAAGTTCCTAATAACATCGCAAAAAAAGTACCGAGAATTTCATAGCTGAACTTCAAAACTACGCGCATATATTGGGAAAAGCTACTTCATTATAATCTAGTATGAGTTTTGTAACGCTTACTAAACGCAGTACGTATATAAATGGAGGGAACGTCTGTATTTACATCATTCTCAGAGTTCACCTCCGACCCAAAGCATCTACCATGAAATTGGTGAGTGAACTATAGATATATGATTCGATAAATAAATCTAAATACATTTCGAATATCGATTAAAACATAGGCTCGGGTTATTTATTAGTTTTGTAATCGAGTGATTGGTTTTTTGCGAGTGTTCCACGTTTGAAAGTTACGATCTGGAAAAGTGCGTTGCTAAATTCTGTGCCAGGATTCTGTAGACTTTTTTTAAATTATTTTGTCATTACAACAAGTTTTCTTTTAAATTAACCTAAATGAATATACTTAATACAAATACAACAAAGACAGAATGTTGTATGTAAAATCTTCACATGATGCATAATAATATTATTTCAAACTCTGAGATAATTAGCAATATGATTGCGTTAATTACAGTGCTGAATCTTATCTTAAAAGCGCATCGTTTCTTTGAAACAGTAGATTTGTCCTAAGACACTGCTCTTTCAAAATTCATTTTAATTAAGTAAATATGCGTAGTACTTTATTGGAATCTAAAACTTAGAAGATTATTATTAAGATGGTATTGCATAATCAGCACTTGAAATTTGAAAAAAAAAACTGGAACATGTCGTGCTAATAGTAATATTTCAACAGGGAACAGATAAGGGAGTTTAGGCCTAAAGCTGTTTCTAGAAAAGTGCCATCCACCACAATTTAGCCTTCAATTGGCATATAACCAATGAGTACGTTGTATAAAATCGATAGGTATAAAGTTCATATAAAATTTCTAAGCTTCAAAATTCACCTGTTAACTTCTGAAGCATGTCATTGGTGCAGATCGGATTTGAATACGGGTATCCCACTAGCAAAATGGGCTACTCGTTCATTAATTTTGTGAAAAGATGTTACCGAATGTAATATTAAGCAATGTGTCTGCTTGTGTTTTTAATTGTCTGGAATTTGTGTTTGCAATTGTTTGGGATCAAGTGATCCCATATCATTATACAAATTCCTAAAATTTAACAGTAAATTATCATTTGGTATCAATTTCGGTAGACGTCAAAAAAACAAGGCCATGCAAAGTATACAAAACCAGGCACAGGTATCTTAGCTGCCTGCTAACAATGCACCAAACTTTGTTATCGATGATTAAATCTCTAAATCGCAGGATAGAATAGACATTACGACACAATGGTAGGCGTGACTAAATATGGACGCAGAGGGACAACTTCATAGACCATAGAGGTAAAAACCATTTCGAATTATGAATAATGAGAATTCGTTTTGCAATATCACTAAGTTTTTGTAAGTTTCTTCTGTACATAATTTTTTAAAGGTTGTTAATTATTTACAAAAAAACGATTGCAATGTGCAAAAATATTTTAAAAAAATAGGTTAGATAAATGCGTTAACTTTAGCTAACCTTTTGAAATGACATTTAGTATCAGTTTCATAATATTTAACTAAAATAAACCGATTAATATTGAAAAGGTACATGTCTTACAGCTAATGCAAGACAGTTGACATGATTGATTATTGGATTTATAAAGTAATAGGTTAAGATATTTGAGGATTATTACGATGAGTACTTTTAGGTACTGTTTTACTACAGTTATGTATCTGCCTTAATATAATCTTTCACAAAATAAGGTGTGACAGTGGGATCTACAGCCGATCTTTGAAACTTTTTGTCATTATCAAAAGTACACAATGAATTTTAAATGTTTTGGACACCCTGTAATTTATATTGCTAATGAGTAAATTTGGGCTCAATTAAGAAACAATTTAGACTTTAAACGATTAATTACCTGGTATGTTTAATAAAATACAATCAAGATTAATCTAAAGTAAACTTAACTTATTTAAGGATCGTTTTAATTTTTTCACAAGAATTCATAAGTAAATATGTATTTTTTTTTAACACCAGGAAAGAGTTAGTATCAACGTAATGAGTACTTTTTAATGAAAATAATAGCGTTATTCGTTTTCGCGTTTTCGCACACGGAACTCCAAACTTTGATAAATGATAGAACGTAATGTCAAACTTATTTATTGATTTATTGCTTATGATTACTCAATTATAATATCACCAGATTATACTTGCCTAATCATTTGAGAATTTAAGTTTGAACATTGGTTTAAACTACTTTAATGTTTAATATAATATGAACTATAATGATGCAGCCCACTTACTCGTATACAAATAAGTAGGCTCTTCGTTATTACATAGATGCACTATTGTAAAATAACTCAAAGTAACACTTCATTGTTCTGTTGTTTTGTTGTAAAATTTAATTAAATTCTGCAAAAATTACGGTAGTTAGGTGCAATATTTTAGGTCAATAATTGCTAGGCAACAAACTGTATTGACTAATTGTTCTAAAACTGACGACCACTCTTATTGGCACTTAGAGGTATTGCTTCGAAGGGGCGGTCCCAAGTTCGTTTTCTAATGTTCGATTTTGTATAAATAGGTCTAAATGTCTTGTGCATAATATTGGTGTCGTATTAACTATTCGTATATTACAGGGCATTTGTGTCAATCTAAAAGTTCTGACTTGATAAATTTTCAATAAGCGAGCATCTATTTGACTGGCCGGTTGGCGCAACCTTGCCTTCTACGCCGCTGGTATCGGGTTCGATCCCCGGACGGGTCAAACATTTGTGTGCATGAATATGTCTGTTTGATTTGTGTCTGGGTGTTTATTAAATATATAAGTATGTATATCGGTTATCAGGTTACCATAGCACAGGCTTTGCCTAGTTTGGGACCTCAAGACTTTTGTGTGGATGTTGTCCCATATTACATTATATTTATATTATCTATAACTATTAAATGATTTTTAGTATTTATTTTCGGAAGCGAAATTGTTTATACTTTTGTATGCAAATAATCTATTTGTTATTATTTCAAGTGATGGTAATGTTAAAATGACGTGGTTTTCATTTTCACGGAAAATTTTCATAACACAAGAAGTATCCACGTCTGATCTGGAATTTTGTCTAAAAACAACTTATCGTCTGACGCTGTATTTATAAGAAGAAAAAAAAAAGATTTTACAAATAAATATCATTGTCCATTCCAGCTTCTGATCACCGCTCTGTTCGGCGCCGCCGCGGCTGCCCTCCTCCCTTCCTACCCTGAGCAGTCCAACCGGCCTCAGGCATCCTTCGAAAGGACCGCCAGGATCCTCGCCCTCGACTCGGACCTTAAGGAAGACTCTTTCAGATATAACTATGAAACTGAGAACGGAATCAAGGCTGAGGAGCAAGGACGTGAAGTAAGTTTTGATGTTGCTAATAACTATGAACTCCGTTGTTAAAATCCGTTTTCAACCGCCCAAATTTAGGCATGAAAGAGGTGAAAATAGTAGCACGCAATTGCGTCGATATATAATTCAATAATTTTATACTTAATCAAAGTGATCCCCTCGCTCGATAGTTTATAATTAAAACAAGCACTGGTAACATAAACATGAGACGTGCCATTGTTGTGGACAAGAATGACTCATTTCATCCCCGATGAAGTTCACCAAATATGAAAGAAACTATAGTTGGACGCTTCCAACAATCAAATACACGTATTGTTAAACAAAACATGAAAACATGGCTGCAAGTTTACCACTAACTATAAAATGCACATCCTAATAGATTCAGGTCATTGGGATTGGCCGTTGCACTTTATAGTGATTTACGTGCCCACACGTATAGGTCAGGTGTGGGTCATCTAACTTTACATTTTAAATTGCTTTTGAGCCTGATCCCACCTTTATCTTAACTTGGCATTTCGAAAATGTTTTGCAAACTTGGGCTATGTCTGGATTTAGTAGGTATTTGACGGATACGGCTAAGCTTATTCATCATTATGTTAAACTTATGTAATTGTATCGCGGCAAATTTTTATATTTACTCTTTTAAGCGTCGTAATATATGATATTTGTTTACGAATCTTGGGTGTGTACCAAAATTGTTATTTTTACAAGTTTCTATTAACCAAATGCGGAAAAAGAAATCTTCGTAAGTTTCATCTTTCATTAATCTTACTATATTATTTTCTAAAATAACTTTATCCAACAGCATTCATTCAATTTAGCACCGAGTTGGCTAAAACGTTAGTTTCGATAACATCAGAAGTTTTATGCTTTCTCATTCATGAATTTCATGAATGAGAAAGCATAAAACTTTTTTCTATATTAATTCATCATTATCCGCCACCTTCATAAAAACACGGGAGAAACCAAAATATTAAACAAGTTATTAATAAAGTTATACATTCGTAGCGCGCACTTTAAATGCTAATCATTAATCAAGATAACCCGACCTATCCACTCGATCAGTTGTTAATATCACCGATCACAGCGTCCGATCGGCTGAAAGGTTAGCAAAGCCCTCGGTTAGACTTACTCGTTAGAATAAAGTTATAGAAGTAGGTACTCAGTTGAAAGCGATTTAAAAACCCGTGAAAACACTACCCTTCTTTTGGGCTGTCGGGAAAGTTAATTAAAATGTTCGAATTGAGTACCTACGTTCATATACGAGTATAGAGCTTGAAATGTACCTAGCGTTGATTTCGATGGTCTTTCAAAGGGAGATAGTTTTTATTATTCTTTAGATGCACTGAAAACAGCTAGTGATTAGCAAATTTATTATGAAGAAAATGCGAGTCCAAATGATATAATTAAAAAGGCACTACATAGGAATCTTGCGAGTTTTACAATTCGCTTTGGTATTTATGCGTAGTTTTGGTTTCTCCCGTGTTTTTATGAAGGTGGCGGATAATGATGAATTAATATAGAAAAAAGTTTTATGCTTTCTCATTCATGAAATTCATGAATATATTTGTCATTTATGAATTTAAAAATTGTTTTTTAGTACCTAGATCAGGCAATAGATGTAGTTTGTAAACGACTATATAGTTAGTTGCAACTATATATATTTATATTAATTTGTAAATTGCCCAAAGGCTTCTTGATATTATAAACTTACGACGATACACCATACAATTATTATAATAACAAGTATTTAAGCTCATTAAAATGGCATTAACAACTTATATTCTAACTTGACAATAAATTGATAACACACATTTGTATTTTGCTAAAGGATTTGTATCCAACGGTCATGCACATAATAAAGAAAAAAAAATTATATTACAATCGTAGTAAAATGTAAATGCATTAACCGTTATCTTATCTTTATTTGGCGTATGTCAAAGTAGCTGTTTCTTAATTTGTTCTTCAGTATTTATCGTGAAATTTAATAGCAGACGCATAGAGAGAAATAGTAATAAAAAGGTATTATTACCGTAAGACCTTGATACCAAAATCGTATTAATTATTAGGTACGCTTCAATTCTGATCGTTATTCTATAAATTACCAATCCCATAACAATGTAGCAATAAAAAACACATCTGCGCAATTACACAGTACTTTACCTAAAATGTCAATGCCAAGATGCGTACCGATAAACTATTAAAGTCAAAATGCACTAAGATTCTACGACACGACAAGACGTAACGGCAAACAATTACTTAGCTCCTTAACTCTAACTCTCTAACTAGTACAAATAGACGCATGGAATAAATAACACTTCACACTTTCAACTCCCCCTAGGATTTATCCTGTGTTAGGGATGCCAACATGCAACATTTACAAACACACATACACAACAACCAGAGCAGATAGTTTTTCTAATAATTTCGTGCTTGTTATTCAATTAAGGATAAATATATTTTCTCGAATACTCTGTATTTTGTTGTTTTTTTAATCTAAGTTTTCAAAATACTCAATATCTCCTAGACCAATCTGAGGAATTCAAATCAGAATAAAAATAAAATTAGTAGTGTGATTGTTTTGTAACCATAGACTAGAAGTATAATTTTTTTTTACTTTTCAACTTTTCAAAGGACAGTAACATACAAACATTCTAACAATATAAAACATAAATATTCTTACTCGATATAATTTCAAGTTCCTATTTTTTATGGCAGTCGTGCCATAAATTAAACGCTTAAAGTCGTGTCGTATTCAATGTTCTAGTGAGCATTGACCCTACCACTCACTTCACAAGTGCAGTGCGGGGTCAGTATCAGAGTTAGTAGCTCAGACAGAGCAATGTAACAAATTACACATCTTTACATAACTAGATACAAATGATTATGTAAATGAATAGACCGAGGAGTCTGCAAATGCAGATGTAAAAGATAATTATTTGATTTCTGAGTAGATTTGTAAGAGAAGGCGTGGTAGTGGTAACCAGGTAATAAAAACCGTAAATCTGGCTGATCTAATAATTTGAATCTACTTATGAAGAAACTAGATTTACATTCGAATTTTCAAGGTTCGAAGAATCAAGGTTACTTATTTTGAAGAATTAAAGCGATTTGATTTAGTAGTTTGAATTAACCGTTATTTTAATGTTCTTTAATTCTATCTTCGATTTTAATCGGAGAAGAGTCATTTAAATTTAGTTTTTTTTGTGTTCCAAGTAGGTATGGGTATATAAAACTACTAGCAATTATACAAAGTAAAATAGTCGTAATTATGGTCACGGTTTAAATAACCTACTCAATACCATTGTGATTGTGATTCCTTACAAATCAATGTGTTTTTCTTTATTACCAGCAACAGAATTATATAAAAAATGTATTTACCCCTTTTGGTCCTGTTTTTATTGCTTTTTCATTATAATTATTCCAGGCGGACGGTATCGAGGCTCAGGGCGGTTTCTCGTACACCGGTGATGACGGACAGATCTACTCCATCAGCTATGCCGCTGGACAAGGCGGTTTCCAGGTATATTCCGTTTCACTTAAATTTTTCTATTCACCTGTATGTTCTCTACTCGCTATTGTATAGGTCATCGACCTACTTGAATTGCGGATAGATTACTACTATTCTTTAACAGTTTTAAATATTTTCCAGCAAGCCGATTTATAAAAAAAATACAATCATTTTACCTAAAAAATTGTGTAAATATCATGAAGCAATAATAAGGGGCAAAAGCTTTTATTACCAAAAACAAAATTACTAATTACGCAACAGCAAAAAATAGCAGAAACATATAGACCATGAAGTTGATATTAACACTTTAAAAGTTAAATATTAATGAAACCATAAAAAATAGTTCTGATTCTTGATAATTTGTGTTAGATGATTTTAAGGAACAGATATCCAAATGGAAAGATTTATTACCCCTGTAATAAAAAATAAAAGATATGATGCTAATTTATAAATTATATATTTCCAGCCCCAAGGTGCGCACATTCCCACGGCTCCCCCGGTACCGGAAGAGATCCTGAAGGCTTTGGAGCAAAATGCACGTGATGAAGCCGCCGGCATCATTGACGACGGTAAGTTGCAAAGAATCATTGTTTATTCGTCTATTTTTAGGAGATATGTCCCGAGGGGTCCAACATATCAGAACGCCCATAGGATAACCCTTATATACCCAGCAGTGCGTTGATACAAACTGACGATGATGATGATGAATTCCTAAGTAAAGTCAACCTTGAAACTAATAGGCCAACACTGAAATCAAGTTCATCCCGATCAAGTCTTGGCGACTGACGGGGAAATTAAAAAGCTTTTGCAACTTTAATCTTCCGTATATCCTATACAAAAGATTACAGTTGTTGCTTACGAAATAATGCCGGCCACAAACGCCAAATTCCGCCTAAGCGTTAAAAAAGCTTTCATGAAAAATACATTCAGAACGTAACCTATTTCTATAATGAAAAATCAGAACTAGCCATAAAATAAATTGTTATTCTGAAAACTGTCTAACACGTAAACAAAAACCAAAAGCGTTTTAAACACAATAAGTAGGATTCCTTTAGAGTAAAGGTCACTCCGATACCATTTTTATCTGCTCTCGTTCACTTTTCGATTATATTATACGACACCACTAGCTTGCATAAAAGACTTCTTTAATCGTATTAGTTGCCAGAAAAATTAAGGATAAGTATTTTCTTTACATCTCGCAGTTATAGTTAGAGCAAATTCATTTTGACTAATCTTCTTTCACGTAGGGGAAGAAATCATCTATTGTAGTAATTCTCGGTTCCATTTCACAACATGACGTTGGTCTTTTGATTGTTAGTAACTACATGCAATTTCAAGCTGTCAACGTTGAATCATAGAAAATTAGTAGATTATAACTCAATTTCACACTTGCAATGGTTTTTGTGCTTTGTTTCGCTAGCATCCATTTACTGCAGTAACCTCTTGCCCAAGACCGAGGCTCGCAGACTTAGAGTAATGATGAGTTATTATAGCAAATACAGGCCTCGCTAAGAAAATGTCACGATCGTGTGAAACAGATTTACTAATCGCATGAAGAACTTTATAATGCAAATTGCTTTCAATTAATATCTTGTCGTGGAAAATGTTGGAGGAACATGATATATGTAAAGGTTTCTGAACAGAAACTGAATCCAAAGATCTTGTGTTACATTAACATATTTATTATTATTTGGGTGACTGGAATTATATTTACTGGTAATTATAATTATTTATTATTTCAGATCTTGTAATACAAACATTTAGTCAGATAACTCACCAAGGACCGTGCATGTTGCAAAAGTAATCTCATTCTCTCTTCAATTAATATATTTTTACTATTTCTGTTTAATTATATTTATCTCTTTATTTATGTACTCTTTCTTTCTTTATAATTGTGTTCTTTAATTTCTGGTTTCTTTATTTACACAATCTTTCTTTAATAATACAGTGTACACTTAGCCCATAACTTTGTATAACATAACGTATGCACGAGCACTTAGATCTTTTTCTTGAATTACTTACTTAATCTTAAAATGCTATCTAGCTATTTCAATTGTACTAGGTCATTATGATTCGTGACCGTTTTCATGAATAATAGCCGATTTCCATATCATATCTTACGACCTATTCGGCTAATCTACTTGTGAGAATTTTCACATAACAGTAGCGGGCGAGTGACTGGTGCCAGTACTCGCCCATGGGTGCTGCACTGACCTTTGCGTTGTTTCACAATGACCTCTCACTTTGGCCGCCTGGGAATCTGCAGAATGTACTAAAGTCAAGCGTGTTTAGTACTCACATAACTAATTTTTAAATTAACTTATTATGGTATTTAATAATGAAGATAAATTTTAGCATTTCGAAGCGTTTAAAGTTTGTACATTATGACCTCTTAGAATAATACCTTTTATTACATTGTTTTGTTTTGTATTAGAAATCTTAGTGGGGAGCTCTATTAATTTGAAAACTGATTCATTTCTTATTATAATAATACTAGCTGTGCCCCGCGGTTTCACCCGCGTAGTTCCCCATTGGATTGTCGAGATAATCGATGAACTACTTTTTTGAAGTCGGTTAAAAAGTATCCTACGTACTTTCCCGGGGTCCAATCTACCTGTGTACCAAATTTCATCCAGATCGGTTTAGTGGTTTTGGCGTGAAAGCGAAACAGACAGACAGACAGAGTTACTTTCGCATTTATAATATTAGTTAGGATGACCCTCCCTTAAAACTCAAATGAAAATTAAAATAGCTTTAAATATATGTACTTGTATTTGAAAGCTATTTTAATTTGCACATACAATGTAATAAAACTTTTTCTGAAATTACATCAAGTAGCGTCGTGTGTAGATATACCATGCGATTAAGATTTTCAGTGTCTTATGCTATTCCAATGATACATACAGTATTTATTTTAGTAGTAACCTGTTATATCTGATTCCAGGACAATACAACGCTGCCAAATACGGCACAGGTGTTGCCTCAGCTCAGCAATACGTCCGCGCTTCCGCGCAAGCATCCGCTGGCTTCCGACAACCTTACAAATACTAAACAACCCCAAACAGTCCGTAGTTATAAAACTAGCCATAACATTTTAAAGGAAGAATACAAAGTGGAGCATCTTTCCTTGCGTTAGCACTATAATTGCACGCGCGGGAATGACTCTTATTGGCCATAACTTAGCACTTGAGATGTCGTGCTGCATTTCTATTGGATGACCGCACGAATGATTAGCAATATGCTCTACTTTGTTTTTTAGCGTGAACTTTTTATTTTATAATTGTATATTTAAAAAAGTTATGAAATTGATAACTGAACTGTATTCGTTACATTAAGTTTATAGTAATGCAAATTTATTTGTCAGAGCTAATTCTCATATAAAATAAAAAGATTAATCTGTATGTACCTTCATTAACTCTAAGCTGATTGTATTATAAGAAATACATAGTTATGTTTGCCAGTGGTTTGTGAAGCGAGGTGGTGCTATTTATTTTAAGAATATACGAAGTCATTTTAAATTTCGGCTTTATATTACTCCCTAAGCTTTGCATCATACCAAAAAATGCCAAAAATGTGTTTAGTATATTCTGTCCTTCATCGCTTACAATATTTTTAAAATTCTGTGAATTGTAGTACAATTATGGCATCCCTAGAAGATTTATGTACTCTAAGTTGACTCCAGTGGTCATATTGGTCTATACTAAATTGTACCGCCAGTCATAAATGACAAAATTGGCATATCAAAAGCGCATAATTCAGCTTACAGTAAAACAACGTGGAAATACATTGATTCAAAACTGCGATAACTTATTTTTTTTTTAATTTAGTTGATAGATTACAGACTATCCCTAACGTACTAGTATTTATGGTATGATACTATCATGATCGGAACTCCATACATTGTTTAAACATATTTTCTGTATTTAAAGTTATATAACAAAAGTAGGTATATTAGTCATAAGTATTCGCAAAAAGCTGAGTGAAATTTGTAATAGAACAAATATGCCTATATAATCCAAGGCCACATAAAGAGCAGTTCAACCGCACATAAACCTTTAATATACCTAATGATAATCAAAGTGTCTAGACGCTGAATTTAAAGCCGAGGCGATCATTTTGCATTGCATTAGGAATCTAGATGTATTTATTTTACACGGTATATATTGAACACTAAACATTATATTGAAAAGTATTGCGTAATTTGGGACAAAAACAGTGGCACAAAAATACTTATAACAAATTTTTGAGAAAGATAATTAATGAACTAGGCCACCCACATAACAGTCCACCAATTACTGTACACAAGATAAGTTAGATAAGCCAAAATTATCAACTTCATTTCAGACATATACAGTTTTTTCGTTTAGAAAACAAACCTCTGAACTGATTTTGAGAAAAGTAAAATGAAAGCACTTAAGAAATATACCCCACAAAACAAAAAAAGAATTCTTCAAATTGGTCCAGTCTTCTCTGAGTAATAAAGTAAAAAATATTGTGTCAAATTGATTATATCCTTAAAAAAATACTGCTTTTCAAATATATAATAAATGGGACAACATCACACAAAGGTGTTCAGGTCCCAAACTAGGCAAAGTCTGTGTGTGCTATGGTAACTTGATGACTGTTATAAGTACTTATATATATATAAGAAACACCCAGACACAGGTCAAAAAGACATGTTCAGGCACAAAAATCAGACCCGGGACCAGCGGCGCAGGAGGCAGGGTTGCTACTAACTGCGCTAACCGGACAGTCGGCAAATGTTTCAGCCGGCCGGGAAATACTCGTATTAAACACTCCGCCAATAACGAACTAATTTCAACAGCTCTTGCTTCTTTAATCTTTTTATTTTGTAGTTCATATTAAGAGGTAATCGCAGGTGTCATTTTCCAAAACACTGGCGCTTATAGGATCAAGGGTCGGGGTCTAATAAGTTCCTACTAAGCAAGTGTCGAATGTATACTAATATTATAAGAGGAAACATTTGCATTTTTGTGTGTAAAGATTATTTTTTGCCGAAATACAACCATGCGTCAAATTAATTAAAGGTACCTAAGTTAAAATTTAAATTCAAGTAATGAAATTTAAATTGAAGTTGAAGTTAAGTTTAAATATTAGCTACTCGTATATTTTTACATTACATTTCTTTTTCTTATCTTTTTTTTACCTGCATGGCCACCCCTCACCACGCAAATTGTCAAACCAACTTATAATATTTGCTATTAGAGACACGCTGAAAATATCATAATCTGACATGCTCAAATATGCCCATATATGGATTTCCTATAAAGAAAATTATATCCTTCTAGACGATTCAACCACCGCTAAAATTGGGAACATCGTAATATTTTCTACTTTCTATCACCTTAACTTCAAAGTCCAATAGGTCTCCGCGGCGCTTGAGCAATCACATTTAGCACCCAGAATTCTGGAAACATATCTATGAAAATTGCAACTGTTTAGCTATCACAGTTCATGAATTACAGCCTGGTGACAGACGAACGCACGGACGGACGGAAAGTGAGGTCTCAGTATTTTAAAATTCCGTACCCATGGGTACCCTAAAATCGTGCGAAGCCGGGACGGGACGCTTGTTACTGTTAAATTATAATTAATTGTACAAAATTTTGAAATAAAAGTCTTATCCATCTGTGATCTTTTTATTGATTTTATAATTCATTATTGTAAATACGATAACATAAATAAGATGATAATAACTATAAATACATGTAAATATATAATATAAATACAATTTTATACATAACAATGTATATTTGTTTTTATATACTTTTTTATATTATTTGCTTTGATACTTTTTCAAAATGTTTAGTAAGTGTATCCGCTGTTGGAGTTGAACCCATTTTGATGGTTTCCATTGCCCCCGAAAGAACCTTGTCCTCCTAGTCCAGGCCTGTTGCCAGGTCGGTTGTTGTTGCCCAGATATCCAGAAGATTGACCAGGCCTGTTGCCGCTAGGACCACTGTGAGCGTCAGGCCGGTAGAGACCTGGTGACAAACGGAGTTTAAATTATCGGATAACGGCCAATGATAAGTACAATTTAATCTATTCTACTCAAAAAAGAGAAGATACTCAATTCTACAAGGTATATATGTTTTTTATGTCAATATCGGAGACGGCTATACTAATATGAATAAAAAAATTACTAAAATTCATTTTGGTCGTTTGTTTTAAATCAAAGTAATTAAAAAGCTGAGTTCGTACTGATCGCAATAAACAATAAATAATATCCAAATCAATTCTGTCGTCACCGATACAGGTTAGAAACATAAATTATCTCACCCTTTTCCTTTTTGAAATTTAATAATGGCAAGGAGATGGTGATTAAGATAAAAGTCGTCTTACCATCGTCAAAGATACCAGCAGCCTCGTCCTGAGCGTTCTTCTGCAAAGCTTCTAAGATGGCTTCGGGAGTGGGAGGGGCTACTGGCAAATGTTCCCCTTGAGCTCTGAAGCCACCTTCTCCAGAAGTATAGGTCACAGTGTAGGTGTGGCCATCGTCACCCTTGTAGGAGAAACCGCCTTGGGCTTCGGATGGGTTGCCAGCCTCTTCAGCCCTGATGCCGTTTTCGGTCTCATAGCCGAAGTGATAGCCTAAAAAGAAGAAAAACCATTAGGCTATAAGTAAAGTCAAATTAATAATAACAATCAAAATAGTTTAGGAAGTAAAAAAATACATTGTCGTAGATAAGTAAACTAAAAAGTTAAAAAAGATGCTAATCCTGAAGACACTGCTAAGGAACATTTTAAATTAAAGTAATGTCATCAATCCTTGATAAGTTTTCGAATCAATCAGACATTTGTATCTGATGTTGAAAAATATGACTAGTTATTTGCATTTTCGGTGTCTTCCTAATTTTTTTGTTTCTCTTTTCAGATTTCCTACCATCTACTTCAATAACTCGGAAACACCAAGAGCAGATTTGATTTCTCTGATATCCAGTTTGCATGATACTACAGCAGATGGCGTGTTTCTATTTAACTGGTTTTGTTGTGAGAGTGACACTGGATACATCAATATGATTAAAATATGAAAAAAAGTGACGCACAGGCATAAAGATTTAGCAGTCAGCAGTCAGTCGCTTCTAATCATTTATTTAATGTTTGTAACAGAAGTAGCAAAATGCTGTTTTATAATTTTTACAGAAACTTAAAAAACTGTGGCACCTTAGATTAATAATATAAACTTTTCAAATTATAGCGTCAAAATTGTCTAAAAATAATTTTACGTAATGTACTTTCTACATTTTGAATATTTCTTATAATTTTGTTTCTTGTCAGAGAGACATCTTTAGAAATAAATATTTGAGTGAAAGGGGATACAATTTTCATGTCATATAATTTTTTTTCAAAGTCGGTTTTAAAATGTGTCGACACCTGCCGAATTAAAGTAAATAGTCACTTTAAAAAATGTCTTTTGCTATCACGGATAAGCAAACTTTAAAGATATATGTACTGTATACAAGAATTAGATACTTACTTCCACTTTCATCAATACCCTGATCTTGCTTCAGTATAACAGCATTCGCCTCCTTAGACTGCTGAGGTCGGTTCCCGTTTCCGTTTCCATTAAATCCTCCAGATCCCCCGAAGCCTCCGTTCTGGGAGCCTTGGTGACTTCCAAACCCTCCTTGGGATCCAAATCCTCCTTGGGACCCTCCAAAACTCCCCGAGCCCGAACCTCCTGGACCTCCAAAACCCCCGGCTCCCTGATTTTGCCCCTGGGGGATGTAATTTCTGGAGGGAAGCTGCGCGGCTGTAGTAATGGCGATGACTGCTGATAGAAGTATCTAAAAATAAGGTAACTTAACTATCATATGAGCGAGCGAATATAGGTAACTTATTATGGCAGTATTATGGCAGTTACTAAATTACAAATTAAGCTTATGCAAACCTATTTAAACCATGATATTGCCCAGCAAAGAAGGTACGGCTTATAAAAATAAATTACAGAGTTATCGGCTAAGGGTGTACTAAGCAAATAGGATGTCACTATACTTATCAATACAAACCCTTCCACTATGGGATCAACTCTGAATTCGAGGGAAAGAAAAACAGTTGTTCAAAGATTAAAGTTTATCGGTAACAGACAAAAAACAGATGTTATTTTTTTTTGAACTCAAGAGTTGGTCTCATAGTAAAAGTTGTTTGTAATGATAAGTATATTGCTCAGCTTTCGGTTTACTACACCACTAACTGATAACCGAAAAGTATATAGATTTAACCATTTACGGATTAGGAACTTTGTATATATGCATCACAATGTCAATGACACTTCCTGTGT
The DNA here is from genome assembly GCA_947049295.1 of Ligdia adustata. Classification (NCBI taxonomy): domain Eukaryota; kingdom Metazoa; phylum Arthropoda; class Insecta; order Lepidoptera; family Geometridae; genus Ligdia; species Ligdia adustata. The sequence continues at coordinate 10,884,977 of OX346229.1, forward strand.
CTGATTTTATTTTAGGCAATCATCATTAGCACTGAATTTATTTTTGAAGGCTCAAAATTAGGCGCACTATTAAACTGATATTTCTTTACAAAATGCTTACAAAGCAAAGAAACATTAGAAGCTATTGGTGGCTTTTTTACTGACTACCCGAAAAAAGAAAAGTCCCTCAATTCGACGGGCATTTAATTTAGCGGATTTCTCGAGGACGGCTACACCGATTTGACAAAATATTAATTTGTTTTAAGGTTATTACTTCTCGGGTGGTCTTATTAAAATTTTATCTAAGTCGATCCAGAGGTTTGATTCTTAAATCGAAATAACTGAAGAAGTTCTATCGGTGCCCGCCATAATAGAAATTTGTGGATCAAAAAACAAATTCTTAACTTACCAAATTCATTTTGATGTTAGCACTAATTATTCCAATCAACACAAGATATCACAGCTGAAGACTAAATATGTTCTGTGACAATTACCGAAATTCCTTCCACTTTTATAGTACACCAGTTTTATCGAAAAATAACGGATATAATTCGGATGACATCGATAATAAGCGACCTTGCGAACATTGTAGAATGTTAACTCTTGACCACAACTATTTGGAATTAATACTTTCCATTTTGCATACAAATAATGAGAATCAACAATTATAATACGATGGCGTTTATTATTTCTTTTAGCTTATGGAACCATTTTGGTTTACTTTTCTGGGCTTTCTGTTAAAATATTACAAATTATAAATGAAATTAAGTATATAGCATTAAATGCTCCAACTTCCTTACCCTAAAATGGCTTATTGTATACTTTTAATCTTTGATATTCTTATTTTGTTCTCGCTATGATACCATTACTTTGTAATTCTTTATCAAGAACTATTTTGACTTATGAAATAGCTTATCAAACCGCTATTATAGAGCTTTTTACTGTGAATATTAATATCTCGGTTTTAATTCGTATGAAGGGTAATATGGTACAATAATTTAAAATATTTTTTTAAAGAAAACCTTTTTATTAACTCAGTGAATATTATGTCAATTCAGCTTGTGGAGCAACGAACAACCATACCAAAATGTTACAAGTAAAGAAATAAATCACAATATAAATATATAATATAATGAGTATTTGTTCTTAGAACTATAAAGTATTTAAAGGCTAATAAATATTTCTTATTATTCGTATTATTATTTTAGAACTCGCAGATTTTGTTTCAGATCAAAATGTTATTTTCCAAAAACGTCTAGGGCTTGCTAGACTACGAGTATTTAGCATTCAATAGTTGTCATAGCCCGAAATGTCATTACGCTTAGTAACCTAACCAAGATGACAGCGCGAACCGAGTAAAAAAATAAGGAGGACTAATACTCTGCTATCACGTATGCCATTACTAACTCGAATACATCTGACGTAATAGGGATGTTACTGTTGAGCCAGCTACACAAAGCTGTATGTACTCTGTTGATTCAAGGAGCTCGGCTTGCTAGAATATACCGCCAAGGAAATGCTCAATAGGTGTATTGCTGTTGATGTCATGCTCAATAGGAAACGCTCTATAGGTGTATTGAGCATTTCCCTCACAACTACAGCTGTTTCTTGTGTGAGGTGGTCAAACAATTCTACCCCTATTGCATCAGATGTACTCGAGTTAGTAAATTTATGGCATAACATGTGCGTGGATAGCAGCGAAGGAGGTTTGCCGATATGTGTAAATAGAGTTCCTTACTCTCAGCATAAATGATCAAGGGTACTCCTTGTTCTGTTCATTACTCTAGCACAAATTACTAAGGAGTACCACAGTAGAGTTGTAATGGTTTTGTACCAATCACCACCACCGATAATGGCACCAGCAATAAGTACCTAAATATACAAAAGTATTTTTCTAATACCGCTCTAGTTTATGACCTAAGAGTAAATGAAAGGCGAATCAATCACAAAAACGTCAAAAAGTATTAGCCTTTTGTATTATACATAAATAACGTTTTAGTGAAGATCAAATATAATAAATACATAACATAAATAAAATATAAATAGAACTAGTGTTTCCGTGACTATTTAAGGAAGCCAAAAAACCTCTATTTTAGTTCATAAGTGGTCGATATCTGTACCTGAGTAAACAATATTATTTTCGTTTTTAGTAGAGTATATAGTGGAACAATAATCATTAATTTGGAGTAAGGGGACTGACAGGATTTATCTCGGTAATTTTAAAGACCAAGATTTATTGTAGAAATATTGGGTGCCGAAATAAGATATTGAATTTTTTAACTGTACTTACAAATGATCTCTAATAACTTTTTGTATTTTAAATCTTATTTAACTTTTTGTATTATAAAAGTGTTCGCACTAAAAAGTTCTACTCCAATGTACTGGTTTAATGTCATTTTATATTTGTAATTTAATAAGTATATAATTTTTTAATGTGCAATAAAGTTTATTTATTCATTAATTACATGTATTATCTATCTATACAAATATGAGTGCATGTGCAAACGAAATTGAACCATAACATACAGCATTTACTTCCACTGTGAACACATTGCGTAATGCAATGGAAAGTGTTGATCAAGTTCAAGCTCTCGATACAAGGACAGTTGGGCACTTATCTGGTTACTGGTAGTGTTACATGTGTTGCTTATTATGACTTTTAACCGACTTCCTAAAAGGAAAGAGGTTCTCTTTTTCGCAGAATCTTTCTTATACCGGGCTATCTGTTGAGGGTGTATGAGACGAACCTGGATTCGAGAAAGATATTCAGCTGTTTCATTGATTTTGATGCCGGCCGATTAAGTTTTTGTATAGAACTTGTATTTTATTGTAGATTTTAGAGTTGGTCCCATAGTTAGAGTTATCCCTTAGTTTATGAACATAGTGACCCCGTTTACACCCCTAACTGATAACCCTATATATATTATGATATTCTTCGATTTCGACCAGCCCTATCGGGTAGAGTTAAGCATGAAAGAGGTGAAAACAAGAGCAAGCAAACTTAAATTCATTTGACAGTTCACCACTCCAATGCTCTAAAAATGAAACCAAGCTTGCTTGCTCTTGTTTTTACTTCTTTCATGCCTAACTCTGACCAATAGAAGGCTGGGAACTGCTTGTCTAAGAAGGTTAATAACTTTCGAAGATATGAAAGCCAATGAAAGCAACTCGCAATTAGGCCAGCATGGGCTATGGCTTACACATCCTTCGTAAGGGAGACCCGGCAGACGGATGTCATGGGCTGATGATACGTATTCATTATACGGTGTAGAGGTCTAAGAAATGATTTTTGGGAATTCACCCCGTAAAGGGTTAACATCAAGATCACTATATAAGCAAACTTTGCTGACTGAGTCACAGTTACATTGACTAGAATAATTAATATAGGTACTACTCGTAGAAAAATTAATAGTGTTCAGTAAAAAAATAATCACCAAAACTGGTATGATATTTCGCAGAAACGGAACAGGTGTGCGCATCAACGGAGCTTAGATAAAAACCAAACGAATTGTTCTAATGACCCTTGTCCAAATTATAATCGTCATGTTTTTATTTTAGTCAAATTTTTGTAGGTATTCTGTAATTGGCGTTGGCGTATTAAAATTATTCAACAAAGAATTCTATTTTTTGTATAAATTACTAGCGAATATTCATAAATCAAGCTGAAATATCTAATAAAGATGTTAAAGATAGAGCAAACTGGTGAAAAAAGGTTTGTAAAGCGAACCTTGTCAACATAATTATGGTTTATGAGTAACACAATAGTGAGCAAGGGAGCTAATACTGTTAATAATTAAAAATATCTTCTGTAAATATAATGGTGTATAAAATTTGACGTCAAAGACCACGTAAAATGGTTCATTATTTGAAAAATGTTATGTGAAAATCCGATTAGAGTGGAAACCACAAATATTTTAAGATTGCTGAATTTTATAAGTACAGTAACTCTTGTAAATACTCGTAGCAAAAACTTTGAGATCACGATTTTCTCACAGTTTTTATAAAAAATCCATGGTGTCTATCATCATGTTGCCACGCTAATTTACTGTACAGTAATATTTTTGTTACCAGCCAGTTATGTAAATCTAAATATATTTTATTGTGACTTTGAAAACATATGAATTATTTTAAATGACTTTTAATTATTGTAAAATTAAGGTCCCTTTTGTCTTACTATAAAATAATTTGATAAAATTGTTCATGAGTACTTGGAAAATTAATTACAATACTTTTACCCTTGGGTTGACAGGCTCCATTTTTGACATGACTGGCATGGCCGTTTCGCATTTTGCGTATTAATGTTGGGGATCACTGACAAATAAAAGACAGATATTCAATACATAAAATCTACTATATTACATACATACAAAGTATTGAACACAACCAACAGAACTTGGCTTCATGATAACAGTGTGAATCTAATACTGGTAGCCGGTCTGCTCATCGAACGGCTGCTGAGGGTAGTTGGAGGAAGAAGCCTGAGGAGCTAGGTACTGGCGGCTGGTAGCTGGGAACTGGCTGGATCCGGCACTGCCAAACTGCTGGCCTTGGTAGCGGGCCTGGGCACCGAAAGCGGAAGGAGCTCCATATTGAGAGCTGGGAGCAGAGTAGCGAGAGGAACCACCGAAGGAAGATTGAGGAGTGTACTGAGAGCGTTGGTTACCGAATCCTGAAAAGAAAGAACAATTAGTAATTTCATAGTATTATCTATAGCTTCAGCTTTAACAGCTTTATCTATTGAAAAACGATACTAGCCAGAAAAAGATAAAGGACGATTAAAATTAAGACGCGTTTATTATTATTAATAAAGCTGAGAAAATGGTAATCAGAAATAAATTAATGAAGCTATTGTATTATTTATTATATTATTATTTATATGTGACAAATTCTCGTTACAAAACGAAATAAAATTTTAATTAATCAAATATACAGATCATATCATAATCATCATTCGGGCTATATTATTTTAAATAATTTAAAGACAGTGTGAAATAAAATAAGCTAGTATCATCATTATCCGTCAATTACTATGCTAATTTTACTAGCAATCGTAAAAATAATTCCGTCTTAAAATTGTACTAATCAAATACTGTACTACGATTAAGATGTTGGCCATATAAAGTTCATTATGAAGTCAATTAAAATAACAATCCTCAATCAAACCTTCATTGAAATCCGACACTTCTGAATACAAAAAATATTTGCGTTTCTTTCTTTTCAACAAAGCATTGATTCCGTAAGTACCATTAAATCTAATAATTGCCAATTAAAAAGCTCTTTAGACATTTAAAACTTGGAATAATAAACAAGTATTCATAAAACTAGTCGTTCTAAGATCATTTAATGGATACTCTAATAGACAGATGTACAAGATAGCCTAAAAAGATAAAAGCCCTATCAAACTATTCCATGACTACACAAAGCGCATTGCTCACTTTAATGGCAATAACTGCATATGCAAAGGTAGTAAGTGAATTAAGTACTATTTACCTTAAGCAAGTACGAAATAGTCATCAATAGTACTTTAAGAAAAAAAATATCGTTAGATATCGATATTAGGCAATGATAAGAAAATAGGTAAGTAAATAAATAGTAGGAAGGCATTACTAACCTTGAAGAGAACCAGAGAAGCCAGCGTTAGATCCAGAAGGTCCATGGTCAGGAGGAAGGTACTGGTTAATGGTAGCTCCAGGGAAAGCAGAGTTACCAGCAGACCTCCCGAAAGCTGACTGAGTCTCGATTCCGTTGGAGTCGAATGATCCTGATCCAAATCCACCATGGCCTCCGAGACCTTGAGAGCCAGAGCCAAAAGATGAGCTGCCGAAGCTAGAGGGAGAGCCAAAGCCAGACTGGGAGCCGTAACGGCCCTGGCTGGAACCCTGGTCAGGAGGCAAGTAGGAACGCTCCAGATGCTCGAGACGAGCAGCTGAAGCCACGGCGATAAGGGAAGCTACGATGAACTGTAAAAATAAAATTGTTAAAAGAAACGAAATAAAATAAAATGGTAATATATTAACGATTAAACACTATTTAATAATTGCAAATATTAAATTTACACATACAAAGTAAAAGTGACTCTAAATACGTTTTAAAATATTAATTACCAGTTTCATATTTGCAAAAGACGGATGGACTCCTAAGACAGAAACGACCAAATGTGAAGCTCAAGCCAAACTGTGATGTTCCGAGATCAACTGACCTATTATATACCAAATGACCTGATCCTAATCCTGATACATCACGCACACTACTGACGTAATACTCCTAAGATAATAAACGAGCATTTTTGAAGTATGCAAGCATGTATAGTAATTAGCTGCTTTTATTTTTTTTGGCTACTGAACGTGATGATGCGGCCTCGTCTGTCATATCAAGGGGTTTCAAGGATTCGATTAATTGGCGATTGCTATCGATTCCTACGAAAGTGTTGATATGTATCGATTGTCTAGCTTTGAATCGTGATCTAGGTAATGTATGTCTGCATTTAATGTGAATCGATGCTCGAGTTACGATTTTGAAATAATCGTTATTCGTAATGCATGAGGGATGAACAAAAGAAGTTGGGATGTAATATAAATGATAGTAAAACATATGAATAATGTTGTTTCAGATTATTTAGTGTGCAATATTTTGGTAATGGTCCGTAAAGTTTTGGTATTGCAAACATTTACATTGAAGAATGTTTAAATCACCCATTTTTTTTAATCCTTTTCATTTATTTTTAGTTAGATTCGTTAAAGGCCGGCGCTATACTTTAAATTTTCAGATGATTTTAGAAAATTTTAAGATTTAGCTAATTTAGCGATGACGCAGACACGCCCTTTAAAATATTACCTAAAACTCTACAGTCAATACATAAAACCAATAAAAACATTTTTTCAACAGATACCTATATTGTTTTGCAATAGTTGCAAAGACCTTCATTCCATTCAATTTTATACTGGCAAAAAACTAACATGTCAAAAGTTCCATGAGCAGTCATGACAGGTATAGTAATAGTAAGATTAGTTGTGGGTAAGGGTCTCACTGAGCAGTTTAATAGCAAAAGAAAAATCACACTGAAAAGTCAGAAATGGGCACTTCCATGAAAATTCTTCGAGAGGAGAAGTTCCCCAAGATAAGTTCCATAACCCATAACAGCAGATAGGTCATTTCATTTGAATGTGTGGCAATACTAAGAGTATTTTATAAACGTACCAGCTACGTTTAGCGCTTATACTCGAGGTTTAATTTGATCGTTTATTGGGAACACTATTATTTCCGGGATATAAAAATGCCTACATATGTCTAAATCCAGAGAACTAAATTTGGCTGACAAATGCATATAAACTTTTGCCTTTATAATATTAGTAGCCATGATAAAACTGTTATATAAAATCAATTAACAAAGGATACTAAATATAATAATCTTTTCAGAATATACTTGCCGGCTTAATCAATTAAGTAAGTCTTTCAACGTTTAATTCAAGCCTGTCGTAGTAATCATTGAAAAAAAAAAATTATAATTAAATACGCCTGCGTTTTTTTCATATTTTTAATAGCTGCTATCATTAGCTGATATAACATGCGAAGTATCAAATATGTTCCGAACGCCATTTTGGATCTTTTCTTATTTGTTGGTGATATTGTTGATCTTATCCGATTAGACAAAGTACTTTATGAAAAAAAGATACCAACATATGAAAATGTTGCTATCGGGATGATGAAACAATTTATTGACTTCATTAATGTATAATTCTTAAGCTCGATGTAATAATAATAATAATAATGCGTTTATTCCATAGATTTACACATATTTGTTAAAATAATAAATTAGGCTAATTTATTATCAATATGTACGGATAGGGCGTCTGTTGCCGAACTAGGCTATTCGCCTGTGTTACGGCGCAGCGTACAGTGCTCTCCCATCAATTCCTAAAGTATATCATTTTTGCCTATTAAATAATAAAGTAACATCTATTGAGAATCGTATTATAAAATGGTCATAGATATCATAAATTAAAAATGTGTTCTAAATTTTAGTAAAACAATAATTGTAGCAGTTTACAAATATAATTTCAATTAAACTTTGTTTTTTGAAAAAGTAGCCTATGGCACTTACTATCCAGATCTCAACTTATGCGTATGTAACAAATGGTTAGAAGCGACATCAAAAAGACCCGACTGCTAAATCTTCAAAGATATGTATCATCAATACTTTTGTTTATTTTTTTAATTTCGATGTACCCAGTGTCCCTACCACGACTAGACGAATCTATTGACTCACATAAAAATACTACAAACCGTTTAGGCATGTCAAAAAATATACGTTCATACATACACTCGAAAAACATAACCCTCCTTCTTTCGCAGTCGGGTAAAAAGACGATAAGTCACTCAGTTGCTGATTAAAAACTAACAAACAGAGTTTTATTGACAACTTTCACATAAATATATTTTTCGGTTGCAGTTTCGCTTATGATGCTGTTACACTTACGACTCGTGTGCGGAGAAACACAATTTTAGTGACTTAGTAAAAAAGTAAAGGATATGCACAAAAATGCAAATTACAACGCCTGTAAAATAATCTCTAGTAAATGTTATCCTTTGCATGGGATATTTAGAATTATTGTTTCAGTTATTTTTAGGTTATTTCGCATAATATTCGTCAATATAATATCGATTTGTCACGTGGTGCCGTCAATTGTTAACTGGATAAGTACTGAAAATGCATTTAAACAATTTATAACTACAATTAATAACAGTGATAACCAATTTCAATTCAGCTGATAACTTATTGATTTTTTCAGATATCTAAAATTACAAACCGACTGCAACGTTTTCTAAAAAAAAGTCTGTGGCTTCACTAATTAAATATATATATATTTTAAATAATCTAAATTTACAAATATTTTGTACTAATACGTCACGGCATCCCTGAGTGAAGGTTGAAGAATCATGATAAGGAAACTAAAAAGTTTTTAACGAATTATGAGGCATCTCATTTTTTGAAGTTGGTTAAAACAGGCCTGCAAGATCGTTACCTGCAGCTAGGAAAATAGTTTTCTTATATCTGTGTAATTGACATGTGACAGTGAACAACGCACATCTCAAGTAAACTTTAAAATTTTCATAATAAACATCACGAATTTGAGGGACGAGTTACAAAAAAAATATAGATAAGTATTTAAAAATCCATTAATTCGATTGAGGTAAAAATTATGTCTAAAATAAAAATCTATAAACCTCTATAGTAAATAATATCTTCCACATTTCAATAAGTCATTGATGTAAAAAAATTAAAAACGTTATTTTCATTATTATAATCCAGGATTCCGAATCTTAACACTCCATCACGGCACGGCATTTTATCTTGTCATATTTTTGTTAAACTGTGTAAAAGTTTTTCTGTTGTTGTCTTAATACTTTCACAATTTACAACGTTTTATAGTTTAAAAACTCTCAATATACAACGATTTTCACCGAGCTGTTTATTTCATAAAACGTATTTTATATATAATTTAATATACCAATAAATATATTGTATGTGGGTTGCCTATCTATTTCCGTCCAGGATATGATTAATCAATAATTTAAAATAAATAAATTAAAACACATTTTATTAGACTATGTCCATACCAATCGAAAGTATGAAGCCCATAGTATATGCAAACGTTAGGTTGCCTATTCTTTTCCCGTCACAACTCTCGGGGAGCCAGGTATAAACTGGTAAATCAATACTAACATTTTGCACCGGTCTGATTATTAATGATATTCTATGATCTTCATACTTTCGATTTGTATGGAATTTGTATAATAACGAAACCGGTGAAATGTTTTTTTTTATCATTTTTTAACTATATCCTGGACTGAAATTTGATAGACAACTCATATACAGTATATTTATTGGTATATCAAATTTAATATAAAATACGTTTTATTAATTAAACATCCCTGTGAAAGTCGTTGTCGGAACGGGATCCTATACTATAAGTAAATAATTCAAAAAAACTACGGATTCATATAGATATAATATGGTTGTCATGGTGTTTGAGTATCGTAATTAGTTTATAAGGCTTCGTGGCAGTAATCATAATTTAAGTTCAGCAGCATCAATCAGCAGACCTATTTATCTTTCTAGAACATAGCTTGTAGAATAGTTACTGAAGAGTTTGTGTTATAGATTATTATAGACATTTGTGTTATCTAAAAGCTTAAAGGAGTTTATACTAAGTGGCTGCACACAGATTAATATAATGTAACATTTCCCATCGTTTAGAACACATTTTTCGTACATTTTTAATACAATTTCTTAACTCAACCGACCTCTGCTTTCAATTATATGGCTGTTAAACCATTTTATCACTCGCAATCCATCCTTAATGTATAATCCTTTTAAATTTTGAACCAAATTTATTGTTTAGACATATTCATGTTCTTATCTTTAATTTCTTGGTGTTATTCTACGTTGAGGAATTATGAACTGAAATAAAGTCTTGCTTTAAGAACACGGAGTATTTCCGCACCAATACATTCGTTCGTATTCTTAGGTAAAATAATCTATGGGTAATCTTTATTCTATACATTTTTTTGTTGTTGTCAGTCATTTAGTTTTTGGTAATAAAGGCACTTGCCCGTATAAAAAAGTGGCTTAGTATGTATCTATATTAGTTCTTTTTAACCGACTGCGTAAGAATGAGGGTTACGTTTTTCGAGTGTATGCATGCATGTATATATGTACGTATATTTCTTTAGCACGCCCTAGAGCCTAAATGGCTTGTAGTATATTTAAGAGAGTGGTATCAATAGGTTCTCTTAGTCGTGAGCGCAACACTGGGTACATAAAAAAAAATGGTTTTTTTTGCGCCAAAAAAAAACCAATATTTACTAAATACATCAAATACCGTTAACAATCCTTTATTTAGATTGGTATCTAAATAAAGGATTGTTAACGGTATTTGATGATATTAGGAGCGTATATACACGAGTAATTGATATGTTGTATTGGGGTTTGTAATAGGAAAGCTAAGTTCAAATATTTAGCAATCGGGTTATATTAAGTTACTTTAATCCACTTGTTACAAATGTTAAACAACACTATGTATTATATAATTCTCGTCAGCCAGAATCACCGCGCCAACGGTCGCGTGCCGTAACTTGGTGGATTTCTCAGTTGGCGGAATATTGGCAGTGGCCTAATGGTTAAGGCATCTGGGCATGTTACCCGGAGGATGCAGGTTCAAATCCTGCCGTGAAATTTTACTATTGCTCTCATATTAACTAGTATACATATACATCGTGTAATAAAAGGTGAGATAATACTACCAATCAAAGTGAATCAAAAAAATAGGACAAAATATTACAAAATTCTAAAAAAAATATAGCGTCTTCCATACAACTTGACCAATCACGTGACCAATTATTTTTCGACTTTTGCAAAAACTTTCATCTTCGTTCACCTCGATTATTAGACTAACATCGTTATTTAACGGAATCTAAACGTGATTAACAACCTCTTTAAAACGACGGATTGATTTAAACATTAGACGATTATCAAAAATTAAAGCAGATATACAGTAATTTAGTTTGACGGATTAATTCTTATTTGTTTCTCTCATTGTTGCTAGGATCTTCAGAATTAGCGGCAGATTATTTTTATCTTCAAAAGTGTGTTTTAGTTCTTCAAAACCTTACTGTTTATAGCTACATAGGTACCAAAAAAACGCATCGCAACCGCCCAAATTCGCATATCATTCACAAAAAGGTCGGACAGGATTCAAACCGATCCAACACAAGTCATTCATGCATCGAAGAAAAAACCTACAAATTTTGAAAGAACAATACTTAAGTGCCGCTGATTTTTTTGCCAATTAATAATTAGGCTTATACTTATCAATAGACTGTATATTGTTGTACAAAATATTAGCTATTTTGGCATGTTAGATCATCTTCCGGGTACTATTGACCGTGATATTTTAATTATTTGTATCAAGGATTCAATTAGGTGTTTTTATGATAGATCTGTCGATGCTTTATGGCTGTGTCGTGAACTTTTGAAGGTTTTGAGGTTTGATGAAACGGATCTTGCATGCGTATATAGGAGATGAGCTTGGATGGAGAGCTAGTTAGGCTGAAGATGTTCATAGATACAGGCTAAACTTCCCTTGACAATTTTTAATGTAAATCCCGAATCATAGTATGCTCCCGAAAATTAATAGCTGTTAAAAGAGATGTTTCAATAATGTATGGAGCCCTGGCCAGGACAATGTACATGATACCACAAATACGTCAACATCATCAACATCTTTAATCTGTCAACCATATTCAATGTAATGTAACTTATCATAGTGTACAAAATTAATTTGGAATCAATATATATTTTTTTTTATTTTTTTTTTCCTATTTTCACTTTAATTCTCAGAAATTAGATATTTTGTACACAATGAAGTAGACAACTGATGCAGGTTTCATTAATTTAATACACAGTTTTAACCACATCGTAATGCATTTTTAGTAGATGTACACTTGACTGTCCTGGCCGAAAATGAAACAAGTCTTTTAAAAGAATACACAATCATTGATCGAACGAGCAAAGTCTCGAGTCTGTCAATTTTTGTTTCGTCTGTCAGTTACGTTTTTGTGTTTTTTAGTCTCCTAGAAACTTCGTACTCACGTACTGGGCGTAGTTTAATATCAATCTGATAATAAATCTTGGTATAATGATTTTTGATTGAGATATATTATTTATTTACAAAAGAGGAGGAAGTATGCTACGGCGCCATTTACTTACCAATTTCAATATTGTGTGGTACACCATGTAGAAACTTATAAATTAAGTTTTCCGGATACAACAAAAATACTAGAATAAGAATGAAAATATTTTGAATAACATTCGTGACACGCAAGTCTTGTTAAAATTAAATTATTAAATTCTTAAAATAATTAAACTTAAGAAAATTATTTAAATACTGTTATAGTTCTATGAACAAATAAAATATATCAAGTATATATTTACATTGTGATTTATTTCTTTACTTATTAGTAACATTTTGTGATGATTGTTCGTTACACAAAGACGATGATTCCACAAGCTGCATTGACATAATATTCACTGAGTTTATAAAAAGGATTTTTTTTAAAAAATATTTTATTTTTGTATGAATATTTTAAAATGAGTTTCATAATGCTATTTGGTAATTTATTGTACATTAGTATTTTGGTGTAAAGTCCCTTTTTCTTACACTTAGATAATCTGTTAACAGGCAGGACTCGCCCTTTTTTATTATTGCGTGAAACTCTTTTTTTCGGTATTCCCTATCCTCCTGTACTTCTAATAAACAACTATAAATATAAAGTGATAACTGTCATTATTTTACCATTTTTAAAGTGTATTCTCGCAGGACTACGTTTTTAAACCATTTATTGTTCTTATACACTGTTTCTGACCTTAATTAAATGGAATTACCCTACCCGGTTTCAATACGTCGGGAAATATTCCGTCAGTTAAACATGAATTTGCGACAATTAATATTAATTCGAATAAATTATCGTTGTTGTACGCTGAAAGTCAACGCTGAAGAGCAATCCCCAGCATCATGCTGAGCGCTGACCTTGTTCGACGCACGGGACACTGCAACTCGACCTACTTTATTATTTTAAATGTTTTTCTACTTTTAAGTAATTAGCTGTAGTAGTAGTGTCCTGTGGTACAAAATAAATGTGTTCTTTATTTCTTTATTTTTTTGTTTATTATTAGATTACGCAAAGTCTTAGTACATAGTAGTAGTATGTTGCCTATTACCTTTTTGAGCTCATTATTATCTACTGGTCCAAATGAAACAGATGTACAGTAATTCAAACATTTCTTGCAATTATCCGCATCAATTTCTAGATTGCAAGTCAACTTATGAGCACTCACTATGTCACACTCAAGATGAGACGATAGAGAATAGAGTAAACAATTTTTTTAAAGCGATCACAGACTTCTATTACAGCAGGGTCCGACAGAATTTTTTGAGTTATTTCGATTTAAAAATCAAATCCAAAATCGATTTCGATAAAATTTAAAATTAAACCACTCAAACGCTTTCTATCTGCTTCAAATAAAAATAAAACAAAATCAAAATTGACTGACTCCTTCTTTTTTTGAGAAGTCGGTAAATAATAGATTATGACTGTGACTCAAAAATATAATGATTTCAAGTTTCGCGAAGGTCAAAGTCGCTAAATATTGCATTGTGAAGAGTTTCCGTAAACTGCAAGTTTTTTGATCATCTAATTCACTATTCGTGCCAATCGGCATTCTTTGAACTCTTCCGCCTATGCTAAGAGGTTATTTTTACCCGACTGCAAAAGATGGAGGGTTATGTTTTTCAAGTGTATATATTTCTTTGGCAAGCCTAAACGGCCTAAACGGCTTGTTGTATTTTTATGTGAGTGGTGTCAATAGATTCGTCTTAATCGTGAGAGTGACACTGGATACATTAAAATTGTTAAAAATTACAGATTTTTGACGCCTCAAAAGTATTCTAGAAAAAAATGTGTTCAAGATACATTCTAGTGTGGTAACAAAAAAAAAAGAAACGGTGATTACGAATATATTTATAACTTATGTTTAGTTGGAGTTTGGTATAGGAAATGGTAAGTTTAAGATACACAGGTTCAAAGCTTTAGCAGTCGGGTTTTTTTGAAGTGGCGTCTAACCACTTGTTGTGGTCTTCTACGGCCTCCTTTCCGATTGATTTCTTATATGCCTTGATTGTCTAATATGCCTAAGCTACTGGTCATTTGTTTTGCCTGTTAATATTAATTCATACGAGTGTCACCAAAATTAAAATAAAAAATCTGGTTTTGATAATATTAAGTGGGACTACTCGAGAAGGATAAAACCATATACCATTAAAAAAAAAATCGTCAAATCGTTTTCAAATTCAGCCGTCACCAAGAAATTATTAGAAATTAGGTAACCTACACATAAAACAAGAAAAAAAACCGCCTAAATGAGTAATATAATCTCTACTTTTTTTTTGGGAATCGATAATAATACAAACTTGCGGATTTATTTTAATAGAAAAGAAGTCTGAAAACTCAAAACGCTTCGCTCGCTTAGTCAATAGAATTCAACTTATCAATATGTCTTGTCTGTTTGGCCTCGTCATGAAAATTTAATAAAATTTCTCATGTTCTCATTAAACTATCGACATTGAACCATCACGTACGAAGGTCAAAAGTTACATAAAATGGTACAGACAACTAATTATGCATATCCGATGTAGGTTGTATGGAGAATCGTTCCATAAACAGGGGTTAGCGAGTCGTGCATCTAGCGAGTGAAATAATACGCATACAGGGTTATCATCACCTTTGAATGTACAATCATGGCAAATAAATTAATGTAATGACCTTGATTGCGCGGTGACGATTTTTGGGTCTCTTTGGCAAGTCGTAGTGTGTGGAGCAAGGCTGGTCGAGACGCAACCGGTGATTTTCCGATCTCCGGATACCGCTTTCGCCTTTATTTCAAGATAATTGGTGGACACTATACCACATAAATATCCACAGCTAGAAATAGATCTTCCCCTTAGAACGCCATTCTGAACGTTTCGTCAATCCTTATAGCGGGAGGCCTACGCTCGTCACTCGAGAATATTTCTCCCCCATCAGGCACCGATTCTTCGAGCGATGTGTCCAGCACATCCTACCACACTATACCAAGCTCGAAGGAGATCACTATACTCGTAATGGCGAACAAGTGTCTCTATCGGACTAACTTAGAATTCAAATAAGTAATACTTTAAAATCTGACCACCGACTTTAATTCGGCAGGCGCATGTACAAGTTATTTAGTTATTTTTGTATTCATACTTAACTACTAGAAAGATTCTAATCAAGTTTATGGGATCACCATAAGAGTAACTACCCTTTAAGACAAAAAAAAATTACAGACGTTTCTGATGAACTTTCTCCGCTCACGACCAATGGCCCAACAGCCATGTCTAAGCCATGTTTACGACGGGTAAGTTTTAGGCTTAGTACTCACATAGCCTATAACCCTGTATATTAAGTATAATATATTACTTATTATTTTGTGCTGTGTTACAATTAATGGAATATAATCAACCCCAGAAGGCCTATCAAGTAGGGCAGGAATAAATGCTATTTAGACACCTTTAAATATTTTAATTAAAATTTTGACAGTTTAATTTACATTTTTGCGTCAAAAATAAACCAAACATCTGAGTTTTTTTTTAATAACCGGCAAGCATTTTGTTGCTTAGGGATAATATATTTTATCCATATTTTTCTATCTTTTTCTATGTCATTAGATAAAGTTTAACAATTTGAGAGAGAGAGAGAGAGAGGGAGAGAGGGGGAGGGAGAGAGAGTTAACAAATAATAATAATAGTAATTAAATTAAGTAATTAAACTTCTAGATAGGTAGATAGGTTTTGGAAATTGTTTTGGTACTTACAATGCAACTTGTTCCATGTTTGATTATATTATACATACATATTTTTATACAGGTTTTCTGTGATCATTATACACATCTAAAGGAACAACTTTCAGTATGGGTCGAACTCTGAATTCGAGAAAAAAAATCAACTGTTCCATAGTTAATTTTCAACTGTCGGCTTCAGAATCTATTTAACATCTAGTTTTTTATACAATTTCGTAATTGTATTAAACATCTTGTCTATGGTGCGTATATTAAATTATCTTCAACTGGATTTTACAGTCGAATTTGTAAAACTTTGATAAAGCGAATGATTTCATTCATATTGTTCTACTATTTTCCCATTAGTCAAGTTATGTAGCTTAAGTGTTGTGATACCATCGCACTGATGCGCGTGCGCACAGATGTGCGGATTTGATAGCGTCGACGTTTTATGATTTGTACTCAAAAGGACACAAGATATATGCGACTAATCTTGTCCTTGAAATATTTAGGTCAGTATATAGCCATAGGATAAGTAGAAATGCACTAAAAAAACAACAAGACCATTACAATAGTAAATAATTTACTTACACTATACTTAATATTTGGTATTTTAAAACAAATATCTTCTTTAATATAAAAATTAATCACTTGAATGTGTTGCTAAAAGCAAATCTCGAGAACAGCTGAACCGATTATGCTAATTCTTGTTTTAGACTATTCCTTGAAGTATGAGGATGGTTCTTACGGAGAGAAAAAATTATAACAATAGTCTGAAAAGATCTAAAAACAACACTTGTCTATTATACTCCCATACAATCGATTCGTAATAATACTTAAAAGTCAATTTGAACTCTAATACCATAGCATAAAGTTTAAGTGTACCTAAGTGGCGAGGCTCCGGGAAGGCAAAACAATTGAGTGACGTTAGTTAGTATCGTATAAAATTATATATTAATGTCAATATTTGCTGACCTGGCGTACCAAATAGCGGAATAAGTATTTAAAATAAATTAAAGAATTGACTGTTAGGTGGTGCGAAGTTCACCGGGTCAGCTAGTTTGGAATAAAAGCCTGTAGGTTTTATAGAAGCACGACATAGTGGTGTAATCTCTGACCTAGGTACTCGTAAAGAAGTTGCGAATAGCAAAGTATGCTCTAACACTTCGTCGTATAGCTATGAAGATTCATTAAGGGGCTTTTATACTTACGCCGTGTAATAAGTATGCCGTGCCATAATTTTGCATAACTCGTCCATCTGATCTACATTATAAAAGGGCCAACCAATACAAAATGGCCCACATAATCTACTTTGTTGGCCATTTTGTGGGACTTTACTTATCTTAGCAAGCTACTTTTCTCCGATGAGCTTATGCCTACTAACGTTTTTTTTTTAACTTTTAAAATAGTTTTTTTTTATCACACTAGGGTACAGAATTTATTTTGTTTTATTTATTTAACTTATTTTTAACTTTACACAAATACATATTTGCCTTATGCTGGGAACGGAGCTCTTATACTGCGTGGAATAGGTACATTGTATTTCACTAAAGGACTTGGACTTGTAATCACTAGTCTAACGGCAGGTTTGATTATATGGAAACGGTTGATTACTTAAAAGTTGGAAACAATGGTATTTTTGCTTCACCTATATGAACCAACTTCTACTTCGAATACTACCTGAATTCCTCTACTAACTACTTACTAAAAAAGTTGCCATCTGTTAATTAACGGTCTCAGCCATACCAAATTCCGTTTAAATCAGTTTAGTAGTTTTTGCGTGAATAAGTAACAAACATACATCAACACATTCTTACAAACTGTCGCGTTAATATTATAATATTATATTAGTAGGATTTCGGGTTAAAAGGATAGTAAGAAGTAAAATACGTAGGTATAAGTTAGTATTTTTATATTTTAATATAGCATCTAAGCATTATTCGTATGATTTTACTATGGAAAAAACTACCAGCTACCTTAACTCTGTGCAAACTGGTTCATAGCCAGTGGATACAAATCAAAACAGATGTTTCAAAAATGTATGAAGCTCCGACCAGGGCAGTACATGATACATAAGTTAGAGACTATTAATCTTTAATCCATCAACCAAATTCAAAATAACGTAACTTACCACAGCGTACAAAATTAATTTTGAATAAAATATTGCCATGCTATTTACGCAAATAGCTGATTTACACGTTTTTATTGTGTCAATTTTGAAATTTGTGACGGGCGGATTGAAGTGAACCCAAGATACATTAATCTCAAGGGATGCCATAATTCAACTACAATTTACAGAATTTAGATGTATCTACACAGTGAAAAAGTATCACAGTGAAAGAGGTGACTGATGCATTTTTCAGTAATGCACAATATTAACCACGTTTTAGGCATTTTTAGTAGACTTACACCGTCCTGGCCGCAATGAAAAAAGTCCTTTTTTCATAACTATGAGTAAACCAAATAATCACTTACATTTATTTGTATTACATGCGAAGGGATCTTCAAATCGACAAAAACAAGCCATTTAACGCACAGAAGTACTTCTGATAAAGGCAAGAAGAACTTTATCTTTATTTATAGAAAATCAGAGGTCAAGACCGTTTTTTGCGTCGAATAGATCTAACTAAGCTCGATTCATGCGTTAAAGATGTTCTGCCAATTCATTAGAATTAATTAGTGCAGAAAAAAATATGTTAATGTTAGAGCAAGTTCTTTACGTATTTTAGCCGCTGCTATTTCAGTAAAAATAAGGTTTAAAGCGTTTAAGATTTGTATTCTAACTGAATTAAATGTATTCTGTAATTAGTAATGCCCACATTAGAATTAACGGAATTTCTGGCGAAGTTTTCTTTGCGGCATGGGTATTTTTTTTACCAGCAAGTTATTACCTACTACTAAGTTTTTGTTGAATGCGAGTATAAAAAGAGGTTAAATTTTTAATCATGACATCACAACTATTGATATTAATGAAACGTATTAAAATCATACTGATTTTCATTAATATTATTCAAATTAGCCCACGTAGGAAACTTTCTTCTCTCTACTCATATATTTTCATCATGTCCTTATTTGTAATTGCTGGTAATAATATGAATACTGAATGATTGTCCTAAGTAATTTGTGGATTATATTTTGCTGGTCATTCGTAATAGTAAAGTAATTTTATCCCAATAGAAGACTCCTGACATAACATCTCATCAAATGGGCAAATATATATATTAATTAACAGTCGTATTTTTTATTATAAAAAACACTACCGTATAGGCTTACGTATTTAATTGATATAAACATATATATAATATGCCGTAATAAAGCCTACACTGCTCTCATGACTAAAACTATAGATATACTAATGTACACATATAAGTTTTAATTTTCTGTCATAAATAAACCGTATTCTATTTTATTCAACTCACGAATCTTTAACTGCTTGCAAACAAAGTCTTTGTATTATTCCAGAACTTTTTTCACCATTAAAAGTTATGATTAATTACAAGAAATACCTATATTGTAGCGGAAAAGCGATAAAAAAAGTTTTAAAAAAATAGCGCGGTTAAATATACTAATGAAATTAAAATTTAATAGATATTGTTGAGGTCACTTTATAGTGTGTTTTTTAACATTTATATATTGCTAATTAAATGAATAGATGAGAAAATAAATGGCTATTCTATTAAATAGGTGATATTCACAAATTTTACGGAAAAATTATATTTGCCTAGACTTTAATTGCTACTTTTAAAAAGCAGCTCCTTTATCTGCTAAAGTTAGACATGAAAGAGGTGAATACAAAGGAAACAAACGTGGTTTACTTTTGACAGTGTTGAAGAGGCGAAATGTTAAAATTCATTTTAACATTTCGCCTCTTCAAGCTCTCCTCCAGATTGGTTCCTGTTGCTTTCATATCTTTTATGATTAAACCCTGTCAAAACGAAACCAAGTTTGGTTGCTCTTGTTTTCACCTCTTTTATGTCTGACTCTAGCCTATAAGGTAGTAAGATCCACCAAGTCACTGTACCTAAAATGCCCTTTATGTCTCTATAATTCAATTCAATCTGACCGGTTCCCATCAAAGCGTCTAGAATCGCACGGCATTTCAACCATTCTAATTCAAACCAAGTCTCGGTCGTATTTATTTAAAATACACTACCGTAAATGCTTACGTATTTAATTGATTCAGTCTACATTTCTAGAGGTCTTCTTCGGAGGTAATAACTCCTTGTAAAGGTAGGAAAAATTCAACGCCGTTGAGCTGGGATAAGGCTTCAAGGTGATGCCATTGACAGTTCTATCAATGGAAGCATTGAATTGAACTACTGGAGCCACGCTGAGTTTTTAGAGAATCGCTAAAAGTTTTAGTAATATAGTAAATTCTGATGTTTACAAGGCATATTGAATTTACTGTTGACAAATAGTATGTTTTTTTCTGAGCACAAATATTTAATTTCTGAAATGTCATAGTCAAAGTCTGATATTTTTATTTTTAGAATATCTACTTTCATTCAACCTACAAGCTGGTATTATCAAATTCATAGGTGCAACTATCAGGTTTCTGATTGATTGAGTTAGTTTAGTATTTTTTTATATTTCTTAATATCTTCAAATAACTCCTTAAGTTATTTTAGTGAAATACTTTAGCGAGAGCGTGTGCCGTAAAATTAAGTTTATATTTAATGTAAAATTACAGTTATTTATTGATAGCAGTGCAATGAAACCATTATTTGCATATCATCGTTTTATTCGTTGCATCATGTCGTATTATTTACATACTTACAAACTAATTGTACATTTTTTTATACGTTTTCCATCCTTAATTACTAACAGTACTGTCCTTTGCTTTGCTGTATATTTATAAAACTTATAACACTAGTAATAGACAAGAAAAGATGAATTTAACCTGAACTAGTTTACATAAAGACTTGAGATCAAAATCAGAGAGAGAAAAGAATAAAAGAGTATTATTTACGAGCATAAAAATAACGTTAATGTACAACAATTAATAATTAATAGTTATTAAGTATATTATAATAATCACATTTGTCGGTTCACAGCTTTACATCGTTCGTTAGCCTAGTCCTTAACTTGCAGGGTCTTATAGGTATACTAAGAAATTTGTAAGAGAGGTCAAATATAAATAAGCGCTTTAAAAGATGCTATAGAAAATTGTGTATAAAGTTTGCACAGAAAACTTAGTTATTGCTTTGATCATCCAACTAGAACGTTGGACAATGAGCCGAAATTAAAACCAAAAATGCTTACATCTGCTCTCAGGGATACGGCATACCTAGTTGTTAAGTTAAGAAGTTTATTTCAGTACAAAATAAGAAGACTGGTCTAGGCATTATTACTGCTTTAAATTGCCAACTGCATCACCCTATGCCAGATGTAACAGTAAGCATTATTACTCCGTTTTAACTGTTTAAATTTCTTCCAAAGTTTATACCCACTTTCTTAGCACGTAGACCCTCAATGATGGCATTTAGTATCGGTATCCAGACTGGGCGTTGTAATTGCCGGAGCCTGAGCCTTTGGGTCCAGCGTTAGGAGTCAGGTACTGACGGGAAGCAGCACCTCCGAAGTTAGAGCCACCGAAGGGACGACCAGCGTTAGCACCGCCTGATGAGTAGCCACCGGCACCTAGACGGTGAATATTTGTATTAGATTTCAACGAGCACTTTTATTTCTTGTTTATATACCAGCATTGAGGTACCAATATTGGGCGTGTGTTATGTGTTCCCCTTGCAATCTTATGTCAACCATACCAGCCGCAGTAGGAGAATACCTACGTGATTTTTTGTAGGGGAGCATGTTTAATTAAATATTCAGATTTTGCTGATAACTTGTCAAAATATTCTTGTTTTGGTCAGGCCAATGGCATAGATTTAATTACGACTTAATGAGCTGCTGATTTATTAACAGAGCGTGTACCTTAATTTATCTTTTGAAGAAACTAGTGAAGACCTAATGTTTGCAAAACGCTTTATAATCAAAGTCAAAGTCAAAATTCAATCTAAATATCAAAAAGTGCAACCAAGAACTGACGTTATATCGTCTAACGAAGTTTAGATTGACTTTGATTTATTAGTTAGAAAAAGATAGCGAAAATTGATTGGAAAAGATTTGAGGAAAGAACGAGCCTTACCTCCAGCACCACCAGCGTTGTAGGCACCAGCGTTACCAGCTCCGGAGTAGCCACCAGCACCAGAATATCTACCGTTGCCAGCACCAGCGCCCTCGCCGCGGTAAGTGCCTGAAACAATGGAAGTATACACAAGTTATCTAAGGGCAACCTGAACAAGAATATTGGTGCGTTTAAATTTATTATTCTGCACTAGGATGCATTGGATATCTTTTATTATCATTCCGTAATAATGACCAATATCCTGTGTAAGATATAGTTCATCATGCTGACATATTTGCAGATGAGAGCCTTTGAATGCTATTCCTTTCTTCAATATTAATTCTAATCTGAATTTAAGGTACAGAAAATACTATGACATTTCAGAGCTGCAATACTAATTTGGGATTTAAAACTTCATCGAAATAAAGCAACGGACGAATAATACGATTTGTTAATAAATAACCTTTGTCCAAAAGTGCTACAGCCAAAATGTTTTCTTTGACTACATCTTTGTTCTTGACTTTTCATCCGTTGCGTATAGTTAAACGAAATGACCTTTATGTAGCCTATTATAGAACTATCATTGTTAGAGGCGGATTTTGAACTATTTTCAATTACAACACTATTTTGTAATAATAAATAGACACGCATACATCTGTATTGTTAATATGTGTTTAAGGTGGGGCCACTGAACTAGCGATTTAGTCTATACGTTCTCGTAAGACGATGAGTGGCTTAGTCAAGAATTTGTATGAGTTGCAGCGCTTGATTTATCTTTACTTCAGATTATTGTACAATAGTCAATACTGTAGTTTAATTATTATAAGAATTGAAAAATATCATGTTATCTAAATTTTTCGAGCATTTCTATCTCAAAATTTCAACTTTAGTTGATCTTTTGAATACAAAGGATAGGCTATATTTTACCATCCAAAAAAGAGGAGGTATTACGTTTATCTGTAAACGATATACTCCCGGGATGGATTTTGTTAATTTAATTAAAATTGGACCAATAGTTTTAATAAATTTTCTAAAAGGAGATTATTAGTACCTATCATAAGTTCTGTGTATCAAACGCAAGTCGGATTTTACTTTATTAGCATATGACTTCTAATTTTTTTTTATTCTCTTCTAATAAACTATATTCTTTTACGTTGACATCTAAGTTATATTTTCAAAATAATAGTTTGTCATACTAAAGAGTTTGGCTTTAGCTCTAATTTTAACTCTAACAGATGCATAAAGTTAAAAAATAAATACAATTTTATTTTTTCCATCATGAACTCTGCACTCAAATTCGCCAGTTCTCTGGCCACCTAGTAACGGTCTCATCAGAAAGCGCCCAAGGCCGACCGTCAGTCCACTCCTAATGACAGTACCTACTTATCTTGTCGACTATACAAACACAATGCAATGTTATAAAGTAAGATATATTTATTAATGCACTGATAAAAAAAAAGGTAAAACATTGAATTCAATTCGGGCGGGCACTATTTTATTTATTTCTTGAGAATGCGATGAGACTTTGTCTTCTTAGCGTTGGACTCGTGAAAAATGTTATTCTTGGCATACTAAAAAAATACAGCGAAAAAAAGTATTTGGCATGTGATTTTTGAAACCATAATTAAAACACGATACTGGCTTAATTGAGGGTTTCAAACATTATGTATATACAGAAGTTGGTATCTTCTACTTCGTTCAAAAAAGTCACCGTTTGACATACGAGTACTGAAAACTCATATTTTAACATTTCTTCATTACTTAGTTTTGTCCATAGAACTACTCCATAGTAGTATATGATTCTATGAACTTATCTGTCAATACTATATTTTTTTTTGCTATACAGTTGTGTTTAATAGTCTAGTACTTATCTGTAGATGGCATGTTTTAATCAACATTTCATCACGAGATGATAATCAGGATGAGAGCCACTAACAGGGTACTAACGCATCTGGAACTCGTTTAGGTAATAGATTATTATGACTACATTCAAATTTTATCAGTCGATTAAGGTCTGCGCTTACAGCTGACCTCAAATCGGTAGACGCTCTAGCAAATTAAATCAAATCGTTGAGGAATCTTAACGTTTTGCTGGACTTAAAGATGCTAGACTCGTAAATTATGTTTGGCTTTTTGCGGTTATTTTCTGTGACAGACAATTAGACGTATTAAGAGTGATGTTTTTAAAAAGATAAATCTATTGAAATGGAGCTTTTGAACATTTAATATCGAATTTATAGCCCTGTTTATTTATTATTTGTGAAATTAAAATTAGAGCGGAAATTACGCTCCGGATTTAGTTTTTATAAGTGTTTATAGTCGTATCCTTGTTCCTTTTACAGTTTAAGTTTTTTAAGCCGTTTTATAACGTGAGCTTTTTATGTTAGAAGCGGTAGTATTATGGTCAAAGGTGTAGCATTTATATATATAGCAAATAGTGTCTACACTAGGATTCCTATCTAATTAACACATCTCCAATCTCTTAGTGTTTATAATGTCCTAAGATAGACACATAATGTCTGCCTTTTGTCTTACCTTCCCATACTTCTTGCCAAACGTGGGAATTTCCACCTGTTAAACGATTTTCAACTCTATTTCAAGAATTTTAAAAGCGCTCTATCAAGTATGATGAAATTTAGGGTTATTTTGAGAAGTGTGGGTCTGGAGATAACATCGAACGCGGGTGTTAGAAGCATTTTGTTATGTTCTTATCAAGATGGTCTGAAATTGGATGATGATAGGTTAGTTTCAATTAGTAGATAATATACCTTTTTTTAATTATTGCTGATAATATGTTCTATAATGATATATGATATCAATGCAATGAGCATTTTTTGTGGGTAATAATAATCTTACTTCCGATTGCATTAGTCCGCTGTGATAAAATTGATCGAATGTCCACAAAATAAAATTAAGACCACTAAAATACAAATAAATCTATTATCAAAAATGACTAAAATTAATAGGCAATTTCATATTATAAAATTTTCTCGTATAAATAACTTTTACTTTTTTTTTTAATTCCATAGACCTGAGAAATTATAGTTTAAAACCAGCCAAATATCTCCACAAGATTTACAGATCATGTACCACCCACGAAATTGAAGTTTCAAAACATTTCGTGCTTTTGAAATTATCGAATAGAGAACACGGAATCAGCGGCGCATTATTATACGAGTAAGGCTTTAGATGCACGGAACGGGTAAACCCCTCAGATTTACATTTCAAAATAAAGCTCTGTACACATTATGTTGCAAGCGCGATTATCTAGATGAAGCCTGCATTAGTGTAACAGTCATTAATATGCAAAATATTAATGACTGTTACACTGACTGTTAGACTACCGCCCATCGTAATTAGAGATGAGATAAGTTATGTCTACGCGGTATGATGAAAGAAGATCAAAATTACCACGAAGGGCAGTTTAGTTACTCGAATTTATGTTTGGAGGTAAATGATAATATGAAATTCATAATAAATTATGTTAAACTAAAATAAATAATTGTTAACTAAACTATATGCACATTAACTTTATTATAATCATCATCCGCAGGTATAAGCCTCTCTCATTTTTTACTATCCGACTCAGTCCTGTGCTAATCTAGTCCAGGTTTGTCACATTAATTTAGTGGCGGAAAATGACAAATTATTACTACCTACCAGGAATATTACTACCTATTTTTAAAAGCAAACATATATCCAACGACTCATGGCATTATGAATTCACGGAAAAATTCAGTTTGATTTAGTCAAAATTATTACATTTAAAAACAATTAGGTCTTTTTACCTGTACTTTTTTATGAATCAGCTGCTTATCTATTTAATCGAAAGTAAGACTTCGACAAAAGTGTCTCATCTCTATAAAAACGGTAAGCGCTCATCTCTCATCATTAAGCTCAGTGCACATGTTGCAACGCGTAACGCGATAAGCAACGCAATGTAATCGTGCTTTAATTTGCTAACGCGTGATCGTAAGTTGCGTCAAAGGGCAAATGTCAAACTGAAGTGGATCGATTAATGATAAATTATTATGTTATAATTTGAGTTAATAATGATGGGATGCCTACTTATTTTTTATGTGTAAGTACATCGCAAGTCAGTTCAAGACAAGTTTGATGGACTATATTATAAAGTATTAGTTACTAATTCAAAGTCCGGTTTTTATATGTTATGCTTGATGTAAAAAATGTTTACATAAATTGACGCATTAAAAAATTTGTTATCCGATATGAGAACTTAAGGCCACCAGTTAATTTAACTACCAATTTACATTAAAAAAATATCGTATCGTTTTGAACAATTCCTTTCGAGAATTACAACTGTCAAATGCATCGTTTGATAAAGTGGCTGCATTCCAAGATAATTTGACAGTTTGACAGCTCACTTAAGAAGGACACGTGTGAGCTGTCAAGAATCTTCACTTGTTTGGATGATTGCACCATGATCTTAGACTGTGTTTTTTTTCACAAACCAATATTAATAATAAATATTTTTCTTTCTTTCTTTCAATATTAAACGAGTTAATATTTTATTTGAAATTTTGAGATGTGCAATCCAAACAAAAATTTATATAAAATATGAAATTTCACTTAAATTTTGCGAAAAAAAGAAAGTAAAATAAAAAAAAAATAAAGTAGTCATTCAATTTTCTAACTAAAAGCACTAGTCACAAATCTGCTCTACATTGCAAATATCAAGGCGAAGCTGCACTACACTAACCCTTTCTAATAAAGTTTTACCTTTTCAAGAAATGAACAATGGAAGGAACTCAGCGTGACCTTTTTAGGCGAGCGCGTACGGTCCGTCTCATCTCTAAACTGATGGGGAGTGTGCACTACGCCTTACAGCGTCACGATTTAGTTGATTGTTTAGTTTATTGTCGGTCATTGTTTTACAAAACGTAAGCCGGAAAGGTTAGTAAAAATTTAGATCATTATTATTGCAATAGCAAGGTCGTGTTATGTGATGGCAATTAAACGAGTCAATTTAGAATAATGACCTGTTCTATTTTACTTCAAAGCTTTCGGTATTGAAAGTTTTAAGTTTGTAAATATTGATCTAAAAGTAATACGTAATTTTATTATGTTTTTATCAATGAATGTAAAGAACTGGATTCTAAAACTTTTTTTTTTATGACGTAGGTAACTTTTTTATGATTCGAGCGAATCCTGGAAAATTGCTTTTAGCAATGGAAATACGTTACAGAAAAAGATAGCAAAGACCTGTAATGCACAAAGAAGGTTAACCTCTCTCAACACAAATTACGCGTTACGAAACCATGTAAGTGCATTAATCCAAATACGTCTATAAGTTAATTGGGCGCATCTTCTGATGCAAATTATTGCGGTGAAGTTCAAATGCAAAATGTTTTTCATGTAAGGCAAATTACGGGCGAGATGAAATAATAATTCGTACTTGTACATCGTAGTGTAGACTTTCGGACAGACCTAAGGTAATGTACGGTAAAAATCCACATCTTACATTTACACAGAAACTATGTATTCCGGTTAGATTTATTGCAATGAAATAAAATTTATGAACGATGATTTATTAAGTATATTTCAATTTGCTCACCTGGTCGATATCACCTAGGTGAACAAAGTGAAAATTGAAATATTGTTTTTAGCACTTTAAATAGTGTTTTGTAAGATGTAGATGCTTCAGTGAATATTCTTGACTCGATTATATGGTGTGGATTTTGATAAGAATTCTTATTAGATATAGCATTTTAAAATTTGCATATATTTTTACACTGCGAATCTTTAATACCG
This sequence comes from Ligdia adustata, assembly GCA_947049295.1. Lineage (NCBI taxonomy): Eukaryota > Metazoa > Arthropoda > Insecta > Lepidoptera > Geometridae > Ligdia > Ligdia adustata. Next base: position 10,913,266 of record OX346229.1, read on the forward strand.
TTATTTACAGTAGGTATATTTAGATTAGTGGTAGGTCACCAACCTAAACTATTTTTGTGTTTATATTAACTGTACCTTTCATACCGTGAAGTCGATTAGGACTGACCTATGCTCTAAAGTCTAGACTAGGTAACATTAGGGCCTGTTTAGACGAGTGGTCACGACAGCGCTGACGCAAGCGGTTCTCGGTAGATAAGTGTAGTGGGTCATTTTGTAACTCATCGGCTTCTAGATTTGTTGATAGTCTGTTATTTTAGATTTGTAAATCGTGACTGTTTGCATTGGAGTATATTTATTTTTGATCCTTGACTGTCTTTACTCATACCATTGAATCTTCGAAATGATCTCTTAGATTGCACTCGATGCTATATTTATGCCATGTTGTGTAATTATAATATAATGTAGGCATTAATTGGGCCGTGTATTATTTTAATGTTGGATCCTACAAGTAAAATTCTCATCAATGGCAAAAATACATTTGTATGTGTTATAACATTATATTAGTCATATAACCATAGGCTTATCAAATCACCCTGAGAAAAATGCGTGTGTCATAAAATTATCTAACAACCATATTGAATCAATTTTACTAAGGTTGTCATCGAGTAATAGTAGTATGAGCAATTACCTACAAAAATGACGGTCACAGATTATACAAACTACATGCCATCAGACTAGCAAGGTTAACGCGCGGTTACGCGCTTGTTATGCGTTTTACACGCGTGCAATTATAAGTATTTTAGATCAGGAGTTATCGTTTATGGTCGAGGTTTTAAAATTTTTTTATAAGCTCATACATGTCTTTGAAAGTTTTTTAGCTAAGCTTTTCTTAGTGCTACAAATTGAACCATTAGCGTGAGGTTTTTGTTCGTACAATTAGATTTCCGCGTGAACTATAATTATCTTATCTAAATCGACAAGTGTTCTTATGATTACTTAATTGACTCTTCTGTTTGTTATTGTACGTCTTGGTTTTTACTTGTATATGTATCTGTTTAGGATGTTATGATAAAAATATGCACTTACCATCATCAACGATGCCAGCGGCTTCGTCACGGGCGTTCTGTTCCAGAGACTTCAGGATTTCTTCTGGGATCGGGGGAGGGGTGGGTAAATGAGCACCCTGGGGCACGAATCCGTTCTCATCAGCAGTGTAAGTGATACTGTAGTCTTGTCCATCATCACCCTTGTACGAGAAGCTGCCCTGGGACTGAACTCCATTAGTAGCGACACCAGACGCGTCAGCGCGGATTCCGTTCGACGTTTCGAAGTCGTATGAGAAACCTTCAGCTGTCACTTCGCTGTTCTGTCTCAAGATCTGTGCGCTGGCATCTGCTGAGTTGCCGCCTCGAGCTCCACCGTATGACTGGGCCGGAGCATTGTAAGCGTTGCCGGAGTAGGCCGGTGCTTGACCGAAACCAGCTCCTTGGCCAAATCCTGCCGCTCCTTGGCCGAATCCTGCCGCTCCTTGGCCGAAACCTCCCGCTCCTCTCGCAGGAGCTCCGTAGCTTCCTTTAGGTGCTCCGGCGGCTCCGAAGCCAGGGCCGAACCCACCAGCGCCAGCATTGCCTCTGGGAGGGAGGTACTTGTTGTCAAGACGGTCTGCCAGGCAGACGCCGAGGACAGCAGCTACTACGAACTGAAAAAGATAATCATTCATACTTGAGAAGTTTTAATTTTAATTTTCTATTCGTATGTACTTTTCTAACATCATATCACATTAAGATGAGTATAGTAACTCTTCTTGGCTTAGTACATGTATCTAAACGATAAGCATGTAAATTATTGTATGTTAAGTAAATTTTTTAAACTTGAAGCTAGTGATGAGATTGTTAAAATATTTGATAAGTTAGATATTAACAAGCTTTTGTTCAAATAGAATAAGTATTGCCAAAAACTCAAATTGTTAGGTATTGCAATAAGGGTTTTGAAAGGATACGCTGTTTAGCATATTAGGTTGTAATGGTAGTCACATTTAATTTATACAATGAGCATTCATCAGTAAATATGGCAGTGATTCTAGACTGTTATTCTATATACTTATCTGGTCACTAAAGATGGGCATTCTAGATGACCTTTCCCTGCTAGGGATTGGCTCATTGAAATTCTAACTAATGATGAGTCTAATTAATCATCTACGAACGATTTAATTACATATTTATAGATTGCAATTACTACAGAAGCCATATATCAATTGTAAAAAGATAATTTTACAATTCATGGCAGCGGTGCACCAGGTTTTGATATTATTTAACGTTTAGTCTTTTGGGTGATGTTCATTATATTTTGACAAATATGTAAGCAAATGATATATCATAATGAAAATTAAAGCTATGCCAATTCCTATCAATAGTCTTTCTACTTATTCTTAGCAATATTATAAAGTAATTAAATGGTCAGTATAAAAGTGTATTGTAGTATATTGTTAATAACCAATTTGAACTTTACTATATAGTTTAATTTTATGAAAATTTAGGATAATTACATCATAGATCATGTAAATATAAATTGATTTACTATTAAAATGTTTTATGAGTGCCCACCATATAATTTACAAAGGTCCGTTAGTATCATTAAGCTATGAAACTTTAGGTCATAAGTCAAACTATAACTAGAAAGCTAATTTTACGCTTCTTAAGAACTAAGATTTACGATTCATTTAGTATAAATTCAGTTCGTAATGTATAGAGTATTATGAAATGTATATAAAGGATTGTTACTGAAATTGTCAGGAATGTGAGTCTCAGGTAAACTATAGCTCGTAAAGTAAATACTGTGATGGTGCATTTATTGGGATTATATTTGCAAAATGTGAAATACTGAAAGCTTGGGATTGCTTTAGCAATATTGAGGCAATATTATTTACTACTAATTTATGTTAAGTCGAATAAGTTTACTGATAAATTTTATGCAGTATCAATACTGTTGAGGCGTACATTGATTAATGCGAAAAAGAAAAATTAATTAAAGTTTTTATAGAAAGTTGGAGATAAATGGGACACCTTTTTATGTTTGCTGTTTTATACAGATATATATTAATATAGTTACTAAAGAAAAAAAAAAGAAAATTTTATTTATGAACCAAAATAATTAACTACAGAACAACCCACAAAAACTTTAACACAAACGGTTAAAACTTTTTACCACGCTGTTTCTTCGGATATTCGATTAATAATCACACTCACCAGTTTCATGTTTATAATATAATAATAAAATAATACTATTATTAATATTAAACTGTGTGTACTATGCAAGTAACTGAGTGTAACTGTGATGGGTAGAAGACGCTCAGTGGTTTTATACCTTGCAACTTTGCTTCGAGTGAACTGAAATCCGTATCACGGTCATACTCTAGGTATGTACCTAATACTTACCTACTATCTTTAGGTATAGAAGGTTGTTTCTTCCTAGATTGCTCGAATGTGGATCGAGAGGTCTACTTTTTTTTCGATTTTGAACTTATAATGGATGCCTCTGATTGCATTGAGGAGGATCTGTTTGGTTGATGAGTGGTCAAGATTCGCGGTTTTGCGAAATCGTAAAAGTTGGGAAAATGTCTGGGGGTGAAGGTGCGAATGTAAATAGGTATTTTGTATCAATACAATATTACGATGATAAATCTTAAGATTAGACTGAACTAAAATATTCAAACCGTGGGTAATAATTTTCTTTTATCATACAAATTAGGCACAATTTTGTTTTTTTATTCACGAAAGTTCCTTATAATACCAGCAAATATACGTACTATGAAAATAAGGCAAAACGAGATCGAAGTTGGCTATTATAGCTTATTGTTAGTTCTCATACGAAATTCGAAGCACGCTATTAATTATTCCAATTTTCTAGATTTTAGGCTTATCTTTATTATTCATTTAAATAAGTTTTGACAACAATGAACGTCAAATAAATTTCATGTTTTTAAGCCCGAAATATGATATAACCAGATAGGTCTTTCAAAGTATGCTGAATATTTTGAAAATACAATGTATTATGAACACACTTATCCAAAACAAATTGAGACTTTTCCTGCCTTTGCCTTTCCAATAATCAGGTACGCGTGAAAACCCGTACCTACTGTTGGTCAAAATGCTCGTAACGTGGCAATTGAATCCTGAAAAAAAGTCGTAGCACTTAAATTTGTTTTCCTTTTTTCTGTGTTTTTGTAGAGATTTGTATGTTTTTTATGAAGAGTCATTATGTAAAAAGCAATTTATTTGAGCTGAAGAGTACTTAATAGGCAAGGTGAACTGAATTGCAGTCACGATACAATATTCATTAATTAGGCTTCCGTATGCACGTTAATAAAGTAAAAAGGAATAATTTTAGGAATATTTAAACCAATTTCATTAATATTGTCACTTTAAATAAAATTACTTTTGATTATCAGCAAAGCTATCGGCCAGTTAAGCATGAAAGAGGTAAAAACAAGAGGAGGCAAACTTGCTTTCGTAATGACAGTTCGCCGTTTCCACGCTGTCAAAATGAAACGTTCGAAACAATTTCCTCGCTTGCTGACTACTTTTATGACTAATAACTAATGTAGCCGATAGCCCGGCAACTAGCAAAACATTTTTTAAATACTCTTTCACCGTCCAGTCAGTGTTGCTTTGGAATGCTTTACCTCTGGATATAAGAAAAGCCCCATCATTGACTAGCTTCAAGGATAAGGTGAAAAAGTTTAATCTGTCATCTTTGTGATCATTAGTTGTCTGCTGTATGTATTATTGTCTACGTTGCTTATTTGTTTTATTTTACTACGATATATTATTATACTGTTTAGTAAATGTATGTTAGTTTGATTGTATGGTTTTATGTATTGATAGTAACATTTTTTGTATTAAGTTAATTAAGTATATTCTTTGTTGTATACCCTGTCCTATTACATTTAATTTTTTCAAAATTATCTACATCCTAGGTTGCCTGGAAGAGATCGCTTTTTAGCGATAAGGCCGCCGCTTGTAGCACTATATTTTGTATGAATTTTTCTCCTGTATTTGTGTCTACAATAAAGAATTGATGTATCTATCTATCTATCTATTCAACTAGGCGTAGCCGCTAGCGTACTGAGTACGCTGCCTACTAGTGGTGGGTTGGAGCATAGAATAGTTGCCCGGTACTTTTTTTTTTACTAAATATTAACACTCTACAGACGCTGTACTGTAATTATTTGTGAATTTAATTACATTTCTTGAATTTCTAGGCTTATAAAAAAAGACAAATAGCTACTTAGCTAATTAATTTTTAAACGATTATTGTTACAAATTTTTAATATTGAACGTCACTTACCTACCGAGAGCAATGGGGCCCCTGCAAGCAGCACCCGTTCACGAGTTGACGCATGTGCCAGCCATCGCTCTCCTCAACCATATCGGAGGGAAGAGAGCAACCCGAAGAAGAAGCTTTTTTGTGAGCATGAGTACTCTGGGCATACTGGGTATACTAACTTATCTACTATTTTTCTACAAATATTTTAAAATAATTAATACCCGGTACTTAGCTTCCTTTCTAAACGCTAAAAGAAAGAAGCACTCACAGGCCAGACCTTCACACATTCTCAACCGACTTCAAAACACTTATATCTGAGTTCTATTTAAAAAAAAGTGATTATCAACTTAAATTCCGCAGGCACTGCCAAAAAAAACAAAGTACTATACCGATACCGATAGGATTCTCAAATAAGGGATTGTAGAACATGAAAATAAAGTAAAAAACTTACGTCACAAATCGAAGTCAATATCTGTGCACCTGAGCTCGTGACGTCATATCAGCGGTCTGGGTACGGTGTGCTAACCGTACTGTCGCACCGGGGAGTGCGCGGAGAGGTGATAGGGGAAGCGGGAGAGGTGCCGCATTCCAGCGAGGTGCACAGATATTCTGACCGGGTTATATCTGTATACCTAATCTCAGAAAATCAAAAGTTATTTTCTACCCGCTATCAAAAAGAGGACGTATCAGTTTGACTGTATTTTTTATTTATTTTTGCCACCTGAATTCTTGGAGTGACGGTTGTACTGATTTATAAAAATCCTTTTTAACGGTTGTAAAATCTTTTTGTCGTTTGTTTGAAAACACCCCACGTCAACCCATTTAATTTTATTTTATTTATTTATTTATTTATTTATTTGGGTGCCAACATATTATACATTAAAACATACACAACAATACATGGGACGGACAAGAGCTGAATGCTAATACAATTATAGGCACCGACAGCGAGCTGGTGTGGCACTAGCGGTACTTTTTGTTTTTAAACTACCTAACTAACATTTTAAATTTATTAAATATATATATATATTACATGTATCCTTAAAATTACGTTATATTGCATTACAAGAAATAATAAGTATACCAAAATAAATCAATTTCATTATTCAATATTAAAAACGATCAAGAGAACTTTGAACATGACTTTACAATCTTTCATCGAAATAACTGAAAAAGTTCCATTGGCTCCTGTTGTAATTGAAATCGGAAATCACTTTAAAAAATATATATGATTAAAAAAACTATTATGATAATTATTACGTGAGACCATTTAGAAAGTATATCAATTTCAATAATTTTGTTTTATAAATACGTCTAACATATTAAAGGTTAAAAAGAAGTGCATAGTTAATACAATTCTCGGGATTAAAAGTCCCGAGAATTTTCCCGAGTTCTTTATGCGTAATTGTTATATTTATTGTTATAAAAGTGAACTTTAGTGAAAATACCTACGTAAAACTTTTTCCTCCGAAGCAAAATAGGTCCCCATATCAGGTTACTCACCTGAAAATTAATATTAATTACCACTAGCTTCAACGGTAATGGAGAAACATCACAAGGAAACCCACTTGTCGCAGAATGTTAATAGCTTACGAAGGTTGAGTCCTTAATCCGCAACTTGGTGGTGGACTTCGCGACACGTATGTATACGTAAATGCAAGCAAACTAAATGTAAATCGTATGAAATATTTATTTGCCTATCCCTAGTTAAAACAAAAAAAAAGTAAAGAACAAGAAATACTACGCTTAATACCATAGAATCAGGAATCTCTACTATCCTATTTAATCTATGGCCAATAATGAAGGAATTAACGACATTCGCTAATCCGCAATTAAGGATGTTAGAAAACAACGAGTATAAGTATGTATTCGAATTTAAAATTTTTGTGTTGTTGTATAAAACCATGTTAGCCCTGCATTTTGGTACTGCAACTGCTCTATTAGAGCAGTGGTACTAAGTTCAAGGCTTAGTTTATGTTTTTCAAACGATCAGCTGTTTATTTAACGAATATGTTATGTTCTGTTTTCGGATTAACAAATACAATAATTACACTTTTATATGTGTTCAAACAAGATCTAGAATATGTTCAACTAGTCACTTACTCGTATTTCAACTTGAAGATCCCTATTTTACTAGCGTTTTTCAATTTTCAAATTGGTTTTATTTGCTTGGTACATGGTAGGAGGTATAATACAATACATACGTTATAATACAATGCATGTGGTTATTGAGTGCGCATATTCCTTTCCTGTTGATGATACCTACCACTTCTTTGTAAAATGTGTCCAAACCGTAACTATGATTAAAGGGTTGTTAAATTTACTAGCCGATACAATAGTTAATTTAGAATTGTTTTTGTTCTTGCGTCACCGTCTTCTGGTGTAACTAGGATGCTTTACAAATTTGCCTATGGCTTATTGAAAAATATGCCATAGGTATTTTCAAATGTGAACCCTATGGGGTTGATATGATCTGATTCAAATTCTGAAGATTACAAGTTCGTAAATAAATAGACAGAATAAAAAAGTCCTTGCATGTCAGCATGCAAAATGAATAAATCTTCTTATATCCAATCCGCCTTTAATCCAATAAAACTTATACTTAATTTAGCCTTTTCAAAATACCACACCCAATTTCATACCTCATAACTGTAAGTGATGATTTTGATTAGGGTTTTAAAACTATTAAAGGCTATAATTTCAACGCATTTTTGTTTTATACCAATAGCCTTCAACACGCAGGTTTGTCGTAAAAACAATATTTATTGATCAAGGGCGTTTAATATAAATGAAAAATTCACGCCACTTGTTTATATGCTTGTCCAATACACGTACCTACTCGTAATACCATTTACAAAGTCACAACTGACTTCTATTCGGCCAAAGTCACAAATGCCTTGAGATATTTGATTAATTTTGTTTCCCGGACGAGGTAGAGCGGTGGATTCTGATCTTTACTGATCAGAATCACCAGAACGATATGATTTGATGTTCTGCTGTCATCTGAGTATTACTCGTAAAATTAATGTAATCCTCGACACAGAAGATATATAGCGAGATTTCCCATTGGTTTGTCGTCTATGATATCTAACGTAGTATTTGGTAATTCTCATAAATCCTACTAAGTTTATATAGATATATATATATATATTTCCTACATCCTTTATTCTTCCAAATATTATAAACGCGAATGTGTATAAGAATATGTGGATGTATGAAAGAACTCTTTCTCGCAAAAACCGATTTGGATGAAATTTGGTATCGACATAGCTTAGAACATGAAATATTACATAAGCTACTTTTATCATGTATAAGCGCGCATAACACCGCATTGTACAGCCGGTGTTTATATAAATCCGTGAAATACCATAATTCTTCGGGTTAGTATCCTATAATCTGTAACTCCGCTTGCTCCAATATTCCGTGTAACTGTTCTGGGGACCAACTAACCTGTGCATCACTAATCTTATCGATTCATATTATATTGACGCTTTGGACTTTTTTGGGGATTCTATAGCAAAAATTAAACTCTATAATCAAAGCTACATATACTCTCTATATCTTCTTACTTCTTTTATTTTTTCTTTACTTGTTATAATGCTTGTTAAATAATGTAATAGGTTTTAAGATTTTCTTCTTGGTTCATAATCGTTTGCATGTTATGCTTATCTTAATAGATAATGTACTTAATTATTAGTTGGTAATGAATTTTCAATGATAAGCCTAAATAAATAAATAAGCAAATAGATAATAGTGGTATTGCCCTTCGAAAGTCCTCTTTCGGAGCAATCGTAGTTTTTAGCTACAAGTATGAAACCGAAAACTTGTCAAATAAAGATACTTGCATTACTAGAAAACGAATAAATAATGTTCGCTTGATTACATGACAGCCGTTTCAAGAGCAACTGGAATTACAGTCAAATTTTAAATAACAATCAATTTGCCACTGATTTAATATCTTCATGATCTAAAACGATTCAACATAAATCACATCAAGAACAATGGCTAATAGATTCATAATGCCTTTAAACACGATATTCAATGGTGAAGCCCGCCCAACTTGCCAAATCTGTCTGAATTAGACAAAACCGTAGAGTTTATATAAAAACTAATAGATACAATGAAATGCCAGCGTGAATGCCTACCTGCCCTTGCCCAGGATTATAAGCTATTATAGTGAACTTCGCGATGTATTTAGTTTGTTAATTAATCAAAAATAACTCTGATTTATGTATATTTTATATAAGATAACATGAACAAGTTGGAAAGTAACGTTATAAATGTGGTATCCAAAATTGTAATAATTAATGGGGTCATGAAAATCTTAATTCTAAAATTGATCGCTTTGCTTTTATATTGTGTTGTATATATATTAGATGGGCCGGATGGATACATATATTTCTCAAAAATATCTGTAAATTAGTACATACTGTACAATTAAGTACTTATCGGAAATAAACGATCTCACATGCATAATGCAGGCAACATGCAAAATGTGTTCGTAAAACTAGACAAGTTGTTTTAACATGTTTTTTCTTTTAAATAAAGCTGAAAAGTATAATTGTCATTGAATTACACCACAGTTGACGCACCACGTCACAGTGATAGTGACTGTGGAGACAGATTGACTTCAACTTTTCCTTTTGTGGTTAGTTTTCTACGAAAGTTTAGCAATTGACCGAACAAGCCTTGTAAACCATACTTTGTCTATTCTACACCTTGAGTTAATAATACTACAAAAATCTAACAATATATTAAGTTTCTGACGTCATGATCACGCTGCTGACATTTTATATTTCACCATTCTATCGAGAGTGAAGCGTTGATAGTTTTATATGATCTTTGGGATAATTACAGTGTTATGCGTGGCAATTCCCTTTTAGTTTGCAATGATGCTACTCGCAAATAACTACTTTGGGACGTAAAAATTGTTTCAAAATCAGTCATGTGGAATGTTAGAAACATACAAGAGACAATGCTGGCGAGCCGAGAGAGTGGTTAATTGATCGTAACCGAGCGAGCGAAGCGTCTCTGCTTCGAGTTTTACAAAATGTTCTTTCGTCTGTCAATTACAAATACCAATAAGCTAATTAAAATTAAATTATAATAGAAATGATAAATTTAAAAATTGCCATATTTTAAGAATAACATTGTGATTTTATAATAAGCTAGACGAACAAAATAATAGGAAAACGCTTAAAATAATGTTTAATTTATAGGTAAAAAACCGATAATGCTCGCTTATTTTCGATTCCAATGATATAATGATTCGCTCGCTGAATTACTGCCCCGCGTGTACACAACAATAAAAGCTGCCTAGTGTAATTATTATCCCCACAATAACATAATAGATAGCATTAAACAGCATCTCAGTAGTTTCCTAACCTTCTTCTTAACGCAATCTTAGTTTTTATGTTATTCATTATTATATAGCACTCGCGTGTTCCCGCGCTTTATCGGTAATGTTTTAGTGAGGTAAAATTATGCATTTTATTAAATCTGGTTCACAGGTGAGGTGAGAAGTTGATGAACGATTCATTGGGAAATAGATTTTTAATTACTTAGTAGGGAAATTTCACAATTTTCGTTTTTTAGAGTTCCGGGTAGCGTGACTAAATGCACTAATGTAAGTTACGACCTTATTACTAAGACTTCGCTGTCCGTCAGTCAGTCTATCACCTAGCTGTATCTCATGAACCGTTGTAGCTAGAGAGCTGAAATTTTCACAGATGATGTAAATATTTTTCTGTTGCTCCTATGATAACAAATACTAAATAAATATAAAAAAAAAATATTTTCGTGCTCCATCATCGACCACATGGTCAATCATCATTATACTAGTAGGTGATCAAATATATACCATTCCATCCAAATCTAGTAGTTCAGGTGGACATTTTTTTAAAAGCAATAGAACTTTTTCAGTTATCACGAATTAAAAAACAAACCTGTTGAGTGTTGTTGTTGACATAGGTAATTAAAATTCAAATTCAAATTCAAATTCAAATTAACTTTATTTGCTAGGAACATGGTTATAAGCAATGTACAAGATCTTAAGGTAAGTAAGTGTGCACATGTCCTTGCCTATCAGCATGCAAAATAGAAATACTGAAATAAAATATTACAAACATTACATTACAAAACTTACTTCAAATACAAATGTGAGTAGGTACCTGATACTGGCTGGCTAGTATTCCAACAAACTAAACACTCTTGTTTGTTCCATAAATAGGATACATTGCATACTAACTTATTTCATACAATACTAAAATGCGAGTTGAATACTAATTACTAAAGGAATCGAAAAAAAAAACTTTAACTTTTACATTAAATTAAATTAGTTTCACTACATACCAAAATGTCAAAGAAATAAACAAACCTAGCAGAACATTAATATGTCATTGTCAAACGCAATGTAAGGACATCTATTCACAGCCATCTCATTATAAATATTTACATGTCAGTAATTTAATTTATTGTAGGATTGTTAAATATAATACGAGTATAATAATGAATAAATTAAAAATGTCAATTTATTTACAATAACGTCATAATAAATCAATAGAAATTCATGTCGTACACTTGTTTCTCATATCAGTAAAAAATTCAGTGACACTGTAGTACGGCTTCTCTTGCAAGAAACTTTTTAGTTTGTATTTGTATATATGAGTATACTCCAAGTCTTTTATACACGTAGGCAAACTATTATAAATTAAAGGAGCCATACATAAAACACTATCATGAAGTTGTGCTGAATTACATACAGGTAGTTTAACATTACGTTTATACCGTTCGCTTTTAACATTAGCAAAAATATTACTATTATTTCGTACAAACATTGCACACTCAAAAATGTACATAGACGGCACTGTTAAAATTTTTAAACTTTTAAAAAATGGTTTACAGCTTTCTCTAGGTCGTAAACCGCAAATAGCACGAACACATTTCTTTTGTGCTTTTAAGACAGAATCAATTCCTGTACAAAAATTGGACCAAACCCTTTCAAACAAAATAGATTTTTATTAAATCGGTCGACCCGTGTCCGAGAAAGCTTTTACAGAACACTTAAAAAATTCAGTCTAATTGATATTTCTTAAGTTAACACCGGTGGTAGTATTTTTTGTTTTTTTCATAGTTTCCCATTTTATTATCGAGATAATCCAATGAGAACTACTTTTTTGAAGTCGGTTGAAAAGTATCTTATGTCCTTTCTCGGGGTCAAATCTACCGGTGTACCAAACTTCATCCAGATCGGTTCAGTGGTTTTGGCGTGAAAGCGAATGTAACTCTGTCTGTCTGACAGAGTTACATCCGGATTTATCATATTAGTTAGGACTTTTTAAGTAAGAATTTTCAATCAATTATGTCACCTACATTGCAGTCCACCTTTACTTTACTTTACTATACGATAAAATTCAAAGTTGAAATTTATTATCGAATTGTGGTAAATAGAATCCGAGAAACTGTGATTTATTTGCAATGGATTTGTCACTTTGTTATCTAGAATGATTTTCTAGCGAATGTATCTTTAATTTATCTGTCTGCAGATGAGCAAATGATTGATGAACAAACCAAGCGACTTGTTTTGAGTCTGGTAATTTTGTCTTTCGCCTCTTAGTTTGTCTAAATGTTGATTCTTGCGTATTAGTTCTCAACCAATCTTAATAGCCTTTGTTAAGAAAGTGAGATCACAAACTTAAACAAAAAGTTACCACCATATTTATTTATTAATTCTTACGCTAAGAAAAATAACGATAGACAAATTCTTATACACATTATTTGTTTAAGTTACAATTAAACCACATACTAACCTAAGCCTAGATTGTAGTAATATTACGGAATCCTTTCGGCCGGAATATCTTAAACAAAGGAATAAAGCTCTTATTAAATGTAAAAAATAAATTAAACTTCGGCATTCTCCCTACCATGATTACTTTATCATGATTTTTGTATCCGTCCATTTTAAGAGGGAAGTACCCCATTTATAAATACAATAAATAGGTATGTGTAGTGTCTCCTCTTCATTTGGCACAGTTTTTATCTCTTTTAATTTAACATGCAATAATTCAAAACATCTTACGTATGATTTATTTATCTGTTAGGCTCTACTAGTATTAAGTTGTACATTTAGTTTTGTTAACTTCAATTGAATGTAAGTAAATGTGTACATTATTTTGTTAGCTCAGTATCACCATATCTCTGGAAATCTTTTAAGGTGGTCTGCAAGATACGGGCTTCGCACAGTTTGGGTGTCGCAGTTATGGTTTATTTAACTGTATTTAGGTATACCTCAATTAATTAAATCATTATAACCTATTGTATAACATGAACTGTGTCAGAAATAAAGGATTATCGTATCTTATGTACGCGTACATATTGTCTGTAGTATAACTTAGGTCCAGCTCGTCGGACGCTAAGCTATGCCATTACAATCATTACAGTTGCAAAACCTTGTTGTGTTATATGCAAGCATATCGCTATAACTCCGACCGAATGATGGCTTCGACCTACACGGAGCTACTAAATTCAATAAACTAGGACCCCAGACTGTTATTTCGATCGTTTAAGAATGACAAAAAAAACTTTGTTTTTCTTTTTAGACTAACACTTTTCTTTTTTATGTAGTAACAGCCTTTTTGACATAGTGCAATAGTAATTTCAAAATAATTCAAATTACAGATTTGTGTCCCGGAGACGCGTTAGGAAGAGAAACGTTATCCACCTTTCCACAAAAGATGCACATGACAAATGGCGGTGGATAAAAAATAGAAATAGAAAAATATTAATTTGAAACAGAAAGCAAACTTGATTACACAATTATTTAAAGTCGGACTAAAGTTACAAATTACTGTTTCCTGTCACAAACTGGTCACAACTCAACATAATGCTGGTGGAAACAACCAGCGTTGATCTTCCGTTGGAACTAGGTGGTGACGTCACGTCGTTTGCAATAGAGAGAACTCCCAGCCCATGTATTATACAACGACATTAAAAATCTTACTTAAACAGTGCTTAACAACTAATATTGACATTATTTTGACAAATTTTGACAGTGACATTAGATTTCTAGTGATTCGTATGGTATTTTGACCTATGTAGCATTATAATAGTTTGAACTATATTTTAAATATTTTTACAGTAAAACTGAATATAAAATCAATTAACGCTTTAATAGAGTTCGCGACCATAAGTGTAAAATTACAACTAAGTAATGTGCAACTGTCAACGTTCAAAGCCACGGGGTTTGCCAAACTATAAACAGAGACGCTGTGTTCGCTCGCTTTAACAGTCAAATACGTATTATTGATGTTTAAATTATTATTTCTACACTTACATAATCCGTGGTTGGATCTTTTTAGGCATACGAGGGGCCAAAATCGACAGGCCCTGTTCAATAGCAGAAATCGCAAAACTCAGAGTCATATAAAGCATGTATGTATGAAAAATTTTAACTATTGCAAGCTAAAGCAGGCGAGTGAAAAAATCTGAATAATATAAATTGCTATTGTGATGAATTTTGGATGACTTGGTACTGGGCTAGGTACCCGGCAATTTTGCTGCCTATCAAAATATTGCCCCTTCACTAAATACTAGATTGACCCCCCACTAAAACTGTCAATTTATTATTATTAATAATATTAGTACATAAACGGGAATTTTATTACAATATTAGCTTTTACATGCTTTTCATGCGTCATATTTCGTATTGCCTGGAAAATAGTATAGTGTATGGCACTCCGGACGTCCGGAGTCCATCCGTCGTTCCCTTCCCGATGAGAAGAAGAACAAACAAACCAACAAACATACTCTTGAAGCACGATATGTGTGGTAATCATAATCATAAAAAAATAACATGACATAAATCGTTCGATTACTAAACAATACAGATTAAAACATTGACACTTACAGAATTAAATAAGAAAACAATAGTATTTTGAATTAAGTTTTGATAAGACATCAAGTTGAGAAGGAAATGGGGTAACAACAGATAGAAGCATGTAAGGTTCACGTAACGCAGTCGATTGGAACAATGCCTGATGAGGTAATGAACCAGCGAACTTTGCAAACACAGAATATTTACTGAGATAGACAACTTGCTTGTGATAAAAAGCTCTTCGCTAGGTTTTCGTACAATTTTAACGGTTTTGTAATTTGTAACGTCTTTTATTTTGATTTAGTTAAACTTGTTTACTCGAAACACGGTCGACGGATTCAACTGCCAACCGTTAGTTGTAAAAGAAGTGTGAATCACATACATTTTAATAAAAATATTTGATATGCTCGTCAGAGTAATTTAACTATACAATACTATACATACAAAATATATGATTAGTCAATAATTATTAATCGGGGTCTATTTTAGCTAAGTTATAATTTAGAAGAAATTTTTCAATTTAAAATAAAGTTAGTCGGATGAGTACTAATAGTAGATTAGTAGCCAAGGGCTGTAAGGCATCAATTGCAAACCGAAATATTTAGGCGCACGAGCGCAGCGAGGGCACCTATAGTTCGAGGGTGCAATTGATGCTTACACCCGAGCTAACTACTCTGCTTTACATCTCGATTGTGAGGTAAGTAGAAAAAAACCGGCATTACAATAATAAAATATTTAATTGCTGCTTAAGCTTCCATTTTCATTGTATCGGGAGTGCAGCTTATATCTTCATCACTTGCAGAACTCATGTTTTTTTCCAAATTAGCACGTAATTATAAAAAAATCCCAAAAACAAACAATATTTAAAGTAAAAGTTTTCTATTCCCGCATTTTTCATTTTTTTTTTTTTAAAAACCAAATTGAGCTTCGCTGTTCGATATTTAAAATTGATCACTATTATACTCATACGAAGACAAGGTTGAATAGCGAAGCGACCTCTTTTGTCATTTGGCTGAATGCATGATGTCTATTGCCCAGTATGATGGTTAGATGTACGCGAACTTTTTGAAATTGTGAAGTTTATTTTTAAATTACATACCGCCCTATAAAATGGCTTTTCTAGCTACATTATTACCCTAGAGCGCTAATTGGTCACCTACAAGCCCCATTTGGGGGTAATAAGGACCTACTTACCGAATATGAGAGATGTAAAAATATGTAGATATAGCTCGTTCATTACAGTTTCTATTTGATTTACCTTGAGTAGAAGAAATTGTAACATATTCATTAACCTAAAGGTGCCTGGGCTATTTATACTTTATTTTTAAATAATAGCATATTATATATTTTTTTAATTATTCCAGTTCTTTAGTATTAAAATCGTATTTGTTATAGAAACGTACGAATATAGGCGCCTGCGGAATTTAAATCTTTTGTAAGTTTTTATAGTACCGACCTATTACTAATTTAACTAAATTGTCCCTTCTCTATTACATTTAACAACCAATTTACACTTCTGTCTTTATCTAATCTAACAATTTAGTATGCAATAATTGCAGATGACTAAAGAATACTCACTAAACAGTGAGAGGCCGATGTTATCTGGTTGTCTAGGAATCTCTTTCGCTTTTTATGGCGTTACGTGTTCAATTGGCAGGTGGTAAGGTCAAACTAATTATGAAAAATATATAATTATATCCTAATTATTAGTATAGGCATCATAGTGCATTCAGTGGCTTATTTTACCTTTGTTCTTTTAGATTTACCTTTAATAGTGTTCAAAAGCTTTGTTGTTAGGTTTTTGTACGGAAAGGGTAAAAATGGGACCCTATTACTAAAACTTCGTTGTCCGTTCCTGTGTTTATCCGCCTTTCTTCCGCCAGGCTGTATCTGATGAACCGTGATAGTTAGAATGGAACCCCTCGTGCGCGAGTCCGACTCGCATTTGGTGGATGTTTATTTTTACATAGTAGGTAAGTAGATAAGCTTGCTTTTAATCGTAATATAAAGTGAAAACGAGGCCTAAGATGTAGCGCGCTTGCCTAGATGAAAACCTATTCACTCGCACCTTAATAAATTCTGATTCTTATATAATAGGAATCGGGAATCTGGCAGCTAATTCCACTCTGCAGATCGCACAGTAAAAGTTAAACGCAAAACGTTTCTCTCTCTACTACATGTAACATCTAGGTACTGATAGCGTTTAGCAGTAACTTATCTTTATTAATCCGACTGTAGAATAGGATTGGGGATTGTGACATTCAAAAATATATTTATTTTTTGAACTCTCGTGATTTTTAAATATGAGACTTTTGACCTTCAAGTTTATCGAAATTTGCTTTTATTTGTTACTGGTGGACCTACAGGTTTTAAATTTTGGTTATGGACATTAATTTCTCGGGGTATTTAAGGTAGCAAAAATACTGTAAAACAATATGGTAAAGTATGCGTATTTTCGTTATGACTATTAAAAAAATGCAACCTTTACCATAATCAATAAAATAGTAAATATTAAAAACGTAGGGTTATTGTAACGCTTAAAAAAAATTAAAATATTTTGCCAGTTTTGAAACAGGCTCTTCGGCCATTCGGTCTATAATCTACTACGTCGTAGCTTTCAGCAACCCAAAAGTAATGCTATGATATAAGTAAATCAATCAGGGACGCCTTTTACTTGTCATAAATTAAATAGCTTCTCAACATGTCATGTTCTGAATATTGACCTTTCATAATATCTCATACCACCTGTTAAGTTCATGGTATAAGGTTCAGGGCCAGTCTTCTAGTCTTCTGGAATGTTCTTCATTTGTCACACTCGTGAGTTTAATAACTGACAGAATCTGCTCAATCGTAAAATAATTTGACAAGGCCGGTGACCTTTGCAGCTAAATGCTTAAGGCTCCTTTCACGAAGATTTATTTTCAGGTTTGTCTAAACATATTGTGCAAATCTATTTCGGTCATACATGATTTTATTGTGTAATTTTGTACTTTGGTTATTAGGGTTTCTAGAGTTGAGTTAAGAGTCTAAAAATATGACCCAAGATCTGGGGTCGTCCAATACAGTTTCGATTTCCCCTGCTATCGTAAAAGGCGGCAATTTTTCGGAGTAAAATTTTCAATCAATAAAAGCAATTTATGTTTTTTTTTATAAACTTATGTTACAAAACAGAATCTTATCCATGAATAGTGAAAGTAAATAATAAAAAATAATTTTACTATCTAAATCGGACAAATGTAAAAAAATATGCGTGGTCATACATAAAAACGTATAAAAAAATATAGATACGCGTCGAAATGAGTCTCCCCCGTTTTTTCGTCGGTTAAATTCAAGTATCAAATCAAAACCTCAACTTTTTTCAAAGTCACATAAAGAGCAAAGTTTTAGTCTGAGTATTACTGAGTCATCAATAGAAGCTATCTCTTTCCTAAAAAATCCAGCCGAGCCATCTGCAGCGTGGAAGCGGCAAACTGACAAAACGAAACCAACTTTGCTTGCTGTTGTTTTCACGTGCCTAGCTAACTCTACTCGATAGCCCGGCTGGTCTCACCAATGATTAATTAAGGATCGAAAAACCAACACAAGGAGCTTTTGTATAACACATTTTCATATTTTTTGAATACTTATTCAGATTTAAGGTCCTATTAAACTAACAAGGCGTCTCATTAGGCCCAGACTGACTGAATTATCGACTAAACGAACCGTGAAGTACATGATTACTCTGTCACGTTTACTCACAATATTGTAATGAAACGTTTGATTGACATATTTACCATAAAATAATCAATTTAAATACTCACACAAGAGGTTGAGGTTTATAATGGATAGGTAAGTGGAGAATTCACAAATTCATTACGTAATTTTCTAATGGGATTTTCGGGGTAGGGCATGCAGTCTAAGCTTTCAATCAATCCCATATTTTTGGCAAACATTCAATTTTATGGGAGACTATCTTTTGCCTGCGGCTCCGACCGTGTTAGTTTTGTGTCCCGGGAAAAAGAAGTCAATACATTTGAACTATCTCGGTGCAAATCAGTTCAGTCCGTCATCGGTAAGTGACGAGAAGACGAACAAACAAATTAACAAACATACTTTCGCATTTATAATAGGTGTGGACTTTATCAGAATAAAATTATTTAATCCTGCCTTTGCTAGTTATGGATGGCATAATCTAATATTTTTATTTTTGTACCATAAAAAATATTAAGTACTTGAGATTTTGGTAGGTATTTGAGAAAAGTATTCGATAGTCAAGTAATTTTACTTTGCCATTCAAGTTAATTCTGCTAGCATGCTCAGAACGTTGCGCTCTCGTCGTGGTAAACAACATTTTGACTGTCTCTAGATCTTTAGTTGAACAGGAATCAAAATACTCCTTTTGGTTACAGTTAATTTTTTATTGTTCGTAATGAAGGCACTTGACCGGTGATTTTTCTAATTCAGCATCTCGTCAAAGAATGAGCAAAATCTTGTTAAGTTCTTTAATAATGGCTCGTGTTTAAACACCACCAAAAAGTCCTGTTTTTCTTGTAAAAAAAATCTTAACGGATACCAAAATGGATATATGGTCACCAAAAAAAAAACTTGTTGCCGAAAGTATTCAGAATATCATATGAAATAAACTGAACCTACTGCGGACCTTGTTGCCAAAAGTATTCGTATTGTCATAAAAAATGACCTGAACCTAATACGGACCTTGTTGCCGAAAGTATTCGGAATGTCATAATTTCGGTGACCGTTAATTTATTTAGGAGTCAAAATATGTTTTGGTGACTGGTTAAATTATATCCCTTAATAATAACCCTGTTTACATAAATTAGCATGACGACAAGCAAGAGGCATAGTTAGACAGAATATTCGAAGTTTCACATGATCCAAGAACGTTGTAATGGTCAGTATCATTCAAGGGCCACAAGTAGACCAATTTACGTTAGGTATCATCATAAACTGGAATTACAACACTAAAATTCTAGACTTCGAACTACGAGTAATGGAAGTCAAAACTCACTAAGCTGTAATAAAATCAGAAGTTTACGACTAAGATATAATTATATCTAGAACTTGCAGTGTTTAGTTTTACTGTCAATTGAAGTTTTCGAAAGGAAGGCTGAAGAAGAAACACTTTAAAATAGACTTTAAAAAAAGGAGTTACAAATTTCATCTGATTTTTTAAAATATTACCCGATAGATTTTATAAAAATTGTTCAAAATTGTATCATTTTAGTTGGTCCCATACAATTTTTTTCAGACTCTGTCTAGTAGTTTGGTTTCTGAAACAAAATAACTGGAATAATTTGAAGTAGGTCCTTTTTTGATATGATAGGGATAGAGATAGAATAGAAAATATAAAGAGACAAGACGCAGAAGGCATGAACTAAAGCCTATACCGAAGAAGTAATTTAAAAAATCATCATTTTGCAAAATATTTAGTGTGTATACGATTAAAATTATATAGCGTAGGTTAATTTCAGATGTAGATTTTTTAATAAATAATGCCTAATGCCAAAGTCATTATCAGTCTGCTATTGGGATATTTAGGATCGTTTAGTACGAGTAGATATAAAAACTATATTTTGTATTTTCGATAAGATAAGACAACTCTTTATTTTAAAACCAGCAACAATACACAAAACACGAAAAAGATAAGCTTATACACATATTTCAGCTAATGGCGGCCTTGTCGCTGAAAGCGAAAAACACTGAGAGCGATCTCTTCCAGGCAACCATGCACGTGAATGATAAATTTTAATTATTTTATGAGTAATTTAATTATTTTATAAGTATTTTATGAGTTTTATTTTTTAAGCACAAATATGAATTAGCTACATGTCAAGAAAGACTATCTGCCCAGATACGGACGGCTTTGCCTAGTTTGGTGACCCTGGATACATTACATGCTTAATAATGAATAAATCATTTTGAATTTGTTTTTTCTAATATTTTGCAACTATAAAACTGCAGTAATTTTGACCCTATTTCATAGTTACTCATAGCGTGTAGCATACCCATTATTTTAACGCCAATTTTGGAAGAACATCAAACCTTTGAGTAGAAAATCTTACAGACTAACTGTTTTAGAGGAAAAAAGAATTGATCACATCTTGTTACTATAACTAATTCGATGGAAGCATAGGTTATATAAAATTTGTTTTTTAAGGAAAATACGCTACCGTTTGGCCCAAACTTATACGATGTGAAGTGGCGATGCAGCCTATTATAAAACGCGCTTGCCTAGAAGAAACCAATTCAGTTGTGACTTGAATAGAATCAAATTATAGCTATCAGGAAAAAGAGAAGTTGGCAGCGAATTTCCATAATCTAGTAGTTCGCTCATTTAAAGCCGACGCAAAACGTTTTTACTGTGTGTCGGTGCCGTCTGGCTGTATTTCTACTTGTCCGAGGCATAAGGAGTACACATGTCTATAATTCTATCCCACGGACACATATTACCGACGCTAAACTAGTAGAATGGCATGGGTTGAACCCCACAGACGTAATACCTTTTTTATTTTTATTATTTCTCGGTTATGAATGTTAAACTATGTTTTTCAAGAACACGAGGAATCAAAGTGCATGGTTGGTTGCAATCTATATGCATGTCGAGATCTTGGAGCCCTTTTTACATGCACAGGGACAAGTCACGTGAGTAGTTTTAAAATTTGAAGGAATTTTGTTTAGAGATAGTACAATCTGGAAGTTTCTTACTCATCCTATGAAGTTTCATACTATCTCTTGTTTTTCTTAAGTCATCCTTCTCACATAATCCAACTACGTTCCAAACTCTTTTGCGATTGGAAATTTGCACCAGATTCTGAATTTGCCAGTTTTTTATGTATCAGACTCCTAGATTGATTTGTTTTTTTTTTTTGCTTGTTAATAGTTATTTGTTATACAAGAGTGCAAAGTTGCTTTTTAACCGCGTGCTCACTTTTGATGTCCGAGTAAGCGAAGGATTCCAAAATCACGAGCGCAGCGAGTGATTCAAAAATTAGAATCCTGAGCGTTAGCGAGGAAATTAAAAGAGCACAAGGCGAAAAATCTTTGCACTCGAGTGCAACACGTAACTTTTCATCCCAACCTCAGCAAGGAAATGATTACATAAGAAAAATAAAAAAAAAATGAATTGAATCCAACTAAAATGAGTGCATTTAGTTTTTTCACTTATTTTTAACATAAAATTTTAACAATTGGACGTGAAAAAATAATGACGAGCGCAAAACAAATAAAAAAAAGTATAACAAAAAGGTTCCGTGCCTGAGTTTTAACAAAACAAAAAGGTTGTATGATGGATTCGGCACCATAGAGTAAGTAAATTGGTAGAATGAGGTTTTTAATTCACAAACTTAGTGCACACGATATTCTAAATTCAAATTTACTTTATCCTCTAGCGGATAAAAACGACTTTTGCACTCGGATATCGAATAGCAAAAATACTCTTTCCAAGATGGTGGGATGAAAAGTAGGTATATTGTCCTGTTGGAGTCCCTAATTTATCCATTAGTTTCGTTGATACATTAAAAGAAGTAACTAAATTTTACGAGGTTTTTGAAAGTACTTTAATAAGTATTTTAAGAAAGAATAAATAAGTTAATAGATGTTTTAAAGTACTTTTAAAAAGAAGTAAATTTCATTATTATTCAGGGATACTCAACTCTCTATAACTGCCTACTCATCAACAAGCTCCTCAAGATTGTTATTTATCGATCCACAAGCGTGACCTCAGCAAGAGTAATTACTAAAAAACAACCTACCTAGAGGCGGCTTATGAATTGAAATTGCTCTATATTGACCTCTTAAGACGCTCTACGTCAATCAGTAAATACCTCTGGGCTGCTGCTGTAGACACTATAATTGGACTGTACATCTTTACAAGCATAAAGTGCATATACATGAGAGGTTGAGACGCACTTTGATCATATTGCTTGAAGACTTACCCATAGAAAAAATAAAAAAAATATTTATTGATTTTTTTAACCAGTACCAGCCAGGTATTTGACCACTAGCTTGCACCACCTTTATAGGGGAGACCAAAGCTCAGCAGTGGGACGTTATGGGTTGATAACTTGATACGCATGCATGAAAGTAAAATATTATTCATGGTGTACAAAAAGTAGGCAGGTACAAGTAATTTTGTGAATAATTAAAGTTTGTGTTGGATGTTCTTTCAAATAATTTCTTATTTTAGTTACACTGTTATAGTTCATCTCTCATCAACTACATCGAACAAGTAATACTTTTAAATAAGAGATAAAACGACGTTAATTTTACAGGCAAGCATTTTTACTCGACAGCCCAAAAGAAGGGTAATTTTTTTTCGAATGAAAGAAAGAAAGAAAGAGTTTATTACGAGTAACAAAACACTAGAACAATACATAACGACATTAACACATAACATAAGGGAAGCAGTGCTTTACTGTCGTTATAGTGACGAGCGCGTCTAAAAAGCTCAACAGATCAACCGAAGCCACAGAATTTACAACATTTCAAATAAGATGGTATATACAAGATATTTAGTGTTTTTCCGCCTCGTCTTGATGTCAGCGTGAGAAATCGAAAAATATTTTTGATTTTATGGTGTGGTTCCTCCTCACCACCGCCACACCTCACCTTATTGTTTCTCTTTCTCTCAGTATCCGACTTCCTCGACACGTGTTTCGACACGACTTTCGAGCGAGCGCTTGAAGAGTCAACATCTCCTGAGGATGTCTTGTGCTATCAACATTTCAAATGTTTGACCCCCATTTTTAATACGCTAATGGAAGACAGGGTTGCTCGGTAGCAACCCTGTCTTCCATTAGCGTATTAACAGTCGGTACTGTTTCACTCCTTAATATACATTGGTCTCAAGTTTTTGCAGTCGGGTTTTTGTAAAGTTACTTCTTACCTCTACTTGTTATATAATTAGTTTTTTTTAATGCGCTTGACCGCAACTCGTCTGATGTAAAGCGACCGTGAGATTCAGCCAAGGATGTGGCACAATTGCCTAGACGAAAATGTTCACTCGCGATTTGAAAACATTACATATAGCTATGGGGAAACAGAGAAAGCGGTAGTGAATTCTACTACCAGGTAGTTCACAAAATAAAAGTAGATGCAAAGGTTTTAGAGCGAGCCCGTGGAATATCTTACATGTGCCGATGACGTCTTGCAGTATCTCTACTAGACGAATTGCAGAAACTGGATGAGATAATTAAATTATGTAATTCCAAGGTACTTTTCCAAAGATTTTTCTTATTCTTACTTTTTCTTTCTATAGGTCTCATATAAATGATATCAAAATTAGTCTACATACTAGTGGGCCGACCGAAAAGGCTTTTTGGCACTACAGATTTTTTTTTTCAAACCGCTCCAAAAGAAAGGATAAACTGTTTATCCTTTCTTTTCTGACAACTGAATTTAGAATGTCCTTGTATTCTCCTCTTCTCCTTTCTCTTTTGCTATCCTCTCCTTTTTCCTTCATTTTGGAATCGGTGAAAAACGATTAAACTACGTTGGTTTACAAGTAAAATATATTTTGCATACGTAAAAACACTACATGCAGTGATTCCAATATAACAAGATTTTTTGTACTTTATCGTGGTCAATACTTTGTGCACTTAGTATAAAGCTGTTCATTAAATAGTTTAGCGTATTGCAATTAGTTCATTCAATTCAATATTTTTAAATGCTAATAAGATAATATTTATAATAGTCTTCATTGAGCTCGTTATTGACTGTTATTTCCGGGATACCATTAACAATTAATATATATTTAAGGCAATATTATAATAACAAGACGCTGTTTTTTATATGTTGATGTAATTGCTCATTAAAACAAATAACGATAATAGATTCACAGTTTATTTGTAAACAATTTTTTTTTAAAGTAAAAGGGTGGCAGGTGGCTTTATTAATATTAACGAAATGACTAACTACAACAGCAAATAATTATAGCAGAAAGATTACCTATAGACCATTTAAGATCTACAGATAATCCAAATGCTCCAACCCACCACCAGAGGGCAGCGTTCCGAGCATGCTAGCCGCATTACCACGCTGAATGGCAATGCTTATACGTTGGGCCATATAAAAATCGACATTCTGGTCACGCGTCAAATCGATCAAACACTCCGATAATTTTTAGAAAATAAGACGAGCTCCCGGTCCCCACGGCAAATATTTAAAGTGGAGTAAAACCGATTCACAATAAGACTGTACCTATTTTATAAAAGAAGGAGAAAATAATATCCAGCAGAGTATACAATACAATATTTTTTATTGTGGCCAAGTATAAGTTACAAGTATAACTCAAAAAGAAATGACATGGCACAAAAGGTGGTATTATCGCTAAAAAGCAGGTATGGATCAGGAGTATAGGTATGCATCAGGTTGTTATTTACCTGGGTGAATAAAGTGGAAATTAGAGTGTTCAAGATTATATTTGAACTTAATGCGCCTGGACGTTATCACCCAAGTGAGGGACAGAAAGGAATAAATCAGTTAATTGTGGTGACAAAATTGGCGTAATTTGTACTACTAAGAATTAAATTACCCAGGTGAATATTGAATTAGAAAAACTAAATACTGTTTTATATATGGCGATTTATTTAAAAAAAAAATGTACTTTTTATATAGGATTATATTGTAAATAATATTATAGACCAGAATAGAAGGGAAATTTAAAAAAAAAATACGGAAAAAAAAAACAACAACGTAAGATCTTGAATTAAAAACTTCCTTCAATTATCAAAAATCTGATATTGGAATGATCATCATTAAATTCAGCAATAAAATCATCATCAACACCATAATTACTACTACTACCAAACTCACCTACCTACACCAGCTGACTAACAAATAATAATAACTTTATAATTCACACATCTCATCACCTTATTGCAAACATAAAATATGTCTCAATACATATATCGAAGAAGTAATTAAGGCTCAAAGAGTAATTGCAAGTAATAATTACAAGTTAATTGCAGTTTAAAATCCTCCTAGCATTATTGGTACATTCCAATCTGGTTTAGGTATAGCAATTAGTATTGTGTTTTAGTACTAAAGGTCGGTAGAGCGGTTTGATAATAAAAACCATAAAAATGTTTCATCACACGTTATAGATTGCCAACTAATTACCCAGTCTAGTATGTCTATAAAATAATGCGTATTAAGTTTCGAGCGTTTGGCTTGCGTTTCCTGATGTAAAGTTAAAATGTGCCTTAAGATTAAGCGCGCTAGCCTAAAAGAGAAATCGTGGAATGTACAAAAATAGAAAAAAAGCCGACGAATTAAGAACCTTTTTGAAATCTGTAAAAAAATAACTAGCTGTTCTGCGAACTGTCACTCTCGCGACCAGTATAGTTTTACCACAAAAAGTAAAAAAAAATACTTTTATATTCACCAAAATAATTTTTGACAACGCGTTTCACAAAAATAAAAAAATCGTGGAATCCATATACCAAGTTTCGTCAAGATTGGTTGGAAACTACAACCTGTACGCGAGTAGGTACGTAATTTCTTACGGACAATCATCCACACATACAAACTGACAGACGAAAGAACACGACTCTTCGCTCGCTTCGCTCAAAGGTCATTAAATGTAATCGCTCGCTTCGCTCACTCGATTAATAAGTTATTCTACACTTAGCTTTTACTACAAACTACAATCCAAATAGCCTTGGAAAATACAGTCGCTCTGTCCGTTGCCGGAACACGTCAGGTTTGATGATGCGCTCACGCACCAACAAGGATCTTGTGTTTAAACAACACCTGTCATCTCTACCTATTTAGTTTTATTTTCTAGTGGTATATAGTTTTAATAAGGTTACTTATTGATTAAGCAAATTAAGCATCTCCGCTTCAGGTCATAAATCTGATAAGTGATCTAAACTAAAAAGACATGAGCTACTATAGGAATCCAAAGCATGGTGGGAGGGCGTCTCCTGTCGCTCGCCTGGCTAGCTACTCTCAAGTTGTAAAATCTAACCTAACCTAACCTAACGGTGTATTCCGACAGCTTTTCTTAAGAGTCAGGGTATTCCAGACTAGGCATGCTCCATCTAGGGCTACAGTATCGCTGACTTCCATGGTCGTGCAAACTTGTGGTCTAATGCATAGCTGTGTAGGATAAAATAAAGTAAAAATCAATATTACAAAAACAAAACAAGTACTTGTGTCAGAGTTTTGTTTCTGTTATGTATATGAAACGAAAAAACTAAAAAAAACTAACCTAACCCACGAGTAGGCTCGGTTGTAAATGGAATTACAGAATCATCATCCAGGACCAGCCTAAATATTGCTGTAAGTGATGGTGATTGGTGATGAGTAAGAATTAACCCAGTTAACTATGCTAAAGTGATAAAATAGGCATGTGAACTTTTGAACTATACTTAACGTAAGAACTTCGTTAAGTATAGTGCAAAATTTCACAGTCTAATTAATAAACGCATTCTAACTTGAGCATCTTTTGTCTCGTTTCATCGGATAGAGATCGTCATGCGCGGAAACAAGTAATAAGACGCTCAACATTTATCTTTTATTTAAGCCATAGTTAATCTCTGTTGTACTAATTTTCTTGCAATCATTTTATATACCCTTTCAAAAATATCTGTAAGATTCCAAGGATTTGCTATAAATTTTTATTGCTAAACGTGCAGAACACTGTTTTATGTAAAAGGATACATGATTTAGGTACGTTAATTTGATTTCAAGAATACAATCTAGATAAATAGTGCAACGCAGCTAATGTATATTTGTAAAATTTAATACGTCTGCGTGAAATTTTTACGAAAAAATGTATTTCAATAATTTTGCTTTCAACGCTGTTTTACTATCACCTAGTTATCGATATCATTTTATTCTTGCCTTATTTTTGAAACTTTCTATGACTAATATAGGAATGCTTTTTTATATATCGATCGTAAGTGACGTCATTACAAGCAAGCGAGTGATGAATTCATTCGAACGTTCCAAAATGAGCCCCCTGGTATGTTTTGATTTATTTTTTTAATATCATTACAATTATATCGCTACCTTATATTTCATTTGAAGATCGCCTTGGCCTAGATCTTAACTTACTCGCTTCAAGAGTCAGTGGTTCCGGGTTCGATACCAAGCCAGGACAGGTATACTCAAATGATGACGTTGAATAGATTTCGACATGCTATGCGGATATTTGTGAACGGTGCACGGTTATCCTTCACAGTAGAAATTCAAGTGGATAGCTATTAGTATGAAATGTTATTTATTAGTAATAATTTTTAGCATTGAATTTAAATGATTCCGCTGCACGAATTTTCTGAACTAATGTAAGAAATAATGCATATAAAAGTTAGTAATACCTAAATAATTACACAGACTTATTGTTTTTAAACAACAAAATGAAGTTATTGACCTTTGTGCTTGTAATTATCCAAGATAGTTGAGACTATAAGATTACCTATAAAAATAGCCATTAGACTAAAAAAATACATTATGATAGATACAAAACTTAGAGTCATTGTTTGATAGCAAAATTTATTTGAAATCGTAACACAGAAACAATATAAAGCTGATATGTAATTTACTTACTCGTATTAAGTACACATTACAGCAGTAATTTGTTAATTAAACTTTTAATTATTATTACTCTACAAAACTGTCAACCTGAATTCATGTTACTTAGTTTTCGACTTGAGTTAGTAAATTTTTGATCTGAGATATTTATTTTTCCCATGGTCTAATGTTACCAATAAAATACGATATCAGCTAAGTGATTTATAAAGCAAGGTATACAAAATAAAATTAAGAAATATGTAACTAAGCGTTCATAATTTACAATTTTGTGATTGGATTAAATGGAAAAAGTATATTAGGTAATTTTCCCTTAACAAAATATTCACCTTTGGCGTAACTTGGTGATTTGTCACATTTCATGACTCAGAAACTATGAAAGCTACTAAAATGAAAGTTAGATGGTTAGAAAGAGCTGGTAAAACGCTGATTCCCATTATGAAATATAAAATAAATCACTAACTCGAGTTAATGACTTTTCGACTCTACGTGGATGATAATATTAGTGTCATGTGCGGGAATATGAGTATGTCTAGCATACCTACAAGGCACTTCAGTATTTACACAATAGCTGCCCGGTTGATTTAATCTTCTGTTATAACTAATATTTACTAACGATTGAACTGTGGACTACTGATGAAATGATACAGGATTGTAGTCTGCCCTAGTGACCAAAGCAATGGAGCAAACTAAACACTAGGAACAACGCAGAGCCCAAATCACTGAACCTAGACACATGAAATTTGGACGCTGTACATTATAAAATGTAGGAGTGTACTAAGAAAACATTTTTGGAAAATTCAACCCCAAATTGAAATCAAAAGAAGGTTCAAAGTTTGAAACTTCTTTATATTCCATACTAACTGTGTGCCGCGGTTTCACCCGCGTAGTTCTACTAAAACTAAATCAAACTAAAACTAATATTGAACTACTTTTTTTGAAGTCGGTATAAAAGTATCCTATGTCTGTTTCCAGGTCCTAAGCAACGTCCTCACCAATTTTCAGCCAAATCAGTTCAGCCGTTCTTGAGTTATAAATTGTGTAACTAACACGACTTCTATATATATAATAATATATAATAGATCACGAGAACAAATCTGCGGTAATACCCTAGTAATTCTAGTAAAATATTAAATATTCTCGAGGCTATCTAGACTACTAATAAAGTCAATTTCGAGCTTAAACCTATAATTATTCGGAGTGCACGTTATGGTATCAGTATCGATTAATTGGAATCATAAAACGATGTTTGAAACGAGTGGTGCGTACTTGTGTCTTCTCGGTAATGTTGCTATGTAAATGTTACACTTTATATAAACTAGTCGTTCGGCGAACTGTTGAACGTGACCACGATAATTTTGCAACATTAATAACAGGTGACCTATCTGATTATTAAAATATTTTGCTTAGTTAACCTTGTGTTCGGCATGACTCTTACATTATACATACCTTTTTAAGAAAAATTATACCCCAATCAAAAATTTCTGATGCCTATCTGAAAAGTCATTGTAGTTAAAATAATTTGCTTTTAACAGGATTTCGATTAACATAAAGCGACGATGCAGCTTAACCGATTCACTCGTAACTTTAAAATACCTGCATCACCAGACTCAAAAAAAAGAAGCTGGAAGGAAAAATAGCCGATACCTAAGAAAAAGGAGCCGGCACCAGTGGGCACAATAAAATTTGACGCAAAGCGTTTTGTACGAGTCCGTGGAACCTATCATGTACCGATTTTAAACTATCGGGCATAATATTGGGTTATTAATAAATATATAATTGATACCTAACTAATGATAGTAGATACATCTATTTTGCTTGAATAATAGTGCTTAACACAAAAATAACTAGATGTATAGTGCTATCTTATTAGTTAACATTTACCCATTATGTTTCAAAATTGATTTCAGCGAGGTAACGCTAGACTCGATTAATCAGACAAGTGGTTAAAAGCGAGTTCGAAAAATACGACTGTTAAATCGTTAAACCTGCGTATGATCCTTAATTACTTCTTTTTTAACTTTCATGTACCTACCCAGTGTTACTCTCACAACTTAGACGAATCTATTAACACCACTCACATAAAATACGACAAGAGATACATACATACACTCGATAAATATAACCCTCCTGCTTTCGCATTCGTGTAAAAACTACACCAGTGTAACTCTTTCCTCGGCGATCGATATACTTTTATAAATTGGGATCATATTTCATTGTAAATAAAATTATTTTGCATCAACAAAATAAATATTGTATTTTGCACAACCTGTCGTGTAATATCGGTATAATATAATATAATACAAGCTTTGATAATTTATGTCTAGATAGAGCGATGCACTTCAATGAAATTGAAACAAACATGCCAACTTTACTAGAGTTTGATAAACAAAAATAACAATTTTAAATAATAAATGTGTAGTAACACCAAAACTATTAGGAGAAAAATCGAATAACTTTTATTTATAATTGGTGCTTAATTGACAACAAAGTTATAAGACATGATAAAGTTTTTACTAAAACTTACACGATACAAAGTTATAATCTATATGTACAAAAATAATACCCAATAATTAAAACTAACTTAAATCTAAACCGTTGCCAGTTGGTAGAGTAGGTACACAAAATGCTGGCCCCGTTGCCTCGTTGAATGGTAATACTAATCCGCTGACCCAAAGGTATTGTGCGCGGAAACTACGTACCCATAACGTAGTCACTTTGGTTAGCGTAGTGTGCGTGTCTAAATCTAAATCTACAATATTGTATTATTGTGCTGACAAAAAATAATTTTTGTATTGTATTGTACTAGACACCGCGGTTATGTAATGAAGAAAATAATTTGTATATAAGATACAAAAAATAAGTGGCGCAAAAAAAGACATTACAGGTGAAAAATTCTTTATATTTTTCTATGCGTTTGAATCTTTTATTGTCTATCTAGACATGTATAGTCAAAGAATCCAAGTTGGCTCATAATTGCTATGTATAAGACCTACATACGTCTATAAATGATGGATTCCTTACAGATCGGCTAGGTTATTCACTGTTATGAAATTAGTTGATGTAATAACGCTGATATACAGGGTTATAGTAAACAGTGTGATATGCCACAAGGAGGTCACGATACTCATCAATATAAACCAATTTTACTACAGAGTCAACCTAAAAATCAACAAGTGATCACAAGCAAATAAAAAAAGCGGCTGATAAGTCTTTAAACCTGTGTATCATCCATAACTTTTTTATAATTTTGATGTACCTAATGTCACTCTCACGCATAAGACAAATCTATTGACACCACTCACTTATTAATACGACAAGCCGTTTAGGCTCTAGTGCGTGCCAAAGAAATATGCATACGTACATACTAAAACTAACTAACTCGAAAAACATAACCCTCCTTCTTTCGCAGTCGGGTAATAAGAAAGAAAAATAATAGATTAAAAACGACAAAAGTACAGAATACCAGGCAAGCTGTTTAATTTTTTTCAAGTCTTATTATGATTGATTGATTTCTTTTTTTCACATTAGACAATTTTTTTTATTAATCATCAAAAAACGAAAGAAGTTCTGAATTCGTCGATATCGTATTTTTTACAAAGTGATTCTAAATAAATTTAACCAAAATTGGTTTTATAGTTTGGTGAGTAATATTAATATATTTTACAGTATTTTAGTCATTTTAGTGCCGCTATAAAAGATGACCCTAATAAAAGAGCTTATCTCTAGTTAATACAACCCTAACTAATTCCATGTATGTAAGCTGAAAATAAAAAAGACTCAATTATCTAGTTTACTGTAAAAAAAGCTCCAATGTCGTATCCCCTCATTAGGAAGCACATAGTCGTAGCTCGTCTGAATCAAATGAAATCAGATCGAACACGAGGCTGTCTGTCTGATGAGTTTAAGGTGACCACCACTTAGGAGCTAATGGAGACATATGTACAAAAATATTAGTTAAAATATTAACTTTTACCCGTTGCTTCGCCGGCATTATGATATTTCACCAGAAAACAAGTGCTTATAAGCGAGTTAGAAAAAATCCGACCGCTAAATCGTTAAACTTGTGTATCTTTTTTTTTAATTTTGATTTATCCAGTGTACCTTTCAAGACTAAGACGAATCTTTTGACACCACTCACATTAAAATACGACAAGCCTTTTAGGCTGGGCGTGCCAAAGAAATATAAATATATACATAATTACATACACTCGAAAAACGTAACCCTCGTTCTTTCGCACTCGAGTAAAATTATTTGTAAAAAATACGAATCAAATCAAACTATATGTATCTATGCAAATAATCAAGTCGATCTGTAACTTAATATTGGTTGTAGAGGAGAAAAGAACGCACAAACCAAGCAATACAATTTGGTATTTATAGTATGGGTGGAGATAAACAATCAAAGAAGTTTCAATTTTTTTTAACCTTGGATTAAAATGGAGTAGGTATTGTGTTGCAATATGTAAGCCCGCTCTTTCTTTTATAATAGTATTTAATAAGTTGATGTAATAACATAGAATAGAGTTATATTAAATTTTTATCAACTTTACAGAGATCAAACTTTAATAACTTCAAAATTTTAATAATATTGCTCAAGAAGGGTTCCAATTAAAATGACCTTGTAAGGTCTGCTATAGGAAAGGTCATGTTATTTATTTATTATAATTATTTATTGTCAATTTATAATAAGATATAAGTTATTGATTCTTTTAAACATGACAGTCCCGCATAGGTAGTCATATGACATTCTTCATTCAGGTGCTCTTGTTGAAAACATGGGTTTTGTTTCTATACTGGATTTATAAAACGGTTTCATTGGGTTAACCTGGCATAATTTAGCAAAAGGCAGAAAAGGATAACTTCTTTTTGTATTGGAGGCCAAGGCAGAGTTGAGTCGTTACGCCCTCTAAATAAGCTGAAAAAATAAGTTAAATAAAATTAATTATCCTATTTTGTAACAGGTTTGATGGTTAGCCTACATATGACCCGATGCCGCCGCAATGAGATCATGCATATGAAATTAAGGTGGCATCAGTTAACCGACTTTTTCAAAGGTAAGGTCAAGTAAACCTAACTAATGATGCGGTTGCACTTTGCACTAATTAGGAACCAGTATGAGGTATATTTTTTGTGATTAGCTTTACTCGTAGATCCTAAATATTTTTTTGGCGTGATACGAGTGCTTGTTTAATTATGAAACGAGCTCAAGAAGGTATCTAATACGTCGCGATCTTTTTCTTTTCTGTTTTTTTACGAAATAGTTTTTCTGGAATTTTATGTTGGTCATAAATAACTTTTATTGGAATCAGTCAAATTAGTGTGATTTCTACATAAAATAACCGTAAAGGGAATCCTGTAGAATTATTAATTAAGTGAGTTGTAATTTTGTTTTTTTTTAGTTTTATGTTTTGTTCTAAAATCAATATACATTTCATAATGGAGACTTGGAATTAGTTTTTGATTAGAATAATTATAATAACTTAGTATTTATTAATAATCATATAAACATAATATATTATTTGAATAGTTTCAGAATTGCGTCGTCATTACGTTTAATACTATCTCTGATCTATTCTTTATGAAAACGAGCATTATGACGCAATGCAATTGTGATTCTGGCACAATACTAGTAATAGTCTTGGGGCCTAGGTCCTATGTCTAGTAAACTGAGATATACTTAGCTAAAGAATGATCACAATATGACAGGCATCCTCCTTTCTAAGAACATTATTAAATTTATGAGCTAAGTATAGCTAACGTATATAAGGTTTTTACTGACAGGGATGTGATGGAAACTGTGAGAAAAATAAGACGAATATGTTAAATCTCCTTCACATATATAAAAATCAATTGCTGTTTGTTTGTATCGCAAAAACTCGAGATATACAGGGCCGATTTAGCTGATTTTGGTTTAGAAATGATTGTGTAATTTCAGGGAAGGTTAAAACATATCTTGTTATATATAAAAAGCAATTGCTGTTCGTTTATCTTTCAAAAACTCGAGAAAGGCTGTGCTGATTTAGCTGATTTTGGTTTCGAAATGATTCTGAAAGTTCAAAGAAAGTTTAAACACATATAACCATTAGGCGGTACGAAGTTCGCCGGGTCAGCTAGTAAGTTCATAAATTTTTTTTCAAGGTATCAACATTTTAAGAGAAAGCTCCAAGAAATAATATTTTGTAAACTTATAATTTATGTAGATACGCAGGCTAAAACAATAATTCTCTGGTCAATGTTTATCTGACCCAATGTAGCGAAGTATTGCCATTCAGCGTGGTAATGACACCAAAACACTGGGCACGCTGCCCTCTGGCGGTGGGTTGGAGCATTTGGATTATCTGTAGTAGTTTCCTATTTTCTTGCTGTTATAGTAATTCACTTCATTTTTGTTCTTGCATTTTCTTATCCGTGATGAAAAAGATTCTAAATTATTGCATTGTCGTCGGTCTATTTTGTTTATTTTCATAAATAGCGTTTTGACCGAGCAAAAACCTTAGTAAGTATTGATCCTTCGAATCTTTTGCAATGTGATGAATCCTAATATAAGCTACACGTTTTCAAAGCACGTTCTACACCGGAATGTTAATATTGCTGTACTCATAAATATTGCACATTTGCTTTTTGTAATCGATTTCCAGTTTCAAGAGTACTACGATTATTTTTTTAACTACAACGTGTAACAGAAAGGCTCGACAATACTTAAGGGTGTAGTCTACCTATCAAAGTGAACCCATTGAAGAACAATATTTTGCAAAATTAAAAAAAATATTGCATCCTCCATACAACTTGGCAGATCACGTGACCAATTGTTGTATGGAGAACCAACTTTTTTGAAATTTTGACATAATTTGTTTTTCAATTTGTCCAATTTGATGGGTAGAATAACACCGTTGAGTATTGTCACACCTTATTGTTACACTTTGTTTAATACTTACCCGTCTTAACTGACTAAAAAAAAAAAAACAATTTTAAATTTATGGAAATACACACGAATCTTTTTTGTTCATAAAAATGTTGAGAATGATTAAGTTAAATATTTTTTTAAATATGTTCTCCAATGACCAAATAACGTCTAAACCGTTATGGAAAGTTTGTTTTGTTAATGATTTTGGTTTAATATAAATGATATCAAAAGTGGTTCAATTTTATTTCGAGGTAGTTCAATGTTGTCAATGAAAAATAACTAACACATAGGCACCTGTACCAGTAAAGTTAACCGTCACTTCTTAAAACTTGTTAATTTTATAATTATATCATATAACTGTCAAAAAAATGTCAAATAAACATCGTCCCATCCCCGGGATATCTTATAAAGTATTTTAAGTCTACGAAACCGCTAAGTAACCAGAATTAGAAACTTAAAATAAATTCATCTTCGAACGATACCAGTTACGACTTTATATGCCAAAATCTTTTTTAAAAGTTTGATAGTCATCGATTAACTTAACTAACCATTATTCATTTTAATGATAAAACCATTTTGCGCAAAGTTTAGGAGTAAGGTAATACCTATCTGAACAGTTCTCAGACTTTAGACATTATTTTAGCAGTTTGCTTTAGGGGCCTAATAATAGTTGGTGCACGCCTTAGCGATGACTTTACGAATATATCACTGCCCGAGGCTTCTGAGGGTGAGACTTCACTAGTAGATGAGATCAGCTAGTAGTAAGATAGAAAACTCTTTATTGTGTGCACACATATTACAAAATAAACTTAACATACATACATTGTGACAGAAGTGAGCCAAGTAAATAAATATAAATTTAACATTTTTACTAGACGTTATACTACTTTAGACGAAAGAAATGAAATACAGTTAGAAGAATCAAGACATTTTTTAACCTCTGACGCAAAAACGACGTTGTGTTAGTTGAGAGTATGTTAGACGAACATTGGTACAAGATGGCCGCCGCCACAAGATGGCGGATTACATATTTTATAGCAACTCGGGCTTGGCCGAAGCTTTTATTTAATACTAGCTGTGCCCCGCGGTTTCACCCGCGTAGTTCTCCATTGGATTGTCGAGATAATGGGGGAACTACTTTTTTGAAGTCGGTTAAAAAGTATCCTATGTCCTTTCCCGGGGTCCAATCCACCAAATTTCATCCAGATCGGTTTAGTGGTTTTGGCGTGAAAGCGAAACAGACAGACAGTCAGAGTTACTTTCGCATTTATAATATTAGTTAGGATTAAGTTAGGATTTAATTTTACTTGTTTCCTAGTTAGTTTTCTGAAGACTAGAAGCCTTTGATTGAATACTTAAACCACTACTGCCTACTACTGGTAATTTTTACACTGATTATTTATTACACTCAGGTACGTTAGTGAAACAGGCAAAGCATAGAAAAAAAATACCTAAGTAGTACCTAGATATTACAAATGCTCCTTCATTTAGCTATCAAACCAAATTTTAGTCTTATTCAACGTCTGATTGTCAAAAAGTATGTAACGTAGCGAGTAAATAATTTTATGAAAAAAACTTACCACTAAAAAATCATGCAGTGCATTTACACCCTAAACTTTAGACTCGCAAATATAATTATGTATATCATTCTCTGACAGCACTCCTCAATTCCTAAATCCAGTTTTGTAAATATTTCAAAGCTGTGTGGTTTTCAATTAGTGGACTGACTTAAATTGGCAGTCAGCTTGTAATTAGCCCGGCTCTAAAGATAAAGGTAGCAAGAACTTAAATCTTACATCAACAGTATGCAAGTGCTATATTCCCATCTATATAATACATCTATCTATCTATAATATTAAAATGTATTGCTGAATGTGTTACCAAGCACAAATATCGATAGCAGCTGAACAGATTATGCTAAATATTTTTTAGATTTTGTCTTGAAGTACGAGAGGTTCTTAAGGAGAGAAAAAAATAAAAAATTGTCTGAAAAGGTCTAAAAGCAACACTTTTCTATACTCCTATATAATCCATTCGTAATTATACTTAAAAGTTAATTTGAGCTTTAAAACCATAAGATAAAGTTTAAGTGTTCGGGAAGGCAAAACAATTGAGTGACGTTAGTATCGTATAAATATTAATGTCAATATTTATCAATATTTGCTGACCCGGCGTTCCGAATAGCAGAATAAGTATTAAAAAAAAACGATTGTTAGGCGGTACGAAGTTTGCCAGTCTGCTAGTCATATAGTTGGGAATATTTATTTGTCCACGTTTGGAAAGTATCATATTGTTTCTGTGCTTGGACGAGCGAACAGCGAAGTCTTAGTAGTTTTATCCCTTTTTACCCGTAGGCCTTGGAATTGAAACTGACTTCTACAAACGACGAACTAAACTATTGGATCGATTTTGATAAATAAAATATTCATATGGAAGATTCTCTCGCTACCGCACTTTTTAAACAAAAAAGGAAGTATTAATATCGTTACCAGTATGACTGTGAAATTGAAGAACACACGTAAGAATCGAAAAATCATCATCATCCACAGCCTACCTAGTCCCAGAGCGCTTCTCTCATGTGATGGCATTTTCCTCGGTCCTGTGCCAATCGTGTCCAGCACCCAGATTCACAATGAGCTTCTGCTCGGATTTGAAAACTTATTAGAATATCCTAAATTATTACTTTGAAAATCGACACTATTAAATATTTTAGATTACATAACAAGCTTCGCGTAATTCTTGTTGCAAAGTTTCCGAGCGGAAACTCATTGTGAATCTGGGTGCAGGACCCCCAGGACTTCTTGCCATCGTAGTATCGCAACGCTTGCCTAGCCTGGGCTTCCAATAAACTTCTATAAACCTCATTCTTCTTCAAAGTCAGTTCAAATTGCGTACTCTAACGTAGATATGCGTAGTCTAAGAATCAAAGCTATCGCAAGTAATGATAGTGTATCTAAACGAGGTGTATTAGATTAGAATGCATGTGGGGCAGACATCTCACGTCCTACTTGCATACTGTTGACAAATACCTACTACATGCACAATCAACTACCCAACAAGGGAAACAATGCACATATAGTATAGTGATAGGGTTTTCACCATCAGCACTAATTATCTAAAAGGTGTTAATTTGTAGTTTTATCTGCCTGGACAAATCTGACCAATGCACGCATAAATTCGGAACGGGTTGTAATTTTTCCTTCCTTCATATATGTATAATAATAATCACTATATAACAATTTAAGTAATTTAATCTCTGCGTATCTTTTTGTGTGTAATTTTTAGTGAACAATTAATGTATATTTATTATGATTATTATTTTTTCCTTCCCATAAAAAAAGAGGTACTGAATTCGACGGGTATGTTTTTTAATGATTTATTACTTGATTTCTTGGAGCACTTCTTGGTTGGACCAATTAGATTTTTTTGTTTGAGAGGGTGGTATCCCATGATTTTTAAAATTAGTCACGGTAAACCTCTGGACAAATATTTATAAAACTAAAATGGGATTTACGAGAAGTATATGCTGTATGAAACAAGAAAAAATTTGGGGTAGGAATAAAATAACATAATGTCGAATTAAGTACTTGCCCCTTTTTATGAAGGCGGTAAATAAGTGCCAGCCCTGCACCAACGCAAAAGTTATCCTATAAGGTTAGACTATTTCTATGTAGATCTGATTAATTACATATGATAAATGGCCAAGCGGAATGTGGCAGGCATGATGTTTACAAGACTTTGGCTTCTAAGTCTCGATGGACTTTTTATATGCAATCTAAATAAGACTTAAAAATACGTGTTTTAAAATAGTTAATTCTGTCTGTTTGATGCAATTCCCATTCTTTACCTAAAACTGAAGTACCTTACTTACTTTTATCTTAGTTAACTTTAAAATTCTCGCATGCGGAATGCTCTAAATACGTACGTACTTATCTAATAGCTGTCCAGCATAAAAAAATGAGACAAAACGAGATACTAAAATGTATCAAACTTTGAACCCCAATTTGACCCCTGTCGTTTGCATTTCCTAAAATCATTTATTTATTGACCTCTACACTCAATAACGAAAGACCCTCCAAGTTTCATGTCTCTAGGTTAAGCGGTTTAGGCATCGATATAGTTTTTTTTTCTCGTCGATTGTTTTAGGCGATTTGTTGATTCCTAGCGAATATCAGTCAGTCAGTCAGGACTTACTCTTTTATGCAGATATGTTCTGTCTACTCCAACATTCAACATTAAACGGGCAATCCAGTTTAAGTAGACTTTATATCACGACCTATTACTACAAGCATCAGGCTTAAAATTAGTGCTTACGTAAAGTCTAGACTGCGATTGTGTCCTAGGATAGTTCATCACCAGCTACCTTTCATTTTGTGATGGTACTGTGACATTTTATATATTTTGCAGTTGAACTATAAAAGTTGAAATATGTGTTCAATATATTGATAAGTATAGTTTTATGTTTATGAATCTAATGTCTTAGATTTAGGATTATTTATGTAATGCACTACTTTGTAAGTATATAGTTTACATTTTCATTGTTATTACAGTATTATATCAACCCATAGTAATATTGAACTCAATGTTAAAACATTATAACAAATAATTATTTATCTTTTTGAAAGTAAACCTTTTTATAAACTCAGCGAATACAATGTCTATGCAGCTTGTAGAAACATCGTTCTTGTGTAACGAACAACCATAATAAAATATTACAAATACCTGAACTAAAGAATCACAATGTAAATATATGTATAATATACGTCTTGAGAACTATTAAACTACATTAATAGGATTTTTAATTTAATTTTTGTAAGATAATTTTTATAGTAGGTAATTATTAATTCAAATGCAACAAGACTTGCATGTAACGACCGTAATTTAAAGTTTAAAGATCAGTACCTCAATTGGTAGGGACAATCTCTGTAAAAGCTTGGCCTGATGAATACAAAAAAAATATATTTAAATAAGAAAACTAAAAATTCTGTATCAATTTTTGCACTTTAATTGCTTTTTACAATATGCAAAAAAAAACTTTTAAGTTAATTAAATATAATATTTAAATACTACATAGTTAATTTTTTGACAATTGCAATAGTATTTTTTAAATTTGTTCGCTTGATAAACAAGCTATTTATTTCAGTTTGATACTTCCACTCAATAACTTCTATACATACATAGCAAAGCTCATTGATAATGTAACTCAAAAGCTAATAAACGCCATTGTCAGGGTGTCAAACGCTTAAATTGCCAGTACGTACTTTATGGCTATTTTATCATTAGATACAATAGACGGATTAAACAAACAAAGCCCAAATTTTCGTCCAACTCCAGGTCACCTATACTTCTAGTAATAATCAGGGTTACACTTGTCAAATGATACGAAACATTATTGTAATCTTATGAATGATCTGCATAGATCTCACAAACTAAATGGAGATGCGGTTAGCGAGCGAGCGCTGTGTCGCAGCAATAAGTCTAATAACTAAACATATTATTATTTTTCGCGACGATAATGTACACATATCGCTACCCCATTGATGGGGCAGAACCTGGGCAGATAGGAATACTATACCAGTTGTTAGCTGCGTAATTTACATAAATTTCGCATAGCTCTTTGGTAATTTGTTAAAAAAGAAGTGATACAATCAATTTTGGAGCTACTGGTTTATGTGTAGATCTTTAAAAAATGGTATATATTTGTAGTTAGTCATATCATCAGTTACCTGCTAGTTAGTCAACTATTTAAAACTAATGGAATAACATGATGTTTAAGTTATCCTGATGATGTTCACCAAATGTAAACGAAACTATAGTTGGACCTTTCCAAAATTCAGGTACGAGTGAAAACCCGTCTTCTTAAACAATATGAATCAAACACGCGTTAGTTTTCTAAATAGAATCACATAAACTTTGAAAAGTCCTAAAAATAACATGTTTTCTTGCTAGAACTACGTGAATGTACTCAGCCTTCTAATGCGACACCGGTTCCATACTCAACGCATAGGATTAGTTTCTCACTAGATCTCTATGATAATGTACTTATATTAAGAATCGTGATTGTCGAGTTCTAACGCTCCTATCGAGTAGTGAGTGAGTATGACATGTAATTTAAGAATGCATTAGTTTCCGATTAAGGTACGATCAGTGAGGTCAAGAACTATTTGTAGTGATGTGAAAATATCTAAAGATTTTATTACGTTACTGGGATTTTTGTAATTTATTTTTTACTTGAAATACTTTCCTATCTTTTTATTATACTTTATTGTATTGTTATTATTGTAGTACTGTCTTATGAATGTGCAACGTTTTCTTTCTTTCTGTCTTTAATCAGTAAAGAGATAATAATTTAAAATTGAAATAAGTGATTTAAATTGAATGCCTTCTATAAATTTAACAAAAACACGTAAATAATGGTTTTTTATTGATCACTATTTTCATAAACAATCAATTTTTTTTAACAGTAATAAAATTAAATCATATAATTAATATTTAACTACATAAAAGTAAGTTTCTCAAGTTAGAATTGAACCGATTTTTTAACACAAAATAACACTACCTGCCTAGTTATGTTGTCATTTTTCCAGTTTTTATTTAAGGACTAAATGGGTATTTTTCCACTTAAAACTATTCCTTTAAATAAACAACCAAAAAGTATAAAATTTACCATTTTTTGTATGAAGTCAATTTTCCTAGTAGTTTTTTGATGAAGAAATAGACCATTTAGACCTAATCTTTTAATATAATAAAATGCACTATTTTATACATTTCTTTATATAAAATCACTATCCCATCTCTAGCGCACATTTCTTTCGCCACAATGGGGCGTTGATTACGAAATCTTCACAATGTATAACATTATGGTGTTAATGTTTACCCTTGATATTTTATAGATAAACATCAGAAATGCATCCTTGTTTCATGATACCCTTTAGGGCATACACTGATGTAAATGGCTGGATGGTATTTCATAAGTATTTTATTCATAAGAAGCTCGTACGTATTGGTAAATATCTATGCAAAACTTTGAATATTGCAATATTTAGAGCTTTGTCTTTTTATATTTCCATTTTTACATATTTTTCTGTAGGGGGATGGATTGTAAGAAATAAATAGAGTGTCTAGTTCAATTAAATTTAGTTATATCTTGTATAATTATGGTTAATATGTATGCAATAGTTCAAATATTGCAATATTAATAATTATAAAATAAAATTAGTGTTGTTCTGTTGGATTTTTCGGCTTTTCCATATTTCTGTGAAAAGGACTAAAAGCCACCTCTAGGAAGATGATTGTTGATTACTATTATACGCCTTCAAATTGCCGTAGTATATCCCACTAATATATATTTTTTCTTTATGTTATGAGAGCATATGTATTTTTGTTTCTTTGTGTGTTCTGTATTGTGTGTAGTTATTTCTATTTCTCTATTATTTGTTATTATTAGTGTTACCCTGCAGTAGTGTAGCTGGCTCTGTATTTCTATTTATTTACCTATTAGTGTAAGTATATCTATTATTCAATAAATAAATAATATCAAACTCAGTGCAGTAGCAGTGAATGCAGACGAACCGCGAGTCAACTCTGCAATGAAAGTAAAGGGCTCTAGATGAACTAAAAATAAAATACTGTACGACCTTGTGGTCGTATAGTATTTTATTTTTAGCCGTGAAGTATTTTACTTGTTACGGAACTGAACATTTTTATTGGATATTGATGGTTATGTATTGTTTCGTTTATTTATCAGGTTGGAATGTTTAAATATAAATTGTTAAGAGCTCTAATATTGATATTTTATCAATATTTG
The DNA here is from genome assembly GCA_947049295.1 of Ligdia adustata. Lineage (NCBI taxonomy): Eukaryota > Metazoa > Arthropoda > Insecta > Lepidoptera > Geometridae > Ligdia > Ligdia adustata. The sequence goes on from OX346229.1 coordinate 10,956,649, forward strand.
AACCCATTAAGCACTTTAATTACTGTAGTTTTTCTTACCTTACTTCAAACATATTTTTAAGACATGTATAGTTTATAATAGTTCTGCGAACTGGCCCATTTAAACTTGGCACTTTGAATAAGGTTAATTTTCGTACCTTGCTTAAAACATATTTTTAATACAAGAATCTATGATGTAATAGTGACTTTGCAACTTCTAAAACAAAATGTCTTCACTAATCTCATTTACTAAATCCTTATTTGAAATGGTACCTACCTACCCACTAATGAAATCACTCGGTAAATGGAACGGCTACAAACTTCTCCATACCTATTAATAATCCAAAAAATAAAATCCTCATATTTTTTTTAATTAGTTTAAGACAGTGTTTCATATTTAATCAAGATTGTTTGTAAACAACGACCTGAACGTAAGTACTTACCTAGACAAATATACAAACTGACTAATGAAGCATAAAATATATTAGACTCCACTAAATATCGCTCCATAATAGAATACACATGAAAAAGCTAATAAGAAATTATAAGAAAAAAAAGTTTAAAATCAACTCCTATATTCACACCATCCATCAGGAGAAAGAAACGCCTACAAATTAGGCACAACATATTATAATCTCTCTCCTTACATTAATAACTATTATTAACGTTAAGCAATCAAAGTACAAGATTATGAGAATCGCAGAAAATTACTTCATTTTTTATCCTTGACCCCTATGCAAAAAATATCCAGTGGTGCTTTCGCGTAAAATTTGCGATGAAAAATTTAAAAGAAAAAAGTTATCTTGGTTTCGTTCTGACCGACTCGAAGCGGCGAATTGTCAAATGGAAGTAAGATTGCTTTGCTTACTATTTTTACACTTCTTTTATCGCTACTACGTCGTACGTGATAATTTTTCCATTTTTTTTTTTGTTATTTAATAACTGTATTGTGTAGGTACGAAGACAAAGATAATTTTAATTTTACGTAGTTATTATTCACACTTAGTTCACACTACAACTTAATTCTAGGCCAGACATAGAACAAAAGGAAATGTACCTACTACGCCCACGGAAAAGAAAATCACTTCTATATGACGTGTTTCATATATTGACATAGTTTCAAAGTTATTATTTAAAAATAAAAACAATAGATAGGTATTTTAATTAAATTATTTTTCAATGTATCTCGCTCTGTAATGACATCATATATACCATATTTTATGTCAAAGGACAACCATAAATTTATATAAAATTAGGCTAAATTAGGTCCAATTTTCTAAAGGTCAAAATTGAATAATAAATATACTCAGGCTGCATGGCAAGTAATTCTTACAACGCATGTCATATCATTGGGATTATTACGATATAATAGCGTTATTTAAAAATAATAACGTAAGGTTATAAACCTTTTTATCTAATTACTGTCCACCTCACTGAAATATATCTAATTGAGGTATTGCCTTATTCCACTAAATCTAAATAACATAGTATTTATTTTTTGTTTCGATGGCTAAAATCTGCAAGCGTAATTTTTTTCATGTTTATAACTGTATCAACTGTTTTGTATGAGTAAATCAAACTTATAAGATTACGTTTTTCCGTTGCGGTGTAAAAAGCACCGATACGAAAATCAATATGTTGCCACTTACTCGTAGATAAGTATCAGCGTATCCTGCCATCTATCGGTTCTAGATAACATCAGTTGTATCTAAATATAGTACTTTTACCGCAAGGCGCTACAAGTTTTATTGACAGTATTGATTGTTGCGTTAGGATAGGATAGATGGAGCTCGGTACACTTAGATTTAACATTACTTCTTACGTACTCAACTCACTGCTATGTAAGGGTTTCTCTTATAAAGCCATCGTAGGCCATAAATCTACTAAGCCGGTTGAAATTGCGTTTAGTCCTCACTTTTATTCGAAGGCTATTAATCTTCTCCGACAAGCCGGTTTCCTCACAATGGCAAGTGATAGTAATTCTAATGTGCACATGACTGAAAAATTCAGAAGTGTATTATTAAACCTGAAGTTTAACCCGTGTTCTCGCTTGTGAGGCGAGGATTTTACCGATTGAGTTAACACCGAATTTGAAATATTAAGATAAAGGTTTAAAGAATTTTTATGCTTAAAGTTGGGATAGGTTATTTATTCAACAAACACTACAAATGAGGGTAATGACCTATGTTGCGGCCTAAGTTTCGGTTTTTGACGCTATTAATAGACATTTTATTATCGCTTAAATGTACAGGTACTAAGCCTAAAGAGTGTCAGCGTCATTAAAGTCATCACGACTAATAAGTGTTAGAATGGGACTCAAAATTGAATAAAAATACTTCAATACATTTAGCCAGTAATATAAAATATATTTTTATTTCGTATTCAAGGTTTAGTTCACAGCGAAAATTGTCATAGTATTGTACCAAGCCGAAAGGAAGTCTTATACTGACATGAAATAATAGTTATTATTAGTACCTATGTATAACTTTCCTTATAAATAAATATGGAACTTGATTAACTATTACAATACCTATGTCAACTTATTTTTTGTAATATGAAATTAATATTTCATTTTTCTTACTATCATTATATAATGCTTTTACCTCACTTATAATAATAGCCCGTGTCAGGATCAAACTTTGGAAGCTGCTTAAGTCCGGTAAAATCTTCTCCGACGATCATTTCATTTTTAGTAAAAGGAATATCAGGGCTATGGATTTTGTATCCTTGAGGCTCAATTACAGAACTTTCAGAACTTATGTTAGGATAAAGTCCTGTAATTATCGAAGAATCTGTTTCTGGAGTTTCTGTAACATATTCATTAGTTTTAAATTCACTTTGATTAGGAACCATTTGCGGTGCTCCCGTATCTTGAATAGGTCCTGGATTTAAACTAGCGGGATAATTTTCAGAATAAATATTTTTTTCATATGGTGCAGTTAATGAGGAAATTTCATTATTATTATAAGCAACTGCTTTATCGGAGTATCCCTCAAATACAGCATTATCAGGCCTTCCAAGTCCGTAAATTTTAACATTCTGATTTACTTCTAAAATTCCGTCGTTAAAAACTGAAGGTCTATAAGTTGTTGTAACATAACTTTGAGATACAGCAATTTCAGGGCTTTCTTGTGGATTATTTACTCGTTTTTCTATAGTGCTGGGTAAAAATTGATGTAGTGCAGTGGGATAAGTATTAAACTGATAGGATTTTGAATAATCCGAAACAGGCTGACTTTCTTGGATAATTAACATGGGCGTAGTAATCGGAAGATATGAATATGAATCTAAATTGTTTTCAAATGAAACAGCACTTTTTCTATCACTTGCTTGCTTGTTATCATTATCTGCATTATCTTGAATGTCGGGGCCGCTTATATATGGTTTTCTAGTTGAATCTATTGCCACCGTATCATCGTTTAAAAGTGTTTGTGTACTATCTATCTTTTGAATAGTATTAAAATCAGTACGTTTATTTGGTAATGTTTCAATGTCATAGGGAGTCGAAGTATCACCACTCATGTAAATTAACTTCTGTTTTCTTAGATTTTCAGTGTATAAATCAACTTTCATAACTGGAGGCACATAATGATATCCATCGTGTTTATAGGTTACCTCTGTAGCAGAATCAGATTTTTTATTTTGGTTGACCTGATCTTGATCGTTAGGATTATTTTTATAACCCATTTTGCCTGAATTTTTGTTCGATAAATTTGGTTGTTTCCTTGTAGGGAAAATATTTTGTTCTTCATCGTGGTAATAATTTTTTACATTTAATTTTATTTGAGCATCCATTATGTTTCCATTACTTTCTTTGTTGAGAGCATTATTATTTTTCTTGTTAGCAGGGCTATTGTTCAACAAACTGTTCATGTTTATATTTTGCTTTACATTAGGTAAGTACTGATTTGGCGATTTATTTTCAGTAATACTCGTATTACAGAGCATATTGCTACCATCATATAATAAATTATCTTTATTCTTCATATCAGTTTTTTGATTTAAACTTGGTTGGGCGCTGTTAGGTCTAAGACTTTTTTTGTCAGTTTTTATGAATTGATAGTACCGATCCATTGCACCTTCATAATTCTTGTAACCGTATTTATTTTCATCGTATGATCCTGTAAACAAAACAAAAAATTAAGCACATTTATTCCTCTTAAAATTAATTACGATAAATTACTATGACTTGCCATCATCAACAACGCCAGCAGCTTTGTCTCGGGCAGCTTGTTCTATAACTCTTCTAATAGTTTCAGGTACTGGTGGAGGCGTGGGCAAATGTTCTCCTCTAGGTTGAAAACCATTCTCATCTGCCGTATAGGTCACTGTATAGATTTTTCCATCATCACCAGTATATGAGTAAGATCCTTGAGCTCTTACTCCATCGTTAGCAGTTGCATTTTCGTGAGCACGTATTCCATTTGATGTGTCGTAATTGTATGAATAACCTTCAGGAGTAATAATATGATCATAATTAATTATAAAACTACTTTTTTCCGATACCTCTTGAGGTATTTTCTCTCTGAGTTTGAGAATTTCATTTCTAGGTTCTCCTGTATAAGGTGCATTTTGGTTTAAAATAAAACTAGTAGCAGTTTTCGGAAGCTCAGGCTTAGTCATCGCACCAGCATTATCTAGCTTTGAAGTTTGCTCAATTCTCTTTTGCATTCCTTGATTGAATGATTTTGCAGGTAAACTATTTTTATTTTCTTCAAACCTTGAGACAAGTTCCTCATTATGATTAGGTTCTTGTGGTATAGAACTTTGAGAAATCATTATCATAGGTTTTCCTCCGTAGTATCCAAATATACTGGGTTGATCATTTTGATTCATAACATCGACACTAGCAGTTTTATGTACAAAATTTTGCCCATTACTTGGAAAATAAGCGTTTTTGTCAAGACTTGAAAATATATTTTGCCCAGAATTGTGTAAATATCCATCTCTATCTTTTTCATGAAATTGACTGATAGGAACATAATGATCATATTTATAATCCTTTTGTTCACTGTCAGATTCGATGTTATTGTTATCACTAGGCTTTTGAATTCTTGAAATAGGACTAATATATGATTGAGCTACAACAGTAGATTTTTTACTTGGAAAATAATTAAAATTAGAAGTTTTCTGAGAAGAGCTATCATACAAGCTAGAATCAATAAGTGATGTTGGTGGTGTTAAGTCAGATCCTGAAGTAGGAAATACAAATTTATAATTATAGTCAACGGCAGACATCATATCAGATATCATTGCCTCAGTTGTTTGAGCAATTTGAGGTACTCCAATAAAAGGTTCTCTTGGATATTCTAACGGCAAAATAAGATCATTGAAGGTCCCTCCAGAATATTTTGCTTCCGGTGGTGGGAGATAGGTACGATCCAGTTTGTCTGATGTAACAAGCCCGGAGGCTAGGAGGATCTGAAAATTTTAAATTAGGAGTGTTATTTAAATACTTCGTGTTTTCAAAGAAGTCTTTTAGTTACAAAGTAATTTAAAGTTACAGTGACTTTATGCAATATTCTGATTCTGACTTATGCCATCTTGTCTGATCTATTTTACTTTCCTCTCTGCAATTTGATACACAAACTTTAAGTAATGAATAATATTTTTTAATAATATAATATATGCACATTTATAAAATTGTACACAACTAAAAAGATGTGGATGATCGTGTGTGACAAAGGATATGTGTGAAAGGGTAGAGAATCAAAAGATTACGGCTGATAGAGTACAATGAAAGTGGAAGTCACGCTGTGCCGACTCTACGTAGTAGGATAAGGTCAGATGATGTCAGATGATGATAATATAAAATTTAAACACTTATGAATTCACAACACAGAAATAAATTACCAAAAGACACTTCATTCTTGTCTATCCTGTTCAGGAGTTACTGGAGATGTGTGATGGGTGTTATTCAAATAGTGTTATTTATACCATGGAATATTAAAATTTAAATGGTCATTTGTACGTGACAGACGGACACACGCGTGACAGTCCCCTAATTATGTATGTCAGAGCAAGTTATAGTAGTGTTTATTTTATTTCGTCATATTTTATCGATCAAAAAGTGCAGGGTGATCCTTGGCATACGAGTTTGATATAAACCGTAACCCGTTGGTGACACATTTAGAAAAGATAGTTATTATTGTAAGGATAAAATTTTTTCTTCGATGTTAGATTCTAAAGAAAACGAAATGCTTGATTGAACTGTAAATATGACTTAGATTTGAGCTTCTGTCAAATAGAAAACGACACGACTAAAGCACACGCAAAGCAAAGCATTACACGTAAAGCATTACACGTTATCAGTCGATATTACAAATACTAAAGTGAGTGTGTTATATAAAACTAAATTAAAAAAAAAGTAGACCGAGCGAGAGTTGTGTCTCTGTTTCGGGACTGACAATAGTTTTATTTCCTCTGTTACTAAGAATTTATATATATGGTTCCTGAAATTTCGCACTCACATACCTACAATTTCGTATTCGTCCTACCAACCTTGATGGATTTTTTTGCTATCGGGGATTTTAGATAGGGGAGGTTTTGTTGCCTACAAGAGGGTAGCTTGATACGTTGCCATTTACCAGCCGATTTCAATAATATTTGGGACACACTTACTTAACACAAAACTGAGTTTCCTGAACATGAATAAAATCAGTTATATATATGTCTCTCCGACATATATATAAAAAGCACGATAAACCACTCTGTCGTGTTTTTTTTTATAGAGTGGCAAAAATTAACGTGGTCACGAACCATAGAATATAATATTACTAGTATTTTTTTTTATGGTGGGCCTGCTAGTTTTGGGTTTTGATACATAATACATACAGATTATAAAGTAAGAACTCCATTAATAAGGTCGCAATATGCACGACCAGTCAAATCATCTCGTATATCTCGATGGATGATAATCGCTATTGTCTGCTTGTAATTACTTATGCTCTTTGTGCTCCGTGAACTTTGACCTTGTTAAGGGGAAGTTCACATTTCTTTTTTATTTAGAAAACTAATGCGTGTTTGATTCATATTGTTTAAGAAGACGGGTTTTCACTCGTACCTGATTGTTGAAAAGGCCTAACTATAGTTTCGATCACACTCAGTGAATTTCATCAGGGATGAAATGAGTCGTTCGCATTTTCAACCATGACACGTCTCGCACTGAACGAAACTATAGTTAGACCTTTCCAACAATCAGCGCGTGAAAACTCGTCTTCTTAAACAATGTTTCACATTTATTTTGCACTTGATTTTAAAATATCGTCGTTTTGATTTAAGCATTCTATAATAAAATAAATAAATAAATAAATAAATATTGGCGGACATTTTTCACACAGCGCCATCTAGCCCCAAACTAAGCAGAGCTTGTACTATGGGAACCAGATGGTTGATATATACTACATATACTATTTTTAAATACATACTTAATATACATAATGAACACTCTAACTCCGCTTGCTCCAATATTCCGTAGAACTGTTTCTTGGGCCAAACGCACCTGTTCGCAGAATCACTAATCTTATAAGTACATATCATATTGACACTTTGCACTTATTTAGGGATTCAGGTTCTTGTTAACACGACTGCGGTGATGCCGGCCCGTGATTGATGGATCGCAGTGCGTAAGCTACCTAAGTCAATAGTCAGCTATCGCACAGTGAGTATCGTCCACTTACTGGACATTTTGGACATTTTTTGTCCATTTTTGGTCTTGTGGTCCACTTTTTGTCCACTTTCTGTATATTTTCTGTCCACCTTGTGTCTACTTTGTGACTATCACGTGTCTGCTTTACGACCGCTTTGTGTCCACTTTCCTTTCGAAACAAACGAAACGTGATCAAACATTGTAGATTAAGGATGAATATGGTTATAGAACCTAATTACCGCAGCCTTATTATTATGGTAGCTGTGTAATGATTCAAGTTTTGGACAGAAAGTGGACACTTTCTATACACTTTGTGTCCAGTTCGTATCTACTTTGTGACGTATCTCGTGTCTGCTTTGCGACCGCTTTGTGTCCATGTTCAGTTCGCAACAAACGAAACATGATAGATAGAGTAAGGAATTTAAAACTAGAAATAAACCTAGTATTAATATCGATATAAAATAACCTTATTATTATATTGGGTACATAATAATTCTTTAAATTTTATTTAAGGTTTATAATAAGATAGCATGTCTTGCCCTTAACAACGTCATGAATAAGGTCCATCTACGTTCCGAACGAATTACAAAACGATTAGCATTTGATTCGTAAACTTTTATTACAAATGGTTTCGTCGAACACGAATGACAGTTTTAGATCGATATATTTAAGATAGTATGAGTAGGTATATTTACTTTGTACGATGATATCTTGTTTAGTTTATCGACAGCTTGGCCAGCTTAGGAAGTTTACTTTCTATGTACTATTTTGGGTTTTAGCTTTATGTAATACCTACTATTTTATAATGCCGATTAAATCAGGAAATATTTTTCGATGACATTCGATTTGATTACTTTTCTATCTGTTTTCATATACTACGAGTATTACTATAGTACGCCGCCGAAGTTAAGAACTTATGTACATCAACGTTATCGTCATTTGAAAAACACAACAAATTATTTTTTTTAAGTGATTACTAACTTCTGTTACGGCAGACGCCAATAGAATTATTTCAGTTATTTCGATTTAAATATAAAACTTCTAGACCTAATTTGATAAAAATTTGACTTCAGAAGCACATATTACCCTTTCAAACGATAAGAGAATTTTTGAAATCGGTCCAGCTGTCTCCGAGAAAACAGGTAACAAACATAATATAACCGTTGTATTGAGTGCCTACACCTTTTTTGGGAAGTCAGTCTAAAATAAATGTCTAAAATCGTATTAAAGTTACACCCGTGCAAAGCTGTTACTTGATATGAAACTTCCAGAAGGAATAAACCATTTGGTCAGATAATTTTTTTGTCTAGTCGTTAACCTACATGTTAATTGGTACGTGTACTACAACTAAATATGAATTCGAAAGCTATTTCTTCAAATTATTAATTTGTAGAAAAAGCATGGTAAATATAATACGATGTAAATTTTTAGTATAGCACGATGTGTCTAAATGAAATAAATTTTAGCAGTCAAAATAAATATTTATTCACAAATCAACAAGTAGCTGTAAATCTTAGTAGTTGTAACCGGTCCTAGGGTTGAAAGTTTGCTGACGTCTGCCGAAAGCATTGTCTTGTCCCCTTTGATCAGCAAAAGGAGGAAGGTAAGCTTTCTCAGTGGCAGAGTTTCTGGCAAGAGCAGCGTTGGGGGCGTTGCCAAAAATAACGTTGTCAGAAGGAACGTTGCCAGCTGGGGCATTGTAAGTAGGGGCGTTTCCTGTAGGAGCATTGTAAACAGGGGCGTTTCCTGTAGGAGCATTAAAAGTTTGGGCGCTTTCGGCAGGAGCATTATAAGTAGGGACGTTTCTGTTAAAACCACGAGCATTAGGAGTTCCGTAGGTGGCAGAAATGTCCTTTGCAGCGTTAGGGGCACCGTATGAAGTAGATATGCCAGCGTTGGCGATAGGAGCGTTGTTGTAGGCAGGGGCATTGCCAGATCGGGCGAGAGCAGAGTTGGTGACGATTGAGTCGTCAGTGTTGCCGTTGTAAGCATTCTGTTGGTAGTTGTACTGGTTGTAGTTGTTATTGTCAGCGCCAGAGTATTTGCCTTCGTTGTATGAACCTGGAAATTGTTAATTTTAAGCGTGTAAGTATGTAGAAAGTATTGAAATTATACATGACATGATTTTGGTAGAAATATTATAATATCACCCTTATTTTATATTCATTATACCATAGCTTTTTTTTTTAATTAGTAGGCTTGCGCTTGACCGCAGCAACTCGCCTGATATAATGCAACGATGCGGCCTAGGATGTGGCACGCCTGCCGAGAAGATTAGCTATTTTAATATGAAATTAATGTATTGTTAAGTATACGTTAAATAGTGACGACACTGTGTTACTATCAGGATTTACGAAGCTGTTATTAGTTTGCAAATGCGTGGCACCCCTTTGAAGTATTTAGAATAGGTATAAATACTTTATTTCCTCACAGAACAGATATAAATGTGGGTCAATATAAATACATGCCCTTAAACTAGGTGAAGTTATCACATCATATTTTTTACCGCAAGATTCATAACTATTACGAGTATATTTTAATATGTTTATGATCTTTTTTTACCATCATCATAGATACCCGCTGCTTCATCACGTGCGTTCTGTTCCAAGGCTTTCAGAATCTCTTCAGGCACGGGAGGAGGGGTAGGGAGATGATCACCCTGAGGCACGAATCCATTCTGGTCAGCTGTGTATCTAAAAGTTATTAGGAGAATTGTAAGCAGAGTAGGTAAGAATTTGAAACATAGCTGTAAAATGGTGTTGTTCTTTTTTTGCAAGTTCACCTTACTATCACAAAACAAAAGCATTCTTAAAATTGAGACCTAGTTAGATAGGCGCATACACTTCATTTTTCTAACTTTAACTAGTATATGTAGAAAACATATAATAAAGACAATGACTTTAGTAGTTATTTAACACGGTATTTATAACAATATAATTAATAAAAATAGTATTCTTACCTGACAGAGTAAACCTGACCATCGTCACCAGTGTAAGAGTATCCACCTTGAGCTTCTACGCCATTGGTAGCTACACCATTTTCTTCAGCGTATATTCCGTTCTCCGTTTCAAAAGCGTAGGAAAAAGACTCCCCATCATTAGAACTGTCCTGACGGAGGATAGCAGCATTCCTTTCAAAACTAGCACGAGGACGTTCCGGGCGAGATTCTTGACCAAAGTTGTTGAACTCAGCTACAGTTTGCCCGAATCCATTTCCAGAGAAATCATTTCCAGACGACGAGAAGCCATTTCCAGTTTCTGGGTAGTCGTTTCCGGGTTGGGTAAAGTCGCTTCCAGCTTGGGAGAAAGAAGGAGAGTTCTGGAAGTTTATTGGCGATGCAGGTCCGGGAATTCCTGAGGGTCCTGAGAGAGGAGTTTGCAGGAAGTTTCCGGAACCTCCAGCGGTGCGAGCATTGGAGGGAGGGAGATAAGTCCTTTCCAGTTTAGCGCCATAGGTTAAGGCGATCGCTGCTAAGATGATTATCTAAAATGAATATCAAAACTTTAAAATTGAGTATTAACTTAATCTTTTTTAAGTATTTTTGGGGCAATTTAACGCGAGTATGCTGTCACAGTTCTTTGGACTTTGCCACGCGGACATCAAATTTTGTCATTTTTACAGTTTAGGTTCTTTTTAGTTACTTAGGTTCTTTTAAAGGTATCAAATACTTTAAATTTCCAAATTTTCGAATAGCATTAGATATCTGTTTGCAAAGTTATGTGTCTGGCATTTGAAATGTTCCAAATCCTAGGTGGCTTTTTTTTTTCCTTTATGCATTACTGTTTTAAGCAAGAGTTTATTGCTATTATACAATTTAATGGAATCAGCAATCTCATTTGATTAAATAATTCAAATGAGAATGATTCCTATAATTCCTATGGCCTTGTTCTAAATTAAATCACGGTCAAAGTTAATCACTCCAAGTCCGCAAGTTCGTGAATTGCACGATGCTGTTTTTTCTTACCACTCTCATTTCAAAAGTAGTTTGTTCTAGATGTTCTAGTTGCGATGGTCAACCTTTGACTGATAATGTTTCGGCGTATCAGTTAATATTTATAGTGATGCGCCTTCGATCTAGTTTGAAGATGTGCAGTCGTGTGGGCATGGGTTTTGTAATCGATATGTAATGCACGAAAATGGACCGGTCTGAGTTTGGATAAGGTTATGCGATATGGCAGGATTTTTTGACAGCTACTAAATCAAATAACACTTGGGAGAATAGAAGACCCGTGCGTCCGTGTGTAGCAGTGGACGATATAGGTTAATACCATTATACTGTACTAATAAGAATGAACATATTGATTAATAAATTAAAAATAATCATTAATAATAATAAGTCTCAAGTATTATAAAAAAAAATGCTTTCTTAATGATAATACTTTAAGCTACCTATACTTACGTATTACGAACGCTAAATTGAGTTTAGTTTTCCCATTCCAACAATGGCTGCATTGAAAAGATGGCTATTTAGCCTTTTTTATTTTTCTATTTTTTCTAGTTTTTTTTTCTATTGACTAGAATCAATATCGTATTTTTTTTAATGATGATGAATTTATTAAGAATTTGTTTTATTCAGTATGTAATAAGTACCTACCTAAATTATTAATTATTACTTTTATGATTCCATCTTGCATAACACCTTTTATCAGAAATCCTACTTCAATGGTTAGTAATAAGTACGAAGTGTACATCGATATCGATACTCGACCTTGCCCGTCATTAAATAGATTAGAGATAGGTGTCTGTTCTAGCCGGAAAGAAAACTTTCTTTTCCGGAATAAACAGATTGGTACTTAATCTGTCCTAATTGCTGTTATTATAGAGGTATAAAACAGTGGGCACCCGCAAAAACTAAACTACTTAAGTAAACTATATTATTAAACTTTTCTCATTTAACTGAGTTTTAAAATGAGGAAAGATTCTTGATTCGTTGATTTTTATGTTAGTTACATTAAATTATGTCGTCATGTTCCCAAGTTTTTCCAAGAAGACTGCAACGCAATTCATTTTAGATCGGATTCGAAAACTTTGTATTACAAATCAAGGAATGGTCGTTACAATATATAATATTTTAAAATGTGATTTTTAGCGTTATATTTAAGGATTTTCCGGCAAGCTTTATCCATGATACTAGTTGCTAAGTTTTTAAATTAAATCGGAAACGCATGGTGCAATCGGAACACGGCTTTGTTTGGAATTTGTATATATTATCGTCCTTAATTTTTTTTATTTTGTTTTTAAGTTTGGTTGTCAATCAAAATGAAGAAACGAAACTATAAGGGTTCTTATTAGTGCTTCGGAAGTCTAAAACTCTATTTTTTACCTTAATTTTTATTTACTACACTTAGGATTACCGACTATAGATTAGTTTTAATGGAACGTTATTTAAATCTATCGTGCACATTTTTTTATTTCTATTTTTAAATACTCCACAAATAATTGTTTATGAAATCTGTTTATATATAACAAATAAGTTTTGACTGACTTAGTGACAGTCAACGCATTGTCTATATCAATGAACCTAGAGACATGTAATCTTGTTCGTGTAATCGTAAATGGCGGTTCAAAGTTTGAAACTTCATTAATGGTATACTTCGTTTTATATCGCAGGTATCGACGCGGGTATCAGCCACTACTATATCTATTTACTGCTTACTAGTCAGTTCTCAATCTAGGTACTAGTACATGCTAAAACAAGTATCCGGCCGTAATTGAAAATAATGCCAACATTGACCGGATTTGAAAAACTCGCTCCGTCCAAAACATCCGACATAAATTCAATGTTGGCAGACTATTGATTAAGCACAACCTTATAAAACTTAGCTTCTTCCATTGTTGAAGAGCTTCTGAAGTGGCTTTAGTTGCACGTTTTGTTACCTTTTGTGGTAGTATTACTCCGCATGACAAGAACAAGTAATACATTTGTACCTCTAGCTAACCTATTCATAGACTACTACAAATCCGGTTCGAAAATAAATTGGAACAAATAATAATCCTAGTTACTTTGTGTATGATATGTAGGTATTTAAATATTGAAAGTATATAGTCTTGCATAAAAACCCAGACAAGTGGTTATTTTATCCACAACTTTGAAAACGTAGTAACAGAATTAATACTAGACATAAACAAACACAAGATCTTAGCTATTGAAGAAATGTTTTTTTTCACAGTTCTGCTAAAGGATATATAGAATGTCTACACTAATATTGTAATGAGAAAAGATTCGTATTTTTGGAACAAATCAACTTAAAAGCTGGTCAGTTCTCAAAATCTATTTATGCATTCAAAAGCTGCATTATCACTGAGTAGCATACAACAAAAAATCCACTTGTGCGAAGTCGGGACGTGTAGCTAGTAATTTTAATTTTATTTTCCATTAATAAATAGATTGCCTGGAAGAGATTGCTTTTTAGCGATAAGATCTAGTTTTGTACCAGATATTATTGTATTTGTTCTTTGATGTTGTAACTTTGTATTGACTTTTTAAGAATTCTTGTATTTTATTGTAAAGTAATCGTAATGATTTGTAATAACCCTTTAGATTCTTATACAGAATAAAGCTTTGGTTTTCGCTACATACTGCTTTTTTTAATCAATCGACTGAGCTTTCGTCAAATAAATCATCATCTTCGTATATGCGGAGTCTTTCGCTCTTTTAACAGAGTTACTAGGCCATCCGAAAGCTTCTAACAATGGGATCTACAATTTAACGAATCTTTGTTGTATTTACCACTCAACACTCACCCATCCCCGACCTGACCGGACTGATCGTTGGTTGCTTAACATCGGTGATCTTAGGAAGTAACATTTTGGCTAAAAGCCTTTACCAGGCAACTTACAGAATCTACAAAAGAGACTATAATAATCTTTACTAATTTTGAAAACTCATTTTTTATGAAATAGTTTAGTTTAGCATCGTTTTGTTTTCATACTGTCATGTGTTTTACAAAGAAATAAAATAAATGAATTATGCTAAAACTATGTACAGTAACAGTAAATCAATTATAGTAATTAAAGTAATTTAAATCAAATTGTATGCAGGAGTAAAACCTATTCAGAATCTAGTTCTATAAACTTAGGAGTATTGTAAAAGCATTAGTTAACTTAGACATCGAGCCTTATGTACTTCTGAGAGGCTAAAAAAATAAGACAGCGATTATGCCATCTATTAATGTGGAGTAGTTTTTATCGTCATCCACAGCTTTCTTTATACCACTCCTGGCTATATGGCTTTCTCATATTATACTATCTTCCTCGGTCCTGTGCTAATCGTTGAAAAATCTAAGCTGGAGCCGAGACAGTTTTAATATCGTTAAATCAGTTTTTATTGTTGTTGTTTAATTTTTTTAGGATATCAATTGCAAGCTATATGTAAAAGCCTTTGGATGGTTAAAAACTCCGATACTAGGCCGTGCCTATACCGGGCATAGTATATGGCTTATATCATAACTTTAATTTCTAGAAATAATAAAATGAGTGTATTAATTACAATAAATTTCTATCGATGGTAACGACAATAATAAAATCTTTTTAATGTTTTTTCTCATCAATTTCAAGCGATTCTAATTCGATATTTCCCGATAGCTAATCTCGGTCTCTTCAAATCGCGACTGAATCGGTTCCTTCTAGGCAAGCGCGCTACATCCTAGACCGCATCGTCACTTTACATCAGGTGAGTTTCGGTCAAGTCCAAGCCCATTGACTAGCTAGACTAGACTAGAAAAAAAGCGGAGTGGCTCGCTCCAGTTTCAGAAATTCTTATTCATATTCCCCCCGAAGGCCTTTGAGACATGGACTAAGATCGTTATCCGAACACAACCAGTAAGCGTGAGTCTTACACAAATAAAATAAGATTGATTTAAGGCACCTATCAATCGGAGAGATGATACAATAGCTATCTAAGTGCTCAGCTACGCTTCATTAGGCAATACATTCATCTAGATATTCAATTACTAAATCAATATAAAAAGCAATTAAAGAATTTCAAATAAATCGTGTCTTAAATCTAGACTTTTGACTTCTGGCCTTTCTGAAATGGATCACGATCCGATGGGTTTGAAAACATAACATTTCATTCTGAATAATTAATATTAATTGCTGTTCAAGTAGCTTTAGAATTTGAATATTTTATCGGTGAGTTAATTATGGGAACTAACGGAGTTATCTTCATTAATTGCATACATCTTATTGCACTATTAAAACCCACCTGAAGGTCTTTTGTGTATGTCAATAGTACGTAGATACTAAATTTGTGAATAATTGAAATCATTATTTGGTATGAAATTCAAAAAGCATCTACTGGTTCCGGGTAACATTATTTTATGCATAGTAATTAGAATCGGGTGATATTACAATTTTATTAAAGCGCGATATTTGAATAGAAAAAAAACAGAGAAATATTCAAATTATCTCCTAAATACTAAATGCTTAATTCCTACCTACTAGAGGGCAGCGTGCCCAGTAACTAAAACGTATGATACTTTACGATACATTATGAAATAATACTGTATTCAATACAGATTGCACAGTGATTTTTTGACTGTTGATATCGCAACCACTATATTTTCTGTTTTTGTAAATAAACAAAATTCACTTGAATATCCAGAAGAAAAAAAAAGTTTAGGTCTTTCACTGCGTGTATCTTTACTAAATATCTTTAACGTCTGTTGCCAGTAGGTTCATGACATTGAGAGCTACTATTATTCAAACCATGTTAATCATGCGTTTGGTATGTGCTATGCGATGCCATCGACTTTTGGGTTATAAGCCGAATGTGCACAATTTCATGATTGTTTTCCTTGGGACTTGAACTTACAAATTAAATGTGTAACGTTAGCGGTAAAAGAAGTGAAATAAGTGACAGCCATCTTGGTTTCATTTTCACAGTTAGGCCCTTTAACTTTGTCAAATGAATTCATTCAAAATTTCGCCGCTAACTGATAATTGATGATTGGTTGAAAATACCTCTGCTAACTGTAAGCTACAAACGCTTAAGTTTTGGAGTAGAAGTAGATCGTTTACGTCTTCATAAGGTGCCATCTAATATTGAATGTTAGCTATCATTAGTGCTATACAGATCTTGAACACGTCATCGCATAATAATGTAGGTAATCTTGTGCTCAAGTTAAACCGCGTCCAAAGATTTTAAGCCATGAGGTACAAATGATAATCGCATATCTTGGAATTTCCTTTGAAGTTTTCGAAATGTCAAAACGTCGCATCGCGTCGCAGCTCTCAGGTGCATGATTAAAACGTTTCAATTCACGACTAAACCCCTATAATTGTATTGAATCTATGTCTATTGTTTTCGCACCAAAATATTCTAAGTATTTATACGCTTCAATTGTTTTCAGTAGGTCAGTTTAACATATAAAGGTCGCATATACTGCCTTTATTTGAAACATACCCTGGGGGTGTGAATGGTGATTAAGGGTAATTAAAAGATGAGCATTTTCATAATTAGACGGTTCGAGGTCTTATACGAGTAATAGTGATTGATGGTCGAACTTAAAGTAAAGTTAATCTATCTCCATCAGTTAAAAGTCCACTTCGGAACAGCGGCCTTTCTCAAGGCGCATTACACATTTTGTTTCCTAAATTAATTTATTACCTGACTGCGAAAGAAGGTGGTTAATAATATATGTACTGGTATGGATGTACTTCTTTGGGACGCACTAGAGCCTAAACGGCTTGTCGTATTTTTATGTGAGTGGTGTCAATTGATTCGTCTTCTTTACATTTATCATTACATCGACATTAATTTTCATTCATAGTAGCATATAAACAATCACCAGGTAAATTTTTGTAAAGAGGAAATCATTGAAAATATATATTTGTTTTCATGTTCAAGGAGCCAGCTGACGTATAATCCACCGTGTTATGGTCGCTTCGTTTTTCTTTCAAAATACTGAATAAACTATACTCTGATAAATTTTCAAATGAGAGGAAATGACTGAAAACTCTTCTTTTTTTTTTCTATGCGTGAGAGGCTGCCACTGCCTACCCCACCCACGGAGTCGCAGCTGACGGTCGCGAGTATTCATAGTATAAGTCCCTGCATATTACGAAGTTTCGATCGCGAAGAAATAATTGACCGTAAATGTACCTGGCTTCTGGACTACAAGGATGATACACGAGTTTAATGATTTAGCAGTCGGGGTTTTGAACTCGCTTCTAAGCACTTGTTTTAACATGACGGTCGCTTGTGGTAAAAAGATCTGTCTTTTGACAAAAATACGCAAACCATTTGACTGTTGATATGGTTTGTACCAAAAAAAAAATTGGAACTCCTTGTAAAAGAAACTTCTTTAACCAAAATGGAGGCGGTACTTAATTCATATGTTTTATCAAATGTTTATTAAAATAAACCTGAATTTTCAGAGTCCGCTAAACCGAATTGATAAAATATTTCCTATATGTTATACACATACATGTTATGATAATCAGTGGAGTAGTTTGATTTTAATATCAATTAATTTTTTTATAAATTTATAGGTTAGTACTTGTAATAAATAATGTTATGCTTTACTTATTTTTAACTTTTTATATATATCCTTTAAATCCAAATAAAGGGGTATACTAAGTTATACTAAGTCTCTGCGTCGCTTAAAGCCGGGAAAAAATTAAAAAGTTATAATATTTTCCAAAGCTTATCTTCTATAATATAAAAATTATCGCTGAATGTGTTGCTAAGCGCAAATTTCGAGAGCAGCTAAACCGATTTTGCTAATTCTTTTTTTAGAATATTCCTTGAAGTACGAGGATAATTCTTACAAAAGAAAAATTTAAAAAAATCTTGAAAAAGCCTAAAAACAAAACTTTTCTATACTCTCATAAAATTGATTCGTAATTATACTTAAAAGTCAATTTGAACTTTAATACCATATCATAATGTTTAAACAGAATAGAAGACTAAGTATTTAAAAAAATTAAAGAATCAACATCGTACTCTTAGGTTTCTAAACCAAATGAAGGCAACTTTGATATGCGACAGATTTTATTAGCATCAGTTTTACCTACTAGTCTTCTTCTAAAGAACTGTCATAACCACAGCGCCGTTCTTTGTCGTAACACGTCTAAATAACATCGACAAAAAGTATCATTACTCGCACGTCACATGTAGGCTAATCATTTCAAGTATCGTGTCAGGTCCCCACCGCGTACAATCACACGATCGGTATCATTAGAGCTAAGTTGGAGCTCGCACTACAACAGATTACTTAGATATCACTTATAGCTTGTATTGTAGACTTGGATGGGATTGGCTGTGGAAAATATATTTCAACCCATCATCATTAGAACGGCAATCAAAACGAGAAACTGCCAATTGCTTCCATTGATTATTTGATATTTTTACTATGTCGTCGGTCCGATAACATCTTTTTTTATATTAGTGACATCAGTCATGGAAACTTACGTGCCAAACTTACAATTTTTAAATATCGTCCATAGCATTGCTAGGCACGAGTCTTCCTCTCCTCTAAAGGATGCGAACTCTTACTTGACTTTAATAAACGTTCTCTCATAAAAAGCGTTCATCACAATGTCACTGATAAAGCAATTACTGGTTCGGCATAATACTTCTAATACATAATAAAAAAAAATATTACCAATTATTAACAATATTATATTCTTACTAAGCCCACGGGGGTGATGGGAAGGGGCTATATCTGTAATATTAAATTTTAAATCTTTATAAGTTTGAAATTAATTATGGCATGTAGTAGATTTCTCCAGTTCAGCCTAAAGTTGGGTAGAAATTTGAAGTTAAGTCGTAAAATGGGTAAAGAAAAAGTATTGTATAAAATTATGAGCCAGATACATAATCTAATGAATAATATAATTATATTAATATTGTTTGCATTCATATTCAAATATTATTACAAACACCAATTCACTCTGTGCCGACTATCAGCTTCTTCGCACGACCCTTTGCTCGTAATAGCGTTTCGTCAAACGACGGAATCGTTTCTAAATATTTACCGAAGCTCACACACGACGTTGTTTTCCCACCACGTAAGTATTTATCAATTGCTTTCATATAAATATCTTCATAAATTATTTCATAGACCTAGAAACTTAAAATGTATTTTTTACAGACTTCCCAATAGAGAGAAGGTACTAATTTTTTTTAATTTATATCGTATGTCTTACCTGATTTCACGGGAATTCAAAAAAAACTTTTTTGATAGGGTTACACTTGAGTAGTCCCATTTTATTTTTATCATAATCGGTCTAGCTTTTCGATTTTTAATTCGAAAAAACTGAAAAAGTTCTATTGGCTGTTGTTTAAGAAGATCGTGTTTTAGAATATGTGACATCAGTATCTACGCTCATGCTTAATTACTTACACATTACTTCTTTTAGTAATAAAGCCAAAAAATAACATAAGTCGTAGTCCCCAAGCTTAGTACTTACTGCCATTGGTAGCGTTATACATTGTAATAAAGTATTTCTCTAAGCTACTACGCTGTAGTTTACTCATGAGTCTAAATTAGTAGAGGTTTTTTATATGCATAGAAATTGATCTTTTGATCACTTTAGCTTTATAATACGTATATGTAGTGTGTGTTATTTTTGGAACAAATTTTAGGAACCATGTACACCAAATACATACCTGGCCTATTAATATAATCAAAAAGCTTTGTATTTTATTAAAACTTTTATTATATTCCATTTAATCATCACATAGTGATTCCTCTATTAAGTTTAAACAATACATTTTGTATTCTGTACAAAATTATTTACATCATCTGCTAGGAACAACATTTCATTTTTTTTGTACTTTTACAATGCGCTTACTAACTAATCAAAATTGCACTATCGTTGCCTTTGGTCCTAGTACTTGTAGCCTTCTTCTTCGCTGAAGCTGGGTGGCTGGCGAGGGCCACCGAAGTTCTGACCTGGTCTAGAGCCAGAAGCGTTGGATCCACTCTGAGGCTGGGATCCAGGACCTGACTGAGAACCAGGTCGGTTGTATGAGTAGCCAGATTCAGGCATCGCGTTCTTGGTACCGGCACCAGAGGAGGAACCTTGCGGGCGACCGAATCCATTGGCGCCAGAAGAAGGTCCAAATGATGATTGCCCGTTGAATCCAGAAGGACCGAAAGAGCTAGGACCTTGATTTGAAGCAGGACCAAAAGATCCCTGACTAGTAGGACCAGCACTAGGGCCAAAAGAATTTAGACCTTGAGGGCCTGATGGGAAGAAGGAGGAACCCTGAGAGCTAGGGCCGGATGAAGGGCCGATAGAACTTTGAGCAGGGCCAGAGGGATAGCCTGTGTTAGCACTGTTTGGCCTGGGGAAAGACCTCTGAGATCCGGAAGGTTGACCACCTCCATTTTGAGGACGGTACTGACCACCTACGCCCTGGTTTGAAGGCTTTCCATTAGAAGCTTGTCCAAAAGTGTTTTGGGGCCTATCATATTGGTATCCAGAGTCATCTTGTGCTTGCTGTGAAGACCCTTGTGGACGTCCAAAAGATGGGAATCCAGTTTGAGGAGCCTGATATTGGTTAGGTCTAGGCTGGGAAGCAGGACCAGGTTGAGCAAATCCGTTAGAAGCAGGTCTGGGGGGAACAAAACTGTTTGAACCACCATTAGCACTAGGACGAGATGGAGCTCCATATTGCTGAGAAGGACCTTGTGGCTGGAACTGATTCTGGCCGAAGCTGTTAGGCCTGGCCTGAGAAGCGCCAGAAGCAGCACCATTGGAAGTAGACCCGTAGCTCTGAGAAGGAGCTTGTTGAGACTTGGCAAAGCCATTGGAAGGTCTTCCAAATACAGGGCCACCGTACTGCTGAGCAGGGAATTGTGGCTGGAAACCTTGGCTTCCAGACTGAGGACGAGAGCCAGCACTGTTAGAGTTAGGGGCTCCATAGAGCTGGCTAGGTTTACTTTCTGGCTGGTTTGATGATTCAGAGGGACCTTGACCGTAGGAGTTAGGAGCGTTGTAGTTGTACGATTGTGGGGCGTTGACTGAGTTGTCTTCATTAGGGTTGTAAGCACCTGAAATAAAGAAAATATCATCATCATGACCATCATCATCATGCCTTTATCCCGCTACGAGGAGTCGGCACAGCATGTTTTCCTTTTCCTTTCTACTCTGTCAAACGTCATCTTTTCATACGAACTTGTTGCGATACTTAATATAAATTATTATTTTTCTAAAAAAATGTTACCCTACATTAATTTAACAGGCGCCTAGCTATACTAACTTATCAGTTACTTTGTTTAAAAAACAAACTACGAGCCTAATTTTGATCAAATTTATAGAGGGCTGCAAAGGAAGCCTTTTCTTGCAAACGTAAAAGTTTTTTTTAAAAAGGTCCATGCGTCTCTTAGGAATCAAGTATCGAAATCTCCTCCTTTTTGAAAAGCCTATTCAAATCAAAATATTTTATTAGATGGCTTATCGAAAGAATTAGATAAATCAATCATTTAGCATACCTTCTTGCGTGCCTGAAGCAGCAGCTTTTGCGTTCTTTTCAATTGACTTCATGATATCTTCAGGGATCGGGTGAGGTGTCGGGAGATGGTCACCTTGAGGCTGGTATCCGTTCTCATCAGCAGTATACGTCACACGGAAGTTCTGACCATCATCATCAGAGTAAGAAAAAGCACCTTGAGCTTGGACGCCATTTGTAGCTACTCCAGATTCTTCAGCAGCAATTCCATTCGTAGTTTCGTAGTTGTAAGAAAAGGTCTCTCCATCATTTTGACTATCGGATCTCAGAATTTCAG
The DNA here is from genome assembly GCA_947049295.1 of Ligdia adustata. Lineage (NCBI taxonomy): Eukaryota > Metazoa > Arthropoda > Insecta > Lepidoptera > Geometridae > Ligdia > Ligdia adustata. The sequence goes on from OX346229.1 coordinate 10,979,016, forward strand.
CGTTTTGTTCTGCGGCTGCTTGAGGTCTTTGAGGCTGGTCTCTTTGGTTCTGAGCACTGGAACCGAAATTTTGTGCGACTTGACTAAATCCAGGATCCAAGTTTCCAGATGGAGATCCAAGCTGACCATATTGAGACGACGGCGCAAATCCAGCAGAATGCTGTGAGCCAATATTGTCAGAAGTTGATTTCCCGAAAGCCTGGCCGTTTGAGGGACCGAATTCAGTTTGTTGCCCAAAACCAGAGTTGGAAGCGGGCTGGCCGAAGCCAGAGTTAGCAGCAGGCTGGCCAAATCCCGAATTAGGAGCAGGTTGGCCAAATCCAGCTGGTCCCACGGGAGTGTTTAAAGACCCAGGGCTGCCTCCAGCTGTAGCAGCATTTGAAGGAGGAAGATATGTCCTGTCTAATTTAGCTGCATACCCGCACGCTATCAACGATAGTACTATGAGCTGAAACAAATACAAAACGAAATATTTTATTAGCTAATCATAAATTAATTTAAATGGGTTCTTTACTGGACTTTGGTCACGATTTTTGTATAGCAATTTGTAATTTACACCTAATTACACATTAAATTTATACTTTAATTACGCCAAATCAATTTTGATCGAATTAATTGAAGCCTATTCGCTTTTTTAACGTAATATGAGACCATAAAGTAATTAAAACCTTGAACATACGGATATGCAATGAACTTGGGGATTATGTATCATCTCCTAAAGTAACTTTTTTTTTGTTATCGCCGTTACATTTTGAAACTCAAGTATAATGGTATTCATTGCTATGTTTTTGTATCACGATAATATCATGACCCAGTTAATTGATGAAAGATAAGATAAAGCGCTAACTTAAGAATATAGTACAAAACTTTAGTTAAAAATAAATATTTAAATTATTAATGCTATTTTACGCTTCAGTCTATTAGTATATACTAAAATATAATATAATAATATAAAATTTGCATAATAATGTTTCGTTCACATGACACATTAAATTAATAGACCTCAACGATGGAGGATGTCGATGACCTATTTTACACTATTCCATTATTATTTTGCTTTTAATCATATTTATTTACTTAAGTTATTATCAGTAAAAATTTTGCACTTACGAATAAAAGAGTTGTTTCAAAAATTTATCAAGCTCTGGCCAGGACAGTGTACATGATACTGTAAATATGTTAGGGATTATTAATCTTTAATATATCGACCAAATTTAAAATAACGTAACTTATCGCAGTGTACAAAACTAATTTCGAATCAAAATATTTTCATATTATTTATGCAAAAAGGTGATTTACGCGTTTTTATTGTGTCAATTTTGACATTGGTCTATATTTCGGTCCACCAAAGATACATAAATATTCCAGGGATGCCATAATTCTACTACAATTCACAGAATTTAGATATTTTTGTACACAATGAAGGAGGCGACTGATACATTTTTTATAAATACACAATTTTAATCACATCTTTTGGCATTTTTTATGGATGTACACCGTCCTGGCCGAAAATGAAACAAGACCTTTATTAGGTATTTGTCAAACATAATCTATGACTATTTAAAAAAGCGCTCCTGACTGTTCCCGTAGACAAAATTCTATGAATCATTAGATGGTAAAATAACTGCATAAAAATAAGTATAAAAATAAAACCCCTAAAATAAAATCGCCTATTGAACACTCCAAACAACATAAGGCACAATTTTTCTGGTGTACAGTTAACTTAACACTGAACATTCCAAATCAGATAAATTTGTAATCACTTTGATAAGGTTAAAAATGTGAAATAATTAAGATAATTATTATTACCAGCTTCATCTCCAAAGCTGTTGTTCTAACAAGGGATGAGAACTGAATGTATAGATTCGTTTCAGCAGAGTCTATTTATACGAAGTAAATTCGTTCACTACACGTCATTGGACTCACGGAGTAACCTTTAGCCATACTTTACAGCTAAAGAAGATCCGACAAGAGTGTGTGTGACGTCTTGCTCAATGAAATCTCGATCGGTATCGATGATAGCCTAATTGTTGGTGTAAGTACATGAACTGTACGAGGGATGGGGCTTTATTGATTTTAGGATGTTCAGAGATCCGTGAAGATGTGAAAATTGAAACGCCAAGATTATTATTTAGTTATGGAAACGCATTTAAAAGTGTTGTCAGTACCTAAGTTTTATTGTTTTAAGAAATTATTATCAGAAAAATACGAGTAAATCACCATATCCAAATCTCACCAAATTCTGTATAGTGTTCGTTTGTTGTTAAGTTGTAAATACAAGAACTTACAGTCATTACTCGACACTCTTAAGTAAAGGTAAAAAATATTGTTCACTTATATCAAATTGAGATAATATCTAAAACTTTTTTTTAGCCGGGAAGCTTAATTCTAAAGTTATTGCCAAGATAAAGTTCAACGAAATTTCAACTATTCGTTTCATGTATTGTTGAAGATTAAGTGACAATTAATATCAAATAGTATTTTTTTTGAAGTAAGCATAATGAGTTGATTATCAGTTTAAATAAAACCCCCTTTAATGTGATAATATAAAGTCATAATATTAAAAGGCGCATTGAAATACGCTATAAAACAGATTATAATCCTTAGAAGGTACATTATATTAATACTAAATTGTACCCAAAACATGTAGTCTAATAACACAGCTCATTAAAACTTCATGACTTGTTTTATGTCTCAAATAAACGTGCCGTTTTTAGGTCGTACCCACGGAACCCAGTCTCCGGAGGACTCATCACGCTTGCTCAACGTTTCTACCAAGTATGTTGCTCAAAATCAATAAGTTCTACGTCGTCACAGGTCATCTGCCACACGAGTTCGTGTGATGGGTTTTTAACTAATAGACTCATAAGACGTATGGAATATAGACAGATAGGATGTTAAAACAATAGAATATAGAATAGACGTGAGCCGGCCGTAGAAAGTATGAGCGTAATGTTGAGCAATACTAATGCGTTAATATGTCAAAAATGATCATGCCTAGAATAACATTTTGTGTTAATTTGCGTTTTATTTATTTGGTTGCTAAAATTAATCGAGATTTTACAATTATTTATCTTTTCGTGTGTTGACGTTCGTTTGTGTTTGATTGGTTTGGTGTCCAGCAATTTTCCTGAAAGAAAAATGACGTAGTGGGGATATTTTTGCGCACTTGTTATTGAGCAATCATAGGTCGCGTCATGGCGTAATGCCTGCCCCGTGATGGTAGTTTACACCATGCCAATGAGACATAAAAATTTACACTGAGCTCTCAAGGTCATTGGTCCAAGTTGTCCAACGAAAATTATACAGAGTGGGCTAAATGACGCGGCTACTGATGTGTTGAATGGTTTCCAGCCGCGAAGAACTGCAAAAAGTCAAAGGAAAAAGGGTTAAGGAAAAACAATGTACTCTTTTCACTGCCTGTACGCAATAACTGGCAATTTATATCCTCATAATAAAATATCCAAAGCTTTGATATAATATTTTACAAAATACTATAAGTATACATATTGTATATACTCGGCTATTCTGCCTTCTTGTTATGATTCTTTGATGAAGTAGGTAAGTAATATTTACTTCAATTATGGAACCCATGGCTTTATTAATTAGACATTGATTGACTTTTCAAGGGTTCTATAATCGTGAATCAAATTTTGCAAATTATATTTTGTTGGTACTTATTAATTAATAAAGATACTATAATTATTCTAGTATTGGCAATACTCATAATTAAGTAACATAGCCTTTTTCAGTAGGTAAGTAGTTATTGAATTTTGATTTTGTGTATCATATTTTTTTAAATATTGTAACTGTATAAAAATCGTACCTATTATGTATAAGGGAAAAAAAACTAAAAAACTTTGAAATAGGTGATTTTAAAGCTTTAAAAAAATATTCTTGTGAAATAATATTCTTTTGATGTGAAATATTTTGATTAATTTTTTTTAAAAAATATCGAAACCAAAAGTTCGAAAATAATTTAACGGAAAATTTGTACATTCGTTACTATATACAGCTTTCTTTACTTATTCGCCTTATGGTCCCTGGTAGAAAAGTAAACTTCCATGATTCCGGAAATGATGAACTGAAACGAGATACCTAATCCAGGGAGCCACTCTGTTGCAATTGCCACTCTATGGTCATCCATTCTAGACCTGATTGAGCTGAAAATTGCTGAAATTTTGCGGACTGTGCCTGCGGTGATCGGCCAGAAGCCTAGTTGTGCCAAGAGTGCGTAATTTGACGTCATAATACAGTTTGTAATATTGTGTTACGTGAATGGATGAATCCGACACTTTTTATGTACTTTGAAAACTCATATTCTCATTCATTACTTAGTCTCAGCACAAATAAAAGGCACGCGCAAAAACACACCATTAAATCTATAAGTTTGTGGTTATATTGTATTAGTCTAACTAGCTGCGCCCTGTGGTTTTACCAGCGGTAGATTTGATCATCCCATGAGAACAATTAAATTTTCCGGGATAAACAGTAGATTTCAGATTTTGTTGCTTCCATTGAGTCATTAAGATGTTAATAAGACATAGGATAATAGTACAAGGGACCCCGTCGGGAGCTGTATATAAGAAGGAGAGAGGATAATATTTTATGTAAACTAAAAATAAGCTCGAAACATACTAAGTAATTAAATTTGAACATATGTATCAGGAATTTCGTTTAAGTATTCGCCAATGGAGTAGTAGCTACGTTAATTAGAAACTGTTTAAGGGAACGCGTGAAATTAAGGTCATGTTCTATATATTTTATATCGTCTGGTAGTTTTTGTATATATATTTCTAGCCAGTAGCCTATGTGTGAATCCAAGGTATTAAATATCTTCGTGCCATATTGCATCCAAATCCGTTAAGCTGTTCGAGCGTGAAGGAGGAACAAACACACACACACTAACTTTCGATTTTATAATATTAGTGTGAAGTGTGATGCTTGTACAAAATAGCATATTAATGTATAATACCTATCTGCGACAGTTTTATGGACTGGAACCAGAAAAAAAACGTTTTTTTTTTGTAACACGGCATAATAATGTCCAAATGTGTTGTTGGGCATCATCATCATCTAACGTCTTATTATTACCTCGGCAGAAGTAGATAAGTTCAGGGTCTAAGGTGATCCCTTCTTCCCCGGGCTGGAAGCGAGGGTCAATGTCCTCCGAGAATCCATACTCATTTTGAGTGCTCGGGGTTTTTTGCTCTTTTCTCTTCCACCTTCCAAGCACCTGTGGTCTAGGTGATGTTTTTTTCAGTATCTCTCCACATAGACAACTAAAGCCATTTATGAGGACAAATTTTAATGTACTTATTCAGAACGTAGGTTCAGGTTTTATAAAATTTGCGATATGAGCAAATTGGGTAAAAAAAATCGGCATTTGATTACGCTCTCAGATTTCAACGTGTCTTTAAACTTGGGCAAACCTGTACTAAAGTTTTATTTATAGATTTAATTTTATTCTCGTAATAAAATGAGCTAAAAATACCAACAGCAAAGTATCAGATCCGTGTTGAGATAACTGATAACATAGTAATTAAGGATTCATTAAAAATACTGAAAACCACTCAGGAAGCTTTTATAAGACGAGCAAGTATAAACATACTTATGTACAAATAGGCAGGATCCTTTTAATTTGCTTTAATTTGTGTGATAACAAAAAAAACTCATTATATCGCTAATCGATAAAGTGATGAGTCAGTGTAAAAACCTATGTTGAAGGAAAACAAGATGACGGAAGCTTTAGTTAAGCGAACGTATCAGATGCTTATTACTAGGTACCTAAATAGTTTTTTTTATACCTGTCCAATTCACTCTGCAAACATATGGGGAGACACTTGTCTTGTCTAACTATGAGCATAAATTAAATATTATACTTATACAGATTTCGGATTTTATTTCTCGCATTGAGTCATAAAAATGTTAATAACACAAGATAATAGTACAATAAACCCGTCAGGTGCAGCAAAGAAATAGGAGAGAGGAGGATGTTTTAAAAGAACTAAAAATAAGTTCAAACATTATACTTAGTAATTAAATTTGAATATTAGTATATGAAATTTTGTTCCACTACGTACTTAGCTAAGTAACCTAGTCCGTGAGCTCGTTGTTATCGATCATATATCATCTATTTATTCTCTTCTCGAAAACACTTTATTTATGAAAAATAAAAATACAGTAAACTTAAAAATTACTCAATCAGGATCAATTTATCAGGGCCATGAGTTAAGCCTCGAGGGAACGTGCTTGGCAGTGAACAAGCTTCCGAAGATAAATAAACAATCCGCAATGCCAGCGTGGTAAACTATAGCTTACACCCCCTTCTTAAGGATAGAGGTTTAGACAATACGGGGTACAACAAAAATGCCAGCATTGCTTGGAATCCCAAAAAGCCGTCGCCCTTTTGCGTCAGTCGGCTAAGATATTGCTAAATTAGACGTTGCTAGACCTAGACGAGATAAAAAATTGACGATTGGCAGAAAACTTCACAAGTCTATACCAGATGGCATTATTCAAAATCTCAGATTACCTTTCTAAATTTTCTATTTTTTAAGTGTATTTTTTTAAATTTTAACTATGCATAAGTACAAATACTATTCCAAGAGTTTTTCTAGAAAATATCATAAACAAGTGGGTAAAAGCGAGTTCGAAAAATCCCGACTGCTTAATCACTAAACCTGTGTATTATCCTTTATTTCTTTTTTTTTTTAATTTCGATTTACCCAGTGTCACTCTGACGGCTCAGACTCAGAATCTATTGACACCACTCACGTAAAAATACGACTAGCCGTTTAAGCTCTAGGGCTTGCCAAAGAAATATACATACATACAATCGAAAAACATGGCCCTTCTACTTTCGGAATCGGGTGAAAACTAACTATAATTAGTAGGAAGGTTTTTTTTTTCGTAGTGTAATAACGAAAATCCATAGTTATTAATAATCATCAGTCATAATAAGATCATCAATGTTTTTTTATTTTACCTTTACGTACATCACTGTCATTACTTTGCTTTACATAGACAATGTAAAAAAGTAGATTACATACGAGTCATTTTATATGGCAAGTAATTCGCTAGGTTTAGGTCATTTGCAAAATATGACCTTGTCAAAGAATAATGTTACTATGTACTTAAATTGAGGCCGACGTTATAAATACATAGTTTTTTACAGACTTTAACAAAGGATATTTTCTTTTCTTTTACTTTTTTAGCGCCTGCATTGATTTGATAATCTTTATTTTTAAACGGCCTTTCGATCGGTCCCATTTATAAATTTAGCTTAGCAGCTGCGAATATCCTATCGTACACTTACTTCTTCCACGAGGTGAAAAACAGATTTGAATACTGCGTAATGTGATAAAAGCGATTGCTTGTATGTTTGTTACTTTTGATTGCAGAAACTTTTTAAAAAGGCGAATTTTGTCATCAACATAGCTTACGAGTATGTCCTGAATTTACATCCCGAAAAATGCAGCGTAAGATACTCAAATTCACTAGTTGCAGATTTTTATATTATTATATAAATATACTACCTACATATATATTAAGTGGTTGTTCAGTATTTTAAATTTGAATACATAACTATATCATAACATATGTATAGCTTATCAAGTTAATAACAAAGTTAAAAATTAAAAACTAATTACAATATTAAAAGTCCATCACGAGAACCCTGCCCAAATGTGCTCATTGTGCTTGCAGCGTTACCACGCTGGATTACCAGGGAGATCTGTTGCGTCAAAAACTCTCCACATCTCGGATCGTGACCCCCTTCGCGCAGACGCCGCCCTAGTTTTCTTATAAATTTCAAGGCTTCAGAGCCCCACGGATACGCAGTCTCGACCGCAAACGGAACGAAATCGTACTCAAACTCCAAGCAGGCATACTTGGAACGCTTGGCTCTAGCGGCTGCCTCAGCTCCTACAACAGCACCACCAACATTAAAAATACTAGCTTTTGACTTGACAAGATTTTGATCGCAGCTTCGCTAGCGTTGTTTTTGTTTTTTAGAGAAAATTCGTCGGAACTCGATGTTATGTCTGGTAAAAGAAAAAAAGTTGCTAAGAGAAAAAGGACAAACAACCCAATAAACACACTTTCAATTTTTTTAGTATGTTCCATAATGTCCATCTCACAAGAGTCGGCGCGATGTTATCGTTGAAGACACGAACGGCTCATATCATCCCTGATAAAGTTGACCGAATGTGAACGAAACTGTAGTTGGACCTTTCAACAGTCAGGTACGCGTGAAAACCCGTTTTCTTAAACAATAAATACATCTTTAGATATATTTCCTAACAACATGAAATTTCGACCATGAATATAAGAACTATAGCAATTCAAAGTTTCTTAATTTTGTCACTGATTCACTGGCTCACTGACTCACCGATCATCAGAATTATAAGGTACTTCTTCTAGCAAACCTACAAGTTCCAAATTATAACACAGTCACACGTATTGTTAAGCCTATAAATTAAGAAAAAAAACGTGACCTTTCAAATTTTTAACTGTTTTCGAGGTATGCAATTTAAATAAGTAACTTTGTAATCCTATATAAATCTTATTAGATTGTATGAAATTACAAAATTACTTTTACAGCTGAGTGTAAAATTATTAAAATAAAAATAGTAAAAAGCTTTAACATTTTCTCATTATACATAGAGACGATGTGGAATAGAGTAGGACGAGATAGCAATGGACGGGAGGGGGGATAAGATGGAATTTGATGAGATGTACTAAGGGCTGAGATATGATCTGATAAAGATAAGAATAACGGTAGCAATAACTACTTAACTTATTACCTTGTTTTTTTTGCCAAGCCAATATATTCAAAGAAAACGTTAGCTTACAAGCGGAGTATTATTTATGACAAAGTAATTGGAAAATTTATCTCATAGATAGACAAATAATTAATTAACCGACATGGTTAACATTCTATGATTGGAGCAAAAATAATACGATTGTGAAAACTGAGGTAAGTACATACATTATATTCACAGTTAAATAAAAGAACTCCAGTCCAAAATAATAATAACAATGCGCTTTACGTGATAACTTGTATGAACAAATTATTGGTAGGCGTTATTTTATATTTATAGCCGATAAATTAGCTCTGTAAAAATAATCTTCTTACAAAAATATATTTAAAAATAAAGTAAGTAAAATCTACCGATCTTGATCTTCACAGAGTATAGTGACCTCGGCTTAGCTTCCCTTGACCAAAAACTAGGCTTCATAATGCAGACAGAAATTATAATGAATAGAAATATCAACTTCTTCGATCGAAGCCCTTCGATTAAAAACGCACCGTAATATACTCATAATTAATATCAAAGTATTTATTAACCCTATAGTAATTCACTCTAAATACGGCTCATCAACGTTTTACTGCAGTAATAAAAAGATGCAATTAAGTATATATAAATACCTATATCATACGTGCCATTATCAAATTTTAAATAGGTAAATCGTAATATAACGATTGATGAGACGATGAGCTTAGTGAAAAAAATGTTTTTTAGATAGAGCATTCAATAGTATAGAGATATCTATACCATTTATTATTAACCCTAAAGTATATTTGTTGTTTTGCATGTCTTGTTTCTTCTCAGTAACTAAGTGATGGGTAGAATTGAATTTTTGCAAAGATTATAGTATAACAAAACATAGCAGGTGAAGCCGTGGTTATGAGTGTGGCAATTTTATAACAATCTGCGCCTCGCGTTGTTCTCGCGCCCGCGCTGGTCTCAATTCAATGAAAATTGTTATTTAAAAAAATATATTATTATGAATAATATATTTCTTTAAATTGTTTTCGTAAACATTAACAAATATAGCGTATGTTACACCACTATTATATATTACAGGCATCATGTAGCTATCTATTGGTGAACTCTTAAAATAGGCTTAGTAGTTCAAGACATTATACTTCGTACAAAGTAACAAACTTTACCTTCTTATAATTTTAGTGTAGAAATGTGTGGAATTAGATTTCTGACCTTTTAAATTAACGAGCGAGCCAAGCGAGCGGAGCGTCTCTGCTTGCTGTGTCGTTGAAAATACACAGAAATTAACATATCTTTAAATATAGATTGAATAACTGTAAAAACAAGGTATACAATCTGTGACAATTGAATAAAAAAAAACTCAAAAACACAATCGGAGATCTTTATCTGTTACCGTAGTAACTAGTGAGGAAAATAATGTGAGTTGGTAATTAATAGTTGCGTCAGGATGGACACAGTTTGGGATCTTAGAATGTTAAATAATTTTTGGCCGCGAGTTCAACAATTCACATAGCTACAAGTATTATGTAAGATTGACTTAATTCCTTTGATAATAAATATAGTAAGACTTAAATGGACACAAAAAGGATCTCCTCTTCAGGCTAGTAAAAAAACATTTCCTTCAATTTCTGTTGAAACCAGTAAATAAAGTTTCAATGTGGGATTACAAATACAACGAGAACCTCTATTATGTACAAAATACTCAATAATTTATTACAACATAACGACATCACATGAGAAAACCCTTCAACCTCTTTCTTCTTTTACAGTCATTGTATAAAAATTCTTAAAAATAACATATAACAAAGAATAGTTTCATCACTGGTTACGTCAATTGCAAACTTTATGGCACTATTTTTAGTAATGGTAGCCGGTTTGAGCGTCAAAACTCGGCAGTTTTCGTGGACCGCCGAATTCTTCTCCTTTTCCTGCCAAACTTTGAGCATTAAATCCTTGAGGTCCTTGGAAGCTTTGGAACTGCCTTTGAGTTTGAGTAAAAGCTTGACTAGGCTTGCCAACGTTCAGGGAAGCGATTGTAGAGCCTGGTGTATTTTTACAACAAGAATGATTGTTTTGCGAAGATTGAACCTGGTTTCCTCCATCATTTCTCGTGTTATCGAATGGTTGAGCACCGAACTGAGAAGAAGAGCTGGTTGCGCTGACGCTTTGAGAAGTTTGAGGAGCTTGATCAAATTGTTTGTTCTGGGTCTGGGAACTAGGGGTTAGAGCACCATATGGCTTGTACGCTTGAATGTCTGAAGGTTGTCTCACAGCAAAGCTTGAAGCTGTGTTTAGTCCAAACTGTCCTTGACTAGATGCGCTACCATAAGGCTTGTTAGGAGTGTTCTGATTTTGATTGAATTGAGGTTGAGCACCAAACTGGGGCTTTAAAGCAGAACTGATTTGAGGTTTTTGGAAAGATTGTTGACCAAAAGATGAAGTTGATTGAGTTGATCCTTGATTCAATTGACTTTGGTCAAAATTAGTGGCTACGGCTTGAGTTCCGCTAGTAGGCTGTGAGTTGCTTTGGATGGCGCCGGAAGTTTGTATAGATTCCTGAGTAAACTGACCCGAAAACAGTTGAGTACCAAACTGAGGCTTTGATGATGGATACCCCTGGAATTCTTGGTTTTGACTTGTTTGGAAAGTTTGAACTGAGCTAATTTCAAGTGGTCTGATTGGCTTGACATCATTTTGAAAGTTTTGTTGTGATGAACTGGTAGAAGATCCCTGATATTGTATTTGTCCAAAAGAGTTGTCAAAAATCTTGTTTGCCTGAGCATTAAATTGGACTCCGGAGTTTGTCTGTTTAGCGCTTGCAAAGTTGGTTTGAGTATTTTGTCCAAATTGCGCAGTTTTCGATTGGGCTCCGCCGAATGGCTGCACACCATACTGAGTCGCTTGTGTCTGCTGCTGCGTTTTTTGTTTATATTGCGATGGCTTAGATGTATCACTTACTATAATAGGTTTCCCTGAAGGAGAACCTAATTGAGGTTTAGATCCAAAACTAGTTTGGATATTTTGTCCATATTGAGTTGTAGTTGAAAGAGTAGATTTATTTGGTTGTTTGCTACTTAAGAATCCTTGGTGATTCTGTTGACCGATCGAAGACTGAGCATTTTGGCCAAATTGCAATTGACCTAAAGGTACTCTATCAAAAGGTTTATCAGTCTGAGAGCCATATTGTACTTTATTTCCTTGGTTCAGACTAGGTTGTTGTAATTGAGGAGAAAAAGTATTTTGTCCAAACTGGGAGTGCTGTGATCCAAGTTGAATCTTTATCTCCTGTATATTCGGACCTTGGTAATTTTGTGGTTTTGAAGAAGAATCTGTTTGAACGCTTTGACTTGAAGAGCTATCAGTCTCTTCCGATGCAGGCAAAACTTCTGGAGGCTTGTTATATTCATATATAGTTCCTTCATATTGCTGTGTCTCAGTAGTGGTAGTTTCCTGTTGGTGGGGTGTTTCAGAGTTCTCTGGTTGTTCATTGCTCTGTGTGAATTGGTTTTGGGTAAGTGAAGTTGAATTTTGTTGTCCTAAAGTAGAGGCTGGCTTAGTTAGAGACATCTGAGTCACTGTGGATATGTTATTATTAGAAAAAAATTGACCAAATTGGTTTTGATTTTGAAAGAATGAAGGCGGACGCTGACTAAAAGTTGAAGATTTTGAGGGAAATGATGGAACTATTGGCTTAGATCCAAAATAGCCAGGCTGTGCACTATCGTCTTGAGTTGTTGTAGTAGGAGCTATAGAAGGAAATGGTGATATAGAAGCTTGAGTTATTCCGTTATAATTTATAGGTAAGTTTTGAGTTGGTGTGAACTGAGAAGAAGGTGTTGGCGTTACAGGGCCCACTGATGGAGAGTTAGAAAACTGATTATTACCTGTCATTAATATCTGTTGGTTGCCTAATTGGTTACTTTGAGAAGAGACTACACTATTAGGCTGATAAGATGGCGTATTCGGAAACCTTGATCCTTGAGGACGGGCTATCGGACTACCAAAAGGCTTTGAAGGTTGGTTATAGTAGTAGGATTCGTCAGATCCTTGGTTGTAAGAAGGTTTTTGGGTAAAGTAGTGAATATTAGCTTGTAGATTCTGATTATCATAACTTTGTATAGACAGTAGCTTTTTCTCACCATTGTCAGGTTGTATAGTAGTAGGAACAATGGTTGGTGTAGTTGAAGATGAATCAAACAGAGTTATATCTCGTGAATGAAAATTAAAGACGCTATTTTGGTCCTGTACTTGAGTAGTAGCGGATTGGGAACCAAAGTTTTCAAAGTTAAGATTAGATTGATCTAACTGTGAACCTTGAGGGAAAACTGGTTTTTCATTTGGTTCCAAGGGAGTAGTAAGTTCAGTGTTAGGTATACTTGTTGGTTTGACACTAGCAAGCAATTCAGCATTAGAAAATATGTTAGATTTAGAAGAAATCGGTAAAGCGTTTGATTCTGTCTGGGTATTGTTGTTGTTAAACAGGTTTGGTCTAGAGGGTTGAATTTCGAAAGTATTAAATGGTTGAACTGTCTGGGGTCTAGGACTAGCCAAGCCCACAGAAGCAAACGATGATGCACTGGAGCCTTGAACTGAACCCTGATTTTGCTCTCGAAGAGGCATAAAATTTGCAGCTTGGTTGTCCTTCTCGGAATCCTGATTGGTAGAATACTCATTTAATAGAGGTTTATTATAGGATGGCCTATTGTTTGAGTTTAGAGGTGGAAGGTACTGAGATCCAAAAGAACCGACGGGTTTGTATGCTTGATTGCCAAACTGAGATTTTTGGGAATTAAATGCAACATTTGGTTTGTTGAATTGAGCTACAATTCCAGATCCTGGAATACCCTGATTGGATTGGCTATTTAGTGCGCTAGGTCTGGCTTGCTGATTGAGTTGAGATTGTCCTCCAAATTGCGGTCCTGGTCCTTGTTGGCCAGTTTGAGTAGTAAATCCTGAAGATTGAGTTCCAAATTGAGCTAGAGGTGTTTGGTTGACATTTTGAAAGCCAAACTGAGAACCTTGACTACCTAAAACTTCTTGTGTACCAAACTGGGCAGTTGATTGATGTCCGGAGTTTTTACCAAATTGTCCAGAACCTTGATGACCAGCAGATGAACTTTCCTGATATACATTTAAATTTTGACTAGATCCTTTCTGCAGAGAACCGGCTATACCATTGTTGATGTTTCCATAGCTGGATCCAAACTGATTTTGTTGTTCATTTGGCTGTTGGAAGTTTGATTGGCTATTAAAGTTGGTTTGAGCATATTGAGCAGTGTTGCTAAACTGTTGGGGTTTATTTAAAGCCTGGCTGTTTTGATTGATGAACGTATTGCTTGCCGTTGCATCTGATTCAGGTCGTTTTGCAAACTGAGACGATTGTGCACTATTGTATTGAATATTACCACCATCATGATGCATGTAATCGCCTTCCGCATTGTACTTCTGAGCATCGTAAGAGCCTGTAAATAAAAATGAAAGTTTTTAGCAATTTGTCAATGCCGTTGAGCAAACGACATATCAGTCAACGATACATAATAATATATCAAGCGCACAATGGGGCTTTAACTCCATTGGTGATGGTGACTTTTTGTGAATGAAAGTCTTCTTTGGCAAAGCCGACGTACAAAATAGTCATTGATATTTCCATACAGCAGCGAACGATACTACTAAACCACATGTCAAATAAGATTCTATTTATAGAATTTGAGACCACAAATTTATCATGGTTATGCAAAACGTTATGATCTTGTCATTTTTGACCGATCGTGGTTTTTATGTATTTATCAATTCTAAGTAGGTATTTATATAATATACATTTTTAAGCAAATTAAGCACCTATAATATTTGTTGCGATCATACTAATCCAACTAATATATATAAATATATAAATATAAATACATTAGGTTACTATATTTGTTTTTACTTATTGGTATAAACTTTTAAATTATGCCTGTCATATAATATGAATCAGAAATGTTTTTTTATCGACACAACAGTAATATCAAATTAAATACTAAGTAGCAGGCAATACAAGATTAAGGGCCAATAAGACCCACTCGTCCTAAGGAACAACGTCATCATTATCATCATCAGCCTGCATTCGTATACTGCTGGACAAAGGCCTCTTCTAATGAACGCCACCGAGCATGATCTCCAGCTTGTTCTATCCAGTTCATTCCCGCCGCTTTCCGCAAGTTATTTTCCTACCTGGCTGGCTGACGTCCTACATTACGTTTGCCTAACACGGTCTCCACTCCAGAACTCGTTTACCCTAACGGTTGTCGGTTCTTCGGGATAAATGTTCGCCCACTGCCACTTCAGCTTGCTAATTTTTTGAGCTATGTCGGTTACTTTAGTTCTCCGTCGGATCACTCCATTGCGAATTTTGTCCTTAAGAGAAACTCCGAGCATAGCTCTTTCCAAAGCTCGCTGAGCGACTTTAAGCTTGTGCACTAGCTTCACCGTGAGTGTGCACGTTTGAACCAAGCAACAACGTATATTTAACTAACTCTAAATTTTTGATAAAGTGTATTGGTAGTCGACAAAATTTACGTAAACATTGTGTTTTTCACGAATTACGAGCACCTTATGGTGTATTCCGGCAGACTCACTTGAGAGCCAGTGTATTCCAAACTAGGCATGCTCCATCTAGGACTACAGTATCTCTGACTTCCGTAGTCGTACCAACTTGTGGTCAAATTCCTAGCTGTGTAGGATAAAAAAAAAGTATTCATAGTAGGTTCCATAGTAAAAATTGTTCCTTAGGATGAATAAGTTACCTCTTTCTGGCTTAGTACTTTTCTAAACGATAACCCTGTAGATTTCGAGTCTGAAAATTGTTAAATACTAGCGTCACGTCCCAGCCTCGCACAGATTAACATATTTTGGAATAAACAAAGCCGTACGTATGTATAATAACGTACTCGTAGCTTTCTAACGCAAAAAAAATATTTAAGCGGTTTGTAGTTTTTATGTTTATTTGCTATTTTATTTATTATATATATTTACTATTTTATTTATTCGCTATAATCAATGTAAATAAAGTAAAAATAATAAGGTAAATTTACCCGTCAAAACTTAAAAAGTAACGTTAAAACTTATTAAAGAAGCGGTAGGTAAGGCTTTTATCATATTTTAGTTAAACTTTAAGTTAGTGGTTGCCTACACGTAGTCGGTAAAAAATTGCTTTCGAAGATAATTGAAGTCCCGTAGTGGTCTACACCCCTGCACAGGGAGACCCATATTCAGCAGTGGTTAATCCCAGTTAACTTCCACTAAAAATGTGGAGCAGTCTGGAGTACATAAGCTTTTATACTAATAAAAAAAGTCATCAACACAATAAATTAATAATAGGATGAACAAAGAACGTCTGCTATTCATTCACAACTTCTTAGTTTACTTAGTAAAGAAATATTATTAACTTACCGTCGTCGACTAGCCCAGCAGCTTCATCCTTGGCATTCTGCTCCAATGATTCTAAAATTTCCTTTGGAATCGGTGGAGGCGTAGGCAAATGATCTCCTTGTGGACGGTAACCACCTTCGTCAGCTACATACGTCACTTTGTAGACTTGTCCATCATCACCTTTGTAGGAATATCCTCCTTGAGCCTGGATCCCGTTGCTTGCGACTCCATTTTCTCCTACAGCAATGCCGTTGTCTGTTTCGAATCCATAACTGTAGTTATCAATACTAACGTCGTTGGAGTAACTTATAATGTTTGAGTTGCGATCGTTAGAAGCTTGGGGTCTTTCGGACTTGTTTTCGATAACTTCAAAGTTCTGTCCAGAGCTAGTTCCAATAACTTGTCCAAGCTGGGTTGGGCCATTTAATCCTGAGTTGCCAAAAGGTGTACTACGGAATCCAGTAATTGAACCTCTGAACGCAGCATCTCCCACTTTGGAGTTAGAAGATCCGTATGTGTCTCTAGGACCACCTAGTCCTGACAAATCACCTTCAGGAGAGGCTCTTGTTCCAGCTCCAGCTGCATCCACAACTACTCCTTGGAAGTTGTTGGTGTAACTACCAGTTGGTAGATTTCCTGAAGTGTCTGCTTGCTCAGAGGTCCTTGTGAAAGGGGTCTGGAGAGAGTCGGAACTTCCTCCGGCGGAAGAAGCCGATGCTGGAGGAAGGTAGGTGCGGTCGAGCTTGGCTGCCCCGCATACCGCTATAAGAGCGGCTATCGCGACCTGTTGGAGATAAAAATAAGTCTTAATTATTTCACCACAGTTAATAAAATGAAATGAAAAGTTATTTTGATTGTGTGACGTCACGTGCTGAAATAGCATTTATTCTAGGTAAATAAACTATTTTAGTATAATATAATGATTAAAGCACTAAGCATTGGCTATATGTAAGCAATTAAAGTACCGAGTTTTGCTTTCAACTACACGGGATAGAAGTAAGACGTAAACGATTAGTGCTTTTTCTATATTATGTTTTTAAAAACCAGCTTAGGTACAAGATTTTTTCAATGTCTGCTAACTTTTAAATATCCGTTTCTACGGGTTTTTTTTTTTATATTACTCTGCCTTTACTTTGTTCAAAAATAAAGTTTGGCCAACTCTAAGCTTTTGCACATAAATCACATGGGTGGCCTTACAAAAAAACACAATGAAAAAAGCGGTAAGTGACACCAAACCTCTGACAAAATGTTAGTTTCGCG
This sequence comes from Ligdia adustata, assembly GCA_947049295.1. Taxonomy (NCBI): domain Eukaryota; kingdom Metazoa; phylum Arthropoda; class Insecta; order Lepidoptera; family Geometridae; genus Ligdia; species Ligdia adustata. The sequence continues at coordinate 10,996,475 of OX346229.1, forward strand.
TTTTTTGTCGGATTCTTTTGACGTTTTGCAAATGGTGCTGACAGTTTTTCACTTTGTGCCATTCAATTACTTAGCACTTAATTTTGTTGACCGATGATATATTTTGACGATTAGCAAATACACTTTTGTTATTTCACAGCCAGGCAATTCTTATGTAAGTAAATGTTTTGTTATTAGTCAATTGTGTAAATTTTCAGACCAAATTCATTGCCCGAAGAACTTTTTTGTAGAATTTTATACGACGTTTTCCATAGGTTAATGTGTAGTTACTGAACAATCTTATTTTGGTATTACTTTGAATAACGGTTCCTATCCTTATTTACTGTTAACACATCGTCATATTAACCTTCAACGAATTAAAACAGATATTTACACTCCATATTAATTCACGCATAATCTACTCTAATTTGATTGCAGAACTTTATGGCTATTGTTAATATCAATGGGCTTAGATGATTTGGTTATTGTTTAACCTTGTTTTAATAGCAGTTGCTTTTTCATTAGCTATGTCTAAACTAAGCTTTTTTTTAGGAATGCGCTATGAGATTCACAATTCTGCCCTTGACAAAAATAAATGTGTTTAAGAATTTCTTGATAACATTATAGATAATCAATTGTTTCTCGATCAGGACACCAGCATTTAAATCTTGGCCAGGCTCCTGTGTTTTGAATCTAAAAGCTGACCAAAAATATAACGGTAATTTCTTGCTTTGATTTTTAATTAATGTCAATATCAATATCCCAAAAAAGTTAAGAGTAGCAGAGCGGTTTTTTGTAAAATAATTGTTAATAGTGCAGCGTTGAGATTTGAATAAGAATTTACATGTTTTTATAACTCTAATTTGTAGAAAATAGGCATGAAAACATAAACAACTTCTTTACTACTGTTTGATCTCATTTCAACAATTTAGCTTTTATCATTATATTTTTATGGGGAAAGTAATTTATTAACTTTTTATTATCCGCGCCTTCACAACTGAAACTAGTGTGTCAAAAGCACAAAGCTTTGTTACTTTCAGGTACTGCACACTTTATCAGCACATGAAGAGGAACAAGAATGGACTTTGAACTTTGTCTGACTCTAGTTGGTTACTATAAATGCATATATTATTACTAAGTATCTACCATAGACATTATGCAGTTATTTCTCCGGGAAATGAAAATAGTTATTTCCTGAAGTAAAAACTAAATGCGCAGATTTTCAATGAATGAATTTAATGATTTAAAACAAAAAAATATAGATTTATACTTAAATACTGTTTGCATAATTTTGCTACGAATCATATTAGAAAAAAAAATAGCGTATTCAACACTTTCACGGACAATAATCTCCATAAACAGAAGAAAAACAGATAAAACAAATTCTAAACAGATGAATTTTACAAAAAAGAAATACACTTTTAAAACTTGCATATTAACTTCACACTCTATTAAAAACTATCACTTCACTATACAAAAACTCAAAAGTGTTACCTACCAATTTCATTTTTATTTTTCTCAAATCTAATCCCCAAAATAACTGGGATGCGTTTAGTATGTAGACCCACACACACTGTGACGTTACATAGCCAAAGTTTTGCTTTTATACCTCTATATAAGTCGTCCAAAAAACGTGCTTCTACATTTCTACCAACTTACTTTTGCCATTGCACTTACACATTTTCAAACCATCGTAGCCTTTAAGATGATAGGCATAGAGTTGAAAAGAGCTGACAGTTTTAGTTTGAAAAGTTTTGTATAAGTTTGTGAAGATGCACTTCTAAAACGCAAGTTCAAGTGGCAAAGTTAAACGTAAGATGCTTAATTAGAGATATAGTAAAATGGTGATCAATGTTACAATGTAAAGTTTTTCTTTTGTTTTAGATTTGAATCGTCGATTGAGTAAATAGTACTAATGGATGTTTGATTTAGAACATTGCAAAATTTTGTTTCTTTAGCTTAGTGTAAGCAAGTAAGGTCTGTGTTAATAATTTGTTGAATTGTTAGAACTATGTGGCCGCAACGTACAAGTAAATTGATTAGGTAACTATGAATATGTCATTTTTTTTTGTTTCATGTCATTATGTCAAGTTAAGAATCTCGTCCATTTTTGGAGCCGGTTAATAATTTAGTTACTTAACTCCAAAATATAAACTTACCTCTACGAGTAGGCAGTAGTTAGACACTATAGTTTCCTCCCACAATCTATAAATACTTTAAAAGGCACCGCAAAATTAAACTTTATGCGTCAACATAAATTAGAGCTATTCTAATATAGTCATTATGGTAATTTAATTCGATAATCACCATCATTCATAATAATTAGTCTAGTTTATTAGTGTTAGGTAGCTTTCTAAAATAATAGTTTAAAAAATAACTAAAACTACATTTCTATCTTTTTTAATCAAATTAAAGTATTTTCATCGGGTTGTGATATGTGTGCGTAGTATCAAATTAAAGATGGTGAAAATAACTTTCAAAATAGTTTTTTGATTAAGGGATTATGGCAGCCTCCATAACACTAAGGATACCTGCTCTGCCTTAAAAATAACCTAAGTTTATATTTAAAAAGTGTCAACCGACTTCATCTCGCTAAAATTTAAATAAGCACATAGAACTGGACTGACTTTCATGAAATTTATATGTGACCGCATGGGATTTGAATTATCAAATAAAATTATTTTCCGAACCAGCCTTTGTGTAATCTAAGACTATATAAATCTTTAATCTAGTTGTCACTACAATTTGTTTTTTAAATTTTGATGTAGGTACCGCGCCAAAGAAAAAATATACATACATACATACTCAGATAGGTACTTAAATACATACACTCGAAAAACATAACCCTCTTTCATTCACAGTCGGGTATAAAGAGACGAATTGAGAACCAAATCCCTTTTTTAAGTCTATCAAAAAGGCCTGCACTGAATCCAACTAAAAAACTCCAAGGTTTTTAAACCTTGACCTACAAGAGTTCAAAATCTTGCAGATATGTAACGATTCCATTTGACCCGACCCGACATTGTACCTCAGCTAACAGACCTAGACTATTGTATGCACAAAAGATCCGATAATTACATTCATCATGAGTTAGAAAGCTCATTAAAGATGCGACAGATTCTCATTATGCTGAATATTGCGTAAGAAAGTATGGAACAGGGCTAGATGCTTTTGACAGTGGAGTTAGTTTTGAGATCAACTTCGATAAAATATGAACTAATAGGTCGCTGTAACTGTTGTCGGAGTTGCCCGCAATATAGAATGCATTAGCTTAATAGGAGTTTTAAAGTTTAAATCCCTATTTGATCCCGTTAGGGGTTGATATTTACCCGTCAATGAATACACTCCAAATTTCATGTCTCTACTAGAAGATTAAACGGTTTAGGTTCTTTGTTCATTACTAGCGAATATCAGTCAGTCAGGACGTTTATTTAATAATATCAGATAAATAGAAAATTAATATGACCAATTGCAAGCTAACGATCTATCCGGATATTTATTATATTACTTTGATATAGGAATAGAAAAATAATTATTTGCAGTAGGGATCGACATTATAATGCACAAATTATAGTGTTTACTACGAGTAAATGGTAGTACACGTAACGCGAATACATAAATATACGTTTTCAGAATGCAAAAATATGGCAGAGAACAAAAAATAGCGACGTTATTCGCAATAGATCAAAATTAAACTAAAAGTGGCAGTAGGTGGATCGACTAGCATAAACCGAAAAAAAACAGAACTATACCAGTTGTCAAATGATAATATCATTAATTGTCTATTTTTGCCCTGAATCTAATTTTTGTATATAACCACGGAAAACTGGACAAAGATTTTAATTATGCCTCAGTTTTTGCTTACCAAAAAACTTGATAATAAATAGCAGGATCAGACATTACTTAGTGTTGAAAAATATGCAGAGAACGGCGAAGAAGATTATGGACACGAGGACCAAAGAATAATGAAGAACAATATAGACAGTACAGGTCTATCGATTGAATGTGTTATAAACTGAAAAGCTGTTGCCGTACTTATATCGACAAAAAACTTTTGCAAGATTACCAACCCAGGTATTGAGAAAAATGATATATGATACAAAACAATCACGCTGTAGAAATAGAGGGCGTAAGAAAAGAGCAAGTTCAAGCTGTAATATTTACGTATGTTTTACGCCAAATCGGAATTGCTATTCCGATTTTCATGGAAGAAATAGCTAGTCTTCTATTTTTTTTCTATTTCCCGTTAACGATTAATTAATAAATAATGTTAATAGTGAGTTTTATTATGTTTGTTTAAAAGTAAAATGTTAAATTGTAATAGTTTTGTTTAGAAAAATCTTTGGTTTCTTTTTTTGTAATTCTTAATTGAAATAACATAAATTAATAAATGTGAAAGAAATCTATAAAAATCCCATTATTAATTACATAAAATACTATATAACGTCATGTATAATTGTAGTTATAATATCGTCACCTTGTCCTTTACATAGGATATAGCGAAAACCCATTTTCTGATAAGTTAGATTTTTTTCACTATTTTTCCTATACATGTTAAATTGCCAGGAATACAATACTTAAGTTTCAGGATATTACTACAAAAAATATCTCTGTAAGGCACGAGTATAGAAAGTATACAAAGAAACATATTATTTAAAATACTCTACTTGAAAGTCATCAACACTTAATTACTATATTCCGGTAGTCAATAGAGCATACTAATCAATATACTATCGTGGGTAGTAAGTCTAACATAGTGGTTCACATATCCTTAGAAAAAGTTTTATAAAGATACTTGAAAGTTTTATAAAGGTCCTTAGAAAAAGTTTTATAAAGATACTTGATCAATTAGACCCGGAAATCTGCACAACTTTGATTACCTTATTCTTTCGTTTTACAATGGTAATAAAAACTTAGCACCTACTCGTATTTGTTGATTTTGTTTTGTCAGCGCGTCATCTTTTAAACAATTTATTTATAATGCTAAATAGATACCTACTTATTTAAGATGTCTAAGATGATTTGACAGGAGGTGAAGGCCAAGTGGTTGGAAAAGGCATATGATTCATTAATATAGGTGCATATGTATGTACAAGATTATGCTTATTCCCTTTGGATAAGGCGGCCACAATCTTTCTGCATACTGAAGTCGTATCCGTTTCTTTCGTTTTTCCTTCTTTCATTAGCATTTTTTGCTGTTTTAATATATACTTCTTAAAACTAAGCTGAGCAGGGATAATTGCATTATGTATTTTTAACGACTTGTGTGTGTCTGTTTGTGGCTCACCTAGTATCTCCTGAATTGACGAATCGATTATGATTTTTTGTTCTTTGAAAGATGGGTCGGGAGCGTTCTTAGTTTTGTCTTATCTTTGTTCTTTGGGGTTTTTAAAAGTTTTATTTTACTCGTGTTGTCTGTAACAAAAAACTACCTTTCCTAGAGCATCCACATCCAATGTTAAAGGATTAGGATAGATTTCATTGTTCCTACATCAACTTAGGTAATATTTAAGGTGATCTCACATACTCGTATTTGTACCAGTCACGAGAAGTATTCTAATGCGTAATCTAAACTTAAATAAATATCACGATAAAATTAAAGATAACATCATAAGTTAGATTATAGTACATGATAACAGTGATCCATCATTTAGGAATTTTATGATGAGGTATGGGTACGGTCAGAAAATATAAAAGCAAATCTTTAATATTTTATTTCCTTTTTATAATATTAGTGTAGATTAGTTTAGGTGACGTGTTTGTTAGATAAATTAATATAACTATTACAACCGCCAATTTACTCACTTAATTACTTACGGATTTCAATTGAGAGTGTCTTTTGACTTGATCACGTTTTAAACAAGAAAAAATAATAGGTTCTAAGTTGGCAAGTCTATTTCTAATTTATCATACCTATTGCATGAAAAGGTACAAGTATCTAAAAGGTATTAATTTACTATAAGGGTGGAGCAGACCGCAAACGTTGCGTTACTGGGCATCGCGTATCTCAGCGTGTTGCATAGCATTTCACACCGGCCATTTTGGTTTGTCGTATTTTGCACTGATGTAACGTTCTCGACATATGCCAGTTCCCTTTGTAAGGGTCAAACATGACCGAAGTATAGTGACGTAGTCTGGCTTGTATTACGGTGGTGTGCATAGTTGCGCAACTTCGTGCGTCTGGTGTTTTATTTCCTATAATCTTTCCTACATTACAACACGATAAGCCGTGCTACTCAGGACGGCGCTTTGCAGTCTGCTCCACCCATTAATTTGTATCCCCTTTTTTTATTATTGTTTGTTATTGATATTTACTTTATTTCTATCGTAGCAGCTAGAAAGATAAATCACTTCTGACTACCCCAAGAAAAACGCGTAGAAACAAGGCATGTCTAAGGTCTTGCCAAGTAATGGTACCTATGCTATGTATATTTCAATAAGGATTAAGAACCGATAAAAAAAATGGCCGTTATTAAGTTTTTACATAATTATAATATTATGACTTTTGAAATATGTTTCCTGACCCTACCTGAAGGTACGGATGTCTGAGCCTACATAATTATAAGTTACAATGTGTTAAACAGATTAGAAACGTGCCACTTTGCTTTGATACCGGAAAACTGTTGTAATTGTTTAGGATACCTAAGTTATTTTATAGCAAAAAAAGGGGAGGTACACATTTTGACGAATATGTTTTTAAGTTTCTAATAGAATAGAATATGGTTTATTAGTGACAAAAAACAACGAGCAATTTTGAGCAAAAATAGAAAGCACAATAGAAGGGAAGCATGTTTTTTGTCGATTGATTGAACTGATTTCTCGGAGATGGGTATTTTAAAATCTTTTTTGTTTGATAGGGTATACTTTTGGAATAGTCTATTTAAATTTTATCATTACATTGTCGGTGTCATAATTTTTGAGGTATCTTTTTGGAGTGGAAATATTCAAAATAATTAGCATCTTTGTATTTTACAAAGATGTTCAATTTCATCACCTGAGTTTTCAAACTCATCATAAGAAGCTAAATCTGTTATTTTGATTTAAAATCTAACTTGTTAACCAGTATTGATAAACTCTGTGATTTAAGTCGACCCGTTTCAAATAAAACAAAAAATATTCTAATCGGTCTAGGATAATCTGAAAAATCAATCGATATCATACAGTAAAAAATATACCTGGAATTGTGAAAATCCCCCTAAAGTCTGTTGAATAATACTTGCTTTGTTTGATAAAAGAACGAAAGAAAGCATATAAAATTTAAAGAATGAAATTTTTACCCATACCTATATTTAATGCTTCAAACCAAATCAATGTAAACATGGGAACCTGTTATTCTAAAATCAGCATTATGACTGACATTAGATAATAACTACAATTTGTTACCAATCAACAAAATATAGGCAAAGAGAACGTGGTCTTCGGCAAGAAAACTTTAGGAAAATTATACTTTTATCATTTATAACCTCCGGCGCAAAAATGATGGAGACAAAAATGATAAGTTTGACGAGTCAATGTGCGTTTGTCTATCTTTAGTATCGTAGCTCCCAAACTGATAAACCGATTTTGATTTCATTTTATTTGTTCGAATAGTAAATTAGTCGGCAGTGAAGTGTTATTAGCTGTGTCTGATGCAAATCGAAAATAAAATTATCACTTTTAAGAAAACCCGGCTGTACCTGAACAAATCTATTATTATTATTTTTTATGGGAGATAGGCTTGCGTTTGTCCGCAAATCGCCTGATGTGAAGCAACGATACGGCCTAAGATGAGGCACGCTTGCCTAGAAGAAACCGATTCACTCGCGGCTTGAAAAGACCCAGGTTATAGTTATCAGGAAATAGAGAAACCGGCAGCGAGTTCCACAATCTAGCAGTTCGCACAATAAAATTACTTAGCGTCAGCCATCTTAGACCGATTGTCTTCAAACATGGCTTAGAATACTTCCCACTAACTGAGATTGAGACTCTGATTTACCCAAATATCTAGCATCTCACCTTAGAAAGAGTTGCTGTTTTGGATTTACCTTTCCAGTGTTAAATTGACGGTGATCTCTTCTACTATAGTTAATGACAATGATCCAAAGCTTTCCTAGTTCGTTGACCGTTCTCAATGTAACCAGTTTTACATCTATGCATATTTCTACTTCAATGGCAAGGCTATTTAGTCTATGGCTATCTATCATTGTTTATTGTTGGTTTGTGACTGTTATCAAAAATCTTGTCTCATCATAATTACTCAAATAAATATTGTAGCAGAAATATATTAGTGGGAAAATAAATTATAAAGATTTTAAGAGATTTTTTTTTGATGATATTATAATAATATCTGAGAAAGCGGTTATACCTACTTTAATAGTGACATTCAGCTGTTTTAGCAGTAACTTGGGCAGTAACTTTTTAAGCAGTAACTTGGGCAGCGTGGTGGATTAAAGATCTACTAATTTGATTGGTTTGCTGACAAGTTGCATTATTGTCTATATTTAGGGTTCTGTGCCCAAAGGGTAAAAACTGGACCCCATTAGGTACTAAGACGTCGCTATCCGTCCGTCTGTCTACTAGGCTATATTTTATGTACCGTGATAGATAGACAATTGAAATTTTTCTCAGATTATGTACAATTTCTGTTGCCGCTGTAACACACGTGATCTTGCCGTTTTTTTTTAAATATTAACCGGCAGAAACTCGAGTTAAAGTTAATTAGATCGTACTTAAGCATTAGTGAGCGCGTCCGACTCGCACTTAGCCATTTTTTGTTGTTTACATGTCTCATCAGCCACATAAGAGAATCTCAATCCAGGCTCAGTAGATTAGAACAAAAGGTATTTCAAAACCGTAAAAATTTATCAATTAGCATATTTTGTTCCAATTTTTATGGAATTATTTTTTCTAATGCCATAAACGTGAAAATTTTTGTACTCGTTCATACAAAAATTGCTGAATTGAGTTGCATCAACTTAGTTACGGAGATAGCTTAGACCCTGGATATCAAGAAGGATATTGACTACTTTTTATTAAGGCTACTTTTTATCCTGTGCAAGTAACACCGTTGAGTGCAGTTATTACAAAATATTTCCAACTCCAAGTGATGATTAGAATCTAACAAAGAGCCGTTACAAGCGGTCGTGTGTCAAAAAAATAATTACATTTTATTAATCACACATAAAAAACCATCCAGCGAGTAAATTGATACGTGACACTGATAATGTTATTAATTAAATACCTATTTTGTTTGAATTAATCGCTTGTGATTAATATCTGGACTGAATTGATGACTTGAAATTTTATTTTAGATTATCAGCTAACGGTGAACTTTTTTCTTTTCATTGTATTCCTATAGGCTTTTATTTGATCGCCTGATTTAAAGTGTAATGTGGCCTAGTAAGAAACACCTATCTGAGGAAAACCGTTTCACTTGAGTCTTGTAAAGACTTAGATGAAGCCTAAAAGTGTAAAATATTAATGTTACTGATTAATAAGACCTTTCGTATGAAGTGAAATTTTCAATTTTGCAATTCCAATACCAAGCATTGTGTGAATTATTTACGCTACACCTCCAGGTCTAAGTCTTTGAGCCTTTTCGTTTACGCCGTCGTCTTTTTTTTTTATTTGAACGTGGTCATGGGAAGAAAAATATCACTATAGCAAGGCGTTGCTTGCCTTAATCTTCTGCAACAGTAGTGGCAGTTAGCGAGGGCAATGATGTCCCGGTGAAGGATGATCTTGAAGATAGGGCACTAGATTGTCTCAACTCCAGTAATAAAGTGAAAGTAAATATAAAAAGGCCTTTATCAACTACATTACCTAAAAGTTGCTTACTAAACATAGATATGTTAATTAATTACTAGGAAACAACAATACCTAACATTAAAGTAAAATAAATATTGGCAATAAAAATTAAAATTATCTCAACTATAATAATAGTCACGGTCTAAAAAGTGACGTGTCAGATGCATCCTGGCATACGAGTATCATTGCCATACTAAAACTAACAGATACTTACAATACAATTTTAGAAAATATAAAATGACTTGCGGAAAGCGGCGGGCATGAACTGAATGGAACGAGCTGGAGATCGAGCTCAGTGGCGTTCATTGGGAGAGGCCTATGTCCAGCAGTGGACGAATACGGGGTGATGATGATGATGATGACATAAATGTACTACCGAGTACATGAATGTACTACCGAGTGCTACTACGAAATAGTTTAGCGTTAGCCAGATGTAACAGTTTCGCGATATAGCGGGTCCCAGCAGGTTATCTATAATTTTCAATAAGGTTCTCGTTTTCCAATGTCATTTTCATCAGTTGTTAAGACGTTTACCCACAGACAGTTAAACCCTATTTGACACAAGGAGCTGATAGCACATAGCCCATCGCGTTGTAAAATATAGAACTTAATGGAAAATGACACACCAAACGCGCTATTCAGAGACTTGCAACGCGCTGTGCGGCGACGCAACGCACTGTGCGGCATCGCAACGCGCGCGGTCTGCCTCACGTTAAAACTTTCTGTTCCTGTAGTAAAGAGGTATGCTATTCTAGACGTAAAACAGATAAAACCATATCGATCGACCAGCAATCTTACACGATCTCACCAAATTGAATTTTACTAAAAGTCTTCACTTAAAAATAACTAAGTTATAATTAACGATGAACCAATATAACATTTATTTGCCAATTATAACTATTTCCTAATAATAAAATGATAAATTGCAGCCAATCAAGAGCAAATATTTCACTCAGAAGCTAATGATGATCAATGTTTTTGAGTTAGGATTATCAGCAGTCTTATAAATCAATTTACGATGATTTGTTGACTGAGAAATAAATGTTGATTTTGCATGTTTATTCCTGTTTTAGTTTTGGAATTGAGTCATAAATATCATAGCGTATTATTGATACAAATATTATAGAGAGGAAAGGTTTGTTTTTGTATGTTACGAATAAACTCAAAAACTACTTGACCGAATTCAAAAATTCTTTTGTCGTTAGAAATTTAAGTGTCACTGGGTAACATAATCTATATTTAATTCTAAAAAAATATTAGAGATCCGCGGGTAACACCGGGATGTTCTGACTAAGTACTATTTTTAATAGTTAATAAACTTTTAGTAATATTTCCATGGAAACCGAGGCCTCGAGGAATCCTAGGAAGACAATCTGATAGATGCTACGGGAACTAGAATGAAGACCCGTGGCAACCCGTTTTTCAAATCCATATAAGGGTGTGCCATTGGTATCATAGGTCTTGTTTCTAGTTAATATCTTATCCATATAATAGTAGAATCCACTTTGTGACAGATAGTGATTTATAGAAAAAAATACGTGTGGCACTCGGGGACTGCAGCGGTAAAGCTATAATGCATACGCATACGTCTATTCGCACGCACACAAACACTGTGCCGAAGTCTCGCGAACTGAAACGACGTTAGACGATGCACGGCGCACCTCTGTGTCGGTCGGTGTGGAGAGTGTTAGGTTTATTTTTGTTACGGATTTTTTTTAATTCGGTCGCCACGCTCAAACCTTTTATAAAGCAATAGAAAAAATAAGCTAAAAAATATTTGTTGGCCTTTAAATAACGTTCGTTACGAGCAAGTCTTGTAACATTTGAAAAATTAATTACTTAAAAATGTTATCTAAACAGTTTTATAGTTCTTATAACTAATATTTATTATTTTACTAGCGTGGCGTTGCCCGCGGCATATTGTTTTTTTATTAGTTTTAAATATCTGCGAATAAATCTGAATCGTCCAACAAAACATTTGAAGTGCACAGTTCTAGGACGTTAGCTGTCTAGAGGAGTATGTGATCTCGAGGTTTGTTAGGTTTGTTTGACGCAGGTATAGATCCCGCAGCAATTCAAAGTTTTCAATGTAAAACATTGTAATGAGAACAATGCGCGAGCGTAGCGACCGGGAATTTTTTTGGACTTTTATATCATATATTAATCTCGGGAAGAAAAAAAATTCAAAAGAAGCGCTTATATCTCACTCGGTAAAAATGTCAAGTTTTTGATTGTTCATTGTTAAGCTGCAAGAATCTATTGGTATTTCGGGATAAAAAGCGACCTATGTGTTAGTTAATCCAGGGTATAAGATATCCTAGTACCAAATATTGCGTTTGTTGAATGGGATCTTAAATATTTTTATTATTTGCATTTAACTATTTATGTCTTAATAGAATATACAATTAAATATTCTGTCAATATTTCAAACGTATATCTGTTGCTGTTATTGATATCAAACAAACAACACCAAAAAATAACGGCTGTTGTTATGGGAGCCCTCGTAAGAAATATATTACTAAAAAATATTTTGGAATAGAGTCAACAGAACACATCGTTTGTAAAAAATTAAAATCTCAAGCTATCACTGTTTATAAGATACAGCCTGGTGACAGATGGATAGCAGTCTTAGTAATGGGGTGCTGTTATGAATTTTGAGATACAAAATCCTTAAAAAACAATTTAGCATAATTTTTACAGACCTACGCTCACTGAGACTTTGATTAATTTATACAGGCTACCTTCAAAGATTCAGCAAATCACCTGTCTAAATAATTATATATGTGGATATACAGTAAACATTCTGAGAATATTACTAGCGTGTACCTGTTACCATTATTAATTACGAGCAAAAAATTGCAAAAAAATCACGTTTGTACTATGGGAAAATCGGGGAACATACATAAGAATCCAACGAATTGTGAACTTCCTCTGTGATTGAAGTCGGTTACAAAACTGGAGAACCTGAATACCGACTTAGCAAGCTTCGACTTAGATCCATACATATCTATACAAAAAACAGATAACGTCATACTCCCTTACTCGGTCAATTTGTCATGGGATCCATTTCTACTTGATGATGTAACAAAAGTTAGGTATCAAGTACTTACATAACAACTAACCAAAATAGGCATATTTTGCAAAAGCTATTTAGGTACGAAGAATCCATGTCAATGTCATTGACAAAAAACGTGTTTTCTCAAAAAGATGAATAGGCTTTACGCCAAAGATTTCATGCTTACAAATTCGTTGGTTAAAGTTATTGCTGGTAGGCTCTAGATAGGATTTCTTTTGTAATGTAATATTATAAAGTAGGTTCATATTTTGTTACGTGATTTTTTGTAGATATTTTGTTGCGTGATCGTATTCGAAACGAAGTAATTCGCCAGGGAACTAGTCACCGACATAGCTCTAGGTACGTCAGTGGGCCGATCATTATGCCGTAGAACCAACAACGGATAGGGTAGACGAGTCTTGAGTGGAGACAATCGTAGTGTAGGATAAGCTTTTCCATTTAACGTGGTAATGCGGCTAGTATTCTCAGCACGCTGCCCTCTCGTGGTGGGTTGGAGCATTTGGATTAACTGTAGATCTTAAATGATCTATAGGTAATCTTTCTACGTTCGTTGTAGTTAGTCATTTTGTTTTAGGTAATAAAAGCACTTGCCGTGTAGGATGCCCTGTGGAGCAATGATATACAGGATTGTTAGTTAGGGGTGTACTCAGCCGAAAGAGGGTGATTATATTTACGAAGGACTCTTACTTTGGGACCAACCCTGAAATCCAGAAAAAGTCAACATTTGCATACAAAAGTGTCGGTAAACGACACAATGTATGGAGCTGAGGAACTGATTTTTATTTCTCTAATTTATTGGTTCCATAGTGAAAGTTGTTCAGTGCTAAAGGTACGAGGTTCAATCCCACGAAACATACAGAAAGAGCCTGAGCTACCGGTGAAGGAAAACATCGTGAGGTAACCATAGTATGGTTGTAGAGCGTTTTCTATCTCTCGCCTGGCTAGCCACCACCCTCAAGTTGTAAAATCTGTCGCCAAGCACCTAACGGTGTGTTCTGGCAGCCTTCTTTGTGAGCCATTGTATTCCAGACTAGGCATGCTCCATCTAGAGCTACGGTATAACAGATAGCAGGCAGGGGGTGGAGATGAAAAGCCCAGGATATGGAAAAATGGCGTGCTATGTTGGTGATGTTGACAATGATGATCTAACTTTTTGTTGGTAAATTATATGCGGTAACATTATAACGGTCTTTTAATGCGTGTCTTAAGCGAGTGAGCGAAGCGTTTCGCCTTCGTGGCTGGCATTTTTCTTTCGTGTTTCTTTTCGAACATCAACAAAAAAATTGTTTCTGGTCTATTGTATGTTTTCTTTTTGTTTTTTTTATTCTTCATTTTTCTTGTTATCCTATATCGGCGATAATGTTTGTCGATATTTCGTACTCGTGCAACTTCGGGCTACAGGTTGTAGATTCCAACCAACCTTGATAAAACCTGGTATAAGAAGTTCCGGATTAAATGTCTTCGAAAATTCTTTTAAATAAGTATTTTCGCCAAAAATGTAGAATTTTGATGCGGCGCAATTTACGTATTAGATGATTTACGCGCAGGTCATAGAGTAAGTTACGTTAGGCAAAATATTTGCAAAAAGAAAAAAATCTGCATAAAAGATGTTTTGCGACATTGCCGCTATGCAGAATCAATATCTTCGATTTCAAAAAGGATTTTTGCACCACCATTCTCTTACTTCAAGGAATATTCTAAAAAAAAGCATCTGGTCGCTTCCCAGCACTCGTATAGAGCCCGGACCTTAAAATAATGTGCATCGAGTAAGGCAGTTTTGTTTTTATTATCGGGTCAGGGTTCATTGACATCACCTTGACAACATACTTCCGAAGCGATCGAGAGTCTATTTTAATGGTATTCGAAATTTTAATAAAGTTTATGAATTGTTAAGAATGAATTGAACTAAAAAGTATACCTACAAAGTCATTCAAATACGAGTATATACTTAAATAATTCATACCTAACTTACTTCGGGCGTGAGTCGCTGGACAAAATTAGTGCAAATCTCAACACATCAAAACGAACATAATTTGACATTTCTAAAATTGCCTCCTCTCTTGTTTCCACAAGTGAGAAAAATATGGGAATAATTTTAGGAACTTTTAGTTTAGTCAGTGTGACTGGCCGAATTGGGGTCAATATCGGCCGAAATAAGTCGACGTAAGAATTTAATTAGTGAATATTATGTCTATTTATTCTTTTATTTCTCTTGATAAATACAATTGTTAAGACATGTTTAAAACTTAAAACCTTTGTACTGTATCTTTACACAGTTATTAACAATAAAATTAATTCCTATTTCTATTTTATCGCTTATTCATCAGAATAGCGCACCTCCGCCCACTCGTCCGCTAAACGCCGTAAATCACCACTCGTAGGCAAATCGATTCGTTAGCCAAAAATCGATTAGTCGTGATCGAATGAGAAAATATCGAATACCACTTCTCTTGCATGTAGGTACTTGCAATTGAGCAATGATGATCATGACCCAGGGCTTTAATGACAGAATGAGTATACTAGCATATCTTACTAATATCACCGCACTATAAATACGAAAGTGTGTTTTTTTGGTTTATATTTTTTGCACAGAGATAGTTCGAGATCCAGATAGTGCCGTAGATAGCCGTAGAGAACGGTAGAAAGCCGTAGATAACCGTAGATAGCTACTTTTATTCTGGGAAGAGAAACAACGCGAGCGCGAACAAAGGCTACGAATATTATAAACGCGAAATTTTATATGTATGTGTGTTACTCTTTCACGCTTAAGCGATTTGGATGAAATTTGGTATGGAGATACTTTAGGCCCTGGATTAACACATTGTAGGCTACTTTTTATCCTGTATTAACGCCGGTAACACCGCGGGGCGCAGTTAATCTAGCATACTACTTTACCCCGCACAATATTTTAATACTTAACAGTAGGTAAAAGGTTACAGATATAGCTTAGTCCATGCTTGACGTACCAAAATCTCGAGAATTATCGAAAAGTGATTAACCCATAAGCTAATAAATATTATACCTAATGCTTTAGGTTTTTACCCGACCGCGAAAGAAGGAGGGTTATGTTTTTCGAGTGTACCTATGACTGCAGTCCGAATGTAATGTAATGAATAAAACTCAAAACTTAACTAGATGGCGGTAGCGTCAAGCTGAATCGCGCTGACGAGTGAAAAGTTATAATTTTTGTATGTTGATACCTGGTACATTACTACATATTTGTAGTCGATCCTCATCACATTTCATATGCATACTTCTTTAACGCGCTCTACGGCTGCGGCTGCTCGTAAAATCAGGATACTTTCAAGCCGCGAGTGAATCGCTCTCTTCTCAACAACGCGTGACATCCTAGGCTATCGTCGCTTTACTTCTAGAAAGTTGCGATAGATGTCACCAAGTTTCAATGACTCTAATGTGAAATAAGAACACTGAATAATATATATCACAAATTTTTATTTAATTCACCCGGGTGTTTTCACTTAGAAAATGGAAACCATAAAGATAGCATAGTCCAAGCGTAATAGATAGATAGTTCAAAAATTTGAAGCTAGGATAGAATAGAATAAAATTTATTTAAAATAGAAAACAGTATACGAGTAGATATACCACACAACAAATAAAACAAAACTTTCAAACTATCTTAATACAAATAATTAGAATTACATTCTAGTTAACTGCTTTCTGTCACAATCCGGACCCAACTCAACATAATGCTGGTTGTTCACAACCAGCGTTGGTCTTCCGTTGGGACCGGTAGGTAACGTCACGGACGTCACTGGTTCTTATCTATGCAGATACTAACCTACATTATTTTTAACTGCATGTTTAAAAATCGGTGAAGCAAACTTCCTGTCTAAAACGAAAATTTCCAAATTGTTCGGTGAGTAAATGCTGTGACTTTAACATGATGGCTTATTACTAAAAGAAAAATATTTTATGACTAAAGTAGGTAATTCCATTTAGTCCTATAATTACTTATAGAACGTGACTTAGAACATTGTAACTTTATCTTCCTTACCTCTAAAAAAATGACGTGATTTTAGAGTACATAGATTGCAAAAATAACTTGCGTATCTTTGCATAATTTTAGCATAACACTCCGATGTATAAGCGATAAGCGATGAAATTAGTCAGTCAGATTCCGTTGATTTTAATAAGCTTTATTCTTAGGGCATTCAAACAGTTGTTTTCCTATAATCTCGATTTGGGTCGTGTTTATTACCCGACTGCGTAAAAAGGAGGGTTATGGTTTTTGAGTGTATGTATGTATGTAGTTATGCATATTTCTTTGGTACGCCCTAGAGCCTAAACGGCTTGTCATATTTTATGTGAGTGGTGTCAATAGCTTCGTCTTAGTTTTTTATTTTGATTTAAAATATATAAAATAAAGATGATACACAGGTATAAAGATCTAGCAGTCCGGTTCTTTCGAAGTCTCTACTAACCATTTCTTTATTTTTCACAGACCTTATAGGCAGAGAAAATTGGATTAACTCGTTAACTAAATACAATTAAAATATCAAATATATTATTAAAATCGGCCAGATAATGGCGTCGTAACAAACGTAAATACAATACTATAGGTATAGTATGATAGTACCTACTATAAAATATAATACTATAAACTGCGAAAATTCACTAGGCATTGAGAATATTTACTGTTTTTTTTTTTAAATCTGCCAACCAAAGAGTGGGCAACACTATTTTTAGCATAATAAACGTCGGTACAACAAAAAAAAAACATAATATACGGTCTAAAGAGTCAGTCTTCAATTAGAGACCTAGTTATAATGTATATCTCTACATCTTATCCAGAAATTCAATTAGAGCCTAGTTATGATATCACGCGTTATTTCGCAACTTTGAAAATCGTGATGATACTAGAGTAGGTACCCGACGTTGATTGACGAATGTATTGCATCGAGGGGTCAGTACAAAATACTGCAAGGTCAAAGTTAGCGGGAGCTTGTTAAGGCTTTAATTAAAACTAATGACCTGATTTTATGATAGGTAGATCTACCTCTTGGATAATAGATAATTATATCAAATAGTCATAGACGTGGCTGTGATAGCTAGTAAATGTTTGACTTGAAAGCTGAAGGTCGTGCGTTCAAATCCGCTGGTTCAAGCGTGCACCACCTGAGTTTTTTGGTTTACAATCAAATTAGAATTAACTATCATGTACTTAGCGGTGAAAGAAAACAGTAGGGTAACCTGATTGTCGATAGGACGAGTCATGAACTTGTTAAGTATGTAGGTACTTATTTGCCTAGCGTAGTAGATTTATTTTGGCTCTACACTCTCTATATAGAGGAGACCTATAGCCAGCAATATGAGGTTATAAGGTACATTCCTACTTGTATTGTGTAGGAACACACTTTCTATAATCTATTCTATATTTTATAAATTAGATCAGGAAATGTTTTTTGTTAATATTTCGAATGCTTTATATTTGAAGGGGAATTATCTTGGCGAAATAGTTTCCTTTGAGGCCAGACAAGACCTATAAGTTTCAAGACGAACGGAAAATGCTTGAAGGAGTTATTGGTCAATGAAGGAGTTCATGAAATGAAAACACCCAATACTCTCTCTAAAACGCAATTTCATGATCATTTACATTCTTCCCATCATAACATACGGTTTTCAGACAGGAGTCTAGAGGAGAGGAGGATAGAGCGCGTCCGGAATACCAAGCTGCGCTCAAAAACACGAACTGCAGATGTAGTAGCCCTTACAGCCGCTTAGTTGAAGTGGAACTGGGCAGGACAGACCCTACGAGATGGCGCAAGGAACTCGAAAAGTTTGACACCAATACTGGCAATACAAGGCCAACAGACATGGAAAAATAAGGGGGAGGCCATTACTCATCTGTGGGAGATAGCAGGCTAACAACAACAACAAAATTATTACCTACGAGTCCGTGTATCCCATTAAACTTTGAGGCTGGCCAATATACGAAACGTATGATGCCAGAATCAATAAAAATCTGACTGCATTAAATGGCGTTGACATTTTTGTTTCGCTTGACAATACTTGGCATTGCTTGATATTTTCGAGAAAGTTGTTAGTGAGTTGACTGAGTTGCACTTGGCAACAGCAAATTGCAAGCCAAATATTATAAATTACCAATTTTATTGATCAAACAGGTAAAGGAAACGGCTAATATACAGTGCTAAAGTTAAACGAAATTATGGATAAAGCTTTTAAAATTCAAAAACAGGTCCGAGAAAACGCTAATACACTTAATAGCTATTTCACGGACCTTCAGAACTGGGAGAAAGAAATGAAACGAAAAGAGGCTGCGATCAACGGCCCTGAGCATCAGGTTTAACTCACATTTAAATCTATTTATGTGTTTAAATGTTTCCCAGTCCCGGCTTTGCATACTTGTCTTATAGCATTTGTCTTTGTTCCAAGTTCCATGACCGGCATAAATTCGCATTTTACCCACCAATTATGTCACATTTCCTTCAGTGTCTGATTAGTTATATTAGTGGCATGTAGTAGTTGAATGTTCATAATTTGTATCTAGTTTGTGACTAACTTAGAAACTTACGTTTTGCGAGGTTAGGATTTGCCCCCTGTCCGAAGCAAAGTGAAAAAAGAGAAACCAGTTCAAGTGAAAAAACCGCCAGAAAAAAGAATACCTGCATCCGATTACAAGGCATGGGATAACTTTGATGTTGTGAGTAACCTTGTGAATTTATTATATTTGATTTGGTATAAGCTCAGCAGATATGATTCTGGCTGTCTTGAATTTTGCTGCAGAATTCTTTCAGCATAATTTGTTGGTAATATCCTTTTATGCGAAGTTTTACTAACTTAACTTAATCATAAAAAGGAAGACCTAATTGGAAACTCAACCAATGTGGTGGACTAATTTATCAGTTATTTTTAAGTATAAACCTAACTATTAAACCGATCTTGATAAAATATAGGGCCAACAGCAAAACCTGTTATAAGAAAAAAAAAACACATAGGACCAAGCATCTGTAATATCATTTCATTTCAAAAAGATTCTGATGAATTTTGTACCTCATCCTATTTTGAACTAACTTTAAAAAAGGGTTAAACATAACTCGTGACTAATTTTCCAGGAGAAAGCATGTGAGGATATTGACATGGAAGACAAGGGTCCCACTTCGTTGGACAGCAAGAAGAGTGCTGTGTCCAAAATGGAAAAACTAAGAGAAGAAGCTCAGTATGAGAAAGAAAGAGTAAGTCTTACGTTATACTACCTGTTATCCACTAGGTACTTCTGTCCATGTTCATTTAGAATTTTTCTCGATAGTGATTGATTTTTTGATGAGCCTGGACTCATTCATTCTATAATCCAACAATTTCAAGTCACATTTTTTGCGGTAAAAGCAAAACGTGTAGCATTATGTCCTTTACCAAGGTCTAATCTGTCTTAGTACCAAATTTCATGAAAGTTCAGTGGTTAAGATGTGAATAAGTACCGATTAGCAGACAGACACAGAGTTACTTTCACATTTATAATGTTCAGCAATAATCATTTAAATTCAAACTTCAGCACAATTAACTTTGAAGTGCCTAAAAATTCAGTCTGGAAGCTGGAAAGCTAAAAATTTGAAAGAAAACTGTTTAAAGCCATATTAAAATAATATTTAGAAAACATGACTAGTATAGTATAGTATATATTTATATATATATATATATATATATATATATACTATACTATACTATACACGATTAGAAAGCCTATCATCAAAATTACACGAAATCTATAAGTTATATAAAAAAATATTGTTGCAAATTGAACCCCAGAGGGGATCAAATGGGAGTTCAAAGTTTGAACTTTATTTAAAATTTTTAGGGCAACAACTTTGTGAAACAAGAGAAATGGGATGACGCTATCAAATGTTACAACCGAGCTATAGAACTGGTGAAGGATGATGCCATCTACTACGCCAACAGAGGACTGTGCCATCTCAAGAAAGACAAGTAAGTAAGGTTGATAATTCACCATTAGAAGGTAATGTTTCTTTTGGGTGTCAGTTAGTATGTTTGTATGTCTCCTACTAATTTCGTACTCGAGTACAGATCGTAGATTCCAAAAAATCTTGGCAAAATTTTATTTTGCAGTCAGAGAATATTTTTTCCAGGTATTTGATTCGAAGCAAAGGCGCTTTGCTCGCTTGGTCTATTCAATATAAGCAGTAATTAAATTGAGTTTGTTTTTGTTATATCGTAATTTTTTTTGCAATTCTGTATGACTAATTTAATGAATTTACTTTGCTTAATGCACACCAAACAAAATAGTAGAGAGAAAAAAATCTAAATGTGTACAAATGTAAAGCCTAAAGCGATTTCCTCTAGGCAGCCTTGAGAAGAATAAGTATAGAACTTATGTGTTTCTATTTTCAGCCTCCATCAAGCGGAATCAGACTGCACAGAAGCCCTACGCCTCGACGCTACCTATGTGAAAGCCTTACAACGTCGAGCTACTGCTAGAGAGAAACTTGGCTCTCTTCGCTCTGCTGCGACAGACCTTACTGAAGTATTACTACTGGAGCCTCGGAACAAAGCTGCTAGAGTCCAACTAGATGCGATTAGAGCTAGAATGGGTACTAAAGGGGTAAGTTTAGAGTTCAAATATAACTAAAGAATAGAAGAAATATAACTGAAGAGGTCTAGAGAGAAACTTGGCTCTCTATGCTCTGCTGTGACGGTCCTTACTGAAATATTACTACTTGAGCCTCGGTACAAAGCTGCTAGAGTACAACTAGATGCGATTAGAGCTAGAATGGGCACTAAAGAGGTAAGCTTAGGGTTCTAATATAACTAAATAAAAAAGAAATATAACTGAAGAGGTGTAGAGAGAAACTTGGCTCTCTTTGCTCTGCTGCTATACGAATCTTACTAAAGTTTTATTACTGGAGCCTCGGAACAAAGCTGCTAGAGTAGAACTAGATGCGATTAGAGCTAGAATGGGCACTAAAGGGGTAAGCTTAGGGTTCAAATATAACTAAAGAAAAAATAAATATAACTGAAGAGGTCTAGAGAGAAACTTGGCTCTCTTTGCTCTGCTGCTATACGGACCTTACTAAAGTTTTACTACTGGAGCCTCGGAACAAAGCTGCTAGAGTACAACTAGATGCGGTTAGAGCTAGAATGGGCACAAAAGGGGTAAGTTTAGAGCTCAAATTTAACAAGAAAGAAACTGGGCTCTAAAGAAAAGAAAGTAATCTATGCTTTACGGATTTGGATACAATTTGACATGTAGATAGCCTATAGGCTATCCAAATCCAAAGTACACTTTGTATTAGCCATTTGAGCATAAAAGAGTATCTAACAAACACACAAACTTTCGTTTTTATATTTATTAGTGTTAAGTGAGATTTCCTTTATTAATTTTTTAACTGGTTTTTTCTTTTGCTAAATTAAATTTCTGAAAAAAAGAGTTAAACAGATGTCTTAGCGATACAATGTTTATCTCGAATTCAGAGTTAGTCCCACAGTAAAAGTTGTTTGCAGTGACGTGTATGTAGACCCCCTAAACAGAGATAAAGGAGGTCATTATACTAATCCTATGCAACATTTTTCTCTATGGGACCAACAATGAATTCGAAAAAAAAAACAGTTGTTCCATACAAAAGTATATATATACATATCGGCCGTCGACATAATGTATGAAACAGCTGTTTTTTTCAGTGTTGGTTCCGTAGTGAAAGTTGTTCTTTAGGATTAGTATAGTGACCCCCCTTTCGGCATTGTACCTAAACCCCTAACCGATGACCTCGTATATTGATTATATGTAATTTCCTTACTTAGATAGGATGTGATTTAGCATCTTTAATCATCCTTGATTTATAAATTGTTGTACTTGTGTTGGCTTAGTCCATTGAAATGTTACAATTTAAGGACCTAATATTGCATTTGTTAGAGGACGCAATTTTATTTATGGGCTATGTGTCAATAGAAGCCATTAACCCCAAGTTTGTGGGGTTGCCGCCCTTGTCCCACGGCCGCCATCTTGCAATAAGGGGTGCAAACACCTTTTTTTCGATATCTCGGAAAATATACGTTCTACACAAAGTTCGTCGAAACATTATTTGTAGTAAAATGCTTTGCCTACAAGTATGTTCGTATAATTTATTGCCCTAAATTTAAAATTAAAGAAGTTTGTAAATGTGTATGTACGTATCAACCCGTAGCGTTCCCCTGCTGGGCACGGGTCTCCCCTTGAAGGTAGTGTAGGCCATAGTCCACCGCGCTGGCCAAATTGCGGTTAGCTGACTTCACTTATCTTTGAAAGTTATTAACCTTCTCCGACAAGCGGGTTTCCTCACGATGTTTTCGTTAATTATTATAATATGCGCTTGAGTGAAAACACAGAGGTGCATGCCTGAACCTGGATTTGAACCTTTGATTTCGCTCGTGAGGCAATGGGTTTACAGACTAGGCTACCACTAACTTTTATGCGTATCTAACGCCTAAAGCCTAAACGGGTGGACCGATTTTGTTTTGCAAGGTGTCATTGGATTATCTGCATCTGGTCATAGGCTATATTGGTTTTTTCCTACACAACTAGGCATTTGACCACAAGTTCGCACGATTACGGAAGCCAGCGATACTGTAGTCCTAGATGGAGCATGCCTAGTCTGGAATGCACTGGCTCTCAAGGAAGGTACTTTTTGCACTTGTTTAATGTTTTATTTTTGCTCTTTCACAGTCAAAATCCAAATCATCCCCCATCACTACCCCGACTGTAGAGTATAAGCCTATCGACGGCAAGCCAATGTCGAATCCAAAGATCGTAGAGTTGCCAGACAATCCCAAACCTACCACGGTAGATTTGGTAGAAAACTGGAGACTAGGTGTCGGGGAGAATGTTACCGTGTTGAAAACTGTCAAGAAACCGCCACATTTGAGATCAAAGGTAAATGACTTTAATATTTGAGATCAAAGGTAAATGACTTTAATATTTGAGATCAAAGGTAAATGACTATAATATTTTAGATCAAAGGTAAAAAATGACTATAATATTTGAGATCAAAGGTAAATGACTTTAATACTTGAGATCAAAGGTAAATGACTATAATACTTTTGTAAATATTATACAACGTTCAACAGAAAGGTGTGAAAATACTTAAGGGTGTTCTTCAAACACAATACTTTAAGTCTTCCCATCAAAATGAACCCACTGTAGAAAAAAAATATAGCAAAATTCGAGAAAAATTTTGCAAAATTTCTTGCTCTGTACAACTTGATCGAATCATCTTTCTTGTGTAACAAACAACCATAATAAAATATCACTAATAACTGAACAAAGCAATCATATTGTAAATATTTGTAATGAGAACAATTTAACTAACAACTAATATTAACTAATCGCATATAAATAACATTTGTAAGTTAATTTATTAAAGTTATTATTATTTCGAATGTAATAAGACTTAAGCCTGTAACGAACGTTATTTAACGAACGTTGTTTAAAATCAAAACTATTAAAATAGTCAATTCAGATGATATTTGTGTTGAAATTTTTTTTTTTTTAATTTCAGAGACCCTTAAAATCTATACCGATAGAAGAAATACAACTAGGCAAGAGCTCGCCGGAGAGACCTCCCACTCGGATGAAGATCGAGGAGATAGAAGACCAGCCGAAAGGAGATAACAATAAAGAATGGAGTAAAATAGAACAAAATGGGGATAAGATTAATATTAACAAAAATAATCAAGGTAATTTTGGACATAATCAAAGTATTTGGAACATAATTGAGGTGTTTTGAACATATTTAAGGTATTTTGTACATAATTAAGGTATTTTGAACATAATCAAAGTATTTTGAAAATAATTAAGGTATTTTAAACATAGTCTAAGTATTTTGAACATAATCAAGGTATTTTAAACATAGTTTAATATTTTGAACATAATCAAGGTATTTTAAACATAGTCTAAGTATTTTGAATATTATCAAGGTAATTTTGAACATAATCAAGGTATTTTTGTAATTTTGACAACTATGTGACCTAATTATAAGTTATCGGCCATAGCAAGCAATTGTATTTAATTTTATTTAGGCGAGATTCGATTAGGTTAATGAATAACAAAAATGCTTCCTTATGGATATATATCCACCATAGTTATAAGACGAAAAAACAAATATTAATTTGCCATGAAAAAAAATAACACAAAAAGGCTATTTACTATTTGGCGATAAAGACACGTGGAACACAATTCTACAATCCTTAATAGGAGTTCTATATATAAAGAAAAACGATCAAGACAGCAAATAAATTTTTTGTTTGTATTTTGTTCAATTTAGTGCTATTTTTTTCATGGCAAATTTATTTTTGTTACTTCGTACATATTTTTCACAACTATCTCAACCTTCAGGTCCAGAAAGTTGAATTTGCCAAAATGTGGAATTCTTATAATGTTGATAACATCAAAACGTTGAATCCTAACATGTTGAGTTGGCAAATAGTTGAATTTTCATTATGTTGGCTAAGATACCTAACCAATGTTGATTTTCGAAATAGCACACAAACAGACACACTGTAGGGGTAGTCCGTACGACGGATGTGCTTTTTTGTAAAGTGCTCTGTACGGATCAAAACCAATCGCCCGCCAAGGCAAAAGCCAGAGTGTCTTGAGCTTAGACACTCTGGTTTTCGAAGAACACTAGACACCCTCTTTGATACAAAATATCAAACGCTTCTGCAGCATCTGAATGAACAGAAAATTACTGTGATTCGATTTCTGAAAAAAATTCATTGTGTAATTTAGACAAACTAGGATTGTAGTAGAATTTTAAAATACATTAATTAAGAATAGGGAGGTACTTACGTTTTTGTTTTTTTTTTGTAGTTAAATAAAGTTTTCAGTTTTATATAGGTAAACCATTTATCTAAGTCCTCGCCTGCGCGGCGGTGGTATGACGACAAAGAGAACTGAGAGAGGTGCGGGCGGTGAGCGCATTTTTGTTATAGCTCATTTTGATCGCTACGTGGGCAGCGATCGCACGTGTTGTAGTTGTGGACGCTTCGTGAGAGATACACATGACATTACAGTCTCAAGATGAATCGAAAGATATTTTATAAAGTTAATAGTCAGTGCAACCAAATGGCCTTAAACGTATACGAATATTTTAGAAAAAAGAAACTGGACCCAAATTCTATTGAATATCAACAAGACATAAATTTAAACAAAACCGTAGCAGAAGTTACTGGACTTTCGGAAAAGACTGTATCTAGAATTATTATACTAGGGAAATTATTGAAAGACGACGAAATATCAATACATAACAAACTGCTTTTACATGTTAGTTCACACAAATAATGTATCTTCATCAAATCAAATTTTAATTTAATCACTATTTCATCACAGCTAACCACTATGACGTCACATATCTTAGGAACTGTCGCATTTCTTCTCGTGTGTATCACACTAAGCGCTTCCGCCACCCGCACCTCTCTCAGTCCCCTTTGTCGTCATACTCCCGCGCCTCTGTACCGCGCAGGCGAGGACTAAGATAAACGGTTTACCTATAGTATATTTCATTTTAATATTTTTTTATAATTTCTTTATTAATATTAAAATATAATATTTAAATTTATGTGGACCGAGATCAAATATGGCCAGAGATAAATTATAGTGTAGAATAGCGCGTAGGCTGCTTTATAACCGCGGGCCAAGCTAGTGCTATTAAGCTAGGAAGGGAATTGAGTCTAGCGATAATGTTGCCAGCATTCTTCTTCAATAACATCAGCTCTTTGAGTGCCAGTTTACTGAGGGCAAGGAGTTCAACATTTTGGTTTTTTTTTTAGAAATTCAACATTCAAGGAATTATAATTTCAACTTTATAAGAATTCAACATTTTGGCAAATTCAACTTTCTAGGCGCAAAGGTCTCTCAATATGCATATCAAATAAAAATACATAACTTTCAAGTTTCAAATCCAAAATGGCTGCCATTACAAGAAGTTTTTTTTTTTTAATTTAATCCAGTTTAACACGCACTTGTGCTTTGGTAATTATTCATGTATTCAGTTGGCCTTATCCGCAGCCAGTCCGGAGTCTGTCAAGTTGATAACTGACGTCACGACCACGGAGAAGGACAATAGAATAAGGAGCCTAGTCCCACCGGTCACCAGCGTGCAGTTCATGTCTCACTGGAACTCTCTACATGGAAATAATGAAGATAGAACTCAATATTTAAGTGTAAGTAATCTTTTTTTTAGTAAATTAACGCTTAAACATTAAACACTAGCTGACCCGCCGAGCTTCGTACCGCCTAACAGTCATGTACGTTTCTCCCCTCTTAAACATTCCCTGGAGTGCGACAATCAATCCAAGACTAAAATCAGCTATATCGGCCCAGCCGTTCACGCGTGATGGCGTGACCAACATATATAGGGATATAGAGTTTTTTTTTTTAATATATATAGAAGATACAGTTGGACCTTTCCAAATATCAGGTACTCATGAACACCCCTATCGTTAAACATAATGTATCTGTGCTCCAAGAACCTGCTAGTCTGAGAAGGTTAATAACTCTGGAAAAGGACAAGTGAAGTCACCAACCCGCAATTTGTTCAGCGTGGTGGACTATGACGTACATCCCCTTCATAGGGGAGACGATGTATTTTGTAGCGATGATGGTCGAGTGGTTAGTGGGGTCGATTGCCGTGCAAAAGGTACGAGGTTCGATCCCACAAAACAAGCAAAAAGAGCTTGAGCTACCGGTGAAGGAAAACATCGCGAGGAAACCATAGCATGGTGGTAGGGCGTTTCCTATCGCTCGCCTGGCTAGCTACCACCCTCAAGTTGTAAAATCTGTCGCCAAACACCTAACGGTGTGTTTCGGCAGCCTTCCTTGAGAGCCAGTGTATTCCAGACTAGGCATGCTCCATCTAAGGCTACAGTATCGCTGGCTTCCGTGGTCGTGCAAACTTGTGGTCAAATGTCTAGATGTGTAGGATAAAAAAAAGACCCGTGCCCTTGATACGTAGGTATACTATAATTTTTTACTATAGGGTTTTTCGAAAATGTCCTTTTTGTTACATTTTCGTAGGGGTGTACCCTTTTTTCCAGAAACTGAGAGTTGTTGGGAATTCATCCTCTAAGGGGAACAAAAAAGGGTTCAAAGATTGCAACCTCCTTATATTCGGATGACAGCTGGAACTATTTAATTTTGATATTTTAACTGTATTTTTTTTATCAATTTCCAGATCATAGACCCGTCGAAAATCCCATCGATTTTCGCCAACGCGTTGGAGAGCGACGTGTTGTCGCAACTACTTGTCGCATTGTCGCGCGACACGCACAAGTTCCGACAAAAATCTGTCGTCGCTTACCTGAGAGCGTTCACTCAAGTGAAGAGATTCTCCGCTTTAGCTATGTTCCTGTCTGATGCTGATAAACAATGTAAGTTATCACGTTGTTACTTTGTCTATGTACTAGCTGACCCGGCGAACTTCGTACCGCCTAACAGTTATGTATATCTCTCACCTTTTAAACCTTCCCTGGAGTACGACGAACATTTCAAGGCTAAAATCAGTTATATCGGTCCAGCCGTTCTCGAGTTTTAGTGAAACAAGCGGATTCATTTTAATATATATATTTTTTCCTGTCATAAGAACCTTCTCCTGACAATAACAAACACACCAAAAAAAGTTAAATCGGTCCAGCCGTTCACGCGTGATGGCGTGACCAAGGGGTATAGGGATTCATTTATATATATATATATATATATATATATGTACGTTTGTGTGTTTGTTACTCCTTCACGCTCAAACTACTGAACGGATTTGAATTAAAGGACTTGTTTCATTTTCGGCCAGGACGGTGTACGTCTACTAAAAAAATACTACCAAAACCAGCATCTGTTTTTTTTTTATCCTATACAGCTAGGCATTTGAGCACGGTTCGCACGACCACGGAAGTCAGCGATACTGTAGCCCTCGATGGAGCATGACTAGTCTGGAATACACTGGCTCTCAAGTAAGGCTGCCAGAACACACCGCAATCAGTTGCCTACTTAATTCTGTACATTTTTCTTTAATTTCTGTGAATTGTAGTGGAGTTACGTCTTAGGTTGACTCCAATAGATATATCAATTGTTGTGGTATATCAATTGTACCACCGGTCACAAATGTCAGAATTGACTCAACAAAAACGCGAAAATAAGCCTTTTTACGTGAATAAAGTGGAAATATTTTAATTCGAAATTTTATATTGTTCACTGCGATGAGTTTCGTTATTATGAATTTAGTTGAATTAAAGATTAATAGTCCCTAACGTATTTATATTACATGTGTACTGTCCTGGCCGGAGCTCCATACATTATCGAAACATCTCTTTTAGCACAAAGATGGCCTATATACGGCAGACACCAGAACTTATTTCGATTTGAAAATCAAACCTCTGTATCGATTTTCATAAAATTGGAATGGGACCACTGGTGAGGTATAATATAAATATAGAGAGAGGTATATTACCTATCAAACAATAAAAAAGAGATTTCAAAACGGTTCAGCCGTGTACGGAAAATCAGATACCAAAATCTTAAAAAATTATAACATATCCATCGAATTGAGTACTTCCTTTTTTTTGGATAGTCTGTAAAAAATGTTTTTTTTTTATTTTAATCGGTATTTGTATTTTTTTAAATCGGTATTTGTATTTTTTTAAGTCGGTAATTGTTATTTTAAATCGGGCATTTGTATTTTTTATATCGGTATACGTATTTTTTTTAAATCGGTATTTGTATTTTTTTAAGTCGGTAATTGTTATTTTAAATCGGGCATTTGTATTTTTTATATCGGTATACGTATTTTTTTTAAATCGGTATTTGTATTTTTTTAAGTCGGTAATTGTTATTTTAAATCGGGCATTTGTATTTTTTTAAAACCGGTATTTGTTTTTTTTTAAATCGCGATTTGTATTTTTCCTTTGTTTCAGTGTTAAATAAGCTATTGGATCACTGCAGATCCGTCGAGAATTGCAGCGAAGAAGACATTGCGGATCTGAAGAACAAATTTGAACTTTAACGTTTACCGCATAGGGTGCTTGATGCAATTGCAATTTATTATTATAATAATAATAAATGATTACAATTGATCAAAATAATTATAAAGGTAATTATTTAAAAAAAAAACTCGTGACAACTTTTTCAGTTATTTCGACACCAAAAGTTTAATCTTTTGTCGATTTTAATTAAATAAAAATAATTAAACCGGTCGAGCCTTCTTTGAAAAAACAACTAACAAAAAAAGTGCAGTCAAATTGAGTACTTCTTCTTTTTGTATGTCGGTAAAAAAGTATCGAGCTACGAAGTTGTAATGAAATTTAGACATGTTAAATGTAAAATCCTAATTTCAGGGTTATTTGGATATTGTAGTAACAATTTATTGTACCGAGTCGAAAGGGCGTGACTGTACCGTACCTACTCATGGTACTCATGGACTTAACGAACAAATTTCACTGTGGGACCAAACCGAAATGCGAAAAAATTTACCTGCTTTTTTATTTACTAACAGATAAACTTATGATTCAGCGTTAATTTTGTTTATGTTTATTTTCTATGTCTGTCCCATAGTGAATGTTTTTCGTTATGATTTGTACAGTGACCCCCCATTCGATTTGTAATACCCTTAAGTGATTATATTGTATTTAACTATTAAATAGTTCTCGAGCCAGCTGAATTTATTTTGTAATATCATATCACTAGTAAATAAATTGAACCTTGGCTTTGCAGTTGAGGCTAACCCCACATTAGGCGTGCGCGTTCCTCAGCGTGTGAGTGACGCGAGCGCTGCGTGCGCGCCGCGAGCGCACTGCATAGGCGTCGCGTGTTGTCGACGTGCGACGTGTGTGCAGCGAGCGCGCGGCGCACACGCGTCTCTCGCTTTGACGTTTAACCGTTTAGTAATGTCCCATATCGCAGGACGATTCTGTGTTTCTAGGATAAAGCTTTCGATATTAATTTCACTCAGTGACTCAATTTTTACGCGTGTTAACACGACACTGTCCGTAATATGACTGACCGAAACAGTAGCGGGCTGTGGGGATAGCGATTGAAAGAGTAAGAAGGGAACGCGTGCGCGCCGCGCGCTCGCTGCACACACGTCGCACGTCGACAACACGTACGTCTCTTTGTCTATTAATACACGCTGATTTAAAAGTTTTTGATTAAGGGTATACTAAGCAGAAAGAGGGTCTCTATACTCATCACTACAAACAACTTTCACTATGGGACCAACTCTGAAATCGAGTTGGTCCCATAGTGTTCCATTTTGCCGTTCCATACAAAAAGTTTATTATTATATATATTTTTTATCGAATTTATAGTTGATCCCATAGTGAAAGTTGTTCATTAGGATGAGTATAATGACCCTCTTTCGGCTTAGTACACCCCTTAGCAATTACCCTAACATTTGATACAAGTTGTCTCAGTCACACTATAACGAGAAAGAAAATAAATAAAAAATCCAAGGTCTATACCTTTCTCTGTCTACCGCTATGTCGTTTGTGTGCGAAAGAGATAGCACGATAATGGCGGCGAATAGTTTAATTAATCCCATTTGCATGCCAAGGTGTGATATTTAATTAAAGCAATATATTTCTTTAGTACAATGGTTTGTAAAAATATCACTATCTCTAAGAGTTTACGGGTTTATCCCACTTGTCACATGGGACAACTGAATCTAGTTTTGTCTCATTTGTGCCATTGATTCCAATGGACGTCCATTTATTATGATGATGATGTTAACTAGCAAGTGATTTCTGTGTGCTTCTGAAACGAATTTTAGTAAAATTTCGAATTCATTTTTTTAAGGTCATATTAATTACTTGTAAAACTTATCATTGATACAAAATGGTATGAATAGGTTAAGTAGAAAAAAACAACCAAAACATATGCAATTTTTTTAACAGCCCCGCGGCTTCGCCATTTTGTGGTGGCGGCCATCTTGGATTTAAAATTTATCATATCACATTCTACTAGTCAAGTCCTTTCATTAGATACCCATATTGAGGGAGTTGTAGAGAAAAAAGTGATCCGCCATTTAGCGGCGGCGGCCATATTTGACCACCGTTTTCCACCGAATAACACTCCAGACTAAATCATCTTTAAAAAAATATTATAAAATTGGTTCATTCGTTCGGAAGCTACGATGCCACAGACGAACAAATATACAGACACGTTAAACTTGTGAAATAATATCTAATCCGCCTTATTGCGGCGGCGGCCATCTTGGACCGTTTTCCACCGAATAACACACCCGTGGTCTAATTCATCTATGAAAAAAAAAACAAAATGAAAATTAGTACTTTCGTTCGGAAGCAACGATGCCACAGACGAACAAATACACAGACACGTCAAACTTGTGAAAAAATATGTAATCCGCCATTTTGGGCGACGGTCATCTTGGACCGTTTTCCACCAAATAACACTCCCGTGGTCTAATCCATCTTTGAAGAAAAAACTAATTGAATATTAGACCATTCGTTCGGGAGCTCGATACCATAGACAAACATATACAGATACGTCAACTAAAAATACCTCTACGTTTTTGAATCGGGTTTTAAAAAAATAAATCAAAAAGAAAACAAAGTTAGGTTCTTAGATTGGTTTATAGTTTTTTCAACACACTTCCTCTACACGAAACGCTTCTTACTGTATCGATTTTAGTGACGTAATGTATCTCATTACGCACACTCGCCTTTTTCACTTTAACATTATTGCACATGTCGCACATACGTTGCTTTAACGTCACTTATGCAAATGATGTAATATTCCAGGAGAAGCATTTTAAAATTCAACATCCCATTGTAACGATAGTTCTTCTCGACTAAACAAATAAAATGATAATTATTTAAACTATAACTTTAAACTTCATTTTAAAGTAAAATTTAACATCTCATTAATTACTTACTTTAAAAAAAATATAAACGTTTAAAAATTACAACCCTCCCAGAAGTGACGTTATGGCACTAGAAAACAATTAAAACCGGACAATTATTTCAAAACAAAGAAAACACGACATCGTACATTTCTAAAAAAATATTTGTTGTAGTATCAAAAAAGTAAGTACCTATAACAAAATTTCTTAATTATACGTAGAACTTTACTATTAATCAGACTTTTTAATAACAATCATCTTTTGACTATTAATTAGGTGACGTTTCGTGTTCAATCAATCATTGATCGATGAAGTATGGCATATAAAAAAAATAATTAAGCATAATAATCATCTGTATCAAATTCTTTTACTTATCTCCAATACAAATTTAGTAAACACTCTTAAAAACTTAAACAAATGTTATGTTTTCAGGTTAATCAGTGGCGTTCAATGCTGTCATTACAATTATCCGTAGAACTTTACTATTAATTAGGCGTTTTAATCACAGTCATTGTACCCGTATGGTATTTAAATCTAATCAAGTACGTAATAATCAACAGTAGTATATCAAATACAAATTCTTTTACTTATCCTACCTCTAATTATCATTATGTTCATACTAATTTGGTAAACACTCTTAACTTAGAATCACTGCCACATTCCCAAGAAAATCAGGGAGTCTTTAGCGTTTTCCCTGCAAATGTAAATGTGGCTTTGTAGACTTTAAGTA
Source organism: Ligdia adustata (assembly GCA_947049295.1). Lineage (NCBI taxonomy): Eukaryota > Metazoa > Arthropoda > Insecta > Lepidoptera > Geometridae > Ligdia > Ligdia adustata. The sequence goes on from OX346229.1 coordinate 11,029,920, forward strand.
AAATAAAAATTAAATGAGATCATTGTAAAAACTTTCATAGTATCTTGGCACGAGATTAGCCTCCAACAATTGCAATAAATCACGCTTTTTGCGTTCTGTGATTGGTATTTTTGAAGTGTAAGCTTGCTTCAAGGGAATTTCATCAATTCTTCGATGGCTTCTATTGCCGCGTAATTTTTTTGGTTGGACAAATTGCTTTTGCTTCGTTCCAGTTTTCGGTTTTGTATGTTGTTCGATATTGGTAACTTTCGCAATTTTTTGACATTTTTTGCTGTATTAAAGTTCATGTTCTCCTCAAGTGATTTCAAATCAAAGAAATCGTCATAATTTATTTCTTTTACCACAAATGGTTTGCCAGTCTTTTTGGCCCCACGAATTAGGGAAATGTATTGGTCAGGAACATAAATACATCCAGCATTTTTGGCTCTAGTCACAGATTTTTCTATTACGGAATGAGCTGCGTCACCTTCATTTTGCGTGTGGCCACGAATCAAAAAGTTGTGTTGAATTGAGTTAATATTTAAGTGACTCACTGCATAGTAGTACATTGCAAAAACAAATCGATTTTTTTGCTGACCACAGCAATTGTCAGAATAAATGATGACATTGCAGCCTGGTTTTTCAAATGCAATCTGCTCCAGGTATTTATACACACACGACCCTATTTCGTTGGCTCCTCTATTGCCCAACCCTTCGTGCCAATAATAACAGGTTGTTTCTTGCTTGTTTGCATTAGACATTGTTAAATTATAACAATTAAGTCTTGATTTGTAGTAGAAAGAGCTTGACTTGCCAACAGGGCAGGGTAACACCGCTTGTAAGTCATAGGTGAAAACAACTGTGTTGTAGTCAGTTTCAAGACATCTTTTCATATCTCTGTCTTTTTCATGCCTACTTAAGCTTTTTTCTTCCTGGTGTAAGTTGAAGCTGTCACGTAATTTATTCTTTTCTGCTTCAGAGGCATTTTCGTATGCTTCACACTCATCGCAACGATCTTTTTTGGGTTTGAAAACACCAATGTTAAAATCTTGGTTAAAAATCCGTGAGTAGGCGTCGTAGTTTACAATAGGCTTGTTTTGTTGCTTCTGAATTTTGGAATAATTTCTGTGCAATTCTGCGACTGTCAAACCCCCATCAATGAATTGTCTGCTAGTATTAGCCCTGAGATAGTGACTTTCAACCTTTGGAATTGATTCGATATGATTCTTTACTGCTTGTATAACTTCAGGTTGCAATTTACATTGTTTTCCGTGTTTTCCTCGTTGATCAGGTGGAATAAAGCCATCACTCCGTTCTTTGCCGTCGATAACAGTCCGAATTATTCGTTGTGTGATACCCAAAGTGTTGATCAGAAACGTTTTACAGACGCGGATCTCTTCATTCTCATTAAGCAAGTAATATGCGGTGTTTGCTTTTCTGTCGTACAATTTGTTAGTCTTTATGCGGCGGTAAGCACATTTTAGTGGTCTTGGACTACCATTTAAAAAACCTCGTTGCCTTTCTACACTCTCCAACTTCCAATAAGACTCAAATATTTCCGTCCTTTTTTGTTCAGTAAAATTTTTGGCACAGGACAACCGACATTTTGAGGTACATGTAGGTCCCATTGTTTTACCTTGATTTAGTTTTTTAGTTTTTACTGAGATATAAGTTTGACCAGAGTTTTTTAATCGCTTAGCAATACTCTTTTTCCATGTTGTTGGATTACGCGTACGCTTTTTGCCTCTTGGTTTAGTTATAGGTTGCGCTGGTTGGTTATGCTCGTGAACAAGACTCTCATTATTAGAATCGTTATTTTCAGCTGGAGTATCATCGGAACTGCTACTTGAATTGCCACTGGAATTACTACTGGAGCTACTGCTGGAACTGCTACTGGAGCTACTAGATGAAGACGACCTTGCACGAGGGCCAGGCCTGTATTCATCTCCTGAATCAGTGCCAGAGAAATCGCATGTTGGGAAGTCTATATCATATCGTTCATTCGTTTCATTAGTGGTAAATAAAATAGATGGAGAGTTACTGGGGTTTGCTAAAGTAGTATCATACTGCTCTAGGGTAGTTGTTGTTAGGTCATCTAGGTTGGCTGGTGCTACTTGCTTCTCGGAATTTGTATGATGAGACAGTGTATTTTTTTGTTCGGAATATGGAATCCTTGTAGAGTTGGCTAAATCTTGCACTTCAACCGAGTCTTGATTGCCACTTGAAAGTGCAAGAAGCACAAGGTTTTTGCCGCGTTGGTTCATTTAAGGTCTGAAAGAAACAAAATACTTACATAATGATAACAAATAGACAAACAAAAAAAATATGATAACAAAATAAACGATCGACTGATCTAACAATATTATTATTATTTTAATTACCACAAAATAATTATTTACTAGATTGCTTAAGGGAATCAATTGATCATGTTGGGCAATTATCATAAAAATATAAAATTAGTATAAAATAAAAACATTAATCCTTACTATACTGGAGCAATATTGTCACAACTGTTAATCTAACGTTAACTTTGTACCATAAAATACAAAGATTGGGGAAACAACGTCACTACTTACACAAGTGTCATTATTGCTCCAAAAACATAAAAATAAATTGTCACAATTACCTTAGTAACGTTGTAGCTCCAGAAGACTGCTTCTTGTGCGGGGGGCCGCGCGCAACTGACCTTTGGAACGTTGTTTCTCCTAGTGGCGTCCAGATTCGCGCCAAAACCATAACGACACTAATGCCCTCACGCGGAAAGTATGCGTACTACACAAGTGACAATAACGCACCAAGTAAAGAGGTAGATTAGGTGTATTTTCGCATACTCAGTTCAGTTTCGATAAAAATAGCATAAGTGACGTTATAGCACCGTATGTGCGATGTATAGTTTTTTTTTAAATGAATGATTTTCAACTACAACACTAATAAGTTTTTGTGCCGCTAAAAATAGTAGAAAATTTTGAGAAATGAAATGCACTTAGCTGTTAATAATGAAGATAAACTATTTAGGATTTTTTAATATACTACATTAACAAATTTTAACTAATTATGTCTAAACAAAAAGTAAGAAATATAAAAACATAGGATTGATTTATTCTTAAGGTTGGTAACAGAACTCTTTCGATCGCGCCTTCTTTAATCTGAGCGCGCTGTTGACAGATGTAAAAAAAAATATTGCGCGCAGGAAAATATCCTCAATTTTTCATAAATCTTTTTTGTTTACTGTTTTATTAATAATACTTTTTTTTACTCGCAAGTGTGTCGAAAAGCGTCGTATGACACTCGTGTGCATTGATCATTACAGCCTCGGCTTCCTAATCGCACTCGCCTACAGCTCGTGCGATGATACCGCCTCTGCTGTAATGATCAACTTAGCGCACTTGTATCATAATGTACTATTATGTTGTATTGTAAGTATTTTTTCCATATTGAAAGAAAGAAAGAAAATATTGGGGTCTATGTCAAATTGATGCGATGACCTTATACTTACGACTAACAATAAGAATTTGTGTTGGTTTGTTTGGTGCAAAAGGAATGTTTAGTTTCTGTGATTGTATCTTTATTAATAAATGTCTTAAGTACATAATATTTGTATTTAATTGTTTTATTTTTAATTATTTTAATTGTTCACGGCTTTAGATTGATCAATTAATTATTTATTGTAGACACACAAAAAAAATACAGTACAAGAGAAAAAAATCTTCAAAATATAGCAGTGCTCCAAGTAGTGGCCTTATCGCTAAAAAGTGATCTCTTCTAGACTACCTTAGGGCCTTAATTGTGAAATAATGAAATGAAATAGGAATTAGGTATATTGTTTAAATATTAGACCCTTTGTGTGCTTCATTCGCTCGAAGGTTGGTGACTGTGGAGTGGAATTTATGGCAGCACTAACGTAGAAAAAGAGATCTAGTTGGGCCGCTATCTCACTGGCGTTTTACGAGCGTTGGCATGCCTGCGCTAACGCTGTGCAGACGTTGGAGAGGCGCGACGTTTCGCATGGCGAGCATTGACGTCTGCTGAAAGCGACTTTAACTTCGCGCATGTGATTTGAGGCGAGAACGCGACGTTAACGTTGCGTTGGTGCGGCGTTAACGTTGCAAGGTCGCATGGCTTGCTGCTAGAGACTCGCGTCTTCGCAGCGTTGGCGCTCGGCAGGCGTTGGAGAGACGCTAACGCCCGTAAAACGCCAGTGGGATAGCGGCCTTATTAACCGACCGACAAAAGCGTCTAGGCTTCGGGTTTGGCATTTTTTTCTTTCATCTGTCAGTTTCCTATGTTTGTATGTATGTCTACTAAAACTTTGTACTCGCGTACAGGTCATAGTTGTTTTTAAACAATTTTTGACAAAACTTGACGATTAAAACAAAACTGTTTTCTACGTATTTTTAAATTTTTTTATTCTTCGGCGAATTTCTCCCTAAAAGGAGTGATGTTTGCTACGACGTTTACTGGTTGGTACATTCATGTAGAGCTCAACATTATTAAAATTTCTGAATAAAAATCGGTCATGAGGTGGTTATTTTTTTTATTAAGTAGCCAGAAATATCGTGGTCGCGAGGAGCAGAGTTCGCAGAACTAGTTTGTTGCTGGGTGAGGACTTGAACGTGGCGCTAGGTCCACTAAAATCCAATGTAAAAATCCATGGATGTATCTTCTTTGCACTTTTATCTTTTATGACCACTCTACGAGTAAATTCTTTAATCATATCGTGCATTGGCACTGAACGCGCTGGTTTTTCATCATCCGAATAACGTATTGAGTTACATAACGTTTAATACGTTATGCGTTTTCAGCAAGGAATTTCGTTATTGTTCGTTAGAGAGTAAGGGCCCCGGTGTGGCACATCTACCTATACACTTTTATAATATTAGGTTTTTTTGTGTGTTTACAATAAAAAACTGATCTATCTAACGAGCCATATTTAAGTTTATTATATTTTCTTTTCCAAAACTTATCCGGGGCGTTAGATCGATTCAACGCGTGAAAAGAATGCCGGTGTTTATCTGGCCCAACGTATCAGCGTGGTAAAGCGGCTAGCATTTAGGGCACGCTGCCCTCTGGTGGTGGGTTGGAGCATTTAGATTATCTGTAGATCTTAAATGGTCTATAGGTAATCTTTCTGCTATATTTTTTGTTTTTGTTTCAGTTAATCATTTGGTTTATTGGTAATAAAGGCACTTGCCCTTCTTCAAGTGGGAAGAGCAAAATAGTATTGACGTACCACTTAGAGAAATCTCGAGGAAATATTTCATTAGGTATATTATTCCAGAAAATACTTACGTAACGTATCTATCTGATAGCAACACACGAATAACAAAACAACCTTGCTGTAGACACGCACTATGTCGGACGACGGAAAAACGTAAATAAGTGGAGAAGTCTCAGTGCGTATATTGCTAATTGTTATTTTTCAATACAGCTGAAGTTTTAGGATTAATAATCTTCAACGTATTCATGGTATCATGTAACACCGTGCTGGCCGGAGCTCCATACATTTACGAATTATTTTCTTATTTTGACGTCTTGAGACATTTTTACTACCTAGGTACCTATGCGCTGTAAGTTGGTACTCATTTCACAGTCTAATTTATTTATTTATTAAAAATCATCAAATAAGAAAGCTAGTTTACTATAATATTTTATTACCAACGTCGTATGTATCTTAAAGGTTAGCAGGTGGAAAGCTAATTAAGGCGCTTATTTTATCAAACGCTTGTCATCCGTAAATTCTCCGATACAATTTCATTCCAGTAAGTAGAAATATTGCTACGAACACGAGTAGGGTAATGTCGGATATTATTATTATATCCTTCCTTATAGATCAAAGCAAATATAATTAGTTCGTGACGCTAACACGCGCGGGCAGGCATGAGAATAATAACGGTAATTCTCGAGCGAGGATGTGTAAGCTTGGCTCTCTGTATGATAGCTTTGTTAGGGTTTTTTTCCATATATGGCACCACACAATTTGTATATTTGCCAGCGTCAAGTTTATTAATTTTCGAGTTATTAATCAATCAAATTATGTCTAGTATCTAGTAATAATTCGTCGCGGTCAAATTAAAGTCACATCATGCATTCTAGTAAAGCAGTGGAGACTTTACCACTGTTTCTATGGAAATTTCCCGCGAAATCCGCTCACACTATTGTGCTCATAAACAAGACATTAATGCCTAATAATCAACCCATACACATTAAAGCTTGCGGAATCACTAGTTTTTTTTTATTACTAGTTTTGCAATTAATACACAGATAGAGACGCCATTTTTTCAACGGTCCCAAGGAAAAACTCTTTTGTTAGGATGCTTTGCTTGATTGGCTTTTTGGGTGAATGAATAATAATTGTACTTATCACTGACTTTCAAAAAGGAGGTTTTTAAATATTTAACATAGGTATTCATTGCGGCGCCCCTTTTCAAAAACTTGTCGCCATAGCTGTGAACAAATTTTCTATGACACAACTGGCGTGTCAAGCTCCATAGACTTAATTTTACAAAGTCTATGGCCATATTTTAATTAATTTGAGAGTGTGAAAAAATGACACGCCCATCGAAATTTCAGTACCTAATAGTCTAATATTACCGATATACAACGACCTTCACCGAGATGTTTATTTTAATAAAACGTATTTTATATTAAATTGAATATGCCTATAAATATATTGTATATGGGTTATCTATTAAATTTCAATCCAGGATATGATTAACTAGTCATTTAAAAAAAAAACATTTCACCGGTTTTATTATTAGACAAATTCCATACCAATCGAATGTATGAAGTCCATAGTAGGTATATGCAAACGTTAGGTTGCCTATTCTTTTCCCGTCACAACTCTCGGGTAGCCAGGTTTAAACAGGTAAATCAATACTAACATTTTGCACCGGTCTGATTATTAATGATATTCTATGATCTTCACACTTTCGATTGGTATGGAATTTGTCTAATAACGAAACCGGTGAAATGTCTTTTTTACATCTCTCATATTCGGTAATTAGGTCCTTATTGCCCCCAAATGAGGCTTGTAAGTGACCAATTAGCGCTCTAGGGTAATAATGTAGCTAGAAAAGGGCGGTAAGTAATTTAAAAAAAAAACTTTACTCTTTCAAAAAGTTCGCGTACATCTAACCATCATACTGGCAATAGACATCATGCATTCAGCCCAATGACAAAAGAGGTCGCTTCGCTATTCAGCCTTGTCTTCGTATCAGTATAATGAGTATGAACGGCGAAGTTCAATTTCGTTTTTTTTTTCTTTTCATTATTGGCACCATACGATTTGTATATTTGCCAGCGTTGAATTTATATTCTCAATTTTGTTCTTGAAAAAAATAATTTAAAAAGGCGGGAAAAAAAAAACTTTAACTATAAATATTGTCTGATTTTGGTCTTTTTTTATAATTACGTGCTAATTAGGAAAAAAAACATGAGTTCTGCAAGTGCTATATATAAGCAATATATAAGCTGCACTCCCGATTCAATGAAAATGGAAGCTGAAGCAGCAATTAAAATGTTTTATTATTGTAATGCCGGTTTTTTTCTACTTACCTTACAATCGAGATGTAAAGCAGAGTAGTTAGCTCGGGTGTAAGCATCAATTGCACCCTCGAACTATAGGCGCCCTCGCTGCGCTCGTGCTCCAAAATATCTCGGGCTGCAATTGATGCCTTACAGCCCTTGGCTACTAATCTACTATTATTAAATAAACATCTCGGTGAAGGTCGTAGTATATCGGGATCCTGTACTATAAGCAATAAGTAACATTTATGAGAAGGAGTAAAATCCAATTTTTAACTTGCACAAGCTACATACAAACTGAAAAAAGTGAAGTAACTTTAACTTCCTTGCGTTAATTAAAACTAAACTGGAGTTACGCTAATAAACTCCCGGCAAAACTGCGTCGGGACCAATTTGCATGTGCAACCATCGAGAATGTTCCCACGGATTTGGGGTTCTATCGGCCGAGGATAAAGGATCCTTAACAATAAGGCATCTCGTGACTGGTTAGACTTGATTTATATGAATACGATTAGAAGTTATAACTACAATAATTATAGTTTATTTCTCAATAATTCATTGTTACATTGCGAGAATACTAGTCTATAATTTCATAATACTAGTTTCAAACTACTGGACCGATTTTGATTAAGTTAATATGGGACTAACTAGATACCCTTTCGATTAAAAAAATATTTTTTCAAATCGGTCTAAAAGTATTCGAGAAATCAGGGTACAGACTAAAAGAGTTCGTAGATCGTAATCGAATTAAGTAATTCCTCTTTGTTGAAGTTGGTTAAAACCTGAGTCAAAATCGGTATAACCATGACCGTTTCCGTTCAGATCCTTTCAATATAAATAGAATATACGAGTATAGTCTTTACCTACTAGTCCGTGTTTCCCCAGCTTCCCCGGCCTCGCTAGTGACTCCATCTCCATCACCCTGCAACATTTTTGAAACGATTTGATGGCTGTACGAGAGGTATACGAGGTTCGATCCCACCAACGAAAAAAGAGCCTGATCTACCGGTGAAGGATAACTTCGTGAGGAAACCATAATACGGTAGTAGGGTGTTTTCTAACGCTCGCCCAGCTAGCTTCCATTTCTTAAGCCTTAGCCTAGCCTTTCTTCAGAGCCGTTGTCTTACAGACGAGGCATACTATATCTAGGAACACAGTGTACTTGACTTTTATAATCGTGCGAGCTTGTGGACAAATGCTTAGCAGTATTTAATAAAAAAAAAACCTTTCTAAACGATAAATAAATTTATCGGACGAGATACTGTCATTTTTCTTTGGACGATTTATGTATCTAATATTGTGTTAAAAGCTCTTTCCTATAAGCTGCTAATATATTTACTACAAGACATCCCTAACCGATAGATAACCCAAGTCTCAATGTAGCACGTTTTTTAACGTGATGAGGCTGAATATTTATTAACTTAAAAAAATACGGAAAATACAGAGAGCCATACTCAATATAATATATTCTCAAACATAAAGAACCCTCTAATCACGAAACTCCGCAAAGTCACTTCGCACCTAATTTCCTACAGAACACACGTCCCACCCATCAGTTCGCGACCCGCAGTTTATTCACTCGGGGTAATTGTATTTTTTACCCGTTACCCCGGCTATTTACCCGTTACCCCGGTTATTTTACCCACTACCCCGGCTAATGGGAATCCGCTGATTGCCGTTTGTCGTACGCCAGTAATTGGAGCATTGTATTTAATGTACAGTTTAACTGAAAACGTTTTTGAGTGGTTAATTAAATTTTTAATTAATTATTTAACGTGTTGTGGACGTACGACGAGCTTTGACATTTTTCCTTGAACACGTAACATTCTTATAATATTTGTTCGTTGACTTTCGGAAATTCGAAAGAAAAAACAGATGTTCCCTACATTTGTGTCACACGTCAATAATTTATTTTGTATGGAAGTGTAAAGTTGAGAATTTGAGTAAGTTTGAGAATTATCAAAGGTCCTAAATTAAAAGTTGTTGCTTTGAGTCATTAGAAGCTACCTTTACAGAGATGCTACTTGATTACCACTGATTTTGTAAGTATGATTAAATCTTTTTGTCTGGGTGTCTAAGACACCGACTAATTTGCTTGTTTTGCTTGTAAATTTCATTATTCTGCTCTGTTATTCGTGTGTTTGATAAAAAAGATATCTTTCTTTATCTGCATCTTTTTTGTTTAAGTTTTCTTTGTGTAATCCAACATTGTTTATTTCTAGCTGTCTATTAGAAATAATAGACAGCGAGAAATGTTGAAAACTAAAAAATGAAAATCGTATGAACTGTTATAGTGTAGGAGTAATGTTGTATGCATTCTAGTATAACATTAGTTGTGACTGGTATTTAAGAAGATTAAAGATTTACCTACTTACGTAGTTCGTAATTAAGAAGATATTTATTTAGTAGGTATGTAGTATTTTTTTATCCTACACATCTAGGCATTTGACCACAAGTTCGCACGACCACGGAAGTCAGCGATACTGTAGCCCTAGATCGAGCATGCCTAGTCTGGTATACACTGGCTCTCAAGGAAGGCTGCTGAATATGAACATGATCTGATTATAGAAATGTCTGTATAATGGAATCAGTTTTTATGATTGGTCTATGTATATAATAATCGACAAGTGTAAACAATTAAAGACATTCGTAACACGGATTTTAGTTAACAAGGTCTTTTACATATACGAACCTCCATAATTTCATTATAATTACATTGACCTTACATTACTTATATTATGTAAAAAGATATCTTAAATCGTACCATTAGATAAATAGTTGAACTTTTTATGCATTACGTTAGCCAAATTCCTTATGAAAATGACCCTACAAAAGAAATAAATTCATACGATATTTTTTTATATAAAAACAACGAGCCATTTCACTACGAGTATCAGTCCGCAGTCCGCACAATCATGGAAGTCAGCGACATTGTAACCGTAGATTTAGCATGAATAGCCTAGTTTAGCACACTGGCTCTCAAGGAAGGCGGCTGGAACACATCGTTAAGTGCTTGGCGACAAATCAACTTGAGGGTGGTAGCTAGCCAGGCGAGCGTAAGAAAACGTTCTACCGCCATGCTATTTTTGCGTATTTAGTAGGATTGAACCTCGTACCTTTAGCACGGCAATCGACTCCAGTAACCACTCGACCATCATCGCTATAAGTCTATAGGTATTGACCGCCCTTAAAACTAAGTTTCGCTTTGTAAGCTATATCCAGAAATCATAAGGTTTGACATTGCAAACTTAAGGGAGAAATGAAAAAATAACTACATCCAAATTTTTTGTTGAACATTCTCTCCCGTTTTCAGAATTGTGTTGTCCCGGATCAAACGGAAGATCAACGCTTTCTGTTTCAGCCGGCACTGTGTTGAGTTGCGCCTGTGTATGACAAGAAGCATTTCGTTGTAGTAAATATTATTGTACTTTATCTGTTAAACTGTAGTGTATATATTGTTTTTGTGTGCTTGACGAAATAAACTTTTTATTCATTCATTTATTCATAATTTGTGTTTAATAAAGTTGTTATCTGTTACATATAAATATACCTATTTATGTTTCTACTTGCTGTTGTGGGGATTAACAGTCCGCAGGCACTCAGTTTAATTCGACTCACCTGCGGTGCAAGGGTAATGGGGTTCAATATTTGAACCAATTGTGGATTTAATCGCTTTAATTGGTTTATTGGCAAGTTTAGGTTCTACGAATGTAGAGTAGGTAAGTATATTGTTATAGTGCCACCATGCACAGTAATTTAATATAAGAAAGTAAATAGTTTCAGTCAAACTTATCAGAAAGGGTTGACTAATAGCTTAACACGATCTTCTCCAGACCTAGATCCTACTTAGTCGGAGTAGACTAAGGTAATTTTCATTAATTGTGACATCTACAATGGGTTCGTAATAAAATTTCATATGATAGAAATATGGTAATTTCTATCATTATCATATGAACTAAGATCGATACCTTCATTACTGACCCCCATAAAAGTAAAGCATCTCGATACATTGACAAAACAGAAACACTGTTACATAGCTTTTATTTTCTTATATTTTTTTATTATTAAAGTAACCTTGTGGGTTTTTCAAAACATCAGTAACCTAGGTAACTCTACATTTTACTTTCTAAGCATTTCCTTCAAAACTCGAGCACAAGATTCATGGTTAAGTTACTTAGTGCTAACTGAACAATTATTGGTTTACTGAGTTTCTAAAGACAATAAATTAAGTAGATTAGTTCTACTTCAACATCCAAATCCCAAACAATACAGACTAAATCACAACTAAAAGCAATCCCTTAAACAAGGTAGTGATAAATAAACCTGTAATTTCTCCTCCTCCAATTGAAATTGATTCCTAAAGTCCGAACTGTTATCAGAAACTTTCTCTCTAGGCTTCAGACACAGATTACGGTGCAGTTAGTTTGGGTAGCACCAGGGACGGATCCAGTATTGGGGCCTGTTTCAAATAGTACATTAGATTTAAAAAACCAGGCTGGTTAACTTAATTAAGGTTAGATTAATTTTATCAAGAAGAATGTTTAATTTTCATAATGATTTTATTGTGCTAATGAAATCAGCGACTTTAGCGCTCGCTAAATAGCAAAAAAAAAAATGCACTGAGTAAGCAAATGACTAGAATTTGTAGGCCAATTCTTGGCAATGGCCCAATTTTAAATTATTAATATCATCGAAAATTCATCACAAGTGCAGCTTGCAAGCCTAGATATTACACACGGACTCATGACATTCCGCTTGAAAATGGAGCATTCTCCCACTATGACAATAGTCAACTCGAGATCAAATAAACGCGTCTCAAGTTTGACTGTCTTTTGTCTTATTCATCTCATGGAGGTAATGGACGATAAAGACACTCAACGTTGCGACGCGTTTATTAATAATGCTTTTATTCAGCCCCCCTAGTTCCGACGCTGTCTACTAAGGATAACAAATGATTCCTGATATTAAACAAGCGCCTTCATTGATTTAGCTATCAAGTCGTGATTTATTCCGCTTGTTTTACTCAAGGACCTATAAAGTGGGTTCTTACTTATCTACCTTACCGTAGTTACCTTTCGCAAGGGTTTCGCAACTGTGACGATTTTATACTTCTTTATTTTTAGAGAAAATACCTCAAATTAAAGTAGTTAGTCTTGGACTCTGGTTATGGTTAGGTTTTGTGTTAGGTTTGGGAACATACGATGTGAAGAAAGTTCGCTTCTATGAATTTTCGAGTCACTATCCTTTCAAATAATCGAGTCAGGTATTATGTTGCGAAAATTCATTTCTAATAAGATGTTATTTAACTGATGTTTAGTGATTTTCCACTTATTTTATTTATTTTTCTTAAAAATATTTTGGCTTCACGGTGTGTTTTCTGCTCACTACCTCCACACCTTTATCTATTCTTCTGACCTCCAAAAAGAGGAGGTACTTAATTCTACTGTAATTTTTATATTTATTACCTGATTTCTCATAGACCGGATGACCGATTAGAAATATATTTTGTTTTGTTTGAAACGTGAGAGTACCCGTGGTCCCATTTTTTTATCCTACACAGCTAGGCATTAGACCTCAGGTTTGCACGACCACGAAAGTCAGCAATACTGTAGCCCTAGATGGAGCATGCCTAGTCTAGAATACACTGGCTCTCAAGGAAGGCTGCCGCAACAAACTGTTAGGTGCTTGGCGACAGATTTTTCAACTCGACTACGTGGTAGCTAGCCAGGCGAGCGATAGGAAACACCCTACTCGTACCACCATGCTGTGGTTTCCTCACGATGTTTTCCCTTATAGGTAGCTCAGGTTTTTGCATGTTTCATGGGATCGAACCTCGTACCTTTTGCATGGCACTCAACCCCACTAACCATTCGACCATCATCGCTACATTTTAATTTAATCAAAATAGGTCAAGAGGTTAGATTTCAAAATAGAAATAAGTAAGTAATGGAAGTTGGTAGTTGTAAAAAGAATTATTATCAATATCTTACTTGAACGACACGTATTTTGTTGATACCAAGAACAAGTCCTTGAAATCGACTAAATAATTAACAATTAATATAAACAATTCCGAGTAAATGTAGTTTCCATTCATCAATTATTTATACCATCCTTACAATATAACGAAAATAATTTACAAATATGAAATGAAATGAAATGAAATTATTTATTGGCCTTATAACCACTTATGTTATACTAGGCAAGTCACATTACAATATTTCACACAATACTTAATTTAGTAAATTTTAAAGTGTACCTATGTCAAAAACTTTACAATTCACTTAATTACAAAATTTAAATAAGATTATGTAGTATAGATTAATAGATATATTACTGATATAATAATACTTCTAAAATAGTTTACATTAATGTGAGTAGAATTTAATAAAGTCATTATATAATAAGATACTTTAATGTCATTATTAGTTTGTGAGTTTTGACTATAATTGTTTAGTTAGATTTGACAATATGTTATATAAATTAAGTATAAGTTAAGTATTAAATTAAAATTATTAGAAAGAAAAAAAACAATGACGAAAGTCTTATTAAAAATTTAGCTATCACCTACTTATAAAATTATGATTGCTCACTCACGAACGAAGATTCAGTCAGCTTCATGTTCATAAATTCTTTGACCGAGTAAATTGGGGTAGACTCAAAAAACCGCTTTATTTTTTGTTTAAAATCGTTCGCGTGAAGATTAACTACGGCATGGGGCAACTTGTTGAACATACATATCTTAATATAAATTCCTTGTTTTCTAACTTTGGCTAGGCGTGTTTTAGGCTTACATAGTATCTCTTTTCGTCTTTCATCCATTCTTAGATTATGCGCATATGGTTGTTTCTGTAAAATATCCTTATCTTCATAGATCTCTAGGAGGCAATTATAAATATACAAAGATATAACCGTCATGATTCTATTATTCTTAAAATAATTTCTAGCTGATGCCCGTTTACGCAATCCAAATATAATTCTTATAGCTTTTTTTTGGGCTCTTAGTACTTTTATTACATCTGTACCATTTCCCCAGACAGTTATATAAGTTTTCATTAACCGCCAGAGTTGAAGTAATCAAACTTTTGAACACGATAGTACCCTGTCCGTCTGTTGTGAACATTGCCGGTACCTAAATAATTGAATATAAAACTTATTTAGAAATTAATATAACTAATCTTAACTTCGGTCGGGTTCCGGGGTCATAAATAATTGTTAAGAAACAAAGTTGCAAGCACAGAGTTGCCAGGTACGCGAAAACGGAACGGTAGATGAAAATCCATAAATTTATTAGCTAAAATTACTTCAAGGCGAAAATCTTGTCTGTGTGCGTCTATGTTTCTTACTTTTTCGTGCTCAAACGGCAAAACGGATAAAATTTGGTACCAGGATAGCTCGGATAAAAGCAGCTACAAAAAAGATAAGGGTGCTACAAAATTCTTCATTTTTTTTCTATGAAACTCATTATTTTTCATTGAAACTATTGGATAGTTAACCCGCCGTGAATTCTCAGATCCAGAAACTTAGCGAAAACAATGAATTATACATTTAGCCTGCGTGGAATATCTCATTCACTACACTGACAAACAAGTGGTTAGAAGTGAGTTCGAAAAACCCGACTGCTAAATAGTTAAACCTGTGTATCATCCATAATTTCTATTTTTTACGTATCCAGTGTCACTGTCACGACTAAGACGAATCTATTGACATCACTCACATAAAAATACGACAAACCGTTCAAGCTCTAGGACGTTTCAAAGAAATATACATACATATACTAGCTGGGCGCCGCGGTTTTACCCGCGGTAGATATTTCATCATCCCATAGGAACACTTAATTTTTCCTTATGTTAGCTTATGTGTTAAACAAAGGTTTAAGCTATCTTTATGCCAAATTTGATCCAAATCCGTCAAACCGTTTGAACGTGATGGAGGTACAAACAAGCACAACACACACAAACAAACTTTCGCCTTTATAATACATATTAGTGTGATACATACACTCAAAAATATAAGTCTCCGTCTTTCGTAGTCGGGTAAAAATGTGACGTTAACAGCTTTAAATCGCGTCAAAATGTATTTTTTCGTAGATCTTCTTCAAGTGAAAATTCGTAGATCTACGTTCAAGATTCTTAAGTTGCAGCACTTGCCAGCTATCGAAATAATCGATGCGGGCTTCCTTACGAACTCTCAGATTCAATTACTTAGCCAATACATAAATCAAGGGGTGACGCCGTTCCTCTAATACGAAGTCAGTAATTCGTGCTGCTAAGCTGTTCCGGCCGAGGAAATACTAGGTTCGGAATTGTATTTAAGGAGATTAAAACTTGTACTTACTTACTTACGTGGCGTGAGTTTTTGTATTAAGGAATACTATGATTAAATATTATTTAAAAAAAAAAACGATAATATAAGAATTTTAAACACACTTCACATTGCACTAATATTACCTAACCAACATAAAAATATGTTTAGTAACTAGAGAACTGTCTGCATAAATATCTAATTTAATTTCATGAAAATATTTGATAAAATATATGAATTAGAGATTCATATTATTAAATTAAATGATTCACTAGTTCTAATTTATTTACTTATAGAATATTTTTGTTTCTTCTGTATGTAACCTGGACAAAATATTTTTTCGAATCCTTATTTAGGTAAAGATATGCAGATAATAATTATATTACCTTAGTAGTAGACCTTTAATTGTTGCATATCTACAAGTCGATCATTAGACCTGTCCTATTGTATGCATCTGAATGTTGGGCTACTAGGTGATGAATGAAAGGGGAATGCATGCAGCAGATGCGAATGTTGAGATAGATGTCTGGAGTGACTAGAATGAACAAGATTATAAATGAGTATGTTAGGGGAAGTTTGAAAGTATGGTATGGACATGTTATACGTAGAGAAGAAAGCCGTGTGACGAAGAGGTTCATGACAATGATTGTAGATGGTAGCGCCAGGAAAGGGCAACCTTAGAAGTGGATGAATTGTGTGAAAAGGGATATGTGAAAAGGGAGTGAATGAAAAGATGACGGCTGATAGAATAGAATGGAAAGACAGAATGAAAAGAAAAAATAGAATGGAAAGAAGAAGACATGCTGTGCCGACCCCACGTAGTGGGATAAAGTTAGGAAGATGATAATGAATTGTACCATATCTGAAAGGTAATAAAGTACTTTTAAACTTTTGTACTGTTCAACTTTTTGATAATGGCGATAGTTTTTATGTAACTTAAATCCAGGATAGAAAATGAGTTACTTATAATCCTGGAAAATTTAAATATTCCCGTGAGGTAGTAAACTTCCGCGAGTAACACCGCAAGGCACAGCTAGGAGGAAATATATTTTTGTTAATTTAATACAGTCCTTAAATTTTCTGAATCTTTTTTAATTCGCCTCAGCATTGCAATATTTTGAGTTCTCTACCAACTGATTGCTGCGGTTTAGATCTAGGTTAGTTTTCTCTATTTTCTCTGTCTTTCTTTAGTTTTTTTTTTTATAATTATTACAATCGTAAATATTTTGGAAATTGAAAAATATAATATAAAGTTTATTATTAATTATTACGGAATTGGTTTTTATACTTGCTATCGTAACCAAGCTGGTTACAAAGTATTTGTTGACAAAAGAGATAATCGCTATTATTATAGAAAACCAGTTATGTTACCTACAAGATTTATTAATCCATATTCAGATTTAAAAGTGTTAAAGGTACCTACATCGAAATTACATTCATCTGTCTAAGGTTGTGCCGAAATTCAAGTCTATTTATTCATTGAATGCAACACAATCTTTTTGTAATTCTAGGTCTCGTATTGCCCTTAACACCCCACTTTGACGTCATTATCATCATAAAGTATCTAGTTCCCGCATAAATAAAATAAAGTACATAACGGTATCTTACGTGCGAGTGAAATGTTCCTAAAGCGACATAATTTGGTACTAAAACAAATCTGACACCTTTATCACCCGAAAATATTATATATACTTACTTACCTTGCTGTTAAGTGCTGTCTGGAAAGCCATTCCTGTTGCCCAGTCAGAAGTAAGTCAACATGAAAACCCCAGAAATATGATCACAAAGTTATTTCATGAGGAAAAACCTTTTCCTGTGCACAGATTCGTCAGAACAGATAGATCGGTTATATCAATAAAAATACTTATTTTTTTAATACAAGCAAGTTTAAGTTTGACCACATCTCCCCAAAGAATACGGTTCAAACACGTGGTAAACTTTAGGGATTTGAAGAGATCCCGAAGAAATATGTATCAAGAAAAAATGTAACATGACATAAATACACCTATTATACTTTTGGATTACTCATGACATCTATACATTGAAAGTGTGTTGCCAGTGATGACAAATGGCATAGAAATGTAGTCTTTAAGTTTTTGGCTTGCTATATAAGCTCAAAGTTGCTCAGCGTGCAATAGAAAGAGCTATATTGGGAGTATCTTTGCGCGATAGAATCTGTAATGAGAATATTCGCCGATGAACTGGAGTTGCCGACATAGCTCGTAGGATTTACAAGTTGAAATGGCAAAGGGCAAGCTACATCGCTCGAAGAATCGATAACCGATGGGGAAGAAAGGTTCTTGAGTGGCGACCAAGAACTAGGAGACGCATCGTAAGTAGGCCTTCCACTAGGTGGACCGACGATATTGTGAAAGTCACAAGTAACCAGTGGACGCAATTGGCAGCTTGTAGTTTGGAATGGCGTTCTAAGGAGGAGATCTATGTTCAGCTGTGGACGTCTTCTGGAGTCATTGAAATGGGCTAACTTAGTATAAATAATGATATACGATAGGTTTATTGACAACCTTATCCTATAAATCAATATCTACCAGGCAACCACGAGCTTTCAACAATGAGGCAGAGTTTTCAGGTTAAGTTTTAAATTTTTCAAGATAGATTGGTATTGGCTTCCTATAGAACATTGGGTAACACACTTGAGACCTCGAGAGCGCTATTGACGGGGCAGTTTTAGAGGTCATACATTTCGTTCACACTACAACCATTCTATCAAAATAAAAGCCGGATTGGTTGTGTGAAAATCCAATAAACGTCTTATATGAACACATTACTGCGTAGACCTAGTAAATACCTAGCCCGTACTTTAAAAGCCAATGACTTAGTAGTAGGTCAGGCTAGTTACTTTGAGTTATAAGAGTAAATTTTCGGTCGATATCTCTGCTTTTATTTTTTATTTTAATTTTGTTTGATAGGTTGCTTAAAAATAAACTTCAATAAATAAATATTGATATATTTAGTATTAATGCTTCTTGTCTTCCAAGATCGGCCATCTTGGATTGCTTGTCATTAAACATAGCTAAGAACACATCTAATAAATCTTCAAAAAAAAACTAAAACAAAATTGGTCCAGCCGTTTGGGAGCTACGACGCCACAAAAAATAACACCTTGTCGTTTTTCCGTCGGGGGCTTAAACAACATATGGTCGAATTCAGTAATTCTAACTCCGTTTTGGAAATCGGTTGAAAAAGCCCATAACCTATAAGAGTTTGTGGAGTGAAATTTATCAAAAAATCTATACTGATACAGGACTACTAAATAGTTGACATTTGATTGAAAAAAAAATATACATACTGCATAGAGGCAAGGAGAGTTCTATTATATTATTCGTTGTGAATATATTAAATCTCCAGTGTTTCCCCAGTGTAGTGGTAGAACGGACGTTATCTAGGCGCGGTAGATGGTATCCGTAGATAGCTTACACATACAGCTCCAGCTTGATAGCTCGAGGTTGAGCATGATTTTATTCAGCAGTAAGAACTTTTGACATTTAATTGGCTCGAGCATGATATTTGTAGGGTGACCACAATCTAAGTAGCACTTTCAACTCAATCATTTCATAGTCAGTATGACGGCATTCAAGCTTCAATTCAGTTAGTTTCCCCAGTGTAGTGGCAGAATAGACGTTATCTAGGTGCGGGAGATGGTATCCACAGATGGCTTACAAATACAGCTGCAGCTTGATATTTGTAGGGTGACCACAATCTAAGTAACACTTTCAACTCAATCATTTCATAGTCAGTATGACGTCATTCAAGCTTCAATTCAGTTAGTTTCCCCAGTATAATGGGAGAACAAACGTTATCTAGGTGCGAGAGATGGTATCCACAGATAGCTTACACATACAGCTCCAGCTTGATAGCTCGAGGTTGAGCATGATTTTATTCAGCAGTCAGAACTTTTGACTTTTAGTTGGGGAACGTATAAATATTAGAGCACTTCGTAGCGCTCTTTTACCGCACCATAAAGTTTTAGTTCCTAAATAAGTAACGAAAATAACCGGGTTTAAAAAGAAACATTTTGTTACGCACTGTAATAATGAGGGTAGTAATCCTAGGGTAATATTATTTTTATTATTATTTAAATGTTTGTTAGTTTGGGACTTAATTACATCACTTACGACGGTAAGTCAAATCCGTCAACCCAGTTTTAGAGCACGTTAGTGGCTCGTCTACAGTTCAAGTAAGCAAATAATAATCTTCTTTTTTGTATGCAAAACTCGAAATGTATGGAAAAACTGAAAATGGACCAACATTTCGAAAGTAATCTTTATTACTTCTGCATACGATTCTTTTTTACATGCTACTTTTACGAGTAACGAAGGCCAGCTAGTTTTGTCTAAATGAATATATATTTAATATTTTGTATATCAATAAATACCAATAGTGAAGAATCTTTACATATTTAACGCTATTTTTTACGTGTTTGATTCAATACGTTATTCTATTAATGCAGAAATATTAAGCACACACTTACTATACAAAATGTGACATAAGCTTAGTGAATACTGTTTTAATTAATTCTACGAGTTAAAAATAACGCGGCCGAGTAATGTTTCGTTTATTGACATTTAAACAAATGTTTATATTGAGTAGGGGCCAAGAAGAGCAACAACTAACCACACGCTGCTCACGAAAATAAAACAGAAGCAAGAGGAGTGTCTTCTAAATTAGTGTTACATAAGTTATAAAAATAGGATCTAGAATCAACAAATCGTGGTCACCCTAAGTTTAGTTATTGCGTGTGTCAGTGCCATTGGGTCGTTTAGTGGCTCTCTACACGAGCAAGTCTCACGCCCCGGACGCTTGCGAACATTACCTACGCTTACAACTCGTCTACACGAGACGCATAACAGATTGTATACGTTCCTCGGGCTTGGGCTCAGGTCTCCCCTATGAAGTGGGTAAGCCATATTCCACCACGCTGGCCAAAATGGGTACTTGAGATGTTTTCCTTAACCGTTTCAGCATGTGGTTATTAATTATTTCTAAGCGCAGAAAAAATATGTTTTTCACTCTTGTACATATAGATGATAGACTACAACCCGCACCCCCTGCATAGGTGAGACCCATGTCCATGCCATCAGTGGAGCGCTTTGAGTTGATAAGTATACGTATATTATTTTAGCGAATCGACGTAATGGCATAAGTGTAGAGTTTCTTTTACATTGAATCCAAAGCTTTTTGGTATAGTGACCTCATTTTTAGATTCGTACTCAGCAAATTCGAACTCAAAATCATTTAATAAATTTTAAGAATTCATGCTAAATATTTGCTGTAAGTAAGAACTGAACACCTGCTTCACATATATATTGAAAAAAGAAGTAGAAATGGCAGAATAAAAACTACTGCATACCGGAAATTACTGGATAAAACTGGATTCATTCGATCCATGGCACTGGATTGCCTTTCATTAATTATGTGAATTCATTTAGTCTAAAAGCTCTAGCGAGGAGCTTAAAGCAGATTTTATAGACACGGATTATATGAGTGGGAAAATCTCGATATTCAATTACCTAGATGTGTCTTAGTTCAGTCTATTAGGGGTGTACTAATCCAAAAATTAGGGTTTTTATATCCGTGATATACCTTAGTGTTAACAAGAGTCTTTGAAGTGACAAAAACCAGCCCCTTACCCATAACTCACAACCCAAGTTTGTCTTGGTAATTTATTAAGTACTTTTTTAAGTACAAGACATATCAGTGCGGCTAAACTGTCGATATTGCAACCACGATATTATCACAACTTTAAAAAAATCGCTTCTACTAAATATTGTTAAAATAGGCCACAGATAGTTAACAATTATATTAAATATATTATTGCATTGCATATTTAATAAAACACAAAAGAAAAGTAAAAAAATAGCATTCACAGCTATAAAAACTAATCTAATAATAATCTCCCAGTAGAATGGATAGTTCCAAGAATGCTGGCTGCATTGCCACGTTGAATGGCAATGCAAAAAATGCTAACTACATATTATATTTACCCATATGTACGCACAGACGTAAAAAATGTTGTTTTGTTACAAATATGAACTTTCAGGCTCATTACGGAGATCACCGGGATATTCTCTAAATATTGGAAAAAATTCAAGAAATTCACTCTAGCTGAAACGGAGTGGTTTCTCTGTCATGGTCAGTAAGAAGTACGGTTTAAATAAATATAAAATGTACCTAACTATGATCCCTAGACAAGTTCTCAAGAAGTTTTATTTTTCTCTTTGTTTGACGAGATTTGTCGTAATCGATAATGTCGCTCTGGTTCACAGGAAGTTGTTTATTTATTCTATTAATTAAATCAGCACTAAAATTACTTATAATAGAAACGCTGAAGCGCTAACTTTCATGATCCAACAGCTGATCGGATTTTGATAATAATTGGCACTAGGATAGCATACGTCTACACTTAACACAAAGGCATTCCATATCGGAAAAAACCAGCTTTCATTTTTCTCATAACGTATTTTTAAGGGTAATAAAAAATTAGAATGTTTGTAAATAATATTAATTAATTTAATTCCGCGGGAATACAGCAGTTAACACTACTAATGAGCAACCTCTTTTGGGAGATTTCTGTACAAGACAAGCCATCTTTAATGATACGTTTTTGTTTAGTTTATGTCTAAAAATAAAGAAACAGCTGTTTAGTTTTTATCCACCGAATTTACTAATATTGCTTGTCATTTGTAACATAGCCTTAAATAATTCTAAAAGGGTTTAATATAATTATGTAATGTTACAACTCAGAGTAGTCCGACTAAGAACAAGTAGGTTTTTTATGCTAAAAATAAAAATATTGCAAATAAAATAATAGTATAATAATAATTCGTTATTAACACAAGCTCAAGATTTTTTTACTAATAAACGTCACGTTAAAATCTAAAAATTCACCATGTGGTTTTCAAAACACGCTCACAAAATAAAAATTTGCCATTGGTTAAAAACAAAAATTCTCCGCAATGCAAGAAAGCAAATAATTCCTCCTCAGCTCAACCTTTAAATACCCCGTTCTTAAACTAGGCCACCCCGCCCTATCGGGAATATATTCCCGGGCTGTCGGGAATTCCCGATCCCCGTAATGTCGTGGGAGATTTACACGATGATAGCTTTAATGGCTGCCGGGGTGCCACCTATGGGATCGGGTAATCTCTTCTTTGTCAATTGTTACCCGATCGGGAAAGCTCGAGACGATTGGCAGGTTTCAGGAAAAACGAGCTATCAAAGTGAAAGCGGATTAAAGTTTTTGTTACTCGAAAAAGGATTCTTAGATTCTGCTGATTAATGTTAAAGATTCGTTAATGGCGAAATTTTAATAGTTAGTTTATAGCTAAGATACAATTTAATCATATTAAGTACTGTGAAGTTTTGTAGACTGAAATTGCGTTCTAAAATTTTAGGTTAATATAATGTTGGCAATTCTAGACGTTTTCACTACAATGGTGGGAAAAAATTAGATAAGATTGCTTCAATTCTACTCGCAATCATTAAACTAGATGCGGTTTTAGCCGCTTTAAAAAATAAAAATTAGCCTATATGTTGATCCAAGGTCTAAGCTATCTCCGTACAAAATTTCATCCAAATCGGCTCTGTAGTTTTTGCGTGAAAGAGCAACAAAGATACTCGTATTTATATTCTTACAAACTTTTGCGTTATTTTTTTTAGTTTTTTTTACTATATTTTTTTCATTCTTTACTGCGTAGTCTTAATGGTAGTATTAAAATTAACTAAAGATAGCAACCCAAATAATAGTATGAGGTTTTGTAAATTGTTTTCATACTAAGGTTATTAAGCGAATTGTGACACTAGATGTAAGATTTTTCATGTATATTTGATTTTCATGTGATAAATAGTGTCAATTTAGCCAATTCACTTGGTGACAGATTTTACAACTTGAGCGTGGTAGCTATAGGAAACGCCCTACCACCATGCTATGGTTTGCTCACGATGTTTTCCTTCACCGGTAGCTCAGGCTCTTTTTGCTTGTTTCGTCAGATCTAACTTTGTACCTTTTGCACGGCAATCAACCCCGCTAACCAGTCGACCATCATCGTTACTAAATACACATAAGATTCGCAACGTCAAAAGCTCACAGCCACTACTCAACAATTAGTCTACAAGTTGACAACATACTTGTACTTACGTCCTCACACGCCGCCCTACTTACGTTATCTACTGTAAATTACACAGAGTTATCTCGTACCCCTCTATTCACATGTAACATGCTTACGTCTCTCATCACTCGAGTCCCACAGGAGTGATAAACCGTGACGACATCGACACAGTTTGGGTTTGAAGGGTATTCGAACAGAGAATTGGAATTTATTAAGTTGTTGGTATATAGAGTGGCTTTCGTTTGAGAGTATGAGCATGAGTCTAATTGGGGATGACTAGTCTTACAGATACATTTTAAAATTATTTTAAATTAATTTTTGAGCTTAGTTGTTGTGTTTTGTTGTCAATAAATTATACATTCATTCTAGTACATTTAGGATAGGTATAGCCTGTATAGATTCTCTGCTATGTACCGGTGGCGTCTTGCATTAAACCTAGTATTTCCATTATAAAATGAGGACGAGCTTAAAGCTATGAGGCATTTATTAAATTTAATTTCATTAACACGGTGAATAGACTAAAAACACCTCACTAGGAAAGAGTGCCTACTTTAGTAAACAGACTGGCATTTTTATTTAAATTATGTTGATTGAGTTTATTTCGAGCATCATTTATTGTGTTTTTGAAATTTGTACTAAGGTGGGGTAAAAAACGCATGAGTAAGGCATGAACATAATGAAACCAATTTTTCTTGGTCTGGTTTTCATCTTTTTCATGCCTAACTATAGCCGATAGAGGGAATCCCTCGACTTATTATGAGCTGTGAGAAATTTTGGTATTTATTTCTATGCACTCTTAGTATAATGGTCACAGTGCATTTTTATTTTTGGCGGTGACACTACCACAACATTTCCGTTCTATTCTCTGTTACATCTATGATTTCAAGCCGAATGTTTACTTTGTAGGCTTATATTTTTATAGCGGAAAAGATTCCGTGGATTTGCCACATAAAAATTGAAGGGAATGAGGAGACAGCGGTCCTAATCGCTGGATGGTTTTAAACGGAAAATAAAATTTATGTTTGTGAACAACGCTTGTGAAATAAACACTCCTCACGAGAGAATACATTTTCATGTGTTGAAAAACCGAGATTTCATAAGTAGCGGAGCGGTATATTCGAAACGAGGCGGAATATATACGACTAGATCCTAAGAAAATATATAGTATAATATATATAATCAGATCAATATATACTCATCACTATGAACAATTTTCATCATGAAACCAATCCTGAATTCGAGAAAAAAATGATATATCTGTTCCATCAAAAAAGTTAATTTTATCGTCGAAAAAAGTAAGCTGATTTTTTTCTAACGAATTCAAAGTTGGTCCCGCAGTAAAAGCCTCCTTTTCGCTTAGTACACTTCTAACACCCTCTGTATAAAGCTCGATCGTCGGGGATTTTTGATTTTAATTTAATTCCCCGTGGAGGGCAAGTCTGATACGGCAACATTATGTAGTTAATTCTCCTATTTTTTTAAATTATCCTAGTGTTTTATTTTGGAGAAAGTTACAGTATATTGTAGTTAACATTGTTGATTACTTGCATGCTTGCAATGGCATCAAAAACGCTGATTCGCCTTGTTAGTTAAGATCACTTTTTGCCCTTTGATCACACTTTGTTCTACCTACTCGTACTTTTCAATGTGCAATAAAACGCTGACAATATGATTTAGCATAAGTGACGCAATATTGATTAATTTTGTTTTATAACTCGTGCGTATATACGCCGTCTCACGACAAAAGCTTTTGGGCATGCGTATCAAGCATGTGAATTCGACGTTTTTTTTTTATATTTGTTACCTGATATCTCGAAGACAGCAGGCCACATTAAAATATATATTTTTTTGATTGAAAGTACTTCTGAAATAGTCCCACTTACATTTTATCAACATCAGTCTAGTGTTGATTTTTAAATTAATATAACTGAAAAAGTTCTGTCGGCGTTCCCACACTGACTGTCGGTAAACACTATTTTTACAAAATAACTCGTACAAAGAGTGTTTAATTTTTTTAATTTCTTAGCAAAATAAAAGCTATGTTTTTTTTTAAGAAATCCAAAGTTGTTGTATATGATTGTAAGCTACTCAAAAAACGCTGATGTCGTAAAAACGTAGTGGTCTTTAGCATCTTTCTAAACGAAACCCGCAAAAATTCCGCTCAGTTACCTGCCAACCGTCCCAATGATCTGCTCGGTTCCACACAAAAACCGTTAAAGCAGATTTTATGCTTCCCCCATTACCATTCATGCGCAATCGGTTTTCCTACAACACTATCAAATTTGGCGCAACCTTCGAATTTGCAGTTAGATGGCATCATGAATAAATTTACTGGAAAACGTATTTGTTGAAGTTATAAGCGAACGGGAGTTAGAGCGTCTATGGATTTATCTAGAGTTCGAGGCTTACTCTAACTTCTAAAAGCAGGACGTTATACCAGATGAAGCAGTATGGAATATAGTTAGGCGTGTGTCAAACAGAATATCCCCTTTCTACAATCGGACAGTAGAGATACTGAAAGACGCCACGTCCAGTACATGGTAGAGATTCCACGGACTCGCACTAAACACTTTGCGTCTACTTTTATTGTGCGAACAGTTAGGTTGTGGAAATCGCTGCCGAATTCTCTATTTCTCGATAGCTAATCTTGATCTTTTGAATCGGTTTCTTCTAAGCAAGCGTGCCACATCCTAGACTGCATCGTCGCTTTACATAATGTGAGTGCGGATAAACGCAAACCTACCATTTGTAAAAAAAAAGTGTCAAGCAGAACGCGATTTCTGTACTCATCAATATCTTCAATTACGGAAACGAACATTGTGAAACATCACAATAAATAATTTATACTTTGATAAAATTTTAATATGTTGTTTATAAAATAATTTAATTATTTGACATAGTATTATGATTGCATAGCTTAGTTGTATTAATCTGAGCTGCACGTCATCGGTCAAGTTGTATGGAGAACGTAATAATTTTTCTCGAATTTCGGAAAATGGGTTACTTGTTAGTCTACCCTTTAAAGTGAACGTATTGTAATTATTGTCACACCTTTCGTTACACGTTGTGTATAAGCTATATAACATTTGCAATTATCTGTCACCCGCGGCATTGTCTACAGCATAAAAAGTAACTTAATGTAAATAATAAATAGCTCTAGAAATAACCAATGTTATGAGTTTGAAAAGTAGGATGCGATGCAATTTTTTTAGTTATTGCAAATATTATAAAATGTACTTACTAACCATGGTGATGTATACCACAAAATCACTTTCAATTAACACCCTGAAGGGACACAGTCACCCTCGATACAAGAATTATAATCTAAGTGTAGGCGCCGCGTGTCACTTAGTTTTTATATTATCATATCTAATACGATTACTATTATCATATATATATTATTTGTAACAAGTTTTCGGGTCCAATTGAAAAAGAAACTGCAGTCATGTATAAGCCGTTGTGTAATTTAAGATATAATCTATCCAGGCTATATATACTACGAATACGAGTTGCATGGGTAACGTATCGATATAACGTCGCTTTTAGCATCGATTTTAACCGAATCCGTTGAGCAAGACGTTTCATTGCTGACTTGTGTGATCAGATATTAAACACTAAACCAACTATACTAAGAGCGCTTTAAGTTGTCGCAAGCCGAACTAAAGCTACTGTACATTTCGTGTTCTAGAGAGCAAATTAGATTTTCGTGGTTTCTAATAGCTTTCTGTCGCTAGTGAAATAATATAGTGAAACGGTAGGTTATGGTATAGTGCTTTAAATGATTTTGAATGGGTTAACAAAACTGCATAGTTAGTAAAGTTATCAAAATAACACGTAATACTTACGTGAACCTTTACTACCTTTGCTTTTTTACTTTGCGGGCTATCCACTCTATAGAATACACTGCTTTTGGCTAAAACCCTTCGTATATTTCAGGACTTGGTATTAATTCATTATTTCTTATAGATTAATCGGTACTGTTTTACAAAATATACCCATAACATTATATCAGTGTGCGACGTGTCATCGTTGAAGATACGAACGACTCATTTCATCCCTGATGAAGTTCAACGAATGTGAACGAAACTATAATTGGACCTTTCCAACAATCAGGTACGCGTGAAAACCCATCTTTTTAAACAATAAGTATGAATCAAACACGCGTTAGTTTTCTAAATAAAATGTATACGTTTAGCAGGTTTACAATCTTATAGCTTATTTTTAGTTTAAAAATATTTTTATTTTTATACGTTTTAGTTAGTTTTGTGTAATTTATAGTTGGAATTATGTTTTTAGGATTAAATTTGGTTGCATCAATCTTTTTTTGTACAATATTAGTTCTATCCATCCAAAGGTTGTCTGGAAGAATGGCTGCCGATTGTACTACAATTGTCATTATGTATAGATTTTTCTTAAGCAATATTAATTCATATATTCATTCTCAAATAAAAACAGTGTAAATTAGAGTTCTACTCAAAAGTAGTATTTTTATTTCTACTGCAAATGATTAAATGGGCGCTGGGTTGAGGAAGACCATAAGAAAACAATAGTTTGGTTGGTAGCTTCCAGTAGAAAACAAGTGGTTAAAATTTACTTCGAAAAACCAGACCACAAAAACTCTAGACCCACGTATCGAAACAAATGAAATCGAGGGATGCAACAAGTATATCCTATGACCATTTGCAGGTCAAGACGAATCTATTGACACCACTCACATAATAAGACGACAAGCCGTTTATGCTCTAGGGCGTGCCAAAGAAATTTTTTACTTACATTATTATTACTCGAAATACATAACCTTCCTTCTTTTGCAATCGGATAAAAATACTCTGCTTTCATAATAGTTGGTCCATACTCATATTTGTAGCGATGATGGTCGAGTGGTTAGTGGGGTCGATTGCCGTGCAAAAGGTACGTGGTTCGATACCACAAAACATACAAAAAGAGCCTGAGCTACCAGTGAAAAACATCGCGAGGAAACCATAGCGTGGTGGTAGGGCGTTTCCTATCGCTCGCCTGGCTAGCTATCACCCTCAAGTTGTAAAATCTGACGCCAAGCATCTAACGGTTTGTTCTGACAGCCTTCCTTGTGAGCCAGTGTATTCCAGACGAGGCATGATCCATCTAGGGCTGCAGTATCGCTGATTTCCTTGGTCGTGCAAACTTGTGGTCAAATGACTGTGTAGATAAAAAAAAATTACCCCTCTGTAAACACATCAAGCCGACTATCAAACTATAAAGAAAGACATCTACAAATTATATATAGTCTACGACTAAGTCTTCTATTTTATAGATTTTTCGGTCAAGATAACTTATTTTGTTTTGTTAAAACGCAGTTTCCAAAATCATGCATCGCACGATATAACCTCTAACAGCCTTAATAATAAATGCGTCTTAACTTAAATCGTCATTTGTATTGTTTTTGAGCGTGACGTTCTCCATTGGATAGAACAAGACAAAAGATGTTGTTTATGTTTATGTTGTTCACGTTTATTAATAAGGCAGTAAGTGTACAACTTATCTCTAGCATTCATTTCAAAGCCTTCTTCCACCTCCACAGCGTTAGGCATTAAGCCTTAAGTATTTTCGTCACATTTTCTCACGAAACAATTAA
This sequence comes from Ligdia adustata, assembly GCA_947049295.1. NCBI lineage: Eukaryota > Metazoa > Arthropoda > Insecta > Lepidoptera > Geometridae > Ligdia > Ligdia adustata. The sequence goes on from OX346229.1 coordinate 11,059,467, forward strand.
CTTCAACGGCTTAAAATCCCTAAATTTATGTCCAATAAAGTGGTCTGACATTGTTGGGTGGTAACCGCAATCTTGGCCCCAAAATGATGCATTGTACAAGATTCACAGCCTGATTTAATATAGCTTACGTTAGCTTCGCGAAAATTCTGCTTTAAACTGCCGTTAGAAGTGGGTCGAGCTTTTTGGCTATTGAATTTTGGGGCATCCTGTTCATGAATACTTGAATGTGTCTGTGGTAAATAAAGTTGGTTAAATACTGACGAAGTTGAATTGTTCTGCAAGTATTTTGTTCCTATTTCAAGTATTTTGCTTTCAACTGGAGTAATCAGCTTTATGACTCGAAAAAGAAAACGTAAGTAAAAAAAATTAAGGTAAAGACCCTTAATCGTTATGACCCTTATTAATACGATCGACCAGTGACCAGAATGCCGGTTTTTATCCGGCCCAATGTATAAGCATTGCCATTCAGCGAAATAATGCGGATAGCATCATGGGTACGCTGCTCTCTGGCGGTGGGTTGGAGCATTTGGATTTTTCGTAAATCATAAATGATCTATAGGTAATCTTTCTGTAATATTTTTTTGTTGTTGTAGTTAGTCATTTTGTTTATGTTAATAAAGGCACTCGCCCTGTATTAAGTATGATTAAATTTCATATTGTGAGTTGTATCAATAGGTTTGTTCTTTAAGACTCGCTAAATTTTATTTTGACTGTCAGTGACCAGTGACCAGTGACCAGTGACCAGTGTTGATTTCATTTTGACAAGGTTAAAAGGGTTGAACTATCGAACCAAGATGTCTATGTCATGATGCTTACACTTGTTAAACTTCTTTCGCCTCTAACATAACTCGATACCACCTCCGATTGTGAACCGTTTTATAAATTTTAATTTTAAGTTATTTTTGTACTTTAAAAAGATATCCGTAAATAGATTTTCTAACTCATCCTTCGATACGCTACTACTCAAAGCTGGCTGTAAATCGAGCCTGTGGATAGATCTAAGCTATTTGACTAAGGCGGACATTAAAACCAAGATTACCTTTGCCAAACTAACGATTTCTATAAACGCTCCAATGCGCTAATTAAATAAATGATATGCGTTCATTCCATAAAAAAAAATTACACATATTTGTTAACGTAATAATTTCGGCTAATTTCTTATCGATAGGGAGGGCGTATCTTGCCCTAAAAATTAAATTAAATCAAAAATACTTTATATGAATGCAAAATTTATTTTCATTCCAATGCCTTAAGTCTCCACCCAATGTCACCGCGGATTGCAGGAGATTAATTACCGACCAAAGTTGGCCCAATTTATAAATTACCAGCTTTGCCCCGCGGTTTTACCTGCGCGTTTATTCTTCAAGGACTTTGGAATTTCGAATGGGATTAATGAGGTGTTGATGATTATAAGGTGTACGCACACAAAATAAAAGATATATAGGGATATCGGTTATGTATACTATGCTGGAATACATTTTTCTGACCGGCCGATAATATTTTCTTATAGTACAGCTCTTCAAAAAAGGTTTTTTAAACCATTTAAAAACTCAGTTCTATATGTATATAGAGGTTTATGTAATTAAATATACTGTTTTTTGTGCACGTAATGCATTAAAGAAAAAAAATCTTCTAAAATACGTTTAAGATTTAAATTACAATTTGGAGCACTCGGAAAATGATAAGGCAAATATTACCATTTCTGCAAAAGCATTTAAAAAAAATTATTGATTTAGAAAATGAAATCAAATAATCAATTATCTAGGTACAGGTTGCACTATAAATTTTATTGCATCCAATAAACATACAAATTGACAACATCTATAAATAATTATACACATCCGGAAAAGCGTGAAAACGAAATTCACTGTGTTATTGTCCAACGCAAAAGCGGATTCCAATTAGTTAGTAATAAATCATTCATTAATTTCGATAATTGCGATCGTGAATGCTATTTCGGCGAGTATTTTTACAATTTATGTAACAAGTTTTAAATGTGGGAACGTTAAACACTGTGGGTATTTTATTGGACAATTAAGTTGTAAATTTGCCCGCCTTTGCTGTATGCAACTTTTTGTTTACTTTGCAAAAAAGGCTCATTTTCGTACGAAGGAAAATTTAGTTTTGTATAAATAGTTATTTGTTATACAATAGTGCAAAGTTGCTTTTTAACCGCGTGCTCACTTTTGATGACCGAGCAAGCGAAGGATTATAAAATTAGAATCCTGAGCGTTAGCGAGGGAATTAAAAGAGCACAAGGTGAAAAATCTTTGCACTCGAGTGCAACACGTAACTTTTCATCCCAACCACAGCGAAGAAATTACTACATACGATAAATAAAAAAAATTAATCACTCATTTTAGTTTTTTTATTTATTTTTTACATAAGGTTATAACAATATGACGTGAAAAGATAATAACGCGCGCAAAAAAAAAAAGTACAGCAAAATAGGTTCCGAGTCTGAGCTTTAAACAAAATTGAAGAATAAAAATAAGAAATATTTATTGGAATTTAAATAACATTCGTTACAGGCAAGTCTTGGTACATTTTAATTATTAATTACTTTTAAAAAAAAACTTAATTTATTAATACTTTTATAGTTTTAAGAACAAATAGTTATTATATTGTACACTTACATTGTCATTTATTTCTTTACCTATTACTAACTTTTTGTAATTGTTGTTCAACACACAAGAACGATGATTCTACAAGATGCATTGACATATATTCACTAAGTTTATAAAAAGGATTTCTTTAAAAAAAATATTTTAATTTTTGTTTAAATATTTTAAAATTGAGTTCCATCACGCTATTTGGTAATTTATTGTACATTAATATTTTGGTGTAAAGTCCCTGTTTCTTACATTTAGATAATCTGTTGACAGGCAGGACTCGCCCTTTTTTATTATAACGTGAAATTCTTATTTCCGGTATTTCCGTAAACTCGTGTACCTCTAGTAAACTACTATAAATATAAAGTGGACTACAGGACTACGTTTTTTCAAAACATTCATTGTTCTTATAGATTGTTTCTGACATTTTAAAACTTTTATGATATCTTTAGCGTTTCCCCAAACAGTTATAGCGTATCTTATTATAGAATGAACGTATGCATAATAGACAGAGATGAGTGACTTTTTATCTAATAATGGCATAATTACCACTTGCCATTTTGTTGCAAATTTTATCGATGTGAGATTTATGACTAATTGTGTTATCAATTGTATAACCTAGAAATATATTTGTTTTACTAATAGAATTCCCAAAAATACCTAACCTGGACTGATACTGAAAGAGGTTGTATGATGAATTCGGCACCATAGAGGTAGAAGTAAATAGGTTGAATGAGGTTTTTTATTCACAAACTTAGTGCACTTGATATTTTAAATTCAAATTTACTATATCCTCTAGCGGATAAAAACGGCTTTTGCATTCAGATATAGAATAGCAAAAATACTCTTTCCGAGATGGTGGGATAAAAAAATTATTACTACATTCAAATTAACCACTAAAATCTTTTTGATTCACAGTCCAGGCGTCTCAGAGGAACCTACTCCTTTGCTACCGACTTCCCAAAAGAAGGAGTACTCAATTCAACTGTAGTTACTCAATTGGTGGTTACGTGATTTCTGAAAGATAACTAGACCTATATATATATATATCAAAACTATTATTTTGTTTAAAAAAAAATTTATAAAGTTGCTTATTTACTACGTGTTCAAGATTTATTAAATGTACAACATACATGGTTAAGTATTATATAGCAAGTACATGCTTAATCCAATATTGGATTTAGTGCCAATTTAACTGGCAACTCGGCTAGCCTACCAGTTTAATTGACCCAATCAGTGCCCACAATCAACAAACCTTGGTTTCAATACTCATAGCATTCAATGATCTCCCGGCAAATAAAGGCTAGTAGTATTTCTAATTAATGTTACTAATGAGCCGACCGGGTTTATTTGAGGGCATTTTGAAAAACTTGCGAATTAGTGTTATGTAAATATTTGCAAATATGAGTGTTTTTCATTACATACCAGTAATATGAGTGATTTGTAATTTGTAGGTGTATATCAAAAACTTAAATCAATTGCTTATGTAATGAACAAACAAGTTTCGCTATGGAATTATTCTTAAAATAATTCTTTTTTTTTAAAGTGACCACTGACTTCCATTGCGGCAGACTCCGATTGAAATATTTCAGTTATTTTGATTTAAGAGCCCTGTAACGTTTGGGCGCTTCGCAAGTTTAGATATTTTACGCTCCGAGAAAGTCGGTGAACTACGCAACCGATATCTTTATTCAGAGCTTCCCACCCGCCTGCACCAGAGAGCTGCAGGCGTGACTACTAAAACGATATTGATAAATAGCATAACTATATTTCATCGACATTTTTGCTTCTAGACTGAAAAAATGTTAAGTTGTCTGTCTATTTCGGAAAATTTTAATTGTGGGGGTTTTTTATTAGGGTTATATTTTCCCCGGAAAGAGGTAAACCCACCACAAATCCATAATTTGAATGAACGAAATTTAAATACTAATTAAAATTACTTTGTTTTAATAGGCTACAGTACTGAGTTGCACCTGACTCGCACCTGACTCGCACCTGACTCGCACCTGACTCGCACCTGACTCGCACCTGACTCGCACCTGACTCGCACCTGACTCGCACCTGACTTGCACCTGACTTGCACCTGACTTGCACCTGACTTGCACCTGACTTGCACCTGACTTGCACCTGACTTGCACCTGACTTGCACCTGACTTGCACCTGACTTGCACCTGACTTGCACCTGACTTGCACCTGACTTGCACCTGACTTGCACCTGACTTGCATCTGACTTGCACCTGACTTGCACCTGAGTTACACTTGAGCTGCCTTTGAGTTGCACCTGAGCTGCCTTTGAGTTGCACCTGAGCTGCATTTGGTTTGCACCTGAGTTGTACCTGAGTTGTGTAAAGAATAATTAAATCCATCCAGGCATAGGAAGAACAATCAAATTGTGTAACCTCCTCTTTTATCAAGTCGGTTAAAATGTAACAAGAAACTTGACGATGATGAATGAAAACATGAAAAATAAAGAATTCTCACAAAATATCAAATACAGTCCATACAAGTGTATGTTGTCCTAGCACACACACAATCAAAGCGCTACCAAGGCCAGCGACGTTTCCAATAGAATTGGTTACAAGAAAGCGCGCAAAAAAGTTGCACCTTAGTTAGTCCTCCGAGAAAAAGATATATATTGCAAATAAAAAATACTATGTGTTCAGCACAAACCAAATAATACTTTGGTGCAATGTTGCGTCGAAAAGGATGAAGAACTTAGTAAATTTAAGGACATGTTTCAAAGCCTTTATGGTTGAAAATTTAATTACGAGTATAAAATATATTTTTCTCAGTCATTTACGGCTTCTTTAGGGAATATATGAATCATGATTATCAAAACTTATGATATTTGTACAGATAACATATTTTTGTAGGGGACTACAATCAATAGAATCGGCAAAATAGAGCTCGTAAATGAGGTCTGCGCGAGTTTTTGCTTAACCATGTACTGGTGAAAAAAATATATTTAAATAAGTAAGTAAATAATTTTAAATACACAGCGTGATAGTTCAAGAAGAGAAAACAAATTTTTTCATTGAGTTATTGCAAATAAAAAATACTATTGCAAAGTATACAATTTGAACGTGGAAAACTACGTATTTACGCGGTATGCTGTATGATACGGGCCATAGTTTGATCCATACAAGCATATTTTTTGCATCTTCAAAGCTCTTCACCAATTTTAATAAAACAAAAATAGGACCATTTTTTAAAATACACTCTTTTAAACAAAGTTCAATAATTTTCTTATCAGTATCTCCAAGATTAGGTAATTAAAAAAAATATTAAAAACAGTTGGAATGAGGTTTTCTTTTTTTGTAAGGCGGTAAAAAACTCAGAATGCCTGAACTTGGGGTTAAACCCACGCCCTTTCGCTTGATGGGAGGAGATCACTGGCTAGCCATTAACGCTGCATAATATTTTGGTACTTCATGGTAATAAATTAGGGCCCGCGTTTAAACGCTGAACCTACTGCGGACCTTGTCGCCGAAAGTATTTGGAGTTTCATAATTTGGTGACCGTTAAGCTATTTTGAGAACCAAAAAATATTTTTGGTGACAATTTAAATTATACCCATAAATTAGTAGGCGTAGGCCTCGTAGCTTGACTGCTACGAACTGGTAGCACCTCGCTACGAGAGCTACGCCAGCCGTACTTACTACATTGTATGGACCACACCATTACAAGTTCGGCCTAGGAATTGCTGTAAGCTCTCCACAATTACACTTCTACGTCCATGCATAGACCACAGCGAAGTGCTAAGTACCACTTGCTGTTTAATAGGGTGACCATCATTTTGGATAATTTTAACTCTTCTTGAGTTTTTGAATTCATTAGATTGATCAACAACTATAAATACCATCAATTCTTATATAAATACACAATAAATATATAAATACAATACATAGACAATACAATACTAGGCATAGAATATATATTTACTAATTATTAATATCTAGAAACAAATTTTAGTGCTATAGCGATAGATAATGAACTATGTCTCGATGCTTAAAACGTTTAACGTAAACGTAAACGTTTAACGTTCAATAGCTAAAAATCAAGCCATCGGTCTTTACATTTTAATGTTCCCAAAAATCTCAAAGGTTAAAACTACTAAAACTTCACTGTCCGTCCCTTACCAGCCTATATCTCATGTATCATTGCGAGTTTGCTGATTTTTTTACAGATGATGTATTATTGTTGCCACTATAATAGCTAATACAAAAAACAGCATATTTTATGATAAATAATTGAGAGAGGCTTTAATACAACAATTATGATTTTTTGAAGTTTTCATGGTCTTCCCACAAAAAGTTGGTAATCCTCAAGTTTCGGTAGTGCACTTCTCTCAGTGCACTCGATATGTCTGCAATGTAGTGGCATTAATAGAGCAAGAGCCCGTGAACCCCATTATTTTGCTCCCAACAACAACAGGCAATAACGATGGACCATTATGAAGTTTGAATCATCGTGGTTCTGGCAGATAAACGGTACTAAAAGTGTGTAAAATACCGATCCACATTTATCAAATTATAAAGTGTGATTTTTTTGTATTACTTTCAGAATATTATTAAAAATCACGTAATTCATTGCCAGACACTTAACCCCGTGGTAACCCCTCGCCACACTTAATGTTTATGAAATTATTATTTTATAAAATAACAAAAGTCTAGGGTTCACGGGCTCTTAGACTATAATGCTTCCTATAAAGGGCCTGGGAAACGTTGAAAGAATTCAAATCATACACCAATTCAAAGTGTAACAACGTTTTAACTAGTTAAATTAATGTTGCCTTGGATACCGTTATTGTCGATACAAATTTGCGGGGCTAAAAGCGACTTGATATATATAGTTTAAGTGGTAACTTTTCTTGTAAGATATTTTAAAAAAGTCAGTAAACAAGCAGTTAAAAGCAACTTCGAAAAAACATGTATGCTAAATTTTAGAACCTGGGTATCATCCATATTTCTTTATTATTTTTTATTTAAATGAACCCTGTGTCACTCTCACGTCTATGATGAATCTATTGACATCAGTCACATAAAAATACGACAAACCGTTTAGGCTCTAGGATGTACCAAGGAAATACATACATACACTGGAAAAACATGTCCCTCCTTCTTTCGCAATCAGGTAAAAATCCGACGCATCGAGACTTTCTACTTTTACAGTAGTCGGTTAAAAAGGGTGTGGTGTTTGTCAATATTTGTTTAAAAGTCCCGATAAAAAAGACAGTTAAGACCAACAGTTAGATAAATACGAGTTTGCATAACTGAACTATAATATCCAAATATATAACTAGGTATATGTATCTGTATCAAACATAATTTATAACATAGGTTACACACAGTTTAACAGGCTACATCAATGATAGCAAAATTACCCTATTTTGAGGGTTAATCATAGAGCGACCATCATAGAGCCGGCAGTAGTCAGCTCATTATCTGCTATCAAAATTGAGTGACCAGTCGATCAACCAGTGATTGAACTGTAATTAACATTTGACGAAGACTCGATATCATAGTTGCATGCTGTAAATCTATATAAAAGAGTAAGTTACTGACTGGCCGGTTGGCGGAGTTGGTAGCAACCCTTCTGCTTCGCTTGTCCCGGGTTCAATCAGCGGACAGATTAAACATTTGTGTGCACCAACATGTCTGTTTGACCTGGGTGTTTCTTATATACATAAGTATGTAAGTATGTATATCAGTCATCAGGTTACCATGGTACATGCATTGCCTAGTTTGGGACCTGAAGACCTTAGTGTAGTTAAAAAAAAGTCGTTACTGACTGACAGGTCACAATAAACGCTGAACCTTATTATAATCAGCCTTTAACTACCCACTGCTGAGTATAGGTCTCCTCTTGCGCGCGCCATACTTTCCGGTCCTGTGCTAATATCGTCCACCTAGATCCTGCCGCCCTTGCCACATCTTTCGCCCAGCCAGTAGATGGTCTGCCTGGTAGTCTTTTCCCATTTCGTGGCCACCATTCTGTGACTGCGTCGTTCAATTTCGATGTTTCGTATTTTCTTTGAGCCACTTGGACCTAGAGACTTGCAATTTAAAGGGTGTATTTAAGAGTGTCTTAAGAAATATTTCTCGGAAATTTACATCTAAGCAGGTCAAATGAGGGTTCAAAGTTTGAAACTTCGATATGTTGTATTTTGTGCCGTGCGTGCAACGTGAGTGAAATCTACTTCTAATATTATGATGTACCTGTTCAAAGAATATTAATAGGTAACGTTTGTCAAAAATGTTACCCTGAGATAGGGTGTTCAATATTACTAAGGCTGTAAGGGGAGTCTCTTGTTAGGGTTCAGTGCCTAAAAAGTAACAAGTGGTTAAATGTGACTTCAAGAACATACTCGTAATAGACCCACGTATCTTAACAAGTGACATCTTGGGTTGCAGCTAGCCTATGACTACTTGCATAATGTGTTTCTGTTGTCACCATAACGATATCTAAAAACCGAATAAAATAATTATCTAAGAGGAGCTCCCATATAACAAATTTAACTTTCGCCGTTATTTATGATCGATATTAATAACAATATCAGGTAGAAACTTGATATATATGTATATATATAAAATAGTACGGAACCCTTAGTGTGTCCTGAGTCCGACTCGCACTTATCCAATTATTATAAATAATTTTCACTAGGAAATCAACATAAAGTTCGGGGGAGAGGATGTTTATCGACACTGAAACAAAATGTATAGGTAAAAAAGCTGATTTTGACGAGACAGAAATATAAATGTCATTGTATGATGGATGGTAATTTGCCAAGCAAACTTACTTGCAGAGTTTCGTACCGAAACTAATACTCAAGTTGATATTACCTGACAAATAAATAAACATACAAACCAAGTTTCCAGCGCTCTGAAACCATCGCTTCGTTAATGTTAGTCAACTGTTTTATGATACTATAGTAAAAACTAAAACGTGTTCTTGAATATTTTAATACCTCCCTCAGTAAACATAACGTAAAAGTGTTTTCATACAAAATGTATTTTCATATGTTTTTACGGAAGATAGGCATGCATTTGATCGCAACTTGGGTGATGTTAAGCGGTGATGCGGCCTAAGATAGAGCACGCCTGACTAGAAGAGACTAATTCACTTGCGACTTGTAAAAACCTATTATAGCTATTATTATTGCAGGAAATAGATAAGCCGGCAGCAATTTCCACAAACAGGCAGTTCACACAATGAAGGTAGACGCAAAGCGTTTCATTCAACTCCGTGACACATCTGCCATGTGTTAATGATTTTTGCCTACCAATGAAAAAATAAACAATTATGTTTTATACTAATTTACTTCAGGCAGTGGTCCGACAGCCGGCGAGAAAACTATTAACTATCGGCGATTTTCTCTCTCAAGAAAGGGACAATAAATGTACATTCCGTGTAAACGAAAGAGATGCATATATTAAAAATTACTCTCTGACTGTTCACACTGCCGATGCCGGCAACCACTCGCTTTACTAGTTTTGTCGTAGGGCGACGAGCTTGCAAAAATAAACTCGCACAGCGATACTCGCTTGTAAACATGTGCATCGCACCCGCGGGTTTGCTCAGGACTGAGCGACCGCGGGCGAGTGGCACGAGTAAGCACTCACTCGCTTATAGCTCGGCGACAAAATTATCATAACTACACACTCGCTACCCGCTGATCACCAACTCGTTTATAGTTCTACTCGTTTCTCGTTAATCGCCGGCTGTGAGACCACTACCTTAATAAAGTGTTTTTTCTTATTATGCAACTATTGTAAAATCTGCAAGAAAAAATAACAAAAAATGTTTTTTTTTTATCTTAAAATTGTGTTTGGATTAAGGCTACTTCTGAATTTTGGCCAAAACACTTCTTATTTAAACAACAAAGTCGACGGCGAGTTTTGTTATGAAACTGTCTAGACAACGACTTAAAATAAACATGTAATTTTATCTACATGAAAACATATCCAATATGCATTATCTCATACTTCAATAGCAATAGTCTTTACTTTATCTAGAATATGTAAATTAGAAACATAATGACCCCAATTCGGCCAGTCACACTGACTAAACCGAAAGTCCCTAAAATAATTCCCATCTTTTTCCCACTCGTGGAAACAAAAAGAGAGCATACAATTTTATAACCGACAAATTAGGTTAGTTTAGTAAATTTGGCCTGATCAAATCGGGGTCAATATCGTATTATCATTCAGATGTCATCATGCATTTTACTGCAGTGAGACCAATCATTTATCCAAGTATTTGGCGTTATTTAAAAGGATCACCGACCCTTCACTGTTTTCGTGTTTCTGATACAATTTTCGTTACGCAGCCTACCTCTTATCACCCCCTAAATTGTAAGGAATTTTTTTGTTAGTGGCGTCAATCGCTTCATCATAATATATTTTACTTACCTTAGGCCTACACTTATATTATTTTGATAAAGTTATTGATTTCTGCGTAATAAAGGTTTTTAATAGTCATCGTATAAGCGCAAAAATATGATTGGAAGCTTGTTCTTAAAAGTGATATAAAAAACAAAAAAAAAACGGTAATCCTAGTAAATAATGTGTTAGCTATGTATAAATAACCACTGGACTCAGACAACATTGTATGGACAAGTTGGCGGTCTATTATAGCTGTCTTATGATTGAATTAGATTCATCATACCGTAATTTTATTGAAAATCTTAAAGTCAGGTCAGGTACTTGCACGTACTTTGTCCAAATCCAATGTCCGAATCAAACATGTACCTTTCAAAGCCACGGCGCTGATTATCGGTCGTGCATCTAATCATCCGGTCGTGCATTTTGCGCTGTACCCGCTTTGCTCGAGGATCAATGTTGTTTAATGCATGAATATGCATGTTGTGTACATTAGGTGAGACAATACACACTGATTAGCAAGTAAGAGCTGTATGTACACGGTTATTAGTTAGGGGTATACTAAGCTGAAAGGAGGTCATTAAATTCATCGTAATAAAAGAAATAACTTTTATTATGGGCCAAATCGGAACTCAAAAAATGTCAGATGTTTCATAGAAAAAAATCCGGTCGTCAAAATGTACGGAACAGCTGATATATTTCTTTTGAATTCGATGTTTGTTTCATTATGAAAACAGTGAGCTACTTTTGGCTTAGTACACCCCTACATTAATACTTACAACTTTAATTATGAGACCAACCCTGAATTCAATTTTGCATCGTGGTAGGGCGTTTCCTATCGCTCGCCTGGCTAGCTACTACCCTCAAGTTGTAAAATCTATCGCCAAGCACCTAACGGTGTGTTCCGGCAGCCTTCCTTGAGAACCAGTGTATTCCAGACTAGGCATGCTCCATCTAGGGCTACAGTATTGCTGACTTCCGTTGCCGTTCCGTGAACTTGTGATCAAATGCTTAGCTGTGCAGGAAAAAAAAATTAACTAATTTATGCTAATTAAAATGTTCACATCACGTTTAATATATTTCGCTTACTCTTCCTTTCCTTACTCTCCTTGCTACACAACAAGGTAGAACTTAAGTTAGTAAGTACTCAGTAGATACAGTACTGGCCAAACCAAATGCGCCACTTGTGCTCACTAAAGAACACCACAGTATTTACTAACCAGCTCTAACTTAGCCTTGACTTAGCCCTTACTTAGACCTGTGGCGTCTATGTGCTAAGTTCTATCTAAGCAAGACTAAGTCACGAGTAAACTAGCACGAGGTTCGCCCGAACTTGACTCATTAAGTACGTAACTTTCTTATTAAGTTACATTGGCTTTATCGGTACACGTTTTAGACTTATCTGACGCGTTCATTTTAGGTTTTTTACAATATTACAAAGAATAGCATGTATACATAAAACTGTTGATATCGAACATCGCTACCAATTTTTTCTAGGATAACGTGCTTTATCTTAGGCCTACATTGTCGCTTTACATCAGGTAATTTGCAGCTAAACACGGGCCGGGCCTGTCTTTCATAGAATAAAATCACGCTTTGAAATATTTATTTAATTTATTGTAATACCTTTTTATCAAACAATATCTATGCTCTATAATATAAAATAGAATCGCTGAACGTGATGCTAAACGCGAATCTCGAGAGCAGCTGAACCGATTTTGCAATTTTTTTAGAATATTCCTTGAAGTACGAGCATGGATTCTTACGGAGAGAATAAATTGCCTAAAAGGTCTAAAAACAACACTTTTCTATACTCACATAATAATACTTAGAAGTCAAAGTCAATCAAATATTATTTAAATAAAAAAATTAAAGAATCGGCTGTTAGGCGGTACAAAGTTTGCCGGTTCAGCTAGTATTATATATAAGCGCCGGCCAAATTAAATCGATTGCTACATTTTATTATAGCTTGTCTAATATTCGAAATAAAACTGTCCAAACCAATCCTAGTTCAAAAGCTGACCGCAAACACTAGATTTCGGCTTGAATATTAAACGGCTCAGTCCAGCTGATTAACCCTCAGCTAAACCTAGCTCTGACCACGGGCTGACTAATTGTGTGTTGTATAGTTGTAACGTTTTGATTTTGAAGCTTTTACGAATTCCAAAACTCCTGTTCTTAGATAAGGTGCGCTTTATCTGGAGAAGACAGTTAAAATAAACAGATTTACTACCGACCGATTTTGATAGAACTTATTATATGGGACTACATCAAAAGAAACAATTTCTTTTTTATCCTGCAAGACAGCGATACTGTAGCCCTAGATGGAGCATGCCTAGTCTGGAATACACTTTCCCTCAGGGAAGGCTGCCGGAACTCACCGTTAGGCACTTGGCGATGGCTTGGAGATTTTACAACTTGAGGGTAGATAGTTAGTCGGGCGAGTGTTAGGAAACGCCAAGAGGCGCCCGGGATGGGCTGCTCAACTAGGTTTTGGTTTCTAAGTCAATGTCGAAGTGGCTACAGGAGGTGGGTTGCGGTGTTATCATCTAACGCCCACGTGGTGGCATAGACCTCGAGCAGTGCCACATGTGCCTAGAGTACCACAACAGGGAGCAACCCTGAGGAATGGGTCCAGCAACGGATAACCGTAGCGGGTCACGGACGGGTGCTGCAATGTTCCCGTGTCCCGCTAGTAAGCAGCCGAGGAGTGGCACTGTAGAGTTTCAGTGAGTAAGACTCCCACATAATCATTCCGCTTCCCCGTAGTGAAACCTCCACGTTAAAAAAGATGCCTTTGTGTCTCTGAGACCACTGTGGTACCATTGTACCACAATCAAATTGAGAACCTCTATATTTTCAAGTCGGTTCAAGATTGAAAAAAATAATAGTATGTATTTTAATAACATTTGAACAGTTTATATTTATACACGGGCCTTCGCAAGGCGCTTAGAAGTGATCAATATTTTGCCTCTGTTTTACAGTATGTCAAAGTTAATATCATATTAACTTGACTAAAATAAATTTGCTTACTGATTTTTCAGGTAAAGCACTATACTAGAACTATATACCAAGACGATACGTCTCTAGGAATTTCCTAAAGATCTAAAATTTCAGTTCATTTGTATATAATGCGGGTTCAGATCCAGATTAGCTGAAACATACAAGCTTTGCCTGTTACAGCTAATATACGTAAACCTACAGAATTAATACCTGAGTGTAAGGGCTTGTTCACAATGTGGCTGTTTATATTATAGATACATTAAGAGCATGAAAGTCGGAACATACCAAAAAGAAATTAACTATCGTTACCAACACCTTTTAAATATTGTTGATTATAAGTTTTTTTTAAGTGAGTTCAGGCTTCCATTGTTGCAGTCGCTGATTGAATTTCTTTTATAGGTATTTCAATTTAAAAATTGAACTTCCGATTTTGTCAAAATTTAAATTGGACTATTCGAGAAGTATAATACCCTTGATGTCTGTAAAAACGCATGAAAATTCGACCATGCCATAAGCACCTTTGTGTACAATACAAAAAATAAATTTAACAATCAACACAAAAAAGGACAAAAAATAAATTTAACAATCAATACAAAAAATAAATTTAACAATCAACACAAAAAAGGACAAAAAATAAATTTAACAATCAATACAAAAAATAAATTTAACAATCAACACAAAAAAGGACAAAAAATAAATTTAACAATCAATACAAAAAATAAATTTAACAATCAACACAAAAAAGGACAATAAATAAATTTAACAATCAATACAAAAAATAAATTTAACAATCAACACAATAAAGAAGTAATACTAAATTAAAATAAAGGTTAATAATATTATTAAATGTATTTAATTTTACAATTACATATAATAATATTATGTAAGTAACATTTTTTAAATATCGTTGATGAAAATACATTAAATACATGTTTCAGAAATGTTAGTTGCTGCCAAAAAATTTCCGCAATATTTAAAAAAAATTGTCTAACGTTACGATTTTTCGTATTGTATGACAACAATTTGAACTACTACTAAAGTATTTTGTTTGTAATTTTCTTATAAAATACTTGCACCTGCAAACTTTAGTAGTTTTATGTGAACATGCCTTTATATTTCTGAGCTTGAAGTCTCAACTGTGTTGTGCATATCGGAGGAAATCGACAAATCTATGCACATCCTAGGCAGAGCTTACAATCCCTAATTCAAGATAGTGTATCAAATCCAGTAACATAATGTATTGACTAAATATTCAATAGGCAATGACAGTAGTTTTATGTCGGTTTAAGGCGCCTGGTGCGAGGAAAGTCAACTTAAATTGTCATTATAACACTAATATTAGTTCCATGGATTCACAGTGAACGCACGCGCACACATCAGCGCCAAAATGGCGGAAAACAACAAGTTTCATTGTCACTTTGACAACATGATGTCCAGCGCCTTTTATAAATTAGTGTTATTAGATCACATCACATAATACTCATTTATAGAAAGGAAAATTTATATGTGTATGTGTGATACTCCTCAAGGCTTAAACGACTGAACAGATTTGAATGAAATTTTACATGATAATAATTCATACCCTTGAATATCACAAAGGTTACTTTTTATCCCGGAAAAATTAAGTGTTCCTGTGGGATAATTAGATATTTGTCGCGGGTAAAACGTTAAGGCGCAAATGATTATGTAGTTTGATTGTTACTTATAAAGACTTATTTAAACTTATTTTAAATCGGCCTAAACTAGGCAGATGCCGAATTTTACCGGCTAGGTCTGTCAGTTCATTCCTTATTTTTTTTCAATAATTTTTTATTTAAAAAACGTATTTAATTTATCTTCAAGTTTTAAAGATACACAAAGAAAATGTATATCTAACTAAAAATAAAAGAAGAAAGAGTTTCAATTCCGTTCAAGTATCTTTGAGTAATTAAGGAAACTATATGAAATAAAAGTTTTTTACGAATACGAATTTTTACCTCTTTAAAAAATAAAATCTTTCCCATGTTAGAAAACTAAACTAAATACGAACAAGTCTAATAAACTAGTTAAGCGACATGAAATGGAATTATTTGACCTATTTGACCCCTTTAGGGGATGAATTTCTAAAAATTAGTTCTTATTATACCTTTACACCTAA
The DNA here is from genome assembly GCA_947049295.1 of Ligdia adustata. Taxonomy (NCBI): domain Eukaryota; kingdom Metazoa; phylum Arthropoda; class Insecta; order Lepidoptera; family Geometridae; genus Ligdia; species Ligdia adustata. Next base: position 11,075,600 of record OX346229.1, read on the forward strand.
TATAACAAAATAAATAGGTTTGAAGGCTTAGGCTCTGTGTTAACTCCTAGGTATTGTCAGTCAGTCAAGACATACACTTTTATATATATAAAAGAGAAAGAATATTATGTAAATATTATAATATTACCGTTTCAGCGTGGTAATGCCGCTAGTTTTATGGGTAAATTAAATTTCACATAAATAAGATTATAATTTAATATACATAATTATATGCTAATACATACATAATAATAAAACTTTTGAATCGGATAAAATACATTCATACTATATTATAATAGAGATAAATATATTTTCACTTTATTTACTTACTTTATATTTCATATTTAAACCATATCGATTTATCGACTACTTTAAAATGTACTTAATCTTGATAGTTTACATTTACATTTACTCAGAATTATACTGCACCCCAAATCTTGATCTTGATAAATGTATTCTAAATTGGCTAAGATTTCGCAACTTAGATTTAATTCGCCTCCTTTGAGTAGATTTAGTTAGCACTATCAAGATAACTTATGTATTAACTTAGATGACCTGATAGCTTAGTTCAGTGTTTTGGAATCTTTGTCATTTCGCAACCCCTTTGCTGGTTGATAAATTCTGTCGATCCCCTTACGTACACATAGAATTAATAAAACTAGAATAATTACGCGTTAATAATTTTACATATTTTGACATTCTCTGCAATGGTGAACATTAAAACTGCAAAAAGAAATAGACTTCAGTTAGAAAATGATTGGATTATAAACATGTCAAAAATAAGACAACGATTAATGAAACTTTTGAAAGATAAATAATCCCATCCTTCTCACTATCATTCTGTTTTATTGTAGTGAAGAACCTTGTCTTTTTTTTTAATTTTTCTCCGATCAATGCTATGCGACCGCCCTAGGTGTGCGACCCACAGATTGAAAAACCCTGGCTTAGTTTATTAAGCACGCAGCTGAATAGAGAGAAACCTGACAGATTACATTTTCTAGAAAGTTTGAGGCTAATTTGGTTTACAGTATTATGACTTGTTCAGAGAAAAATCTTTAATGTCTAAAAGAAAATTTCTCCGAAGAAGAAGATTTTTAAGTCTTCCCTATTAATAATTAAAATTCGACGATTTTTTGTTTATTACCTTATTTCTCGGAGACCGATATGGAACTATGTATTTGAATTTATTTTTCGTTTGAAAGGCTTCAACTAATGTGGTATTAAAATTGGTCCAGAGATTTGATATTTAAATTACCTAAAAATCGTTGGCATCTACATACGAAAAAAAAATCTAAACAGTAAAATCTAATGAGTGAGAATCAGATATAACGTTATATTCTAACCAAATACCTGAGAGCACCTAGTTACCTAAATGCAAATTCTTGGAGCAGTAGAGTCATCTCGTTAGGATATCAGGCGTTTTACTTTGGTCACAGTATATATGTCGAAATTGTTTTTCTTTTTATTTATTTATTGGCACGTTAAATACAAAATAAAGAGGACTTATAACTAAAACAAAAGTAGTGCTTAAAACAAAATTAAATTAACGTAACAAAGGTAATATAAGATTTAATGTGTGAGTAGGAAGCTCTGCGCAGTGATCCTCACTAGGTAGCCCCGTATTGAGATCCACTAATCAACCCTCTACTTTTAATGCCTTTATAAAGAAATATGTTGAAATAACGTGATTAAGTATAGAAAATGTCTATCATAATGCCAGCTGTCACAAGCATTCATAAATTATAATAAAAAAATATATTTAAATACATTTTTAAGTTTTTTGAGGTACGTAAGATTTTAGTGAAATACATATTTTTTCTAATCGATGATATGAATACATAAATTATTTCCATAAATCATCGATTATAATTGTATTATACTCGTAGTTCTTGAAATACATATATTAACAAATTATTATAGGTATTTAATTTAGAACAAGATACAACGTGAATGTGACATTGCGTAAGTGTGACATTGAGCGAGTGTGACACTATGAGATTGTAAATTTCAAGTGGTACATTATTGTACTGTGACGATCAGAGAGGGTTTTATTTACTTTTTACATAAAGTCTAGGTCATGTCGTAACATACCTTTACCTTGAGCCACATCCTTAATTTGATCTTGTTTTCGCATACTAACCCTAAACCCTAAACGACCGGTCCTATGACATTCCTTTCCACCTCGGTCAAGAGGTTAAGGACATAATTGTGTCACAACTACGACGAGCGTCAACCGTAGCAAAAATTAACTCGCAAAATGTATCAATACATTTGTGAAAAGTTCTATATCGTCTATATATGTTATATAAGAAAGTTAGGATTTTCGCGAGGGTTCAATTCTGAGCCTTTACAGCGGAAGCAATAAAAACTCATGTTTTAATGCAGAGTGTATTCACTATAAGATTTATTGGTATACTAAGAAAGAATTTTTGGGACTCCTAAGGGGGTTGAATAGAGGTTCAAAGTTTGACACTTCTTCATATTCTATTTTATATCGTGGACAATCTGCTAGCTATACCATAAAATAAAAAAGTTGTTCTAATAAACCGCACTACATTTGCCTCCACTGTGTTAAATTCACTGATTTTAATCTTACCGTCGACACGTTTAAGCAAACGGCACAGTATCTTTCAGTACTAGGCACACAGTATTACCATCCGCCAATTACGACCTTCTTCAGACGTTGTGGTTTAGCAGTGAAGGAACCTTGGGAATGACGCTTGAACTTATAAAATGCTGGACAAGAATATGTTATTCGTAGAGAATTGATTATGCGTATTAATCCGCAAAAATAATCGCTCTTAATAATAAACGCCTCTTAACTTTACCTAAACGTAACTAAAACGTCTTTTGTCTTGTTTTAACGCGTGATATACTCAATCGGATAATACAAGACAAGAGACGTTAGAAGTTAAAACGAGTTTATTAATAAGACCGAATGTGTTCGTGTTGGCTAATCTGGCTTTTGCACAGAGTATGACTATAGTAAGTATTAGGTGCAGAAAATCTACTCTATACAGACAATAAAATCCTGGTTTCGAAGGTATAAAGAACGACAACGCTTGCACGATGCTGAATTTATGTTCAAGATTATGACTAGTAAATTAATAGCGCAAAAAAATCTGGGCTATATTTCGACGGGCGAAAGCTCTTGTTACTGTGGTGTCTATTAACAGTGATATTTCTAACCTCCACGCTTTATGGAATTTCTTTAAAGATTTTTAAGAATTGTAGTTGCTAAACAAAAGTTTTTTAACCGTTATTGACAGATTTGTTACAGCTGATTTGATAATTGGCTCAGCGAGCAATAGACCTCACGAGCACATTTTTGCCGAATCTGATACTTTTTAAGTTTATATCTAACCAGATATGTCATTTTTAATTTTTTTCTCAACAAATTTTAACAATTACGAAACCTTCTCACAAAATTTAACTAAAGTTGGTTAAGAAACATCCGAAGAGAACAGCTGGACATCAGCATAGAATAGCAAAATCATTATTGATCAAGGTAAACAAAGAGCTTCGTTAGCATTCGCTTGATATTGCAATACTAATTATAATTTTCGTAATGAAATAGTGAAACACTTTTGTAGCGTTGATATTTCGACTAACCGTTAAACATTCACCTTCTTTTCTAACATGTCCGTGAGCTTAAAAGTCCAAGAAAAACTTTTGTTTTTGAACTCGAAACTTTCCTTTCTTTTTAAAGTTGCCAAACTTTCGGTTCAAGAAATTCTTTTTGGTGGTTTTTAAATGTTTAAAATCGCTTTCATTTGAAGGGAAAGAATACAACAAAATTATTCAGCTGTATTACACTACGCTTACACTATGTATTTATTTTCGGCAGGTTAGGGGTGGGATGACTAGTCTTGAAGGGAAACAACTAAGTGCTACGCGTACTTTGGACGATATGACATAGCCCGGAATTTCTAGCCCAATTCAAAAAGCAAGATTATTCGTTGATTTTAGTAAAAGTTTTTACTAAGAGTTGCTTGATTTGTAAATTTATATACGGTCATATTTTTAATGTTTTCAAATTGTCGCTTCGCAGTAAGGGTATTATAATTTCTTAGTGTTTTTTTTTCGTAGCGTTGAGCGGAAACTTTTATCATACTATACAGGGTTATCGGCTAAGGGTGTTCTAAGCCAATAAAGAGACACTTTTCTTGACCCTACTGAACAACTTTCCCTATGGGACCAACTCAGAACTGGACAAAAAAAATTTGCTGCTTCATACATCTTGATTACGATCGGTAAACTTTTTCTATGGAACAGCTCATTTTTTCTCGGTTTCTGGGTTGGTCCCATAATGAAAACTGTTCGTAATGATGAGTATAGTAACCCCCTTTCGGCTAACTACACCCTAACGCTAAACTGTAGTTATATAGTTGTAGGTAGGTTAATTAATACTTGATAAGTAGAAATAAGTAAATAAATAATAATAATATGTCCCAAATGTCCTAGACTCAATATCTTATCTGATAGCTACATGAAAACCATAATAATATTTGTAATTTGTTCATTCCAGTTGGGCAATCATACGGTGAAGTTGCATCTTATCCCAATAGATTGATAATATACTAATTTATTAATTTCTCTAACTTATTTATATTTTATTGAAATTATGTCAATAAGTTAACGTTAATAACAAAAAATATTCCTGTTTTATTTGTTATCATTACGGATAACAACAAGCAATAAAATAAAATTTCTACTCTCAAATCATTAAACATCTACAATTCATAAATTTAAATTCTTATAAATGGTTGTATCTAATATGTCAATGATATTACTAAGTTGAACGGCAATTAATAGTACACCGAATTTACTCCAATGGCATACCAAAGTTTCCCAAGTCACTGACGGGCGATATATAATATACCTAATTAAACAGCACCTGCTCTCACATCACACGTACAATTTCATTTGACTAGGATAAATTGCTTATAGTAACTAGATGAAAAATTATTATTATTTCTAGTTTTATTTATTATTTTCAAGGTTTTTATATTGTTTAAGAAGACGAACGAAGAAGAAGGTTGTCACGCGTACCTGATTTTTGGAAAGATCCAACTATAGTCCAATATGAATCAAACACGCGTTAGATTTTCTAAATAAAATTTCAAGGTTTTTGTCGTTCCTGACCACAATGATGCCACGTCTCGCACGATGGTGTCTCGTTGTGGATAAGAACGACTCATTTTATCCCTGATGAAGTTCACCAAATGCGACGAAACTATAGCTGGACCTTTCCGAAAATCAGGTAAGCGTGAAAACCCGCCTTCTTAAGCAAAATTGTTTCAACACGCGTTAGCTTTTTAAATAATAGATTTTCTGCGATTTTTTTTTCTTGAATTTTAGGTAGGTTTTACAGTGAAAATGTTAGTGCAAGGTTAGCTGTGTGCCCGGGAAAGGGTCATGAACAAAAATTTGTTAAATATAAAAATCACATCACACTAATATTACAAAGGCGAAAGTTTGTATGTATGTGTGTTTATTTGTTCCTAATTCGCGCTCAAACGGCTTAACGGATTTGGATGAAATTAGGCACGAAGATAGCGTATACCCTGGATTAACACATAAGATAGCGTATACCCTGGATTAACACATAAGCTAGTTTTCTATCCCGGAAAAGTGAAAAGTGCCCATGAGATCAAAATATATCTGCCGCGGGTAAAACCGCGAGGCGCAGCTAGTAGTATACGCAAAATATTCAGTATTACTTAACCAAAAACATTATAAATTTACGTGACCTACAATAACTGACCACTTAGAATGGAACCAGTTAGAAAGTACAATCCGTGCGTGCGATAAATCAAAACTTTACACACCCTGGCTTTAGAGTTGTTCCCTCTGAAATCCTTGTGTGTTAACATCGTACGGTTGCATTAATACTTACATCTAAATGAAACGGTTGTAGAAATAACGATTTCGCTTGAGTTTTTCAATAAATCTAAACAAATATCCAAAGAACTGATATCCAAATCCAATAAGGCATGATTTAGAAATTGTACTACTGAACCGATCGTCGTAAAATTTAAGTAGAAACACGTGCAAAGTCGAGCCTTTAAATTAAATATATATTTTTCTAAACCAGACCAGCAGACTTTTTCACAATTGGTTTCCTATTGGATATGATAACTTTGTAATAAGAATTACGTTAACCTTGTTAGAAGATCCTAACTTATGACACTAACACTCCATTGTAGATCGAAACTAAAATAACAATCACGTTTAAATTATTAATTTTTTTGATCTTGTAACGAGCTTCGCGTATATTGTGCTGCAAAGTTTTAGAATCCGACGAGAAACTTATTGTGAATCGGGGTGCTAGCTTAATAAAGATATCCAGGAATATTCCTTCACATCTTATACTCGTACTTCTAGACAAGTTTTATTTTAACAAATTCAGTAATTTGCTCATAAATGAAACTAACTTAAAAATTTGTATATGAGCCTGACGTATAGAATTCAAATATTCCTTATAATATAATAATTTTAAAAAAATGGTTTATATAAAAAAAAATACGAATTCAGTTCATCTCACAAACTTTATCCGAAACACGAATGTTATTAAAGTTTTACCTCGAACATATCAATAAAGAAATTTATCATCAATCTAAAAGCTCCGAGTACACAAATCGAATATTTCCAACTCGTTTTCATAACAGACAGACAGAACTCATTTGACTATCATGTGAGTACATTCATAAGGTTTTATGTAAGCCATAAATATGGAAAAGGGTTGCGCTGGCAAGTTAACGTGACGGCTTTGCCCGTCGTCAAAATAAAAAATCGCATTAGAAATTTAGTACTTTGATTTTTTTATGGTCTGAGTGTTGTTGTGAAATGGAATAAGTTATTGTAATAGGTAATACATTATTACCAAAAACAAAAACAAAATGGCTAACTACAACAACAGCAAAAATATAGCAGAAAGATTACCTATAGATCATTTAAAATCTACAGATAATCTAAATGCTCCAACCTACCACCAGAAGACAGCGTGCTCAGAATGCTAGCCGTCAGTTATTGTTGTAGAGAATATTCAACTGATTGTATAAACAAGTTAGTCGTAGCTTAGGCGTTAAACTCAATGCCTCACAAGCGAAAGGGCGCGGTTTCAAATCCAGGTACAGGCATGCACCTCTGTGTTTTTCACTCATTTATGGACGTAAGAATTAATTACCACATGCCTGATGAAGGAAATCATTGTCAGATCAATCAGAGGAAACCTGCAATTTCATACAAACTTTTGAGAGATTTGTTATTTATACTCCAAAAAAGACATCTAATAGTGCTTTCATGTGCCTCCTTTTATATTTTATTATTTCTTAATCATCTTTTTCACATTTTTCTTAATCGAAACCTACTTACCAATTCCTCACGATAGAACCTCTAGGCAGCTAATTTGGATTGACAAACTTTCTACAATTTGCACAAATTATTATTCCCAGTGCGTCTTCAAGATAAAATAATCTATCTGTGACGACCCTTCTTTAAGAAAATTTGCATACTGTAATCAAAAGTCTTAATTACATTTCGAAATTTTGAACGGGATTTTTTTTATACAAAAGCCAGTCAATTTACAACCGGAAACGGTAGTTGAATTGGGCGGATTCTTTTGATCTCCCTTTTCCTTAAGCTTACCAACTGCGGCAGTCGTATGCTTCTTTTCCAAGGGCTACACGGTCATCTGAAAATGAATTTCTAAAAACCCTTTCTCTTTACACTCCTACACGTTTGTAGCGATGATGGTCGAGTGGTTAGTGGGGTCGATTGCCGTGCAAAAAATACGAGGTTCAGTCCCACGAAACATGCAATAAGAGCCTGAGCTGCCGGTGAAGGAAAACATCGTGAGGATACCATAGCATAGTGCTAGGGCGTTTCCTATCGCTCGCCTGGGTAGCTACCACTCTCAAGTTGTAAAATCTGTCGCCAAGCACCTAACGGTGTTTTTCGGCAGCCTTCCTTGAGAGCCAGTGTATTTCAGACTAAGCATTCTCCATTTAGGGCCACACTTTCGCTGATTTCCGTGGTCTGGCGAACTTTTGGTCAAATGCCTAGCTGTGTAGGATAAAAACACCTTATTATACACCCCCCAAATTTCATGGCTCTAAGTTCAACGACTTAGGCTCTAAGTTGATTCCTCGGCAAATATTACACTTTTACAATTATATAGATTTAGATCAGCAGTGCCAAGAGCAAGAGCAATTATCCATAAAATAAAGATGGCTTAAATACTAAATATCAATAATTTTAGTTTGTCTGAAAACTTTTTAAGTAATAGTTTTATATTACGAGTAATTAGTAATACGCAAGTTTATACAAATTGGTTCGTCAAGTTATTTGATTACCTAGTAATCTTATTAATTTGATTTTATCTCAGAGAAACTTTCAAGTGTTGATAAAAATAGATTTGAAAGTTAGGGTGGTTTAAAACTGTATCGCGATTTAATATTAAAAAAAAAAAACTTAATATCAACTTATTACTTTACTTAATTTACAATGATATCATTTTACGATTACGGCATTTTACAACCATGTCATTTCACAACAGTTTCATTATGCAATATTGTCATTTTATAACCTTGTAATGTTGTTTAGAAAACTAACGCGTGTTTGATTCACTTTGTTTAAGAAAACTGATTTTCACGCGTACCTGATTGTTGAAAAGGTCCAACTATAGGTCCGTAGACGTTCAGTGAACTTCATCAAGGATGAAATGGGTCGTTCGTGTCTTTAACGATGACATGTTTCGCACTCAGGTACGCGTGAAAACCCGTCTTCTTAAACAAACCCTTGTTATTTTGAGACATACTCCATTAGGTAACGTCATAAATTATCTAACCTGATATGTACGGTATACATAAGATCATCTATTAGATTTAGTTGAATATCTAAAAGCTCTTATCTATTTTTAACCGACTCCAAAAGTCTACAATTCGTTGCAGCCTTTTTATGTATGATTTCTCAGACATGACTAGACTGATTAGAAAAAATGAAATATTTTTTTGTTCGAAAGTTAAAACTTTCCGGTTTCTTAAAAAATGTGATTATTAACAACTTCTAAAAAGAAAAAGGCACTATGTTTGTCTCTATGTATTTTTTGTGTATGTTCATCAAAATTTTCGTCAATTGTGATTCGCATAAAAATTACTTTTTAGTTCGAAAGTGTATTTTTTCGAAGTGGTCCCACATAAATTTTATCGAAATCAGGCTAATATTTTTTGTCTTATTCAATATAACTTTTATTTTCATAAAAGGACTTTATTACAAACGTTAGTTTTGTGTATCGTAAGGAATTATGTTTACACTTTTTTAAAGTATTACCTATTACGATTCAGGTTTTGATACAGATTGATATTAATAAATTTGTAACATATGTGTTTATTGCAAAAGTCATATATTATACAAAGATTTGGATTTTTTTAAACTAAACACACCTCCAGTAAAAAGAAGTTTTTCAAATGCATTTTATAATGATTTTTGGTGTCAATCAGAAATATTTCAAGAAAATCGCCAATTATCCATCTAATTCTGAGAAAATTTAATTCCAGTCTTCTTCTTGTAATGGAAACATAAACCGATTTTCCGCCTATCGTTCATTGGAATCTAGTTATTTGCGAACAACGACTCGCATAGAATAACAAAATTAGCAGACTGACAAATAAATACCTGGACCAAGGTCTCTCAAACTTCAATCCGATTAAAAACTGCCTGTCACACCGGCTACAAAAGAAACATAACTCGACTTTATGCTAAAGAAAATATGGGCCAAAATAGCGTTCAAGAAGCGACCGTAATTTCATACCGCCTTAGTTTCAGCTCTAGGGACAATGACGCTGCTGAAAATTCAATTTCAGATTCGTCGAAAGTTTTCAGCGAGATTTCGTTTTGATATAAAATGTGCATTTAAATCCATTTTCGAGTCGTTTGTTTCCGGTTTTAAAATTAAAAGTATTAAAGCGTTGGATGCTTTTGTTTTGTGGCTAGGAGAGATTACCTGTACTTGTTAATGTAGAAACATTTTAGCAGTGCCTTTAGTAGAGGCAAGATTTGAGAAGAATTCAATACTCGTAAATATTAAACGAAAGCAAATCTTGCTATCGTTTAATATTTACGAGGATGGAAGTAAGGCGCCGTTATGGAGTTTGGTAACAACTTTTTTTAAAAGAACTAGAAGGTACAAACAAAATTAAATATAGAATAACAAAATCAAATATCTAAACCAAATTTTTAAAAGTAATTCAACGTTACGTTATTTATATGTAGGACGTAGGTATATTATGTAAAGCTACATAAACAGATCTACCTACAGGACACTAAACCAACATAATTATGACATTGAAACTGCAAATCTATTCATGTCAATATCTAGCAATCATATCTACAATTGATTATGATATATATGACAGCCAAAGATATAAAAAAGCAGAAAATCGGTCATCAAAATTTTTAAAATTTCAAAATCTATGAAGTCAAGAGGACGAAAAATTTTCTACAAGTGCGTGTAGAAATACGTATGATGTTAGGGTTCTTTAGCATTAGATACAATAATAATTTATTGTATAAAAAAACTTCTAACATCTTATTGGTTTTTATCCGACTGCGAAAGAAGGAGAGTTATGTTTTTCGAGTGTGTATGTATGTATTTCTATTTTTTTGGCACGCCTTGGAGCCTAAACGGCTTCTTGTTATATATATATATATATATATATATATAACTTATGTTTTGTAGTTTAGAATAGGAAATGCTAATTCTAAGATACACAGGTTCAAAGATTTAGCAGTCGGGTGTTTTGAAGTCGTTCCTAACCACATGTTTATATTTTTCTTTAAAAGTATTTATTAAACTTTTTAGACAATTAAATAAGAAGTTTCTAGTCTTATACTTTAAAAATCTAGAAAGAGATTTGTGATTCTCATAAATCCATGGCAAAGTAAAAGGCAAGGGAAAAATTAAATCAAGTAAAAAAAAATTACTTAGATATTGGCCCGTTTTTTACTCAAATTATATCATTACTACGCCCTATGAAAGTTTAAATTATGTATACAATTTTAACTATAAAATAATATGTGTTGAATTTAATAAACTACATTGAGCAGTAAATTTACAGGTCCTAATTTTAAATATCTTAGCTGTTACACGCGTTTACGAGCTTAATATCCTGGATTTATCAATTTAATTCGCGCAAACACCTTCTCTTCAAATGTGCTCTGTAGAAAAGAATACAACATTTATAAAATAAACAGACCTTTTTATTTCCAGACAAATTACATTTCTGCTATAAATTATTCTGTAAATATATATAAAATAATTTACTTCAACGAAATCACAATGTACTGTTATTAATTAACTTAAATTTCAGTTGTATTTCAACTGACCAATTTAAAAACTACAATAAAAATATTATAAAACAAACAGCAACGGAGAAGATACTGACCGATCGATACCGACATTGAAACGACCAAACTTTAACATGATTACATTTATTCTGTTTCTACTTTTCTAGTAAAAAAAAGACAGGAATTACAACACTCTAAATAAACTATAAACAAAGTAACTTAAAAAGAACCTAAACTGTAAAGATGATCAAAACATATCTATTGGTACATGTTTATATTTACAACTTCTCACCTCAGGAGTGAAATGAAAAATACATAATTCATTAAGATTTTTTTTAAACTTTATCTAAAGACTACTTCACAGCTATGATTACTCTATGGCAAATAGATATAATATCAATACGTATCTATGTTTAGAACAGAGTCGACATGGCGTATTCATCCCCCTTTGAATATCGGATACTCCTAGCTTACTATACAACTTTATGGATTTATGAGATTTGATACCGCAAGTAATAAAAGTTGGCGAACTGAAATGATACGCGGAACGTTAGGATCTTCTTAGCTATCGGCACATACAAAGAGCGTTGGAACTCTGTTAAAGAAACTCCTTTTAGAAATAAGGTTATTCTGAAGACACATAATCGGTCTTATTAATAAACGCGTCTTAATTTTAGACGTCTTTTGTCTTGTTTTATCCGATGGAGAAAGTCACGCGTCAAAACAAGATTAAAGATGTTTAAACTTAAGAAGCGTTTATTAGTAATACCGAATTACAAAACAAGAATAAAACAACTGCTTATCTTCGTTCTTTAAGAGATAGAAACTATCTGCCTCACCACAAAGATTTAGAAATTCCTTCGACAAGTATTAGTACCTAGATGTTTCGGTACATTTCTTACAAAAATCCTCGGCTATCACTTTGTTTAGAGATGACCATCCCTTTTAAGTTTATAAAACCTTGTCTATACAACCAAGTTTGACAGTCGATCTGTAGTATTTTGTTTCAGTATATTTCTTAAGGGGGCTTTTTGTATAATAATAGTTCAGAAAACTATGAAACTATGGCGAGACAATCGCCTTTTTAAAATTTCTAAGCCACCTTTATGCATTTGCATAAAGTAAGTCGTAAGTCTTGCCTACCACATTTGTGGTAGGCAAGACTTACGTCACAAGAATGTCATCCACATAGTCAAAGAAAATAAAAAGATATTTTGGTTAAAAATAAACGATTGGACCAATTTTGACAAAATATCCTGGAAAATATCTGATCAAATTGATTTGATTTTTTTGATAAAATATTTTAAACACCTACTTTAAATTGTATTTCTGACAAAATTGAGAATATAATATTTTAAGTTGGTTAACGAACAAAGTCATTCAAGAAACTGTCTGGACATAAAAATATTGTACTATCTAGGTCAAATGTTCTTAGAATTACTATTTTAATGTGGAACATAAGTAAAAGTCATTCCTGTTCTTGATAATTTCAAGTAAGTTATCTCTAAATCCTTGCTTCCATCGCTTTGATCTTCAGGAATTCGATGCACCGAATATTCTCGATATCGCAGGATTCTATGCAATATGCAAAAATCTCTGCAATGCCAGTATTGAACCAGAGACGTGGAATCGGTATTTTGTATCGTGGAAAAGTTACGAGTGTAAGTGTGTTGGTTATTGAACAAGCGAGCGAAGCGTCCATCTTAATAATAAAAAGAATGAGAGATAAAGAAACATTAATTTACCGACTTACAGGTTCCTTATTAGCTATGAACATGTCAACACGTAACGCAGCCGCATTATTATATGCTCGCAAAATTCACGTGGATTCACTAAGACAATTTCTAATATTATATCGCGCCGTGTCACCGAACGCGTTTGTTTAGCATCATCAGAATGACGTATTCCGTTAACATAACGTTAAGCTTATCACGCGTTTTCTGCAATGATTTTTTTTTGTTTGTTAAAGAATAAGGACTCTGGACACTGTAGATATGATTAATCGCAATAACAAGGCAAAATACCAGATGTAATTTAAAAAAAGTCACGACCAACTTTGATTCTAGAGGCAAAACTTACGTTCCAAAATAAATGTTATCAAAATCAGACTAGTCTAAAAAGTCATGCGTGGTTATAAACTAAAATAAGTGAGTGACAATCAAACATCCCTTGTTTCCAATATAAAAATAACTTTATTCTATCCAACACAGCTAGGCATTTGACCACAAGCTCGCTTAATTACGTAAGTCAGCGATACTGTTAATGGAGTATGCCTCGTCTGGAATACTATGGAGAACTATTAAAATTGGACTGCTCTGTAAATTTTTGCGTGGTTATACAGTCAAATAGTAGGACTTACTACTTATTAGTAGCGAATTATTTAGTACCCAAACAAATGGGTGCTTGGACTAATACTGTAGTAGAGATAGTAGAAACTCAATTACAAATTACAATATCATTTTGACAACTAGCCAAAAATAATTAACTTACAAAATACCATTACGGCTCAGTTAATTTTAAACAAATTAGTATTTAACGAAAACTGTTTCCTCCAGCTTATTTAAATGCTTAAACGAAAATCAATTACTTTTACTTACCCTTCCAAATCGACCTTGACATTTGTTCAAATTACAGACACCAACAAATTTAATTTACCCTCTAAGGGTTGATCATCTCTGAGGGTTGATAATCTTACGGCGTTAATCCCCGCGAAGGGACCCCTTTATTTAATAACATCGCTAATATGACGTCACTGCTCGCTCCCCTGGATTATCTGCTCTGCTTCTGGGATAGGCTAGGAGCCACAGGTCAGAAATATTTTTATACTCGTAGATAAAAAAGATATTCCGTTAGACCACAACTCGCTAGATGTAAAGCGGTGAAACACGCTTTGCCTTGAAGTTATAAAGAAACAGAAAATGCAGAAGAAAGTTTTTTTTTTAATCGGCTTTAAAATTGCTTGGAAGGAAGTGTATTCATTATGAGGTATGTACACTCTCCAATTTTCATTAGGAAGGGTTTTGCGTAATTCAACCCCTCGGTAATAAATTTGGCTTGCGTTTGTACACAACTCGCCTGACTTGCTTGTCTAGAAGAAACCGATTTACTCGCAATTTGAAAAGATAGAGATTATAGTTATCGGGAAATAGAGAACTCGGAAGGTAATTCCACAACTTAGCTGTACGCGCAATAAAAGTAGACGCAAAGCGTTTTGTGTGAGTCCGTGGGATCTCTACCATGTACCGGTGTCGTCTTGCAGTATCTCTACTTGTCCGATTGTAGAAAGGGGATGGGGGAATTAAATTATGTAATTCCAGGGCACTCTCTCTGAAATGTATCCGATAAAAAACAGATAAGCTAGCCACTTTTTGACGATGCTCGAGGCTTTGAAGGTTAGCTTTGGCTAGATCATCGTTGCCTAAAAGTCTCTTAGCTCTCCTCTGGACAGACTCCAACGCTTCAAGCTGATATCTAGCTGAGCCACCCCAATGATGCGAGCAGTACTCCATGCACGATCGAACTTGTGCTTGTTCCGACGTAAAGCACCGCCGCACCTTCGAGAGAACAACAAGCTTTTTGGTAGCTAGTTGAGCTTTAGCTTTAATGTACGTGCCGAAACTGAGCGATGAAGTCATCGTGACAGTAGTACAAGTAGCTCAAGGTGGTCTATAAAAGGAACGGACACATCTCGGAAAGCAGGGGCCAGCTGGAATAGCCTCCTTTTGGCGGAAAAAAGACATGCCTGCGTCTTAGCTGCATTGAATTTGACCAGATTAGCACCGCCCCAATCGGAGAATGCCCTGAGGGAGAAAGTCAACCGCTGTCGATGAAGGTAGGAAGTAGGAAGGTAGGAAGGTAGGAAGGTGATGAAATTAATTTATATTATTGTGTATGTAATAGCCGTAGAATAATATACACACACACACACATAACATACATTAAATCCCAAAAAAAATGCAGTCTATTTTTAAATGCACTTAACCTACTAATATATTATATTATAAATACGATAATTTGTATGTATGTGTACTCTCTTACGTCAATGCCGCTGAAAAACGGTTTGAATGAAGTTTGACACCAAGATAGCTTATGTCCTGGATTAACACATAGGAAACTGTTTATTCCGGAAAATGCAGTATTCTCGTGGAATAATCAAATTTCAGCAACTCCGCGGTGCGAAGTTAGTAAATACCTAAAACGTAACATTGAATTACTCACTTGATGCTATTTTAAGAGCGTCTAGCTCTCCATCCCGCATGAGAAGCCCAAAAAGATTTATTAGAACAGGCAAGTAGAGTCCTGATACGTAATTTATGGGCCGAAAACTGGAGCCAGCGGGTTCTTTTAATGATAATATCCGGGCCGAAGAGGCGGCAGGAAAGAGGCTATCTGGCGAGCCACTTCGGAGCTTAGGCGCTGGATTTTTGCAGAACCAGCAGAGCTGTAGAGATTACAATTTAAGTACTATGTGCTTCACTATACTATTTATATAGGATTTTTGTTGAATTTTTCTGGTAATTTTAAATCATTTTTTTTATAATTAGGCAGACTATTAGGTTTGCTCGTTTATTTAGTCCGTTAAATAAAATTTATTAATAACGTATCACATTTATAGCTGCCGTAGTATGATTTCTCTGTATCAAGAATCCCGTACTACATTCTAAAGACACCCAGACTCAATGACAGATATGCATTCAACGTTCCAACACGTCTCCAACCGGGAATAGAACTCAGGACTGCTTGATCTGTAGTGGAGTTTGTGGTCACAACTCAAAAACCTTTTTTTCTCATATCGGTTATCAGTTTTTTGAGCGATGTGGCCGCACAAATAAGACTTGGATATTTTATATCAATTATTTAAGTTTTGCAGAATGCAACCCAAAAAATATACAAATGTTTTCACCGAATAGAAGCCGGATAACTGAAGACTTTTAATTGTTTTTTTTGATGGCAAAAAGACCTTGAAAAGTTTAAAAAATAATTTTGAAAAAACTGGAGAAAGAAAAGAAAGTAATTGAGAGAGAAAAGTAATGCAACAACAACACAGATTAACTTAAAAAAATGTTTTATGTCCGTTTTTACCGTCGATTCTTATAGGAAAGCTCACAACTAAGATACAAGGCTGATTTAGTTAGATAGATAGACAGATGAACGCTTTATTGTAGACAACAAAACAAACAAAAAACACATACTTAAATCTAATTTTGCGCTTTGTGTTCGTATGTGACTCTATTTAGGAGACACCCACCATCCAAATAACTCTAATTATTATTATCGGTAATTTAATGATATTCGCTTTCGGACTTTACAAAAAATATATGTCGATTGTAAAAACGGACATTAGTTGCTTTAGCAAACTTTTATGGATACATACATCGTCAAATGAGATCTCAGCGTTCAAACAAACGGCTCCATAATTCTTGAACCAATTTACAATTTGCTGTCTCAAAAAAAAATTTTTGGACTTAGCATGATGATATTTTTCCCATTTTCCTATTTCTTTTTTCGTAGTGTTATATTTACTTACTTTAATTTTGTATTTGTATGCAGTACCAAATTCTTAAAAAATATAATGAATTATACAAAAGAGTAACATGAAAATAAATAAATAACACTGCTTCTCATTAAATAATACTATAAAATTGTCTTATAAATAACTAAATTCCGATTTACTCTTAAATATTATTATTAATAAGCACATTTCTTTGGCGTTCTGAGGATTTATCCAAAAAAAAATACTAATATGGTAAATTATAAGCAAAAATATATCTCAAATAAAGGGTCATTCCCAGTCCGTCCCAAAGGTATAGTGAGAGCGTGTAGGTACCTAATCCCGTTTATACACAAAGTTCTCGTCGGGTCAAGTTAGTTACCAGTTCTGTATGCGCGGCCCTCGCGGTTTGATGGGAAGAGCACAGCGCGCAAGCGGTTTTCTCGTTTAAAATTGACGACACGATTTAACGAACGACGACGAATTAGGCTGGATATTTACTAGGTATTTTTTTTAAGGAGACAAACAGGTATAAACCGGTTTTATCGATATCTTCAGTAGGACCCTAATGCTTGTTGAAAGCGATTAAGTCCATAATTCCGTTTATACACAAAGTTCTCTTCAGGTAATTTTTTTAGTTGCCAAGTCTATATGCGCGGCCTACGCGGGTATAGAACTGGGGCGCCTTCGCGGTATGATGGCATCTAGGATTGATGAAACGGCTACTAATTAACGGTTAAATGCATATTGCGTCATTTTTATCGTCATTATTAGCCGGTTAATAAACCATAGCGAATGTGAGCAGGTTCATTGAGCTTTCGTTAGTTTCTAAATTCAGCTAGCGTGGATTGATGCAACTCTCGTGGTGCATTTTTTTGGGCTTGATTTAAAGCTTTTAAAGCACGTATCTACATAGTACTTTGTAATGTTTAAGTAATAATCTTCTTTTTAGTCGTAACGCTCTTGGCAGAGCGGTAGTGACCATCGCCATATCGGTAGTATCGTAAGAAGGGTTAGAAACAATGCGCTCCACAATATTCCACAACAATACAGCGGAATACCGCTGTATTTGTTTAAGGGCTACCCACTCCAAACTTGATTTCATCGATTGATTTGAAGCTATAATAAGTTGCTACAACTATAATATGTTTTTCCCCGTGGTAAAATATTTTACCACTACTACGTGCTATATTTTTTTCCTGAGATAGAAATCATTTTAAATTGCGGTATTTCCCTTATTAGTCGCCATCGTAGTCTATAAAAGCGACCGCCAGACGAAAGTTGATTTGTTGACTTCGTAAATTCTATTTGATAAACTGAGTTTGGAGTGAAACTTAATAAAGGTACGGTCGGGTTTATTTTTGTGGATGACCCGAGGCGTTTCCTGGTTTTCACGTACAATATCCTACTAGGTACTGTAAGGGTGAGAAGGTGGTGTAGTTGAAAGTAGTTTTCCCGTGTATTATGCTAAGTGAGGTTTGAGTTTTTGTCATGTTTTGTTTCATTTATAGTAACTTTGCATTTAATTTTACGGTGAACCTATATTTTTTTACTGAATTATTCTAAAAAGATTTTGAATGTGTCGCTGTTTTATTTATGTTCCTTAATATCTCAGCGTCAGCTGTAGGTATTTATTTGGTTGTGGTGTGGTGGAATATAAGAAGTTTCAAACATTGAACCTTTATTTGCGCTCTTAGGGGTATATTTCTGAAAATCCTTTCTTACTACAATAATACACCCTATAAGAATTATATCTACCTAATCTTTAGGTAGGTCCATCGGCTTAGGCCCTGCATTTATTATTACTTTCTTTTTATCCTGCACACCTAGGCTTTTGACCACAAGTTTGCACGACCACGGATGTCAGCGATACTGTTTCCCTAGATGGAGCATGCCCAGTCTGGAATGTCTGGCTGATGGAATATATCAGTATGTGCTAGGTGACAGAGTTCATCAACTGAGGGCGGCAGCTAGCCAGGTGAGCATTAGAAAACGTCCTACCACCTTGCTATGGTTTCCTCACGATATTTTCCTTCATCGGTAGCTCAGATTCTTTTTGCATGTTTCGTGGGCTTCAAACCTCGTACCTTTTGCACGGCAATCTACAACACTAACCACTCGACCATCATAGCTACAATCATCATATCATACGACTTGTCAGTAAGTTAGTCCTTTTATTTACATAGATTATAGTTTTCAAAATTGTATACTAAATACAATTTATTAAACTTTTCAAAGTTACTCTGCAGTACATTGACATCTAACTGTTGCGTTAAATCTACTAGACTGGCTATAGACAATTCTATTACCTTCTTGTGAAGTCAACACTCTAAACCGTACCCACTTTTAACGTAAAACGTCTTATTCTACGAGTATGACACCAACTACAAAAATTATATATTGTGAGACTGTTTACTATAATTATAAAGTTTGAAATTCGTAGAAATCTTTTGTTTTCTTTTAAATTGACTTTCCAAAAAAGCGACAGAACTCAATTTCATAGTTTTTATTTGTTTTTAATTATTGTTACCTGATTTCTCGAAGATAGCAAGACCGATTTGAACAATGACGAGTGGGACCACTCCAATATACCCACCATACCAATTAAATTTAATCAAAATCGTTCCAGAGTTTTTAAATTAATAACTGAAAAAGTTGCCGCATGCCGTAGTGGAAGTTAATCACTATTTAAAAAAAAAACTTGTTGTGTATGTTTCTCGAATTCTCTGAGATGCCTGGATTTATGTAAAAAAATTTGAAAAGAATCCAGAAATTCAAAAAAACCAGGATTCCTTACCGTGTTCCTGGTAATTTAAATTAAGTGACAATCGGTCTAGTAATTTCGTTATGTAATAAAAATATCAGAAAAAAAATCTTCCAGAGACAAGTCAGTTACCCTTTTTTCGAAGTTATTACTTGTTTGTCTCACATCAAAATATAACTTAGCCTGTCTACCCAGGCTACTTGCATTAAGTAGGTCGGTGGTTGGTAGCATTATCACCGGAAATGACGCTATGTTGCGGCCGACCGGAAGCGCACGTGCTTCAGCCCTCTAGCGGCAGATTACAGAAACGCCACGCTGTTTGTTGTAGCCTGATAACAAAGCTGGGTTTTAGTAAAGACTGGGATTTATGAAAGAATCAGCTCTTGTGTATATAAATTAAAAAACATATTTAGTTATTATTATTTGTTATTTTTTTTTTAAATTAGAATTAAAATTTATTTTTGGCAATAAAGGCTCTTGCCTTTATTACCAAAAATAAAATAAGATACTAAACAACAAAAGAAATATAGCTATATATTATTTAAGTCTTTATTTCTACCTAATACATAATACATTTTTAAATTAACTTTGATATATAAATTCGTATTCAAAATAAGGTATGTATGTTAATGAAAAGTATTTAATAATGTTGTGTATGGCTAGGTACTCGTATGGCTGGCTGATTTTTTTAAATATTATCAAGGGTTCCAATAAAGATGTGTTTAAAAACTACTCGGATATATAATTTAAGTTATTTTTAATATTAATTAAAGATAATAATAACATATCTTTACTTGACTTAAGAGTTACTCTATGCTTTTTTTTTTAGATTTTTTCCAGGTTTCTGAGACACAGCTGAACTGAAATGAAATAATATATTTTTTGTTACTAAAGGTTATTATACTTTTTCAGTTATCGTTTAGATTTTATCAACATCAATCCAGTGGTTTGAGTAGGATGGAAGACGGTAATCGCTTTTTTTAAAAGATCTAGTAAAATCTGATGATGGTAAATTGACCACAGCATGCAGTCAGCAAAAGATTACCCGCAAGATCATGACCACTTAACACATAGAATAAATAAAGAATTTAATTGATTTTAAAGGGCCAATTTAAAATGATATTACAGTTATTGCTTTTGGAGATTTAGAAACAGTAGGATGACTCCGAATTTTAAAATTTTGTCCCTTGAAGGTGGATAAGAACCACTTTATCCAACCCTTCGCGCAAGCCGTGAGTGCTAAGTCGTAAAGCCTATACGATCACAGTGTACGACATTAGCGCAGGATTGGAAAGAATACTTACGCAAGAGGATACTCATCAAAACCTAAGTAAAAATTGCTGGATTAAAAAAAAATTATTCTGTGCTGTGATCAGAAAATATATCAAATACCTAGTTCATTTAATAAATAATTAATAATCATTGGTCAATGCTCCTTTGAAACTACAAATTCAGATTTCTAACTGGATACCTAACCAGTGGAAAGCAATTCATTGCCAAAGCTAGTGATACATAACTATCGACAGCATGCCTATCGATAGTTTATTTTTATGGTATTGTCGATACTTAAGCTAAGCTCTACATATTTCTCTCATATGAGCTACAAGGCGT
The DNA here is from genome assembly GCA_947049295.1 of Ligdia adustata. NCBI lineage: Eukaryota > Metazoa > Arthropoda > Insecta > Lepidoptera > Geometridae > Ligdia > Ligdia adustata. Next base: position 11,096,794 of record OX346229.1, read on the forward strand.
TAAAGTTGTAGACAACCGAGACCTCCTACTGGCCGTATCATCAGAATTGATCTAGAAAACACAGGTAAGTTTTTTTTTTTTTTAATTCTTTTATTTGATGGGGTTATGTCATCATTGACAATGTCACCCCGTAATTCTGCACACATATCATAAAATTAAAATAAATTAACAGCAAGGCCATACGTAGTTCATAAACGTTGCATAAATCTCTAACAGCACCTTGGCCCCGCCCGAAAGTGGATTAGCCAAAACGCTGTTACAGGCACCCACATTGCGCCAGTTCTGATGAAGGGCTCGAGCCTTGGCCTCGTATCGAACACACTCCGTCAGCACATGGTACACATCTTCAGTCACTCCGCAGGTACAACAAGCTGGTGACTCGGCTTTTCTCAAAAGATGTTTAAATTTGTTGCTCGGAATGTGTCCGACACGAAGCCGCAGTAGGGCTACAACATTCTTCCTAGTCATATCAATATTATCAAACCATGGGTAACGGGGAAGCTCGCATTGGATGGTTTTATACCAGATGCCTTTAGATCGCGAGCGCTCGTCAAAATATTCTTGCCACTTCTGACGACATAGTTGTTTAAAATTACAGATGGCTTCACTGTGCAGTGGCAAGCAATCGTAAGGGATCCCTTCTGAAACTGCTTCCTTGGCGGCTTGATCTGCTTCCTCGTTACCCATGATACCAATATGTGAGGGAATCCACTGCATGATAATTGTCTTATTTAAGGCCCGAAGAGAATATATACAGTCCAATATAGAATAAGCTATCGGGTATCCTCGAAAATTCGAGGTTAAACGAGCCAATAGTTGGAGTGCACTCTTTGAATCCGTTAATATGACTATTCTTCTACTACTTAGATCCAGTGAATAAGATAATGCTTCAGAAATAGCAATGAGTTCAGTGTGCATTATAGATATATTTTTATCAATTTTAAATTTTATTCGTATGTTCATTTGGGGATCAAAAAATGCTGCTCCAGAAGTGGGACCGTCTTTGGAACCATCGGTGTAAATTACATAAAATGAGTCATATTTAGCGGTAAGATACGTAGAACAAATTTGACGAAGCTTGGGTATTTCATATGATCTTTTAGATGCATTTAGGCTCTCAATAGAGTAGATTATATTTTGTGATATGTCGTAATAGCTTACCCACGTATCGAGCGAATAAATACTTAATTTAGGCGTTGATAGTATACAATAATCTTTACAATTTTTATTTACTTCTACCAACAAAGGGGTTTTTTCCTTCTCCAGTAAGCCCTACTTAAACAAAGTTTATACAATTCATCTATAACCTCAATAGTTATGTTGTTATGAAATGAACGCGCCCGTAACCAGAATTTACCAGCGAGGTATAATCTACGGATATGAAGTGGTTGCAGACAGAGTTCCGATTCCATTGTATGTATAGGAGAAGTTTTTATAAAACCACCTATGATTCTCATGGCTTGGTTTTGAACTTTTTCTAATTTGTAAAGATGACATTTAGCACTTGTGTCGTACAAAAAACTACCATAATCTAGTCTACTGCGTAAAATAGATATATATAATCGACGCAAATGTTTTGGATGCATACCCCATCCCGAGCCGGCAAGAACTTTAAATATATTAAGAAATCTTAAAGTCTTGTCTTGCATTTCTCTAATATGAACACCCCATCTCAAATTATCATCCAGCCACATACCCAAGTACCGCACACTGTTGACCTGTTCAATAACTTTGCCTTCTAGTTTTACATTTACTCCCTGCCTATTTCTACCTCTACTAAACAAAATAGTCTTAGTTTTCCTCTTTGATACCGTCAGTCCTAATTCATCTACAAATCCAATAAGAACATATAAGGCCCGTTGTAAATCTTCTTCAGCATCTGAGACACTCTTCCGAGTACAATACAGAACAAAATAATCTGCATATTGTGAAACAAATATATTTTCTATACCTGTGCAAATTTTTATGGTTGCAACGTTAAATAAAAGTGGAGATAAGGGATCGCCTTGCGCTATACCGATTCTTGTTGTCCGCTCAATAATTTCAGTACTGTTTACTTTAATGGTTAAAATCCGTGAATGCAGGAATCTCCACAAATATTTGCAAATCGTTGCTCCTATACCAAGGCTGTCCAAGATTTGTAGTAGGCTATTTATGTTGACATTATTGTACGCATTTTCTATATCTATAAAGCACGCTGCAGTAGCGTAGCCTCGCGTAAACCCAATTTGTATGCGTCCCACCAACCGAGATAGATTGTCCAAACAAGACCTTGCACGCCTAAAACCAACCGTTTCGCCGCTAAAGAAATCATTCTTTTCCAAATACCATTCCACCCTGCGATTAATAATTGTATGGAATATCTTACACAAACATGAGAGCAAAGCGATAGGTCGTACACTGTTGATATTTACTCCAGGTTTGGGTACTGGAATCACGCTAACCCTACTCCATTGCATAGGAACAAACCCATCTTTTAAAATTGTATTATATAAAGAAACTAAAATGCTTTTACCGACAGAAGGTAAATTTCCAATCATAGAATAAGATATCTTATCCTCCCCTGGTGCCGTGTCAGTCCATTTGCAACAGTTGACTAGCTCTGAAATCGTTATTGGGACATTCAGTTTAGAATTTTGTGAAGTGAAACTTGGCATATCTAACGGAACATAATCTGGAGCTAGGCTCTTCATGAGCGATTCAGCCATTTCAATGTCTATGGTGGGCCGATTTGACTTGAAACCCTTTAACCACCTCATTTTGTTCCACATTTCAGAACAACTAGTCACATTTCCAATACTGTTACACATGACTTGCCAACTTAACAGCTTTGCTTGTCGAATAGCAGATTGCGATTGCCTAATTTTGTTTTTTAGTATCGTCAGATTGGTTGGCGTAGGATTTTTCCTAAATAATTTCAGAGCAAAACGGCGTTCTGCAACCAGCTGGGACAGTTCTTTGGACCAGTATGGCTTAGGTTTAAACTGTTTTTGTCTTATAGGGTGGTTACACGTTTTAACTAACGGTATGTAGACATCAGCTACTTTATTCAACACGTATATGAAAGAATCATATGATTCTTGATTATCAGGACAGAGAGCAACATTTTTAAATTCTTTTTCAATACCTTGCCTATAACCAACCCAGTCAGCTTTCCTGAAGTTTCTGCGATTTTCACTTGCTGCACTTGCGAAAATATCGAAATTCATTTTTATAACTGAATGATCACTGTCCAGGGTTTCATTCATTAATTTCCATTGCCATCTGACCGCGATATCGGAAGTTGCTAAAGACAGATCGGGAGAAGTTTTCTGAACTGAGCCATTAACTAATTTAATCAGAGTATGACTGCCATCATTAAGAGATACAAGGTTATTACTTGTAATAGCATCATATATCTGTCCTCCTCTAGTATCACGTTTTGATGACCAGTTAGGATGATGGCCATTTAAGTCTCCTGCAATAAGTGATTTAGAATTAAACTTTGAAAAAATAAGTTCCCAATCTGCTGCACTTGTTCTAGTCATCCTGTTATCTGACCTACAATAAACACCAACAATGTTTTTTAATTGATCACAATTTAACAATTTGATGTGCAATACTTGGATACATGGATTTGACGCCTGAAATGATGATTGTATAGCTTGAACAGAACGATGGGTAAGTACAGCTATCCCCCCATAAGCATCACCACGATCTGCTCTAAATATATTATATCCGCTTACATGGAAATCACTATCAGGCTCCAGCCACGTTTCGCAAACCACAGCTATATGCACTTTTTTTTGGCTCAATAAAGCCTCGAAATTATTTTTTTTGGGTCTAAGACTTCGCGCATTCCACTGTTACAGGTTCATTGTTGTATTGAGATGCGCGTTACATCCATTACGTGAGTAATGGTTATCCATATCTATTCAAAAAATTTAAACAAGACCAATCTGACATGTGATGTACAACTAGAGCTACAATCTTATCAAAGATAATACTTATACAGTCTTTAATTTTATCTTCGCATAACGCGTTTATGTTCAGAATCTTCTCTTTGAGCTTCTTTAAAAGTATCTTCCATGATATTGATTCTTCTCCGTTTGACTTATTTTCAGAATTTGTTTGCTTCATAGTTTCATCTTCACTACTATCCGATGACATATCCACATCTATATTATCATAACTATCTAATATAGTCGTTCTTAAACTTTTCTTCTTTTTTGTCTGCTTGTTAGTCTTTTAGGTCTTATCTGATAGAATCCCAGTAGTTTTAGTTATTTTTGCGTATGTGTCACCTGAAGTATTCTGTGATTGGGTTTCCTTTGGTTGATCCTGGATGTATTCGTTACATTGCGCATTCGTGGAATAGTGGTCTATTTCCTCTCTTCTTGGCTGTGGTCGCGTCCCATACATTGCAAGTACTTGTTTATAAGAAATATTATACTCTGCCATCTGTTCTCGGATCCTTCTCTCTTTAATGAAAAATGGACAAACTTTTGCTAAGGCCATGTGCCTACCTCCACAGTTATTGCATTTAAAATCAGTTTTTTCACAGTTTTGATGTTGGCCTCCACATTTTGGACAAACTGGTTTACTGGAAACACACGTTCTAAAAGTGTGTCCAAATCTCCAACAGTTTGAGCACTGTGTAACTGGGTATATATAAGGGTTGACTCGTATTTTAGTGTCAAAGATAAAAGCGTGTGACGGAAGTTGGTTTCCTTTAAAACAGATTCTAATAGATTCACTTTCTATCCAACGACCATCCATTGTATTCCGGCGTTTCAGCCTCTTAATACCCAATATCAGAGTATAACAAGTTAAACTATCCAATATTTCGTCGTCAGTAAGATCTAAATCAATATTATTTATCACGCCATATGACTGGTTAACTTCAAAAGTTTTTTGACATCTGAAACCGTTTTCATTAAATAGTTTACAGGCAATTAAATATTCAGCACTCTCTTCGTTGCAAAATTGTAGTAAAACTTTGTGTTCATTGATATATTTAACTTGGATGACGTCCTGAATTTTCTGCTCTCTTAATATTTTTGCTAGCTTAAATTGCTTAGGTATTTTTTCCGTGCAAGTAACACTTACTTCGACTTTATCTTCTGGAATTCTAGTAAAATCGTCAATATCAGTAGATCGCGCAAACTTTTTTCCCTTCCTTGAAACCGTAGTCCATATTTCCTCCTGATCAACTCCTCTGTTCCTTTTAATAGCTCCACGTTTTGTCTCCTCATTAGTTTTTTCCATCACATTTTCATCTAACACCGTCACTACCTTATCATTATTTCTTGTCATCTCATTGTATTCTTGCATCAGATCATTAATTTCCAATACTTCTTCACTTCGGTCTGATAACTGAACTTTTCCGCATATTATATCTGACTCTTGCATACCGCCGTCCGGTTGTACGCTGTTATCGGTCATTTCCGAGAAGGCGCATTGCAAAAAAAGCCGTACTATTTACGCAAAACAGGTTGCAGAGACCGGTTTTAGATCGAGCGATACGCGTTCGGCCGTGCCAAGCGCCCGCGCGCAACTGGACACAGGTAAGTTGTCTAATACACAATCCTCACCTAAGATGACCACTTCAAAGTCATCCAATCAAATACTAAAGTAAAACAGTTGTACCATACACATAGTTTAGCGATTGTCGAGAAAAAGTACAAAACAGCTGATTTTTTTTCTAAAATTCGGAGATGATCCCTTAGTAAAAGTTGTTCCTTAGGATGAGTATAGTGACCCACTTTTGGCTTAGTAAGCCCTGTAATGTTACATGAAATGAGACACACTAGTAAGTTAGACTTGACTGGTATATTGTCCACCCTATTTTACATATACCCACACGCCCCTAACTAACTAACCTAACTAGCTAACCAATAACCCTGTATTTCTTTTATGTCAAGCTAACTAAAATCATCGATATATTTGTCGTTGGAGACCAATCGATGTCCAACACTAGCTTGTGCATTTCGATAAAGCTATACGATAGGTTTAATAGCATTGCTCATTTCATTTCAACAGTTCAATTGCCCGCTTGATTTTGTGCACACCTATTATGAAAGTGGATGCTTAGTAATTTGATAATTATTAATAAATGGCACGTCCAGTATTGATTTGTAGTATGGGTGTTGTGAAATTATTAAAGCCATTGATATTAAACTTTTAGTAGAAGCAATTTTTTGGGATTTTATTAAATGTGGCAAAGTATTCATAACATTTTGGAGGCATTTTTTTCATCTCGAGATAAAGTAAATGAATGCAATCTTCATAGATAACTGCTTAAATCTCCTGAGTCTCAGATGTTTTGGGGTCTCTCAATAACTATTTGCGGAAATAACACAGTAATGATGTTTTTTTAACAATAGCTAAATAACAATTTTAGATAGAGGAATATTGAATCTAATTTGGGGCACAAACAGCAAAAAAGTTCCTATCCTGTTAGTTCTATTGCGGAGACAGATCGTGGTAATAAGCAGTGAAATTGTTTTTTCATAGTCTAATACACTATACAAAATTAAATCACATTTTCAATAAAATTTTCAAGCGGCCGATAATACAAGTGCATGTCACGGACCAAACTTTCCATCAAATAAGTCTATACAATATTACACATTGTATACAGAGTGCAGTATTGGCGCATCCTGTACACAATGTACCAATATTGCAATGAAATACGTCAAAATACAGCTGTCGCAAAACCCAGATAACAATAGATGTCTCAGTTCAAAACAGCCTTGCTACATGCAGCTAAAACCCCATCTTAACACCACAACACAGACCAATCTAACCCTTAAACGAGAATCGTTAGAGTCGGTTTCAACTTGTCACAGTAAATGTCTTGGTGTATGTCATTGCGTTTTCAATAGTACGTGTCGTGAAAACCGAATTTGTGGCGTTGAATCCTGTAGTAGTTTGGATTCGGAGGTTTGTTAGAAAACATTTTGGCAACGGTGCCGCGGGAGTTGTTGGCCCCGGGAGATGGTAGGTACACGTATTTTGTTAGAAATTGCGTATTTGTAGATCATATCAGATAAAATCTAAACAATGTATATATAATTTACTAAATGTATGAATAAAAAAGATGACTGTATCATTATGTTGTATTAAGCATGTCGCAGTCCCAATGCCGAGTAGGAAATAGTACATAAATTAATTGTATTCATATAGATCTATGTATGAATTAATGACTGTAGACTGGCCTTTACAACTAAATAATGACTGGGTTCGATAATACGATCATTTTGTAGTAGGTCCCGGTTGTTTCTTTCAATCAAAAGCAAGAATAATATGAAATAATGGTAGTACATTGGGCGGACTTATCGCCTAAAGCGATTTCTTCCATACAATGAAAAATAGAAAAATATTTTAAGTCGCTCTAGATACGAGGCCTATCTGCAGACAATATTTTTTTGCATGAGTTTACTAATTAATTTACATAAATATTCGTTTTCACTCTGGTTATGGTATCACTTTTCCAAATATTTTATAAGATTTTTCATAAATCTTACCCAAGAAAGTATCAAGTTTTGATAGACTATAGTTAGGAAAGAGTAAGTGCATATTTTTTACCCCAAACTAAGTCCTCACCGTTACTCATCACAACTTTTTCTTACTCTATCAAACTTAAGGCAAAGTTTCCGCCTAATTACCAGCAAGTGTCACGATATGAGTAGAAATCTTTCCAGAGTCACTATTTCAAATTTATAGTAATGACAGAGAAGATATAGTATGTACTAATAAGGTAAGCTTAGCGTCTCTTTTTTAAGTCTGGCAAAGTTTTCAAGTTACGTACGTTACATTATTTTAATTAGGCCGAAACTTAATGAATTGGCTTTTGATTTTTGTAAGATTTTCTGTGAGGTGATAATTTTCTTAGTAAGAATTAACTTATACTTATTGGCTAGGGGTATACTAAGCCAAAAAGGGATCACTGTACCCATCCTAAGGAATAACTTTCACTATGGGACCTACTCTGAATTCGAGAAAAAATAATCAGCTGTTTCATACAATTAGCCGACGACAGATCAACTTTTTGTATAGAACAGCAGATTTTTTTTCTTGAATTCAGAGTTGGTCCCATAGTAAAAGACGTCCTAAGGGTGGGTACAGTGATTCCCTTTCGGCTTAGTACACCCCTAGCCGATAACCCTGTATATGACTGGCTAGAAAAATATATAAACTATCTGACCTCTGTGTTAATACAGGATAAAAACCTGTTCCTATCCTGTTCCAAATTACATGGAAAACCATTTAGCCGTTTAACCGTGAAGTAGTAACAAACACACACAAATACAAACTTATGTTTTTATAATATGATTAGTTTGATTACTTGTTTCACAAATTTGCACTCATGCAGCGGTGTAAAGAAATATAGAAGTTGAGAATATCCAGCTAATTGTTAATGAAACATCTGATTGCCGACAAAAAGCGAGCTCTAACACATAATTTGGTTGATCTTAGTGAATAGTTCAGTGAATGGGTTTTTACTGAATCATACGTTCGGCTTGGCATCCTCAAGTTCGCGCGAGTCGGAAGCACGCGATATTGTATCGCGTCGGTAAATATGCTTCATCTTTAACTGGATCTAGGCAACTATGCAACATTTGAGCACGGTAGAGATCGTGGTCAAACGTTGTATAGTTAGTTAGTAAAAAAACATATATCTAAAGTAAAGTAAACGCTCATTTGCGAAAATTACTAAGTAAGTCTTAAGGTTAGTTTACAGAAGAAGTAAGCACTTTTCTAAGTATGTCGAAGTGCTGAAAATCGTCAAGACCGATGGTTGCTGGTGGGTTCCAAACCCGGCGCATGCCAGTAAGTATCTTAGACACCCGGAGAAAGATGCTCTGATTATAATAAGAATTGCGCTCGCTCTTAAGCCTATCTTACAGAAATACCTAAAGAAAGTGTTCTGCAGATATTCTACTCGGCGCGTCAGGTCTAAAAGTTAGATAGAGCCCGCATCCTTGTCTCAAGTTAGTTGATTTATTATTGAGCCTGACGGTTATCAGTTAGTTATAGATAGCTCAGTTGACGGTTCTAAGGCTGAGTGAATCTTTTTACTGACTCAAGAGATTCGTAGTGATGTTTATTGTCTAGTGTTTTTAAATTTTTGGAATGTTTTTAGAATTTCATTGTGCGAACTGCAAGCTCTACTATTTGGTAGTTTCCATAGTGCGTGTCTAACGGGTGTATTCTAATATGTAACATGCTTGCCTAGAAGAAACCGATTTAAGTACACAATATGTAAAAAGACTCAGGCGTTCAAGTTTGGTATACAATTGGATTGCGTTATAATGGTCGTTTTGACATAGAATAGGTCATAGTTAGTATTGCATTTAATGTAAAAAAACTACCAAATCTGCCAAATATGACGCAATGCATCGGGAAGTAGAAAACCGGTAGCGAAATTCGCAATCCGAAAAATCGTACAATATATGTTGACGCAAAAGACATTGACCAAGTCCGTGAAACCTCTATCATGTTCCGGTTCTCAAATATCTGAACTGATTTTGATAAAAATATTATGGGACCACTTTAGAAGAGGGTACTTATAAAGTGGTAGTAGATTTTAAACAAAAAATGGTCCCATCATAATTATGAATAAAAACATTTTTTAAATTGATATATTTCAGAAATCAGGTAACAAAGATAAAAAAATATACAAAAATACCTATTCCTTTTCAGGGAATCGGCAACAATCTTTCAGTTTGGTAGTTATTTATTAACGTTTGCGTTTACCGGTCGACAATTCACAATTAAATCAGAAATTTATTTTAGCTTACTTTAAATTTCACTACATGTACAATCTTTCTAATCACACAATAAACACGACCTAAAGTAAATGAGAGTCATATAATAATGCTAGACGATATTAAATTTCTCAATTGCACCGCAGTAAAGTTTGCAGCACTATAGACCAAAATTAAATACCTGCACACCTCGTTTCTTATCTATGCAAATATTTTAGTCCCTAGTTCAACACCTATTTAGCCTAAAATTTCAGGTATTATTCTAGCCACACCGTTTGGGAGTAACTTATTGTCTCGCAAGTTTAAAATGGCTCCCCATTATACTATCAACAAGATAAATTTGCAGCCAAATTGGAAACTATTGCGGTTATTCGCTGTGATTTAAGATACAGATAAATACGGTTTATTATCAATTAATACTGAAAATGAATAAATTGAGTAAATGTGAATTGAATTATTAATGATATTGTAAATAGTTAAACCTTAGAATCTAAAATAAATAAATGATGCAACATATTAAACAAGCCTGGCTAGGGTTGCCATTTTTATTTATGTATTCAACACTAATATGGTTTGAGACCTTTAAATAAACTTTTGGCAGAATGCCTACTATTATAACTTTTCATTTATCTGATCGTACTAAGTCACTATGAAATTGAGATTGCGCTATGGCAACCTCAAAACAAAAACCTCCTTATTCCGTAAAAGAGTTTTTTTTTACAGGGGTATAACGCTCTTTCATGACGTCAGCAAAGAGCGTTGGACTTAAGGAACCATTGATGTAGCATGGCAACCCTTTAGAGAGGATACTAGATCTTAGGAAGGAACATTTTTACAAGGTTATTGTTCTGAGGTCTACTGTGGTTGCATAAAGCCGATTTTACTTTTTATTATCCTATAGAGCAGGCTAGAGTCATTGAGGCCATACCGCCTTGTCTACAGTTATATATTATGGTGTCTTGTTCCCTCGTAATTAAAAGTGGTGGACACTTTTCCTGAGTTTCTAAAATGTCTATGAAAAGATTTCCTTCATAAGAGTTCCACGAACTTTGGCATCGACGGAGTTTCTAATCATCCGAAATTCATTTCGAAAATGCGTTTCAAATGAAGACTCTGTTGTCTGTGTTGTTAGATCTATGTTCTATATTAAAGCAAGTTATTTGTGTAGTTTTTGGATCTTAATCTTTTTGTTTAAATAGTAATTCATTACACAAATAAGAGACCATAAGTCTAAATCGTTTCAACACATAGCGTCACACTGCTGAGCACGGGTCTTATCTTTGAAATAAGTGCAGGTCATATATCTACATAGTCCACCACGCTGGTCAAATTGCGGCCTGGTGACTTCGATTATCATGCGTATATTATAAAAAATGTTGAAATAGTTAAAATATAAAAATAAAGAAAAAGGTGAACATTTTGGTTTGGTGAATTTATTTGAAGTCACATGAAAAAAACTGTAATTTGTTTTACAAAGAAAAAATAATTCAATTAATATTCTATTTAACTATAGAGGTTTCAATTGCACAAAAAACAAAGTAGGTTAAACTACAACACCCGCCCTCAATTAAAACTCTATATTTCTTGCAAAAACAAACAAAAAAAAAATATTCAAACTTATGCCTTAACTAAACTGCTAACCCTAAACCATTTATACATCTTGTATGTGCAACTCGGCCTAATGGTTTAGTCAACACATCGGCATAATTGTTTTCTGAACTGACAAACTGTATTTTTACAGTTCCATCAGTTACTTTTTCCCTAATAAAGTGGTACTTCGTGTCAATATGTTTGGTCCGCGAATGACGGACCGGATTGTACACCAAACTCTGGGCACTCTGACTGTCATTGAATAAAATGACTGGACTATCCTTACCTAACAACTCTAGTATTAGTCTTCTTAGGTAGCACGCTTCGGTAGTTGCTGCACTAAGTGACATGTACTCTGCCTCTGTAGAAGACAACGCCACTGTATGTTGCTTCTTAGCTTGCCATGCAACTGGAGCTCCTGCTAACGTAAAGAAATAGCCGGTGTATGACTTGCGGTCAATACTACAATTTGCCCAATCTGCATCCGTGTATCCATTAAGATACTCTCCAGTTTTTCTATACGTAAGAGCATAACCTTTAGTACCCTTCAAATATTGCAACACTCTTTTTGCCGCAATCCAGTGCTCTTTATTAAATGTTGTGTTGAACTGACTAAGATAACTCGTCACAAAAGCGATGTCAGGTCGAGTATTCACTACTAGATACATTAACGACCCAATTAAACTTTGATAAGGAACATCTTCTCGAAATCCAGAACTCAACTTTTTCTGATTTGATGGTGTGTCAACTGTTTTACACATTATCATTCCATATTTCTCTAGTAGATTATTAATAAATGTTTCTTGGCTTACTTTTATTTCTCCACTCTCATTCTTAGTAATATTGAGTCCTAAGAAAAATTTTAGCTCTCCCAAATCTTTCATGGAAAAAACATCACATAATTCCTGTTTGACAATGTCAATCTTGTCATCACTCTGATACATCAAAATAATGTCATCCACATAAACTGCCAATATAACAAATTCGTTATCAAAATTCTTTTGTATATACATGGTTCCGAAGGAGTTTTGATGTAACCCAATTTAATCAAGGTTTTGTCAAGTTTTATGTTCCAAGCTCTACTGGCTTGCTTCAAACCATATAAAGATTTCTTCAGCAGACATACTTTGTCATTTTTATTAGCGATTCCTGGTGGTAACTCCATGTATACTTCCTCTTCCAGATCTCCATTAAGAAAAGCTGTATCAACATCTAAATGTCTCATTTTTAGATTCAGTTCAGCAGCCAATGCAAACAATACTCGCAGGGAAGAATGCCGAATAACTGGATCAAACGTTTCATCATAGTCTATACCTTCTCTTTGTTTGAAACCTTTTGCTACAAGTCTCGCTTTATACTTTATGATATTTCCATGAGCATCGGTCTTCAGCTTATAAACCCATTTGCAAGGTATTACCTTTTTATCTCCATCACACTTATCTACAAGTTCCCATGTTCCATGTTTCATCAATGAATTATATTTATCATTCATTGCTGTCTGCCATCTATCAGCTTCATCAGAATTTATTGCCTCTAAATAATTTTTTGGCTCCGTTACCTGCCCAGCGGCCAGAGAGGTATAAAAATCTGGTGGTCTACGAATTCTATGCGGATATCTATTACCTTGTTCATCATTTTCTGGTTCGTCTCGTGTAGGACTTGTAGGAACAGACTCAGCTGAGTTATAATCGAACTCATCATCGCTGTTGTCATGATGTGGTAATTTTGATTCCTGATTTTCCACATTCTCATCTGGCTGCATAACCTCATTATGTAGGTGAGGCATATCTTCATACTCTTCGTCCTTGTCTCGAAAAACCTCCAATATATTATTAGAAGTAGAAGTCATAGACTCTTCAACGCTCCTTTTTAGATTCGTGAAATGCTCCTCGAAAAATGTAACATCTCGTGACTTCTTCATTTGTCTTGGATTTGAAGAATCTCTAAATAAATATGCATTAGGATCTTCTGTATATCCCACAAAAATAGCTTCTTTAGCCTTTACATCCAACTTCTTTCTGTGACATGCTGGAACTTGTATTAGTGCTTGACATCCAAATACACGCAAATGGCTCAGATCTGTTTTTTTTTCGTACCATTTCTCATATGGTATTTTACCTTGTAAAGCACGATGCGGTGACCTGTTCTTCAAATAAACAGCCATCGTAAATGCGTCCTCCCAATACGCTTTCGAAAGTAGGCTTCCAGCTAGCATAGAGCGCGCTTTCTCTATTATTGAGCGATTAGTTCTCTCTGCGACGCCGTTGGATTGTGGGCTATACCCAACAGTTGTTTCATGAATCACACCCTTGGATGATAAATATTCTGATAAGTCCTTATTGACGTACTCTTTACCACAGTCCGTTCTCAGAATCTTTATTTTAGCACCAGTCTGTCTTTCCACAAGTTCTTGAAAATGACAAAACTTGTTCTTTACTTGTGCTTTCGAAGCAATGAAATAAGGGTAAATCATTCTTGAAAAATCATCGACGAAAAGTAACACATACTTATTCCCCTGAAATGATGCTTCAGACATTGGTCCTATTAAATCCGAATGTATCAATTCCAACTTCATTGTAGCCTTCTTGTATGTAATCGTTTTAAAAGGTTTTCTTGCCTGTTTGCCTTCAACGCAGGCAATACATTTTGATTGATCTACTGCTGGATAATCAACTCCAATATGAGAGTTCTTGAGTTGGCTCATACCTATGCGACATAAGTGACCTAAACGTTTGTGCCATAATTGGTACCTGCTCAACGAATCAGAGTGCACATCATACGCCTTGCTTTGGTGAGTATTAGTTGTACAATCAAGTGTGTTCAGTCCACCATTCGCAGAACCACGCATCTTATCACCTTTAACAGAAAAATCAGAATCATTTTTATAAAAATCACAACCATTTTTATCAAAAACTACTGCAATACCTTTCTCTACGACCTTTTTGACTGAAATCAAATTACTAGTTAATTCAGGTACAAACGCTACATCCTTTATGCTATTAACAACGCTATGTGCTGTATTTATGGATACGTCTCCAATTCCACCACAAGAAAACTTATCACCATTTGCTACAGTAACAGTGCCACCATCTAATGGTATTATTTCCTCAAACCAATCACGTCTCGGTGTCATATGTTTAGACGCGCCTGAATCAATAAACCACTTGTCCTTATCTGACTGAGAAGATACTCCGAGTGCGCTAAATGTCACAGCATTATTTTCCAATTTAGCAGCTTCCTTCTTGTTTTTCAAACGTAATGGACAATTTGGTCGTTTGTGACCGGGTTTGTTGCACTCATAGCAAACTACTGGTTTGATGTTTCGAGACATATTTGCTTGTTTTTTAGATTGGAAAGCAATATCTGTCGCCTCATCGTCACGTTTTGACATTTCATTCAATAGCTTTGTTTTAACTAAAGCTGTTGTGACGATTACATTACTATTCTCAAGTGCCATTATTAGGGGTTCATATCTAGTTGAGAGACTTCCTAATAGGATAGCCGCCACAGATATATCTTCTATAATCTTTCCTATATCTGCCAAGTCTTGTACTGTACATAAAACAGCATTGATATACGCTTCGATGTTCTGGTAATCATTCAAGGAAAGTCTATAAAGTTTCCGTTCAAGGGATAATCGTCTGCCCAATCCTTTATCTTCATATGCTTCCTGCAATGCATTCCAAGCTTCTAAAGCGGTCTTGGCGCTTCTTACATGAGTCATCGCAGACCCATCTACAGTCAAGCATAACTTTGCTAAGGCTCTCTGGTCATTTTTCATTCGGACTGCTGCTGACGTGGAATCTCCATTCTCATACCCATTTATTGCGCACCACAAATCCTTATGTATTAAGTAATTACGCATTTTAAATTTCCAAGACACATATTCATCTTTACTTGATACTTTGAATGTGGGCAAGGATGAGGAATTCCACCTCTGGTAAGTACCAGACGAATCGCCGTTACTGTTTGCCATAGTGGACGACGACGACTCCTTCGTCGACAAATTCACAATATTTCAAATTCCCACTATTACTTGTTTACACTATAGTCTTTATTTCATAGAGCTTCGTGCTGATAACGTGTTGAAATAGTTAAAATATAAAAATAAAGAAAAAGGTGAACATTTTGGTTTGGTGAAATTATTTGAAGTCACATGAAAAAAACTGTAATTTGTTTTACAAAGAAAAAATAATTCAATTAATATTCTATTTAACTATAGAGGTTTCAATTGCACAAAAAACAAAGTAGGTTAAACTACAACAAAAAATGCAAGCATATCATGCGTTTCGAGCCTTACAAACCTGTCTAAAATTATAATTTTAAAAAAAAAAACGAGATTAATATTAGCAAGAAATCTGCAAAGAAACCACATCGACATAAATAAAAAATACAACCATTTATTTTTGCCACGCTTTTGTCTCCGACTATGATCTCAAAAAAGCCCAAGAAAATGCAATGGCATAAAATGTCTTACCATAAAAATCCTTATCGCTAAGGAAATCCTATGCAGCGCCATTACTAAGGAGAAAGCCAGAAAATACCCCCCAAGATATATATGGAAAATTATCCTTCACCTAATTGAATAGCTCGGTCTGAAATAAATCTTCTCTCGCCTTAATAAAGATATCCCAGTTTTAGAAGATTCGAAATATATTCAGTTTTATCTCGGGAGTAACAAACGACTGGATTATTTGGCAAGGGTTTGTAATACGTAGAATGCTTTGTATTACTGTTGAATACGAAATTATTTGATAGAGTTTAATTTGGTACAGAATTTACATCCGTTTAGGTGGGTGTTTGACTATACAACGTGTAACAGAAAGGTATGACAATACTTAAGGGGGTCAATCTGCCTATCAATATTTTCTTATATAAAAATATTGGATTCTCTATACAAAAATTGGTCACGCGATTGGGCAAGTTGTAGCCGGTTTGTGCCAAGAAACGTAGATATTAACTAGGGACAATACTAATTAATATCTAAGTTTATCGTATTCGTAGTTTGGTATAATATTTAGTACATGTACCAACAAATACTTCATAATTAAAAAAAACTAGTTGTAAGTAGTTTTTAGGTACAATAAAATTTCTTACTTTCTTTGTAAACATATCCCTCGTTTTGGGCAGTCGGGTAAAAAGGCTGTTCTACATTGCTCAATATCTCCGCCATCCTTTAGGGTCGCTGCCCTGATTTACTAACCAATGGGTGACTCCGACTTTGGCGTTGTTTTTGGACGATGATATTTCACGAGACCTCGTACATTAGGTTTATATCCACTGTGCGGAAGCATTGGGAAAAGATATCGCGTGCTGAGACAGAAGAAAGGGCTATTTTTAGAAAAGAAAATGCATATCAATGTACTTATTAGAATTTAATAACTTTAGTGGTTATACTAACTTTATCATACAGTTTTAGGTTTTTTTACGGTTAAGGTAAAAACGGGACCCTATTACAAAACCTCGTCTAGCCGGCTGTCTGTCTATCACCAGTATATGAACTATAATAGCTAGATGGTTGATAAAGTAAAGTAAATTAATATTTATTGACCTTTAAATAACGTTCGTTACAGGCAAGTCTTATTACATTTGAATTAATAATTACTTAAAAAATTTAACTTACAAATCTCATTTATATACGATTACTTAATATTATTTCTTAGTGTAATAGTTCTTACAGATGATGTATTTTTGCTACTAAAACAACCTGGTGCTAAAATTTTGAATAAAATTAATATTTAAGCTCCCAAACAACAAACGTGATTTTGGACGTTTTTTGTTCAATGTTAATAACGGGAACATGACGTAATTTTTCTCACCTAGTCCGATCCATCCAAAGGTTGCCTGGAAGAAATTGCTTTAAGTGATTAGGCCGCCCAATGTATTGCCAATGTTTTTAATATTTATTTATTTTTTGGTGTACAATAAAGTTATTTTGAATTTGAGAACAGATAATATCTTGAACAAATGTTGTTTGAATAGTAATTAACCCCTAGTGCGCGAGACAACTCGCACTAAGGGTTAACCCTTAGTGCGCGAGTCAACTCGCACTAAGCATTTTTTTGTAAACAACATGCATATGAACGTGATTCGCCCGATATAGCGCAGAGGTGGCTACAATCTGAAAATACTTAAATTATAGCTATCGGGAAATAGAAAACCCGGCTATTTATATAAACTGTCAACTAAGGGTTAACCCTTAGTGCGCGAGTCAACTCGCACTAAGCATTTTTTTGTAAACAACATGCATATGAACGCGATTCGCCCGATATAGCGCAGAGGTGGCTACAATCTGAAAATACTTAAATTATAGCTATCGGGAAATAGAAAACCCGGCTATTTATATAAACTGTCATTTTTCACAATAGAGGTGGGTAGACGCAAAGCGACGTACGAGTCCGTAAAACCTGACATGTATACTGGTGGCGTCTTGCCTTACCTCTATTTGTCTGAAGGTAGTGGTGGCTGGTGAGATGATGAAATTCTGTTTTGGCTACAAATAATTTATTTACTAACAATGCTACATGCAAGGTTAAGATTAAAATAAAAAGGTAGGTGCTATAATATCAAAGATAAGCGAAGAGATTCTTGTAAACCCTGCAGTAGGAGGATCCTGTATCGCAGGGTTACACGATTTATAATTTGCGATTAGAGGTGTGACTGGTTCAATTCATAGCTATAGTATGGATATAGATTTGCAAGCTGAAGTGGTAATGGACAGGCCACGTCGCTTGAAAACTCGATAACCGATAGGGAAGAAAGGTTCTAGAGTAGCGACGATGAATCGGAAGCATAGCATAGGTAGGCCTCTAACTAATTGGAGCGACGACATAGTAAAAGTCACAAATAACCAGCTCATCGTTTGAAATGGCGTTAGCCTAAGGAAGAAGCCCAGCTATGTTCAGCAGGTGACGATAGCTTTAATTAGATACTGTCTCGAACCCAACCACATTTTTGTTATTATTTTGTCATGAAAGCTTTTTGTCAATTTCCGTCTCCAGCCATTCTCAGATGATTTAGAACGCATGAAAAATCCGAGTGCATAAAATAACCGTCCAATTTCCTTAAGCTTGTGGTCGGACGTTGCATAAAACATTTTCGGCAGCGGCACAAATGCGCCACCAATATGGCGTCCGCTACATAACATTCTAATGTAGCAGCTATCTGGAGGAACGATATTATACCAGTATATATGACTGGTATGCATGGCAATAGAATTCAAATATTCTTATCTACAAACATCTATCTTGTTTTATGGCATGTGTGACGGTATATGTTTTCGAATGATATAGAAGTAAAATAAAAATACAAGACAATTTAAAAAAAAACTTGATATCGCCATTTTGTAGTGGCGGATATCTTGGATTTAAAAATGTATCATAAGCTTATAGAATACGACTAGCCGAGTCCTTTTACTTGATATCCATATTGAGGGAGGTGAAAAATTAAGTTATTTGCCATCTAGCCATCTTGGATCGATTCTCATTAAATATAGCTAAGAACACTGTTGGCTACAAAATCAAATTAGGTTTATCTGCTTGGGAAATACGATGCCACAGACAGGCACACACACAGACACGTCACAATTTTAATACCCCGTCGTTGTTCCGTGGGGGGTTAAAATAGTCTTATCTTATGTCTTTTGTATTGATTAAGGGCATGCGTGACTAAATAGGTTGTTGTATGATATAGAACAAAAAGATAAGCGCAACATATTTTTTTCATTCCCTTGTGTAAATAACGCTCAGTATTAGGGGATACATATTTTAGAATTTCTTTGTTACTAGAACGGATATACGTTAGTTTGGTTGGCAGGATTATTAAAAGCCCATTGATTTGTAAGTGTTTCTAAATTAGTTACATACATGCCATTGTACAAAACTGCTTATTTTAATTTTTTAGTTCATATATTGACATGTTTCACTCACTGTAATGAAACAGGCAAAAGTGTTTTCTTAAATAAAGCCAAATTATCTTCATAATCGAAGTAATTAGTTATACAAAGTTAAGAAGCAATATTTTGGTATTCTTGAGAAGTACTTTGTTTTACGTAAGTTAATATTTTCTCGTCCCTCAGAATAACCGTGACAGGTGGAAGCAGTGCTTCATTCAAATAAAACACTTTTCAACGGGAAATGCTCGTGAAAAGTTTCCTTCCAGCACCGGCGAGATAGAGAGAGACAGAAAACAAACTTAATACAAAACGAACGAGACGTAAAACGCCGGAAACTCAAGTTAATGAGCACGCGAATGTACGAAAAGGTTTCATATTTACTTTTGTGGCTTTTCGATGTCGGTCTGTATCGGAAATCAAGTCTCTTTTCCTGTAGTTTTCTTGCTATTTTCGTATTACTGTTGAAATTTTTTTTTACTTAAATAGTGGAAGGTTTTCAGACTTATTTGTTTCTGTATTTATACATTTATCCGATTTCTCATAGCCTCGACTGATTTGAAAATATATTTTATATTAAAAAATAAACCTCAATTTTTTGTTTAATTATCAAGCTTCACTTATTCACATAGATATATCTAAGTTTTTTTTAATAAATTACGTTCAACTGATAATTTTAGTATTCCTTATTTTCTTACTAAAAAGCTTTTTTTAAAGCCTCATTTTTGAACAAGTCTGTATAAATCATGTTTTTTTATAGCTATCGAGTTATTTACATTTCTCATATTATGGTTGTGTAGACCAAGAAGCCATGGTTTTTTCCCGTTCGCTGATAAAATGGCGTCATCGTCTATATATAGATTGCAAAACTAGTGATTCTTCAAGTCTTAGTGTGTTATATTGGTGGATTATTAACCATAAATGGTTTGTTAATTTGCATGAGTGTGGGCAAGATATAAAGACGGAATAACGTGGTTTTCGTGATCGTGGGAAATCTCCATAGAAACCCTGGTAAAGTCTCCACCGCTTTACGAGGTATATATATGACTTTGACTTTGCCACGACGACTAATCACTTGACTTGACTAGACATTTTGAATGAATGATAATATATATAACTTGCTTGCAAAGACCTTGAGTACTGGCACAATGCTTAGGTACACAAAATGTGATCAAAAAAAGCTTTGCCAGACCCGAGCGAGACGCTGCGCTCGCTTGGTCAATTATCAAGATTTTACTTTCCTTTATTGCAAAAAAATAAATTTAATATGCAATTTTTATTTTTATCTTCATAGCTTATTTAACTACATTCATTGTATGTTCAATAAAGTTAGAAGTTTCAATCAGTAACGTTCCCCGAGTAATACCATCAATCCACGTCAGGCTGAAATTACTTTATAACTCCAACGTATAAGCATATCAAACACTCTAAACAACTCCTGTGGAAATATGCATAGAAAATTACACTCTTCTTAGTTTTATTTAGAAAAAACGTCTTCTTAAACAATATGACTCTTTTTAGTTGTAACCTAGCGCTTGACAGAGACAACAGATTTTGGAAGATCAAGTCAAAAGCAGTTAACATTATTCCGTTCGAATTGAATTTGTAAAATCTGTTGTGGCTGTCGCGCGCTAGCTATGCTCTAACTGACTGATTGATATTCGCTAGGAATAAATGCAAAGCCTAAAACGTGGAATCTTAAAAAAATATCATCTTCCATACAAAAAGTTTATCTGTCGGCGACAAAATTTATGAAGCAACTGATTTTTTTTCTCGAATTCAGAGCTCTTCCTATAGTGAAAGTTGTTCGGTAGGATCCCTTTCGGCTTAGTACACCCTTAACTTAGAACCCGTGTGTATAATTATGAATGTGTACATATTATTAAATTGGTAACTTGCATTTTGTAATAAAACAGTTACATTATAATATATATCTATATATACATACAAACAAGCAGAAGATAAACATAGTGTAGCAATAACAGCAAAAATACAATAAATCTTTTCGTACTTTACTAAGCCTCGAATACACAATCCAGTAGCTTTTACAAAAGCATTCCAGTAACTTGCAACCAGTTAGTATTTAAGGTTCCGTACCCTAAAAACCGGATAGAGTCCCGTTACTAAATTTCGCTAACATTTTTTTTCCGATTCTTGCTCGAAGAATATTTAGAGCACTTATTTTAGTTGCATATTTACTCCTAAAAACAATTGAAAAATCAGAAGATAATAAATATTTATGAGAGGCTTCCATGCAACAAGCATGATTTTTGCCGTTTTATTTATGCTCGATAAAATGACGGCAACAAGTAGAAATGTGAAATTTAAACAGCCTGGGTTCATTTAGTAGACATTTCTAATCATCTGTAATTTCTCCGGCAACAAATACAGCCTATGTTAGCCTCAGTGATCATATAGCTTACTCACGGCATAATAATCTTTTAAATCAATAAAGTTTATATGTACATAAGATGTAGTATTAGGAGGTGTAGATTGTCTTCTTATTCCAGTTACTCGCGCAAGTCATGTTTTGTTACGCTAGCTACTTACCCGCTTCGATGGCATAATATTCTCGGCTTTGGGCATTCAATCAAAGAATCCACTCGCTTATCCTTGTTTATCAGTAGCGAAAATAAATCAGAAAAAGAAAGTATTTCGTCACGACATAAAGCCGGCAAGCGGACAATTTGTATTCTTTTCATATATGTCACTTTTGGTACAGGATCTAAATGCTTCCGGAGGAGTATGTGTCATTGTTTTGTTTGCATTGATTGATTCATATTGATCCATTTAATGACTTCAAAATCGGAAGTTCTCAATATGTCGGTATTTTAGTTTGTTCTACGATTTGTTAGAAATGGATGGACCGGTATGATTTTTGTTAAATTTTTGGAAATGGTAAATTTGCAATTGAACAATCCTGTCCAGCAGTTTTTTTAAAACAAATTATTCTTTCATATTCTATGACTACGTATATGACATTTTTGCAACGTATTTCCTAATATTTAACTAAGAGATGCTAATTTTTGAAGATTTCTAAAGACCGTATATGTACCTCTCTTTGCTAAGTATATAAGTAGATTGATTAACCATTTATAATTTTGCTTTAGCTACTTTATTTTATATTCTACGCATTCCTTTATCCCATCTTTGCTCTTTATAAATATTAGTCGGAACCTTAAAACAGGATCGTTCCGTAGCAAAACAAAATGTCGCATATTGGTAATACATAAAACACGTTCCTATCAACATAAAACCTCTTTTATCACAGAGAAAAAAGTCAAATTAAACGGAATAAAACATGAATTGCATAAATGTTATTTTACATGCACCATATTTCCCAAATCACACGCCTTACAGAATCCCGAAACGCAAACGATTCGAAAAGTTCGTACTTCAGAGAGAAAAATGACATAAATCATTTAACAAACAATACTCGTATTCATATAAAAAATGGACCCTCTTGAAATCGAGTTCGAGAACTATTCAAAATCCTTTCATACATTTATTCATGAATTGTCTCGATTGGTACTATTGTCATTCGTAACTGGCAACTGTATAATTTCACTCCACTACAACTTTATCTAGATGAATATAAAACTTAGATTTGAATAACTTGCTTACTTTTTTGCGTTTGTCGATTGTGTAGAAGTTTCAAAACGATTTGCGGACTGTAAAAGGTTTAACGCAATGGTTTTAAAGTAGAAAATTGAATGGCAGATTTGTGAAAATTAGGTTTTAGGGCAATAAAAGTGTAGTTACGAGTTTTTACAGGATTTTTTTGGATTCAAACGTTGATCTCTAACTTTTGATAGTGAGCGCTTTTACCTTGAATATGTTTTATTACAGAAAAATATGAATTTATGTGTTAATTTTATTGGAATTTGCTTTTTAGGAAGTGGTTGTTACGTATTTGATATTACTTTATAATAACGGGGCATTTTAAAGGCACCTACATAATTCCACTAAGCAGCATTTTTTTTCCGGTGTACACTATCGACGAAAGATGGGTCGTGGTGCTATTTTATAGGTAATCAAAGAGTGTGCTATCTTTCTAGCCTTAGTTATTAATGTGTATAATTATACGGCGTTACTGGCAATCAACTAGCAACCTCTTATGGGTGATCATTAGCAATAACTTTTGTTTTGCGACTTTAAAGTGTTATAAAAAAGAAAAGAATTTGCTTTTACATACATAAAGATCATTGATGTTAGGTTAGGTTAGATGTATGAAGCATCAGTTGTATTTTTATTCTTGCTAATTTTCAATAGTATTAGATCAAAAATGAGACGTCAAGTTTTGTTAGTGAAGTGGTTTCGCATTTTGTTAGTATAATATGGTGCATACTGCCCTGTAGTACAAAAATTGGAGATTTAAACCTGTGACTAATTAATTCAGTGTAACTAATTCAGGTTTTTTAATACCTCCATTGGACCATAATCTAAAATTATAAAAATAAGTAAACTGGTGTTACTCATTTTTGTGTGGCAGCAACACTAAGTTTTGCGTTAGGGATGGTCACAACCAATATCTATGATTGTTCGAAAGTAAACTCTTATTTTATTCAGTTGTATCTTATAAATGGTAAATCGATGCTAAATATCATATAAGTAATACTAGTGCCATGTTATAAGACATGACGTGTATGTATAAATTTTTTGTCGGAGCCCCCGAAACCACTTCTGAACAGTGTCTTTTATTGCTTCACGTCATTAGAAGCTACCCATAAGAAGATGCCAATTACCAGTTTACATTAAATTTCAGTTCTTAATGTAACCCTGTTTACATTAAATTTCAGAATAGCATGTTACTTTGTACCCACCGTTAATATAAATATATATAATAATGTGTGTCGTGAAAAACTTCGAAGGAAAATAAGAAAGACATCGAAAAAAGCCTTGGAGCTTCCGCCTCAAACAAAAATTTGTAAGGTTGTTACAAGAAATTATGTTTTTTGAAGCGAATATAAAATAAATGTCAACGAGAACTTTGATAAAACAAGTACGTTTCAAAGTTATCATGATACAAATGGCAACATGGGGTTTTCTAACTTCATAATAGTAGGAAGTTCTATTCTTCCATTAATTTAAAATGCCTAAGCCGATTAGGGACTTTTTTTGTTTGAGAGTGTATACTTTCCAGACAGATACCTAAATATGTGATGCTGATGACGTGTAATAAAGAAATATTTACTTACGAAGATAAATTATTATAAACATTATCAGATAGTCACGTACAATGTTAATGCTATAGAGGGAGACGAGTGACTTCAGCTTCAAAGTTGATCTCCCCAAAATATGCCAGACGTCACAATTGAGCCTTAGAAACCAAAGAGTAAGTTTTATTAACCAGGCATGGGTAAGCTCATGTTTATCAGCTTTAAAGTTAAAACTCCATCTGTCTATATAACTGGCATTGTTCACACATGAAACTTTATCAAATTCAATGCAGTAGTTTCTTACGTAAATTTAATGAAACTGAAATAATTGTTCTCCTGCCGATTTGAATCAACTATCTCTATTTTAGGAGTAGAAGGAAGGCTCTCATTAACATTTTGTAAAATCTAACTTATGCCATTGAGAGAGATATTTAAGTTTATTAATGAGTTTTTTCCCGCGTTCGCTGAAAAAATGACGTCTTTGTCGTGTATTTATTGCAAATCCAGTGATTCTGCAAGCTTGAATGTGTAATACTGGTGGATTATTAACCATTATTGTCTTGTTTATGTGCACAAGTGTGGGCAAGCGATATATAGACGGAATAACGTGGTTTTCGTGTTCGCGGGTAATCTCCATAGAAACCCTGGTAAAGTCTCCACCGCTTTACGAGGGTACATGATGTGACTTTAACTTGACCACGGTGACTTATTACTTGATATTTGATTTAAATTGATTGATTAATAACTTCAAAATTGATAAACTTGACGCTGGCAAATAAACAAATCGTATAGTGCCATTAATCTAAAGGAAAAAAGAAGTTTATTCATTAACTTCATTTGCTAGGAAGTTTATGTCACATGAAGTGTCAAAAGCCTGAAAAGTAGGATAGATAGACTAATTTAAGGATTCTAGACATGTAACAAAATAGTATACGTGAAGTTTACTTACGGCTTGTCGTTTAATAATGTTTTTTATCAAGATAAATCCACTCCATTCAAGTCCATTTAATTACTTTAAAGTATAAACGTTGTTTTTTTTACGTTTTTGCAACATAGAAGCAAAAGAAAAAAAACCTTGACAGTTACAAAAACTAATCTAGTAAAAAAATCCCAGTAGATGGGAAAGTTCCAAGAATGCTGGCTGCATTATTCCAAATTATTTCAGGCAGGTGTTTACCTGTTAATTTGAGAATATTTTAAACATATTTGTTTATAAGCTTCTTTTCCTATCTTCGTATTTGTTCAAGCGAAATTCCAGAAATCGTTCAAAAATATTTTCCATCAGATAGTTACATTTCTCTTGGCAACTGATATTTTTGATGTAAATCTCTCCACACCTGCCGCAAGACTTCTATATAGGATTTAGGACAAACACAAGTCTAGAACAAATTCTTGTTTGTGCCTAAACCTGGGGCGCTGCCAACTCCAAGTTACTAGCTAGACTAGATCTAGATTTTAGGTAGAAATCTAGATTTACGACCTTAACTTCATTGTGAGTTATGGATTGTAATTAAAATGTATTCAACGTTCATTTAGGGGTTTCTTGTCTAGGGTGGTGAGATTTGAAGTGTTTATTTATTTCATACTAGCTGACCCGTCGAACTTCGTACCGCCTAACAGTAAGGTATGTTTCTAACCTTTTAAACCTTCCCTGGACTACGAAAATCATTTCAGACTAAAATCAGCAATATCGGTCCAGCCGTTCTCGAGTTTTAGTGAAACAAACGGATTCATTTTGATATATATATATTTATTTTTTCCTGTCATAAGAACCTTGTCCTGACAATAACAAACACAACAAAAAAAAAATAGTGATATCGGTCCAGCCGGTCACGCGTGATGGCGTGACCGAGGGATACGAGTATAGGGATACATTTTTATGTATATAGATTTAAAGCATGGAAAAGTTTTAGCATATATTTTAAGTTAAGGCTATAATCAATGAGTTTATTATACGCAAAAGATACAAATGTGTGACAGAAATGTCCGCAATAAAAGAGCTATGCAGCTTGCACTCTTGCACGACTGCAAAAGAAGGAGGATTATGTTTTTCGAGTGTATGTATGTATGCATGTATGTATATTTCTTGGGCACGCTCTAGAGTCTAAACGGCTTGTCATATTTTTATATAAGTGGTGTCAATAAATTCGTCTTAGTCGTGAGAGTGACACTGGGTAAATCATAATTAAAAGAATAAAATAAGGATAATACACAGGTTTAGAGATTGAGCAGTTGAGTTTAAGTTTAAAATCGCTTTAGCCACATTTAGGCAGCTGTGAGCTGAAAGGTTGTGCTAACCGCGGGGTTAGCACAACCTTTCCTAACCTACCTACTACCTTGTGAGTGAAATATGATGACATAGTATTCAAGCAAAAGTGAAAACTGTCTAAGGAACATAACGTCTAGTTTTGTAAAATGTGTCAACGTGAACTATTTACTTGATGTAATACAGCCGCTCGGACACTTTTTGACTGTATAAATATTTACATACAATTATTGACCGCAAGTAAAATACATAGTAAAATACCTCTCACTGAGTATACCTAATGCAAACAATGCTACTAAACTAAGCTATTAATAATAGGCTTAAATTAATTTAATTAATACTAAAATGTGGATTTAATTTCTGAAATAAAACAATTTTTCTTTTATTTATATTTTTAAATATCACTTGTGGTCGAAATAGATAGTAAATCATAATTGACTTCAATTAGACAGGATTTTGTCAGTTATTTTGATTGACAAACCAAGCTACTGAACCGATTTTAATGACTATTTAAATTATATTTTAATATATGAGACTACATAAGAATAATGTACACATTTTAAATATTTTTTTTATAAATAAGTCTCAGTGAATCGTGGTAATAACCATAAAGAGTAAAAAAAAAGAACCCCTTCATTTATTGCTTGTCGTTTCATTTACCAGTCGCAAACATACTTTGTAGCGAGATTTAGCAGTACTACCCAAAGCTTACTGAGCAGTTTAATATTATTTGGAATGATAATAAAACTTAAGTACACCCTCTCACACCCTATTCCTAAATTCTAACACTACTAACAAACCTGACATCCCCTAATTCTAAAATACGTTGTTCGAATGCTCGAAAAGCCATTAAACATTCAAAGTTGCGGAAACTCCTTAGTATACGCCGTTATAACTTCAAGTTTGGACTCTCAATTGACTACACGCGGTTGTAACTTAGCCTAGATGTGCTTAGTGTTAAAGAATATATAGGGTTATCAGTTACGACTGTACTTAACTGAACTATACTTATCTTAATGAAAGTGTTATACTATGAGACCAACACTAAAATCGAGGCTAAAAAGTAGTTGTTTCATACGTTTTGTCAACAACCGATAAAGTTTTCTTATAAGGCAGCTATTTTTTTTTCTGAAATTTTGATTTTTTCCTGTTATGAAAGTCATTTTTAACGATGTGTACGTTATGGCCGTGCCACGATTGCTACGACTATACTATAATTGCTACGACTGTGCTGCAATTGCTACGGTTACGCCATGATCGCCACGACTGTGCTACGATTGCTACGGCTTCCCCATGATCGCCACGACTGTGCTACGATTGCTACGGCTATGCCATGATTGCCAAGACTGTGTTTCGAGTGCTACGATTGCTTCAGATATACTATGATCGATACAACCTTAGCTTAGATATAGCTTAATGTATGTTTAACTCGAATGATTTTTATTGATATGCTTACACAGAACGCAGAATTTATTTATAGTAAATGTTGATCATAACGCCCGAAGAAATAATAGATTAAAATGTTATTAATAATACTAATTTTAGACAAATACAAATAAAAAAGCGCTTGCCAACTAATTGTAAAAATAAAATTTGTCGCATAGTACAGTCAGCGGCACTACTAGCTAACAACGTTTTCACCGCTAGCAATAAATCACTGGCGCAGTGACAAATAAAGACGGATCATGAGGCGATATTGCAGAGCTCGCTACATGTTTGACTTTTTTGCTGGCGGTACTACGAAGCAACAAGCAAAATGGTAGTAGTAAGACATGTACACAGTTTCCGAAAATATATCTCATAAAAAAAATCTGGTTTACATTTGGCGGGGGGATATATGACATTTTCAGTTACGTTGACTAAAAAAGATCTATGGCTAATAATTTCAAATTTTGTTCAAGACAACATGCGAAAAATTAAGTATTTTTGATATTAATTCATCTCTAAGAAATAAAAAAAACATACATAATAAATACATTAGAATTGAGCACCACCCCTTTATTGAATTTGGTGAATTGGAAAAGAGTGAAAAAAGAACGAATGTATCTTACGCTTCCATAATTATAATTTGAATGCAATAATAGCTGATTATATTTGACTACCCAAAAACAAAGTTGTTAATCTGTTCGTTAACACGTACTTGGCAGTTTTAAAGTAATCTTAACGATTATTGGTATAAGGTTCAAAACCTAACGTAGGATTCAAAATGGAAGAGACTATTAAACGATTTAGAGAATTCTGTATTTGTATATATCTATTAGTATTGGATTCAAAATGAATGAGCTGTTAACCGTTTAGGAAAATACTACTTTTATTTAAAAAAAAAACTTATTCGTAGATACTATTATACATTTGATTGAAATCAGTGAAGCAGTTTGATTTTTAAATTTAAGTAACAAAACTTACGGACAAATTGAAGGCAGTCTTTTCTTTTCTTGAAGAAGAGTTATTTGTATAGAAAAATAATTTTAAAAACAAAAAGAGAAAAGTAGCCACGACGCTATTAATAGTCGAAAATACGGTTATCGACTAAAACTACTGTAATATTTATACTGTGTATCTTACATCGCAAGGGTGTGTTTTTTGTTGTCTGTACAGAGTGAGCCATGCGCGGAATATTCATGAGTGCATATTTGAGCCTCATTGGTTGAAGTTTGTTGCTGACGGTACAAGCTTTTTTTGACGTTGTGTTTAGAAAATCGCCGTGTGGCGTTCATCATACTGTATTAGTAGCAATTTTACGCATTAAAACCTTTTCGTTAAGTATAATTTTCTTTCTGTCAGTATGTACGATATTACTTGAGGAATTTCACAGGCTGTTTTAATTTATAATTTAAAAAAAATATGGAATAGATTTCAATTGGTTACTATTCTTTACTTTCATATTATATTCTTTTTATAAAATGGAACTGATATCCACATCTCATGTTAAGAAGTTAAGCATTTATCCATTAATATATTGTCATAATTTTATCATAATAATTTATAATTAATAACAACCAACTTCAATTTAGCTGAGTTTTGAAAAATAAGATGAGCTCCCGGCCCCCACGGCCCTAAAATCTCGACTCCAAATGGCTAGGCACGCTGCCCTCTGGTGGTGGGTGGGAGCATTTGGATTATCTGTACATCTTAAATGGTCTATAGGTAATCTTTCTGCTAAATATTTTTTGTTGTCGTAGTTAGTCATTTTGTTTATGTTAATAAAGGCACTTGCGCTAGTTTATTATTCTTAAAAAAAATTTGCTTACGAAAATTTACATTTTTGTGGTTTTTACAAGTGTTAATTCAATTTCCATCAACTAAAAGTAATCATGGAGATCGATTTATCATTGGCTAAGCAATTACGTGCCCAACATGCATAAAAACATATAGACAAATTTTATACTCCTTAGCTTTTGAAGATGAATATAATATGATAAAATTACTAAAACTGCCGCTCACGGTCGTCAAGCAGCTCGCTTGCTAGTCAGTTCAGTATGCGGCAATAAACTCAACGATATTCCGTATGTATATGAAGATCAACAATTCACGAGTTCTACGAGGATGTATGACGTAACGCGACGCGTTTTTTTAGCATTTTATCTCGTTATTTTTAAACGATTTAAAAGTAGCATTTTTCTTGGGCACTTTATTTTCCAAATGGGATGGATACACGTATTGTATGAAAATATATTCACGTAAGGACAAACAATAAAATAAACAATAGTAATGTGTATACTAAAGTATTTATTTTAATAGTCATATCAAATTTTTTATCAGTGATCACCATCATCATCATCTAAAAAACTACTACTGAGCATAGGCCTCTTCCTTAGAACGCCATTCTGAACAATCTGCTGGCACTATGTCGTCGGTCCACCTAGTAGGATAGCTACCTACGCTGCGTCTTCCAGTTCGTGGTAGCCACTCAAGAACCTTTCTTCCCTATCGGTTATCGGTTCTTCGAGCGATGTGGCCAGCCCACTGCCACTTGAGCTTGCAAATCCTACGAGCTATGTCGGCAACTCCAGTTCTTGGGCGAATATCCTCATTACGGATTCTATCTCGCAAAGACACCCCCAACATAGCTCTTTCCATTGCACGCAGAACAACTTTAACTTTATCTAGCAAGCCAACAGTGAAAGACCACGTCTCTGTGCCATAATATGTCATCACTGGTATTAATGTCTAGTTATGTTTTGCTATTAATATTTTTGTCATCATAACGAAAAGCAAAACAACGCTAAAATATTTTACTAGGATTAGTTTTTCGCCAAGTACCTATCGCCTTAATTATTTAACTATTTTTTAAATATTGTTTTGACTATGTATGTAGACACGTTCTTTATAGTTCTTTTAAGTCGCGCCAGTATGCATTTGGACAAGTTTTTCCAAAGACAACGTTCTACCGCCACCTAGTGGTCGATACCGCGATCTTTCGGTTTACTATTTAACAAAATTTAGTTTGTTTACGTGTGTCGTCAATGGCAAAGCAGAACAAAAACAGCAACTTTATAATGCTGAATGGTTTTCGAGTTAGTCGTATTTCTATAAAACTTTTATGAAAGCGTTTCAATAACGCTTATAATGCTTTCATCAGTGTTTTCATCAGAACTGAAGAAATCTTTTCGAAGGAGCAGAAAATAAAATTAGGAATCCTTCTAAGTTATCAGGTGAAAAACAGAAAAATATAGGGTTTCGTAGCATTATATTTAAATTTATATCCGGACAATTACTTTAAATTCATATATTTCGGTTTTATTTTTTTTAAGACTAAGTTAGCTCATTTTACCCAAAAGATTTAAGCAAGATCTCTCAGCCCAGAAAGTTTGTAGTTTTTTGTGTCTTAAAGTTTGGAATATCAAGGAGGGAATGAAATTAAAAAAATCTAAAAATCAATAACTTAAAAAATTACATAACAAGAAAGTTCATTGTATTATGTTGTATTGCTCAAAACATAAGATTGGAAGCCTTGCAAAGTAGGTTGTTGTTGCTTTACTCACAGTTTCATATCATACGTCCAGTTTTATTGGTTTTTTCAAGGCTTTGTATATCAAAATATTAAGTAACGTCTCAACTTGTTTTAATTAACTCTTTAGCATACGTCGACTCTTCTGTCGTTTTTTTGGAATTCTGTTAATAATTATTTTTTTGCTCCCTACTATAAGATTTCTCCTATGTGAGGGCTACCATGCAACAATCAGAATGCATTATTGCCAGGGCTACCATGCAACATTTACAATGCGTTAGCACCTAGACTCGAAGTGAGTTATTTATTCTCATCGTTCTTAGTCCCAATCTGGATTCGAACCTGAGACCGCAAGCTCATTAGACGAGTCTGCTCTAATCTAATCACTTAGCTAATATACACACAAGTATATCCTCACTCATACACTCTTTCAAACACACACCAACACACTAAAAACAAAAATCATATTTAAATCTAAAAAGTTAGCATTGTAAACATTTATTTTATATTGTACTTACCGTATGTGACCAAAATGTAAAAAGTTATATATTTTCATTGTTACTGGGCTACGGCCGCTCCCGAATAATTAAATAACTATATCTTTTTAAATAGTATTTTATAACTTCGCTTTTACGTTCTATCTCCACAATTTTATTGCAATCCGTCGAGTAGAGAGAGAGAACCTACAATCGTTGCATTTATATCGGAGTGGATCGGAAGACGCCATCTTGGCATCCGCACTCAATAGGGCTGTAGGAACTAGTTTTTACAAGACTACCCAAATTAAAGAGTATAATGTTTTTACAAGACAACACAAAATAAAGAGAATAATGTTTTTGCAAGCCAACACAAAATGAAGAGAAAAAATAATGTTTTAACAAGACAACACAAAATAAAGAGAATAATGTTTTAACAAGACAACACAAAATAAAGAGAATAATGTTTTTGCAAGACAACACAAAATAAAGAAAAAAAAATAATGTTTTAACAAGACAACACAAAATAAAGAGAATAAATAATGTTTTAACAAGACAACACAAAATAAAGAGAATAATGTTTTTACAAGACAAGACAAAATAAAGAAAATAAATAATGTTTTAACAAGACAACACAAAATAAAGAGAATAAATAATGTTTTAACAAGACAACACAAAATAAAGAGAATAATGTTTTTACAAGACAAGACAAAATAAAGAAAATAAATAATGTTTTTGGGTTTGAATGAGACTATTTTGAAAATATCTATCCAAAAAATCGTAGACTTACAGATTTCGTTAGAATGATATTCAAGAAAAGCTTAAACGGAGAGAGAGATACAGAGAAAAAATAAGAGTAAGTTACAAAATATTTTTTTCTGAAGTGAAATAAATCTTGGTAAGTAGAGTTCATCCTAATTATATTAAGTATTTTAATATATATAATCAAATAAATTTATAATTCATGAAACTTTAAAAACACAGTAAAAAGTTATTGCTTGCATATATTAACACTGGTAAATGTAATAAAATAAGTTTTAACTTTTATACAATATTATTATTTTCCTATATAATAAAATTTAAATGATTCAAATACGATCATCCCTAAATGCTAAAACTACAGAGGGTTAAATTCACGAACTCTTGCAGCTCAGAAGCGCAGTTTGCTCATACCGCAGTATTACCGACCGATATTGGTTCAACTTACAAAAGATCCGAGGATATTTAACACTAGTCAGTTTGATTTTTCTAAAATCCTGTGGAATTATTAAGTAGTGCTACAAACAGTAAGTAGAATTAAATATTTTTTTATTGTCAAAGAAAACAGAGTACACAATTTAAAAAAATAAATTTAAACTTAATTACTGTTTTCTGTCACAAGCCGGCCCCAACTCAACATAATGCTGGCTGAAACAACCAGCGCTGATCTTCGTTCGTTTAGTTATTGAAGTAGGCCGTGTAACCAAAAAATCTTTTGCAATAATTGACCATCGTCCGATGATAGAAGATTTCTCTTTTTTAGGGATTTTCATAATAATATCCCAACAATTTCTGGGCTATTTATGTCCTCAGTTTAATATTGTATACAAAAAAATATACAATAATAGTAAGAATAAATTTGACTAATAAATCAGTTAAATATGTGATACAATTCAATGCTAAATTTAATTGTAAATATCATAAGTTTGATGCAGATAAATAAATAACTTTTTTTACTATTATTTTTTTACATAAAATACTAACCAACGATGTTGGTAATTTGAGCATCTTTTTTTTCTAAAATAATTTCTTCAATGAATAAATAACTAAAAAATTATCTTTAAATTTGTAGAAGCTGTGTAAGATTCATTAAATGATAGAGTCGTGCTTGCTGGTTCTGTATCATTAAATAATTTTACTAAAACAAAAATACAAGCAAATATATATTTTTGCTGTTGCAGTAAGACACTGAACTTTACACAAAAAATCAAAATCAAAGTATCCGTCTTCAGTCAGTGCTTTCATACAAAAAAATAATATGAAAGTCGGTCCATCCGTTAGGGACCTACGATGCCACGTCGCCGTCGTTTTTGGGTCAGAACTTTAAAAATAAGCCATGTCTTACTATAAAACTTTTGTATCGATATCGAATGTCTCGACTTTAGACAAGCAAATTTAAATTAGTAAGGATTATCGAATGAATAATATTGTAATTTTTCACGTAGAAAATATGCAAATTTCCATTGGCAGCCGAAGTTTAGCAAAATACCAACAGACTAAGACCAACATGCAGAATTTTCACAACTTCTTCGACTTGAAAGAGACTTGGTAAATGTTTGCCGATGTCTGGACAAGGTACCGACGGCAAAACAAACTGATTTTGTTTGACTTAAAACTTATAATTTTAGGAAGAAAGTAAGGAAATGAACAACATTGTACTCTTTAGACTACTGTATCTTAACAAGCTTAACTAAGTGATGTTAATAATATAGCTTAAAAACATATAAAAATAAATAAATAAATACAAATTTTAGTCAAAACTTTCCACAGATTAAACCGGTTGACGGTTTCATAGTTCACAAATAGTTAGACATAAAAACAAACATATACTCGAAAAATATTGACCTCCTTTTGGAAAATCGAGTAAAAAAGCTAACATCTTAGTTTTTAAGGTAATAACATTTTTAATAAGGTTAAAAATACGACTCATGTGAGACAGATGCACGTACAAAAAATTAACTTTATTATAATCGCTCCATTAAATTCCATTTTTAATATTTGGGTTGGAGTTCAAAACATCTTAACAGTAATTCGACTCAATTCGGTAGTCAAGTATGACTACCGAATTGAGTCGGTTGTCTGATTTACTAGTTTGTTATTACTACTGGAACAATTTCGATAAAATTTATACGCGACCCGTCTTATAAAGTCAAAATGTCTGTCGCAGAAACAAAAATTCCAAATCAGTGAAGACATCACTGAAAAATGACGTTTTTGCGATACCATTACATTTGGGATTAGTAAAACCTGTTCAAAAACATTTTTTAATTTATTATTTTTACTGCAAACAGTACAGACCCTCTGGTTATTTTTACAAGCCAAACGCAGCGGGTGAGTGACCGCGTGGGTTGGCCATTCAGCTAATACGATGCACCCTGCAGCGCTTGTTGGACTTTACTCTTGCTATAATAACATGAAAAGAATTGTCTTTTAATCGTTGGTAACTAATTAAATACCTAGAGAGGTCACTGAACTCTTTCGCTTAGTCAACTTGAATAGTTGACTAAGCGAAAGAGTCGTCTATTACTAGAGTGATAAATAGAAGTAGGTTGTTTTTAATTAAATAAATCATTGTATGATGTATTATAAAAGTTTTAAACATTTAACTCTTTATAATACTACTGGGGACGAGAGCTGGCTCATTTCCTGATCAAAGGATTTCAATGGCAATTCAACGCGGGAATGCTGTCAGCGTTCTTGGAACTTCACACACACGGACATCAATTTTATTCAAAACTTTATTTTAATAAATGCTTGATTCATAGTTACACAAATAATAATATAAATAAATAAACTTTACTACTTTTGGCAAAATATTCTTATCGAAAAACTTAACAAAGCATTCACCATGTTTTGCTGAGAGATTCGTTACTCTTATAAGTGGTCCCACATGAGAACATAATGTAAGAGCATATGATCATACTCCTTACATTCTTGAGCAAAAGGTCCTGTTCATTACATATGCATATGCATAAAATATTGATATTTCACTTACCAATTTTAAGTATCCGTGTTCATTCAATCATATAAATGAGTTTAATCATGACTACAAGATATTCGCTGGGAAGCAACTCAGAGCCTAAACCGCTGCGCTTAAAAACTGAATTTGGAGGGTTCATTATAGGGATGTAGAGGTGTACTTTTTAGTACACCGCTTTTAAAAATTCATCTCCTCATGATCTCAAATAGGGGTTCAAAGTATAAAACTTCTTTACATTCAAATATACGTCGCGATGCCGAGAGTGCCACTTACAAGTTAACTATAAAGCTAAAGTATATCTTGTTTGTCTGGTTTTTTTTTTCAAAGGTATTAATTTTCTAAAAAGTCTGTCTTAAATAGTTTAGCACATTAAACCAATGTTGCAGAACCGGTTCTTTAGGATCTTATGCTTTTTGCAAACAGAACTCTGGTCAATATACTATTCAAACGTAAAGCATATATTACCTATAAACGTAGATAACTAGAACTAAAGTCCACTCTATCTTTTTATAAATCCACGATGCCTCAGTTGTTCCCAAAATTTTCTTTCGAAGTGCGAACAATGATGGACGTACTCCGTCTTTATTTTTATTTTAGGGTTCCGTAAACAAAGCTGTAAAACAGGAGTAAAACTTCTAAGTGTCAGTCGAGAAGCTTGTGAAGGTGATTTGATTGAACAACTTTACTGAGACCAAAGGAAACAAATAAACTGATAAACAACAATATCGGATACGGAGGAGACCAGACAAATAAGTTTGCAAAATTTTGGGTTAGGAAGGAAATCCTCTTAGAATACTAATATTTCGAACACTGGGCTGGGTTGGGATTCACAGCTTATATTTACAATATAATATACAAAAAGTGAATACGCTTGCGATAAATTTCAGTTCCAAAATATAGGTTAAAGAATTTTACTACTTATTAAGATGTTAGAGATCTGATGCAAAGCAGTTTAGTAGTCGATGTGTGGATTGCAGAATAAAATAACCTTATTGCTGACTTAAATTCTCCTTGAAATGAGGACGTTTAAAGTTTTCAATTCAATTAATCTGATTCAATTCATAAATACATTCAATCCAATTCATTTTAATTTGCATCGGACACCAGATAATATAAGGCATACCGCCATTACGTTCGTTTTCAAACGCGAGATAGATAGACCACTTCTTAATTTTTTATTTCAGACACTATAAACATTAAATATACGAGAAGAATTCTTAGAAAACTTAGTGCTGCAAATTGCAGCCTTGTCGCTAAGAAGCGATCTCTTCCAGACATCTTATATTATATGTATTTATATTTCTTTGACACGCCCGAAAGCTATATATAGAGAGAGAGAAAATTGATACATGAAAATGTTTTCAAAATACATCGAGTGTGTCATCAAAATAAAAGATTTTTAATAACTTTTATGTTTTATTTTAGTTTGGAATATAAAACACGTGTTTTAAGATTTAGCAGCTTTATTTTTTTGAAGTTGCTTCTAACCACTTGCTTAAAGTGTTGATATAATTTTGGTATAAAAAGTGTAAATACAAAGTCACCAAATTACTCCTTAATAACACAAACGTATAAGTAACATTTCCACCATCTGGTTGCCATACACTAAGCTCAAAATTCTACAGCCGCTCGCAAATACGAGCACTTCGCGTCAGTTTAGTATAAAGAGCCTAAATTAAATATTGTAGTTCACGTGTACGGAACCACACGCTCGACAGAGCTCTCACGCTTGCCTGCGCTCGTAAGCACTATGGTGAAAGTTGGTGTTTTCATTAAATTTAATACTGTTTAGGGGATCCTTAAGAGTCCGCGGCTTGTTTACTGTTATAACGTTGTAAGTATTAAATTTTGTTAGACAAGCAAAGTTTGACGAGTGCTCATAGTTGTGCGTCTAACAATGTTGTAAAGTCTAGATGGTTTAAGATATATACAGTTAGCTAAGCGGTATCGCAAATTTCTTATGAAGTCATTTTTTTTATAAATTTATAGAGGTTAGAGTTCCACTGCAACTCGCCTGATGCAAAGCGACGATGCGGTCTAGGATGTGGCACGCATGTCTAGAAGAAACCGATTTACTCGCAATTTAAAAAGATCGAGATTATAGCTAATTCTCTTTTTATTATAGATCGCGTTTAAATTACTTAATAATAATATGGGACAACATCTACACAAAAGACTTCAGGTCCTAAACTAACCTGATCACTGATATACATACTTATATATATATTAGACACCCAGACACAGGTCAAACAGTCATGCACACAAATGTTGGACCTGTCCGGAGATCGAACCCGGGACCAGCGGCGCAGAAGGCAGGGTCGCTACCAACTGTTTCTTAATAGATTCTCGTAATTTGTGAGCAGATTAAATATTTCAATAGAATTGTTTATGCGATAAGCGATATAAATTATTGAATTTAAAAATGGCTGAGCTTATTGGGACTGACAATGTAAAATGTGACATATTTTAGTAAAAACAGGCTCGATAGGTTTAAACAGATCACCGTCTACAATATCGAATTCTTAGTGTTATTTAGGATGTTATATCTCTAACTTTATTTCTTAGATTGATAAAACAACGCATGTACTAAATAGAAAGAGGGTTATTATACTCAACTCTTACCATGGGACCAACACTGAATTCGATAAAAATAATTCAATGATTCCATAAAAAAAGTTTATCGTCATCAATACAATGTATGAAACTATTGATTGTTATTTCTCGAATTAAAAGTAGTTAATAAAGTTAAAGTTGTTCAATATAAGTTTAGTAAAACTCTTTCGGCTTAGTACACCCCTAGACAATAACCGTATATATGTATACAAAGTAACTACTGAAGCAAAAAAAAACGCATTCATCAGTTGCATACTTCGTGAGCACCCACAGCAACAAAAAAGAAATCCGCATTCATCAGTTGCATACTTCGTGAGCAACCACAGAAACAAAAAAGAAATCCGCATTCATCAGTTGCATACTTCGTGAGCAACCACAGCAACAAAAAAGAAATCCGCATTCATCAGTTGCATACTTCGTGAGCAACCACAGAAACAAAAATGAAATCCGCATTCATCAGTAGCATACTTCGTGAAAAACATAGACTAACAAACCGCAGAAGAGATATTTATATTTTTTATCCGCGTAGCAAACGCATTCGATATTATTACCCTTTTTAAATCTGACATATACAATATTCAGGCTACAGGAAAACAACACCCAAAAAGCTAAGTCGGCTTTATCCAAACGTAGTTCGACTCACATACATCTAAATGAGCGATCGCCTTAACTGTCCGTAACTATCTGATTTATAACATTTTCTTTGTATCGCCTAACCCCGGGTTTGTTATCCGATCGCTTTGCGTAGATATATAATTGTATCGGTTGTATGTAGAATGGCCGGATATGTGCTAGCCGTAGTTATAGCGTTTTCTAAAGATTTATTTTCCTACAATTCTTTAAATATTAATTGATACAAAAAGTTGCTCTTGCTTCCAATATATTTTTACTATACAGGTTTACAATCTTAAATGTATATTCAATATTATATATATTCTTACTGGGTTTTTAGCTACGGGTGTACTTAGTCTAAAGGGGACTATTTTACGCATCATAAGGAACAACTTTCACTATGGGGCCAGCTCTGAATTCAAGAAAAAAGACACGTCTGCTTTTTGCAGTTTGTCGGCGACCGCTAAACTGTTTGTATGGAATAATTGTTTTTTTATCGAATTGAGAGTTGATCCCATGAAGTAGAATCTTACAGAAGAATTTTTTTTGTAGAACATGAATAAGATCCCATTTTCAGGCAATGTTTGTGTACCGAGTTTAGAACCCAAAACTAACGCATTCGTTAATATAAAAGAAAAATATCTTGCGATAACATTATACACAAATTTTAGACCATTTTTTAGTGTTCAGAATCCTTATTTAGAAGGTATTTCGCATGTTTGAAAAATATTATTGTAAATTGCACTATGAGAAAACTTGAGTAGGAACTCAAAAATCCTCGACGAGTATTTTAAAAATCGTAGGATCTATAAATACTTGATAGAATCCAGATTTTTTGAAAAAAAAAACAGAAATTTTAATTATTTTATGTGAAATAGTATTATTAATACATCGTGAATAATTAACAAGTTTCTAATTTGATTGTGTTGGAAGTTGATGTAATGACCATTCTGCAAATGTTTTATTCCTTGTCGTTATAACGCCAGAAATATTTTACCATCCCATCCCGGGGAGATTGGTAAATAGTTTGGAAATAATATATTTTGGATTGTTCCTTTGTTTGCACGGCCGATGTGATAGGTACAGTCATATTTTTTGCCGGAACGGACGTCTGTACTCTCCAGATTATTTAGGTCGAACGGAACCACTAGGCGAAACTTAGGTGCTGTATTACAGAATGTATTTCTTCATAGTATTTTGTAGCGATCATTCGCATTAGCAAAAAATAGTTTTTGTGAAGCTCTACAGCCAAAACCACATACGTAGAAAGAAACTAATATAGTTAAATTATCATCATCATCGTCAACACGTATTCATCCACTGCTGGACATAGGCCTCTCCTAATGAACGCCACCGAGCTCCAGCTCGTTTTTGTCCGCCGCTTTCCGCAAGTCATTTTCCCACCTGACCGGTTGGCGTCCTACATTACGTTTATCTATACGCGGCAAAAAAAATTACAAGTAGATATAATTCTTACGATTTTTATTTTTTCTTAGTTTTTCAACGTTTGTATCGTTTTTTTATCAAACATAACATTTGAGCACCAGCGGATAATTGCGACAGGGCGCAAGAGTCCCGGTGTTATTGTAGAGTTTATGTGGATGAAAACCGCTCTACTTCTCCGTGGTACAGCCTTAATTATGCTTTAAGTATTATTTATTTATTTGAATGCCATGGAATAAGCATTACACTATATCCTTATGCGCTTTCCCATAAGTCCGAGTCCAAAAAAGCCATGCATCATTTCTGGCTGATGACTTCACTTGACTTCGTAGTATTCGACTTTGTGCAAAAAAACAAATATTTTTTCCTTAGTATTTTTAAGAAAAAATAACCATTAAATCTAACTTCCTTAAAAAGCCATAATATAGTATTTTGGGCTCTGAACTAAATCTGGAGATTTAAATTCCAAAAGAAGCTAAGCATAAATATTGTGATGAGGTCACTTACACAAGAGTCTCTATAATAATTTCATCTTCGCAAATAAATTTTAAAATAATTTTTACATATAATAATAATTATAATTTTTGAGAAACATATTTTTTATAATTTGATGGCATACGATATTTAAGAACTAAGGAATCATATAGTTATATAGTTAATTATGACGTCACATTTCTATACGTCCATCCTCGTACACGGGTACTAAAATAGAATAGGCCACACTCCATTAAAGCTCTATATTTAAGAAAAATATTAAAAATTTTTTACAAACCTTTTCACCAAGTTTTTCACAGAGACATAACGTCGGCCAACTGTCGGCCATGTTGCCAATTCTTATGCCAATCACAATCTGGAGTAATGAAAGCGCTGCGTGACTAGATGCGATAATTTTGTCGGCTATACGTAGGTACAAGCTGAAGGCTCTTACTCAAGCAAGCTATAAGCGCGAAACGATGAAATGAAATTATTTATAGCCTTTTAAAACCATTTATGTTATACTAGGCAACTCTCATTACAATATTTCACATTAATTGGCTGGCCGGTTAGCGCAGTTGATAGCAAACCTGCCTTCTGCCCCGCTGCTCCCGGGTTCGATCCCCGGACAGGTCAAGTATTTGTGTGTATGAACATGTCTGTTTGACCTATGTTTATTATTTATATATATATAAGTATGTATTTATGTAAATAAGTATGTATATCAGTCATCAGGTTACCATAGCACAGGCTTTGCCTAGTTTGGAACCTGAAGACCTTAGATGTTAACTAAAAAAATAATAATTAGGAATGTCAAATTTACTAAGAAATGTCAAAAATTTTACAAATCATCAAAATTTTAATAGGATTATCTACTATCGATAAATTGCTGATATAATAATACTTCCAAAATGATTTACATTAATTTCAGTTGAATTTAATGAAGTCATAATAATAATTATCTACTTATATTACATGCATGCATTATTTATGTCCAAAAAAAATATCCGCTACATTATTCAGTTGTTATGATTCAATAAAAGGTGTTAATACGAAATATTAGTTAGGGTTGCACTAAACCAAAAAGGTATCATAGTTACAAAGAACTTTCACCATAGATACAACGTAAAATTCAAAACCCTAATTGAGAAACGGAAGCACTAAAACCTCCTTTGCAATCTTAAATCCCTACAAATTATTGATGAAATTTGTGTTTTTCAAATGTTTTTACTTCTGAACATAGATTACATTGATGTTAATAGGTACTTGGTTAGTTGGTTGGTAAATGACAATGTGTTAGCTTCTCTTCCCATTAATAGAAATACAATAGAAGGTAAAAAAACGTGTAAAACCTTCACCCTAAGTTTCGTCAAAATTCGTTGACAGACACAACCATACTAATAGACGCACGAAAAATTGCCAGAGTCGAAGCATAGAGGCCTCGTTTACCTATTTCTCTTGGTGAGCCAGAAAATATTTGCTGTTCGTTGCTTTGCTAAGCTATCTATCGCACATAGCATATCGCTTGCATGAGTAAGGTCCATGAACTGTGCAGACCAGACTAGGTTTTGCAGCTTAATCGAGCTTTGTTTGGTCACGGGCTTTACTGACAACATGCACACCAGAATAAGTTTAACACGTGTAGAAAAGAAGTACCATTTGACACAAACCAGAAACAAATTATAATAATATAAGCGATAACCAACTCAAATTACAGCAGGCCCCGATATAATCAATTCAATTATTTTGATTTAAAGGAAATCAATTCTCAGGACTGATTATGATAAAAATTTAATGGAACTCGAGAATCTTTTGAAAAATCTTTTTTATATATTTTTGCTATGCGCCCAGTAATACGAGTATTCATAGTAAACAGATTGTCTTGTCTACCCGTCTCTGAGAAATTGGGTAACCAACATAAAAACTACTCATATCGAATAATATTATATTAATATAGCAAGGAGTGTATTAAACTGAAAGGGGGTAACTACACTCATCCTAAAGAACAACTTTCAATATGAGAACAATTCTGCATTCTAGAAAAAAGATCAGCTGTTCTGTACAAGTTGATTGGTCGTCGACAAATTGTAAAAAAACAAGCGTTTTTTTACTGAAATTTAATGTTGGACTACTAATGAAATTTGTTCCTTAGGATGAGTATAGAGACTCCGTTTCAGCCGAATACACCCTTAACCGATTACCCTGAATTAACAATGTATATAATAAAACGCTGTTTTTAGAAGCTGTATTAAATAAAATATAAATAAATAGTTTTCTTACAGGTGTCATAAACGCTAAATAGTAGTTAGTGGTAGGATAGTTAGTGGTAGCTTAGTCGGTATACCCCTTACCTCACAGGGGCATGCGTTCAATTCCAGGTTGAAGCATGCATCTCAGTTTGTCACTTATGTGCATATCAAAATTAATTATCACAAGCTTAAATAATAAATTAAAACGAGGGCACTTAAGTTTCAAAGAACGTTTAATAGCTTTCAAAGACAAATAGTTTCTATTAGCATGGTGGTGGAGCGTTTCCTATCGCTCGTCCGGCTAGCTACCACCCTCGAATTGTAAAATCTGTCGCCAAGCACCTAACGGTGTGTTCTGGCAGCCTTCTTTGAGAGCCAGACTAGGCATGCTCCATCTAGGGCTACAGTATCGCTGAATTCCGTGGCTGTGCGAACTTGTAGTCAAATGCCTATCTGTGTAGGATAAAAAAGGCAACTGAAGTTTTCAACCCACAATTTTATGTGTTTTTGTATTTTCGACGTAATGACGTTTGTTCGTTAGTTCGTATTCATACACACTCATCATAGGAGTGACCCAAGCCTAGCAGTGGGACGTTATGGCAGAGAATACACAACGTGTAACAGAAAGGTGTGATAATATTTGAGGTTATTAGTCTACCCATCAAAGTGAACCCATTGTAGAAATTAATTTCGCAAAATTCGAAAAATATATATAATTGTCTCCATACAAAAGTTACTCACGCGATCGATGAAGTTGTAGGAAAAACGAAAATATTTTTTCTCGAATTTGCAAAATTTTGTTTAACAGTGGGTTTACTTTGATGGGCATACTGACATCTTTAAGCATTGTTACCTTTAAGCATTGCATCTTTCTGTTACACGTTGTATAATATTATGGGTTGACACATAAATGCTAAATATCAATTTATTCCACCAATACCCTGTTTCCAGGTTA
Organism: Ligdia adustata; assembly: GCA_947049295.1. Lineage (NCBI taxonomy): Eukaryota > Metazoa > Arthropoda > Insecta > Lepidoptera > Geometridae > Ligdia > Ligdia adustata. The sequence continues at coordinate 11,140,964 of OX346229.1, forward strand.
AATCCCTAACGCGAGGAATATGATCTCTGGATGAGAGCTTTGATTGCATCCGAGGACTTCGCGTGTAATCCAGTGGTGTTCGTCCACGGCATGCGTCCGCTGAGTCTAGATTAAATCTAGCTCAGAGGATTACCTAGATCATCTAGGACCTCGCTAGAGCGGAGTTTTAATTACAATATGCAGGTGATAAACGGAGCGTGATGTTGTGGTCGTAGTTAAGGAACATGTTAAAGTTGCGATGCAACATCGTAGATTACGGCGAAGTGAAATGGAGAATTGAATTTTAAACCCCGACGAAAAAACTACTGAGTTTATAAATCTGACGACGATTTTTTGAATTTGTTTGTAAAATTTTTGGAGTTGTAAAATATATGTACACACAGGTGTACATATATTTACAACTCCCTCAATATGGGCAGGTATCAAATGAATGGGCTCGCTTAGTAGAATACTATACAATATCATAAATTTTAAATACAAGATGGCTACCACTACAAAACAGCAATGTCGTTTTGTTCATAATTTTAAATTTTTATTGTGATAGATCTGTTCAAGCTTTTTCTTTGGTAACTCTAGCAGTAGCTTCAAAATAATAGTTAGGAATTATTACTATATCCATCGTGAAAAAATCAACATCCAGCAATAAAAAACATAGAAAAATCGGTCCATTTATACAGGAGCTACTATGCCAAAGGCACTTAGATATTATTAAACTTATAGCACATCTATTTCACATCGAATTAAAAACAAAACCGCGCCCTCAGAAGGCACTAAGCGGTTTTTTAATAATAAACCGTGTAGTGATAAAAATCCCCCCAGAGTCCCCATTGTGCTGGTGTCAAGCACTACGGATAATGCTCAGCAGACTCTACACAATAATATGTGTAGATATAGAACAGACTGGAACAAAAGGAAGGGATCTATTACGTGTTGGTTTGGATTTCATAGAAATTGATTAACAATCTCTTTGATATTATTGAAGTTTGAAAGAAACACAAGTCAAATTAAAATAAAATTAATAACCCCCGACAGCAAACAATTTATAAAAAAATCTCTATTTTGTGGTCCAAAATGGCCATTTTGGACTTTAAATTATCACAAAACACACTACAATTTCAAACAAAAATAACAAAATCGAAATTAGTTCATCCGTTTTATGAGAGCGTAAGAAAAATAGCAAGTCAGGCAGGATTCGAACTTGCATCTTCTGCGCAAAATTCCCAGATGCTTGGATCAAAGAGGCCACTATCGATATTCTGTTACTCTATCGAGAAATTTTTTGTTACTCTCTTCTAAGTATCTTAGCAATACTTTCCTTCAGTAAGCTTCACACGTAATAGGAGAGTTAAAATACCCGTCGAATAGATAGTGCACGCTTGCTAGATTAAAATGGCGATCGCTTCGTTGACACTGGGTAAAACATACTGTGATAGTACAAATTATATACTATACCTATTGTGACTTCGTCCATAAAGATAAGTTGGACTGTTTTTGTTCTTTTTATAAGTGTGAAGCGTGAATTCGCTGTGAATTTGGCACGTGTATACAAGGTATAAGGATCAACTAGCTGTTGAAAGTTTCAGTATTTTTTGGATAGTGTGACTATTCCATGTTATGTAACAGTCTATTCTATATATATAAAAGAGTAAGTCGTGAGTGATATATTCTAGGAATCAGCGTAGACATTTGCTTGCTGTGGTATCAGTAGGTTGTACTATCCAATACAATTGTAAGTCGGAAACAATTCTAATAACAGGCTTGGCTTTGTTTCCTGTCCTAGAATTCCTAACGACCATAAATCACAAATAAAAACTTAGACCAATCGAGCACTGATATTTACAAAAAATTATATATCACATTATATTGACAATCAACATACATAGATTAAAATAACTTTGCCAGACATGCAGCAGACTCTATTAAAACAAACCATTCACTAACTCTCTCTATATGGCTGTATTTTTGAACCGCTCGTAAGAAATCATCACTCGCTAATGACGTCACAAATGTAGTACAAGCAAAAAGGGGCATGCCTGAAAAAATTATAACCATCGCTAATTAACAAATAGTATAAACAACTCGTGTTTGAATTTTACTGTTAGTAAGTTACAAAGAAAATAAAAACTATATGTCTAGTATTACTTCACGTAAACTAGTGCCCCGCCCGCGCCGCTAATGTTCTCACTTTGATACAAGTTATAAGAGAAAAGGTGTTGGTAATAAATATATGTATAGAATTGTATGAGGAAAAGAGATGAAGGAATTGATAGACCAAGGACGCAGAAAACACCAATATCAAAATAATTCACCGGGACCTAATTGGCACCAGCGTCAATCAATATAAATAGATCTCCATGCCTTATACTTTCTTACAAAGGACATAAGAAACCTTACGATTTGACTTAGGTTTTATAAAAGAGTCTTTAATACTCGCGTGTGTTTCTCTCTTGCTGAAGAGACAACCTAATTATTTATTTGATATAACATTCAATTTTCTCAATAAAATGTGAATTTTAAAAGTAAGTTTTTAAAGCAATAAAGCAGCCAGACCCGTGATAAATAATCAGACTAGCTAGTGTAAGCAGCTAGCAGTCTAACTGTTAATACCATTGACTTTTTATTATTTTTGTTTTTCTAAGATCTTTATTTAACATAAGAATTGTTCACAGCGCATAAATTGGACACAGTCTCAATTATTGCAATCCCTCTTTTTACAATGTTTTATAGGATCAAAAAGAATCATATGCAAAAAGTCTTTTTAAATCTATACAGTTTACAACATATATAGAAATATTTTTTAAGTCATGCCAAGGATTATCTTTTTACTCGCTAAATAATTGCTTGCTAAAATATTTGCTACGAGTAAACTCCTGCATTACTGAACGAGTTAATAGTACAAATACCTAAGTGAATAAAGTGAATAAATATAGTAACTAAACTAAACCGTACTGACTGCATCGCGCCATTTAAATGCCATGTAGTAGTGGGGTACGGCTAGTGACGTCACTCCTCGCTGATATATCGACGTGCTGAATTTAGGTGGTACGACTGTAACGTGTTAGTTCACGTGATAATGGCTTGTGCTGCATTTTGTGGGTAGCATTTGGAATAGTTAAATAATGCTTAGGTATTAATGTTGTATTATTTGTAAGCGACTTTACAAATGAAGAGGTTCTCAATTCAAACTTGATTTTATGATGTTTTTACACCCTCAAACACGCATGATCAGATTTGAAAAAATCAAACTGTTTTATTAATGGGTATATATTTTTTCCATATAGATCAAAATAAGATGGTATATTATAAAGAATATCTTATATTTTCCCGCTTTGTCTTGATGTCAGCGTGAAAATCGAATATTAATTTTCGATTCCTTATATACCATCTTATTATAAATGAATTTCCGCAAAGTAACGCCTGACTCCATCAATTATCCCTGATATTGTTTAAAAACTACTCCTTTTTATTATTTTTTTATTTTTAATATTAACGAACACAATCACTGAACTAACACAGACTGCGCAATACCAAAATAATAAATAAAATACAAACTGTAGCCAATTTTTCCAAATAAAAACCAGGCGGGCGCGATACATCAAGCCGGCTTAAGATAATAGAATATAGAAAAGAAAAGCAAAACAGAGTAAGTTTCTAATTTCGGCAAATGGCGAGACGTAGTCGTTTGATACAACCCTCCTCTTCGCAATAAAACTTCACCAAATACCTAATTACTTTATTTTTTGTAGGTCAGGGAATTCCAACCGGCATACTACTGAATCCGGCAATTTCACTATTATTGGCCGGGAATAAATCTGCCGGAAATAAACTAATAGTAGTTTTAATCGAGTATTAAATCTATGTTGAAAGTTATTTGCTATGTTAACCGTAAATATTGTGGATAAAACTCTTGATTTAATAATAATTATGCTGACGACGCTAAAAACCGAAAGTTTTCGTCACATAAATAATATTTTCTCGGATTTGCCACTTTTTTTTTATAGTCGATAGGCTTGCGCTTGACCGCAACTCGCCTGATGTAAAGTAATGATGCGGTCTAGGATGTAGCGCGCTTGCCTAGAAAAAACCGATTCACTCGCGATTTGAAGAGACCGAGATTATAGCTATCGGGAAATAGAGAACTTACTAAATCTAATTTCAAACATATATCAGACCTGTGGCAGGTTTTTTGCTTCTTTACAAAAGAACTTTAAAAAATTTAAATTTTATATTTATAAAAATTTTTTTTAATTTTAATTTACTTATCTACTTGTGTAACTGTAAGTTGTCATTATGCTGCCCATTTTATGATACAACCTATTTTTACTTATATTATAGATTATTAGAAAAGTTTTTACTAAACATTTTATTTTTTTTAGATTTTTCTTTACAATTTTATTTTAATATCCGATTTGAATCTTCTATCCGGCTAGACCACTAATTCCCTACATCACTAAATTTTTATACTTTAGCAAAACACTCCGCAGGCAGATAAAGATAAAAGCAGATTAGCTAAATAGACGCTCTCATTAGTGAAATTTAAAAGGAGATTATGTCTAAGAATCCTTTTGTAACAACGTTTAATGTCGGAACTGACTTGAGACAAGGGATACCTGTAATCTGCCGTGCTGATGTTTAGGCGGAGAAAGTACGGTAAATTTAGGAGATTTGCAATTTTGTATAAGAAAGTTATATTTTACGTTCTGTTAAACCGAGTACAGCAAGTGTAGTAAAAATAAATAAATGTGGTTAAAATTTATGAAGATATGCTTTCATGGGTGAGGTATGTGAAGGTGTGTTTATATAAATATTTATTAACCTTTAAATAAAGTTCGTTACTGGCGAGTCATGTTATATTTGAATAATAACTACATAAAAAATTAAACTTAAATATTAAATTATTAAACTTAAATTTATATAATGTAACCATGGCATATTTTATATAAAATATTACTTTGTTTAATTATTAGTAATATTTTGTATATTAATGGTTGCAGGTTAGATAAAAACGATGATTCGACAAGTTACATTGACATTATATTCGTTAAGCTATTAAAAATATTGCTTTCAATTTTTTTTTTAATATTTACATGTATGTATTAAAATTGATATACATACTACTACTATCTGGTAATTTATTGTACGTTAATATTTTGGTGTAAAGTCTCTGTTTCTTACACATAACGAATCTGTTTATAGGTAGGAGTGTAGCCCCTTTATTATAATTACGTGAAATATTTCTGTTTTAATAACAAAAAATCAAAGAAATTTAAATAAAAAAATATATTATTACCTACAACTAAGCTTTGTATAGATTCTTTGAAAAATACGATCAGTACGTGTGTACTCACATCCAGAAATCACAAAATATAAAATAAGTGTTAAAAAACTTCATACGTTTTTTAATTACCTACCACTCCGAAAATATGCATAGATATGTCTCGTACCAAAGTGTCCCTCAAGCCGCATTGGCAACTGAGTTGCTAAAGAAGAAAATATGATCTTGCTAATCATTCAGTTGCCAAAGACTATGCTTTTTCCACAATTAGTTATCTATTAAGAACTATTAATTAAATTTCCTTAAAAAAATGGTACTTGCGAGGCCTATAGTCTATAGTAACCTAAATAATTTAGGTATTATAATTATTATAGGGCCACTAACACTAAGTTTGCTAATTCTCATCCACTAATGCTATTGTTCCTTTGTATGTTAAGTCAAGGTTTAGCTGAGTAGTGAACTAAGTCATCCCGGAGTTATGAGCGACGTACAAGTTTCTTCCTTAAAACTAAAGTTGACTAAACGAGCGGCATAACTTCATCGTTATTTAGGTTTCCATTTGTAAAGATTTTCAGGGACAAACTTGCTTCTGATTTCGACGAGGCTTTAGTCAACTCATCCCGCTTAAAACTTATCCCGCAGGATAAGTTGTCCACATTAATATTTTGACTATTTTTCTTTGGTCTACTCATCCCGCTTTAAAGAATTGCCGAACCAAATTAACTGATGTCTAATTCTTTGTAAGAGAAATACATTTACAAATAGTTGGTTTATTAATCAATACAGTAAGACGTTACTTTGAGTAAGTCCATTTCTACAAATATGTTTTCTCACGCTGATATCAAAATAAAGCGAGAAAACATTAGATATTCGTTAATAAACATTTTATTATTTGATTTCTTTTCAATAAACATTGAAAATTGCAAGTTCTGGCATGGTATTTTTGAGCACAAATTGAAGATTTCAATACGTTAACTCAGAGTCACAAAATTTGCATTTATTCCAAATAAGCTATTGTGACGGATTTTGATGCAAGCATTTAATGTTTTATGACCTAGTGTTTCATTTTTGTGTATACACACATACTATTTAAAAGAAATTAGTTTTTTTTAAGTGCAGTTAGTTCTGTGTATTCCACTTACTACCGCAATTAAATAATATCACGAAATTTTTAGTAAAAATACGGACAAACTGACAAAAATCTGTTAATACCTTATATTAAAAATTGTTTGATGCACCTAAAGTGTCTTATACAAACGTACAAACATTAAAAACTTACAACCTACTTAGCAGATTATAAATAAAAAGAAAAAACCAACACCAATCCACATCATTACTTTGGAACTTTAACGACCTACCTCACCTTATAAAAATATACCAACCCTTTTGCGAAATATTCTACGTTTTTTTCCAGGACATGTCATTAAAATGGCAACTGTAGCACACAAAGGTAGCGTGCTAAGCCTTCATAAGTTAACGCTGGATTATTCCGTGCCAGCAACAAGCCTAGTCCGGGTAAATGGTGCTATTTAACAATGCGTGAAATTACTGTGTCATTTACCAGTTAAGTGGGAGATGATTTGAATGTTTAAACAGAGATTTGACATCAACGAGTTACATACTTTTATAAATGTGACGATTCGGAAAATGTCTATACATTTTATATAGAAAACTAACGCTAACACTAACGCGTGTTAGATTTATATTGTTTAAGACGAGGGGTTTTCACGCGTATCTGATTGTTGAAAAGATCAAACTATAGTTTCGTTTACATTCGGTGAACTTCATCAGTATAAATTATACAAAAATAATCTATGCACTTAACTACATAGATCAGTTCGGCTGCAAGCTTCGCAGAGATAACACGCGTTTAAGTATTTAGTGCACTTTAACTAAGCGCGCCTCGCGCGCGCGTAATTGTGTAATAGGGATTCGGTGCATTTATTAGTGTACCGGATTCGATATGGCGGAACCATCAGGCCTGAATGGAGAACTATCTCAGCTTCCCGAAGTGAACATAGGAGGTGTGTCTCGAAGACAATCAATAGACAGCATGCATGGAAGAATAGAAAATATGGATAGTCAGTCGACGTCAAGCAAACGCGCACGCCAGGAAGATGATGCAGAAGATTGGATCGAAGTAAGAAGAGGTGGGAAGATAGCTAAAAAAATATCCGGGATTGAAGCAAATCATGGCGAAAAATTAGAAGTGTACTTATTATCAGGGACAGAACTTCCTAAACAATTCGCTTTTGCTCGATTTCTTAAAGATAACGACATTTTGGATATTTAAAACATAAAATATATGCACCAACACAAGATCATGATTCAGTTTGCGAACGAACCCAGTTTACAGAAGTTTTCCTCTTGCCAGGCAGTAATTGATAAAGGTTGGACAGTTACCAGAACTATGGAATTTGCATCTTCTTATGAAGTAATTAGAAAAGTGGAACTAGAATTAGATGAGGATAGTATCAAGAAAAGTATAACTTGTGATGCAGAATTACTAGCAATCAAACGTTTATCTCGAAGATCAGACGACGGAAAAGGTTGGATAACAAGTGAATGCGTAAGGCTTTGTTTCAAAGGACCTTCTCTCCCTCCTTATGTGTTTGTTCATGGTATCAGAGTCAAAGTCGAGTCCTACACCTTCCCAGTAACGCAGTGTTCGTTTTGCTGGTCCTTTGGACATTCCAGGAAATTCTGCCCGAGGAAGAAGGTTATTTGTGTGAAATGTGGAAAACATCATGAAAACTGCGAGACCACAAGTTTTGTATGCGTAAATTGCACAGGTAACCACATTGCACTCAGTAAAAAATGCCCAACTTATCTAAAAGAACGGAAAATACGATCCCTGATGTCCACTTTCAACTGCACATATCGAAAAGCCCTTTCTATGTACGTCCCTGAGGTTAGCCCAGCAGCGAGCGAGATAGATGTTCATTTACATTCGCGTGCAACCACGCCACATAGAAATGCATTAATTCCCAGATTGGGCCCAAATATTGAAGATCAAGAATTTAGACTAGAAAATAATGTATCCCAATAGACTCCGACTTATGCTTCAGCTGTTTTAAATGCAAGCCGCTTAAATAGACAAAATAAAAGAAATGAGCCAGATAACGAGAAGAAACAGAAAAATAACGTAAAGAAGAGAAAGATTCACAAACAGAAAGTAAATGACGATTTCATCTACGAATGGAATTGTATCTGTAGTGATTCAGATTCGCACACGACTAACGGAGATAAGGTGAATCAGGAAAGAAATAAGAAAAAGCAAGCAACAAGAAGAAATGAAGAGGAAGAGAAAACGACATTCGAAAATTTTTTAGAGACGCTGAAAGATATATTTCTTAGGCAACAAGATTCGCTCATCAATAAGTGTATCGCAGCCGCAAAGATCGGAGTGGAATGGCTAGTATTCTTTTTGTCAAAACATCTCTGTGACTTGCCTTTCATTAAGCCTTTCTTTACTAATTATGGATAGCAACCGACATAAAAAATATAAGCTAAACATAATCCAATGGAATTGTCAAAGTCTTGAGAACAAATTAGTTGATTTTGAACAAGTTCTGTCGCAAAATAAGGTACATATCGCATCGTTAAGTGAAACATGGTACCATGAACAAAAGGATCTAAGAGTAAGTGGTTATAATGTTTTCCGTCGTGACAGATTTGATGGTTACGGTGGAGTAGCAACCATGGTGCATCGTTCAGTAAATTGCCAGGTAATTAATTCTCGCTTAAGCAATCCTTTCATCCAGATTCTTCATCTTAAAATTTTTAACTGCTCGTCTTTAGAACATGTTATATCGATCTATTGCCCCTCTAATATCCCCACTAGAACTACTCGACACGACTGGGAAGAATTACTGTCAATATGTTGTAGAAAAACAATGATACTAGGTGATTTCAACGGTAATCATTTTAGCTGGTCTTTCCGGTCAGATAGTCGTGGAACTCAAATATATGACTCATTGCTGGATTCTAACTTTATAGTCCTCAACGATGGCTCGCCGACCCGGGTTAAATCAGTGAACGGTAGATTACAAAAAACATCTCCTGATTTGACTTTGATTTCCACAGATATTTCAATTAGATTCACCTGGAAGGTCATTAACGAATCCCTAGGCAGCGATCATATTATTATTATTATCTCCTCGGAATGCTCGGCGATTGCTAGTCCAATTTTAAAGAGAAATTATAAAAAAGCCGATTGGCCGTCATATACGGCAGCATTAGATATATCTCTTCCTCAAATAAGTGAAAACATTCAGAAAAAAACCTACACCTCAAAACTTGAATATACTTAATGAAAAAATTTCTAATGCACAGAAACTAATTCGTCAGGCTAAAAGCAAATCTTTTCAATCCTTTTGTTCATCTATCGATACCTCGACATGTTCCAGCGATATGTGGGCGCGTATGAAGTGGCTGAAGGGACATCACAACAATTGCAATAGGTATATAGATGGTGATCGCAGTCACTCCCTACTAAGAAGTTTGACACCAGATTTTGTTCCTCACAATAAACCTACTTTTATTTCTCCTAACAATATATTAGAATCCCACATTTCTGTACACGAGCTAGAAAAATGCATTAAAATATCTGATACAGCCCCCGGCGTTGATAACATATCGTTTTCAATGATAAAAAAATTACCAAAAGTAGGTATAAAAATATTACAGCAGTTATTTAATAGGTTTCTTAGAAACGGCTTTGTTCCGCTTCAGTGGCGGGAGGTTCAGATTATACCTATTCCTAAACCCGGGCGTGACGCATCGTCCGCCAACTCGCTGCGCCCGATAGCCCTTATATCTTGTTTATGCAAAATATTTCATTCGATTATTTGTAAAAGACTAGAATGGTATTTAGAAAGTAATTGTGTTTTTTCAGACAATACTGTAGGCTTTAGGAAAGCGCGATCATGTTTAGACAATCTGAGTTATTTAGCTTCCAAAATTCAAGTAAGTTTTTCTAAGAACCAATTTTCATTAGGATGTTTTATAGATATAAATAATGCCTACAATAATGTGGATATAAAATATTTAACAGCGACATTAGACAGATTAAACGTAGGATCTAAAGTATGCGATTATTTGTGGAATTATTTAACTTATAGGAAATTGGTCATTAGAATCGACGGCGAGCTTTTAGGTAGGTATACAGGACATGGTTTGGCCCAAGGTGACCCCTTATCTCCTCTGTCGTTTAATGTCGTGACTAGTAATATTTGTATACAAATAGATAACGTATACGTTTCCCAGTACGCGGACGATTTTGTTTTGTTTCATAGCGGAAGTAGACTCAACAGCTCTCGAGCCCAATTACAAAAAGCTCTCAATGCCTTTTCACTTATATTGCAAAATATCGGACTGGAAGCCTCCCCGACCAAAAGTAAGGTTTGCCTATTTACTAGAAGACGAAAAGATATGAGTAATAAAATTAATTTAAAAATAAACAACACACGTTTAGAGGTAGTAGAATCGGTTAAATATCTTGGACTTTGGCTGGATCGCTCATTGAGGTGGGGGAAGCACATTAATGAGTTAAGTTTAAAAATTAACAAACAATTGAACTTGTTTAAAGTGCTGTCTGGTTCAGGGTGGGGTGTCCATCCTTCTCATTTGAGACGTTTATATATTTCTCTGATTCGTAGCAGAATAGATTACGCAAGCTTTCTATACGGTAACAGTAGCAAGACTAATTTAGCTAAAATAAGTAAAATACAAAACCAGGCCATGAGAATAATAGGAGGATTTATCAAAACTACCCCAATTCACGTGATGGAAGTTGATTTGCATCTACAACCCCTCGCAATCCGTAGACATTATCTGGCTGGCAAGTTTAAACTCATAACTAATTCATATATAAATTCTGTCAATCCAGTTTTACAGGAACTTCACGATTTAAAAGATAGGAGCTATTGGAAACATAAAGATGTTCCGCTGCTAGTCACACTGCACAATCAATTAAATGACTTGCCAGTACATTTCAGTTCCCAATTAGGAATGTTTTCTCTTAATACCTGGGTCTCAAACGTAGATCTTAGTGATATTATTAAATACATCGATCCCTTAAGCAAACCAAAACGTTATTACGATAGTGGAGAATTAGGAAACATTTGTAAGGATACCATTGCTAAATACAAAGAATTTTATAGAATATATACCGATGGCTCTAAAGATATAAATGACAACGTTGGCGCAGCATTCTATGATGACATGGATGGAAATCATATTAAATTGAAAATAAACTGTAACGTTTCCGTCATGCATGCCGAGCTCATCGCCGTTGCCGAGGCCTTGTCGTATGCTCGATCTATTAACTACCCAAAATTTGTTATCTTTTCAGACTCCAAAAGTGGTCTTCAACATTTGGCTCGGTGCACTTCGACTTTTCGAGGAGCACCGATTGCCTATGACATTATCAAAACAATTTTAGAATTTATAAGTCAATTTAAAGTTGTAGTTTTGCAATGGATCCCAGGTCACGTGACACAGATTTTTGGCAATCACATCGCGGATGGTTTAGCTAAAGAGGCATGTAGTGACGGAATCGACTTTAATGTGTTGCCCACTCACAACGACTGCTTGCATGTTGTAAAAAATATTTGTCGGAATTTATGGAAGGAACACTTCGATCAACGATCTCAAGAGAAAGGTATTTGGTTTAAAACTATTCAGCCCCAACCATTAATCTCGCCGTGGATTGACAACAGCCGGCTCAACAGACAAGACCTTGTGTTGTTGTTGCGTCTCCGCTCCGGACACATCCCATTGAACAGGTTCGCGTACGTCATGGGCAAAGCGCCGCTGCCGCTGTGCAGCGCGTGCATGCGCCTGGAGGATGCGTACCATATTTTGATGGAGTGTGTTCGGAATGAGACGCCTAGACGGTTGTTATTGAAGGACAGTTCCATAGGATTGTGTAACTCATATTTAGCCCTCCCCATTTCAGAGACGACAAAAAGAATTCTAGACCTAGTGAAGTGTGGCTTGCAAAATAGATAAGTCTTATTTTATGCAATTTTTTTCATACTATTTTTATATATGTTTTGTTTAACAACTAGTGTGGCATTTTCGCATGTGCGAACAAACACTTTAAATAAAGATTTAAAAAAAAAAAAAAAACTACATAGATACATAGAATATCTCTGCAAGTATTCTCTCTCTCATAATACCAGTCTGTGAATGAGAAGCAAAAAGAAACTCACTTTTTCCGTCTCGTTCTTGAAGTGTAATAAAATTAAACGGAATGACTAAAATAGGTACCTACTGCAGAGAAAGTCATTCCAGATCTACTGTTAAGCTCCTACTCCTGCGCGTGCTAGTTGCGACGCGATAGTTTATAAATTACCAAAAATGAGGCGATATGTAATTTTGGACTGCGCTCCGTTACTCCTGAGCCAGTTGCATAGATCTTAGAATATTAATGCGGAATCCATCATAACAAAGATGGCGAGCTATTTCGTTTTGTTATAGATATAACACGGGTTTATCATACGCGTGGTATTTATTATTGCTCTTTTCTAATTTAACATGTATCAAAAGTATCTTGATACATTTAATATTAGAGAAACTATGTTGACCAGGGATAGAATAGCCCGTACAAACAAAAACTTAAGAATAATCTAAATTCGCTTTTTAGCATCTTTTCTCTGTACAGATCAGTGCAATGAAAAAAAAATGTTAAAAGTACGAATGTAGTATTTGAATGAATGATTAAACCTCGAGCAGGTTAATAAAAAAATGTACTTGTAATCAGCACTATTTCGCTAAGCTTTGTATCGCGCAAGTAACGCTTATGAGTATATAGTACGCCTTACTGGTAACAGACATCTTCATTCGCTTCTCGTCCTAGTAGCTTTGCGAGTCACTTTGCATTACATCTTTCCATCTGATTCGAGTTGACTGTAGATAGCTGAAACCTGAATAAATCTGCGTCTCAACTTGGAATTTACTAGAGCTGGAATTTTCTGATTCTAAAGCTTTCTCGTTTGATCGACCTATTGGCCACTGACAGATTATGTAATTATTTATTTCTAGGAGATGTACTAAGTATTTTTGTTTAATTCTCGTAGTTTGTTCCATACCAGCATATTTTTTGCAACTTCAAAACTTAACAATCTGAAGACAGATTTTTATTTTTTCCTATGTTTTTACTCGACTGCGAAAGAAGGAGGGTTATGTTTTTCGAGTTTCTGCATGCATTATGTACCTATATTTCTTTTACACGCCCTAGAGTCTAAACGGGTGGTCGCATTTTTATGTGAGTGGTGTCAATAGATTTGTCATAGTCTTGAGAGTGACACTGGGTACATTTAAATTAAAAAAGAAGAATTTGAGAATGATACACAGGTTTAACAATTTAGCAATCGGATTTTTTCGAACTCGCTTCTAACCAATCGTGTCTATTTGAATGACAACCCGTTACCGCAAACCACATTATTTACGAGTAATAAAATCGTTTCGTCAAGACTGATCAAAAATTACGACTTGTACTGAATTGCAGGAGACGTACAATAATATTTCAATTGAAAGACGAAAAAAAACTTTGCCAGACCCGAAGCAGAAACGTTTGGTCAACTTACAGATGTAAAAATACTGCCATACTATTAAAATAGAGACATTTCGGTCGGTTATAAAAATCATGTTTAATTTAACGTCAATCCTGTCAAAAGCTTTTTAAACGAGTTATATTTTGACCCTTCGCTTATGATGAATATTCCAATGTTTCAGTGAATAATTCCCCTTACAAGTTGAACGAACCGAATACTACACCCCCAGGAGTACCTGCACATTAGACTAAACCGAGCGAACGTCATAACCATTGGAAACTAGCTGTATTAGATAAACAACACGCAAATAGGTGCACAGTTGAATACTCTACACAAATATTGTCTTTAACCGTGTGTTAAGTTTGATTTTAGAAGTTACGACACGATGTTTGTAAAGTTTTTAATCTTCGTTCTTCTTAATATAAAATGAGATCTTCGTTTGTTTGTTGATCTTGTATTTTTTTGTGTATTTTCATCGATATTTTAACAAATTGTGAACTGATGAAAAATTAGATTTTAATTCAAAGGAGTAGTCCCATTATCATCATGTCAGGATTTGATGATGAAATTTCAAGAACCCATTTCGTACTATTTAGCTGATCTGATGATAAGTCTGGAAGTGTATAGTGGAACTCATCAAAAAAATAAGGCAAAATAGAAATTGCTAAAGTTTTTAAATAGCATTAAGTCCTATGTATACAGAGTGATTTAAAGTTGACTGCGTATATTTTTACCTCGCAATCGCTACATTTAACATATTACGCTTTCTTTGCATTTTAGTTTAAAAAATCTGGGAAGTACGTCTTAGCGCGATCACACAAAAATGTAAGCCATGCAGAATCGTGTGGCGTTGCCATGATGTAGAATAGCACCGTGTCTATGCCGCAGCTTAGGGTATTCATAATCACTTGGTTTTTTAAAATATATTTGTGTTAAAGATCGTGAAAAAAAGGCTATTTTATTTTTCAATGTTTTTCAGTATAGTTGTTTACTATACTGAAAAACATTCAATTTAGAATCACTCTGTTTATATAGCCTTTGTAAACTATGTCCGAATAGCTTAAAAGTGTATTATGATTTACAACCTGGACCTACAAATTAATGTTCATTAGTAGACAGTTTTGTGAAAGCGACTAACTCTTAAGTATTATCACACCGTTTTATTAGAAGTTTTATATAGACTTACTAAAACTACGTGTAGTATCGTATCTTGTAAATAGTCTCCATCGCGTTTATTTAAAGGTTAAACCTGCAATTTTTCCCAGCGCCAACATCTGGCATCGAGGAAAACTCCCAAGCTTTCAGTCTTACAACTTTGGGTAGCATTTTTCTACGTTTTGCTAGTTTTGCCGAGAGAGTTGCCGTATCAGTTTTTCAGTTTTCAAGCATGACATAACACTGTTTGTTTGGGATATCCTGTTTTTAATTTGTATGGATATTAAGTGGTAGGAAAATATTATTTCTCGAATTACTAGTATATTAGTATAGTATGTTTTTTTTAAAACTCACTGACTGATATTCTATAGGAATCAACGCACAGCTTTAACGGCTAAATTTAATAAATTAAGACAAATGAAATTTTTTGTGTGCTTCCATTATCAGGTGTATGAATGCTTAGGAGTTCAAAGTTTGAAAATTGCTTAGAGGTTCCATATTATGTCGCAGCCAACGGCAACGGACTTCTAGTCAGTTATAGGTTGTATGTAAGTTTATTTATTTTGTGCTTCGAAATTTGTAATAAATTATTTTTGTCTTTAATTAAAATGAACTGTATAATAAATATTTCAATACCTCTAATTTGATTAAGTAAATAGGTAGGTAAATAATATTCTAAATATTTGTGGAATTTATAAAGATGCATTTTCTTTGTTAGCTATAAATAAGGACAGGCTTATTAGCTAATAGGTATTACGAATATTATCATATATTGCTGTTCAAATATTATGAAAGTTTTTTATAAATAATAATTAACCTGAATACAAACACGCATTTTGTATGAAACAATTAGATGTTATTATTGTTAACAAATGAAACTTTAAAAATATTTGAAAAAAGAACTTTGTTTCATCAAAAGTAAAAATATCTCAAACATTTTGATGGATTGATAAACAAGTAAAAACCTAAACAAGGCTGAGAAGGCTTCATTATTTTATGATCCTAACCTTTAGATAAAACCGAGCTTAAGTCTCAATTTATAAACTTTCGGCAACAGATGTTTGCTAAGAAAATAGCAATTTCCTTTTATATTTAAGGAGCAACGCGTGACTCTGATATCGCTTGAAGGCGACACCTACGAAACTTATATTTTATGTACTACCTAAGTGTTCTGAAATGAAATTTTGCAAGCAACGAAAATAAAGCAGGCATACATTAACAGCGAATTCAATAACTTCAATAAATCAATTACATAATATAAATAAATTTAATAAATAAATGGTAAAACAAATTTCAATTAAAATTCAAAGAAATAAAGCCAGTGTCATATGGGTATTTTGCCACCGGATACCATCATGGGCGGGCTTTTTGACTGATATTTGTGATTTTTTATTATAGTGCGTTAGTTAAAATAAGCTGATTTAAATTTGTTTTTTTTCTGAATGTTAGGTTTAAATAATTTCCAATCTATCAAGTTTTGTGTCATAATCTTCTTTTATTAACTTTCCAAGGAAAAAAAATATTAAGGAAAAAACTTGACAAGTTAGAAATAAGTGGATTGGTGAATCAGGAAGAAATATCACTTGTTAAAATAAACAATGAGTCACTAAAGGATAAGATTACAACACTATCCAGATAGTGATAATAAAATGGCCCTTGAAATAAGCATCGCATGAGCTTTAGCTCATTAGCATTAGTACTTTATAGCAATGAATCTAAGGACTAAATTTCTTTACACGTTGTATAAAGGGCACATTCTGTGCACCATACTATTATTTATTCTGAGCCATCCCAATCGCTTAACGCTGAAAGTGAAGCTTTACCAAAAAACAACATTAAAAGATATGCAAGTAGGTCATGCTGCGGGCTTGACAAATAGCGTTTGGAGTAAGGGGATGTTTCGGCAACAGTTTTACAACTACCCGCCAAAGTTTTGCAAACTTTAACAACATGCATGCCATTTTTGTTTGTTCGGCAAACATGCTATTATTAGCAGTTCATGTAACTACGTGAGGATAAACTGCACTAGGACGAGAACTGACAAAGGGCATTTGATCGTCTAAAACTCTTATTTTTTGACTGAGTCTCTGCTTCGAGTCTGTGAAAATGTTCTTTTGTCTGTTAGTTTGTATGTTTGTCCGCAATATAATTCCAACACGGCAACGGTCCGGCATATAATAATATTTTTGGGAGCTTGAAACATTAAAGGGCGTAATGCCTCTGTAAAACAAACTCCTTTCTCTTAGAAATAAGGTAGTCTAAGTGAATTCTTTTTAAAATAGCAAAATTAGTGCAAGGGGGTGTAGGCTATAGTGCACTACGCTGTTCCAAATGTCTGTCATTAGTACAGTGCAGTGAAACCCTAAGATAAATGAAGTTCGGTTGGTTGTTTCCTCGTGTAGGTACATAAAGGAATGTTTACAATGTTCATTATAGCTGGGTATCCTCTCGAAGGTGCGGCGGTATTTCACGTCAGAACAGTTGCTCATTTTATATAAAGCACAGGTTGTTGCATGGAGTACTGCTCGCACCTTTGGGGATGGATCAGCTAAATATCAGCTTGAGGCGTTGGAGTCAGTGGAAAAGCGTGCTATAAAATTTATAGATAACGATGCCTTAGCCAAAGCTACGCTCCAAAGCGTTGACCATCGTCGGAAAGTGGCTAGCCTATCGAATTTCTATGGGATACATTTCGGAGTGTGTGATATGGAATTACACAATTTGATTCCCCCATCCCCATTTCACCATTGGACAAGTAGAAATACGGCTAGACGTCACCGGTACCTGGTAGAAGTTTCCAAGGCTAGCACAAAACGCTTTGCGTCTACTTTTATTGTGTGAACTGCTAGATTGTGGAACTCGCTGCCGGCTTCTCTATTTCCTGATAATATGGGTCTTTTCAAGTTGCGAGTTAATCGGTTCTTCTAGGCAAGCGTGCCCCGTCTTACGGCCGTATCGTCGCTTCACATAAGTGAGTTGCGGCCAACCGCAAGCCTATCACCTATAAAAAGTTATAGACTTACCTACGTACGCGGTTGGTATGAAATATTGTTGTTTCTCTTCAAAGCGCCAAGTTTAGCATGTATCTTTGAGTGCTTACTTTTGCTGTTTTTTATACATTCGTCTAAAATATGTAAAACATTGATAACTCTTTATCAATGTCTGGATTTTTGTAGTGGGCAACATTCAAGAATTATTTTTCACAAGTGGCTGACGGGGTTGGCCGCATCATGAAATGTAATTTACTGAAGATTTGAACTTTGAACTCCCATTACATGCTTTAATTAATGTACCCTCCGAATTTCATGTCTTTAGGTTCAAGGGTTTTGACTCTGCGTTTATTCCTAGCAAATATCCTTACTCTTTCATATAAATCAATGAAATAAGTTTCTAGGCCTCTACATGTTTCTGACATAAACAACTAGTTCCTTACATTTAATGTGTTGCCGTGTATAGTACACGGTAGCATGCAAACACGTCCACCCATCCAATACCCGACCGGACTAAACGTTGCTTAACTTGGATGATCAGAGTTATAAACACGTAAGCAAGTGTGACGAGCACTACAGTCTCAATTAATATTCAACAGCGTTTCGTATTAGTCAAATTTCGGCGAAAATCCTCGAGTGAAGCTAAACTTGAGAACCGCTAAACCACCGTAGACATGACTTACACGCGGCTCAACGTTCACAATGAGACACCGATTGACAATAGTCCGGTCTTGAATGATAGCCAAGACTAAAATAGATAGGCATAACCTGGATTATTGACTAGCTGCTGCTTGATTAGGTACTAGTTGTGACTAAACTACGGAGAATAAATTTATAAAAAAACGGTGTCTAAATTATAACTCCGAAATGTTTCATGACAGTTGATGAAAATTCAAAGTATGTTTATTTAGATTTGGAGTGATAGTTAAATTAACCAGTACAGTTACTAAAGCACGGTAGACTTGATTTATTATCACCAAAAACTAACCTCCGTTAGAAGGTTTACTCACGAATTTTCCAGACCTTTGATTGACTATGACCACTTAAAAGAGCCGTTCTACCTGGCAATAAAAAATACTACCTATACGAATGTAGGTAGGTATATGTAGTCAATATTAAGGTAGCAGGAAAATCGAGAGATTTTAGACGAACAAATTGTAACAAAAAAATAATAAAGTCTTCAGCTGCTAACTGTACAGTGATATCGGTTAGGGGTGTATTAAGCCGCAAGCGAGCCACTGTACTCATAATTATATATATATATAGCTGCATTTTGTCGTCGACAGATAAACCTTTAATATGAAACAGAAGATTTTTATCAAATATTTTATTAGTGAGATGAGTATAATGCCTCTTTTCGGCTTAACCCACCATTAGGCGACAACCTTGTATTCTAGTAAAAATATAAAGTCCACGCGATGCCTTATCCATAAATACAAGCTATGTGTATCTGTTTGAACACGAACTTCGGAGGCCAGATAAGGAGGGCAATTTGTTGTGATGTCTTCATGAATGATATCTAGGTTGAGGCCTCGATCGTGCTTATATACTAACTTACGCTCGTGTTGTGTACGTTAGTTGGGGCAATTTGTGAAGTTGCAGAGATTGTAAGTTTGATTTTCTTCACATCGTACCAACGTCTATCATCCCTATCATATCCGCCCAATGTACAAGATAAAAAGATACAAAAAGATTATATGATAAAAAAGATGATATACCATTATATAGATTTGTCTTGCTGTATCTTTTTATATTTTGTTTAGTGTGCAATAAAGCCATATTCATTCTTTCATCCTACTGTCGGCAACGGAGCTTTCTTAAGTAGATAGATAAATGAACGCTTTATTGTAGACACACAATACATAAAATATACAATTTTACATGTAATGCCACAAGTGGCCTTGCCTACCTTTGGGTGGAGATTATTGACATAAAATAAATATAAGTAATTTCTTTTATACTGAAATGGACGTGTTATATTTGTGTAGTTAAGATTAATTAATGATTTTTTGTTTATAAAGAACTCAGGCGTTTTTCTTGAAGTCTGTTTTCCACTTTTTAACACTTAGTAATAACTAATTTGGTATAGTTTAATTCAAAAAAGAAATGTTTGAATTGAATTGAGAATTGCTTGTTTTTTAATCCGATTAAAATATTTTTTTTATCGCTAACCTAATCCTTTTTGAAATCGATTATAAAATAAGTACGTTAATGAATTTCATAAATTTAATTTAAGTGAATAAAAATTATTGACTTAATCTCAAAGTTATTTTACTGAATCCTAATATAACATGTTACAAAGTAAACAAACACCTACGTAATTTTAAAGCAATTTTTGCACGTGAACAATAACAAGCAATTACGACTTTAAGTTAAATCGCTCGTCTGTAGAGCTACCATAATTTCTTCAAAAAGGACTAGGTTACTTTTTGTGCTACATAATATGTTGAAGGTTTTTTTTAAAATCCGTAGCTTTGGTGATGATATTGTTAATTTTTTAATAATGTAAGACAAAAATACACTTACTTTTGCCCACTCGGTTGGGCATAATACAAACATGGCTGTGTTATTGTTTACTCGATGGTGTTTGTGTTAGTTTTGACCCGGTTTCTTAGTTTTGGAAGAAACTAGAAGCCTGAATTTAGAGTGACCTTAACTACGATTAAAACATTAAAACCTTGCAATCTATAGATACTCGTATTTTACGATATTACAATAAATTTGAACAAAGTATTGAAAATTACGTGAGAAAAAGTAACTTAATATATATATTATTCTTTTTTTTTATCCGAAAATAAGCTTAATTCCGTTTGACCGCAAATAACCTGATGTAAAGCAATGACGCGGCCGAGGATGTGATTGAAAACTCACGGATCATCATAACTACAAAATTATTATTTAGTCATAAGTCAATTAATTGTTTTAGTACCTTACATCAATATACAATATAATTATGTAACTTTGTGCTAACTTCTGATAATCATGAGCTCACTTTCTACGGTTACTTAAATTATTGATTTTATTTTTTCTCGCTTAAAACAAATTTCATTGCCACCCTAGCCCAGTTAAACAAGGTGGAAACACGAAAACGAGATCCTAAAAAGATAGCTGACCAGCCGAACTTCGTATCGCCTAACAGTAAAGTAAAGTAAAGTAAAGTAATATTTATTGACCTTTAAATAACGTTTGTTACAGGCAAGTCTTATTACATTTAAATTAATAATTACTTAAAAATTTTAACTTACAAATCTCATTTATATACGATTACTTAATATTAGTTCTTAGTTGAATAGTTCTCATGACAAATATTTACATTATGATTGCTTTTTTAGTTATTAGTGATATTTTATTATGGTTGTTCGTTACACAAGAACGATGATTGTACTCGTACAAGCTGCATTCACATATATATACTGAGTTTATAAAAATGATTGCTTTCAAAAAAATACTTCAATTTTTGTTTGAATGTAATAAAATTGAGATCCATCCAGATTGAGTTATGTATGTTTCTCACCTTTTAAACCTTCCCTGGAGTACGACAATCATTTCAAGACTAAAATCAGCTATATCGGCCCGTTCTCGAGTTTTAGTGAAACAAACGGATTCATTTATATTTATATATTTTTTTTCTGTCATAAGAACCTTCTCCTGACAATAGCAAACACAACAAAAAAAACTAGTGAAATCGGTCCAGCCATTCACGCGTGATGGCGTGACCAAGGTACATAGGGATACATTTTTATAAATATATAGATAAACATATATAGATTATAAAGAGGAAAGATTTCTATTTTCGTATGAAACTAATATACTCAAAAACCATTGAACCGATTTTAAAATCTTTTCCCATTAGAAAGCTAAATAAAATACTTCAATAATATAGGCTATATTTATTTCTAGAAAAAGGTAAATATCCGTAGAAATTCTTTATAAAACCAGTGCAATACAACAATATTAGAAACACAGTGGTAAGAAGTTCTTTAGGTTACTTATTAAGTTAATAAAGATAATCCCGCGGCTTCAAGAAATCTAACAATGATAAATATATTAATATGAATATTATTAATAATTCTAAATAATCGTACGTTACGATTATTTAAAATTATTAACTTTATTATTGATATATTAACTAATACCGTGGGATTATATTTATTAACTTACGCTTTATAATTTACGGTTTCGCAGTAAAATTAAACTATTTTTGATATTGTTTTTGTTCTAAATAATAATTAATGTGGTTCATCCGTATAATATAGTTTCGTAAAAGGCTTAGTAAAATTTTACTTTGTAAGTAAGTCAATGTTCACACTAAATAAAATTTAACTAATGCAGTCTTTTATCAATTTAATTCATCTTAACGTTTTAAAATATATAGTCTGAATATTATTGATGGATCTACCAATTTGTCTGAAAAATGCACGCATCCACAAGATTTACGATCTGATTCAGTTGATATATCGATGATGACTTTTTGAGACAATTTATTTTTGATACTATGAATAATATATTATATAATGAACAATACATATGAATAATCATTTTTTATAGACCTATAAATATTTATTGATCACTATAATATATTATATAGTGTTATTATGCTAGAAACCTCAGTATTTTTACTTATACCTTTTATTTATTAACATAAATCTTAAAATCATACGTCATAGGTATAATTTAGTTAAAATGACAATGTTATGGCCATAACAGCGTAATTATATAATAGTATATAATTTTTAGTACCTACATAGTTTATAGTTATATCAATATATATTATATTATAGTTATTATGTCTCCCTTGCCTTATATGCGAAAGAACTCGGGTTCAAATCCAGCGGTTCATGCATTCTCCGAGTCTCTCTGAGACCTCTGTGTTTTTCAATCAAACGGATATGCAAAAAATCGCGATCTGCTTTTGGCAGATAATGTTTTAGAAGATAAATGGATTCCTCATTTATAATTTAGCTAATGGATCATGACTTACACCCGCTCTTCAAGGGGAGGAGACCTACGCTCAGCAATGAGAACGTTATGGTCGATACATAGATCAGGTACATACAATACATACAATACAATACAATATATCTTTATTGCACACCAAAAACAAAAATACAGCAAAGTATATTATAAACAAAACATTGGTAGTACATTGGGCGGCCTTATCGCCTAAAGCGATTTCTTTCAGGCAACCTTTGGATGGATCGGACTTAGTGCAAACAGTAACAGTATGTTGAATATTGCTTATTTCATGTAAGTAAATGAGTAAATGATATAAGTTATAAGAGTATTTGTTTAAGAAGACGGGTTTTCACGTATACCTGATTGTCCAACGGTCCAAAAGGTCTAACTATAGTTTCGTTCACATTCGGATCACTTCATCAGGGCTGAACCCGTGAAAACCAGTCTTCTGAAACAATATTGAATCAAATACGTTTTCTAAACAGTCTTCGTACCCTAATTACTTATTACTAGGCATTTAAAAGCCTAAGCTCTAACAAAACAAAACTTACACTCTCAGCATTCTGTAAACACAAACATTTAAACAATTTAAGCAACCTATTACATTTGCTCCGGTGCCTAAACAATCGGAACTAACCATAACTCCGCTAAATCTCTAACATACACCTCGGCATTTCTGCCAGGTATCTAAGCTGTAAGTAGGTAGCATAGAAACAAAACACTACTGCTAAAAGCTTAGTTCCGTGAGAGCTCGCAACTAAGCACAGTTTTTGAGTAAGGAGGTCAACCTAAGCTCAAGAGTAGGGTTGGCATGATGTAGTGTTTTGTTTTGACTTGCTTTGAGCTGGATGCTAGACAGATGCGTTCTTGTTAAGGTTTTGGCTCTAATTGAATGTCTGCTTGCATACGTATATATAGAGCCATATTATTTCGGATTATTACCTAGGGGTGAGCTAAGCTGAAAAGAGGTCACTATTTTCGTTCTAAGGAAGATTTTTTTACTTTGTAATTCTGAATTTGAGAAAAAAATTATCTGTTTCATAGATTTTGAAAGTACTGACATCAAATATATTTTTAATTTTCTGTACTTCAAAGTCTAATTACGTTTTATTAATTATCTCTCACTAAATCTGTTTCTCCGACGTCTTATTAATCATTTATTTGTTAAGAGCACAGACCAAACAAATTCTTCAGACAGCAAGACCCGTAATTATGCCACGGCCACCATTTCCGCCCACTAAAGACGGTATCCGGGGAAAATGGAGCAGCCTGGCAACCCCAACCGAAGTCGGAGCGACATCAAGCATGAAATAGAAGGAAATGGTTCGTCCTCAATCGCTATTATGTCTTGCCTTTTATCTGATTTGTCACCCTATTTTTTTTTTGCTGAAGCATGCGGTCGTAATGGGCGTAAGATAAGCGATGGTCACAAAATTGATGTTTGGCTCGTTGTAGGGGAAAGGGGTTTTTGACGAATGGCAATATATTTGCTTCGATAGTTTAAGACTTTCGCAGTAATGTTTCTGTCTTCCAATACATTCAATATTTGTGTCTTCTAGGTATTTGTGTAATGATATTTATTCGGGTGTATCGAAAATAGTTATTACATAAATATCGAAAACCTTTATTCGCCCCAAGGTAAGTCTTTTATATTTATTTTGTATGTCACTATATTAGTAAGTTTTGGCTTATTGGATTACTAAGCCGAAAGGTGGTCACTATACCCATCCTAAGGAATAACTTTCACTATGGGACCAACTCTGAATTCGAGAAAAAAAAATTAGCTGTTTCATACATCATGTCCACGATCGATCAACTTTTTGCATGGAACAGCAATTTTTTTTCTCGAATTCTGTGTTGGTCCCATAGTAAAAGTTATTTCCTACGATGGGTACAATGACCCCCTTTTGGCTGAGTACACCCCTAGACGATAACCTTGTGTGGAGGACGGCGGGCCGAGACTGCTACGACAAGTGGACTTATGTGGCGTAGTGGATGGAAGAACAGTCTGACCCGAGTCGCTCCACGGATGCTGGGGTTGAAGGAAGTTCCAAGAAAAGATGGTGTAGGCTTCGGTAGTACTGACACGGTCAGAGTCTTGACAGAAGAGGGCGGAGAGCAAGAATGTTTTCTTGATAGCACTGTATCACTGCAGAGGCAAAGCTGAAGTTGACTGATCTACTGCTGAACTAATACTGAACTCAAAAGCTGAACTGAACTGTTGCTGAACTAATGCTGAACTGTTGGATTCTGGTGCTGAACTCAAATGCTGAACTGATTTTATAACGCTACACCACGCGCTTTTATATGTACGGCGTTCTAAGCGTGTGAGTGAGACGGGTAGTGATCGTTCAACCCTGTCTGGGTGAAATTCCACGAAAAAGGCTTTGTGCTGGGGCACTACGTGGAATTTCATGCACCTGCCCGTCTCACCGTGGTGTAGCGTTATCTGCATCCCTAATCCTAATCCCTTTGTCTCGCTTTCCGCCGCCCTATTGATGTAGACCGTGTCAGTATTGTTTATTTCTAACTAAATCTTTATATTATCTTAAGCTACCACCTAATCTATGTACAATGCGACTTATAAAATAAACTTATGCTAACACCTGCACTATTTACAATTATACTATTAAGCTTAGGCTATTGTGACGCCCGTCGTGAACACCTTGTATAATATAGTAAATTTAAGTTATAAGAACTACAAAGGTTACTTTTTCATTTATATTTAAAAGTTTAATATTTCTTATTCTTATCCCAGTCTATGTCATTAGGTTTTACTCTATGGAAGTCCATTTCTAATACGCTGTTCTTTAATTCAAGTTTTTAAGTGATTTTAAGCCAAAAGCTTATGCCAGCCCCATCATAACCTAAAACAAGTTTTGGCAAATATCTACTATTTTTCCGCATCGTTTTGATATCAGCGTAAGAAAACGTAAAACACGTCGAGGTTATCTGATATCAGTCTCCAATTCCAATTTTGCCAGCGTGATGAAATAAAAGCTTCACCTTCTTTATAGGAATTTCCAGGTCCGGCAATTGAACGCTATTTTTGATGGATATGAATGAATACAAAAAATAGTATGAATTTCATTGAACATTTGAGGAAGTGTCCTTAACTAAATGGAATAAGTAGTTATATGGTAGGTCTACAATAGAAATATAATACCAACGCTTGATTGAAATAAATGTAGCTCTGGTTCTATTTGCATTTTTCTTGGAATCGATTCCGTACCCGGCAATCGACCCCACTAACACCTCGACCATCAATGCAGTTAACAGTATAACAGTAGCATACTCGTATAGTAGCTATATTAAAGCATGATATAAGCTAGCTAGTCCTTATCGTCGTGACCCACTCGATACACACTTACTGCACTGAGGATTGAAGCTTTTGGTGAAACCTAACACCAAAGCAATTCACTTCCAAGTAATAGCTTATAGCTATAGGGTCCAAAATACTCCCATAATTAGTTTTAAGCGTGGAAGTGAGAGGGTCTACGAACATCAGTTTCGCAGAACGGACTTAAGTTATACTGTGTATATTATTTATGACGATTTATAAATTATTATTAATTTCGTATTCATTCAATTTCTAAGTAAAAGTTTTTTACAATACAAACTCAAAACAATAAGTATCATAAATAACTAAAACCTAGTGTGCCGCCAGCAGCGGGGTAGGACCCAAGCTACCTGTGGTAGAGACTACAGAGACAGGAACCTCCTAACAATACGTGCCGTATCGAGGATCACCGCTCTCTGTATCTGACCCGTGATCCAACCATCAAGCGAGAGTTTTTTAAGATGTTGCTTGAGGCTTCTCACTATCAGGCCGTTTGCCGAAACGACTACCGGAACAATGATTGTCGAATCAACATCCCATATCCGCGATGTGGGATGTTGAGGCGATCTCGTGAGCCAAGTCAAGTTATTATTATCATTATTAAGAACCTATCAAGTCCCACCGTTGGGCAAAGGCCTCCCTACTCTCTTTCTCTTTGTCTCTTTCTAGGGTTGTAGTGTAGTCTTTATTATATTTGTCCAACTCATCTCTCCAGTTTTTTTGCTCTACCAAGCGATCGTTTGCGATCTGGCTTTCACAGGGTGGAAATCGATAACGGTGTGTTCCGGCAGCCTTCCTAGTAGAACCAGTGTATTCCAGACAAGACATGCTCCCTCTAGGGCTGCAGTAGCGCTAACTTGCTTGGTTGCGTGAACTTGTGGTCTAATGCCTGTCAAATGCTGTGTAGGATAAAAAAATCTTTTAAATCAATTAATAACGTTTTAGATCATTAAAAAAATTAAAATAGGACCTTTGTATCATGTAAAAAATTTGATGTACCGATGAGGCAAATCCTGTGTCAAACTTAACAACTTAAAAACTGTCAAAATTCATGTATAATTGCAAACTTATTTGTTAGACGAATCAAAATTTTGATATAATGATATCACTATCAAAATCTCGAGGAATTATCAAAAACATTCCAAACTAAAAAGACAAACATGGCTAAGAACACTGGCTAATCATTTAGCCATCTAACCTAAAAGACAAAATCAAAATCGGTTCATTATTTTATTTGAAACACACCAATCAATTTACTACCAAATATAATAGCATCAACGTTAGAACCATCACATGCATACCAAACCGTCAAAGACAATCCAAAGTCTTCTGGCTTCTGTAACAGAAGACTAACAAACTATCAGCAATCACAAAGATACGAGAAACAATAAAAACCACACACTAACAGCTGATTGCGCAGAAATCAGCGGAACAAAGTGAAGTGAAGTCGAAATCCTGTGAATCCCAAATCCATTAACTTATCCGAGCCCATCGCAACCCTAATCAGGAATCTCCAGCGGCCGAAGGAGTATTGAGTAAATTATTACAGAGAAACGACTTTCTTTATGTACCAGTATCATTGCATAATAGTTTGCTTTTTAACTTAGGTACTTAAAGAGTACTTATGTATAAATATAAGGCTGTTTTATTTTAATTTGTATCGTAATAATTATTAATCAATTGTATCTACACTCTCTACTTATATTGTAAAAAGGAAATAATTTGTATTTTTATATATTTGGGTATCACGAATAAACTTAAATTGTCAGAAATGATTTTAAAAAGTCTTTAGCAGTTAGAAAGCTGCAATCATCATTGAGTATGTAACATAGACTTTATTTAATGATTAAAATTAGAGATAATTAAAAGTAATCTAAATAATATTAATATTTAATCGAGTCATAAATCATCACATTAATGAAGAGTACCTATCTAATTTATTAATCAAGTTTCTATTTTATATCAGTTAAAATAAAAATCTTGTTTAGTTATATTTACGAGAACCAAACTATTAATCTAAAGCATGCGCTTTTTCTAGTGTACAAATTCGCAGAAAATTTTCAAAAACCAGGTACTACAGTGTTAGTCAAAATACTATTAGTGTCATTCAGTGATTAATCTTTCTGTTTCAACTTTTCCATGGTTTTCCTTGTATTCACTCAAATAAACAAAACATATATATTTAATCAAATTAATATTTTTTTGTCATGTAAAATTAATTTTATTAATCACGAGCTTCTCATCTGTCATGTCTTATACTCTACGCAACAAGCATACAAACTAAAAACAGTTCCTCCACAAACGATTCTAAAACTAAACCGAGATAAAAACAATAAAAAGGACAATTGCGCTCGGACAAAAACAATATTCAGGCCAGAGATGGGTCCGAAAGGCCAATAATGGGTACGAATAGCCCCGAATGGCTCTAGCCGGGCTATGGTAGTTACCTACGCTATGACACTGCCGCGACTATAAGCGCAACATGTCACGAACTGTGTAATAAAATGTATTTGGTAATATTATTGGACACAGTGCGCTATAAAATTGTGAGCAAAAATAATAATAATTTAATATAATAATGTAAAATGTTAAATTTAAAAGTATCAAACTTTGAACCCGCATTAAAACACATTTGGAGTTTATTTTTTTGATATTCTTCATTAAGAAGGAATGAAAGAAGGAAATGACAAAGTGTATTCATTATATGATGTAAGAGTTTATATCATATAATGAATACACTCTCCAAATTACATGTCTCTAAGTTCAGCGGCTTATTGTCTGCGTTGATTCTTACGAATACCTATCAGTCAGTCAGTAAGGACTTTTTCTTTTATTTTATAGATTGCTATAATGTTAGATGATAAAAACGTGAAAAATTTATAAAGAACAAGTCTATATATATCTTGATAATTATTTGAATAGTTTTATTCATATTTAGACTGAAATTCGGACGTTCAAGGCAACAGTGTGAAAACGCGGAATAAACATACTTGAAATAATAAAAATTGAAAAAACACATCAATCAAACTTCTTGCTATTTAAGAGACTGAAAACTAATTTAAAAATAATCAGTAGAAAATATTCCCTAATAATTCGTTGAAAGCTGAAAAAAATTTCCGCTCGTTTACTACTTTTTCGCACGTTTAAGTTTGCTATATTCCGTATCTCTATGTCCCTACAACCGAGTCTACGTGCTTCAGCTTAACGACCACGACGTCAAACGTACAGACTGCGTTATTAAGACGATCAAATCGTACGTAGTTCATGATAAAAGCAAATAACGGCCGTTATAACGTTGGCGTTATAACGGAGCCCGTTATCGCTTGAATATGTCATAGAGCAAGTGATAAGTGCAAGAAATGTTTATACTCGTAGTATCTAGGTATTATTAATAGCTAGCGGTGTTATCGACAGGTAAGCTAGAAAATTAGATGAATCTTTGATAAAGTAACAAAATAAAATGGTATGGCGTTGTTGAGCAATCGAAATATATTCCGACGAATTGTTAAATCATT
This sequence comes from Ligdia adustata, assembly GCA_947049295.1. NCBI lineage: Eukaryota > Metazoa > Arthropoda > Insecta > Lepidoptera > Geometridae > Ligdia > Ligdia adustata. Next base: position 11,170,756 of record OX346229.1, read on the forward strand.
TTTTAAAATCTCTTTTTTACTCTAAATGTAAGGTTTAATGGCTTATTTCTGATAATATTCCTAGTAGCTGTCACCCGTGGAGATATAAAAAAATTAATATAAAAATATTTCAAATCTTGTATTTTCAACAATGTTTTTTTCGTACTTCTTTACACTCACTAATGAATACGCTATCCAAATTACATGTCTCGTTAAGCGATTTAGGTTCTGCACTGAATTCTAGCAAATATCAATCAGTCAGGACTTACTCTTTTCAAAATACAGATGTATTTTTTAAACTATCCTAACATTTATTTACAACTCGGCCGGTAACATAGCTATGCCGTTATGACATGGATAAACTCAACAAAAGAATTATCGGAGGGTAACCGAACAGAAATAAATAGGCTTCAGATACGTATGAAATAAAGATTTGTGTTTGAGATATAAGATTGTCGTACTGGTAATAAGAAAGTTGCGCTTGTAAACATGCCCCTAATAAGATTAAGGTGTGTCTAAGTTTGTTTTCAACATACTTATAAGGGAAAAAGGTAAATTCTGAATAATATTTTTTATGCATGTTTCCCCATTTTCTTAGAGATGCTTATGTCTACTACCGATTTAAAGAGTTTTTTCTTTTTATATTTTTTTATTTAAAGTAGTTAATCATTTGACCACCAGGTCACACGACACGGAAGTCAGCAACACTGTGGCCCTAGATAGAGCATGCCTAAACTGGAATAAACTAGCTCTCAAGCAAAGGTGATGCCGGAATACACACCAAGTTCTATACACATCATGCTATGGTTTCCTCACGATGTTTTCTATCACCGGTAGCTTGGCCAGATTTTGAACCAACTTTAACTAAAGAGGAGGTTCCGAGTTCACTGGTTTTTTTTTCATATTTATGTTTCCGATTTTAATTTTGCCTGAACCGAATAGGATTTTATTTAATGAAATTCAAAAGAGATCTTTTAATTTCTGAATTCCAAAGACGGCATTATCAATTTGGAACTATTTCATTTGATCAGTAGCGATCCATTCTTTTGGATATTAAATAAAATAACTGACAAATTTGTGCAGTGTTCCACATGTGTTCCGAGATGTATCAGTTACTTCTTAGGACAGATCAGTCTTAGGAGATCTCTGATCTTTGAAGCAGTATACCCCGGGAGTCATTATCATATTTCTGTCCTTATCCCACTACGTGGGGTTGCCTCAGCTTGTCCTCTTCCATTCTACTCTATAAGCCGTCTATTAGATCTTCAATCACTCTCTTATTCATTTCCTCCTTCACAAAACTCATCTGCGTTGCTTGCACGACACTCAGTACTATTTAAATTATGAGTAAATTTTTCCTCTTAGGGTAGGCAGTGATTTCATAAAATCCAAAGTAATTTCATTGCTTGTTTTAGTATGTCTAGACTTACTAAAACCTGCTTGACCAGAATGATGTCACTTTATTGCAAATTTATTTTACGAATAGCCGTAAACATTATTTACCTATTTGGTATTTCACATCAGTTTTGCTTGTACTTATTTGATATGCAAATATTATTTACTGAAACCACTAGAGGCTTTCGTCCAAAGTATTTGTAGGTACCTTACATTATAAATGATTGCAATTCACCTCCCAACTATTGAAACAAGTTTGAACTTTAACGAAATTCAAAGTCTAGAAAGTTTGCAAGTAATGAGTCTATAAAGCATTCTGTACCTAGAGAATTGATTTAATAATTGCCTTATACTAGTTAAAAAAAGAAAATTCATAAATGCTTTTAGTGTGGCCGATAACTTAATTTATGGCCATAATTTGCAGCCTACTGCTGAGTATAGGCCTCCTCTTCCTTGTGCCATAGCTGTCTATCTTAGGCCAATCTCGTCAGCATTGTATATTTACGTTTGCCAATATAAATATTTGACATTACTGCTGGTTAATCTATTTTATCGTATTGTTGGCAGGTTTATCGTATTGTTGGTCAAGGGTCTCTCCAAAGGTGGCTCAGGGAATAATTCATCACGTTGTCCGTGATTTCAGGTACGAGACAGATGCTATTTTTTAATTTGTTTTTCAACTTATGGTATATTTTGTACGGAGTTGATAGGGTACCTTAATTGGTAATAAACTCATCTGTGAATTGCCACCTTCATCTGAGGACTGTCACCTTCATCTGAGAACTACCTCTCGGTCTATGAACTACTCCCTCCGTCTGTGATCTACCACCAGAGTATTGTGACCGGCCGTTTAAAATAGGAGTAATTTTAAGTTCTTTAGTTATAAGGTAGTATTTTAATTTTAATCTTTTTTGCAGTTTGTAATTAGTAAATTAAATATTCATTTGTACATATTTTCTTCTTTCTTTTCCTTCAAAGTTAGGGTCCTACTGGTAGGGTCAGGTAGGAGCTAACTTCTTCTTCTTTTTTTCTTTATATTAATTATAGCCTTGCCCCTTTGGATAAAAGGGGTAACGTTATAATCTACCAACTCTTTCTTTCAGGCATCATTTACTGTGCAAGCTGTCGTGTTATGGAACACGCAGCCTTTGTCGGTTAGACAGGCTAAATCTTTTTTTATATTTAAGAATTTGTGAACAACTACTATCTGTCAACAAGTTATTAGTCGAAGCTTCTATGTTTTTTAACATCTCTCATTGGTACTAATATTTGTTTTTTATTTATTTCTTTTTCCTTTTCATTTGTCTATATAGATAGTTGTAGTGAAAGGGTTATTGTGTATTTTATTTGTTAGTATTTATTGGTACACCACCGACGTGTTTTTCTCATCAAGTCCGATCCATCCAAAGGTTGCCTGAAAGAAATAAGGCCGCCCAATGTACTGCCAATGTTTTATGATGTCTGTTTGAAATGTATATGTATATTTTTGGTGTACAATAAATTTATATTTGAATTTGAATTTGAAACTCTATGATCGTATATACGATAGTTATTTTTTCAAGCTATCCCAGCAGGTTATAGACGAGGTTCAAAGCAAACCAATATCTCGTCAAAGATCCACCACGTAAGCCCCAACTTTGCGATACGATAAAAAAAAATACAAGCCGGTATATAATCTCAGCATTTTCAGCCCATGCATTACCAATGCGCTTCGTGGCAACCCTATCGCACTTTCCGTATTAACAGCTTTTACCTTGATGAGGAAATGCAGTTTTTTTTTAATCTAGGGTTGGTATCGATTGAGGGAACTGGGTCGGTTATTAAGTTTATGGCTCGAATTATTAATGGATTCGCAAGGTTTGATGAGGCGAAATTTGAGACGAGACAAATGGGAACGGGGGGAATGGGAAATGGTTTTTGTTTCGAATGGTTTGCGCAGCTGTCGTGCCGAGCTTACAAAATGATGATTTATAATGTTGGTGGTGAGAAATTCCTGAGTAGATCAGTCTGTGTCTCTGAGGTGAAGACATAATTGTGCTGATAGGAAGAATTTAGGTTTTATCAATGGTAGTTATTCCTTAATCAAGGGTAATATTTATCTTTGAACGTGATTTATATTTAATGTTTTTATCCATCTTCAAAAAAGAAGGAGGTTCTTATTTTGTCTGTATCATGTAATATGAAACTCCATTTCTCTAAGAAAGAGACTGACGAAATGAAAAAAAAAAGTTATTGTATGAATTTATATGACTCTGCATCAAAATTCTCCCTCCCCCTTCAAAAAGCTCCCACAGCGAAAACTTAAACGCAAACAAATAACTTCTGTTTACCAACCTCCGTTATGATCGGTTGCTAACTATAACCTACACGCGAGTACCAACATCCAAACAAAAATCCGTACTTAATTACTTAAAATACGTTGCAAAAACGCAGTTAAACTCGAAGTAGAGACGCTTTGCTCGTTCAATTTACTTCAAAAAATAAAGAACCAGGAATTGACAAAATTTCAAATTTTTGGACTAAGTACTCATTTTGGAATTATTACTGTAACTATAATGGAACGATACATTATTATCATGGAAAAGTAGATGAAAAATATCACATTTTTTTTTATTTTACTCATAATTTTATATAATTACTTTTTTAGAGATTTATGCAAATCTAAGAAAGTTCCGAACACTGTTATTTGCTTCAAAAACTCGCGTCAAAAACAAAAATGATGTCATTAATTATCTATATTTTTGTTGTTTGCATTGGTATGGTTCACAGATGACAGATACAATAATATTCTTTATTGGTGCGCATCTGACGGTTTTAACACAAATACGAGAATTTTCTCTTGAGTCTTTTGTAAATCTTGTATTTTAAGAATTAAGTCAAAATCAAAAAAGGAACTCTATAATGGAATGTTGTCAATTAATGTATTAAAATATTTTATACAAGTTATCTTACTCTTAAATTATCTACTTAAAATGTAATCAGTGCACAATATTATTTTACTACAAATTACCATCGCCAGCTGTCATTAGGGTTACTCGTACAATCTGCAGCCGAAACTGACTTAAACTGACGTAGTTTATGCTCATACATTTACGGTATAGAAACAGTTATTCAACTCCGTCTTATTAAGCGATGATTGTGAAAATGAATGTGTGTGGGTGTCCAAGACACAGGAATCGTACCGAGTTTTTTAATGTTTACTTTGATGTTCACTTTTTGTTTGTTTTTATCTTTATCTTTTATCTTTAAAGGTCCAATTTTAATAAATTGTAGTTAATTTCTAAATACAAAAAATTAAGTCACGGTTAGATTACCCCGAATATAATAACCCTCCCCTGACTGTTCCTGGTGCAAAGGTACCCATAACCACCATTACCACGTTGAATAGCAATGGCCATTCACATCGCTTACAAACATACAAAAAAAAATGTTAGAATATTTTATGCAACAACAGTGAAAAGTAGCCTACGAAAGGTTAAGATGCGGAATATTCTACTAGGGAAATGGTACTGACGCTATCTATACGTTAGTTTTATTGCAGTAGCATTTGATAAGCATGTATAGCTCATTTGGTAGTTTGAATATGTTGTGAAAACAATTAGAGTGCAATCAGCGAGCGGTTTGGGGTCACACTGTTTTGCAGCCGTAATGTGGCTTTTAAACTATTTTGATTGATTATAATAATAAAATACGACTGTGAAATGTACTTACTTCTTATTAAATATAGCGCTAGTTGCACAGTTAGCTTTTTTTAATAGTTACTGATATAGGTTATATGTCATTTTTTGTGAAGATAAAAAAAAGAACTAGTACGTATTTTGTAGTTACGTTGTTGAACTCGCGGTCACACAAAAAAAAACTGCTCAAGACTTTTTTTTTATATATTTATAAGTATCTTTTAGATTGTGTACTAAACTTCCTTACAAATAGGCAAACATACTAAGTTTTAGGACAGATTTTGTAAATCAAATATTTTCACCAGTCTCTTTAAATTCTCAAGAACTTCAAACATTAATATTCTACTGATCTAGATAAAAAATATTTAATATGACTGTAAATAGGTGATTTGCTCGAACAATATGCGTTGCGTAGTAACTGAAATAAGTAGTAAATTTGAAAAATACAGACATATTATATATACATATAAATATAAAGTGCTTAACTAATAGAGTGAATTTATTAAGAAAAATTTAATATACAACAAAAAATACATTTCGATTACATATAGACCACTTAAGATCTACAGATAATCCAAATGCTCCAGCCCACCATCCGAAGGCAGCGTGTCCAGCCTGCTATGCCACGAATGTATAAGCATTGCTATTCAAGCAATGCTTACACATTCGGCCAGATAAACAGTGGCATTCTGGTCACGCGTCGTATCGATCAAACGCAACGATAAAGTACCTACATTCACAATGTCATACAAACTAATAATGAAATTTAATAGTCTTAAAGTAGTGTCCATCTTCATACTTTATGACTGACTCTCTTAACCCTAGAATACTAATCATCGCCTGAGAGGCCGCGCGCGGTCAGTTTTTTTCCGTTATTTCAAAAACGCGCCCGCGATTCAAGTTGTGTTTTCGCGCCAATTCAGTATTCCCCGCGCCGCAGAGGCGAGCATACGCGGGCCCGGCGCGGACTGTCCGTTTTCAAAATATAAGCTACTTGATCGCCTGGGAGGCGATCATTAGTATTAACGGTAAGTTTATTTTTCGTGACTTGTTTTGATTTGTTGATTTAGACATGTTATAACTTGGCAAATGTTTATTTTCTTTTTAGATGAATCTCAACGAAGAACAAATTGCCGATTTTTTAGTAAATGAGAACTCTGATAGCGAAACTGAGGACAACCTGGAAGTCTATCCTTACGACTCTGACGACAGCTCGGCAGATCCTTCTTTCGTGCCATTTCGACTGGAAGAAGACTTTCAAAATATTGTAATAAATGACTCTGAGCCCCCGAACATTTCAGTACCACCTCAAGCCACAAGAAATGCGTCAGATTCACCAGTTTCAGAAATTGCGTCACAAGAAGAGCAAACAGAGGAAAATCTTATTGTTTTGCCTTCTGCGTCGTCTGTGACAAGTTAGAACAATTCTATTTGGTCCAGAGAAACATCTGATAGGTCACGATCTATGAGAACTGCTGCCAGGAACGTAGTCCATATTTTTCCCGGCCCAAAGCAGGATGGTAGAGATGTCATTAGACCACTGGACGGAGTGAGAAAAAATGTTCGCTGTTGTAAGATTTAAGTCATATTTTAAGACAAATGTTGATTTTAATAAAGAATTTCCAATGTGATTTTAGAAAAGGTAGAGGTTTTCCAAGTAATTTATGTTATCTTTATAAAAATTTAATAAATTATTAGTATTAAGCTGTGGTAAATTTATATTAGTATTCTAGGGTTAACAGATAGTAGGTATTATAACTATAGATGAACTGAGTTATACGGGGTTTTAGGGTTATTTATAATTCTAAAAGTGTCTCGGGGTATCATGGTATCATTTCTTCTCTCAAGTTTTATATCTTTTATAATAAAACTAATAGGCCTGCGTTTAACTCGCCTTATGTGATGCTATAATGGCATACGCTTGCTTAGAAAAAACTGATTCTGTCGCAATTTGAAAACACCGAGATTATGCTATCAGAAAATAGATATGATCATGTTACGGAACATATATAAAAGATCATCGTATTATGTTGGATACGATTTTAAAAAAAGATTAATAAAATATCTTATTCAAAACGAAAAAATATGTGTCCAAAAATCGTATGTATAATATAAACTTATGCCAATTTCTGCCAAGTTGATAACTACTATTGGAAACTACGAACTGTACGCGAGTACAAACATCTATACGTACAAAATGACAGGCGAAAAGAAATTTAACCAGGCACAAAACAAACTCAACTTTAAAAAAAAAATGCCAAACGCGAAGCACAGACACTTCGATCTTCATACCTTCTTTAATAATAACAAATGATTAGAAACGAGTTCAAAAAAACCGTCGTTAAACCTTAATTACTTTTTATATTTTTAATTATTGATTTACCCAGTGTCACTCTCACGACTAGGACAAATCTATTGACACCACTCACAATTAAATCCGACAAGCCGTTTAGTCTCTACTGCGTGCCATAACAATATACATACATACATACACTCGAAAAACTTAACCCTTCTTCTTTCGCAGTCGGATAAAAACCGTAAGAACTTAAAGCAATAAAAACAAAAACACGTCCTTTTTAAATAGATAACCGAGTAAATAAACGTGATATTACAAGTAAACGCTGAATAAGTGAAGGATACATCGGCTATAAACCTTCGAACCGGTCTCCCTTATCTTCATTCACTATCACTGAAAGCAGTTTACTAAGACGTTCATGTACACCGCTACCCACATCCCCTAGAGTACTGGCAAGGACAAAACTCTTACGAGTCATTTGTTTTTTTAACCACGCGACACTGGCAAAATTGCGATTTCGCCGCAGAGGCCACATATAAAGATAGAATAGAACAGAACTCATACGAGGTTTTTTTTAATTTATTCAGCGTTGCAGGACACATTTAGGTATGTATCATGCAAAACTTTTGACTTCGTTTCGAATTATTTTGAATAGGTACTCAACTGAATTTAAATGTTCTGGCATGTATTTTGTGGGTGAATGTTTGTTGTTAAAATTAATAATGATACACAGAGCACTTAATTATTTATTTGTTTCAATGGTAATTTTAATAGAATCTCTGTTTCTAATAAACTTTTTTTGAGTCGTTTTAGTGCAGAGTCTTTTTCTCTCTTATTTTTTCTAAAGATGTATGTGTTTTGTTATACTCGTACGAAAATTTCCAAAAGCAGCCATATTTTTGTATTATAATTTTATTAACGTATCATATTTTACAATAAACGGCAAAAAAAATGGCTCAGCCCCATGCTCATACCTGTATTTTAGTAATTCGTCAATAAAAATACTCATCAGCGAACTATTCCCTCACCTCGTCGCTTTTAGCTGATGATGTTAAATTTGCTGTTCATTATGCACATCCTGTGTTTTTATTGCATGACATTTACTTAATTGACAACATTTAATTTTTGACTCCCCATTTTTATTACGATAATGGATAGACAAATAAAAATAACGTACTGCTATTTTTTATTTCATTCAGAATGTAATATAGAGTTTTTTGACTACTTAAAAAAACTTCAGCATAATATCTCGTAATAAATAATGTCATTTATGATGTGTATTTTGTTTTGGTATAACAGATACAATCTGTCATCTGTGAACCATACTAAAAAAAACCACAGATGGCAGATACTATTATATTGACGGCTTTAACATAAATACGAATATATTTTTATCAGTTTTTTGTAAATAGCTTGGAAGAAAGTGGATATAAAAATCTGGTAATTTCAGTATGAACTCAGTACATTATCTCCAAATGGTTTTCGAATTTCCATCCCTATGCATAAATGAAATGTTGTCAGTTATACAAGTCACTTCTGTCTTTCCCAGTACTTTCCCTACCCACACATACGAGTTGAATCGTAAAAGCTACATCGCAAATGGCTCGCCGCCGCCGGCCGGAAATCGGAAAGCACGCCACACATATCACGAACCGTGCACCGTGCTCGTGCTCGCTTAACGTTTATAGACGCAATACTACTATTGAATCGCGTACGGTTTTAATAATGGCGAGTGGATTCCATTGAGACGAGCCAGAGGAACTACTGCTGAAATACCTATTTGTGCTGTGTGTTGTTATATTTAAAAGTACTAGATTCTACCTGCGGTTTCACCTACATTATGTTCGTTTTCTTGGCGAAGAAGTAACCTATGAGTACCAGTATGTCAAATCTTAGTTAGTTTCTAAATAATCAATTTTATTTAGAAAACTAACGCGTGTTTGATTCATATTGTTTAAGAAGACGGGTTTGCACGCGTACCTGATTGTTGGAAGGTTTAACTATAGTTTCACATTTCAAAATTTTTTAGAAATACTCATATCTGTTAGCGAGTACTAAATTTTCCAGACAATCCCGCATACAAACTGATAGACGAAGAACACATTTGCTACACAAGAACAGAGTCACTTTGCTCGATCAATCGTCATTGAAATCATTTAAATATTTCAGAATAACTCCTATCACAGTTAGTTTCTTTAAGGAACTTATCATAAAAGTCCCTTGAAGAGCGAAATATCAATTTTAAAATCGCATTAAAAACATACAAAACAAACGCAGTGTAGCTAACAAGTTAACCCGTGTTTGCTTGAAGGCACGAACCAGTGGAAACTTTTAACGAGTGGAGTCCACTGAATTGGCTTCAGGCATAGTATGTTTCTGCTGGTATGTGGCACGATTACGTTGGAGCCACGACACAGTTTCTAAATCGACTGTAAAAATGAGAAGGTTCACAATTAGTTGGTGTTTATCTTCGTCTTTTTGAAGTCAGTCAAAGATCAAACAAAGGAGACGTAGTATTTTTTTTAAATAATGAAGTGTGTTGAATTGAAATTAGACATAGTATGCTTTTGCTGGTATGCGCTCCATGGTTTATAATCGTTTAAAAATCATTCATATAAACGTAGTCATAACATTTAAATAGTAAAGTCCGCTGAATTAGCTTCAGGCATAGTATGCTCTTGCTGGTATGTGGTACGTTTACTTTAGAGTTACGAAACACCTGCTTATTTAGTTTCAAAAAGGATCGGTTTTCAATTTTTTAGTGGATCCAACTACACGATTTTTACAATCGTTTAAAAGTCAATCAAATAAACGTAGTATTAACATTTGAATAGTATAATCTGCTGAATTAGCTTCAGACATAGACATATGCTCTTGCTGGTATGTGGTGCGATTACGTTGGAGCTAGCTTCTAAATTGACTGCAAAAAAAAGAAGTTTTTAATTTGACAGCTTTCAATCTTTTTTTTTTTTGAAGTCGGTTTAAAAGAGTTGTAGCACTTGACAAGTAGAATCTACTGAATTGGCATCAGACATACTATGCTGCTGGTAGTATAAGATGCGATTACGTTTGCTTCTATATTTAAAATAATTAAAAAAGAAGAGAACGAGAAAAAACCGCATAAAATGACGTTTAGTGTATGGGAGACTCCCTTAAATATTTAAAATGTTTTAATTTTAAATGTTTAATGTTATTTTAAATATTCTGTAACCATTTCAAGCGTCTACCTACTGCCGTTATCAATATGGAGCAACAAACAGCAACAAATCAGGTTTGTTTCATAGGAACCCTTAAATATCTATTTTATTCTGTTTTACTATTTGTTGCTAAAGCTGCAAAAAAATACATCATCCGTGATAATTTCCACTGTCTAGCTGTCACGGTTAATATGACACAGCCTGGTGACTGACGGACGGACGGAGAGACAGCGAAGTCATAGTAAAAGGGGCTTTTGGTTACCTTTTAAGTCAGAAACACTAAAAAGTATAACTTACTATACTTCGTGTATCATATGAAACAGTATTTCGCAAACGTGACCGAGTCAGTAGGAATTTGCACTAATTAGCAGTTGACGTACTAGTCTTACTACGATATTAATGATGTGCCAGGTCCAACGGAGTCGACTAATCTTCCTAATACCTTGTAAAAAGTAGCCAGCACAATAATGATTAAACATAGCATGCCACAGTCAATGTATTGCGCTGCAAACGGCAATTTCTTTGTACCTGAACTATATGTTCCATTTTTAAATGAACACTACGTAATGGGAATGAATTAGCCTCAATTACTGCTAAGTACCATAGCTACATGAAGAGCTTATTAAATCATATTATAGTAAAAATGCTGCAAATTAGTTTGAAAATTAAATATGGCGAGTGTTTTTCCTGTAACATTTTTGCGATTTATTTTGTAATCTGTCCATGATTGATATTGATATAAACAGTAAGTCCTTACTGACTTTTATTTGCTAGAAATTATAATAGAGCCTAAGCTGCAGAACTTATCTGGGTTTACATATTCAAATTTACTTGCAAATATTTTTCTATTTATTTTTGCAAATTTTGTATACATGTCCAGGTACATGAAATTTTAAAGGTGTAGTCATTATAGGGTGTACAAAGAACAGATTTTTGAACATTCAACTCGTAAGTTAGTACTGCGCTAGTTTTCTAGCCCCAACGTTCAGTAAAGCCATTTAGGGCGACTTTAATGCTATCTATTCAGATTTAAAAACACATTTTCATCCTCTTGAATGAAAATCTATCAGTGCTAACAACATACTTAAGAATTGAATGTTGCTTTAATTACTCGTATCTACTAGTTAGTTTTGTTTGTTTTTGGTCAATTCTAAATGTATTTGCACTCTCATAGAGAAGGCCTATTCAAAGAACACTTTGAAATCTATACTCTAAATTTCATATTTCGAATTTGAATGGTTTGGACTCGTTGATATTAAGTAACGTGTAAATTAGTCAGGACTTAATCATTTATTATATATGTATATATTATATGTATATAAATATAGATGGAAAGTATATAACTATCACCGTATTAATGTGTTCAGTCTCGCTGTTGACCTTGAGTCTCCCTTAGGGAGGGCGTTCATATTGGCCGGCCCACTACATAGATTTAAGTAAAGCTTCCAAGGGAAACTTCAGTCAAATCCTAGCTACAACAAGCAGGTTTCCTAATGATGTTTTCTTTCTCCGTTACAGCAAATTTGAATATATTTATTTTGAATATATATGTAGACAAAATGCGCAAAATGCGCAAAGCGCCCTAGAATGTAGTGAAATCTTCGTGTTTTATAAAAATTATCACCTTAAATTTTAGCGGTTCTTCAAACACGCTTTTAAATGAAACTAGCCAGAAAGCGATATGCTATCACTTGTCAAAACATTTCGTTATACAACACGATTACTTCGTAGTTTTCAAGCTGGAAATTGCGAATTAGTAAGTTTCCAGAACGAGTTGCAACCAAAGTCTGTTATAGGTTTATGTAGTTTTGTATAAGTTGTAGCGATGATGGCTGAGTGATTAGTTAAGTCGATTGCTGTGCAAGAGGTACGAGGTTAAATCTCACGAAATATGCAAAAGGAACCCGAGCTACCGGTGAAGGAAAACATCGTAAGGAAACCATTGCATAGTGGTAATGCTTTTTATAACGCTTGCCTGGCTAGCTACTACCCTCAAGTTGATGAAATCTGTCGCCAAGTAACTAACGGTGTGTTCCGGCAGCCTTTCTTGAGAGTCAGTGTATACAAGAGACAAGGCATACTCCATCTAGTACTACAGTGTCGCTGACTTCCGTGGTCGTGCGAGCTTGTGGTCAAATGTCTATCTATGCTGAACAAAAAAAAAAGTCTAGAAAACAAAATCGAAGTTATCGTGTTATATAATGGGACTTATAGAAATTACTTCAGGTTCTTTTAACAATAAAAGTAAAGAAGATTTTTTATATATTGTAGGTATATCTTTTGTTCATAAGTAAGATACCTTGACAAACACTGCCTAGAGCCGAGCTTGTTTGTGTTCACTGCGTTCACAGTTTTGTGGTCCCCAATAAGAAGCCATTAGTGCGCCCATCACTAACACTGAAGGTTACTTTAAAATAATGCTTTGTATAAAATATAGGTTTAAAGAAAAAAACTTCGTTCAAAAAGCAAAGCGACAAATTTTACACATCGAAAGATGAACTATTATTAACTCTTATACTACACTTTACTGCCACTATAACTTTTCCGTAAATAAAGCGTTTAAAAATACCCTTTTCTTATAACTTAACAGAAAATTTCAAAAGTAGTTTTCCTCCAATTCTATTAGGCGCAGGGAGACTATGTAACAAAACATATATTGAAAAAACCCAATCTAAAAGTTCACATTTGTCCCACCCTGAGGGTATCGCAAGTGAGATGGGAACTGGACATGAGTAAAGTGGAGAGTTATGACGTTTTTATAGTGCAAGAGCTTGAAGGCTATTTGACTAAGGTTTTTGGATAGGCTATCATTGAATGCAAGAATACTAAAAAAATGCTGTGTCTGTTGATGATTTTGTACAGGTTTATAATCTTGCTCTTATCAAATTATCCGGTTAATTGAACTGTATTGTTTTGTACCAAAACGAATAGACCATATCTACATTTCTAATTGCGCACTTTTATCACACAGTTAAATCTTAACGTATCAGGGTAGGTATAGTTAACATTACCTATTTTGTATTGATTTCGTAAGGTTTTGCGCTTTAGAGTAATGCTTTTAGTTGGCGTCCGTCGCAAACGCTGCTAAAGTGTGTTATTAAAGAAAGAAAGAAAGAAAAAAATGAACTCGTTTATTTTGTACACACGAGACACTACACCTAAATGAAGTAAGTAAGTAAGTAGAAGGTTGAGTTGCAGTGTGCGTCAAAAAAGGTCAGCGCTCAGCATGATGCTGGGGATTGCTCCTCAGCGCTGATTTTCACCGTGATGTGAGCGTGCTATTAATGAATTTGTTTCTCCTCTAATGTGACAAACTTCAATGGCTTATTTGGTCATCCTGTCAATGCAGCTTGCAACAAAAAATCTCTTAATCAAACTAACCACCACCTCCTCACCCTAGGACGTTACGTCCCCCGTCTCGGGACATATGGACGGTAAAAGGGAATTCCCACACGCATTTACTTTGAGAGTTCTCTAAACACATTATGGAATGCGGTTAGGTGGTGAGCGGAGCGGATTACTGCTAGGGTATGGAAGGATTAGGATATTCCGTGAAAAAACGATACACGACCTTTACATTTACGTCTTTTCGCTGAATGAGCGGCTGGCTACTTAGTGAAGTTCGGGAAATTACTAAAAATACAACCATGTTTTTTATCATATTATTTACGAAAAATTCTGTTTTTTTTTATATAAGTACAAGAGTTTTACTTTGAGATTTTTAAGCTGCTTGAGCAAGAAGCGGAGATTCAACGATAAATTAAATTTGATAATATTTTGAGAAATAAAGGTAAAATTGAGACGCTGAAGATAAGCCCAGAAAATCATAAAAATATAATTAGACTTTAAAAAAAATTAGGTAAAAAATGACACGGACCTTGGAGTCTGTGGAGCATATATTTTAAATAAAATAAAAAAAGACGCGGAAGACAACATAAACTTCTGTTACACAAACAAACACGTTGTAATAATTAGTATACTGAACCCTTTTTGCCTTATCACACCCTTAACAAAATGACTATGTAATATTGAAGAATAGTCGTAATATTTAAAAATATAGCTCTCAACAAATACGTATCTTACTTATCTTACTCTAACTAATCCTATCCTACCTACTCTTATTATAAACATAAAAGTTTATAAGTATGTATGGACGTATGTTTGGTACTCTTTTACGCAAAAACTGCTGAACAGGTATGGATGAAATTTGGTACAGAGATACCGTGGATTAACAGATAGGTTTACTTTTTATCCTGTATTAAAGCGGGTAACACCGGAGGAGGAAGGAAGTAATTTATAATTAAGTGATCTGTAAACAATTTACTTCCTAAGTGCAATGTTTTTCTGACCTTATTTATCAACATCCCTTTGGCAGGTTTCATTTATATTTGCCGCATATTATTGGAATCAAAAAGATATTCTTGGTCCCTAAATTTTATTGCTGAGCTTATAAGCTTTTTGACACAGTGGACATTACAACGATAGCTTTATATTAAAAATATTAATATATTTTTTTTTAATTGCTTTTTCCATCTTTTCCTTTCTTTGTGCTATAAGATTGTGTGAATATAATTATGTAGTTACGCTTTCACTTACTGTATTATAATATTTATAGTGTTATGTTACTTCGATGTGGGACGTGGCATCGTTGAAGACACGAACTAATCAGTTAATCCCTGATGAAGTTCACCGAATATGAACGAAAGTATAGTTAGACCTTTCCAACAATCAGGTACGCGTGAAAACCCTTCTTCTTAAACAAAATAACTCGCGTTAGTTTTTAACTAAAAATATATTAATATCTGAAATACTTCGCTCGCTGGCCATCTATATATCATACAGAAAACGCCAATCCAGTCCACAATGCCACCAGTTTCTCCAAAAGGTCGCATCGTCCTCTATTCTGCATAGGAAATCGACTTGCGCACTTGTCGCGGACTGACTCGTAAAGTGCCACAAATATTTTTATTGCAAATACGGGATCGAGAGGAGCTATTTTTGGGACCATTGATATTTTGAGGCTTGCAGTTTGTTTTTTGGTTGGTTTGGTAGAAAAAGGTTTTTTGTGAGAACTGTTTAGAAATCCTCATTTCTGGATGATGTAAGAGCATAGTTAGAATTATAATGTCGAGTTCTTAAAATCTTGTTTCTTATCTATTCCAGACTTTTTTTTTTGCTAAAAATGTTTGCTCTGATACAAGACAACATTAAAATCCAACGCTATAAATCTTTCTTTTTACCCGACTGCGAAAGTAGGAGGGTTATGCTTTTCGAGTGCATGTATGTATATTTCTTTAGCACGCCTTGGAGCTTATACGGCTTGTCGTATTTTTATGTGAGTGGTGTCAATAGATTTCGTCATAGTCATGAAAAGCAATACTGGGTACGATAAAATTTAAAAAAAAGTTAAGTTTATTTGGAGCAAAAAATAATTTCAAAAAAAATTTTTTTTTAAATACATCAGGTGTGTTATCAGAATTAATCTTTTCAACGGTGATTATATATAGCTTATATGTTTTTTTGTAGTTAGTAATAGGAAATGCTTAGTTTAAGGCACACAGGTATAAATATTTAGCAGTCGCATTTTTTTATCAAGTCTCTTCTAACCACTTGCCATCACAAGGAAACAAGCTTTTCAGAATCTAGGCAAATGAGTTTCGCAACTGATTGAAATGGAGAGGTAAATGTACTATCTTTATTGGTAACCTGTTGTAATAGGCAGAGTAAAATTTTCCTGGTATCAGAACCAGCTGCCAGCCAGCATAACTTTTATTTTCTGTTAAACAATAACACATTTTTCACTAATTGCGTAATTCTGCGAACATCCAATCTAAAACACAATCGTTTGAAAATATTTCATTGCACGGTCAGTACAAAACCTAGTTAATTATTTCTGTGTACAGCCGCCAGTGGTCGCGCGACAAATGAAGACAAATCGTCGACTCCCTTCTGGGAAATGGTGGTTACTACGGATTTTTGTTACTGTTCGAAAAAAGGCCAAGGATAATATATTTTACTGACGTCACAAAAAAGAAAGGACGTACTCAATTCACCCATTTCTTTTAAATATTTGTTACCTGACTTCAACTGGTCAGGAGACGGCTTATCTCACCGATTTCATTTTTTTTTATTCTGCTTCTAAAGTCCCAATTAAATATTATTAAAATATGTCCAAATTTTTGTTTTTTAAATCGAAATAAATAAACCAAAAGTAAATCTATTGGTACCTGCCGTAATGGAAATCGATAATCTATTTTTTTAAAGAAAATCGTTTATTTCTCTGCTCATTAATAAAATAAAATCGAAAGAAGTCCATAAATAAAAATGGGTCATACGAAAAAAGCTTGTCAAGATAATTTGGCGAGCGAGCCAATCGTATTTGCTTCAAATATGACATATTCTTGAAATATTAGTTGTCGCGTACTGGTCGTATTTTTACTCTTATGCAGCACTTGTAGCTGTGAATCTCAAATTAGATCCCCTTTAAGATTTATTTTCGTAAAATCCTCTCTTACACCCTATAATGAACGTACCCTAAAAATATCACGCCTCTAGATTAAGTCAGACTCTGCGTTGAATCCTAGCATAATATCAGTCAGTCAGGACTTACTCTATTATACATATGTATATGTAGATTATATAGATCTCTCTCTATATATGTAGATAGTAGATCTATATATGTAGATTATATAGATCTACTCGGGTATTTCCCCTAAAAAAAGGGGAAGATTAGGGCGTCATTTACTGGCCAAAATCAATAAAATTTGGCAGAGTTAGCGATATAAGATATTCCAAAAGAGTTAGCGCTAGCGAGGTGAACAGTTCGCGGAAATACTAGCGTAGTACGAGACAATGTATTAGTAGTACCCGTTTTATAACAATAACGTACGATTGGATCGTAAAAGTTTTTCTGTTTTAGTTTAGTTTTTGTTATATCCCAGCTATTGTCCGTGGTTCTATTTATTGTGAAATCTCCGCAGCATCCTCGATCAGCCCTGCTTTGAATAGGATTTATTTTTATGCAATCCATTCTTGACTCTTATAGTGCGAGAGATAATGAAGTATATTGTTACGAGTTAACTTACCGACTCTTAACTGTTGCGGTAACTTTGTATGTCTTGTCATTTTGTTTACCTATATCCTGTGAAGTTTTGATTTAAATTGTTATACATTATCGAAATTCAAGACCCTGAAATTTAAAATGTAGTTTACCCGTTCAAATTCTAAGAAATTGTATTACCACACGTAAAATTTTTAATTATTTGCAACAAATTTAAAAACATAAAATTACTAAACTTCAAAAAATACAGCACAAATTATTTTTCAAAGCCCTAACAAAACGTCTAGTTGACGCTACTCGAGACCAAAACGCTAGTCTCTACCTGGGTCAGCGCATTAGTATTGCCATTCAACGAGGCAATGGGGCCAGTATTTTCAGTACTCTACCAACTGGCAGTGGTTTAGATTTAAGTTAGTTTTAATTTTTGGGTATTAAATTAAATTAAATAGTCCAATAAAGATAGTTGTTTCTAAGATGATTTTATTTAAAGTTCGTATGTGTAAAATACTAAAGTGGCAAGTGCCTTTATTAACATAAACAAAATGACTAACTACGACAACTAAAAAAATATAGCAGAAAGATTACCTATAGATCATTTGAGATCTACAAATAGTACAAATGCTCCAACCTACCACCAGAAGGCAGCGTGCCCAGTATGCTATCCGCATTAAAATAGATAAAAGCCAGCATTCTGCTCACGTGTCGAATCCCCACGGCCCTAAAGTCTCGACTCCAAATGGCTCAAATATATAATCTCTACCTTGGCTAGCATATTTTCGCCGTTTGTATATGTATGTTTACAAAATAAATAACAGTACTTACGGTTTGACTATATCTTAGTTTTCTTACATATATGATTTTCTACACATACCTTTTATAGTTTTTAAGTAACAAAAGTTTTCCGCATCTCTCGGCCTATTCTTATGCAATCCATTCGTGCCGTTCTGAGTAAAAGCTGTAGAGCTTCGTTCAAGAATGAACCCTTCGTTGCATTATTCAGAGAACCGAAGCTAGTTAGTCTGATTTGTAGTCGATAATGTCTGTTTGTTTTGATAGGGCACTTCGTTCGGAAGAGAGTAATAGTTGCTCAGGGCTATTAAAGCTCGGATATCTATTTTCTACCTACTTTATAAAAGAAGAGGTACTTAATTTGACTGTATTTTTTGATTGGTACACATTTGTAGAACTACATAGTAAATTTGCAAAGAAATAGTCGAGAAAAATATACTATACCTTATCTCCACAACCTGTTTACGGCTTTATATTATTTAGAAGGAAGTTTTCAACTTGCCTGTATTTTTTTAAATGTGATTACCCGACCTCTGTCTCTATACTATAGGAACTATAGAAACTATATATAATAGCAATTCTGCAAACGGCTATAAAACAGCCTACGAGGTAAAACATTTTTTGAATCACTCATCATGTGTCATAGTTGATATTATTAACTCAAATTCCAAAATGAAAGATAACCGTTAAATAATGTTGTCAATCGAGAATTATTAATATTTAAGGAGTTAATTCCTTTTTACTTGTGTTATGCACGATCGTTAGTCGAACCTGTCAGCCGGGTTTCTATTGCTGTCAACTAAATGTAGCTAGTACCTAACACGAGTACCGATATCCTGAGAAACATACACACTAGTTTATGGAAGATTTTTTGCTAGATTTGAGGCAGATATGTTTCGCTCGATTGGTCAATAAAACTAGCAAATTAATAGCAAAAATGCTTGGAACATTTGAATAAATGTTTGCAGCGGTTATATTAAGATTTTGATTTGTTTTGATTCTCGATTTCTCGATCGACTAAATTATTTTAACGTTATATTTCATTTTTAAAAGTAATACTGACATTGAATTCTCAAATCCCTAACCTAGAACCTGACAATGTACAATGTATGACATAATAATATTAGTATTGGTGGCAAAAAGCTAAGACAGAAATATTCCTCCAGTTTGCCAGTACGCT
Organism: Ligdia adustata; assembly: GCA_947049295.1. Taxonomy (NCBI): domain Eukaryota; kingdom Metazoa; phylum Arthropoda; class Insecta; order Lepidoptera; family Geometridae; genus Ligdia; species Ligdia adustata. Next base: position 11,190,329 of record OX346229.1, read on the forward strand.
GAAAGTATTCCCTTGACATCTTCGTTGGAACATGCAAGTCTAACCTTAGACTAGTAAACTGGTGGACACAGCACCTGTGGTAAATTTAAAACAATTGTTATCTTGCTATTAAATGTGTGATACTTTATGGTTCTGTGGCACAATATCCAATTTTTTATGTCATGCGTAATATTATTTCCGTTTATTTACTCTAAAAGTTACCGTCTTACTACAAAGATTGACATGCCCATTTTGCAGATATCTCGATCCATTTTTATCAAATCTGCTGCTATCACTTAATTACCGATAACTACCCCTTTTAAGTTTAAGTTACCACAAAACCTCGTTTAACTAGTGTCTGATAAGCAATTTAGTCCATTGAAATGTTACAATTTAGGGACCGAATATGGCCAATTTCATTTTTTGAACATGTGTCAATAGAAGCTTAACCCTAAGTTTGCCCTAACGCCCTAGTCCTCCGGCCGCCAACTTGGAAAAAGCTAGGGGTGCAAACACCTCTTTTGCGTTATCTAGGTAACTATGCGTCCCACAAAAAAATTCGTGAAGGCATAAGTTGTAGCAAAGCAATGTAGCAAATGCGATGTGCATATAACTTTTGGACTAATTTTGGTATTCATTTTGTTCTAGTACATCTTTGAAAGATTTTTAATTTTGGCTATCCATAGCAAGATGGTAGTTTAAACTATAATTAAAAATATTTTTTGTGGAAAAATCGTTGATATCCTATTTTGCTCGAAATTGACGACTTTTTTTTTGAGTTGGGAACAATTTTTACAAGACTTGAAAAAAAGCGTTGAACTTATTACGAAATAAACTTCTTTGCGTATTTTAGACTAAGAACATAAGTTTGTACCTAGTCTTGTTGGTCGGAATATCAAAATTTTTTTGATACTGAATATTTCAATATTATCTGTGTGTTATCCTAACAGTTTTTCGTCCAAGTATCACACAGAACGTGATGATTTGAACATAAAATCGCGGGTAAAAGGACACTACATAAGAGTATAAGCATGAATTCAAACCCCGAAAGATTTCTAGCGATGTCGAAGTCGAATCGAACTAGCACACGAAATCGATTTCGCGGAGTATCGAACTCAAAAATGTGACTTGTGACGACACGGGGAAAACTCCTTGCTATCCTTTTCTAAGGATTTTCAAAAAAAAGGTACTTAATTCGACTGTATAGTTTTTTTTTTATGTATGTTACCTAATTGGGCAGTGATGGCCGATATTAAAAAAAATAGTTCTTTTTTTGTTTGACAGGGTATACTTCCCGTAAGGACCCATTTAATTTGTATCAAATTCCCATTTAATTTAAAGTCCAAGTAACTGAAATAGTTCTTTTAGCGTCTGCTGTAATGGAAGTTGATAATCTCTTTATCAACATAATTATTCAGGTTCTGATACAAAACTTTGGAGCTGCGTTTTCGCACGTATACCAAAAATCGTTTTCTTTTAATTTATATCATTTGCACCACTATTAAATCTTCATTATTTAATTAAATAATATTACATACTAGCTGACCCCGCGAACTTAGTACCGCCTAACAGTTATTTATCTTTCTCACCTTTTAAACCTTCCCTGGGGTACGACAAATATTTCCAAATTAAAATCAGATTAATCGTCCCAGCCGTTCTCGAACTTTAGCGAGACTAACGAACAGCAATTGATTTTTATAAATTTAAATTAACTTGGAACGTCTTCTATATGTGCACAATTAAGGCAAGTGATATAAAATTTAAATAACGTGGTTTGTGTGTTCGCAAGAAAAATCATTAATAATCTCTCCAGTACTTTACGAGGATTTGGTTTATTTTATTATTTTTATTTGATCAATATTCAATGGTTTTTTACATCTACCTAAAACTGACAACTAAACTTAATGCAAATGGTATCTTAATTTACTTAGATATAACTTTGTGTTCATTCGATAGCAGCTCAAATACCTATTGGCTAACTAATTGGTCAATAATTTTATAAAGTTTCATTTCTTTACTTAAACGTGATTTTAGTGAATTGTTAAAATGATTCGCTAATATATATTATATTATATAATATAATAAAGCTATATTGTCCAGGTAGATCAATATATTTACACAAAATCAGTAAGTAATTTGGTTTTCGTACAAAAAAAACTGGAAACGACTACCTAATTGATTATTACTCTTACAATATTATTTAGCGTCCATTATTTTAATTATTAACTCACGTGTATATCTATTTAAACCTTCTAAAACGATAGAAGTTATCTAAAACACAAGTGATACCAGTAACAGTAACCGAAGTAAGTTATACTAAAACAAAAGTGCAGTTTTCCCCATCAGCGCGCATTCCTGGCAACACAGTGGAGTTTGAGCAAGTTTTAATGAAGCAATAAGCGGTAACAATCGTGCGATGTGTACCGCTATAGTACCGCTATGGTACCGCTACAGGACTTCGCTAGTTTTACTCTCGTATTACCAAAGTTTTGCTTAAGGCGTAAGCATTGCGTTGATTCTAGATACAAAATATTTAAAACAGTAAAGACAAAATACTTAAGTGATGGCTATTTTTAAAATTTCGTACCCAAAAGGTATAAACGGTTTACTATCACTAAGACTTTGCTGTCCATCCGTCCGTCACCAGGCTGTATGTATCTCACGAACTTATGATAGATAAACAATTGAAATTTCACAGATATTAATAACGACTACAGGTAGAAGCTAGAACTAATAATATACAATATTAGTGTGAGATGACAGAACGGATCGTTAGCAATCGAGTCGGACTCGCTCTTGCCCGATTTTTCAATCAGTTATATAGGTATACGAACATTTGATCAAAAAGTTTAAAACATATCATATTTTTAAATTATTACTAAACTATAAACCTTAGATTATAAACAACACATTTAAACTCATTCTAAACGACTTATTCAAGAAGACTGATGAGACAAGTTCCCCAAAATACTGGCATGATGCAAAAACCAGCAATCAGAAGATACTGACGCAGCAAGTAACTGCTTAGTCAAAATACAGTAGAACCTCGTTAAGTCGAACCTCGATAAGTCAAAAACCTCCAAATCTCGAAAAAATGTTTTGTTCTCTTCCCTTCAAACACCAAAACCGCCATTACTTGAAATCTTGACCCTTTGTTAGTCGAAATAATCACCGAGTCCCTCCAAGCCATTTTGGTACATATTTTCACTATATAGCTCGAAAAATTCCATATTTTCGACTTTTTTTAATGCCATATTTTTTTATTTTAAAATGATTTGAAATAATGTTGATTTATAATAAATAAAAATATGTTTGTCACCTCTGCAAGTTGAATTTTTATTTATTTTACCTCTCTAACTCAAAATTTATAAGAATAAACCTCAAACTCTTTATGTCGAATCAAAATCCGCCTAAGTCGAAATCCTCCATAAGTTGAAAACTCTATAACTCGAATTTTTTGGCGTCTTCCTTGATGTTCGACTTATAGAGGTTCTACTGTATTAATAAAAATTAAATTCGACTTAGTAAATAAATAAATACTCAAAAATCTTATTTATATACATAGGTTAATAGTTATTATGACATATATTATACATTTACATTGTGATTGCCTTGTTCCCGTATTCTCGTGGGATAGTAAGATTTAAGCGGGTTCCACCGCGGGGAGCAGCTAGTTTTCAATATTAGTAGTCAAATTTGCTACTAGACACCATCGCCTTAACTAAGCACCATTTAGCAAACATCGTACAATGATTCGTCGGGAATGTATGACTGTTAATTTTATTAATTCTCTAGCGCAAAGGCGAAACTTTCGGCGAATTGGCTTTTTGATGAAGTTCGTTGCATTTGAATAGAGTTGATTATTTTAGTGCAACGCTACATATAGTGCTGTTTAGTTTCATTGTAGATGCGCGATATTACTATATTTAAATTTACATAGTATTCTTGTTGTCGAATAAAAACGTTGTCTTAATAAGTTCTGACCCATAATTAGTCATTATTAATACAATGACCAACACGCGCATTGACCAATTCTAAATATTAATACGCAAAATATACAATATGTCTAATGCCATATCGCAAAATTGTATTAAATACGGTCTATTAAATTTGTGGTTTCAAAATCGAGTTAGATTTCGATTGATTTGGGGAACTCGTCTGTAAATGTAAAGCGACAATGCTTCCTAGGATGCAGCGCTCTTGGCTTGGCCAAATCGGTTTTGCGACTTGAAAAAAACAGATTTTATATATCAAAAGCTGGGAAAAGCAAACCGAAAAGCGAATTACCTACCTGGCAGTTTGCATAATAAAAGTTGACGCAAAACCTTTTGTGCGACTTGTGTTTCCTATGATTCCTCCTTTCCAAAGTCTATGAGCATATAGGTAAAATTGAAATTTTTAAATACCCCTGGCATTAAATTAGAATAAACATAGCCATTTGTGTTAGCGACCATCTTGGATTTGGAATTTATGTGTATTCTACAAGTCAAGCCCTTTCTTTTGATACTTATATTGAGGGATTTGCAAGCCAAAGAATAATATATTAGGTCCTTACATATGAAATTGGCGTTTTGTCGTACTGGCCACTTTGATCTCAAATATCTCTTCTTTGGTTAGGGATTCCAATTTCAAATTTATACAGCTATTTATTCATACATTTGTATTTTGAAAACCGTAATTCATTTGTTTTTTACTCGTTACGTTTTTTCTTTGCGTCACGCAGTTCACAAAATGGAAAACTTGAAATATCTGAAAGATCCGATTTAAAATCCCTTCATTATTGTGCCGGTTGAGTAATGTAACGCAGCAGTTGACGCGCGTTCGTCGGTTTGCTGCACTCAATTCATGAGGTACCCACCTTTCAAGCTTTTTCACCATTCCAATTTGCTTCAAGTGGACTAAAACAGTTTTATCACTAACACCGCAGCCTGCAGCTAACTCGGACGTGGTTTGCGATGGATCTGCTTCCATAATAGCTTTCAATTCTTCATTAGCAACTTTAGTCTCCGGCCATCCACGGGGCTTGTTCTGCAAATCGAAATTTCCAGAACGAAAACGTTGGAACCAAAAACGCACTGTGTTTTCTTTTGCGACACCGCCACCATACACATCATTAATCCTTCGAGCCGTTTCTGCAGCACTGGTACCACGGTGGAACTCGTACTCGTAAATAACGCGATATTTCAAGTTTTCCATTTTGTAAACTGCATGATGCAAAGAAAAAACCAAACGAGGACAAAACAATTGAATTACGGTTTTCTAAATACAAATATATGAATAAATAGCTGTATAAATTTGAAATTGGAATCCCTAACCAAAGAAGAGATATTTGAGATCAAAGTGGCCAGTACGACAAAACGCCAATTTCATATGTAAGGACCTAATATATTTGCTAGCTTAGAACATTCCCGACTAATTATAACCTTCCAAACAAACGAAACAAAATCAAAATCGGTTCATCCGTTCTGGAGCTACTTTGCCACAGACAGATATATAACACCCCATCTTAAAATCACATTATAAAATAACTATTAGATATATTTAAAAATAAATAATTTTTTATATTTGTAGTATTCCGAAATAGAGCAATCACTGCAAGTGGAGCTTATTATATTTTTCGATAATAAGACACTTTATAATGGAGTTGCGAGTCAACGTCCCTAATTCGGCCAGTTACACGGACTAAACTAAAAGTTTCTAGAATTATATCCATCCTTTTCTCACTCTTTTGGAAACAAAAAGAGAGGAGACAATTTTAGAACTGTCAAGTTAGATTAGTTTAGGAAGTTTGTGTGCCCGAATCGGGGTCAATGTATTTCTTCTAGGCGAGCTTGTTATTCTTAAATATCAGAAACTTAGTATTGTAGTTTAAGCAAGCACTCATTTAAAATTATTACATTACTTAAAATAAAATATCTCGCTCCAAAACCGTTCTGCTCTTGAAACTCTCCATTTTAAAATATATTTTTGCAACAACCTTTATCGATATTGAAAGACATTATCGACGTCGATAAAACTTCACCGCGGTGAGTATCGATAAAATGTAGATACATGCAGTTGCGATCCCGCACGAAACCTCTCGTAGAGAATCATTAAATTCAGAACTTCCAATCCGGTCGGGTTCGGTAAAACCGGATAAACGAAATAACAAGCGCAGAAGGCTTGCTGTGAATGTAGTTATTATATATTTTCTGAAGAAATTATTCTGAGTTTATTCCTAATCACTGTTAGTAAAACCATAGCTTTAACAACTAAAATCTAATAGCATAGTTACACAGCAAAAAAATTATAAACATTAAAACGATAAAGCTGTCATTAAAATGAATTCTGTGTTTGTAAGACGGAATGTTTGAGCTTTGCTACACTGCTAGGTATTTGACCACAAGCTCGCACGACCACGGAGTTTAGCCATACGCCATGTAGCCTTTGATAGAGCATGCCTGCCTGGAATACACTGGCACTAAAGAAAGCCTGCCGGAACACGTTAACGAAAAACACCGTTAGGTTCTTGGCGACAGATTTTACAACTTGGGGGTGAGGTAGGGGTAGTTAGCCAGGCGAGCGATAGGAAACGCCTTACTACCATGCTATGGTTTCCTCACAATGTTTTCCTTCACCGGTAGCTCAGACTGTTTTTGCATTTTTAGTGTGATCGAACCTCGTACCTTTTGCACGGCAATCGACCCCACTAGCCCCTCGACCATCATCGCTATTACTACACTAGCTTGTTTTTTCTGATATTTTGCTTAGAATCGAATTAAAATATTTAAGAGTTTTGTTGCATATACGTGTATTGTTTATGTAGTTTTTATTTATTCTATCGGGTTTGTTCTTTGATTTTATCATTTCAATAACATGTGTTAACGAAAAGTATTGCGTTGGCCTTCTGTATTATTCCGGACCGGATGTAACCGGGTGAAACTGGTTCCAGTGTTCACTGGTTCATTAAAACTTGCGCCGGGGCGCGTGAGCTTGTTTATCCGGATATTTTGTTTACACCAAGTGGAACGGAGACGAGATATTTGCCCATGATTTATGCGAACTTTTGTTGGTAAATTGTCACTATGATTGAAGAAATAGTAATCGGTTTTCACCGAAGGAACCTCAATAAAGGAAGAACTTTTTTTTATTGTACGGGATCTTTTCTAAAATGGTTCATTTTAAATTTTATCAATATTTATCAAGGGTATTTTCAATTGTATGAAGATATAATTATTTCGATTTCGAATTATATCGGCGCAATGGCGAATGGAAATCGGTTTTTTTTTTTCATTTACGTCATGATCAGTACAATTTACCAACAAAATAAACGTTTCACACTCATAGCTGCTTCCCACTAGGATTTCTCCTGTGGAAATAATTATATAATAATAACACTTAAATATTGACTTATATATTAACTACTATATCAGATAAGTACATAATCTTGATTATGTACTTATCTGATATAGTAGTTAATATATTATTATATATTAGTTAATATATTATTATATATTAACTACTAATATACGCGTAATTTAATATTTGTTCTTAGTTTAAAATTTTTCATGACATATTATTTATAGGCTTGCGCTTGACCACAACTCGCCTGATGTAAAGCGACGATGCGGTCTAGGATGTGGCACGCTTGCCTAGAAGAAACCGATTCACTCGCGATTTGAAAAGAGTAGTATTATATCTATCGGAAAATAGAGTACTTGGCAGTGAATTTACAATCTGGCAGTTCGCACAATAAAAGTCGACGTAAAGCGTTTATTGTGAGTCCGTGGATTTTCTACCATACACTGCTTTGTTTACTTATAAATAATATTTAAGTGTTATTATTATATAATTTTAATTTTGACAGAGTAAGAATAAGAAATATTTATAGGCCCTTAAATAACATTCGTTACAGGCAAGTCTTATTACATTTTAATTATTAATTACTTTAAAAAAAACTAAACTTATAAATACTTTTATAGTTCTAAGAACAAATAGTTATTATGTTATACATTTACATTGTCATACATACAGGTCGTATAGTTTCTAATCATTCTTGACGATACTAAGTAGGTACATACAAGTTTTACTGGTACCTAGCGAAAATTAGTAGGCTTGGTAAAACTAAGATAAGTCTAAGACTTAACAAGAACGTAATATTTCAAGTTAAATAACTTTTAATTCCACTTTGGAAGCTTTTGTAATAAATTGAGCCTCTTTATAGCCAGCAATCATCGTCTTGAGATATTTTATGCTTAAATGTAAATCAGGTACGAACTTTGTACAGGGTTGATGGTATACCATATATTAATTAAAAAAAAATAGTTAAAGTGCGTGTTGACACACACATTTTGTAGGGTTCTGTTGCATTTATATAAAATATATATAAAATTGTTTTGTGTACAACTATTTTGAATTCATACGTCATTATTTCTATTTTGAGTTATTTTTAATAACTCTCAAAGTAAAAGTCTGATTTGGCTCATAACATTTTACTCTAAGTGATATTTGACAAGATCTTATTGCCTGGATATTAAAATTTTTAGTATGTATTACGTTTTGGAAAACCAAACATGACCATAACTGAGAAATAGTTGGTGCATTTCGTTAAAAAATTGTAAAAAAATATGAAACACGTAACAAGAGTTTCTCACAAATACGACTAAAAATGAGTATATTAATTTTTTTTTGTTAAATGCTTTAATTACTATTGTAAAAAAATATTATTCAAAATATAATTTTCACAATATTCAATGAACGAAACAAACAAAAATAATAAAGAATACGAACAGTTTGTAAAAATTGTGCAAAAAGAACTCAAACCATTCTACGTGAAATGTACACGTAAACAACGTAAACGTAGAATGGAACACCGCGAAACGATTGTACTAGAAGTGAGACAAATTGTATTCGAATAATACAACTGCAAGTTTTATTCGATTGTCAAAAGCTTTGACATAGATTCTGATGAATGACTGATGAAATGTCATATAAAATAGCGTAGCGTATGTATATTCTACTAGTCAAGGCCTTTCATATCCATATAAAGGGAGAGTTGAAAATAAAATTAAATAAAATTGTACTTCGTCATTTGCGCCAGTGGCCATCTTGGACTGATTTTATTACTAATATAGCTAAAACACTCCTGACTAATACACTTTTCATACAAAAAATCTTAACCAAAATCGGTCCATCCGTTTGGGAGTTACGATGCCACAGACAGACACACACACACACACACACACACACAATTTATAACATAACGTCGTTTTTGCACTCTCTAGCTAAAATAATGACAATCAGAGCCTAATCACTTCATACCTAGTTCAATAATATACAAGTAAACGTATGTAATAGTTATTTTCATCCCAGCATCTCGGAAAGAGTATTTTTCCTATTCGATATCTGAGTGCAAAAGCCGTTTTTATCCGCTAGAGGATAAAGTAAAATTGAATTCAGAATATCGTGTGCATATACATCTAAGTTTGTGAATTAAAAAGCTCATTCAACCTATTAACTTCTACTTCTATGGTGCCGAAAAAATACAAAAAATACCATCACAAAGTAAATTAATTATTTAGCAAAGTTAGATCTCCCATCACATAAAAGACCGCATAAAAAAATATTGAAAAAATACTATTTAATAAAAGCAATTATGAGACAATAATTTTCCACAGAACTTAAATAAACCAGCATTCGAACAAAAAATAATTAAATTTTAAAATCGAATAGACATTGACTCGATAAGTTGTCTTCTTATTTTCCCAATACCCTATAACAGTGCATTGAAAATAAACCGTTTGAAGCGCGATAATAATGGAATATAGAATATTGTCGTATTGTTGTTCAATGGCACGTTCCAGAACGTTCTAGAATGTACCAGAACATTCCAAATATAACTCGGGCGAGAGTGAATTTTTTATTGTTTTTTTTTATGTTTTATTGGTATATTGTTTTTTTTATTGGCAAACATGGAATACAGATTTTAATGCTAGATAATTCAAATACAATTATTCTAGCATAAAATTAGACATCGCAATAAAAATAAAAGTTGATAACGTGGCAATACTACCTTGTCTTATATATGGCTGCCAGACATGGGCTTTGAGAAAGGAAGATGACAAAAGGCTTGCAATACGTCAAAGGAAATAAAACGGAGCATGTTAGGCACTAGATTAGCTGACAGGATAAGTAACAATACAATAAGTAGTAAAACTAAGGTGCGAGTCATAACAAAGCAATAAGGAATTTTAAATGGAATTGAGCTAGGCACATATGTTGGATGCATACTATGCATCCTACATATGTCGCTATGCATTGCATAGCGAAAGATGGACGAAAAAGATTATAGAGTGGATACCACGAGAAGACAAGATGGGAAGATGTATTCACAAAAAGACATGGAGAGGAGTAGATGAGGATCGCTTGAGATAGAAAGTTATGGGCAAAACTGGACGAGGCCTACGCCACTGAGGCGACATCTACATAAAACATGACGTAAAATAATTATTTGGACAAAACATATTAACTTATGATATTAACTGGACATATCACAACTTGACTGGATATTATAAATAATTAACATAGTTTTTAGATGAATGAGAGAATTTTTATAAAAAAAACAGTGTACTGTTGTTTTCCAGTAATGCTATTAACATATCTTAAAAAAGAAAACAAAATGTTTACTGAGCAACTTTTTGTTAATGTACTTGAATAAAGGTTTTTTTTACTTTTACTTATTCTAGCATAAATAGCGTTTTTTTTAAATTACATATTTATATTTAAAGTACTAAGCCGCAAAACTAAATTGGTGAAAGCGTGCAAAGCGTCAATTAAAACCATATTTCCCTTCTACGAGTAACTTGATAACAAACCATGTAGACCTGATTTAACATAACTAGACACTAAGTTTATGAACACCTAAGTTGAATTTACTTTTACTGTTTTCTACAAATTTATAGTTCCGGAGCTAGTACTAAGATTACATACAAAATTGTAAGTCTGAGAGTTAGTAGCGAGTAGTAGTATTTATAAGGTAACAACCAACTTCGATACAGCAGGTGGTCATTTTTTTTTCAGATTTTTTGGTATATATAGTATTTGTCATAACTACAGGAACGATTTTCATGAAATTTATAATGCCGGCTCTACATTCACGAGCAATCAGTCCACGAAAGCCGTGACTGTGAATGTGGATGGATTCACAGTTTCGCGCCTGGTGCTCGCAGATTCGCGTTCGCGAGTCGCGGTGTTGCCCTGTCGATGTCAGTTTTATTACCCGCGTCAAAGATATTCGCAATTCACGCTACGTGAACGTGAACGGCATCCACATCGTGAATCTTGGCAGTTGGTAGGCACTCGCATTTAATTTTAAGCATTTTTTGCAATATATTATTTATTAATAACGACAACCGTTAGAAACTTGAACTTATGTTGTACGGAACTCTTTGTACGTGGGTCCGACTGGCACTTGACCGAATTTCATTTAATTTACAATTTGCGTTTACATAGTTTATACATATTCCATATGTACACTAAAATAGGTACGTTTTTTATTCAACATAAATTTAGATGTTTTAAGAAATAACTCGTTCTCGTCATCCACATCTTCTTTCACCCTAGGTATTTTTCCATTGCTTTTTCATCACAACATAATAATTATAAAGAGGTAAAAGATGAAGCGTAGCAAAAGGCGGCGGCAGTCAGATCTCGTCAGACGTCCGTTCTCAATGAGCGCGTGAATAAAACTGTGAAAACTTTGCGAAGCTCTGCGAGAGTAGAGGCAATCGTTTTTCACGGAGTGAAATGCGAAAATCAACGCCGAAGATTCTCGGCGCCGATCGCGCGTGAATGTAGAGCCGGCATAAGGAGACGAAAGGGGAGATATGAGACATCGAAAAATATGCTAAATTTATAAATTACAATGAATTGAGAATAAACCTGTTTTTTTATATACTTTGTAATTCACCGGAGAAAAATAGTTTTTGGCACTCTGAAGACTTCAAGACTTCAATCTATGCAAAAAAATCAAGTAGATCCGTCATTTGATTGCATAAGAGAACACGAACAAACAAACCAACAAACAAACACACTTTCGCATTTCTAATATGTGGCTCGTGCTCCCCACGCACAGAAAATCAAGTACCTAATACAGTGTATGAAAACTCAGTACTAAAGACTCTTATGATTATCGTTCGCTATATTATCTTATTTTGTTATAATTAAATTTATTTCGCCCCTGTTCTACCAATTAACTGCTATTTCATTATGTTAACAACTTTAATGCTAATTCGCATGCTATTTTAAATGTAACTACAATTTAATTTTAATAATGTTGTATTTCGCTTATAATGAGTTTGTTAAATTTTGTCGGACAAAGAAAACAATGAAAACTCAATTAGGGTTTACAGAACCGCAAGTTAATTTTACTTTCATATGTCATAATTTGTTTTTCAACACATTTACTCTTCAAAATCTTCTTATAAGAAAACAGCTAGCTTTTATGCCACAAACCAAAAAGGAAAAACTGTTGTTTGTTTTGCTGTACATAATTAAATTTATTTCACCTTAATGGTTTAGTATCTATTTTTATCATAGATATTGGTTGTAAGTGCTCGTAATAGTTATTACTATTTCGTTGCATATCTGTTGCTGTACAATACAGGCGCACAGGAGACCTAGTGTGAACCACAGAGCTTCAAAAAGGTATTTTTGTATTTTGTATAATTAAGTTGAATCAAATGTTTATAGTTTTTTAAAAAGTATAAAAAAATGATTTTTATACTTTTAAAAAAACTAACTACTTCATACTGAATCTCTTTACATTACATTTTATTAGGTCTACTGAATCTCTTTACATTACTTTACAGTACATTAAATCGGATCTTTCGGATATTTCAAGTTTTTCATTTTGTAAACTGCGTGACGCAAAGAAAAAACCAAACGAGGACAAAACAAATGAATTACGGTTTTCGAAATACAAATGTATGAATAAATAGCTGTATAAATTTTAAATTGGAATCCTCAACCAAAGAAGAGATATTTGAGATCAAAGTGGCCAGTACGACAAAACGCCAATTTCATATGTAAGGACCTAATAGTATAGGATTTCTATAATATTCTGGAATATTCTAAGAATAAGAATAAGAATAAGAAATATTTATTGGCCTTTAAATAACATTCGTTACAGGCAAGTCTTGTTACATTTTAATTATTAATTACTTTAAAAAGAAACTTAACTTATAAATACTTTTATAGTTCTAAGAACAAATAGTTATTATATTATACATTTACATTGTCATTTATTTCTTTACCTATTACTAACATTTTGTAATTGTTGTTCATCACACAAGAACGATGATTCCACAAGCTGCAATGACATATATTCACTGAGTTTATAAAAAGGATTTCTTTCAAAAAAATATTATAATTTTTGTTTAAATATTTTAAAATTGAGTTCCATCACGCTATTTGGTAATTTATTGTACATTAATATTTTGGTGTAAAGTCCCTGTTTCTTACACTTAGATAATCTGTTGACAGGCAGGACTCGCCCTTTTTATTATTACGTGAAATTCTTTTTTCCGGTATTTCCCTATCCTCGTGTACCTCTAATAAACTACTATAAATATAAAGTGATATAACTGTCATTATTTTATCATTTCTAAAGTGTATTCTCGCAGGACTACGTTTTTTCAAACCATTCATTGTTCTTATAGATTGTTTCTGACATTTTAAAACTTTTATGATATCTTTAGCGTTTCCCCAAACAGTTATAGCGTATCTTATTATAGAATGAACGTATGCATAATAGACAGAGATGAGTGACTTTTTATCTAATAATGGCTTGAGTTTAAATAAAGCATAATTACCACTTGCCATTTTGTTGCAAATTTTATCGATGTGAGATTTATGACTAATAGTGTTATCAATTGTATAACCTAGAAATATATTTGTTTTACTAATAGAATTCCCAAAAATACCCAACCTTGACTGATACTGCATTGATATGGTTTTATCAGAGTTAAGAATAATACCATTTGCGTCAAACCATTCCTTTAACAATTCCATAACTGCATTAACTTTATCGTCTAAATTAAATTTACATTTGTCTCTGATACCCACATGTGTATCATCTGCAAATAAATTTATATGAGCCCAACTCGGCAATGCGTTGGTTATATCATTAATATAAATCAAAAACAAGACTGGCCCTAAAATAGAGCCCTGTGGTACACCAATTGACATCATACCCTCTGTAGAAGTTTCTTCATTTACAGAGACAATTTGACTACGGTTCTGTAAATAAGTTATCATCATATTTAATGCAGGGCCTTGAAATCCGTAATATTTCATTTTTAAAATCAATATATCATGCCTCAAACAATCAAAAGCTTTTGAAAGATCACAAAAGACACTGGCACATTTATTTGACTTATCCAAGGATTCAAGAATATAATATACCACTTTTCTTATAGCCATTTCTGTGGAATATACCTTCACCGAGATGCTTATTTAATAAAACGTATTTTATATTAAATATCAAATACCAATAAATATATTGTAAATGGGTTGCCTGTCTATTTCAGTCCAGGATAAGATTTATTAATAAAAAAAAAAAAAAAACATATTACCGGTTTGATTATTAGACAAAATAGATACAAATCAAAAGTATGAAGCCCATATAATATCATTAGTAAACAAACCGGTGCAACTTTTTTTTATTAAATTTTTAATTAATCATATCCTGGACTGAAATTTGGTTGTCTTTTGTTTGCTATAATACTTATATGCAAGAATTTTACTTGCCCGAATTTCATTTGCCTGAATTGTTTGTTTACCATAAAATTCATGTGACATTCTCTTGTTTTGCCCGTACATTAGATTCCATAATGATACGAGTGCCATAAGTATCGTTACCATTTTATTAATTGGAATAATATTATATAACAGAAGTTTTTAACGTCATACTAAATTATTTTCAAATACATCAAAGCCTGTCTAGAACACTTCGCCAGCCGCACCGCGGCACGCTCGCTTTACTCGCTCAGCTCGTGCGTTGTTTTTCATGTTCAAACTTAATCTAGCGTAATATTATTTAATAACGCCAAACTAAATTAATTTCAAATACATCCATGCCTTTCTGGGGCACTTCGCTGGACGTTGCAGCGGCACATTCGCTTCGCTCGCTCAGCTCGTGCGGTGTCTTTCATGTTCATACCTAACGTAATCTAAAGCTATTGATATTTAGTTTAAACTGATTATAGGATTTTTTCTAGAAGTAATTTTAATGGCAAATGATGTTATGGCATATGATAATTACAGCTTACAAGGAGGATAATAAATGATGTTATTGAAATTGGCTTTGTGGGAAACAAAGTTTCTAGCACGTGATTAATATAGTAAACAATGAAATGAAATGAAATGAAATTATTTATTGGCCTTATAACCACTTATGTTATACTAGGCAAGTCACATTACAATATTTCACACAATACTTAATTTAGTAAATTTCAAATGTACCTATGTCAAAAACTTTACAATTCACTTAATTACAAAATTTAAATAAGATTATGTAGTATAGATTAATAGATATATTACTGATATAATAATACTTCTAAAATAGTTTACATTAATGTGAGTAGAATTTAATAAAGTCATTATATAATAAGATACCTTAATGTCATTATTAGTTTGTGAGTTTTGACTATAATTGTTTAGTTAGATTTGACAATATATTATATAAATTAAGTATAAGTTAAGTATTAAATTAAAATTATTATTAAGAAAAAACAATGACGATAAGTCTTATTAAAAATTTAGCTATCACCTACTTTTAAAATTATGTTTGCTCACTCACGAACGAAGATTCAGTCAGCTTCATGTTCATAAATTCTTTGACCGAGTAAATTGGGGTAGACTCAAAAACCGCTTTATTTTTCGTTTAAAATCGTTCGCGTGAAGATTAACTACGGCATGGGGCAATTTGTTAAACATACATATCTTAATATAAATTCCTTGTTTTCTAACTTTGGCTAGGCGTGTTTTAGGCTTACATAATATCTCTTTTCGTCTTTCATCCATTCTTAGATTATGCGCATATGGTTGTTTCTGTAAAATATCCTTATCTTCATAGATCTCTAGGAGGCAATTATAAATATACAAAGATATAACCGTCATGATTCTATTATTCTTAAAATAATTTCTAGCTGACGCCCGTTTACGCAGTCCAAATGTAA
Organism: Ligdia adustata; assembly: GCA_947049295.1. NCBI lineage: Eukaryota > Metazoa > Arthropoda > Insecta > Lepidoptera > Geometridae > Ligdia > Ligdia adustata. The sequence goes on from OX346229.1 coordinate 11,206,525, forward strand.
TCCTTATAGCAATGATTCATATTCAGATTATTTATTTGCAGAGTATAAGTACAGCAGATATTAAATATATAATAGTCCTCTACACTCTGCCCTGCTAAGGCGTCCAAATTTAATAATGAATATGACATAATAAAATTATGAGAAACAATATAATGTCTGTGGACTAGTATAGCAGATGAAATTATGGCAATTAAAATTCTGGCAAGTGGGTGTACCCCACTCAATTATTTATATAGAATAGCTGAATTTTGTTTTTTGAATTTATGTTTGGTCTCGTAATAAAAGTTGTTCGTAGTGAAGATTATAGTGATCCATTCAGCTTAGTACACCCAATAACCGGCATATTACATTATAGTGATCCATTCAGCTTAGTACACCCAACAACCGGCATATTACATTATAGTGATCCATTCAACTTAGTACACCCAACAACCGGCATATTACATTATAGTGATCCATTCAACTTAGTACACCCAACAACCGGCATATTACATTATAGTGATCCATTCAACTTAGTACACCCAACAACCGGCATATTACATTATAGTGATCCATTCAACTTAGTACACCCAACAACCGGCATATACATTTTCTTAAGTATGCTTTTTTTAAATATACCTACACATATTTTAATGTGCGCCGTAACATTATTTTTTAGTTTAAGCTGACTTTAAATTTGGACGACCTAACGTAAGTGGTATAGACAAAATATAAAATTTTCTTTTAAGCTACAACCCAAGGTTAGGAACCACTTGTGATGCAGTAGACGAAAACAAAAGACTAAGCAGCTTAAGACGAAATCTAGAAAGAAAATAGAGTGGACTCGTGCAAAAGGTACTAAGTGGGTACTATTACATAATAAAATTTAAACCTACAATCAGATACAAAACAAACCACATACATAAAGTAACAACGAAATAGACCAACTTGGCGTATTACCTTCTATCTGGCCTCTACATAACACCTTATCAGTTGGCTGGACTACTGTTTGTAACTATAGACCTTATAGCTTAGGTTTAGGGTGTGTATTTAAACAAAAGCCTAGATTTCGTGTGAAGATACCATACTGCTGGTCGGAAGGTAAGCAGTAGTTTAAGTTTTGATTTCGACTACGTCCGTTTTGCTAAGTAAACGCTGAAATTACAAGCGGCGCCATTTACAAGCCATTTAAGTGAAATAGCGACATACATGTACTTTAAATCTGAATCTTTCTAATATTTACGCTTATTTGAACCAATTTATTTTTTATTTTATTTTATTTATGTCCAACATCTAGTGGAAGCGACATGTGACCAGAATGCTGGCTCTTATTTTGCTCAAAAAATTATCATTGCCATTTCTTTATTAAGAACTTTCTCCTCGGCTGGGGGTTTATTATTAAATAAGTTTTATTACTGGGTATATAACTTCTGTGTTTTATTAAATTAATATTTTAAACGTGTACGTGCTAACTTCATTTGAAGTGAAACAAAATTAGGATAAATCCTGATTGTGGAAATCAGTGCCTACCATTACAAAGACTTTAAAAGTAGTTGTGAATGCTAAACAGCTTATAAAATAACAGTGTTATATGTAATTTTGTATTTTTTTAATAAATGATATAAAATACTTTAGTTTCTATATAGGTACACGAGCAGACTTGCTCCCAATACTAAGAATTATTAAATATGTTTTTTTTTTATACATTATACTAACTATTATTACTTGGCCATTTTTTTTAACGATACGGGTTTTTACGCATGTCGTGCCATCGTTCTAAACACGAACGACTCATTTGATACCTGATAAAGTTCATCAAACGTGAACAAAATGTTGGACCTTTCTAACGATCAGACACGCGTGAAAACGTTAAAACAAATATGACGTAAAAATAAACTAAATAAAATTTCATTTGACTTTGTTTTCTTACTTTACTTACTTTCATACTTAAGGTTGAGAATCGCGTAATGTCTCAACAAAATGTTTTTAAAATTGAGCTGTATCTGTGACTCCCTGACGACCAAAAAATTAGTACTTAGTGGACTTTTATAGCAAGTTCTACGACAAGACTATTTGAATATCTATACCACTTGTACGCGAGTACCAGCATCCTGACAAACAAATTAAAGTACAAACTTTACCGAAAGATGACAAGCCAAAGGATAGAAAAATAACCAAATAGGATAAGCTCATACCATCGATAATAACAAGGACAGATAGAAAAATAACAAGACTACATAGAACAATAACAACGATTGATAGATCAAAAACAATGCTAGATAGAACAATAACAAGCATAGGTAGAACAATAACAAAGATATATTGATCAAAAACCACACTAGATAGAACAAAAACAAGGACAGATAAGAACAATAAAAATGATAGATATACCAATGACAAGAATAGATAGAACAATAACACGGATAGATAGAACTACTAAAAAGATAGATAGGACAATTACATTATGAATGCCGGTTTTTATCTGGCCCAACACATTGCCATTCACCTTGGTAATGCGGTTAGCAAGCTGGGCACGCTGCCGCTGGTGGTGGACATTTGGATTATCTGTAGATCTTAAATGGTCTATAGGTAATCTTTTGGCTATATTTTTTGTTTGTTATAGTTAGTCATTTTGTTTATGTTAATAAAAGCATTATGCAACAATAAAAGTCCTTGATTTGAAAGTTACGCAGTCAATATATTAAGTTAACATACTGTCTACATCTTACATGTGACTCTGATAGAGCGATAAGCAAGACTTAGGGGAAGTCTAGCTTATTGAAACCTCGCACGCGAAATAATTGTGAACTGTTGTGGGAGAACCTTAGTAAATTTAACAACCCTAGTTTTTATCAGAACCTTTTTAAAGATTTCTGAGTTTTTTTTTTCATCCCGATTTCTAAAAGATTAAAAAAAAATTAAAGGCTTCAAATGCGGTAGCTTGCAAATTTTCTAAAATTCGGTCTAGTGCTATTATATAAATCAAAATGAATTTCAACCTGTCACTCTACATAACTAAATAAGCCGCACAATCAGCAATAGTTAGTAAGAGTGAAAACTAGAGCAAGAAAACTTGGTTTTATTTTGACAGTGTTTATTGTGTTAAAGCGGCGAAATTTCAAAAATAAATCAAGTATGCTTGCCTTTGTTTTAACTTCTTTCGTGCCTCACTTTGATAACTTAAAAGAAGAGAGAGAACATTATAAATAATATTGATCTTTTTATTTAGCTTGTTCAGTAATAGTGTATTATTTTTAACCATACTGTGTCCAAATCTAGTAGGCCATGCATATATTTTTCTTTCAAATAGTTATTTTATTATTAAGTTGATTTTTGTGTGAACCAGTTTAGTAGATCTACAAAGAACAATAACCATCCTTGTTTTATTAAACAACATCAACAACTTTGGCATATCAATTTAAACTAGATGAAGCAGTGAACGTGTCAATTACTAAGTAGGATTTCGGGGTCGGTTGTACGAACCCAGATAAAATACACTTGGCCAATCCAATATTCCACGTTAGATATGAACACTGCATTTTTTGCCGACTAGGGAAAACGTTGGTGAAATATAACTAGTAGATACATTTGCGAATGCAATCTCGCAAATACAATTTGTGGCATCTAAATTGATGCTTGTCGTGAAAACTTTTAATATCGAATGAACACGGATGTTTAACTAAATATGCTTGATATTTGTGTGTAATTGACGCAATTGTAAAGTTTTTTGATCTAATTTCAAGAATTTCGTAGAAAAATAAGCTACTTTATTTATTGATTTAAATGTAACTGATACATAAATCCAAATATCTGATAAACACATTAATATCGTCATTCGATTCGATATAAGGCAAAATATTCAAGGCCGCAGTACAGCCCACGACTCGAATATTATCGGTAAAAACCAATTTTCGAACTAGTTTTACTCGTATTACACCTTTTGAAACACTTTTCTTCAAGAGACTTTATTTAAGATTATAAATACTCTTAAAATCAGTTATTTATATAATCAATATAATTGAATTATTACTCAAATAATATAACGAGTTAATACACATATCAGACAATAAGCTGTCAACATCCGGCCAAAACAACAATTTAGTCCGGACATTCCATCCCTAGTAAAAGTTGTCGATCCATCAACCCCGACAGGTATTATTGTACGCCTACCGACCTGTAGTCACAATACTCGTCAATGTGCGAAATTGGATGGAATCGAGTTTTCAATTTTGAACCTCAATTCGTTTGTGGCACGAAATTCTCTGTCAGTTCTGATTTAACGGAGCTGAAAATTTGACTTGAAGGTAATGACAAGTTGGCGTTTCACAAAAATAGAGTGACCCAATTCGTTTGCTCTCCGTTGTACTATAACGCAGCATAGCCAGCACGATAAAAACTAACTCATTTATTTTATACACACAATATGTCATTCCTACAACTTATTACTAAATATTTTTGAAATAGTCAATATGAAGTGTTTGTTTTGTGCATAAAAAAAGGTCGCTGACCTTGCAGGATGCTAAGGTTTGTCCCCCTTTAAAATAGCTTTAACCTGTACCCTCGGGGTAAACACATTAATAAACACTAGAAATATATATTTCTTATCCGGGTTTCTAATATTATAACATAATTTTGCGAACAACCATTTGTATTACATAGATATACGACGAAAAATGCTAGTATTTAAATAGGATGTAGAATTAGTGCAGGAAAACGAGCCTGATTATAACTTTATAGGCAAAATGATATATTTTTCTAGGTGGTTATTCTAGTGATTGAGTTTGTTTACCACCTAACACCGACCCACGGTTAAACTCATGTGTGAACACAACTCCACGATCACCCATCCCTGAACTTACCGAGCAGAAAGATCGTTGATCACTGATTGGGGACACTTCAGCTAACTGGTACGCGGGTAACTAGAAACGTTGATAATAGCCCTTTCAGATCCTTTGTGATTAAATGCGTACATAAACATTTTTGTATTATTTGTCTCATATTCCACTTTGTAGAAAAATTAATTCAGATTCATTCAAAATGAAAAAAATAATCAAGTCTGAAAGCTAACCCTTTCACTTTCACTTTCACCCTTGCACATAAATTTAACAAGGAACAACAATACGACTTTAAATTACGAAGCAATTCAGTAAACACCAAAATGATGTGAAATTTTGTTGAAAAAACTATTTGTTTTCTAAACACCTAGCTGACCCGGCAAAATTTGTACCGTCTAACAGTTATGCATTTTTTCACCGTTTAACATTCCCTGAACTTTCACAATTCAAAACCTTGATCAGCTAAATCAGCCCATCCGTTCTCGAGTACTAGCGAGACAAACGAACAGCAATTGATTTTTTAATATATTGCCAATTATATTAATTGATAATTCTAAAAATCCAAAATACTTAAGTTTTAAACTCTGTTCTAAATAAAAACTACCCTTCTGGTCCTAATGTTATCAGTTATACAGGGTTAGATTAGTATAGGTTAGTTAGTTTAGATTAGGGATGTACTAGGCTGAAAGTGGGACACTATACCCATCCTAATAAACAGCTTTCACTATGCGACCAATTTTTTACTTCATAAGGACCTCTAACTGTCAGTGGGCAAAATAAATCAAATCAAATTTGTCCTTCATTTGCTGAGAATAATAAGTAAAAACAAACTCACTTATGTGAGTTTATACCATAAAAAAATATACGTTCTCTTTTACAAGATAAGACAACTCTTTATTAAAAAAACAGCTTTACTATAAAAAAATATAACAAATAAAAACTTACAAATATATATACTAGGTTCCTCAATGGCGGCCTTATCGCTTAGAGCGATCTCTTCCAGGCAACCATGCACGTAAATGAATAATATAAAATTAGAGAGGCCTTAAAATAAAACATTGAACAAACATATTTGATAAATGAACAAATTATACATACAGATGGATACACAGATAAACAAATACATATAACATACGATACAAATTAGGAGCATGGAAATACATAATATATAAATTACAAATTAAAAGAAGAAGACACAAATTTTAATGCTGTAGTGATAGGTAATGGACTTTTATGACTAGATGCTTAAAGATATTAATTGATGGAGCATGCCTAATGTCAAGCGGTAGACTGTTTCACAGCAAAACAGCGTTCATAGTGAAAGAGAACTAACTTATAGGAAACGGTGTGATGTGGTGGGATTGATAGCATGAGATTGTCAGACGACTACAAGATGCCTAAAGTAAATAATTACAAAGGAAATAATAGAATAATTGTGTTGTGTTAAACTTATCCCGTCAAAAACATTACATGTACAAAAATGCACTAGTCACGCAGCATTTTTTCTACAGTAAAAAGTTGTGAAATCGAATATAAACCAAGTCAGTTAATTCAGTCTTATTATCTATGGGGAAAACCTCCATTTTCGAATTTCCAATTACTGTGTCATTAATAATACACTATTACCGCTTGTAAGGTAACAAATTACCGCTTGTAAGGTAACAAAATTTTAAAGTGACTATGTCAATATTATTAATATTTTTTTCTTTTACAAATATAGCGACTTGGCCAACGTACACCGACATAGTATATATAGACACTTAAGGTTATTTTTAACTAAACTTACAAATTAAACTCTTAGCAAGAGATGAAAATTTTGTAGTAATTGTTACAATACTTCAACAGTTAGTGAGAATTTATCTATTTTGGTAGTATAGGGTTTACAAAGTTTTTAGTTGGCATTTAAATACAAGCCATTATAATATGTGTGCTTACGAGTATCTTCGTTCGCTAGCACTTCGTTTTAGTCATGTAAAATTTAGTGTTATTTTAACACACGAAATGATTACTGCTTTAAAAGTTAACAGCTGGACTTTTTATTAATTTAAACTGGCAAAACTAATTAAACAAAACACGAAAAACTTCAGCGTTCCTGAAAAAATATGTATTAAAAGCGAGAATCATCCCACTTTCCACCCTTTACGTTTTTACGGGGTAGCCATTATATTTTAGCAAACAAATCGTTTAACAGTAGATTGCAAGTCATTTTTGCTCTTTAGATAGAAGTTTGTTTTGGCGATGAAAATGAAGCTAATGGGTTTTTTTGAACGAGCGATACTTTAAAAAGCCGCCCGGTGTCTTTCTAGATTTTCTGATTTAAAAACTACAAACAAACAAACTATTTTAGATGGTATTATTTAAATATTAAGCTACTCTACTGATTTTGATAAAATTTATAATTATGAAACTGGTTCAGAAGTACACGTTTTTAAAAATTAAAATTTATATATATTTTTTTTAAATCCGTAAAGAAATCCAAAATGAGAAAAAAGTATAGGCGCTCGAAGTTGCTTTATTTTTATAGATTAAATAGGACGGTACCCAAAGTTAATCTATATTTAGGTTAAAAAGAAAAGGTACTCAAATTAACTTTTTATTTAGATTTAATAAAAAGGTACTCGAAGTTAATCTATTTTGTAGATTAAAAAGAAAGTTACTCGAAGTTAATCTATTTTGTAGATTAAAAAGAAAGTTACTCGAAGTTAATCTATTTTGCAGATTTAAAAGATAGGTACAAGAAGTTAATCTATTTTGCAGATTTAAAAGATAGGTACAAGAAGTTAATCTATTTTGTAGATTAAAAAGATAAGTACTCGAAGTTAATCTATTTTGCAGATTTAAAAGATAGGTACAAGAAGTTAATCTATTTTGTAGATTAAAAAGAAAGTTACTCGAAGTTAATCTATTTTGCAGATTTAAAAGATAGGTACAAGAAGTTAATCTATTTTGTAGATTAAAAAGATAGGTACAAGAAGTTAATCTATTTTGTAGATTAAAAAGATAAGTACTCGAAGTTAATCTATTTTGCAGATTTAAAAGATAGGTATTCGAAGTTAATCTATTTTGTAGATTAAAAAGATAAGTACTCGAAGTTAATCTATTTTGCAGATTTAAAAGATAGGTACAAGAAGTTAATCTATTTTGCAGATTTAAAAGATAGGTACAAGAAGTTAATCTATTTTGTAGATTAAAAAGATAAGTACTCGAAGTTAATCTATTTTGCAGATTTAAAAGATAGGTACAAGAAGTTAATCTATTTTGCAGATTTAAAAGTTAGGTACAAGAAGTTAATCTATTTTGTAGATTAAAAAGATAAGTACTCGAAGTTAATCTATTTTGCAGATTTAAAAGATAGGTACAAGAAGTTAATCTATTTTGCAGATTTAAAAGATAGGTACAAGAAGTTAATCTATTTTGTAGATTAAAAAGATAAGTACTCGAAGTTAATCTATTTTGCAGATTTAAAAGATAGGTACAAGAAGTTAATCTATTTTGCAGATTTAAAAGATAGGTACAAGAAGTTAATCTATTTTGCAGATTTAAAAGATAGGTACAAGAAGTTAATCTATTTTGTAGATTAAAAAGATAAGTACTCGAAGTTAATCTATTTTGCAGATTTAAAAGATAGGTACAAGAAGTTAATCTATTTTGTAGATTAAAAAGATAAGTACTCGAAGTTAATCTATTTTGCAGATTTAAAAGATAGGTACAAGAAGTTAATCTATTTTGCAGATTTAAAAGATAGGTACAAGAAGTTAATCTATTTTGCAGATTTAAAAGATAGGTACAAGAAGTTAATCTATTTTGCAGATTTAAAAGATAGGTACAAGAAGTTAATCTATTTTGTAGATTAAAAAGATAAGTACTCGAAGTTAATCTATTTTGCAGATTTAAAAGATAGGTACAAGAAGTTAATCTATTTTGCAGATTTAAAAGATAGGTACAAGAAGTTAATCTATTTTGCAGATTTAAAAGATAGGTACAAGAAGTTAATCTATTTTGCAGATTTAAAAGATAGGTACAAGAAGTTAATCTATTTTGCAGATTTAAAAGATAGGTACAAGAAGTTAATCTATTTTGCAGATTTAAAAGATAGGTACAAGAAGTTAATCTATTTTGCAGATTTAAAAGATAGGTACAAGAAGTTAATCTATTTTGTAGATTAAAAAGATAAGTACTCGAAGTTAATCTATTTTGCAGATTTAAAAGATAGGTACAAGAAGTTAATCTATTTTGCAGATTTAAAAGATAGGTACAAGAAGTTAATCTATTTTGTAGATTAAAAAGATAAGTACTCGAAGTTAATCTATTTTGCAGATTTAAAAGATAGGTACAAGAAGTTAATCTATTTTGCAGATTTAAAAGATAGGTACAAGAAGTTAATCTATTTTGCAGATTTAAAAGATAGGTACAAGAAGTTAATCTATTTTGTAGATTAAAAAGATAAGTACTCGAAGTTAATCTATTTTGCAGATTTAAAAGATAGGTACAAGAAGTTAATCTATTTTGTAGATTAAAAAGATAAGTACTCGAAGTTAATCTATTTTGCAGATTTAAAAGATAGGTACAAGAAGTTAATCTATTTTGCAGATTTAAAAGATAGGTACAAGAAGTTAATCTATTTTGTAGATTAAAAAGATAAGTACAAGAAGTTAATCTATTTTGCAGATTTAAAAGATAGGTACAAGAAGTTAATCTATTTTGTAGATTAAAAAGATAAGTACTCGAAGTTAATCTATTTTGCAGATTTAAAAGATAGGTACAAGAAGTTAATCTATTTTGCAGATTTAAAAGATAGGTACAAGAAGTTAATCTATTTTGCAGATTTAAAAGATAGGTACAAGAAGTTAATCTATTTTGTAGATTAAAAAGATAAGTACTCGAAGTTAATCTATTTTGCAGATTTAAAAGATAGGTACAAGAAGTTAATCTATTTTGCAGATTTAAAAGATAGGTACAAGAAGTTAATCTATTTTGCAGATTTAAAAGATAGGTACAAGAAGTTAATCTATTTTGCAGATTTAAAAGATAGGTACAAGAAGTTAATCTATTTTGCAGATTTAAAAGATAGGTACAAGAAGTTAATCTATTTTGCAGATTTAAAAGATAGGTACAAGAAGTTAATCTATTTTGCAGATTTAAAAGATAGGTACAAGAAGTTAATCTATTTTGCAGATTTAAAAGATAGGTACAAGAAGTTAATCTATTTTGCAGATTTAAAAGATAGGTACAAGAAGTTAATCTATTTTGCAGATTTAAAAGATAGGTACAAGAAGTTAATCTATTTTGCAGATTTAAAAGATAGGTACAAGAAGTTAATCTATTTTGCAGATTTAAAAGATAGGTACAAGAAGTTAATCTATTTTGCAGATTTAAAAGATAGGTACAAGAAGTTAATCTATTTTGCAGATTTAAAAGATAGGTACAAGAAGTTAATCTATTTTGCAGATTTAAAAGATAGGTACAAGAAGTTAATCTATTTTGTAGATTAAAAAGATAAGTACTCGAAGTTAATCTATTTTGCAGATTTAAAAGATAGGTACAAGAAGTTAATCTATTTTGCAGATTTAAAAGATAGGTACAAGAAGTTAATCTATTTTGTAGATTAAAAAGATAGGTACAAGAAGTTAATCTATTTTGCAGATTTAAAAGATAGGTACAAGAAGTTAATCTATTTTGCAGATTTAAAAGATAGGTACAAGAAGTTAATCTATTTTGCAGATTTAAAAGATAGGTACAAGAAGTTAATCTATTTTGCAGATTTAAAAGATAGGTACAAGAAGTTAATCTATTTTGCAGATTTAAAAGATAGGTACAAGAAGTTAATCTATTTTGTAGATTAAAAAGATAAGTACTCGAAGTTAATCTATTTTGCAGATTTAAAAGATAGGTACAAGAAGTTAATCTATTTTGCAGATTTAAAAGATAGGTACAAGAAGTTAATCTATTTTGCAGATTTAAAAGATAGGTACAAGAAGTTAATCTATTTTGCAGATTTAAAAGATAGGTACAAGAAGTTAATCTATTTTGCAGATTTAAAAGATAGGTACAAGAAGTTAATCTATTTTGCAGATTTAAAAGATAGGTACAAGAAGTTAATCTATTTTGTAGATTAAAAAGATAGGTACAAGAAGTTAATCTATTTTGCAGATTTAAAAGATAGGTACAAGAAGTTAATCTATTTTGCAGATTTAAAAGATAGGTACAAGAAGTTAATCTATTTTGCAGATTTAAAAGATAGGTACAAGAAGTTAATCTATTTTGCAGATTTAAAAGATAGGTACAAGAAGTTAATCTATTTTGCAGATTTAAAAGATAGGTACAAGAAGTTAATCTATTTTGCAGATTTAAAAGATAGGTACAAGAAGTTAATCTATTTTGCAGATTTAAAAGATAGGTACAAGAAGTTAATCTATTTTGCAGATTTAAAAGATAGGTACAAGAAGTTAATCTATTTTGCAGATTTAAAAGATAGGTACAAGAAGTTAATCTATTTTGCAGATTTAAAAGATAGGTACAAGAAGTTAATCTATTTTGCAGATTTAAAAGATAGGTACAAGAAGTTAATCTATTTTGTAGATTAAAAAGATAAGTACACGAAGCTTCTCTATTTTTACAGGTTACTGCATTTTTTAACATGAGTAATATTTATTTAAACGTGTTTACGTTAAGATTTTTACTGTGGGTGGTAAAGTTACGTAGGTATTTAAATTAGTATTCATGTCAGTAATAAATCAAATGGATCATCGTAGACTATTTTGTGAGTTTTATTTACCTTCTTCTTATTATAAATAGCGTACCTTTTTAAAGATGTCTTAAAAAACGGATGCTAAATAAATTTTGGCGTATGCGGATAACTCTTAATGTTCGTAACTCATGATTAAACCATTGAAAGCTTGAAAGAATCGTCAGTATTAATCAGTTTTGTTTTTAAATTTAAAAAAAGAAATTTAAAATTTCTTGAAATATTTTTATAATTTTTACCAGTAAATTATAATAACACACATCTTTATAAAATTGTTTTATCATTTTCCCAAACTTTTATCAATAAATGATAATGACACCTCCATAGTAATTGCAACAAACCTTTCTGAAACACTCTTATATTTTTAACATGAAAATATTTTACAAAACATTAGTTCTACAAAGCAATAATTTTAAAGGAGTTTCGCAACAGTGCACTTTGCATTCGTTCAGTACTTACTCGCGTTATATTCAAAGAGTTTGCACCGGATCCTCTTACCTGTAATGCCGTGTAACGTAAAAGCAGTCAACGAGGCAAATAGAAGGAAAAAAAAAATTACTATATCTACGCTTTAAATCTGAAAGCAGTTTCTGATTCGATATTTACCAATATCAAGATTCTTTGAGAATCAATTTGTTATACAAAAAAGTTCCTTATAAAAAAGTGATTTTTTAATTCCATTACGGAAGGCCCCGCCAGAACTTTTTTATTTATTCAATTTACAAATCAAATCACTGATTTTGATAAAATATAAATAACACCAAAACGAAAATCTTTCTTCAAATTGGTACAGCCATTTTTGAGCAATCAGTTGATAAACATTAACAAATCAAGTTGAATTAAACACCTAGAGATATTACAATATTTAATTTTGCGCTTTGCAAACATTCTCTCGAAGCAGTTTCCGATTCAATATTTACCATAATTATGAACGACTATAATTTTAGTATTTTTATATAGCACAGGATACTTTTTTAGATGTGACAAAAATAAATAATACTCAAACTTGACCCTTGACAAGGTGTAGATGTTTGTTCCGTTTGAGGTAGAAACCATGGGTCCGTGGGGACCGGCCGCTCTCAGCTCTTATAGGGATTTGGCCAAGCGTTTGGTAGACGGTACAGGTGACAAAAGTGCTGGTTGTTTTTGGGTCAAAGGCCATCTAACGTTACAATGCTGTCAGCATTTTTGCCACTTTTCCCTCAACCAACGAGTTTTTGACTAATCGTTTTTTTTCTATTTTAATTGTAAGTAAGTTTAGTTTAGTTAGTGTTGTAATGTAGTTCTGAATAGAGTAATAGTTTTCGTATTGGACCAATCAGAAAGCAGGTCTACAAAAGCCATGTTTTTAGGATGAAAACATTAAATTATTTTTCCCACACAAGAATTTCTTCCTTTTATAGTAGCAGTAGCATTTCCCCGCGGGTTTTATAACATATGTTGGACTAGCTGTGCTCCGTGGTTTCACCCGCGTAGTTCCCTGTTTTACTATCAAGATAATCCAATAGGGAGTATCTAAGTAAATCCAATAGTAATCCAACCTTCTTGAAGTCGGTTAAAAAGTATACAATGTTCTTTCTTTATGCCCAATCTACCTGTGTACAAAATTTCATTCAGATCGGTTTAGTGGTTGGCGTGAAAGCGAGACAGACAGATAGAGTTTCTTTCGCATTTATAATATTAGTTAGGATTACTATTATATTCGTAGTATATTATAAGTATTTAGAGCAAGAAGCAAATTAACTACAATCTGCTTACATGAATAACATCAATATAAATCTAAATTGTTATTTAGGTTAAACATAATAATATGCAAATGTACGGAATGAATAGTTTCCCTTCGCCGTGTCAACAAATTAACAGTAAGAGCGAATCTGGAATTTCATTCGAATATTAAACTACTTATAAAAATTGAGTTAATCTTTTAATCGAGTTCAAGTTTTCTTTTAGAAATTTATTATAATACATGTTTTCCGATGTCAGAGAAACGCATAAATTGTTAAAAAATATTTTTTGTTCGGAGGAGTAGGTTTTTTTTCTTGACTATGGGAGCGAAGCATTTCTGCTGCGAGTCTGGCAAAATGTCCTTTCGTTTGTTAGTTTGTATGTAAGGATGTTAGTGGAAAAGAAATTTCTTACTCGCCTACAGGTCGAAGTTTCCTACCAATCCTGACAAAACTTGGTGTATGTGTTCTAAGCATTTTTAGATGTCGGCGATTTTCGATTGGTCAGGTATTACACTCAAAAAAGATAGAAGTTCCTGTTAAATAATTCCCGTCAATATAGAAAATGACGAAATTGCCACTGACATTTCTAGAACCCCTTAGGAACTCGAAATGATAACCTGATTTCATTAGGCAAAAAGTTTATTTTAAACAGTTTTTATTGCGCAAACACAGGTCGGTCAACAGTTTGCATAACTACTAATAATAGTGTGAAGTGGAATGTGATGAACTGTGTTTTACAAAAAAAATACATTATTAAATTACGAATTATAATTTGTCCTTACTGCGTATACACAAAGTAGTGTACTCCTAGAGTAATAGCATACGTCTGGGAGACGAATAACCTCGTTAATTCGATGTCCATCAAAACGTCTACAACGTCTGCGGCGCTATTGGTCAAGTACTGTGACGTCACTAAGCACCGCCATACGTCACTGCGCTGCATTCTTATGAGGATAGTAGTTGTAGAGGTTTAGACTGTACAGAATTAGTTGTTTATTTAACAAGGAAAAGTTCAAACTAAAATATTTTTTTTTCAAACTATATATGACAAAGTCCCATAATGTTCTACCAATATATATTATAATTAGATGTTGTTTAAAGAATATCTAGTTAAATTTAGGGAGCACAAAACTATCTTTTTAAAAACTAAATTAAAATACTTATAGCCGATACTGAGGCTTTAATAATAACTTAAAATACGTTTAGCCGATATGGAGGCTCTAGAACTAATTAAACTACGTGTAGCCAATTTGAAGGCTCTAAAACTAATGATCATACAAAGGATTATATTCTTAACATTAACTTACATACTACTCGGTGGTCCAATAAGAGACACCTTAGTCAGCTTTCCACAGAAGTGCAAGTACCTACTGCTGAGTAAGCCGTCTCTACATCAGAGCAGAAGGGCGAGGGGATGCATAACTCCTCCCTCCCTAAGTGAGAAATTATCGGAATGTGCGATTTGAGGACCTTTCCGATAATTTCGTAAAAAGGGAATTATTTTAAGATTTAATACATACGCAAAAACTAATGATAGCTTAACAATACGAAGCTTTAAGCGGCGTAAACTAAAACACTGATGCTAGAGTTTTTTTCTCTTTTAGCACACTGTCGAACACTTCACTATTTTTTAACGCAAACGCCACATATTTCACGTCGCCCAGACTGATCTCGTGCATGTTAAGTGCGCGTGCACTGGATAGGCTCGCGTTCGTATGGAGCGGCGGCAGGGTGACCACAGGTAGTGGCGTCACGATATCCACCTCAGTGTACGTGGTGGTGTCGGATCTTGAGATCGTAGATCTCGACGTCACAAAGTTCGTCTAACGTAATGACGTATGTTCCGAATATCGGATATTTAAACATTTCTTCACCACATCGCTTTGTCAGCATTGTTTGAAATCTCGTAAAAAGTATCCAATTTTCATCGTAAATTTTCTGTAGTTTTACGTTTTCAACGTAAACAGGATACTGCTTGCAGCAAGTGAGATTGTTGTCGTATTTGAGAAGTTGTTCCTCGCAGGTTGGCCTGCTGTACAGGGCTCTGTTGTCATCGTTACAGAGGTGATGGTCTCCGGCGACGATAAAGCGGCACAGCTGTATGATCGGTAAGTACTTCATCCCTTTCGCCAATAGGTAAGGGTATTTAGGAAAGATGGCCAGGGTTTGGTTTTCAGGTTTAATGGAAAATAGGTAAAGTGTACATTTTTATATAGTTATAAGTATAATTATCGGTAAGTGGAATTTCCATAATAAACGTAATCTGGTTTTTTTTTTATATATGATTTAACAGAAATTTAATTGATTAGGTCCGTATACTAGGTTACCAGCTTTGGATATTAATTTTAAATGTCGTAGTAAATCGGTACAGTTTACAATATACTGATGTAATATAGAGCTTTTACTTAAGGCTAATGCAGTTTCAATTTCGCTTAACTTAATAAATATAGTACGGAAGTTACTAATGAATAGGCTATACGATCCTAGAATGTAGGCAGACACGGCTACATTGTTCTCCTTATTAACTGTTTCTTTGAGGGACTTTTCGACCTGTTTGAAGCAAGTATCCATGGTAAGCGAATTTCGTTGATTAAATTGAGTAATATTGATAAAGCTATCCAGCATTTTGGAGACAATACTGATTTTATTTGATATGATTACTCGATCATGAAAAATCTCTGTAGTTAATTTGTCATATTTTAAGTTTGTCATCATTGTCTAGATTTCCTGTTACAATTTTTATAATAGAACCTAAAGTATTGAGAATACCACTTTTATAACGTTGTGGAATTAATTGGCGGTATTTATCTACAGTTATATCGCTCAGATGCCCTGCATGCATTAACATTCCAATAAATTCATGAGGAAACGTTTCATTGTTGAAAATTAATTTCTCGAATTCGGCAAATTGTGAAAATACACTTTTCGTTCACCTTTATTTACAGATAATTTCATGATATCCTGCAGTACTTTGTCCATTTCTCGCTTCTTGCGTAGGCTACCGGATTATCACTACCAACTTGTCCTTGGGAAAGGACTGCTCCTAGGGCTACGTTTGAAGCGTCAGTCATCAAAATAAATGGTTTGTAATAGTCAGAGTATTGAAGTAGTGGTGCATGAGTCAGAAATTTCTTCCTTCTATTAAATGCGTCTGTATATTTTCGGTCAATAATAATTTTGTTTCGTTTCTTTAAACAGGCTGTCAGTGGTTGAGTCACTTTAGAAAAGTCAGGTATGAAGCGTCGGTAATAACCAACGTGTCTGAGGAAAATTTTGATTTCCGTCGTAGTCTTTGGAATTAGGAAATTAATCACGGCTTTAATTTTGTCATTATTAGGTCTCAGTCCGTTTTTCGTAATCGTGTGGCTAAGGCACAAAACTTCCTTGCGTAAAAATTCAGATTTGTCAAGTTGTACCTTAAAATTAGTCTGTCTAAGTCTGTTTTTGGATATGTATTTTATCACAATGAAAAATGTCTTCATATTCATTGCACAGTTTTGTAATTTTCTCGTATTCTTCGGCATTAGTATGGTCTAGTCTCAGTTTTTGTAGATTTTCATCAAGTATCCTGTCTGTCTGTATACTCGTACTATTCACATTTGTAGAAAAATTAAGGTTGCACTCTAAGTCTAAATGTTTTGATACTTGCATGGGTCGTTTTATCGTCAGAGTTGTTTGTGTGTCGGTAGTATTTTGAATAATTGTTGATGCATATCCATTCACACAGTTAACCAATGCACTTGGCATTCGTACGCCAGGGCTAAACTCTTCATAGTCGAGTATAGCTTCGCTATGTCTACTAGAAGCATGCGTACTAACTATTAACGAAAGGCAGATAACGAATAAGTTTATAAAAATATTCGTACGCTTATCGTGGGCTCAAGAATGATCCTGTGCTGCCAGTTTTGGTCATAATTTTCGCGTCTATTTCCGGCAAATAGATGTGTGGTAATTTAAGTGTAGGGTCACAATTTAATTCTATGATTTCTTGTCTGTCGGCGCAGCTATACAAAAATTCGGGTCTAATTGCTCTTGCGGTGAGTCTGTATGTTCATACGTCGTCTCGTCATGGTACATATCAGTTTGGTCGTATTCGTATGTTTCATAGTCATGGTTTAAGTCTTGTTCGTAATTATAGTCAAAGTAGTCTGGTTCGTCATACAATTCGTTGAGCTTAAATCCTTCGCGAGGCACGGGTCGAGCTGTCCGCATAGTTACGTCGGACTCTTGTAACCGTGGCTCTTGAATTTGGGGTGGTTTATAACCCAAACTGTTGGGGTCGCATCCCTACGTTAGGGGATGGTTTAAAGCCTGGATGTTGTGGCTGATTATTTCCAAACTGTGGGCGATATCCTAACTGTGGGCGATATCCTAATTGTGGTTTATATCCAAATTGGGGCGGAGTATATCCGACCTGTGGTGGACGGTACCCAAGCTGAGGGCGAAACCCAAAGTTTTGTCCTTGAGGCTGAGGCATCTTAAATGGTTGAGCGCTGTATATAGGCGTAGTATTTTGTGGTGGATTAGGAATTCTGAATCCCGATGGTTGTGGATTCACGCCAAATTTAAAACCATTGCCTAGGTTTTGAGGCAAAATAGGTTTTGGTGCTAGGCTGTTTGATATGCCATACATACGTTTCCGCATATTATATTGTTCGTGAAAGTTAACCTCTTCTAAAACGGCACTCAGGGCATCCTCTGATGTATTAGGAGATTAAAGCCTAACAATGCGCAATAGGTTATAGAGAAACACGTTTAATGATGTGCTATTATATATAGTTGTTTTAGCACGTTTTAACACGGCGTAATTTAACATGTTCACTTTAGATAATAAAACCGAACAAACGCTGTGTATCCTATTGCAAAAATCCAAATAATTTTCACCTTATTTAATTTTCATATATTCTAATTAAATTCCTATGCATTGCTCACTACGCGGATCTCCGAAATGCTGTTAGAGGAGTTCTTTTAATTCACTCCAAGTCGAAATGTCCTCACGTTCTGACAATAACGAGGCTGCTTTATCTTTTAAACGGCTCGTCAAAGATTGAAAGACATATAGGTCTTGCGCTACATTTCCACGTTGCCTATATCTACTTATTACATACTCGCATTTCCTTATATATAAGTTTAATTAGGTCTTGTCCCCACCATATATAGGAACAAGAGTTAAAATTTCGCGAGTGATCGGATTAACCTGCTCTACATTCTCCATTATAATAGAGTTATGAAAATTTAGACAAGTAATATAAAAATAATTTGAATCACAAAGATTTAATCATAACTAAGAAAAACTTGATCAATAAATCGGTTTGGAATTGTAAAATTAAATTAGACTAAAATTTAGCACACACAAAAATATAATTAATTTTAAATTTACCTAAATTACACTTAAATCACTTATTACTAACAATTCAAATTGATTTTGAAATTTGAATTGATTAAATTACTTTTAGAAAGTAATTTATTTATTTTGTAGAGCGATTCTACGTTTACTTAACTCTATCTTAGGTTCAAGGTTCTTATCGCTACATAGGTAGTCTAAACAGAGTTCTATTTTTAGATACCCGAGGTCATAAACGAGAGAAGTCTTATCTCGATAATAACAAAATTCGTGGATAGTAAGGATTGGAAAGGATGGCGAAAAGTTTTACTCACCAACCGATCGTTGCCATTACTGGGTGTCCCGTTCTAACTTATTTCTTTGCTTCGAGGATTCGCACGCGCACTCGATTCCGCGATTGGGCAAAATTCGATACCCATATACCGAAGAAACTATGAAATGCACGACAGCAGCGAAAGTTAAATTTAGGGAGCACGAAACTTTCTTTTTAAAAACTAAATTAAAATACTTATAGCCGATACTGAGGCTTTAATAATAACTTAAAATACGTTTAGCCGATATGGAGGCTCTAGAACTAATTAAACTACGTGTAGCCGATTTGAAGGCTCTAAAACTAATGATCATACAAAGGATTATATTCTTAACATTAACTTACATACTACTCGGTGGTCCAATAAGAGACACCTTAGTCAGCTTTCCACAGAAGTGCAAGTACTGCTGAGTAAGCCGTCTCTACATCAGAGCAGAAGGGCGAGGGGATGCATAACTATCTAGTGTTTTCCCGCTTTGTTTTGATTTCAGTGTGAGTCAATAATAACAATTGAGTTCATTACGTCAAATGTTACCAAAGTTTTTCTTGAGATATTCTGATGCTGAGAAAAAAAGAAATAATAAGGTGAAATGTGATAAGGAGGAACCACGCCATACAAACAAAAATACTTTTTCCGTCTCTCACGCTGACATCAAAACAAAGCGCTGAAGCACTATAGACCTATTTTTAAACAACATATTATTAAACAACATGTTATTAATGGATTTCCTCAAAGTAACTCCTGTCTACATTTATTACCTATCATTCTTTTATTTTTGTTTACGAGGGGGAAATCTTGTGACCCTAGATGTAAGATTTTTCCTATACATTTGATGTTTGTGTGTCTGCAATAAATAGTTTATTCATTCATCAATTCAAATCTTCACAAAATATCAGTTTGTATTAGAGTTCAAGCAGGTTATTTACTATTGCACCTACTCAATAGTAGATAGAAAGACGAATTGTTGTTCTACACATTTGCTTAGCAAGACAGCTTAGAGCAATATATGTTACATTCATTAGTAACAGCGCGTTAAACTTGAGCAATCCACACTCGCGATCTTACCCTCCATCCACGGTTAGTAGTTGTCAAGCTTGCACCCGGTGCATCTTAGTTTTCAATTAAACTTGCATTGTAAATCCAGTTATATCTAGTTCTATCCAGTTACGGGCGGTTTGGAATGAACCTTAGAGTAAGTACTAGTAGATGCAGTGTAAGAAGAGTTATGGCTGTAGAATATTATAATATATTGTACCTTTAACAACTTTTATAGACTAAAGCCTATAGTGTTATTTATATCATGACAATTGAAGCGATTTATAATGTTATCAATTTAGCCATCTATATACTCGTCGCAACAGCGCAGAGCTTTAACCGTTGAACCGTTGAGACACGAAATTTGGAGGGTGTATTGATTATAACGTTTAGGATTGTAAAGATTTTAGGAAATTCATACACATAAGGGGGTCAAATGCAGTTCAGTGTTGTATGTCGCGTTCAATGCCGCGGACGACAGCTACTAATTTTATGACTTTGCTATGATGCTAAATACACCAAAATTCTAAAGTACTTATCATGTTGGATACTATCGAAAATTTCAATTAAACAACATATTTTCATATCAGTTAGTAAAGCGTAACCAGTGAAACAAGGAAAGTCACGTTTAGTGTACCAACCGACCAACGCTAATGAACAGTGCTAAATCACTCATGCTCCATCCTTTGTCTTAAGGTCTACGCAGCACACTAGCTATTGCACCCGACTTGCAATCTGGAGCTTATTCAAGTTGTTGTTTTGCCTGTGTAGCGTATAATCGCGGGTTTGCAAGATCTTGATTGTTTTGCGGGTGTGGTGCAGTGAGAGTAGAGTTTATAATCTAATTTGTAAACGAGACATTGTAGTATCTCCCGAAAGGATTAACCGTTTTTTTGTTATACAAGTCGGTTCAAGATTTTTTGGTGGCGGCCACAAAAACTGGCGGGTTACATTTGATTTAGAACACTAACGCGTGTCTGATTCATTTTGTTTAAGCCGTCTTCTTAGACAAAATGAATCAGATATTGGGTTTAATTAGTTTAAGCAATGGATGGCGGATTACATATTTTTTAATTAAGTTTTTGAGAGAGTTATATAACTTTTTAATTTTACTTGTATTTGTGGTTTCTTATTGAGACTGCAGCCAATTAAGGTAAATATTTTCTAAAATAAGTCCAAATTCTCATCATGTTCTAGGCTGTCATAAGCGGTTATTTATCATTTCATTTATTGTAGTTAAATCATTATTTTCAAGCCTAAAAATAAATGTCAATTTCTCTAACGCCGAAAAAAAAATCGGGAAGTAGATGACTTAGATTATTACTAATATTACTTATTTAGATTGCTTCGTGACGTGGAAGATAAATGAAGTTCTTCATATTCGATACGGTTACATGAAAGAATGAATGCAGGTATATGACCTGTATTGGATTTATTAGATAACTCTGAGATTCAATTCAGAATGAAAAAACGTCTTTACTTCTATGTCAATGTGTTATTTAATAAAAAAGTGATGTTAAAATATTTTAGTCATTCTGATTTAGAACTCAATCTACGTCACCGATTTTGGTAAAATAAAAGGAGACCATTACACCTTTTAAATGAAAAGAACAATTTTTCGAAGCAATCCGGCATTAAATCAGGTAACACCACACAAGAAACAAAAATTAATACATTCGATTTGAGTTAGTCCTCATTTTTTGGAAAGTCAATAGAAATATAAATACTACAAAATGTCGCCAGCCATTTTAGAAAGTGACGTCTTTCACAAGTTTCATTTCCGCATCTCATTGTGCCTCGTTCCTCCCAATCCCAAAGGAATCCAAAGTAGGTAGAAGGTAATCAACCGAGTAAGTGAATTTCAACTTATGTAAACTCTAAGAAGTTCGCAAACTTAGCTGCATTTGCTCGGATCTGTCTTTGGATTATGAAACTCGAAGGCAGGTTTCTGTTTTAACATTCATAACTGGGCTTTGTTCAAATTGATAAAGAAGATGTTGAAGAAAGTATTTTTATAGTCACGCACGTATCAACCCATAGTTGCCTATCACTAACTTACTATGCTACCACTAACCATATATAAATATACCTATAGGTTAAATATATATATAGGTTGGCGCAGTTGGTAGCAACCCTGCCTTCCGCGCCGCTGGTCCCGGGTTCGATCCCCGGACAGGTCAAACATTTGTGTGCATGAACATGTCTGTTTGACCTGTGTCTGGGTGTTTATTATATATATATATATGTATTTCTAAGTATGTATATCAGTCATCAGGTTACCATAGCACAGGCTTTGCCTAGTTTGGGACTTGAAGACCTTTGTGTGGATGTTGTCCCATATTATTATTATTATTATTATATTACCGTATACCCATATTCATACATTGTTATTATTAGAAAGATGCAGCTGATGTTCGCAGTATTTTCATATTTTTTTGTAGCGGTGATGTTCGGGTGGTTAGTGGGGTCGATTGCCGTGCTTTTGCTTTTTTGTAAGAGGTTCAATCCCACGAAACATGCAAAAAAAGCCTGAGCCGGTGAAGGAAAACATCGTGAGGAAACCATAGCATGGTAGTAGGGCGTTTCTTATCGCTCGAATGGCTAGCTACCACCCTCAAGTTGTATAATCTGCCTAACTGTGTGTTTCGGCACACCGTTAGATGCTTTGACTTTTTCTAAGAGCCAGTGTATGCCAGACTTGACATGTTCCATCTAAGGCTACAGTATCGCTCATTTCCGTGGTCGTGCAAACTTGTGGTCAAATGAATAGCTGCGTAGGATTAAAAAAAAAATTAATTGCAATTCAATTAAGTAATTGACAAATATTATTATTTTTATATTGTGTAAAGTTTTAA
Organism: Ligdia adustata; assembly: GCA_947049295.1. NCBI lineage: Eukaryota > Metazoa > Arthropoda > Insecta > Lepidoptera > Geometridae > Ligdia > Ligdia adustata. Next base: position 11,229,356 of record OX346229.1, read on the forward strand.
GCGATAAGTGTCTTACTGTACAAGGATGTGAACAATATTTAAATATTTTGTATAATTGCAGCTATGTTATGTTACATTAAGCTGTTGAAAAAAAAAAGGTTCCAGGGTAACCCAGGTGGTCTCAGGAGATGGACGGTGGGTAAGAACTGGAATCAGTAAGTATGAGTGTGATCACTGAATGCGATCTCTAAAGCTCTATCAAACGGTTCGCAAACCCGAAATGCTCTGGCGCAAGAGCGTCCAAGATATTGTTTAAGAATACAAGTTTTTTTATTTCACTAACTCACATGACACTGTAAGCCAAAATGAAGTATACCTAGTCATCATCGTCATACACTGGCCATCAAGGAAAGCTGCTGGCATACTTAAAAGGAGGTTTTTATTAACTTCATATGAGAAACCTTCCATCCGCATTTCTCAGGACGGTGAACTAAGATTACGCCCGTTTGGGGAGACTCTTCAAATTCAATTATTGTACACTCAAAAATAAATATATATTAAATTATTATTATATTGGACGGCCCTATCACCTAAAGCGATTTCTCCAGGACTTTTAGATGGATTGGGCTAAAATATAAAAATCACGTCTTTGGTGTACTAATAAATGAAATAAACGCTAATACACGGTGAAACTCAGCGCTGAGGAGCAATCCCCAGCATCATGCTAAGCGCTGACCTTGTTCGACACACGGGACACTGCAACTCGACCTACTTTATTATTTTAAGTGTTTGTCTACTTTTAAGTAATTAGTTGTAGTAGTATTAGTGTCCTGTGTGTACTAAATAAATGTATTCTTTCTTTCTTTCTTTAAATAAAAATAAAAAAGAATAATTCATTATTGGAGTTTAATTATTATATATTAACAGCATTTTAATCCAGCTATTTTAGGCAAAAACTGGTTATCAATTTGACAAAGCTGCAAAATAGTACTCGTATGTGGCAGAAAATTCGTCGTCCCATTATCATTGAAGCATTCACGTGAAATTCGTAATTTTCAGACATTCGACACGACAGCTACGCGACGTACGTAGAGATTTCCGGATTTTAAAATAAAGGTGGTAACTGTACTGGTTGTGAGACTTAGGCTGGATTTAACATTTTTTGAAATTCAGCTATTATGAAGGTAATGTTTTCAACCTTAAACCGGGCTTTGTAGAGATACCAGTCAATGATGTTTGTCAATACCTTTATGTATATATTCTTCTTAGTTGTCACGCTGCCCTCTGGTGGTGAGTCAGAGCCTTCGGATTATTATTAGATTTTAAGTGCTATTTTCTACGATTTACTTTGAAGTAATTAGTCATTAAAATTTTCTTAATAAGGGCACTTGCCGAGTTAACATTAAATTAACTGAAATGTTTGCATAGACGCCGTATGAATTGAGATCGGTTTTCAATTTTTTAAAGTTCAATTTGTTTTAAGTATTTAATTATACTATCTTACCCTGTGGTTTTACCTGCGTTAATACAGGATAAAAAGTAGCGTGATAATCCAGGCTCTAAACTATCACTGTACTAAATTTCATCGAAATCGGTGCCGTCATTTTTGCGTGAAAGAGCAACAATACATCCATACACTGTTACAAACTTTCGCGTTTTAATATTAGCAGTATTGTTTAAGAAGACGGATTTTCACGCGTACATGATTGGAAAGGTCCAACTATAGCTTCGTTCTCAATCGGTGAACTTCATCAGGGGTGAAATGATTCATTCGTGTCTTCAACGATGACACGTCTCGCTTCAGCTCGGCCGCTTCTTAAACAATATGAATCAAACACGCGTTAGTTTTCTAAATAAAATATTAGAAGTAGTAAGTAGGATCATCAGTGTGTTGACACCCTTACATCGAAAGCGGGCGACATTCCCTGTTGCAGGATGTACATGTATAAAATTTTACATGTTACACTGCACCCAAGCTATTTTATTGCTTACAGTCGAATTCCAACTTATATGCATCATAAAAATTATAAATGTTAGAGTGTGTTTGTTTGTTTGGGAACCCTATAACATGATATGTAACGTTAAAAAAACAATTATCATTACAAAGAAAACATTACAGAATATCTGAAGGGATCTGCAGAAACGCGTATTAGTAATTATAGGAAATATAAGACTCGGTGCATCAAATCACGTTACAAAAAATCTTATATGACTATTAAATAGATTAATTTACAAAAAAACGAGTATCTGTATTAATGATATATTTATGGTTTAAAATATAAAAATAATTTAATTAACAATTAAAGTCAAAATCGACCGACACATCCTGAACATTCAATTTCGGCATTTATGATGAAAAAAATCATAAAAAAATAATTCTACGTGTTTCCAGACTTTGTTTAGACCAGTCGTAGCTATATTTTAAAGTGTCACCAAAATTAATAAATTCTTCGAATATTCCAAATATGTAATTACTAATTTATCTGTGATACAAATGCGCCCCTTAATTTAGAAACCTCATAAATATTAACAGTTCAAATTATTGAGGTACAATTTAGTGTAAAATAATCTAAAGCTTCCTATTAAAATCGTGTTCGATTTCAATTCCAATTATAAGCAAAGCTCAAGCTCGATACCGTAATAATAATTGAAGATAACGCGAACAAAGAGGACTTATTCTCGTGTTGATCGACATGTAGGATAAATAATATCGAATAGAGCTGATAATGCTTTATTTGATATTTTTTAAATTTGGTTACATATTAAATGTGCATGTCTGTGTTTACACACTTCAAATTTATCAGTTTTTTTAGCAGCTATAGTTAGCCACAAAAGAGGTGAAAACGATAGCCAGCTTAATTGGTTACATTTGACAGTATAAAATAAACTAAAAAAGTTCTATTGGCGAATTGGAAGTTAGAATACACTTAAAAAAACCTGTTTCTATTTAAATTTAAAAAGTTAAAAATTTGTTCTAAATTATGTTCTTCCAATAAAATTTCGACTTACAACAATAACAATGTTTCATTGATCAATGACATCAAACCCGTCAAAGTATCGTTTAACAACAGAATAGCCTCCTAGCGCTTTTCACATGTAATAAATAATTTAAACCCATTTTAAACCTCAATTAAACGTTTAAACTGTTTTAAGCTTCAGTTACTCTTAATCCTGGGTCAAATGCGAACTAAAATATGGTAAGCTTTGTGTTATTTTGTCACTAGTATATTATACCTCATTAGTGGGGTATATATATATGTTTGTTGTTTTGGGCTAAAAGTAATATATTAAAAAGATTTAAGTAATTTTTAAACGACTTCCCAAAAAAAGAGTATTCTCTGTTTTTTTTTGTTTACCCATAGATATTTTATAATTCAACCAATTAGAACTGATTTGTAATAGTTTAGTGGGTAGCTCATATATAAAATTATTATTCATTTATTTTTTGACTGACTTCTTATGACGCATTTGACTTCGTTTTTGTTATTTGAAAAAATATTTTTATTATTTTTAATTTTGACATGTTTTGTAGGTAAGTACTTATTGATATATGCTACTTTAACAGGTTACCTTATAAATAAGTAGGTAATATTAATTTTGTAATTATATTCTTAGATTTGGATATTGTTCGGATTCTGACCGAACTTCTGAATCAAAAAAATCGAAAATTTGTGTCTCGTGAATCGTCTTGCAATATAAAACAAAGGGGGATTAAAGATATGCCATAGAAGATATAATATCTAGGCATTTTTGGAAGCCTAACAACATACACAGATTTAGAACTAATATATAGGGGCTAAATATTTTGCTAAATATTTTTCTTTTACTACTGCTGGTGTATAGCCCCATTTTTTGAGCTCCTCACTACGATTTCTCCTGTGTCGGGAATACCATGCAACACTTACAAACACACGCACAAAGACAACCAGACTCGAAAACAAATGTTCAAACTCAATTTGAATACCTGCCCCGACCGGGAATTAAACCCGAGATCGTCGGATCTCAGAGCAAGCACGCTAGCTACTAGACCACGACGATCGTCAATTCAAGGATTATTTCCTAATACTTTCATTCAAACCAAGTATAAGTAGTAACACCAATTAACTAACACAATATCAAGATAATAATATGGAGTAAAGTAATAACACAACAGTAGTAAATAGCACATCGAATGTGTTTCGATGAGGTCCACTAAATTATGGGGTTTACGTGACCTCAGTGATACTGGGGTAGAGTAGGGATGTACTCGTATATATCGATATGGATCAACAACGTAAGTAACCCTAGCCTAGTTAGCTTAGGTCACTCACAGATAATGAAAAAACAAATTCACTTGTCAAATTTTGATAAATGCACTACTTGTAAGTGTAAGTAAGAATTCACATTATTTAAGAAGACGGGTTCTCACGCGTACCTGATTGTTAGAAAGGACCAACTATAGTTTTGTTCATATTCGGTGAACTTTCTATGTAAGAGTTAATTGTGCCTTACAAGCAAAAGGGCGCAGATTCAATCCTAGTTTCTGGCATCCACCTCTGAGTATTTTGCTTATGTGCATATTAGAATTAGTTACCACATGCTTGAACGGTGAAGGAAAACATCGTGAAGATATTTGGTTGACTCATAATGTTTTAATACATTTTAAAGGTAGGTGGTATTCCTAACACGAAATTTTGTCAGAATGGTGGACAATGGCCTACACCGCCTTCATAGTGGAGACCAGTGCCCAGCAGAGGAACGTTATGGGTAGATTCTTATGCATACGTACGTATTGCCGTTGAATTAATGATTTTAATGACGGAAAAGTAAATTTAACAGTTTATATATTAAAACTTTATAGAACGCGTACTTACATAAATAAAACATTACAGTGGTGAAATTTAATTCCATTTCTAACCATATTTTAATCAAAATAATAAATAGATTCCTAAATACGTGGGAGACACTGCAAGGCATTCATGCATGATTCCAAAATGTACTACTTGTACAAACTAAAAGCCATAAATGGTTCAAGTCCATTTAGTATCGATGTAATTTATCGACTCAGTACATCCCTATAACGGTCCCTTCCGCAGGTCCATTTATAAGTAACTGGATGCTGAGTCGATATCACGTCAATTTTGGTTATGAGTTAAAGGAAGGTACCTAAATGCCTCGATTTATGCATCTACGTTTTATAGCTATCCATTATAACAGTGTACCTTAAGTCCATGTACTGAAGGTAGAAAATATTTTTTTTTCATAATATCTTTTGAATGCTTGTGTTACCTGATTTTATTACACTTAAACGAATTCATAAAAATCCTATAAGAACCAGCTAAACCAGTTTTTAAAATTTGTTTTTAAGTAAATATGTGGTTTTTTTATTTAGAAAGCTAACGCGTGTTTGATTCATACTGTTTAAAACGACGGGTTTTCACGCGTACCTAGTAATGAAGTTCACCGAATGTGAACGAAACTAATGTTGGACCTTTCCAATAATTAGCTACGCGAGAAAATTCGACTTCTTAAGCAATATATATAGCGTTTAGTTGACGCTACTCGAGACCAAAATGCTGGTCTCTACCTGGGTCAGCGCTTCAGTATTTCCATTCAATGAGGCTATGTGGCCAGCATTTTGGGTACTCTACCAACTGGCAGCGGTTTAGATTTAAATTAGTATTCATTTTTGGGTATTGCTTTTGTACATAAAGTATATAACTCTGTATAGTTTTAGCTAAAATTTTATCATGTTTTATAAGTTTGTGCAATACGAGTAAAAGATGATTCCTATATAAATATGTAGCTTTGCAATTTTGGTTTGCAAATCATAAATTTGTGACATTTTGTTTATTCATAAAATTTAATATGCTTAGAAAGCTGTAGTAAATTGTTATTTCTTTAAGTTTTACATCAAAGCAGTACTCAGACCTAATACTTAACAAGAACAGACACTAACAACCAAACAAATATTTGAAATTCTATTCAATTTGTGTAGTTATTTACTTCAAGTTTTGCTTGAAATTTCAATGAAGTAAACTTTGATTATCTATGTATAGATAGAGCGACGCGCTACGATGTAAGACACACACACATAGGTCAACTTTCCTAACGTAGTGTACGTGATAACTACGCAACTAGTGGCGTATAGTACGCGGAAAACAACTTGACCTTGCGCGAGACGTGTTGTACTGTTCGCACTTACCAAACTACCCGTGAGAGTGAAAGAGACGATGCCGCCATCTTGCTTCTAGTTATTTGCCGCGTACCATTACACTAAATTGCGTTATTCTACTTGTTGTAGTTGCGGTGGTAATGACGTTTACAATAACTTGCCAGAAGAGATCTCTGCAGCTAAAACTCTGCAGAGTTTCAAAAACATTCTAAAAAGATGGCTAATCAAGCAGGCTTTTTATAGAATTAATGACATTTAACCTAGAATAATTATTGTAACATTATGATAATTTAATTTATTTGCATTTATTGATATTATCTCGACATTTTAATGTACTATTTTGTATAAACATATAATTAATTGACTTGTAAATGTATATATTTATCAATAAATTAATATGAATATGAATATGATGACACCATTTAACAAATGGTTAAGAAACAAAATATAACGAACGCAATAAACATGACATGACATATGTGTACACGTGCCCTTTACTATTTCGTTAAATATTATTATGGTAACATTGCATTCTTATGTTGTATAATATTTGTTCGCTGCTAAAGAGATTGATATTGTGTAGAATGTGGCATAGCGGTTTCTATTTAAGCTTTTGTTTTTAAATTTAATTTAACCATTTAACGTTAGAAGATACAGAAGTTGTATTTCTCTGTGCACGTTAAAAGATCTACCGAGCTTAATATTAGTAAAGATTTTTTATACGCGTTTGAAAGCTTTCAATGACTGTCTATACATGTAGATACTCGAAGGAAGTCAAATATAACTCTGCATTTGCGATCGATAGTTGGTTGAACCGAGCATTTAACTCGTCATTTGAACTCAACTGCTGAAATTATTCGTAGCTCAGCTTTAATTGCTTTTAGATCTACGCCGAGCTTAAACTATGCAAATCCATAAATAGCTGCGACAACTAGCTCTCATAGCTTTGCTGTTAAGGTCAAATACAGGATAAAATCCGCCTTTTATACGATGATTTTGTAATAAAAGTCGGGTAGAAGTAAAAATAAAAATAATAAGAATAGGTTTCTTTGCCGAAAACTCAAGTTACTAACACTAAGTTTAGTACATAATTATAATAAATAAAGCAAATAATATTTCCGGAACAAAGGTTCTACCATTTCGGCGGCACCAAACTAGGGCAAGTCTGTATTTGAATACTGACTTTCCATTAGTATTTTTTTTATATCTAATAAAGTAATGAACATATTTAGTTACAAATTAATTAGCACAGCTTGCTACAGTTTCTACATATTTATAAAGCTATTGGAAATTAATATATATATATATAGGATCAGGAGCCGACATTGTTTTTTTTTTAAAGAAAAATATCAAAATCACAACCTAATCACTTTATTATTTTAAATTAATTCAAATTTATTACGACAGATAACTGAATCTATAACTTTTATAATAAACACGGCCGTTGGTACAACGTGTGCACCGGGCGATGGTCGACTGGCGAATGGGCTCTCCACTGGCGAGCGCCGCCTTTTATACTGTTGAGTAGTGGGGTGAGTGTTGACGTCACGCCCGTTGCACTCGCTGTTTATAAACATTGACGGTGGCGCCGTCACGGCCATACTGACGAGCGTACGTCCTCGTACGCGTCTTCGTCACTCGTCACTCATCTGAGGACAAAGAAAACAAACTGCTCGATCATCCTGGCATGTTCCAGGTACTTGACTAAATTCTCTTAAATCACTAAAAATCTTAACTTAAACCTATCAAGTCTGGTCCGGTCTACATCGACCCTTCAGAATATGCTGGACCGGTCTATAGACCCTTCAGTTTATTCCTTCACTATAAATTATATAAACGGTTGTGCTAGACCGGATATTGATCGCTATAGCAAGCTAGACCGGATATTGATCCCTATAGCATGCTAGACTAGATCAATTCCCTGTAGCTTTCAATGCTAGACCAAGTGTATGTCCCTTTAGCTGTTATTGCTAGCCCAGACAAACACCCCTTTAGCCGAGTCATTGGACCGGTTAAGCCCTACAATGACTCTTTTACACTTTTTTTTTTTCATTTCAAAACTTCTTTTTTTTGTACAAATTTACTATTCTTATCTTAATTTTTTCTTATTCTCTATGATGATGAATTTCAGCATTTGTTACAACAATAGCAGAATGTGCGTCTGACAATGAACTGTCTTCGGAGTTAGTGCGAGATCTTCCCAGGTTTACATAATTAGTATTACTAACGACAGACAAGGTATCACTATTCAAAGAATTATTATCACTAAGTGCAATTACATCATCAGTATGACGATTAGTTTCATGAACAAGATTATCGTCCTCACACGCCGTCACGGCATCATCAGTATCGAGATTCTCAGAAACTTCTAACAAACCTAAAGGACCACGAGGTACTTCTCGCAAATGTTCGTGTGCGTATTTGTATATTCGGTTTGAACCATTAATGTGTCTTAGTTCATACCTATCATTTTCGAGAACTGCACTGATTTTGAAGGGGCCTTTATATTTTCGATCTAACTTCGTTTGATGCCTTTCCTCACTTTTAACAAAAACAAAGTCACCGACAGAAAAAGGCTTTACCTTTGCTTTTCCTCGATTGAAGCGTAGAGTATCCGATTCAGCTGCTTTTTTTATACTATCAGAAGCATTAGAGCGTGCTGTTTCGATATCTAACCTAGTTGGATCGTTGGTATTTGACGATATTCTGGCTATTTCTAACGAACTGCCTTGTATGCCGAACATTAATTCTATTGGAGTAAATCCTGTCACTCTAGAATGCGTACTATTCAGAGCAAGTTGTATATCACCCAACTGCTCCTGCCACGACTGATCGGAGCTACACTCAGCTATGGTTAGTAAACCCTTCAATGTACGCATCACGCGCTCTACCTGTCCGTTGGCTCTACTAGACCCAGTGGCAATAAGATGCAATTCAATATTGTTGCTTTCACAAAATTCTTTAAAATCCGAATTGTCATATGAACGTCCGCGATCAGCAATTATCCTTTTCGGAGCGCCAAACAAATGTACAGATTCTTTAACAGCTTTAATAGCATTAGCCGAATTTAGCGCAGTTGTATGTTTTAGAAGGACAAACTTTGTAAAAGCATCAACAATTACGGAACAGTATTCTTTGCGGTCGCTCTTACCACTCAGCTTGCCCGTCAGATCGAGATGTAATGTGTGCCAGGGAACCGCCGGTTTTGGAATAGGATGCAATCGGACCTGCTGAGCACCTGAAGGACCCTTTGATGATTTACAGATCACGCAGGAGTCTACAATTTTTTTTACGTTACGGGACATGTTTTGGAACCAATAAAGCTCGTACATCTTATCGAGAGTTTTTTCATAGCCTAAATGTTTGATTTCAGCATGCACGTGACTTATAAGAGACCAAATCAATGAATGTGGTAAGATAGGCAGCCACTTTGTAGTTTTTCCGCGCTCAATCTTACGAAACAATATACCCTGCCTAATATCATATGTGCGCGATATTTCGGGAGGTAACTCATTTAATTGTATTTTATTGATTATATCTGAGATTTCGCTATCTCGCTGTTGTTCTACAGATAGCCAACCCTTTTCCAGTTCTGAGAAATTCACTATCTTCGATTTCGACTGAAGGTCTTGCGAATCCGGGGGAGAGTTACGGGACAAAAAATCAGCATGAGCCATGTTTTTGCCTTCTTTGTAAACTACGTCAAAATCGTAAGATTGCAATATTGCCCACCATCGATGTACCCTAGGGGTTAAGTCTTTTTTTGAGTGCGAGGATTTTAACGCGTTGCAGTCTGTAAAGACTGTAAACTTTCGCCCATAGAGGTAGTGACGGAAATGTTCTATCGATTTAACAACGGCTAGCGTTTCCAGCTCATAAGAATGATAGCGGCTCTCCGCATCACTCGTTTTGCGGCTGAAATAAGCCACTACATGCGGCAGACCGTCATACTTTTGGATTAAGACGGCACCATAACCGTCACTGCTGGCGTCGGTATGCAACTCTATAGGTAACGATGGGTCGAATATTTTCAGAACTGGCTCGGTCACTAGATGTTTAACAATTTCGTCGTGAACTCTATCGTGTTCAGTGGTCCAGACGATAGGCCCTTTTCCTGACGTTAGTGGGTAAAGTGGTCTGAGCAATTTTGAAAAGTTAGGAATGAACTGCCTGAAATATGTCGCTAACCCTATTAACTGCCTGACTTGCTTAACGTTGCTAGGTTTTGGAGCATTTTGTAGAGCATGAACTTTGCGAGGATTCGGTTTGAGCTCACCACAGGAAATGACATAGCCTAAATATTCGACTTCCTTTTTCATAAACTTGCATTTCTTGAAATTAAATGAAAATCCGGCATTAGACAAAGTTTCTAATAGCTTGTCCAAACGGAAAAGGCCTTCATCTACAGTTTCAGATACAGAGAGAACATCGTCCATGTAGACCAATATTCTATCATCATGAAGGGGTTTTAACGCGGAGTTAATCGCTCTTTGAAAGACCTGTGGTGCGTTCCTTAGCCCGAATGGCATAGTAAGGTATTCGTATTGTCCAGTCGGGGTAACAAAAGCAGTCTTTTCGACGGAGTCGTCATGAACTTTGATTTGATGGAATCCTGAAGCCATGTCGATGCTACAGAAGAATGTAGCTCCATTTAATTTGTCAATTTGGTCGCTAATCAACGGGAGTGGGTAGCTATCCGGGCGCGTGTTACTGTTAAGTTCTCTGTAATCTACACATAAACGATCGCTACCATCTTTTTTCTTAACTAAAAGAATGGGACTTGCAAATGGTGATGTACTTTCCCTGATTATGTTCGCGTCTAATAGTTCCTGAACCTTTTTGTTAACGACGGTAAGCTCTGTCGGGGATAACCTGTAGGGTCTACGATGAACAGTTTTGGTTGGATCAATCAAATTGATTTTTAGCTCACCTGTCGAAATTTTTGTGGTAGGTAGTTTTTGAATAAAGTTACTGGAATATTTTTCGAGAATTATGAATAACCGTTCCCTATCCTTTCCCTGAAGATCAGTGTCGACAGTTGTTTCATCAAAAATATTCGAAAACGTGCAGCAATTTGCATTTTTGGTCTTAATGAAAGTTAATCCGTCATCACCAAGAACTACAGACACACCGGCATCCAAAATGTCACGTCCTAACAGTACATCATCGCTAAGGTTATCATTGGGCAACACGTGATACATAACCTCTAAGTTAAGACCCTGAACTTCAGTGGGACACTTAATTTGCGTATTAGAGATCACGCTACTACCGCCTAACCCTTTTAGGGACACTTGTTCATGAAACCACTCGCCTTTCAAAGATTCAATACAACTCTGTTTAATCAGACTACATTCGGAACCCGAGTCAAATATAAAGGGTAACTGAATTCCACTTATCTGTAAAACTCCGTGAGAAGTCCTGGTACACACGTTGACCTGCTTGGAGCTCGCGGAGACGGCACCCTGAGCGCCATCTTCCTTCTTCTTGTAGCGCATGGGGCAGCCGGAGACCACGTGGCCGGGGTCTCCACACACGTAGCAGCTGACAGCAGGTCGGAAACCAGCTACCGACGGCCGTGGTGGTTCAAACTTGGATGTAGTTGGAGATGACTTTGAGATAAGCCTGTTTTTGTCACGACACTCGTGACCACGATGCCCTGGTCTTCCGCAATAGTTGCAGTTACCACGAAACGGAGTGATTCGGAATCGTTTCGTATCAGACTCTGTCGAAACTGGATCTTCATTTTGACGTTTCAGGTTGAAGCTTCGTAGTGTACGGAATAGTTGATTTTTATCGTTGATAACCACAGAATTTAACTCGCGGCGAATTTTGTCGTCACACTGCGATAAAACAGATATTGCAAATCCGGTGATAACTTTCTCAGGCATATTTGAGTCGGGAATTTTCTCTATTAGTTGCCACAATCTCATGCCTGCTTCGGCTGGGCTCTCCTTGACATCGATGCGAAACTTAATAACTTGGTCGAAGTGATCTTGCATCATCATAGGCTTCGCAAATCTTGATATGAGGATCTCCTTGATTGCGGGCCATGATATGTTATCAACCGGTATTTTAGTCAGACACATTGCGGCGCGGCCCTTGAGTGAATGTGTTAGAGCCAGAATCAAATCAACTCCTTCGAGGTTCTTTTTTTCGATTATGAGCTCGCTCAATGTACACCAATTGACGATATCTGCTTCCTTCTCGTCGGGGTCGAAGTTGATTAACTTTGGCAATGATGTTTGAGCGGCTTGGCGGGTAGTCAAGTTGTCAGCGATTTTCTGGAAGATTGCTTCCATTCCCGAAGAAAACACTGCCATTTGCTCCGTTACACTTGAAGGTGGAGGTGGATCCGTAACTTCTGATATAGGATCAGGAGCCGACATTGTTTTTTTTTTTAAAGAAAAATATCAAAATCACAACCTAATCACTTTATTATTTTAAATTAATTCAAATTTATTACGACAGATAACTGAATCTATAACTTTTATAATAAACACGGCCGTTGGTACAACGTGTGCACCGGGCGATGGTCGACTGGCGAATGGGCTCTCCACTGGCGAGCGCCGCCTTTTATACTGTTGAGTAGTGGGGTGAGTGTTGACGTCACGCCCGTTGCACTCGCTGTTTATAAACATTGACGGTGGCGCCGTCATATATATATTATTAGCATTTTGGGCACGCCGTCTTTTGGTGGTGGGTTGGAGCATTTGGATTACCTGTAGGTCTGGAGTGGTCTTTAGGTAATCCATGTGCTATTATTTTATGTTGTTGTATAAATAAATAGGTTTTTCACTGATAGTTCTGTGAGCAGTAGTACTCGCGAGTACATGTTTTTTAGGAACAGCCAGCTGCCACTTCGTTGCATTAAATTTACCCTTTTTGCCATTACGGACTATTTACAACGATGTTTAATCTTCGATCCTATCGGTTCGATTCCCGGTCGTGGCAGGTCTTCAAATGATGAGTTGTTGTTTTCAGTTCTGCCTTCGGTATAAAATTTGGCACAAGGATAATTTATTAGTTAATCCTATCTACGAGTAACTAACTCTACTTACCTTCTTAAAGCTAGTAAACTATAAAATCATCACAGCAGGTCAATAGACTAAGTAAAAGAAAAAAACCTAATTCAAATCTACTCACAAATGTCTCAGTCATTTCGATTTAAAAACCATAATACTGGACCGATTTTGATTTATAAAATATATATGTAATCAATTGAAATATAATAAATAAAAAAAATCCCTTTACAAAAAAAAAAAATTCTTTATATTTGGTACAAGCATTTCTGAACAATCAGGGGACATCACACTAATATTATAAAGGCGAAAGTTTGTATGTGTGTGTGTCGTATGTTTGTTTGTTCCTCCTTCACGCTGAAACTTCTGAACGGATTTAGATGAAATTTGGCACGAAGATGAAGATGATATACCCTGGATTAATACGAGTACACCTTTTATCCCGGAAATGGGATCATCAAATATCCACCGCGGGTAAAACCGCGGGGCGTAGCTAGTATATTATATAGGAAAAGAGGTTCTCAATTCAAACTTCCTTTGAAGTCGGTTAAAAATGATTTTCATATAAAGAAGAGTAAACATGCGGTATAACATACTACAAAGGACGAAGTAACTCGTACCATCGCTTAATAATCACCGAGTAGAAAATTATAGCAGAGAGATGACTCCCGCTTGCATAGAACTATACTTATTGAACTACTGTTTCTCGATTAGGTAACTACATCAATCATTACTGTCACTTTAAGTGCTTAAATAAGTAAAATTTAAAATAACCCATTATGCAATCATGGATTTAAAAATTATTGGCGTAGGTATACAGTATTCTACAATTCTCTTTCATTTGATACTCATATTGAAGGAGTTGTGAATAAATATTTTATTGCCATTTTAATGAGGTAGCCATCTTGGATCAATATTCATCAAACATAGCTAAGAACGATCACTACTTATTCAAATAAAAAAAAACAATAACAAAATAATATATTCAGAAGCTACGCTGCCAGAAACATAGTCACAAAGACACGTCAAACATATAACACAACACCGTTTAGCGCCGGGAATTTAAAATTAAAATGTTACAAACAAAAGAGTAGCTAGTCATATGCATACATACACATATTCTAAAAAAATGTCCTCGTAGATTTATGCAAAAATTCAAAATTGTCATTTTATGGAAGCTGTCTTTCTGTTCATTAAATTATTTCCACCCAAAACTATCAGCGAGGGATTTCATAGTGGGTACCGTTTGAAAAGGTCAGGGACGTATTTCACACAGTTATGTAACGTCAATTCTCTTTAATGTCCCACAAAACACGAAAATAGCTATTTGTACAAAACACAGTTAAACATCATAATTGACAACATTTCATTTTTTCAAAGTGATGGTAATTCGAAAACCATTTCGAGATTGTGTAAGGAGAAGTCGCTTTTATTCACATATACAGGGGTAGGCGCTTGAAGTGTTACCAACTTTAAGTCGCTATAGCAACCAAACTGTTTACAATATAGCACCCATTTTTTCACAGTCGTAAGTCTATTGTATTGTTCCCAAACATACAGAAGCTCATTGTTTTTCGTCGCTGCTAAAAAAAGTTATCCAGATGGAATTCAAACGCCACAGTGTCATTACTTTGTATTTGGCTGGAAAATCGCAACCAGCCATTGTTAATGCGCTACGACATTTACATTTGAATAAAATGTTTGTGTATCGGACCATCACGCGTTACAATGATACGGGTAGCATCAAGAAACGCCATGGAAGTGGACATCCAACAACAGCAACATCATCAGAAATGGTTCGAAGGTAAAGGCTAGAATTGAACGAAATCCACGACAAAGCGCAGTTAAATTGGCGAAAAGTATTCTTAAAAAATGAAAAAAATTCTTCGCAACAATGGCCACCATATTTGCCGGACTTAAACCCAATGGATTTTTCCATATGGTCAATTCTAGAGGCCAAAGTGTCAGCAAAAAAATATGAGACAGTCGACGCCTTAAAGATTGCTCTTCGCCGAGAATGGAACAAAATATCAGCAGACCATATTCGTACAGCGTGTGAAGCCTTCTCGGACAGACTCGATGCCGTTATCCGCGCTAAAGGTGGCCACATCGAACAATAATTTTTTCTTTTTAATTTTAAATGTTTTTTTCTATATATTGAAGTTTATAAATAAAAAGAAATAAAATTGTCAAAATTACAGCATTTTGAATTGGTAACACTTCGAATGCCGACCCCTGTAATTACTGTCAACTATACATAAGTTGATATAATACTGGTAACAAGTCAGGAAAGAACATTTCTATACGATGGTCGGAGACGGAATGAGCCAGACAATCCATTTTCTTTTCTTGAAAACTCTAACTACCCCCTCCTTTTTAATAAAAACCCCGGGAATCGTCACTATTGGCTCTTGTTTCTGATTGGTCTTAATATCGACCAATCAGAAACATGTTGCATTTTAATTTTGCAAGTACTAAAATAGCAAAATTCATTCCAAATAAAATCTGGCATTACTAAAAATTTACGACAGAACTAACAAACTAAGTCACTAAAATTAACCAGCCTTAACAATTCAATAAAATTGTATCCACTCCCGCCAAAAAGCTACCCAAAGGGAGTCCAACATCGACAAAACAAACAATAAAACTAAACCATATCACGTACGAGTAATGTTACATTACAGTGTAACAAAAACCTTATTAAATAAGGCCTACTCTTGACCCTGCCAGGAAATTACCCCTAACGTTGTAGGACCAAAGAATTTAACGATTGGTTCACCAGTATTCGCAGAGCACTTGATTATTTGCTTTTTGATTGCAGTCTTAATAAATTGTAGGAGAATAATTACCTTTTACCGGCTTTCGAAAAAGTCGAGGTACTAGATTCGTCTGTATGTGTTTTTGTGTATATGAACTGGTTTTTTTCCTTTTTTAGTTTTGTAGTTCGAAAAATATATTTCCTAAAATTTATATGAGAGCACCCATATCAATTTGATCAAAATCGATGCAATATAATATAACTTTAATATTTTAAGTAGACATTACGTAAGTGACGCAAGTTTTGTGCGCCAATTGGAATGGAAGTTCTCGTGTTAAAAGTTTAATTTGTATGTTTCTATGTAACCTAATCTTTGTACAAATATGACAGTTCTTTAGAGGTAAACAGGTGACATTCTAACCTTAAAACTGAAAAACATGAGTTTCATTATTTCCGATTTAATAAAACGTAATCTTTGGTTTACAACTTTACTGTGATGGCCGGCACACTTTCGTAGGATTACTTTTAGGTCCGAAGTCACTCGTCACCCTCTATAGTTTGTCTGTTATCGATTGAAACTCTGTATTTTTTATAAGTAAATTATAACTTAATAATGTTCTGTACGATCATTCTGATAACCATTTCACCTAATAAATTCATTTTCAAGAACCTTATTTAAAGTTAAGAAGTTATTTATGTATCTCAAGGCACCGATATATCTGCCTAATATTATTCAAACTGTAGGAAAAACAAATAAAATTAAAACGTTTAATAACCCCCGAAATCACCATTTTCTGGTGGTCACGATCTTGGTTTTGAATTTATCATAGTGTTTTTAGTAGTATTCTAGTATTTAAGCCCTTTCTTTTGATACCCCTATTGAGGGAGTTGTAAAAATTTCATCAAACATAGCTATGCAAATACACTCCAGACTAATTTAATTTTTAAACAAAACAAATCACAAAAATAAAATCGGCAAAAATTTAATAAGTACATGAGTAAGATGGAAACAGAGGATAGAAAGGATTATTTCCTGTTAAATACATTTTACGTATTGTGAATTCTAATTATATTACAGTTCTTAACTTATTTCTAAATCTTTGGTAACGCAACTTGACCGTCAATGTACATTGTTAAAGGATTAGAGAGAAATAAGATTACAGGGTGCGTTAGAGGGGGTGGCAGAGGGTAGAATATTGTAAGGTTATTGAAGCGAGGTTTTACTCGCTAGTTGAGTAAATATTAATAGCCTGTTGTGGGTAAGCCTATTACATTTATTGAGCACATTTTTATAACGAGCCATGGTAAAGATGCGATCTAAAAGAAACTCAAGGAAATAAACAACTTACAAATAATTTATATAAGATTAATCGGAAAATTCATTCGAAGGAATAATAAATTCGGATCGGTCCAGTTGTCTCCAAAATAAGAATACTAAAAATAAAAAACCGTCGAATTGAGTACGGAGGTGCTGAACTCATTTTTTTATGTTATGTGCATCATAGTTTCATTTTAATGACTACTCCAAAATAAGGATTTTTTTTGGGAAGTCGGAAAAATAATAAGCAATGCATCGTTTTATTCGAGACTGGCATTTTGTTAAACAATAAAGGTCATATTACATCTTTTGTGAATTTTAAATGTTAAATAATATTTTATATATTTTAGTACAAATGAAATCGGTCGAACACGTTACTGAATAAAAGTCGGTTGTCATTCTTTAAGAAATGTTAATACAAAAATAAAATAAAAGTATATTAAAAGTAAATTTTCCTATTTACGGAATACCTACTATACAATCCTGCAATATTCATAATTATAAATTACACATATCAAAATTGCGCCTTAAGCGATCGACAAGAGAATTATCTCACGAGCTACAGAAGGAAAATCCTTTCGAAATTCAAATGAAAGTTTCAACCCCTCCGTCAAGGTTGTATAGGTAGGTATAGGTGAGCGTAAAGAACAGAATGGCCCTGAATGAGCAAAGGGTCGCGATGTCAAGCCTTTGTCACAGTGCGGTTAACAGGCAAGTTGGGCTATACCACAGTGAGCAGGCTTGCGGTAGGTTAACTACAGAGGAATATGGGCTGAGGTAGCGGGCGGGTGTGTACCACCCCGACCGTCGCTTCATACCCCGGATTCTTCCAGGGAACTTATTCCGTTTTTAATTTAACGTTATGTTGACGCTGTACGTTATTATTGACGCTGTATATTCTTCTGATGCATGCAAAACTAGCGCGTGTCATGCTAAGGCATGATACAAAATTTTACATTGGCTTGGGAAATTACTTGACAGTATTTTTTTCTTATCAGAGCTTGCGTATGGATTGTTGTTTCAGGTTCTCCCAGATTGTCCAGCTTTTGTTTAAGGTATATCCTAGAATTAAGATATTATTTACACGGCAAGTATTATATTAGCGGCGAAAAAAAAAATGATATTATCACCTCCCATATATTTTGGTCTTAGTTTCCGCATAAATGACGTAATCGTTTGCGTTTCAGTGGTATAGGATGTCATGGAAGATGGGGGCACTAGCGGTAGTTAGAAACAGGAAAGAAGAAGAAGAAAACAAAGGAGAAAAAAGATAATTAGCTGAGGTCTAGAAAAGTAGATGAACCACACGCCTAGTTCACCGACTAACACAACAAGCACCTCTAAATCTTGCCTTAATATACCTACCTTGATTTATTTTCTTTTTTTTAAATATTCATAAAAATTAATTTATTTCACATCAGTTACCTTACTGTTGTTTCTGTGTACATCAAAAACACTGTCCAAATTAGCTTCAAACGGTCAAACGGCCTGGTTATTATTAGCTCGGTCTGTTGAATATTCAGGACCAAGAGCTTGTAGCGCGGTTGTAAAGACCCTTCGCAGCAGTTACTGGATAAAGTAAACTCTATACAAAATATCAAAATCAAGCAAAGATCAAATCTTCGAAAAGATTTTTAAAATCTTCGAAAAAAAAACATCATAAATCATCATAAAATCCACTTGTAGGGATCAAGATAAGATAACAAGATAAATGGTATATTGGCAATATTATTTTAAGACTTTATGGTCCTGAATTTTCGGACGTTTCAGAAACGTGGCAAATTTATCTGTATATTTATTGCAAATCCAGTGATTCTGCAAGCTTTAATGTATAATACTAGTGGATTATTAACCATTAATGTCTTGTTTATGTGCGCAAGTGTGGGCAAGCGTTATATAATATAAACGTACGTTTCGTGTTCACAGGAAATCTCCATAGAAAACCCTAGTTAAGTCTCCACCGCTTTACCAAAATAACCACAAAAATTATAAGAAAAGAGATAAGTAAAGACAAGGCATTAAAAAGTTTAGGGAAGGCAAAAACGATGTATTTAACAGCAAGAAAAAATTAACTAAAAATATATATACAAAATCTAGCATTTCAATCCAAGAGAAATATATAACTCAGGTGGGAAAATAATTCATACTTGTATCTACACTACAACTAATACTTAATTCTAGTCTTATTAAAGAAATTAATAAGTAAGTATTAATGTAACTATCACCCGCCGACGTCTTTTAAAGCTGACTATTAACGATACATCTAGCGAACGAATTTTTTTAAGTATCTGTACTGGTAATTAGATAGAGTTCCTAATATAACATTATTCAAATAACAGGGAATCGTTGTACAAAAAAAACTATTTTTAAACTTTTTTTCTCTCACATTTAGACTCTTTTTGATATTTTGAGGATTTATTTGACCAAAAATCAAGGCAATTTATCTGCGATACTATTTACTGACCGATTTTAGTTATTTATAGGCCGAGATATAATACTTTACTAATAATTCTAAACATGAACAAAATCGGAAAGCTGAAGATTCAAAAACATCTTTGGGCAGACAGACGGAAAGACTGATATATTATAATTGATTGATCTTATTTGTACCTACTACGAAACTTTAGAAATAATTATGAAAAAGCGTCCAATTGGAAGCCATTTTGTTTTTTGGTTAGAGTGTACTATGCCGAAAGAAAGTCATTATACTCATCTTAAGAACCAACTTTTACCAAGGGACTAATTCCTGAATTTAAGAAAAAAAATATCAGCTGTTTTATACATTTGCTCGACGACCGGGTTGGTCTCATAATAAAAGTTGTTCCTTAGGATGAGTATAGTGATCCTCTTTCGGCTTAAAACACTCCCAACTTATAACCGTGTATATTATACAAAGGTAATACAAAAAAGCGGATCGACGAATAGATAGACTTTAATTATAAGGGCTTCCTGAAGCACCCTAAATATTATTATCAAAAGACGTCCAACTTAACGCCACGTGAATAAAGTCTATATAAAGAGACGTCCTCAGACACCCAAGGTTATTAGAAGGACGCCTCGCTAGCAATTTGTCACGTACATTTGCCGCTGGATCGGCGTTAATTATTTTGTTTGCCGACGTATTAAATGCGACACCCTGTTAGTGTTAGTCGAGGGCGTTTGTATGTAACTATGTTTCTATGTTTGTCGCTTACGCAAATTGTGTGAATTAGTGACAGGGGAGAGGAGCTAGTTTGTAAATTCATTATGTTGTAAGTTGGTAGGTGATTAAAAAGAAATTTAATTTGTAATGTAATTAATGACTTATTTTAAATATTAATAATTATCCTAGCATTTAAATCTACCATTATATATAATAAATCTAACATTATAGGGCTTAGTATATAGGATAATTAATGTAAAATTATGACTAAGATCTGTAACAGCTAATTATACTTTGCAAATATAGAATTTTGATTGATTGACTGAATATTAAGTAAATAAATTAATAATTTCCGCAAGGTTCGAATCAAGGGCGGATTATTTGACTAAATTTGTGTTTCAAATGTAATGTATAACTTAGAAATAAAACAAAGGTATATAATAAAATAATATATTGAATAATAAAGACAGTCTGCTGGTTGACTCACATACTTATCTTAAGGGATATTCCATTACCAATATAAGATACATACATACAAAATATAAACTAAAAAAAACAACTAGGAACAAAACATTGGTAGTACATTTGGCGGCCTAATCCCCTAAAATAATTTCTTCCAGGCAACCTTCAGAAACAGGCAGAGAATTTCGTATTCAAGCTGTATTGATTAAGAAATGAAAGTTGACGAAAAACGTTCAGTATGACACATAGGTATAACTACAATTTAGGGGTGGTAATAAAGCGACTTTCTGCTTGTTCTGTAGAATGAAAAAAAATCTGCCCTTCCCTCCGGACCTCGATAGCGAGTGGACGTGTATTAAACCTAAGTCAATTTTTATTTATAATTTAAATTCAAATTTGGTTCATTTTAATCAAGTGCAAAAAATAGAAGATCATAGATGGTGAAGAGGTGCGCAAACGCATCGGCGAACTGGATAAGGACACGAGTAAGAGTGAGAACACCGTTATAATTGTCCTACCTGCTCGCACAATAGGCGTGGCTAGGAGTGTAAGCAGCGTCACACACACACACAGAAACTTTATGAATGAATGGGCGGACGGTTTGCTCCTCGTGACTTCTGAGCGCCTAGTATTGCACCGTCAATTTATGCAGGATTTTCACGCGAACCAGCGTGTTTTTTTTTTTTCATACACACAACTTAGTTTTTCATGAAGACCCGGTAACAAAGTGAACTTACATGCTTTTGCTGGAACTAATTTACTTTTTAATTAAAGTGAATGGTAATACTACTTGTCTACAATTCTGATCTCCTGGTAAATAGACTGAAATAATGCTCCACACACCTCCTAAAAACTCACCAAAAGAAGTCCCGGAGGAATCCAGCACTTCCCGGAAGAGAATGCGGCTTGACAAATCATCTCCGAAAGTGGATAATACGGATAAACAGGATGAAATGATAGGAATTATGACTAGAGTTCTTGCTGAAGTAACGGAACTTCGTAAATCAAACTTGGAAATGCAAAAATCACTCGACTTTTACATAAAAAACTATGATGAAATTAATACTAGAATTAAAATTATGGAAGAAGAAAAACTTCAACAAGAAAGTTACATACACAAAATAGAAACTAGAGTTGAGGAATTAGAGAGATATAGTCGTAGTACATGTTTGGAAATACGCGGAATTCCTTCAAAAGCGAGAGAAACAAAGCAAGACTTAATTGCAATTGTAGATAAACTACATACAAAAATTAGGGTACAAGCCCACGACCACGCAGTCAGGGATATATACCGAATAAGCCGCCAACGAAATGGTGATCGTCCGATTGTGGTGGACTTTACCAGTAACCTGCATAAAGTTAATACGCTACAGGCAGTCAAGAAATATAATTCCTCTAATATCACAAATAGATTGAACACCACTACCTTAGGTATAGAAGGCGAAAAGTCACCTATATACGTATCTGAATTATTGACCCCTAAGGCAAAGCGACTTTATTTTCTGGCTCGTGAAACGGCGAGAACTATTGGTTACAACTTCTGTTGGACAGCAAACGGCCGAATTCTTATTCGTAAAACTGAAGGCTCCTCTCCAATTGTCATCACTGCAGAAAAACAACTCGACGAACTGAAACAAAAAAACTGACAGGTTATTATAGTGACATAATTAAGACATGTTCTAATACACTAAGTTTTATCTTATTAATATATCTGACTAACCATAAAACACACATACACTCACACATCTCTTTACAATCACACGTTTACATATACTTACATGCCTGTTTGTCCTACATGTTTACTCTGGATATTATTAATGTATCTCATACTGACTTTATTACGACATTATTTACTTGTTTATACGTGGTTTTGCCCAAAAACTCTCAAGCTCACGAGAAATCTACTCGTTTTGCTATGATCAAACACTGGTTAAAGTTTAAATCTGCCACACTTGAAATAACAGTAGTGATAAGTGGCTCACATCATTATACAGATGCGATGACTGGGAAATGTATGACATATTATCACTCGTTTTCACTTATTTGCACCCACGGATCTGAAAGTCTTAAATATGGATAAAGAACAACAGAATTTTATATGCAATACACTAGACGAGCTATGTGAGATTGGAGCTAAATTATGTCAACCAGAAGAATGTGGTGCTTATTTTATGACTCGACATACAGGAATCAAAATAATGTTGTTGAACATCAGAAGTGTAAATAAGAACTTTAATAAATTAGAATTACTTT
The DNA here is from genome assembly GCA_947049295.1 of Ligdia adustata. Taxonomy (NCBI): domain Eukaryota; kingdom Metazoa; phylum Arthropoda; class Insecta; order Lepidoptera; family Geometridae; genus Ligdia; species Ligdia adustata. The sequence continues at coordinate 11,252,402 of OX346229.1, forward strand.
TGCATAGGCTCGATTTTGAATGTGATATTGTCATATTGACTGAATGCTGGATCTATAACGACAGACCATATCCTAAACTCACTGGTTATAAAGCTTTTCATACGATTAACTGCATAAACCAAAATGGAGGAGTTATAGTATTTTCAAAACCACAACTAGATATATGTGTTTCAGAACCAAAAATCACGGAATCCAACTGCCTATTATTGAAAATCGGCACCGAAATAGCTATGGTTGCGCTATACAGGTCACCATCTTTTGCTGACACTGACCCATTTTTACACTCTTTGGATAGATTATTAAAGTCTTTAAAAAACTACCAGACTATTGCGGTAATTGGTGATGTCAACGTTAATATAATTTCTGAATTAACAAATAAACAAACAATAAGGTATCTAGATTTATTAGCAAGTCATGCTATTATGCCGACTCACAATATTCCAACGAGGTGCAACAATTGTTTAGATCATACAATGATCAAATCTAAATATAAAACAAAAACAATCGTTATTGATACATATGTAACAGACCATCGTCCGGTTCTCTTGAATATTGAACACAAAGTAATAAATCATAACACCAAGAACAAATCCACTACCAAAGTAAACCTCGAACAAATAATAAATCAAGTGAATGACACTGACTTTAGTGATATAATGTATATTTGTGAGGCAAACTTAGCAGCTGAAAAACTAATAAACAAGATTAGAAAAATAGTCATAAAGAACACCAAATCAGTCAGAATTGCGCACAGTAAATCTATAATTAAGCCTTGGATAACACCAGGCATTCTCCGATGCATTAAAAACCGTGACAAAATGCACAAACGTCTTAAGAATGAACCCAACAATGAAATACTAAAACTGACATACACTAGATATAGAAATTATTGTACAAAATTACTAAAAAAACTTAAAATAGAATATCAGAAATCAGAACTTGAAATCAATAAAAGAAATTTAAAGAAAACTTGGAAAATAATACGCGATGTTACTCATACTTCCAAAGAAAAAATTACTAATGCATCACTACTAAAATTACGAGAGAACCCTATTGACTCTGCTGATGCTGTTAACAACTACTTTGCAAATGTTGGGAAAACCCTAGCGCGTAAAATATGTGACAAACATGACACAGATGACAAAATCAAGGTGGTTCAACTTCCGTCACAGCCTAACAGCATAGGTTTGTTAAAAACCGACCAAGATGAAGTTTATCATATAATTATGGGACTTAAGAGTGATAGTGCAGTAGGGTCAGATTATATCTCAACAAGCTTAATTAAAAAATGTTGGCCAAAATTAGTACCAGTCATTGTACATGTCTTTAACCTGAGTCTTAGTACCGGAGTTTTCCCAACAACCTTTAAAACTTCAATTATAACCCCCGTTCACAAGAGTGGAAGTAGAGACAGTGCTGGAAATTATAGACCTATCTCAGTGCTGACATCCATGTCAAAAATATTAGAAAAAATTATAAATAAAAGGCTCATATCGTATTTTGTAAAATTTAATATCCTGTCACCGCGGCAATTTGGTTTTAGAGTAGGAAAGTCCACCGAAGATGCTGTGTGTGAGCTTACAAAGTTTATTGTTCACCAACTAGATAGAAAATATAAAGTCATTGGCGTGTTTTTAGATCTAGCAAAGGCCTTTGACACTGTCTCTATTCCCATTCTTGTGAAAAAGCTAGAGTTGCTTGGCATCCGTCATACCGCCTCTCGATTGATGGAAAGCTATCTTAGTGGGAGAATGCAAAAAACTAAGATTGGCCATGTAATAAGTCACGAAAACTCTGTTACATACGGGATACCCCAGGGAAGTGTATTGGGCCCAAGCCTTTTTTTGGCTTATGTTAACGATTTGTGCAACATGGAGCTGGAAAACGGCAAAATCTTCTCTTATGCAGATGATACGGCTCTTATCTTCGTCGGTAAAAGTTGGGAAGAGGCACACAAATATGCTGATGCGGGTCTGCAAAGGGTTGCAAATTGGCTGCGGGATAACTTACTTACCTTAAATGTCGACAAAACTAAGATCATCCAATTTAGTAACTCACGACGCAAACCTCTAAAAATTGACCTAAAGGTACATTCACAATGTCGGTCGAGTAATGATTGCAATTGTCCTGTTTTGGAAAATGTGGCCAGCATAAAATATTTGGGCATCATTATAGATAAAAATATGTCATGGAAGCCTCACATACTGTCACTTAGCAAAAGAGTCCGTAAATTGATATTTATTTTTAAATACTTGCGTGATGTCGCAGATAGAAATCTTACTTTTTCAGTCTACAACGCTCTCTGCAAGTCGATCCTAACGTACTGTAATATCGCTTGGGGAGGTGCTTGTAAAACTCACATGAAAGTGTTAGAGCGGGCACAGCGAGCGGTTCTGAAGGTGGCCACTTTCAAACACTTCAGATTTAGTACCGAAGAACTCTACAAAGATTGTGAGGTCTTAACTGTACGACAGCTGTATATAAAAAACCTGTTGATGGCTCAACACAAAATGAGACTAGACTTAGAAAAACCCAACTACAGGTTTCAGAGGAGAAAAGATAGATTCTGTATGCTACCTAGTCAGAAAACTGCCTTGGCTCTTCATCACCAGTCGTTTTTGGGACCCTATTTATATAACAAAGCTAATAAACACATACCAAAGTTAATCGAACTAAATAATAGAAACGCTAAAGTTGCCCTCGATAAATGGTTAGGCAAACTTAACTACGATGACACAGAGAAATTAATAGCGGTGGTAAAGTTGGGATAAAAAAATATATATTATTAATGAAAATAAATACATTAATTTATATATACTTAATCAAAGAAAAGTACTTATACTTAGAAGCGAACATAAGACGATGACATATGCACTCATACAAACCACACACACGGATACACACACACATACACACCATCTCTTTCTATTACACACACACACACACATCACACACAACACACCCTCATATATACATACAGTAACACACGCGTACACACACACACACACACACAAACACATACACCTAAGTTTAGATAATAAAAATGACAATGACTACGTCTGCGATATACAAAATAAATATATAAATACAATAACGTGTGAAATGTAAAAAAAAATTATACACACTAATAATCAATAGTTAATATACAAATTAATGTTTAAAATAAATTTATAGTAATGTTAAATATTATAAAATGTACTTACCCATGTTAATGTAGTTCACTAAGTTCACATTAAATGAACACCCTGAAAGGACGCAGTCACCCACGATACAAGATTTATAATCTTAGTGTAGGTGCTGCGCGTCATAAACTTTTTGTATTATTACAACATATAAATACTGTTAAAGGACGATATTAATATTTTTGTGACATTATTTGTAATATTTTTTGTGTGAAATAAACGATTTGATTTGATTTGATTTGGTATATACAAAATGCATCTATATAATGATGCTATATAAAGAGCTCGCAGAGGCGCAACAGCTCATTTTCGAGCGAGCGCTTGAAGAGTCAACATCTCCTGAGGATGCCTTGTGCTAAGGCGAAACACTTGTCGAGGAAGTCGGATACTGAGAGAAAGAGAAATAATAAGGTGAGGTGTGGCGGTGGTGAGGAGGAACCACACCATAAAAACAAAAATATTTTTCGATTTCTCACGCTGACATCAAGACGAGGCGGAAAAACACTAAATATTTTGTATATACCATCTTATTCCCAACATTTATGTTATTAGTAAGTCTCTCATCAATGTTCTTCATGTGACTATGTCTTGCTTTGTTTTTAGGGTTCCGTATCCAAGTTTTCGTCCGTCCGACCGTCTGTCACCAAACTGTTTCTCATGAACCGCTATATTTAGGCAGTTAATTTTCACAGATGATGTATTTCTGTTACCACTATAGCAACAAATAATGAAAACCGAATAAAATAAGTATTTACGGAGGGCTTCCATAAAAAAAAAAAAAAAAAAAAAAAAATGGAGATGGAAGAGAAACTACATGTAAATTTAATAAAAATAATTAACACAAAAACTCAATTCTATTATGAAATTTCCTTTAACACTATCCATGTGTAGTTTAGCCTATACTATGGGGCAACCTGTGTTATATTTAACCTATTAATATTTGTACTTCTATATGTATTTTTCCCGATTTGTCAGAGATGACTGGAGTGATTTTAAAAAATCTTTTTTGTTCGTATATACTTTTCTAAAAACTTTAAGAAAATCGATGTACTCGTATCAGTAGCTTTTTTATCAAATTAATTTAAATTTTCTTTAAGTATACATAGGTAGCATTCTTGTAATGCAAGTTTTGCGTGCCGATTTAATGTTAGCCTTCGCTTATTTCAAGTTTTACTCAGCTTCGTTATGTGTCAAAATGAATAAGTTCGCAAACATGTAAAAGGTCATATTCATAAAAAACCCTTATTTTATCACTTCTTACATAATCTCTTAGGCAGTTTGTGTGAACCAAATATTATTCGGAATTTGGTCATCATCCGACGCATGATAAAACTTGTTACACAGCTGGTGATAGAGATGTCGAAATTTATCCGGCAAATTTACTTATTTTCGACGGATATTGCAAGAAAAAATATTATTCCTCAGCTCTGTTAATAAAAAATTGGTTGAAGAAGATAGATTTTTTTACAAAATAATTTCACAAAACAAAACATAAACAATGCCTGGTCCCCAATGTGGGGCATGCGTTTCACCTAAAAACCCCATACTCATCAAAGGGGAGTGAGTGGTGGCAGCGAGACACGTACGTTACAAACGTAATATTAAGAATTGCGGGTTGAGATTTTCTTCAACAAGCAGACTTTCTTACTGCTCGTCGAAGGAGATCATCAAAGAGTTAACCATAGAGATTAATACAATAATAATTTTGGCAACATTTTCTTTACCCAAAAATGTCCAATGGTGTGTAGATTTTATACAGTTAAAATGTAAAACATGAGAGTTATTAAAAGATTTATCCAAATTCAATTTAATATTTTGTAATATTCTCAATTATTATAAAAATAACCTAACTTTTTAAAAAAATTATTAAAATAACAGACTGCACAAGCTATTCAGATTTTTAAGTGATAATCACGCCCAACCAACACCTAACGATTCCGTATGGGTATCCGGCCAAAAACGGCCACACCAACACTAGCACCAAATAAAGCATTCGAGTTGAGCCTGTCTCATCGGAACAACGTCATTCCGACGAAGGCTGACAAACTATCCGATCCAGATAAATCATCGGCAGAGAAAAAGGACCGGGGATATAATTAAATAACATCGCAGTGACGTGGGTCGCTTGTGGTTGTCAGAATGTACGTGGTAAGCGGGTTTTTTATGAAATGATTCAAATAGGCTGTTGGATCGAGTTAGGGAAATTTTTGGTACGGGCTCTTCTGGTCGAGGATCACTTGTGAAGGGTTTGTTGATTATGTTTTTAGGGGAAAGTTACAACCCTTTGCGGTTTGATATCGGATTAGTCTTAATGGATGTAGACGAATGTTACTTTTAACAGGTAATGTATTTACGAAAGTAACAGATGGGAGTTTTCCTGCGTTTGCTGCAAAGATGGCGTCTTCGTCTGTGTTGTTTATTGCAAAACTAGTAATTGTGCAAGAGTTGTAGTATTATTGAATATTTAGCAATAAGGTCTTGTTTGTGTGAAGAATATATATAAAAACGGAATAACGCTGTGTTCGCAGTGTTGTCCGCGTTAATACAGGATAAAAATCTCCGTACAAAATTTCATTTAAATCGTTTTATCAGTTATTGCGTGAAAGAGTAACATACGAGTACATACATCCACTCATTCTTACAAACTTTCGAGTTTGTAATATTTGTAGGATAGCAGGAAGTAGGATTGGATAGTAGTATATGACAACTGACAAAAAAATAAAACTATGGACAATAAGGCGGTATGACCACAATGGCTGTAGCCTACCTAATGGGCATAATAAACTTAAATAAAAAAATAACAACTGATTCACGACATGTCCTATCAGAGTTGGCAATCGCTACGTAAGTCATTTTTAATCTGTGGGTCCTATTAGTCCATTGAAATGTTACCTGAGCTTTAAATTTCTTAGAGGACACAATTTTATTCTTGCGTCATGTGTGTCAATGGAATCTTAACCCCAAGTTTGTGTGGTTGCCGCCCTTGTCCCGGACGGCACGGCCGCCATCTTGGAAAATAGGTACAATCATTTTTTTCGCGATAACTATGCATCCTACAAAAAATTCGTCAAGACTTAATTTGTAGCAAATGGCTTTGACTACAAACATGTTCATATTACTTTGTGCCCCAAATTTAAAATTAAAGAAGAGATCCACTTGGACCGGCCATTTTCAGTCTCGCAATTCAAGTAATCATAAAAAAATCGAATCCAAATTTAATCACGCATTTGGACGATGGGACTTTAGGAGGCGACGTAAATTCAGTCTTACACAATTTGAATTATTTACCTACGATATTTAAAAAAAATGGTTTAAATCTAAATTGCTCCAAATGTGAATTAATTATCCCAGAATCCCCAATCCCTGGAACTGAAATAATAAATATTTTCAACCTAGTTTCTCCAGGTATTAGGGTCCCCAATTCTTGACGATTTACTGCTAAATTTTGTAGCAGTAAAAATTCAAGATTTTCTTTCAATATCGGACAGTCTACTCAAAATTAGTGCTCATATAGTTTATTTTTTAATACGATACTGCCTTTTTGTCCCAAAATTAATGTATTTCTTAAGGTGTTGTCAACTTTGAAACAAGCCCTTACTTTTACAAGAGTTCGACAATATTTTGAAAAATATACTTACAAGTATTTTTAACATACCTTTGGATGATAATACTTGATGTCAGGCCTCTCTCCCTATAAGGTTTGGAGGACTCCGTATCCGCAAAATTTCTAGTGTATTGCTACCGGCTTTTTTATCTTCTGTCTATAGCACACATAGCTTAATTTCAAGTATATTGTTTAAAAGCGTGAGCGATTTCAGAAACAAGTATTTAGAACAGGCTATAGATTGCTGGAAAATCGCTTGTAAAAGTAAGGCCTTGCCCAAAACGCCTCGTTCACAAAAACAATAGGATGCTGATAGCTGCTCTGTGACATAGAGGCAAAGAGTTTGCTGGAATCTCCTATTTATTCTGCAGAGCGTGCTCGTCTCCTTGCGGTTTCGCGTTGGGATTCAGGTCTTTGGTTGCATGCGTTACCATCTAAAAACATTGGCAACCTTTTAGACGACAATAATTTCCGTTTGGCTATTTCTTTGCGAATAGGCGCTTTTTGCCAAGTCCGAAGTCGGTATCTTTGTGGCGAAATGCTGGATGAACTTGGCCATCATGGCTTATCTTGCCAACAACAATCTTGACACTTCATTCAATTTTATTTATTCATTGCTCTTTTCCTCGCTACGTATGATGTAGAGTCTCTAGGTGCGTTTTTTACGTGATATCACCAGAAAGCCTACTCTACAGACATCTTGCCGATGAGGTAATCTTTGACATAACCATATTTATAATATACTATAAAGTATCTAATACTTCATAGTAAATTATTATATTATAAGTCAATTACATGAATTATTCGTATACTTGCAGTCTCTGAATTGGAGTCGGGACTTTGGTTGGTTTGGTTTGGTTTGGTGATTTTGGGCTTTGCCTTCTTTCAATACAGGTTACTTATTAGATCCGACTGCTTTTCGTCTCGCTATCAGCTTACGTTTGGGTGCGAGGTGTTATGAGGCCCATCGCTGCCAGTGTGGTACTGCAGTCGATCAACTCGGTCACCATGGTTTGTCTTGTTCTAAAAGTGCTGACAGAATGGGTCGCCACGCCAGCCTGACTGATATCATTCGGCGGGCTTTCTCCACCGCCAATGTTGACACATTAGCGCCATCTCATCTTCCTTTGACACAGAGTAGGGCAGGAGCAGGGGCTTATTAATAAGCCGCCGCCCCTGCTATATAGCATATTTTCGCATATATATAAAGCATATTTATTTTTTAGCTGAAGCCGAACAGCACAAACGGCGAAAATATGCTAGCCTCGGTAGAGGTTATATATTGGAGCCATTTTTAGTCGAGACTTTAAGGCCGTGGGGACCGGGAGCTCATCTTATTTACCAAAACTTATCGTAGCGTTTGATCGATTTGACGCGTGACCAGAATGCCCGTTTTTATCTGGCCCAACGTATAAACATTTCCATTCAGCGTGGTAATGCGGCTAGCATTCTAGGCAGGCTGTCTTCTGGTGGTAGGTTGGAGTATATGGATTATCTGTAGATTTTATATGGTCTATAGGTAATCATTCTGCTGTAATTTTTACTGTCGTAGTTAGTCATTTTGTTTATGTTAATAAAGGCACTTGCCATTTAAAAATAAACTAAACCTTTCTCATTATTAATTAATTACCATATTAGAAAAAATATTAACCGTAAACCTTCGAAACCTTTATATTACAACTCCGTATTAAAGAAGGAACCTTTTAACAACATCAAGGGTCTTTATTACGAAATTAATAATTTAATGTCGAAGTATAAAGATCGTTAAGTAAAAGATACAAGTATTTTTTGCGGCTTTGTTTGCATTAATCTGCCTAAGAATAAATATGTAACAAGTAAAATTTCTGTAAACCTCCGACATTTGTTGTGGCATCCATCTTGGATTTGAAATTATCATAATATCTAGTATTCTACTAGTCTCCAGAATCGGTCCATCCGTTTGGGAACTACGATGCTTTGCTCGCCTTTCGTGCTTGGACATAATTTTGAACCCTCGTTGCAAAAATTACGGGGTGTTATAGGTTTGACATGTCTATGTGTAAACACACATAGACATGTCAAAACAAAGCAAAGCATATACTAAAAACCATGCAAAATTTTCTTCCGCAAGCTAGTGTGTATCTATATTATACAGGGTTATTGGCTAGGGGTGTACTAAGCCAAAATGAGGTCACTGTACCCATCCTAAGGAACTACTTTCACGATGGGACAAACTCTGAATTGACGAAAAAATAATCAGCTGTTTCATACATTTTGTCGACGACCGATCATTTTTTTCTAAGTAACAGCTGCTTTTTTTTCTTAAATTCAGAGTTGGTCTCATTGTGAAAGTTGTTCCTTAGGATGAGTACAGTGACCCCCATTCGGTTTAGTACACCCCTAGCCTATAATTCAGTATATCAAGGTATACTAGATTTTTCCTTTAAATTTTGATTTTTATTTTCCTGCCATTTCATCACTCTTAAACACGTTGTCGTTAAAAATTTAATGAAACTCTAAGTTTTGCAAACAAATCGACCAAAACACCCTTTTAAATTACACATAAAGAGCATAAAACTAATAACTCTAAGGATTCCGAACGATTGTTTCATCCGAAACGAAAATAAATTAAAAAGGTTTCAGCTGAAGAGAGGATTTAATCCAGTTAAATAAAGAATGCGGCGTGAGGTTTCCAAAATTGTTTTTGAATTTTAGATTTGGAATCGTTAAATATTGAGGAAGGGTTTTGATGAAAAGTTTTTTTAGGGTCCAAGTACTGCTACTAGGACCTCTTAGAGTTCTTGGAATAAGAATTAACGAAAAACTTAAACGGGAATATGTATGAAATAAAAAATAATTTATCAAAATAAACTCGACTATATACTACCCTTTCTACGTGTGTGCGACAAGCAATTTACAAAAGTAAAGAAAATACTTGCTTTAATTATTAGGGTTCCCTAGAAACGTAGGAACCGCCACCACCATACCTAGATAAGTACATGAAATTTGGAGAGTGTATTCATTGTAGGGTGTAGAGGTAGTGTTTTTAGAAATATAACCTCTAAGGAGGATCAAATGGTGGTTCAAAATATGAAATTATTCATTTTTATTTCATTTCATGTCGCGTTCAACGCCGCGTTTGTCAGCTGTACTACCATAATCTACATTTCATAAAAGATAAACAAACTTTAGTAAATTTATTAGTAAATAATAAATACCTACAAAAAAACGTTGAACAAGTCCCAATACGGAACTTGGAACCAAAAGTGCTGGAATATAGCCTACGATCATGTCATCGACGATCACTGCTCAACACAGGAACGCTGCAGGTTGATACCATGTGAGGTGGCATCAGATGACCTTAGGGCAGATCCCTTGGAACATTCAAGAATTTTTAAACTTTCAATAATAAAGGGTTATGCTAACGTGTAAGTATGCTATCCTATTACACTAATAATACAGTGTAGATTTATATGTTCTTTATTTAGAAAAAATTAAAAGCTAATTATAACAAAAAAAATAACAGAATTGTTACCAATTTTTTAACTAAGAGTTGTTTAGATTTACAGATTGCCTACCACCAGAGGGCAGCGAGCCAGCATGCTTGCAGCAGTACTACGTTGAATTGCAATGCTTTAAACATTGGGCCAGATAAAATGATGAATAATTATTATAATATTAATAGAACAAGAGAAGCGAGGACTGATGAAGCTGGAACTCTAAAGTCTGCCAAAATATATCATTGAACCCTTATTATGTTTGTTTAGATAGTGGTAATTGCGTCAGCACAATCTTATTGAGACTTGGCATAAAAGTTTTACATATCTCCCTAAAAAAAACGAATTACATTATTCACTCCAAAGGGGAAAATAAACATCGTTTTTCATTGTAATATTTTCCTAAATCATCCTGTTAACACCTTTATAACTGAGATTCTATATTACTATATAATTGTTGTAACATTCATTAAATAACCTCTTCAGTGCTAAATAAAATACCAGACGTAAAGAATTCGAACTAATCAAGGTATCAAAGCGTTGGTTTCTTTGTAGGCATCGGCTCAAAAAGCTGCCTCCAACTTTATTGGATGGTCAGACGTGATTAGAAATATTTAATTAGAAGTAATAGATGGAATGGCGTTGGAAATATGTAAGTAAGAGGTTTTTATTGATTGTTTGAATATGAATTAATGTATATTACTTACTTTTAGAAAAATGCAATGTTTATTATAGCTCTAGTAGTAATGTTAGTATGGCTAAAGCCATTGATAATATAAATTTTTAAATTATTTCATTTTAATATAGGGGAAGTACGTACAATATGACATAGGGTTTTGTTTATTCAGTCATAACCTTTTGGTTTTTTTGTTTTGTTAAAATCGGTAACTTTAGGAATAAGCTTCTTTGGTTGATTGACTTATATCTCATAAATCTTAGAATCAAAATTTAACTACTGAAAAAAACTTATTGGATTAACCTTCCCTGCTGGCAAAGTCCGTTTTGTCCATACTATACGGACAAAATGACATATAGGTTACGGACATACTCACATATCAAAGGCACAGTTTAATAACACAGTTTTGTTCTTCTTAGGGACGTCTGTGCACGACACACGAGCCCAAAGAGAACACTTAGTACACCCCAACTAGCCTTCTCGAGACTTGGAACGCGAAAAAAGTTATAACAATATATGCACGCATTTTATTCACAGTCTACTTTATCGTCTGTAATACCACTGGGAAAACCACCCTCTCAATTTTAATATTATACTTTTTAATTTATGTAACTAAGCCACTTTTTTTTTTTAATTTTGGCGAAATTATTCTTGGACGTCCTCTATTGCTTTTTTTATTGACATCTGACTGCAATGTTGACTATTAGTCGTCTTCTTGTAGTCACGCATTACTTACATACTTGCCGCATCACCGCGTTGAACAGCAATGGGCGACGTTGTATTAGTACTTACATTTTCGTATTACTTAAGATTATTTAAGATTAATGACCTATAAATTTTCATACATTGAAGTTTACAGATTCAAAATATTATACATTGTAGGAATAATACTACCATTAGTAAACAGTAGGTACCACGGCGTTGTCCGCAACTTAAAATGGAAGACAAAGAAGGTTTGAACTTTGAGCCTCCATTTAACTCTTTTAGGAGTTTGATTCCCAGTAATCATTTTTATGTACACCTATAATGAATACATCCTCCAAATTTCATGTCTCTAAGTTCATTGCTTTACACTCTGTGTTGATTTCTAGCAAATATCAGTCAGTGAGGACTTACACTTTTACTCGTATATACAACGTTTAAAGATGTGGCAATATTTAGGGGTGTTAGTCTACCTATCAAAGTGTACCCAAAGCAAAACAAAAATTTTCAAAACTAAATAAAAATGTTGGTACTCCGTACAAAAATCAGTCACGTTATTGGTCGCGTAGTATAGAAGACGCAATATCTTAAATCTTTTTTTGAATTTTGCAAACATTTTGATCAACAATGGATCACTTTGATGGGTAGACTAACACCCTTTTGTATCGTTGCAAATTTTTGTTACACATTGTATATAGACAATGGCTTACAACTAATAATAATTTTAGTATGACGTTATCACCGAATTGAAGTCCGTTTTAACGTTTTTTGCATTACTTATTAATTAAAATTTTTTAATTAATAAGTAATATACAATCCTTAATAAATAACCTAATAAAATATTTCGAGCAAATTTCGGGACACAATAATTGTCCATGTAAATGGTAATTTCGTAAACAGTACATTACATTCTAAGATAAGATTGTTCTTACAAATGTGGAAGAGCGGTTGTGGTGAATGCGGGTAGACACAATGAGTAAGTGTGTTTATCCCGGGGAATTTAGAAAGATACGTTAAAACATTCTGGACCCGGGTGATTTCTACGATTACCATCTTAAAAGTCACCCGAAGAGGTGTCACGGGAACTTAAATTTGTAAAACCGTGGCATTTTCAGATCAATCAGTTACTAGGATCACTAACATAATTTTTAATCAATTTCTTGTTTTGCCAAAACAAAATAAAATAGCTTTATACTCATCATATACACGACAAAATGGGTAACATTTTGCATTATTTTTCTAGACCAGAATTACTTACTCTTAAAAAATTTTGTAAGTTATAAATGAAGTTTTTTTTAGCTCGTAAGATTTGAAACAAGCTGAAGTGGCAATGGGCATTCGAAGAACCTATAACCGATGGGAAAGAAAGGTTATTAAATGGCGACCACGAACCGGAAGACGCAGCATAGGTAGATAGATAGATCAACACTTTGTTGCAGACGCACAAAATAAAATTAAATACAAGAGAAAAAATATAGCCTAGACACAAGGTAGACTGACGACATAGTAAAAGTCATAAGTAACTAGTGGATGCTATTGGTAGCTTGTGGCTCGGAATGGCGCTCTATGTTCGCCCTATGTTCATCACTGGTCGTTTTATGGCCTATGATGATAATTTTGAGACGCGACACTCTATAATATCCAAGTAGAGCAAAACACCAGTTACAAACTCCATGGCTTCTACATTATAAAGGACTGCGTAATCTTGGTAATGGAAGTTGAAATTATGTCTTTTGTCCTTTGAATTACACAATGACGTAAAAACATCAGATTATAATTATTTTATTTTGGATTCTTGTAAAATATGATCATTAAGTCAATTTTGGTTCCTCATATAATAAAGCTGAAGTTATACTCGTAGGTTAGGGTTATACGAGTACTAGGCTGAAAGAGTAGTTACTTTGTGACTGGAGACTATTATAAAGCAAATTATACAGGTTTTTTGTGGGTCTAACCCGAATTCCGGAAAAATATAATATAAAATATATATTTTTTCAATAAAATTACGTTTTATAATATTTGAGTCTACAATATAAAAAAAAAATGTCGTGATGTAAGGTCGTACTCGTATTAAGACCACGTCTGCATTGGCAGGCAGTTTTCTTAGAGCCTTAAGCTCATTTTTTAAGGAGACGAGTTTTCACTTGTACCTGGTTGTTGGAAAGGTCCAACTATAGTTGAACTTCATCAGTGACGAAATGAGTCGTTCGTGAAATCAACGATGAGACGTCTCGCACTAGTTAAGCTAATTTAATTAATAAAACCAAAGTTGTAATTATACAACTATTGTTGTTGATTTTCTATGTTTGGTTTGGTTTGGTTTTTTTATGTTTTCTAGATAGGAATTTCTTAGATTTTCTAGTAGCTTTCCTATCTAGAAAACATTGGTTTTCTAGATAGAAAACATTGGTTTTGTTTGGTTTGGTTTGGTTTTTTTATGTTTTCTAGATAGGAATTTCTTAGATTTTCTAGTAGCTTTCCTATCTAGAAAACCAATGTTTTCTAGATAAAAAACCAATGTTTTCTAGATAAAAAACATTGGTTTTGTTTGGTTTGGTTTGGTTTTTTTATGTTTTTTAGATAGGAATTTCTTAGATTTTCTAGTAGCTTTCCTATCTAGAAAACCAATGTTTTCTAGATAGAAAACCAATGTTTTCTAGATAGGAAAGCTACTAGGCTTTAGGATTTTCAACCTAAAGTTAGAACCTTCTCTCGTAGGTATAGTCAACATTTGCAAAACTACGACTACTTTGTTCACCTTTGCTCCGGGTCCGATTCCGGGCGGGCTGTTCGACAAATTCATTGCGACGAGTATTATTATTATTGTATAATTGTAATTTGTGATATTTGCTTTAAAAATAAATAAATTAAACTGCAACTCTAATTCTAATTAGGATAGTTTTAACGCTAAACAACCCCATTTTGAAAGTCATTTGTCCGCCAACATTCCAATAACGGGCCAACCTTTGCTAGCGATAATGTGGTCACATATGCGGCGAACCGTCCAATGACTGACCAGCATTGTCAAGCCAACTAAAGATATACTCAACAGAATATAATTACTACAGCCAGATCCTTTATTCAAACATTATCTATTTTAACCACTGTTGTAGGATAGTGTAAATATATATGAGACTAAAAAATTTTTAAGCCACATAATATTTTTGATAACCAATAATTTTTGATTGTCGTCGAAGATTTTTACCAATCTGAGATAAACGTATCGTTCGAAATTAGAAAAAAACTCGGTTGAATTATTTCAAAACGAGGGGTGAAAGATATATAAAAATGCATTGAGCTGAATTTTATTTACCAATATTCGGTATATCATGATAACTAAATGTGAAAAGTCCCTATCGATCTTATATAAGAAAAAAAAAGTATTCAAGATTTTGTTCAATATTTTTGTTTTATTTTTACGTTTCTCTGTCAAAGGTCATGCAAATGTTTATAAAATCTCAAAACGAATGCTTATTAAAATAAAATATTACATATAAAATATATAATAGTATTCGGGCAGCGCCGGGTAAAAATAATGTACAAAATAACAACGATGATAATTACATTTTCGATCCTGGTGTCAGAACCAATTCGACCAACGACGACACTCTGTCGGAAAAACATCGCAAATATTTCGCTTTTTTTATATAGTTTATCACTTAAATATATAATAATAGCCAAACAAGTTTTTTTTTAATTGTTAACATCCATACAAAGGTCTTCAGGTCCCAAGCTAGGTGTTTATTATATATATAATAAACACACAGACACAGGTCAAACAGATAATTATGTTCATCCACACAAATTTTACATGTTTGGAAATCGAACCCGTGACCAGCGGCGCAGAAGGTAGGGTTGCTACCAACTGCACCAAACGGCCAAACAATGGAAGTTTTGATGCCATTTACAAATGTTTTTTGTATCGTGACTATTTATGTAATATTATTTTTACTCTAATAAATATTATTATATATTATAATATCACATCTGTACGTAACCATAATCATACTCTTTGTTAGTACCCTGCATATGACGTCGGTCATTTCGCGTGTTTGCGTAAATGAATGATTAAGTATAATATTATTCTGGCGGCATTTCAGAGCCTCGCTGATGTAATGACCCGGTTTCTGCGTAGGCACAATTTCACGGAAGGTGTGTCTGTTTTATTCAGCTATTCTTTGACGTTATTGCTTATAAATTACTTTTTATTATGTTTGCGATGTTATTTTTTTGAGTAATTTTCTTTCTTAACCGTGTTATTGTTTTGAATTCGTAATATATTACATTTAGAAATTTCTGGCAACACGTCCTTGTTTTTTGTAACATGCCTAATTCTTTTGAAGTACGAAAACAAAACTCTTGTGCTGGTATTGAGTAATGAGACTTCATACAATTTTCGGAATATACTATACATAATTATCCCTTACAGCTTACATGTAGAATTTTTAACAAGAAAATCTTGAAATAAAATAGATCAAGATATATTATATAGTAGACCAATTCTTTATTGCAGACACACAAAAAATATTCTTACAAAACATAGTGCTACAAGTCGCAGCCTTATCGCTAAAAAGCGATCTCTTCCGGGCAACATTAGAATGGAGAAAATTGTGAAAAATGAAAGAAATAGGTCAGGATATAACATAAAGAATTGATTTATTAACTTAATACACAACTTGTTATAATCAATACATACACTTTCTCACAGTAGTAAGTCAAGGACTTCCGCACTAAGTTTTCCGTACCAATATCTATAGAACATTTTTTCAAGTTTTAAGTTTTGCCTGCCGAAATATTGATTTTTGTCAGAAGCGTCCAAGATTTGATATTGGTGATAGAATCGCAGAATTCTGTATATTTGAAAAGGGTCTTACCGTCCTCAATTACGTCATACCTACCAGATCCAAAAAGGGAACAAAGTCAAGCTAACCTAATGCCTAAACTAAACTATGTACTTAAAACTGTCAGCTGCCATGAAATGTGGCCGCTTGCCTAATGCCCTGAACACAGTATTACGAATGTTACCTAGACCTGTGTGAGAAGGCTAACTGCTAAGATGCTGGTGATTTTGCCCAGTTTAGTGACCATTTCTGCATCTCTTATCTATACTTATGATAAAACTACATCTTCCTGACTTTATCCCACTACGTGGGGTCGGCAGAGCATGCCTTCCTCTTCCATTCACTCCACTTTCCCACATATCCCTTTGCAACCAATTCATCCATATCTTTGGTCGCCCCCCATACACAGAATAAAACTGTAGAGGTCGAATTTGTGTAGAATGAACAAAAATGCTAAAAATTGAGTCATGAATCAGGGGGTTGTAAAAAGTGAAATAGGACTAATATACATTTTTTTACATTTTTTGGTTCTCTGTCTGTTGGTAAGGGCTTATCTCCGAAACGACTGGACCGATTTAAATGAAGTTTTCTATGGTAGTAGCTTATATCCTTGGTCAACATATAAGATAAGTTATATCCGATAAATTTAATAGAACGAATAATAAATATAATTATATGCATAATTTTGATATAATAAATAATATAACTGTCACTGTAGGCACTGTGTTAGTGACAGGGAGTAATAATACATAACAATAATACATATTATGATTTAAATTTTGTCTAAGTTGTGTTTCTTGTTACAAATATATGCATATTTCTATATCTTTTGAAATTAATCAAAATCGAGCTTGCGATTACTTGCAGAAAATGAATTACACAATCTACAATCATAGCGCTCATTCTGTTTTAGTCACTCATAAAAATTTTTCAATCTTTTTGACTGTCAATGTTTTTGAGATCGGGTTTTTTGGATCATTTCTATAACAAAAGAGCGGTGGACTAACTATAACAAAAAACTTTTTCTATTTCTCCTAAAATCATTCTAAGTAGATCGAAGCGGCAGTGGTTAAGCTCTGGTGGCCCTACCCTTTCTCGCTGCCCTCAAGTTCACAGGCATATTATGGGGGATTTACATAAATCAAGCTAAGGTCCAAGGTATTATGTTTTGCTTCATGTGTAGGATTTGGGCTGGATGAGTGTTTTGAAACTAACCGGACAAGGCGTTTTTTGGAAGACCAATATTATATATAATTATATATATTTATAGTTCAGATAAAACTATATATTTTTCGTGACCCAGCGCGTCTCTAAAGGGTCACGGTGAAAATCAGCACTGAGGAGCAATCCCCAGCATCATGCTGAGCGCTGACCTTGTTCGACGCACGGGACACTGCAACTCGACCTACTTTATTATTTTAAGTGTTTGTCTACTTTTAAGTAATTAGTTGTAGTAGTATTAGTGTCCTGTGTGTACAAAATAAATGTGTTCTTTCTTTTCTTTCTTTTCTTTCTTTTCTTTCTTTTCTTTCTCTTTTTAACTACCGACGCCCCTCAGTGTTATGATCAGAATTATGATTATTCTACTAGTGCAATGCATGTTCTAATTGATCAGTATCCTATTTGTTAATCTAGGACATAAGCTATTTTGGTATCAAATTCCATCTAAATCCCTTCAGCTGTTTTTTGTGAAAAATTACCAAGCTATTGCTTTTATGATATATGATAGATAACATGTTGTTTTGTAAAAACTTGTTATGTTTAATTTTTGTCCGTCTCTCCAAAAGGAGGTTAATGTTTTTCGAGTATATCTTTGGGGTTAAGTTTGACGTGTCTGTGTCTGTGTGTCTGTCAGTGGCATCGTAGCTACCAAACGGATGGACGGATTTTGATTTGGAGTTTTTTATACGAATGCTGTATTAGTCGGGAGTGTTTTTAGCTATATTTTATGAAAATCGGTTCAAAATGCCGCTACAGTATGGCTGTGATAAAAATTTTTTCACAACTCCCTCAATACGGGTATCAAATGAAAGAGCTTGGTTAGTAAAAGTTTTTCGAAATTTTAAATTTTCCTTGTTTTTTTTTTTAATTTCGCGTAAAATCTTTTTTTATGATATTGTTTATGAAGACAGTTTTCACGCGTACCTGATTGTTGGAAAGGTCCAACTATAGTTTCGTTCACATCGGTGAACCACATCAGTGATGAAAGGAGTCGTTCGTGTCTTCAACTATGACACGTCACGTAAAACCCGTCTTCTTAAATACGTGCTAGTTTTCTAAATGATATTTTAAACTATTGCATAGCTTTTATCGCGGGCTTTGAGCGCGGCGACCGAATCAAGAAATTCCGTAACGAAAATAAACCTAACAGCCCCGACTCCGACCGGCACAGCGGTGCGGCGTTGGAAGCCGTACATCTTCTAACGTCGTTTCAGTTCGGTAAACTTCGGCACTGTGTTCGTGCGTGCAACTAGACGTATGCGTATGCAATAGCTTTACCACGGCAGTCCTGCTCTACACATTTGTCTTATAGATATTTAATAATATCCTCAGAGACCCACCATTTACAAGCTCTCACTAAACAATAGGTTACAAGCAGGTAATCGTCTGTCTAACTACATATCGTTTCGGTCCATTCACCTCCATGTAATTTGCATTTACAACTATAAGGTGGCGTTGTGTTAGTAGATTACAGGCTGGCTAATTATGGACAAGGCGAGGTTTATATTGTATGATGGCCTCATATTAAATAGGGATCGCTAGGACGAAGTTTTCATACAAAAAGTAATAAGAAGTGGTTAGAAGCGAGTTCGAAAAAACCCGACTGTTAAATCGTTATGTGTATCATCATTAATTTATTTATTTTTTAATTTTGATGTACCCAGTGTCACTCTCTCGACAAAGACGAATTCATTGACACCATTTACATCAGAATACGATAAGCCGATTAGGTTCTAGGGAGTCCAAAGGAATATACGTACTTACGAAAAACACAACTTTTCTTCTTTCGGAGTCAGGTAAAAATAAGTAAAATATATTTACACTTGTAGCACCTCAGTAGGAATTCTCCTGTGTCAAATCATACCTAAATCTAAAAAAAAGATGTTCGAAGTCAGCCTTCGAATATCTGCCCTAGCCGGGAATCGAACCCGTGACCGTCGGACTTCTGAGCTAGCATAATTTATTAACGAAGCATGATTTTAACTACAATTTTAATAAAAGTACCTTAAAATAAGGAAAACAGAGTTAAATTTGGCTGGCAATACTTACATTAAAAATATAATGTCATATAAATAAAAACAGCCAAACATTGAATTTTTTAAATAAAATCCAATATTCATAAGGGACCAATTGCAAAGTACATACATAAACTTTAAAAAAAGTGTTTTTAAAAACCATGTCTGAAAAATCGGGAAACATGAAACAATTTGACGAATTGTCAACCTCTTCCTTTTTAAAGTGTATTAATGAATCAAAAGAAGTAATAATAAATTAATTGTAAAAAAGCAATGCTTCTAAAAGAAAAAAATACGTGTTAAAATTGGGGAATAACGTTTAAACCGGAATTTTGTAAAAATATATTTTTTTTTTATTTCGGATACAGTCCACAGTCACATGTACAAAATTATATAAATTAAATTAAAGTAAAGCTTAGATTGCATCTACAAAAAAAGACCCATGAAATTGACTTTTTTTTCTACATGTTTCGTCTATAGAACTATATTCTCTCTAAAAAGACCCATGTTTAAAAGACAACCGCGTTACTATAAACCAATATTTAAAGCAATTGATTTATTTTTTGTATTTTCACCAAATTATATTCAATCTTCAAAATATATGTTTCAGAAATGTATGGAGCTCGGGCCAGGACAGTATACATGATATCATAAATACGTAGGGGATTATTATTTTAATCTTTAATCTCAATCAAATTTAAAATAACGTAACTTATCACAGTTTTTAAAATTAATTTCAAATCAAAATATCTTCACGTTTTTACGGAAAAAGAAGATGAGCGCATTTTTGTTGGGTCAATTTATTTGTTTGTGGGTTTGTAACGGGCGGTACAATGAAACCAATGCAGTCAACCTAGGATACAAAAATCACCCAGGGGTGCCATAACCAAAACCACAGAATTTAGATATTTTTGTACACAATAGAGAAAATAACTGATGCACGTCTAATTACCCAATACCCAATATTAACCATAATAACATTTTTAGGCATTTTTTGTTAGACGTACGCCGTCCTGGCCACAAATGAAACAAGTCCTTTCCATAACTCGGAACGCTAATATAGTTTTGACGCGCCATAAGATAACTTTCCCTCCACCCCTGTATAAAACTTTAAATCTAACCAAACATACTTTGAAACACTAACAGCTCTCAGCAAATAGCTTTCAATATCTACTCAAATACCTAGTTATCTAAAGCTGACAAAACAGAACAGCCACTTTAAAAGGGTCATGCTAATCTGAGACAAAATAATTACCTACCATTGGCCCTTCATCTAAAGTGGTTTTCCCTGTAGATTTAATGAACCGAATTAGGCGAAGGGCTTGTCAAAATATTTGGGCTTCTTAAATTGTAGAAACGAATTTGTAAGCTGTCATTGTTTATAGGGTAGTTCGGTTTTGTGTCCGGGAATAGCTTTCGCGAAATATTTAATTTGGATGGTAATTGAGTAGGTGTTAGTGTTGAATATAAAAAACAAATTGACGTTCATAATTTTAATACAAAAATAAGTCAAAGCTTTTACTACCAAAGATTAGGTTAGTGAAAACTGGCAACTCTTAACATAATCTTTAAATAATTTATGTGAAATTAAGTTTAGGGTGACAATTAAAGAATTATAACTTCAGAAAGCTTATTACAGTGTGGAAGATTTTATTAGTGATAAGAATTATCTACGTAATCTAGGTTTTGGTAAGGAATGATTTATTTATTTACTGTGAGTAACACATTTATTTATTTTTGTTTAATTTGTTTATTATTGTTCTTGTGTATAATTGAAGTTCATAAGTGAACTGCATTGTACCTATCTGAATAAATGACCTGAACTGATCTGAAATTTATAGGAAGTTCCACAACCATAGGACTGTTACCATTCGACTACTGGAGGTAACATTCGACTGTCCATTTTCGGGTTATTCAGACGACTGCAATGATTCGAAAAAAAGTAATTGTTTGAATGGATCTCATTCATGTGTTCCATTTTAATTTTATCAAATGGGTCAAGAGGTTTCATTTTAAATCGAAATAAATGAACTGTACTATTTTTTTGAAAAAGAATAATGTTTATTAGGTAAGGATAAAAACTCGTAGTTCCTTAACTATTAAACTCCAATTTTGATATTTAATACCATTTTAAAAGAAAAAAACACGTCGAAAACTTGACCGTTTTTTTTAAAATATATTCAGAAAAAACCAAACTAATGTAAAAATCATCTGCTACATACATATTGTTGAGAATTTTTTTTTTCTTGAGGGCACAATTTATCTAGTAGTGAAAGATGTTTGTAATGATGAGTATAGTGACCCTCTCTCAGCTAAGTAAACGCCTAACTGATAACCCTACATAACTTTGTCAATGCTGACATTTATATAAAAACTTGAGCAGCAACGCTTCAAGTAAAAATAATTTACACGACGTAGTAGTTCAATAATTGTTTAGAGATCGAACTTACTCGTACTAGTCAAATCTTCAACCCGATCAGTTATTCTGCATGACGATGATAAGAGCGGTTTCAGATTAGCATATTTTACTGCGCGTTAATAGTTCTTTCGGCATACACGCTTACACGCGCGCTACATTACGCGCTTCAAAAAACCAGACTCGCGTAGACGGCCATTTTTGGCGTGTTTGCTCAAACCGGTAGTGGTATCATGTCAGTAGAAACATGGATACGAGCTTAAAAAACGCGTCAATGTTAGTATGAGTTACACGTGTGGTAAAAAGCGCGCCTATACGAGTATTGACTTACAATAATATTTTAAATTTAAATGACCCTTTCAAAAAATAAATAATATTTCAAATCGGATAAGCAGCTAAGAGAATTCAGAAATAAAAAAAACAGTCGCTGATTACCTCCTCCAGAAAGATTTGGAAGTCAATAAAAAACTACCTTATACGTGCGCATAAAACGCTAGTTTGAAACCGCGATAAATCATTGAAATTCTAAACTGGTAAAAATATTGATGTTGCAGAATAAAACCAAGCTAATATTTCGACGATCAATAAGTTTATTTCTTAACATCTTAAACTAAATTATTTACACAACCGTATCCAATTACAATAGTTTATAATAAAAATTAAACAATAATAATACTATAATTATACTAAAGTTATCTTCATGTTATTCAATAACACTATTATAGTTTTAATTATTTATTTATAGTTACAATTTAAATTACTTTTTTATTTTATACTTTTTAAAGTATTAACATTAATTTTGTTTACGTTAAACATACATTCATAGTCATTTATTTAAAAAATGCGTCTACAATGGTAGGTAATAAAAATTGAAACTAAAAAAAATACAATTTTAATAGAACTTCCATCGTTAGGTTTACGTAACTCGGATACTGAACCAGTTAGACACACACGATGAGAAAAGTTGCTAAAATTAATGTAGAGGAAACTTGTACCTAATAAAACATAGTTTGTAAAAAATTGCAATAATTTCTTAGTAAAAGATGTTAAATAGTGCATTTTGAAACAAATTATAGAATTGCTTACATATACAAAATGAGTATCTGAATTTATTACTTGTTTACTCAAAGAAAGGGTAAATGCACAAAATTCATAATAACACGATATTATAACTAACGTATTACTAATTTGTATATTTACATTCGTATTTTTTATTATATTTCACCTTGTAAATTAAAAAGGTGCATCAAATGAAAAAATTGATAATAAAAAACGTTCAATATGAATCATGTTGGTCAAAACATAAAAACATAAATTAAATAACATTAATAACCAGAACATTCCTGTACTATTTACTTTTAAAATAGTACTTGATCTTAAAAAGTCAAATTAATCAAAATTTAAATTAATAAAACCAACATAAATACAACAGAGCATTTTAGAAAAATTGCGCCAAATTTAAATATAATCTCCGAGGCATGAACCACGAATGGGTATATTGTTATTTTTTTAAATATTTAAATAGGGGAGAAATTTGCTTAGCAGTGCGACCCTAAGGGTTGATATGAAAAGTCATTTCCGCAAAATTACTAGTTTACATCGCTTTCAAATTTCGTCTTCATCAGAAGTAAATTTATTGTCTATTTTGGTGCAGTTTTCCTTTTTTATTACTAAAGTGAAGCTGCCGTTACTTCATTCATCCAGACAGATTGCTCTAGGGCCTGTTATTCTGTATTTAATAGCTGGAAATATCCTAATTTCATCAGGCTAACAATTCTGCTTCTATCGGCAAAATCCGTTGGTTAATATTTGTACGACTCCTGGATTTGGCGAATCACAATATTTGCTGACCGAATACTATATACGTGTGTGTTAGCGGAAGTCTTAGCTACGTGTAAACAGTGCCTTAGGTCGTTGACTCCTAAAATCATCCTTTAGTGGCTCAAATTTTGTCAGTATGTTCAACGAAACTTTTTATTTTTATTAATGTATTGTTGTATAATGCAAGAAATCGTTACGAACCGCCAATAGTCAACCATACAAGTTCAGTTAAAAAGTCATTTGAAGGCGCAGATACAATTTTCAAAGTGTTTCGATTTACAAATCCGAATGAGAAAAAAATTACCAATTTCGATAAAATTTAAAAGAAACTATTAGATAAATAATACTCTAACAAACAAAACAAAAATTTTTCAAATCGGTAAATCCGGAAAAAAAATGTCGAATAAAGTTTCTCCTTTGTTTTGATAGCCTGTAGAAAATTTACGTTTCGGAAGCAATCAAAACAACCAAATAACAGGTGAACAGTGTAACAGTGCACTGTACTCATCACGATGAATAATTTGTATAAGTAAGGTACAACTCAGACTCAGATAATATAAAAATAGTTTTATTTTGTCTTTAGACGATGAATCCTTTCTAAAAGCTATCTGTTTTATGATTAAAAAGATCCCTCTTTGATTTAGTACACCCCTAACTGATAATATTGTGTAATCATCATAAAGACGTATAATTTTCAATTCAAGTAAATACTTAACTAAATTCAAATTAGTATAATATGATTGCTAGAGAAGCAAAATGAAAGCAAAATCTTAACGTTTATTTACCGAATTGTTGTGTTTGTTTTTACCTTAATTAAAAGGAGTGTACTTGTATTTACCATTTCCTAGTTAAATCAGTTTTGGTTAAATTATTAACATATTTATTTTGCCTATTTTAATTAGCGGGAGAAAATTTTAAAGCCTTTCTAAATAAGAAAAAATATCATTAATTTGAAAACGAACGCTAGATTTTACAAGGTTTTTCGTATATGAAATTAGTTCTTATATCATTTAAAAACAGATTGTAATTAAGCTAGTAATTAATCTGAAAAACGAAGATAAGATATAATTGGTATATTCCTTTCATTCACCTGCGTGTTACACCTGGGTGAACAAATCGGAAATTTATGTAGCTTCACCTTAGACATATAAGTGATTTGGGGTGACGAAATTGCTGTAATTTGTCCACCTTGGCATTTAAACACCGGCAGGATCGCAGCTTGTGAGACAAGATGTTATTTTTATTTTACAATTTCTGTGTCTACAACAAAGAATCCTAGCGTCCCACAGCTGGGCACGGGTCTCACCTGTGTAGACCATAGTCCGCCACACTGGCCAAACTGCAGTCTGAAAACTACTCTTATCTTTAAAGGCTAGAATGACTTCACGAAATCACCTATATTACTCACCAGCACAAAAATATTGGCTCATTCGGTAGTTAATAAGTTTTATAAGTAAGTCATCAGAGTTTCTTACTCTTAATTTTTCTCCTTCTCTTAGTTTTTTCTTCGTCAAGTTTTTTTCTATAGCTTTCAGTGTCGTCGAATGTATTATTTATAGCTTTTTTTAACGTTCGTAACAACTTCAATTGATTATTTATGAGGACGTGATTGGACTGTACTTTTGAGGCAAAGTATAAGATGAGTACACACGAGCTAAGAATGAATAATAAAATAAATATTTATTTACGGCCAATAAAAATGATAAATTTTTTGTTAGTAACTTACTTTACTAAAAAGTATAACTAAGGTTGTACTTATACAAGGTATCAGTGAAATAATCTGTTTAAATGATATAATATAGGCTACAGTTTAGTTCATAGTATTTCATTTATTTGTCTTTAGGGTTCCGTACTTCAGAATGAAAAAGAAACCCTTTATTATCTCTGTATTGTCCTTCTATCAGTATGTGAAGGCCCTTTTTTATCAAGAGTACGTAGAGGTATTTATGTGAGATTTATATCAAATATTCAGGCCTACAAAATGATCTAGAAAAATAAATTGTGATTTTTAAGTAAATTAAAAGTTTTTAAGCCTCATAAACTCTGTTCAAACGTACATGTAACATCCGAAATTAAAAAAAAAACTTTAATCACTTAAATGTGCATAATATGTAATATTTAAAATAAATAAAATTGTCATTTTACTGTTATTATTTTTTCCATACCACATAAATAATTACCGTACATAAAACACGCTTGAAAAGAAACATAAACAACTTGACTAATTATATGACTACCCCTTCCATTATGATAAACGTATTGGCTTCATACGAAATTGGCTGAAATTTTAATGCCAAGTTGCTTAAATCCATGAAAGCTACTGAACCAATTTTCCGACTGAAATTTTCGAGGTAGTATGAAAATTTTCACTTGATTTTTATTTATTTATGAAGCAAAGCTTTATTATTTGTTAAGCAAAATATTGGCAGATACTTTGCATTATCTGTGTTTTTTTTTGTGAATATATATTACTCCGAAAACTGGCTTTATCAGGTTATTAAAAAATATTATTTAAGCTATTTAGTTTACAAACAGAATAAACTTATCAATAATGGCTTTTATTCACAGTTTATTTCACATATATTATTAATTTTGATGGATTAAGTAAACGAATCATGTTAGTAACTTAAAAAAATCAACGCTAAGAAAAATAATATGTGTAAGTTGTCTTTATTACACTTGATATTGACCCCAATTCGGCCACTCACACTGACTAAACTAAAAGTTCCTAAAGTCATATCCATCCTTTTCTCACTTTTGGAAAGAAAAAAGAGGAGAACATTTAAGAACAGTCTAATTAGTTTAGTTTAGTAAGTTGAACCTGCCCGAATCGGGGTCAATAGCTACCAAATTATAATTCTTATACGATCATTAACAACTTAAATCTATCATACGAATATACTATGTATATTTATAAAAATTACAACTGCGTCACTAACTCCTGAAATACCATATTTACAATGAATTAATAAAAATGTATCGTATGTAACTACTTAATAATATATTTAGCTAAGGCTTTCTAATTAGCCTGATTTTTCTATGATCACTGCCTAACTTTGGACATAATTATCGTAACTTTGTGACATAAAATCCGATTCAAAATTGTACATGCTGAGATTATTAAGCAACTCGCAAGTTTAGCTTTTACTCGTAAGACCAACTTTATTCATGAGAAAGTTTTTTTCAGAGATATTGAATCAATTATACGAAGTATATTTACTAAAAAGAAATAGGTTTCCGTGTTTGACACAAATGAATCAAAAATTGCATCACTGTTTAAAGCGTGAAGCAGACCGGCAGCGCAGCGCAGTCCAGCATAGCACGGCTTATGACTTTGTGATTTAAGTAATATTATGTGAAATGACACACACAACACATCGTCATTTCCCATCATGTTGAGCAATGATACGCAAATAAGCGCGTCACCACACGTCAAACAAGACTACGTAAGTAAAAGTGCAACGACGTCATAAAATTTCAAAAAGAAATGGCAAATATCAAAAACTTTGCAGCACTACAACACGACGAACAAAAAATGGCCGCTGTAACATCCTAAGCAACGCGCTGCGTCGCAACGCAAAGTGTCAGGTCTGCCAAGCGATTCAACTATGTCTCGAAAAATTTTTACAAACGGCATCCTAAGTTAACAATTAGTTTGACAAGAAGATAAAATTAATCTTTTCATGGAACAAATAGAACAGGTAAGTATATATTATTCGTTCGCTTAAGATTCACTATTTGAACAAGTAAAGTACTAGCAGCCCATAAGTGTGACGATGACGCTGAGAAGTGCAGCCGACAGTGGGTACTGCAGCCGCAGCTGACCGCCGTGCTGCATTGCTGCTGGGTGTTCTCCTGTGGACAAGCACCGCACTTGTAGAACCTCGATACGATTATTTATAATATATTATTAGGCTAACCGATTCGGGCGCGGCAGTCTGACGCCTCCGCCGCCTGAAAATCCTTACATAGATAGGGATTTTCATACAAATAAATGAGTTAACCTCAAATTTTGTTTAGCACTTGATGTGCTAAACAAACCAGCCATACACTATGGGACAATAAAACAGTCGCTCTGTCTCTTTCATTTCCATGGTCGGTCATTGTATATCTCCTTCCTTGTTATAGTGTGACTGAGATGGCATGTACCCGTCGTCTATTTATCGTTGTTATTGTAGTAATGATAGGTCAGCAATCCCCTACCAGCTTTTCAGGAGCAATATTTTAAAAAAATTGAACGATATCAAAATTGCAGATATATTGGTGACCGCCATGAATCAATAGCATATAGGTTGACAGGCGTTAAGAGCTGTCTTTAAGAAAGTTAAATTATTCCTTTTATTAATTTTTTTTTTTTTGTAATTTGATCCTTCATTCTGTTTTTGCACAAACTTATAAAACATGATAAAATTTTAACTAAAACTATACAAAGTTATAAACTATATGTACAAAAGCAATATTACACGGCAGGCCACGCTCGGGATACCATTACGATAATATGACCGCCTCACGCCGAGATTTTAAAGCGGCGCATAAATATATACTTAAAAATCAGGAAAAAATTATATTGGATGTATTAGCTAGACACAGAGCGAATTGTAATTTTGTAGATTTTTGGAAAGAGACGAAAAAATTAGATCACAAAAATAGTATACCAGTAAGCGTAGAAGGAGAAAATAATAAAAAAAATATTGCTAACATATTCCGGAACCATTTTAATGTCAATAATATTAATTCTAAAATGTGCAGTACGAAGACTAGCCGGGGCTCGGAGCCTCTCCACGTCATCATAACGCCGAAAAATATTGAAGACATTTTGAGGAGTATGAAGCGCGGGAAGTCTCCGGGTCACGACGGCCTTAGTATAGAACATTTATTGTATGCGGGGAGATATGTGTGTCATGTCCTAGCGCGGCTTTTCAACCTCTGCGTGAGGCATTGTTACTTACCTGAAGAGCTCATGCGTACCTTAGTTGTGCCAATACCGAAAAACAAAACGGGTGATATCTCGAGCGTGTCCAATTATAGACCCATCTCTCTGGCGACGATTGTGGCTAAGGTACTTGAACAGATTATACATTCACACACAACAACACTTAATTTGGACGATGGTCAGTTCGGCTTCCGCCCGCAAGTTTCCACGGATATGACCATATTTTCTCTTAAGGAAATCGTCAAATATTATAAGAGAAATGGTACTACGATATATGCATGTTTCTTGGACTTGAGCCGTGCATTTGACAGCATTAATCATCATCTCTTATGGACGAAAATGCACGGCTCGGGGGTCCCCTCTGAGGTTGTTGGTTTACTAGCCTATTGGTACAGTAATCAGACTAACAACGTCAGATGGGACTCCGAGGTTTCGGACAGCTACAGACTATCTTGCGGAGTGCGGCAGGGGGGGGTTACCTCTCCCGGCCTGTTTAATTATTACATGAATGACTTGATCGTGGAGCTGAGCAGCACCCCAGTCGGGCTCATGTTAGATGGCAGATTTGTCAACAACCTGAGCTACGCTGATGACATGGTGCTGCTCAGTCCCTCGATCAAGGGGTTACGAAAACTCCTGAATATTTGTGAACGGTATGCGACAGAACATGACTTCTTCTACAACAACAAGAAGACAGAAATGGTTATTTTCAAATCGGGAAAGGGTCCCGATAATGTACCTAAAGTTAGTTTAAACGGCCAATCAATACGTATTTGTGACAGTTTCAGGTACCTTGGCCACGTGGTAACGTCCAAATTGACTGACGATGACGATATCGAACGACAGAGACGTTCTTTGTATGTGGTTGGAAACATGATCGCGAGAAGGTTTTATAATGCCGCGCCGGATGTTAAAATCACGCTGTTTAGATCATTCTGCCAAACCTTTTACACCTGTCAACTTTGGACCGAATACACTGCGCGAGCACATAGCTCCATCAGAGTGGCCTACAATAACATCTTCAGGCAGCTTATGGGGCTATCAAGGAGTTGTAGTGCGTCCGGCATGTTTTTTGATGCCCGCGTTGATACATTTAACGCCATACAGCGTAAGAGGATTGCCTCATTTTTGTCCAGAGTTGACAGATGTAAAAATAGTATCATACGAAGTTTGGCTGATC
Source organism: Ligdia adustata (assembly GCA_947049295.1). Taxonomy (NCBI): domain Eukaryota; kingdom Metazoa; phylum Arthropoda; class Insecta; order Lepidoptera; family Geometridae; genus Ligdia; species Ligdia adustata. The sequence goes on from OX346229.1 coordinate 11,282,469, forward strand.
GTCTACCGAGATCTGCAACGTATCGACAATGGTTGGCTATTGCCACCTAATTTAATTTTTAACTTTTCTTTCTTGAATGTATTTATACCACCTTATTTTATTTGTTTTTTATGTATTAATATGTCTTCTATGGATCTATGAGTCTGCAATAAAGATTAATTATTATTATTATTATTAATATCCAAAAATTAAAACTAACTTAAATCTAAACCACTGCCAGTTGGTAGAGTACCCAAAATGCTGGCCCCATTGCCTCGTTGAATGGCAATACCAATGCGCTGACCCAGGTAGAGGCCAGCATTCTGATCTCGAGTAGCGTCAACTAGACGCTTTGTTAGGACTTTAAAAAATAATTTTGCTCCCGGTCCCCAAGGCCCGAGAGTTTCAACTCCAAAAGGTTCAAACATATAACCGCTATCTAAATTACTATATTATATGCTGTCTTTAATAATCGGTAAAAATAAATAAAAAGAAATTAAAGATAAAAATTAATAGACCAGATTTATTCAGTCCCTATCATTCATTTCATAAAGCCAATTTACATGTCATTAAGATTAATAATAATAGATTATACTATAGTATAAACAATTTTATTGTACGTACGAAATAATACAATGAGACAATATATACGATTATAAAATACAATCTTAATTATTGTATTTGATGGTCACTAATTCAGCAGATATGAAAAGTTTGTTGAATAATAAATTTTTTGACGATCGGTTGTCAGTGCTGGTTAGTTCTATAAAAAATACTACTACGTACTGCTAATTAAATGCTACTAAGCATTTAGCTTAGTTAAGACCTTCTAATCACTTCACTTGCTAATCAACTAAAACGTGACATAAACACCAGACGCGAACGAAAGCCAACGCTAAAAAAACATTTGACACTCCCATAAGAAGGCATCCAATTTCCCAGCAGCACTACAAAATCACATACCGCAATTTCTGCTAAAAATACTTTCCCAAGCTCGCAAATATGTGACAACAACGTAATTAAAGTAGGCAAGTGTTGAAGGTATGTGAAGCTTACCCTCTTCACTCACGTGTGGCGTTTCATTTGCATTACGCCGTATTGTTTTGTTGTTTGTTTCCTTGAGAAAAATTACTTTAACCTCCTTTGTAGCGAAGGTAAAAAGGGACATGGTAAATGATCATGGCATTTTTGGGAGACATGAAAGAAAAACATAAAATGAAATGAAATTGCGTCGTCAAAATTATGTGCTGCACATGAAGATAATAGATTTCACTTGTTTAAACTACGATTACTGGTCATTTATTATTCAGTACGTGCATTAGCACGGATCTAGGATTGACGTACGCTAGAAGGCAGAAGTCGTCATTTATCATAGAAACTACGAGTAGCTAGTATTTTGATGTAGAAACAAAACCTATGACTATAGTCACTTACCACTAAGTACGTGCACGAGCACGGATCTAGGATTGGCGTTGGCTGGCGCGCAGGTATACCTCCCAGAGTCAGGAGCCTTAGCTCGCTGCACTAGCAGATGTGACGTGGTAGTTTCTCCCTTCTCCGTGATGACAGATACACCGCCTCGAGGCGAGTCGTAGTTTATTTCCTGGGGAAGATATGGGATCTTGTAAAATAAGTACGGATAAAATACGGGGGTCAAAATTAACAACTATTTTGACACTTTGAGGGATAAACTTATCAAAACGAAATCTACCGTGAGATCAATATAAGTTTTTAAGTGTTTTACAGGGGCTTAGAATTTGAGGTTTATGCTATCGTCACCGAATTAAACGTAATAAATCACAATACATTAAATTACTAGTATAGGCTTTTGACTATTCGTTGTTTGGATAAATTTATGATAATTTGAAGAATATAATACTAGTATGAAGTTTGATTCAAAATTAAAAAAAAAGTGTTGGGATCTTAACAATTAATTACATTTCTTTCACCGTGCAATGTCATGCAGGGAATCACAGTTTGAAACTGAGTATGTACTGATATCTATTAAAGCTGAGCGTTAATATGATAATATGAGATACAGTTATAATTTGCAGTCGGTATTTATCAGAAACAAATATAAACTAAATGATATATAGTAAAATGTTAATTTCAGTACATGTTACAGTAAGTACAAATATGTGGTTTGCGACAAAAATAGCAAAAAATGCCAAGAAAAATTGAGGCGCATTCACGGAACAAACGGAACATTGCTCAAAATTTTCCAAATTTTTTTATAAAAAAAAATGTACCGTGGTCAAGTACACATTTTTCGAGAAATTGACGATATAAAATATTGCTAGAAAAAAATCTCTCTAAGCCACTTTGTTCGGTAAACATAACTTATAATAAGTAGATAACGTCAAAGTCTTTTTGTTTTCTTTGTAAGCATGTAATCCTGATTATATGAAAGAATGTAATAAACTTTTTTACGAGTAAGCAAAATATCACAATTACTAACAAAAGAATTCAGTTCTCAACAAGACTTATCAGACATTTCAAATTCTGGAGAAAAGTACTAAATCTTTTGAAAAAATAACTATATAAATTTATTTATTTTTGACAAGAGCCTTCTTACAGAAAACGTATCTTTTTCTCTTTTATGTGAAATCTAGACTCCTTTGACGAATTTTTGACTGGTACGACTAATATTTCACTGTTTGTAGATATTTTAGTTGTTGGTTTCATAATGCTAAGACTTACTACTAAAGTATACTAGTTGCTATCTTTACTTATAAGTATACTTCTTACTTTGGTGTTCTATCTTTATAAATTTTTCTTGTAACAAACTGTATTTTGATGATACTACCATATTTTTACTAAATTGATTCAATTTAAAAAAACCGAGCTATTGAAACGTCGCTGCTTTGAGTTTGCCAAAATCTCCCCACAACGGGGGTCACTGGCCTATTTCATAGTTCGATTCCCATAAAATTTAGCAGATATATGTATAGGTAATTGAACATAAAAAAATTCGTACTCGCGTCTACTTTCCGACCAATCTCAGCGAAACTTAGTTCTAAAGTTTTGAATTTTTTAGTCGGATCGTGAATTTTTGATAAGGGGTATTTATTTAATGGGGCAAATGGTTGTCGGTTTTTTATGCGCAAATTGTCCACTCCTGACAGCTGGGCAAAGGTCTTTTCTAATAGTCTCCACTTCTCACTTTACGAGCCAGTTCGCTGCAGTCCCTTTCGTATATTATACTATATTTTACATGAACAGCCATATTAAAGACTATCATCAACCTTCAAATACGAGATAGCTAATGAGGGCAGTCAAAAAATAATTGATTTGGCATCATTCTGGTAAATAACGGCCATTCGCTTTGATTTATACTCTTTTTGTATTGAAATTGAGGTCGTTAAAGTCATTAAGATAAGAAAATCAATTTCTACTGTGAAATGATTTTCGAGGAAATAACTTTAGTTAACGGTTATTTGGATAAATTAGATCGAAGATTACTCAATTTCCTATTGAGGCGGTTGTTAAAAGTGCGGATTCCGTTTACTTAAGTGGCTTTAATTTTTAAAAGGTAACGCCAATGTTGAATTTTTAATTTAATTTATTCTTAATTTTCGTTCAAAGTTCCAAGTCATATAAGAATTAATAATGTTAACAGACATATAAAAAAAAAACGCCTCAATTTAGGAGCCTTCGTTATCCTTACATTATTCTATACATTTTAAGACACGAGACTTAATCTTGAATTTATGTTAGATTTTTAATTATATTTTCTATAAAATAGTATTTGAAGTGAAAAGATCTCAATTACATAATTTAAAAAAAAATGAAAATAACTCTAGACTCAATAACCAGATAAATCATTAGGGACTACGCTTTTATAAAAATATAATTTCAAAATCTTAATATTATTGTCATGAAAAAACACTGTGTAATTTTTATAACCTTTACCAACTTTTAGTAAATAGTTAGATTTTTTATATTTGCAACGTTACAAATTTAATTTAAAACGCCACTCTCCGAAAACGTAACTAAAAATTGTATTTCGAGTTATTTACTGCGGCTGTTCCTATAAAAAGAAACCGAAAACTTTGTAACATCGTGCCTTGTTTCAAGAACGACAATCTGGAAGACAACAGAAATAAACCAGACACTTTATATTCCAAGTTTTGGCTTCGTAACAATCAGGTAGACAATTTTTGTCGCAAACAAAATTCCGTGGGATACTGCCGAATGAGCAATTTGTTATTGTTTTGCTGGCAACACAGCTGCGTTTATACCTATATGAGCAGTCTAACAATATAGCGAATTTATTGAAGAAGACTTTATTAACATAAATTGTGCGGGCCAACTGCTACTTTTATAAACCTAACAACATTGGGAAGGCGCGCGATTTCGTTTTCGAACCCAGGCAACACTGCCTACTTCTACAAAAATCTGCTACATACATCGTACTTGTGAGTGATTATTTCAATAAAACCACTATTTTATTAAAATTTTGTGCATCATATTTGTGTGTCTTATTGCGGTTAAGTTAGACTAACCGTGAACAGTGTGAGGAAATACAGTTCTCTTAACTAACATAAAATGTTACCTTATACAATAGGTTTAACTCTTACAAAGTTGGGTTCAGGTCTCGATTTTTGTTCTAAATGAAACCTTATCATATCAACAGGTACCTCAAAACCAATGTAATTTTGAAAAGAAGGAAATAATCAGATTAATTTGCCAATGCCTATGCAACTGAAGGCTATATCCACTTTGTTTGACTGTTTCTTCAATAGATTGAACAAATTCAACTAATATTATATTGCTGTTCCTGCAAATAGGTGGAAATCTCGCTGATGAGCATTCAAGTACTGCAAATTTTACGTCTCTAGGATCAAAAATAAATAAATCAGCGGTTTATGCTCTGCGTTGATTGTGACCTGTCAGTCAGATAGATAAGATATTAAAACGTAGATTGTGTGAATATTTTTAAGAGAGCGAAAAAAACCACCAGTTGAACGGGAAGTTTTTTTTTCTTATTGCACGTGGAAAACCCGTTAAAGGCTTTCCTAGATATTATTACAATCTAGCCTAAGCTTAAGGCTAATAAGTAATTTTAGTTTAACTTAATCGTCTACAAAATAATGTCTCTAAGAATTTGTCCATCGGCACTTTTCTTATCAGAGTTGTTAAGGCGAAAACACTTTGTTCGTGTGTTCTTCTTCAAGTCTTAGAACTTTCAATATTATATTTCACTATTTTACTTTCTCTTAGAACACTACACTAACTCGAACGGTTTAGTTCTTTTTAGGGAGTCAAGAATACTACATTATATTTTAGTCTATCTAGGAACTACGCACATATTCTAGTCGTAGTTAGATCGGCGGCTGCGTAGCAGCTGTCTACGTATAAACGCTACGCGCGTAGCTCGCCTACGTAGTAGCTTTGTAAGTGCTACGACACGAGAGCTAAATGGCTAATACACAATTTTAGTGCACATCTGAGCTTGAATCATTTATGACAGTTTTGAATTCTCGAGTTTTTTAAACAATCGTCAATGGCGAACTTACTAAGCAATTTTTTGGGTATTTTGACCGTTGAATGGTTCTAGGAAACGTCTATTTCATTTATGGGAGATTTTAAGTTCTATCTAGTCCACATTTTAGGTTATATAATCGCTTTTTTCTTATGAAAACCTTCAACATAACCATTGGTACTAAATAGGTTTTTCTTCAAAATTTAAAACGTTCCAATATGGAGTGCTATAATTCGATCTTTAGATCTTTATGAACAGTTAGGTCACTAATAATGAGTGATCCTAACTATTCATATTTTATGTCGTCATTTAAAAAAAAATAACACAACTTTTCCTGTAGTTGTCACTCTAATGTCAGTAAACCTCATACAAAATTAAATAACTTATTAAAAAATAACTAAATCGTTCTTTTAAAATTGTATCATATCTTAAATTGTGCCGCTCACTGGAAAAAGTTGTGCCTATAATGTAAGGAACGGCACACATGTGTGCAGCGAGCCAATGTACAAAGTAATCGGATCGGAAGCAAAATGAGATTCGCGGCCGGGATATTAACAATATTGCCAAGCGAGCGAATATCTAATGAGAATTTATAAGGCACATTGTTTGAAATGTTGCCGGCTTTATTTTGAAGGGACATCTTTGTTTTGCTTTATAGTCATATACCCTACTTCCTACTAGCTTACTAATATAATAAACGTGAAAGTCTGTTAGAATATTTGTTACTCTTTTACGCAAAAGCTCATTTACATAAAATTTTGTACGTAGTTAGCCGAAACCCTGGATTAACACATAGACTACTTTTCGAGTTTACGAGCAAAAATCAGCAAATTTTTTGTTATATCACACATCACCATGTAGTTACCGCTGTTACTAATTGCAACTGAGCAACGTCTTAAGAGCCAGAAAAATTTTGGTCAGCGATTTATTGAGCATGAGCCTTCTCGCTTGCTGTTTTATTGTTTATTTACAAAATCATTGAACTAATTTTTGAATCCCATATAACATTTAATGAGAATTTATCTGTTAATATGGCCTGTAAAGCAAACCATCATTAAAAAAATATAGGCGCATGATGAATTCAAGACGGCAGTAATACATTTAAAAGTACTACTGGTCTATATGAAACTATTCGTTACTCAAAAGTAACTTTATACACTTTCGCTACGAAAAGTCTTTTTAATCAGATAAGCGCATGCATTTCACGAAATCTTCAGAGCAGCGCTAACTTCAGCGTTAAAAGTAGCTGTAAACCATCTCAACAATTGTCCAAATTTGGCGCTAGACGGGGGAACTTTTCACTTTATTCACTGGCTAGCTTCAGATTTGAATGGTTGCCAGCGAGGAGCGATGGTAAGCATTACTTCTATTTTATGGTTATTTGCATATCACTATATGGGAATGAGCACAAAAGCACTCTAAAGCCTGCGATATGTGTAGGTATATTTTTGGCTTTTTGAATAAGGAGATGGAATAATTTTATGGGAATTGTAATGGAAAGTTTTTTTTGTAAATTTTGGGTTATTTGTAACTGATTCTTTTGCTTAATATTAAATTAATATGCTCTATTTTGAAGGTTAAATGTTCAAATTATTGTGTTGATTTTTATATAAATAAAAAAATAAAAGTTAGGTTATGTTATTGTTTACATGTTTTTATATTTATTATTTTATATACGCTTATGCAACACGCTTATTTTTTTTTCAAGTTAAATCTTTTATTATGCTCATTGATACGAAACAGACTAATTAAAATATTTACAAATTTCATTTCAATTTCAAGTACAATTACCTGAACAACAGGGTAAATATAAATCTAGATTAAAGGAATTTGAAACCCACATTAGATTAGCTTTGAGTTTATTTCAACAGAAATCAAATTGCGAATATTTGCCTTCTATTTTTTTGGATTGAATTCCAGTGTTCAAATTTTATGTAATGCTGCTCTCTTCTTTTTTTCTGATTAAAAGCGTTTGTTGATTTATAACCACATAAAAAAATTGCCTTTGATTAATATGAATGATAAAAGATATATAAATCATTTATTTGCCAGACAACTTTAAGAAGTAATTTTCTCCGAGTACCGACTTCTGTTAACAAAATAAACAGTCACTAAAAATAATAAGATACTTTGTACGGTCGTTCTCAATATATAAAATGAAATGGAGTTATTGTAGCTCGTTTGGAGTACGGTCCAGAATCGGATTGTCAATAACCGTGCTGTTGACAGCCATTGTGAAATAATACCTGCTATAGAGCTTGAAACATAAGTCTACGTCGCGTAAAGAGTGGCCAAGACGTATGAGCCAGAGAAAAGTATGAGCGAAATGATTTTGTTCTGCACTGCTGTATTTAACTCTTTCAGACCAAGCGTGCTCAAATGGGGGCATTAAAAATATTTTCCACTTTGTCTACAACAAAAAAATAATAACTGTGATACAAGAAAAAAAAAACAATTCTGAAAGAGTTTATATATAATACAAAATTATAAAATATAGAGGCTAAAGAAATATACAAATGCACCTGTGATATTCAGGGAACGTAAAATTTATAAATATTAATTTTCAGATACATCCTGTTACTGTTTTAATTTTGTACTTACTTTACTAATAATAATTGTTTTGCTTAGACATTCATCTACTTTTATGAAGTAAGAGATAAAGTATTAATTAAAATTACTTTATGTCAAGATATTGTCAAATTTACATAGAACTGATTCGTTTTTCTTAGACTCTCCATATTTGCAGGAACGTATTGTCCAACCATTGATACAATTTCCTTTCTATCACGAGCTATTTTAATACATCTGCGACACCTATGTTGCTGAATCGACAAAGTCGAGTCGAGTCATTTCTTTCAGTGTCTTGTGAAGGTCCGTTAAAAGATTTTAGAGTTGCAGTAAAATTGTTGAGAATTCTGAAGTATTGTACGTAATGGTAAGCTATAAGTCTCGTCGATTTGACTCTATATTGTCTTTAATGTTAGAATGATTTTTATTTGCAGATTAACTCTTTATTTTACAGTAAATGGAAGTATAAATACAAACCCTAATTTCAACTGATTTTCTATAATACTGTATATTATTATTTTTGTATTTTTATATTAATATTTTTGCTCTAGAAAGTAAAGTATTTTTGCTTAATAATTATTTTATTTGTAAATATGTAAGGAATTTTCGATTACACTTAGACCAATTAATAGTTATCACATGGATATTTCATTGTGTTCGTTTGTCTGTACGTATAATATGCTAAGATGTTAACGTGGTTGGTACTCATGTATATTTTATACTAGACGTCTTCAAGTACGTCATGTTAACCAAACTTGATAGGTATAGATAATTAATAATTAATGTCACAAGTAGATACACGCTCATTATTAACCATATTGTAGAATGAATTAGCGCGAATTCAATTGTTTTAATAAGAATAAACGTGTGGGTCACCAAAATACAGACATCGCCTACTTTGGGACCCACAATTAACCTATTGTAACGGATTCATGATGTATTTAGACAATTATCGTAAATTTGTAGTATTGCTAGATTTTATATGGAATCGATATTGTCATTTTTATACTTGCAACATTAAAATACATGTTTCTGATTGGTCGATATAAAGACCAATCAGAAACGAGAGCCAATAGTGACGATTCCCGGGGGCTTTTATTAAAAAGGAGGGGGTAGTTAGTTTTCACGAAAAGAAAATGTGTTGTCTGGCTTATTCGATCTCCGACCATCGTATCGAAACGTTCTTCCCTGACTTGTTCTCTGTATTATATCAACTTATGTATAGTTGAAAGTAATTCTATATGAATAAAAGTGAATATATGAATTTAATTCTTAACCGAGTTCGGATTCTTCAAACAATTTATAATTATTTTATACCAGCTTGTGGTTTGTAATTCCTACTTATAATTTAGCAATAATCTGTTGTCTGTATTTATTTGGTAAATAAACATTGTCTTATCTTATCTTATAGATTGATATTATAATTTTTTTATATTCATAATGTTTTTATTTACTATATATTCTTTTAACAATGTGTTTTTTAATTAGTAAGCCAATTTTATACCAGCTGCTTTACATATTTTCTGCAGATACATGTTTTGCAAAAACCAAAGCCGTATAAATTTTGTCAAGTTATTCTCTAAAACATAGTGCTCGCGAGACCAAAACTTTGGAAAACAACGTGATAACTAAAACGACATTATAACTGAAACATAACAAAAAAAAAAATGAAAATGACCAAAAATTTTCAGAACTATTAATATGTACATACATAACCGAATCATACAGACATATTCACTTAAGTTTTACCAAAGGCTTTATTAAAGTGGACGTGTCCGAAAAAGCCAAACTTCAGCCAAAAGTATTTTATTTTCGCGACTACTTGGAAAAGAGCAATACAGCTGAAATATGTGCACAAGAATACCCTTGACCTAAAACGTAATCTGTGTCTGCTTTCCCCCATCCTCCTCTCAAACAGGAATCGAGGTCGACAAATATTGGCCTAATCCGATTAGCCTTTGTGAAGAATATACGCTAGAACTCATACTAGTTTTCGACTATTTTACTATCTAGAAGAAGTAGTGAGAAATAACCTAGTTATTCCGTCAAAAACAAAAGTGATTTCAAAGAACTTACTCATAAAAACAAATAAAATCTGAAAAGTTGAAACCTGACTACAATTCAGCATGCGCTGATAAACAAACTACTAGGCCAGTTTTTAAGAAAAACTGTAATGAAGTTACCTACCAAGTGCAATTTTTTTGAAACAAAAAATAGCATTTTTTATATTCGGTCCAGGCATCTCCAATAAACCTGGCATATAGAAATAAGAAAAAACCGTTGAACTGATTTTTTTTAGTTCTTTTGAAGTCTGTTACAAAGATTAAAAAATAGTTAAATCGTCAATGTTATATTAAAAAAAGTTCAGGTTATCTATTTGCAGAAATAGTCATTAATTTCCCAAATCTCATAATCTTCTTTTTTTTAATAGTGTAAATGGAGTGATTCGCCCTGTTATCAAAGTTTCTAGGCTACCCAAAAGCTTCTGACTCGGCCTACGACTGATTTCCGAAGACAAGCAAACGGGACCTCCAATTTTAATCTTATAAAAATCACAGTTGTATGTGTGTAAAAATCCAAAACATTCTCTACGTGATGTCATCGTGGTTACTCAAACTCGTCATGGTTACCCATCTATGTAAAGACCCCTGCGAACATTGCTTAACTTTTCAGAATAGTTAAAGGCCAGTTGTAGGCATGCGCCTCTCGTTCGTACTATCTCAGTTTTATTAAGATACGATATACAGGGTTATCGGCTAGGGGTGTACTAAGCCGAAAGGGAGTCACTATACTCATCCTAAAGAACAACTTTCACTATGAGACCAACCCTGAATTCGAGAAAAAAAAACAGCTGTTCCATACAAAAAGTTGATCGGTCGTCGACATAATATATGGAACAGCGGATCTCACGGAAAACGTTATACATCTAGAACTTAAAAGATTAACTTTATCGCCCTGAATATATAATAAAATAGCCTTTAAGGCTACTTAATTTAAATAGTTAGGCTAGTTGTTCTCAATACGACAAATCCTTATTTTTACGCATGTTCTTTGGTTGCTTATACCGGTTTTGAAAAATATTCTTTTTTTTTTTTTTTGTCTACTTTGTAGGCAGTGCCATACATATAAGAAGAATGGCTAGAAAATTAAAATTACTGAGAAAATTGTGTACGCACCTGTGTAATCTGGTAAAAAAGGTAAATTCCGACATATTGAGAACCTATCTTCTTTGAATTCTTGTTTATTAAACTTGTATGTAATTTTAATATTTTGTAATTTTTTTTATTTCATTTAATTTTAATATTGTATAATTGTTATAAAAACAAATGCATGTTGTACATATATCTCGCCACATGCCTTGGCGTTGCTGTAAATGTGGGAGAATTGAATAAATAAAATATTGAAAAAACATTCAAACTCATCGTTAGGGTAGCTTTAGTACGGTCCTGACCGATAATCGAACTTCTCTGTTGACCACACATCTCTGTCTTCTCTCTCCGATCACAGATTTCTCAGTAAATTGCAGCAACCACTAATCCAAGAAGGATGTCAAGTAATGTGGACATATTTTTTTTTTATCGTATATCAGTAAATTGTATGCCTTGTGCCAAATTGCGCTTTGGGAGTCCACCCTTATTTCCCCACCCCTTCTTACATTCTCCCCGTGATGTCGTCAGCGGAACTACCCCTACGTCAATAACAAGCCTCGACATGAGATAAAACTTTGAAGAGTAGGATTTACGTTCGTATTTTTGAGGGATTTATTATGATTTATTTTTTAAGATCATTTTTATGGTATAACATTGTTCAACGTTATTTGAGTTTAAAAAAGTACATTTAAATGATTTGATTAGGATCGATTACATTTTTGAGGGGGGAGGGGCTATCTTCCAGGCAAGCGTGCTACATTCTAGTCCGCATCGTCGATTTACATCAAGCAAGTTTTGGTCAAGCCCAAAACTATTTTGTTATAAAAAAGCAGTAAAATAAGAACCTGTTAATCTATCGTACGTCTAATATAATAAATTAAAAAATACAAATTTCTCATTTAACTAGTATTACGTCAGTTACACAGGTTTTTTTTTTCAATTTTATATTTCACAGGCACGCTATTCAATTGTTATTGTAATTGGTCTCCGCTATATAAGAATTCTAAATATAAAAAATTGTTCAAATTGCTGTCAGAGTATCAAATCACAAAAATTATTAAAGTTTTGAGGGACAAGTAAGTAGAGAGTGAGATCTTTTCAAATCACAAGTGAATCGGTTTGTTCTATGCAAGCGTGTCCCATCTTGGACCGTGTTAGTTGCGGTCAATTGCAAGCCTAACTTCTATAAAAAACTTATATCTTGTTTTTATTGTTATGTGATTGCAAGGTTTGTAGAGCTAATAACTATATCTTTATTAGTACTAACCTCGTCGTGATGCGTCCACCGGATGGCCGGCGGTGGTTCAGGCGAGTGTTGGACCACGCACGTCAGGTTAATGGTGCTTCCAGTGTTGATGAACAGCTCCGGACCTCCCAGGATCGTCGTCAGAGGTTCTGCTTGCAAAAAAAATAGTACGGTTTAGAAGATTTGTGTATATATTGTTTTGATCCGGCTTCAAAGACGGAAGGGGAAATTTATTGGGAACTTTTTCAAAATTTTTACTGTCTTATATTCAGCGATGCCCAAAGCGAACTAATTTGTTTGTTTTTTCGTTTCAACGGGTAAAAGTCACACAATACATGATACCATTTGTCATAATATCGGACTAAACGTAGAAGATGAGATTAACGCAAGTAGTTCAGTATTTCTGTCTAAATATTGTCATACGGCAATAACGCTAGCAAATAAGTGAGTAATACCAGAAATTGTAAGTATTATTGTATTTTATACAAAATGTAACTTTTTAAATAATTTGGTATTATTATGTTACTTTTGTATAATTATGTTTTTCTACGTGATTATTTCTAAACAAATAACTTTTAAAAACTTGCAATATTTATTGATAAAGTTCTATTCCTTTGATTGCATTTATTTCCATCTCTAAGTATATGAAAATAAATAATGTTTTAATCATTTAATTATTAAAAACAGTCTCTTAATTTTATTCAGAGCGAATTTTACATCTTAAATACTGTAATAACGTGGTTGCTGACGATACAAAATTTAAAATTAAAAGTCTCAGCCAATTTAAGTCTTATCGAAGCACAACCAACTTTCTTATTACAGCCATACGTATACTCAAAACTTTATATTTGTATAATAAGAGCTTTGCAGGTTTGAATTTTTAAAATATTCCAGAAGTTTCTCAGCGGTCAGAGTTCAATATTGCTTTTATGAAGTTGCCTACCCACGAAATTGTTAGGTCTGATTAAATATTCAAAGTGCAAAATGCATTTTGCTCGATAACAGTTGAAATGGTGAAACTTTTATAATAATAACGTTAGAATGAGATATTTTAATGGATATTTCTTCTTTAGAATGTTTGTTAGGCACCTAAAGTAGTGGATATAGTGCGTAAGTTTTTCTTTGCTTATTTTTTTTCGGTAATAAATGTTTGAGCCATATCGTGTCGAAATATGCGCTTTTGCACATTTGCCTTTCTAGCGTGGAATAAAATAGTTTTTATTCAATTTAAATCAGTCGATTATTGCGCCTCTAAGAGGAGTCTAATGTTTCCAGTATCCAGGAATGTCCTGTGAGTTAAACGGTCTACTTTCTATTCCGTTTAATACAATAACAATATATTTATGATGTGGATGTGGCTATATATATACTATATATATATATACTATATATATATAGTATATATATATATAGTATATACTATAATATTATAAACGCGAAACTTTTTAAGAATGTCTGGTTATAATGGATGTATGTTTACTCTCTTACGCAAAAACTGCTGAACCGATTTGGATGAAACTTAGAACAGAGATAGTTTAGACTCTGGTTTAACATATAGCCTACTTTTTATCCTGTCTCGCGGGTCACACCGCAGCGCACTGCTAGTTATCTTTATCAGAATAAACATACATTCAGTTATAAGTTTTGAGAACTAGGTTAGAAATTCGGCAATGAATTTGATGAAACCTAACAACCGTTGCCATGTTTTTTTATAAACATCCACATTTGACGTCAAACGCAGTCACCGAAACATCCCACTTCACTGACTATGGCAACATTTGTAAACTCCCAAAAAAATACCTACATTTTTTTCCTCCACGAAACTTTCTCCCATAATTTTAATCCGTGCGGCCTCAAAGGGAGGGAAAATAAAATTTATTTAGAACATCGTCGGTTATGGCTTCACAGGGCAACTTTATATTGCTTCCTTTGACTTTGAAGTTGGTTCCAATGGTTTGTGAATGAGGGCGCTGGGTGAGACAAACGTAACTGTAAAGGTGGGACCGTATTGAAAAGCAGATTGAGTGCTTAGCGATTGGCTAGCATTTTATCCTAGACACTTAAGTCAGCACGCAGCTAACTTTTTTTATCATAAAATAGGGCTTATAATGTATCTATTTTTGTATTATGTAATTAGAGAAGTTAAGATAACACAAAATCTTAACAAGACGTGACAATCTTGTTAATATTTTGTGTTAAGATTCTTATTTGTTTATTCGGGCTATTATTAAGCTATTAAGCTCAAAAAAATAATTTCAACAATTGTACCACGGCAATAAATTAGTTAAGTAAATTATTAATTTCTTGCCACATGATTACATTAGTGATACACGAACAAATGTACTTTTAGTTACATAAGAGAGGACACGGATTTGACAACGTCAACTAAAGTCCTCAATATTAGTTAATATGAAATCAAACATATATTTTTACAGATTTATACTTACTTATATTTCTGTCTCAGCATTGAGCGGCATAATACTTTTCTCAGGTGTTTGGTGATCTTTAGACTAGCTTGGATTAGTATAAGCGCGTCAAATACAATATTATTGTATTTGTCGCGCCTAAAAGAACTTACGCTTAGGCGCTAGTCACTTAATTGGTTTAACTTGATAACTCCAGAGTGTGATTCCACCCAAACCTTACAGTGTAATGAACCGGGAGTGAAATGCCGTTGACATTTTTCGAGTTTGTATTTTTGAAAATGAAATTGTTCAAGTTTAGAATGGTTTATGAATAAAAGCGCTTAGCGGCACAAAGAAACAGGAAGTCGAGAGTATCAGAGGTGATATTATAGGTGCCTTGATGCTTTTGAGTGAAGTAATTTCAAACAATGTTCCTTACAATTTCCGTATAAACTTGCTACCTGCGAAATTGTTTTGACGACTTTGATACGATTGAACTTCTGTCGTTGTTGTTAATGAGAGGTGTTTTAAAGGATTTTGTTTCATAAAGACGATAGGAATGTATGTAATTTTTCGCCATTAAAAATAAAAGATAAATTAAAACAACTGAAATTAAGGAAATAATGGGTATATTGATAAAGGTTTTATTACAATATGTGCATTAAGTTTCGTCCTATATAGGTACTAATTATTAATCCAATTCTCTACATTTATCTGCCTATACTCATATAAATCTTACAATACAAACCATAAAAATAAAACGTCAGATTATAAACTTAGTAAAAAACTTCGTACAAATGGCGACCTTTTCGCTAAAAAGATCTCTTCCATACAAAAGAATATTGTCAAGTAACGTAATTTACTAAATTTGTAATCATGTATCGACGTAACATACCTTTGCGTTATGGAATCAAGTTATAATACAACTAAAAAGAACAACTTACACTATACGACCAACTCATAAATACATAGACATAATGTATGGAATAGCATATTTTTGTTTTCTCGAATTCAGAGTTAGTCCCATAGTGAAATTTGTTTCTTAGGCTGAGTATGATGACCCCCTTTCGGCTTAGTACACCCCTAGCCGATAACCCTGTACAAGGATTGACTTTCAAACAAATACAATAATATTAATTGATTATCATTCATAGCCGTCTCCGAGAAATCAGGGAGATAACAAAAAATTATAAATAGAGAAAACATTGAATTGAGAACCTACCTCCTGATTTTTGTAAAGTCGGTATCAAAGAGACCTAAAATCATCACTATTACTTAGGTCATTAATTCAATTTGTAAGCCGATGAGCCGATAATAGGCATTTAAATAGAAAACTTACCGACGACAGATAAGTACATCCGATGGCCGATAGGTGGCGTTGTACCCACTTGGCACTCGTACACGCCCGAGTCCCGCCGTTGTGGGAACCTTATCTAGAACAAAATGTTAGATAGTTAGATGAACGGTTTATTCTAGGCACAGAAAAAAATAATACAACAATATAATTTTATATATACTGCCACTAGTGGTGGCTTTATCGCGAAAACAATTGCTCCCTGGCAGAGTTAGAAGGCAAAATAAAAGCTCAGATGTTGATTAATCCCGCTCGGGCTTATACCGCGGGATGAGTAAATTTAGAACTATACAGTACACAAATTATGATATTTACAACTAAAGGCTTTCTGCCACTAACCAGTCCCAACTCAACCCAGTGTCGGCTGAAACAACCAGCGTTGATCTTCTGTTGGGAGCGGGAGGTGACGACACGACATCACGCATTCAACAAAAAAGACATGCATCGAATATAAACTTGCATCCTACTGTATGTCAACCGTTATACAGGCCAAATATTAAATAAAAAAGCTATAAAATTTATAACCAATAAAAAGCTATGTTCGTAAAATGCTTTTTGAATTAAACTTCGAAATATACGTATTAGTCTCAAAATTATGATATTGTAGCCTTTGCCAAAGCATTCTTACTAAAACTGGGGCCAAAGTTATTAACTTGTTTTGAAAGTTTTTGAATAGTTTGATCATGTCGGAAAACAAAGAGATAAGGCTGCTGGCATTTTGCGCAGCCGATGATAAAAACTAATTGGATTTTATATTAGTTTTAAGTTAGCACGAAACAAGCCAATAATTTTAATCAAGTAAATAATGAAATATAAAAGAGCATGGTAATATTTTAGACGCTTTATGATCATCATCATCAGTCAGAAGATGTCCACGGTCCAGGGCTGCATATAGGCTTCTTCTTTAGAATGCTATTAAAACGGTTAGCTGTCAAATGCTGGGTGTTTGTGCCTTTTACTACGTTGTCGGTTCACCCAGTGGAAGGCCTACTTACGCTGTGTCTTTTTTTACGCTTGATAACTAGGCATTTGACCTCTAGCTCGCACGATCAGGGAAGTATGGAATACACTAGCTCTCAAAGAAGGCTGCCAGAAAACACCGTTAGGTGCATGGCGTCAGATTTATCTACATGAGAATGATAGCTACCACCATGCAACACCTCAGTCTTCCGTGATATCAACACTCAACACACATGTAAAAGAAATCAACCAACGAAAATGGTATATCAACATTACACAGCCATAAAATACGGTGTTATCTAATACCGTGGATAAGTGGTTAATAAAAGTGTAGGATTACAGCAAATAACTGCTTATATAACAGTAGAGATGGTGGATCTCCTTGCTCTACTCCTCTGCTAATTTGTATTGATGGTCCTATTGTCTTCAGCTTGATTTTACTCTTGCTTCTTTCGTAACAGTTTTTGATAGGTCTGTGTAAGAAGTGTTAATATAAGAAGAAGAGAGAAGAAAGAAGAAAAAGATAGCTTTTCATAATGCTTTGTGGAAATAGTGTCAAAGGCTTTATTGTAATCCATGATAGCTAAGCAGAGAAACAATATTAACATAATTGAGCAAATCAAAGAGAAATATAGAGAATTCAGAAACTAGTTGCAGTTTACTTACTTTTAATATCCAGTCCTCGGTGTGAGGATTGTGTACGCTGATGAACCTCTGATCGGAGGTATACGTCATCCTGCCTGACGTCAGCAGGTGGATGTCTCTGTGGCGGATCCATGACACCTGGGACGCAAACAAGATATACTTTACTATCATGTAATGTAATCTGGGGTCCAATCAGCTAGAATTAGGAAATAAAGAAGTGAAAACAACACAGTAGCCTCGAGCATCGTCGAAAAATGGCTAGCATATTGATATTTTACGAATACATTTTGGGGAGCGTGTCTTGGAATCACATCATTTAATTCCTTCATTCACTTTCTACAATCGGTCTAGTAGAGATACCGCAAGACGCCACCGATACATGGTAAACATTCCACGGAATCAACGGGTCAACTTTTATTGTACTTGTATTCACAGCCCATTTGTGGAATTCGCTGCGGAGTTCTCTATTATTCGATGGCTATAATCTTGATCTTTTTAAATTGCGAGTAAATCATTTTTTTCTAGGCAAGCGTGCCACATTCTAGGCCGCATCGTCGCTTTACAACAGGCCAGTTGTGGTCAAGAGCAACGTTATTAATTTAATAAAAAATGAGCTGTCAATGCTGTCAACATGTTTTCTTGCTCTTATTTTCACTTCTTTCATACTAACTCTAGCCTATATAGTATGGCAATTATTGACTTCGGGTTCCATGCATGTTTAGAAAAGTCTCGGCCCTGAGCTTTGTTTTAAATAAAATAAAATAAAAAAATATGAACTACCGCTTTGGAGTTTAAGAGTATAGTCGCCGAGGAATTGCGGAACATACATTGACAAACATTCGTCAAATCGAGAACTTCTTTTAAAATCTACCCAGGACTAAAAATCACAACAAGTCAATTAACCCTCAGTAGCGCTCAGTCAGTGCCTCACGGTGACCCATCCCACTACTGACTGGGTTGAACTTTGCTTGACATCGGAGATCAATTCAAACACCTTGTATTGACTCTTTATTATTTACAGAACACTCCCACGCACGTACATTTTTAATAATATATTTACAGTGGCCAAATACAAAACCTTTCGACTCAGAACCGGATTATCGAATGTTAAAATGAAGATGGCATGTACTCGTATTTTCTCTCTCTAAAAACAAATTTAATCGCTTTCTTTTGTAGTGAAGCGATTATAGACTAGAGCTTCGAACTTAGCAAAAATAATTCCACGTCAATGGACGAAAGAAGGGCTTATCAGTAATGTGTTTTTGCTCGTAAATTTAACGTCTAAAAACGAATGTTCTTTAATGGCCGACGCTGTGTAGAAATTGCTAAGTTTTTGCTTAGATTTTGTTTTTGCAAATTTACCTAACTTGTTAATGCTCCCATGTGTTTTTAGCTTAGAGAAAATCTTTTCTAAAAATATTTACTACTGTTACCAATCCTAACTTTAGTCGATTTAAAGAAGAGTATTAAAGTACAGACATTTAAAAGCATTTACAGTCTAGCCCCAAAAAAGTAATTTTAAGCGTAGTATAAACAGTTATTTTGCTAAGGAATGCCAAAAACAACCTTAAAAATGTACACTAAAACAATATACGGGAAATCGAAGGTAAACATTTTTGTCAGACACGGGTAGACAAGGTTTTGTGGTTGCATAAATATAAACAGGGTGGTTACATCTTAACAAGCTACCTGCTCAATATTCATGTCCAAACTTTTTATGGCAAGATAGCTTCCATATTATTACAAAACGAGGACTAACGATAATACCAGTTTTATTCTATGGACTAAATAAAATCTTATAACAAAACGAGGCTTAGCGCTAGTCCGAGCATTATCCTCGGAATAAAGTAAGGCGTTTCAACATCCTTGTTTAACTATGGTACTTACTTACGAAACGTCAAAACTGTCACGAATAGAAAGTCATAATGACTTTTCATCTCAACATGAAATTCTCCATTTTGTTTGTTTATTTTTCAATGTTTGGTTTGGTAACCATGAATACTCTCATGTTTAAACAAAGAGTAACATAGTTTTTGTAACAAGACGGCATAAATCTAGGTTCAACGGTTTGGGCTCTGCGTTGATTATGTACCTCAATATATTGTATAGAAAATATATCATCACTTACAGTGGCTTATTTCCATCACACTATTTCACTCCAAGTGATATACATACGAGTAAAATGTATATCAAGATCTAAGTAACAGGGCTACAGGAACAAACAGGCGTTCTTGCCAAATATTTGCAAAGTTCAAACGCGCCGTCGCGTCGCGTCGGTAGAATAGAGGAAATTTACTGTAGGGTTCGTAATATATATAACCGAGAAATGGTATGTATAGTTTCAGCGTGGTATGAACATATTTGAGGGTATTAAATATTGTGTGACAATTCAGGCATATTTTAGGTTTGGTTGCTTTGAACTGTTTTAGCGGGATAGAAACTCCTTGCTTAGGATTTCGGAGATAGGTTAGTAATGCGATACAGATTAATCATACAATCGAACTAGGCTTCAAGGTTTCTCATTAGTCAGATTGATGAATATATGGTTTTATGACAGCTGATGCTAGTAAATTAGGATTGAATTAGTATGTATTGTGCTTGCCATTAAGGAAAATGACGTTATTCGCACACGGTAACTTAAATTCGTAGCGTCGTTAATCCCAACGGCCGTAGTATAATAAACGCGTCTCAATGTTGAGCGATTTTTGTCTGGTTTTGGCGCACATGTTCTCTACCGGCTAAATAAGCTCAAAGTTGAAATGCGTTTATTATATACTACGGCCATTGGGATAAAAAAATCACTGTATCATGGATGTAATTAAATATACATTCCTTTTCATATACTTTAAGCATTAAAATTATGAAAACTAACATATCTTTGATTCATATTGTTTAAGAAGACGGGATTTCACGCGTACCTGATTGAAACGAGTGAACATGAACCTGATTACGCGAACGACTCGTTTCATCCCTGATGAAGTTCACCGAATGTGAACGAAACTATAGTTTGACATTTTCAATTTTCAATGATCTTAAACAAATTACGTCTAAAAAAGAAAATAAGAACCCTCTTATTTTATTTTCAGACGTTTTAGTTTTTAGCTTCTCAACTAAAAACATTTAACATACCGTTCTATTCCCCAAATCATGTACTCTGCAATTAAGCTGAGCAGTCTTCCCGACCAGTGCCGTCACGTTTCTTGAGTACGCCACGTCGAAATGAGGACCTCGCTGCGTGAGGCCCAGGTCCACGTCAGTGTAGTCCAGCTCTGGGACGCCGTCTGTGCCGAGGCCATTCGTATTGTCTGTGCAACCTTCGGGAAAAATAACTTGTGTTACTATTTATTATGGCTGTAACTAGGCTCGTGTTTAAACACCGCCCAAAAAGTCCTATTCTACTTAAGTCATTTTTTGGTGACGGTTAAGCCATTTTAGGAACCAAAAAATATTTTTCGATATCGTTTAAATTATACCCTGTAACTAATACACATATTGTCTTTTGCTAGTAGACATGTAGCCATTTAGCAGTCAAGGATTTTTGATTGCGGGATTCTGCTAAGAACGGAAGAAATTTGCTACGGTGCCATTTACTGGTCGATTAAAATTTTAAAGTAAAGCCAATAATAAATATTAAAATGTTGCTCAAGTGGTTGTCGTTTTCAATAAAGTCAAAAAACACTCTTATCACGAGGTCGACAATCCGCGGAATTACAAGGTAAACTTGTGATTTAACAGAATACAATAACATATTTTTTTCGAGAATTATGTACACGTTGTATATTTTCTGAATATCGTTATCATATTTATTCAGCTATATTTATTTTGTAAATGGAAAAGGATTCTTATGTAGAATCAATGTTTTTTTTACTATTACATTGTAGACATAATATTTTTTACATAATATGTAAAACATATTATGACTATTTGACTATTTAAATATTATTTAGTCAAATATTTTTTTCTTTGCGTGCGTTTTCAGATATTAATAAGTAGGTATTATACAAAAATTTCGTAGCGAGGTTGTAGTAAACGATGAGAAAGGCGAAGATTCGGATGACATAGCACATGATTGAAAAACTGATAATTTTGATTACTCAAATTTATCAAGAAGTAAGTCCTGATACATAAAGACGTGTCATCGTTGAAGACACGAACGACTTATTTCGTCCCTGATGAATTTCACCGAATGTGAACGAAACAGCTTTAATTGGACCTTTCCAACAATCAGGTACAAGTGAAAACCCGTCTTCTTATACAAAATTTAGATTGACAGGTATCAACGCACAGCCTAAAGTAGTGATTTCTATTTTACTCCAAATTAATTGCAAGTGTACAGGACAGTTTGTTTCTTGCTTGTTCCAAAATTATTATTATTATTGTTTATTTCTTTTTCTCCCCTTTAGGGACTGTAAAATATTTTTATGTTTCTTTCTGGTTTCTTAATGAAAATACTTTTTGTATATGCACGATCAACGAGCAAAACCTCGACTGCAACCGCTAGTTTATGTTACAAAATTAAATTAAAATATCTTAAATATTGCAACAGTTCTTAAATTTACATTCACTTGGCAGAACAATCAAACTAAATGACAGCCGCTCTGCAGCTCAGAGTCGTACAATAGTTGTCTTTAGCATTGAATGCGCGTAATGCTCTCCGGAGACCAAAGTGGAGTAACCATACCGACCGACACGCTCGAACTATGGATGGGGTGGAGCGGTATAACTGGCGGTCAGCGATTTTACTTCAACGACAGAAGCGATAAGATAAATAGGTTAATAGTTCTTTAAAAAAATATTATTACCGTCTTACAAAATACAATACAGCAGGCGCCGATACAATTTTAGGTAGAACTTAATGATAGACTCAAGAAGTATACCTTTCCAAACGAAAAAAATCTTTTCAAATCTGTACAGCCGTTACCGAGAAATAAGGTAACAAACATTAAAAAAATATACAGTACCTCCCCTTTTTTGGGATTTGGTAGAACAAGTGGTTATTAGTGATTTCGAGAAAACCCGACTGTTAAATTTTTAAATCTGTGCATCATCTTTAATTTTGTTGTAACCAGTTAAGTTTTTTGAAAACCACTACTTAACTAAATTTATTTAAAATATTTCTAGTGTTTATTCATGTTCACTGATATTTCTTTTTGTTTGTGACCCCACGCGTATCTAAAGGGTTTGTGTACAAAATAAATGAGTTATTTATCTCTTTATTTCTAAATTATCCGCTATAACTAGAACCAATCCTAGCACACAATGTTTAATATTAAACCCTGTGTACTTCGCAGACCATGCTTTATACTAGCACACTAGCATTGCGCGGGAATTACTCTCGTTTCTTTGTATTTCATTTTACTAAAATAGGTCGGAAGTCTGAATTACGTAACCAGCAGCTGCAGTATAAAATCAGATGAAACATACTTTGTTTTTATACGACTGTAGGTATAAAATATAGGCAAAGGTTAAGGATATTGAAACTAATATGATTTATATAAATATCCTTTAATTTGAATATTTAAAACCATGGTGTTAACTTTTGAATTTTTGAAATACCGAAACTTCTACAATTTTGGTGTTTACTCGTATAATAAGACCCGCAGTATCTTTCAAAAAAACCTAGTTTTTCTTGCAAACACATCCAAAACATCCAACATAAATTTATATCAGTGACTTATATATATATATATATATATATATCAGTGACAAAATTATGGAGCTTTGAATTGCTATAAGTCTTAAAGAAATGGTCCAAAGCTCATGTAATTTCGAAATGTATCTATAGATTATATTATTATGCCGTTATTAATCACAAAAAATTTGGGTTTCTAGCTTTTACCGCAGCAAAGCTACAGGGGGGTCGAAAAAGGCTCGAATCGCTTTGAAAATAGGATGGTACGGCCGTTCTTTTGTTTTGCTCGACTTGACTCGACAGATTTGGCCAAAGGCGTCATAATCGCTTTTCTTATCTATCACTTACCTAAGATAACTTTGAATATACAAAACTGAGTCATAATGAAGATTACAATGTACAACGTATTCAGTAACACGAGGTCTAATGCTGAATTCTGAAATAGCTAAAGCGGTATTTTTTTCACAAATAAAATACGTTCACCGGCTCCAGATTAGCGCGCTCTACCATAAGCGGGAAAAGATAGAGTTCGCTTCATTAAAACATCATTTGCATAAAAAATTCAAATTTCTTTGTTAGTCCGCCTCTCTGGAGAAGATTTACGAACTGTACGTGAGCAAACTTTTATAATGAGCTAGTGGAACATTGTGGAATCTATGCGGGAGTATGCGTGCAAGTTTCGTTTCTCATTTGGCTGATGTGAGGGTAGATAGTAAAAAAAACCTACAGAAAGGTATCGTTTAAGAAGACGGGTTTTCACGCGTATCTGATTGTTAGAAAGGTCCAATTACCTATAGTTCTTTCACATTCGGTGAACTTTATCAGGGATGAAATGAGTCGTTCGTGTCTTCAACGATGACCGGTCTTCTTAAACAATATGAATCAACCACGCGTTAGTTTTCTATAGAAAGGTTTTATACTAACCAAGCTAAGTGGCTTTGCTTTCTGTCTAGTATTGTTTTTTTCTTTTATGGATTATTTAATTATTAGCAGCTGTACCCCATGGTTTTATCCGCTGTAGATATTTGATCACCCCATAGGAACACGTACATTTTCCGGGATAATATGTAGCCTTCGTGTTAATCCAGAGTATAAGCAATCTTTATGCTAAATTTCATCTTAACTAACTGTTTAAAGCGTTTGAATGTGAAGGAGGAACAAACAAACAAACATACCACATACAAATTATCGCCTTTATAATATTAGTGTGATTTTTCTCCTTAGGAAATCTCTCCTTTTTCCTGTTGTTTTCAATCTATACATAAAATTATAAATAAGAAATTCTTAGTTTTCTGATGTAAAGTTTAGTTGTTAACGAAAATTTGCTGTCCAATAAAAAAGTTCGGAACCATAATCAAGTTACCGAAAAGCCGACAAGCAACCTCTAAGAGTTTGTCAAACTTTCAGGCAAAACATTCGCAATGCCGTTTATTTATATTCCTGGTAAGCACCACACGAAAAAATCTATCACGTACGTAAAAAATATACGACAACCAAAAAAAGAACATAAAAATCTTTTCATGATGCATGGCACGGAAACAATAAAAAATTCTATCAGTGTTCGATGTAAATTTGGTTTTGAGGCACAAAATGCAATTACGTTGTTTCACGTAAAAACTAACTCGACACATAAAATACTAATAGACAAAAAAACGGATTTAATCGAAAAATATGCTTTCATTCACATGCTTTACTGAGCACATGAAAAAAGTACACGCAATAAAAAAATACAAATTAAATAAAAAATCCATTGGAATGGAATTTACAGAATGTATTTTAGAATAAACCAAGCGTTATCAAATACAGATCATTTATTGACTCAAGTTAAATACAAATAAACAAAGTTTTTATAAAGATAGATAGAAAAGCAACTTTTTTTATCCAAGATAGCTAACCATTTGACCATGCTCGCACGACCATGGAAATCAGCGTCACTGTGGCCTTAGATGAAGCAAGCGTAGTTCAAAATACACTGGCTCTTAAAGAAAAGTTGCCTTAACACACCGTTAGAAGCGAGCGTAAGGTTTGTTAGTTTCGGAATTATTATATTCTGTGTGTACAGATTTTCCTTAGAAAATTAAGTACAACGCATGTATTCCAAAAACCATTCTGAGTTCAGTTTGTTACAAACAAGCGTGCTTCATCTTAGGTTCATAGCTTAACATGAAGCGAGTTGCGATCAATATAAACATATAGGTATTCTATACCAAAAATATATAAATAAATCTTCAAATATCCACAAAATGACACTTCCATTTCAACTATTTGATTCCCATTTCACTCTGGGTGCATTTGCCCTGACCCTTTCACCCTTTTAAGGGCCCGACTAAATCCTTTCTTCTTTGTCAAGATCAGTTTAACAAAAGATTATTCGAAATGCCAGTATTTTTTCGGGACGATGTAAGTGCTTTCTGAATTCTTCTTGTTTACTTTGTCGATATACCTACTTTTAGAGCATTTGTCCTGTTCAATTCATGATACATACAGGTTTTTTTAGTAACAAGTTAACGTGTTATTTTCTAAATTATGGAATACTCGTATCAGGCTGGTTGTTTCAACCAGCATTATGTTGAGTTGTGACCGGTTTGTGACAGAAAACAGTAATTTGTAACTTTAGTCTGATTTTATAAATTGTGAAATTAAGTTTGCATTATTTTTCAAATAAATACTTTTTTATTTTTATTTCTATTTTCAATACTTTTACCATAACTAATTGACAGACAGCAAAGGGCTATCGTTTTAGCTTGGGCGAAAATGTCATGGTATGCCTTAATGGATAGCAACCAAAAAAAAATTTGTCATGTCGATGTGTTCAGCGGATGTTTGGTTGGATTCTTTTACAAATTGCATTTCTCAACCGATTCTCTCTTTTTGGGAATTTTCATATTTAGTAAAAAGAGGTCATTTTCTAAACGCGTCACTAAACGATAAAAAAACTGTTCAGATTAGTTATTATGATACAGACTGGATATTTCTAGGTAGGGAGAGTGCTATAGATTTTTTTTCCCCGGGAAAACTAACGCAGACAAAGCCGCGGGTAAAAGGTAGTTTTATTACAAACTTCAGTATAAATTTTAAAATATCAGTATTTTTAAAGTCGGTTGTTTATTGTTTGCCCGAAAGATATAAGCAATAATACCACGTTCGTTGACAGTACGTCGATAGGCGGGAAATTTAAGATGTTGGGTTATGACAGTACGTCGAAGGACGGGCTTATTTTTTGAACAATAAAACATTTTGTATTTGTATTAAGAGTATTTGAAAGGTAGTTTGATATAGCTGTCTTGTTCGCTCAAACACACGCGCGAATCGCTCGCCACGGAGAACTACGTCGACCGGTGTGAGCGCTGTGATTCTCAAACAATCAGTGTACCGGTGCCATTTTATAAAAAACCAAGTGCGGAGTATGCTAAAATCGTAAGTAAATTTTTAAAACACATATTTTTTGATTATAACTTTTAAAACACCTCAATATTGGTGCAATTGCATAACGATTTAGATGGATAATGATATCATAGACGAGTTTATCACTGTTTACTGTGTAATTTGCGATTTGCTAAGTTGGTTTGTTAGAAAAGCAAATGTATTTCCTACTTCCCTTGTATTTCTCTTATTATATCGTTATCACTTTGTTTGATGAGTAAAAATGTGATTCTCACTTTCACTATAGGTATAATTACAGATGTCAGCAAAGAAACTCAAGAAACGTCTAAAGTTTTTCGATACGTCATCAGATTCGGATTCTGATCAGGGTCCATTCGAAGATAATGCGCAAAAAACCTCTTTGATCCGGGACAAGAACGAATGTTTTGGGGTCATTAGCCAAAATTGCACTGCCTAAACCCGAATTTTCAAATAAAAAACATATTTATGTGCAAAATATATTTTAAAAACAAGAAGCGAGTCGAAACCAGAAACAGGTGCATTGGTTGTCGGAACTTTTTCCTTTATGTCCCGAATGTTGCTCAAGAAAAACTTACATTTTTATGTCATAATTAATAAAATATTTGTATTGTGCTAAGAATATTATCCTGATTATTTTAATTCGTAAGTGAATAGTAGAAGAAAGTTCTGATTGTGATCTAATCGCACTTAAATATTGCCGATTTGTATTAGACAGTACTTGTTGTGAAGATTACTTAATTAAAATCTTTAAATGATTATGAATAAGTCTTGTACTAAATTCCTTTACTAGGAATTACAACTTCGACTTATTTAAGTTTTACTAAACTTATTTAAACAAGTTACTATGTCAAGAAACATTCTCGTCTGTTGACGTTGTTTCTGATTTAGACGAAAAAATGTGAGTCAAAGTATACCACATCGCAAGGCGTTTACGCCTGTCAACGTAATTTCTCATATAAGCATTCAAATATGGTTCAAACCAGAGATGTGAACGTCTGTTGACTGACGTAGTCACAGATTTAGAATTATTATTTAGTGCTCATTTGACAGTATCTGTTTGAACCATATTTTAATTTTGCATTAATTGACTGAGACTACGTAGTCTACGTAGTCTCTCATTTACGCATTAAAATATGGTTCAAAACAGATACTGTCAAAGAGCACTAAATAATAATTCTAAATCTGTGACTACGTCAGTAGACGGGCTATAGAGAATTTAAGTGTCGTATTGTGATGTCAAAACAAGTGGTTACTGTCAGTGAACGTGATACTCATATGCCCGAATAGTTTGCTTACCATAAAATTCATTTGACATTCTCATGTTTGCCCGTACATTAGATTCCACAATGATACGAATGCCGTACGTATTGTTATCCATTTTATGAATTGCAATAATATTAGTTAACAGAATATTTCAACGCCATACTAAATTAATTTCACATACATCCAAGTCTTTCTAGGGCACTTCGCCAGACGGTGTCGTGGCAAGCTCGCTTCGCTCGCCGGCTCGTGCGTTGTTTTTCATGTTCTAATGTAATCTAACCTAAACCTACTGATTGTTTAGTTTAAACCTATTTTAGGGTTTTTTTTCTAGAAGCAATTTCGATGGCAAATGATGTTATGGCGGTAATCACAGCTTACAATGACGATAACATATGATGTTATTGAAATTGACTTTATGGGAAACAAAGTTTCTAGCACGTGATTAATATTGTAAACAATGAGTATGACATAATATAGTTATGAGATTCAATATTATGTCTCTTGAGTAGTTTAGCAGATGAAAATAAAATTCTGAGAAGTGGGTGTACACCCCTTTAAAATCATGATATGAAAAAGTCACCCCGTTTAATGTACTTATGAATATAAAATGCAGATTACCGAGATTATGTTTCTCAACAAATTCTAAGCCAAAAAATTTTGCTGTTATTATGCTCTCAAAAGCTAAGCTAAAATGATGCCAATTTAAAAAGTATCTCCGTCGTAACATAGCGGATTATCTATGGCGGTTTTTCATTATGGTTTTAACGTGTCGTTTAATGCTCGCTCCGCTTATCGTTAATCTTATCACTCTCTAGCTCTACGTGTTCCAATAAACATGGCCATTAACAACCGTTTTACTTACATTTAAACTTAATTTTCGTCTATGTTGTTTGAAGGCAAGATTAAAAATTTACTTCTTTCCCACTAGTCAATTAGAATGCTTAACTGCACCAAGTTAAGCTATGGGTAAAATATCAAATATGTTGTTCGAGTGTAGCTATGTATAATATGTATTTATGTTTCTATATTTCTTTGGCACCTCCTAGAGCATACACGACATGTCGTGTTTTATATGGTGTCAATAGATTCGTCTTATTCGTGTGAGTGACACTGAGTAGGTACATCAAAATATATATATATATATATATATATATATATATATATAAATGAATTCCCATATCCCTTGGTCACGACATCACGCGTGAATGGCTCCGACTGGACCGATTTCACTATTTTTGTTGCGTTTGTTATTGTCAGGAGAAGTTCGGTGGGTCAGCTAGTAATAAATAAAGATAATACGCGGTTTAAGGTTTAGCAAGCCGGGTTTTTTGAAGTCTCTTCTAACCATTTGTTCAAACCCATTTTCATACGAAGACAAGTTTTTGATACCGGTAAGGTTTATAGGCGTATTTTAAAAATCACATAACTTACATTTCATAAAAGATTCTGACGTACAGATAACCTTCTAATTCATTGAAGTTGGGTAACATAAATCGTCGTTGATAATACTGTAAAAAGTCATAATTACCCACTAAAAAGCTATAAAAAAAAATTGAGTAAAATAATGGAAACTGTACAATTAAAATAAAATACCTACATAATATTAACATATTATGTTCATTTTTTAAGCTTACTAAATTTAAGGAAAATAAACATAATATTCAAACCATTTTAAACGAGATTTTTTCGGTAAAAGTGAATTCTAAACGTAATAACATTTCTCACGGTCACAAACCTACGCAGGCCTTCAAATATTTCTTATTTAGCATAATATAATGTTGCTGTTTCTCTCTTCGAGTACCTACGAGTACGATTCAAATTGCTTTTCCTCCATGTTGCTTTTGGCGATTCTTTGAAAAAACAAGGAATCTCGTTTTTGCTACTAGATTATTTCTTTCACACAGTTCGTCGAAATCATGAGGGGAGAAAGGAACGACGTTGGTAACTTTGATTTGAATTTGAATTTGAAAATGATTAGAATTATCTGTCTTAAATGTATGTAAATATCAAACAAATAGCAATAAAAAATAATTAAAACCGTCTTGAATTCGGCACGCAAAAATTACATTGCAAAAATGTCATGTGAATAGTCAAAAATCATTTTTTTACTAAGAAAAACAACTGGGAGATTAATAAAATTTATATGAAACTAATTGGTAACCAAATAATATTATTTTTCAAGATATCTTTGAAAAATCGGGAACTTCAACATTATCAACAACTTTTTTTTTGTTGAAAAGATTATCAACGAATCGGAAACCTTCTCATTTTTATTGAAGTATAAGAGTCTTTTTTTTCTAACAGTGACTTAATTAATAAGAACTATCGGCATTTGAAATTATAAGGTTACGATTAAATGATGTTAGAAACCAATTTTAAAAATATCCAGTTCTTAGAAACAACAAATCTCGGCAGTCAGCAAATAATATTGCATAACTATATTACTTGTCTTATAGAGTACAGCTGATAGCTAAGTTAATCAACAAGTTATACAGGCAACTACACTATAGCTAATAATAAGCTTGCGCTCCACCGCAACTCGCCTGATGTAAAGCGACGATGCGGTCTAGGATGTGGCAAGCTTGACTAATAAAAACCGATTCATTCGCTATTTAAAAAGACCGAGATTATATACAGAAATAGAGTACTTTACAGTTAATTCCACAACCTGGCAGTTCGCTAAATAAAATTGGACGCAAAGCGTTTAGTGCGAGGCCGTGGAATCTCTACCATGTAGCGCTACGTGACGCTACGTCTTGCAGTATCCCTACTAGTCTCATTGTAGAAACGCGATGCTCGAATTAAAATGTTTAAGATGAAAGAATGAATGAATGAATATAGCTTTATAGCACACCAAAATAAAATTTAAATATACAGCAATACATATCTATACAATGGTAGAACACTGGGCGGCCAAAGCAATTTCTTCCAGGCAACCTTTGGATAAGTAAGATAAGTTGTGTAATATGACCGTAGTCTTAATCAACAATGAAACTACCATACTAATTTTGATGAAACTTATGTGGATTCATCTGTATAATAGTAATATTCTATATATAAATACAACGGTTCAGGCATCGTTACATTGAGACATTAAGTTCCACACATTAAAAAGTCGAATTATTTAATCCAAGAAACAAAATCGCTATTAGCTATTAATCGTCGCTTGTTGCACGTAATCATAAGTTTTATTAAGTTTATTTTATTATCTATGTTTGCATACAGAGAGAGTCGTAAGTTAAAAATACAGAATATAGGTATGTTCGTAATCGAATAATTTCCTTCACTAATTTTGCAGTCCAGTTTATCGAAGAACCTCTGTCTTCCACATCCTAACATCGACCTCACAGTTTATTGAACGCCTACAATATTATCATTAAGTTCATTACACAAGCAGCTTCGTCTCTGCTCCATCAATTTGTGTAATTTAGCTTAATTATTAATACAGAGTTCCGATATCATGGACTAGACTATAGTTTACTGAACCGTAGAGTTTGTAGTTTGGAACTATAGTTGGCTACTTGTAAAGATGTTACTCAATAGTTTCCAAGAATACTGAACAATGCGGTGGGTCTTTAGTTGATTTGGGATCACGGGTGCTATTTTTCTAGGAACTCTACATTTTCCGCTGAAAAGACTGCTCTAGACTACGAGTACGTTTCATAGCGATAATAGGAGTGAATTCATCATAAAAAATACTATTTATAATGTCGTACATAGAGCTTTTAATATAATTTTAACTTTTTATTATAAAAGAGTGTTTCAAAAATGTATGGAGCTCCGACCAAGAGGGTGTACATGATTCCATAAATACGTTAGGGACTATTAATCTTTAATCTATCTACTAAATTCAAATTAACGTAACCTATCGCAGTGTACAAAATTCATTTCGAATCAAAATATTTCCATGCTATTTACGCAAATAGGTGATTTACGCGAATTTTACTGTGTCAATTTTGATTGATTTGATTTGTGACGGGCGGTACAATTTATAGACCAATGTGACTATTGCAGTCAACCTAGGATACATAAATCTTCCAGAGATTCCATAATTACACTACAATTCACAGAATTCAAATATTTTTGTACACAATGAAGGAGGTGGCGCATTTTCATTAATACATAGTATTAACCACATATTTAGGCATTTTTGGTAGACGTACACCGTCCTGGCCGGATATGAAACAATGTCTTTTGCTGCATTAAAATTTCAACTTCATTGCATTCTCCCAATCACTTTTATACCTAAAATTACTTTAAATGTATTTATAATTAACAGAATTGCATCCAGCCATAATAATTGGTCACTAAATGGGCTATAATACTGATGAGGTCGTCGTCCACTAGGTACCTATAACAGTTGCAATTCAGTTGCATTGCTGCGAACCGACCTGTATTGCTGTGATTCAATGATGATGGGATCAGAATGATACTGGATTGCTTTTTGATAATAATGTGACATCACGATAGATGTGTATTCTTAATGGAATGTATTATGTACCTACAGAAAATTGTTATGAGCTTCTTGCTGGTGCTAAATAAGTTTTAAAAGAAACCTAAGTATAGCAAGTTATTCTGATTAACAAACAAACTCAAACTGACATCAAGACGAGGCGGAAAAACACTAAATATTTTGTATATTCTATCTTATTATAACAAACAAACTGTTTAATCGATATAGATTAAAAGATAACGAAGACCTGGAACAAGTGAACTTGAAAAAATCCCTCATCATTTGTTATGGCAGCCATCTTGGATTTCAAATTATCATAATGTATTATAGTATTATACTAGTGAAGGCCTTTCTTTTGATACCGATATTGAAGTAGTTGTGAAAAAAAAAATACTTTGCCATTTTGTGACGGCGGCCATTTTGGACCGGTTTTCATCAAATATAGCTAAGACCACACGCGACAAATATACCTTTCATACAAAAAAAAAAACAAAATCGGTCCATCCATTTGGTAGCTACACATATTTAATAGCAATCAGTTATAAGCATTGCGATTCAACATGCCAAAGCAAAGAGGCACTTTTCTATATAGTTTTTGTAATAATATAACTTTAACACATTCTGTTAACTTCATCAGGGATGAAACTAACGAACGAACGTTCACTAACGACTCATTTTAACCCTGATGAAATTCACCGAATGTGAAAATCCGTCTTCTTAAACAATACGAATAAAACACGCGTTAGTTTTTTATGTTATGATCACTTCAAAAGCCAAATAGCAGTCAATCCAAATAATAGAATTAAATACTTAGCGTCAAAACTAAACAAGCAAAATACATTCTAGTCTTTTACTCCCAAAAACGAATTCCATTTGCTGACATCGCTAGAACTTTCAAGTCTAAAATTCCAAATTCCGTACTTATTCTGGCCGCACCGCAACAGAACAGCTATCGCTAGTAATAACACTAAATTCCCGCTAATTCCACATCGCATAACATAACCCAGAAGCACGTATTACAATCGAAGCACTTGCAGAAACGCTCGAGGCAAATTACTCGCGGCGTTAAGTGCGCCTGGTATGTATGCATAGCGTTATAGTTCTGAATCGCCTTTGGGTAGCGAAGATATAGCGTTTGGATTCTGGACCGTTTCAACTGAGTTTGAATTTCGTTTGCTTTTTGGAATAAGGATGTTTTTTTTTTAAAAAATGCTTTACTTATAAAAATATTTAAGTCAATGTCATTACTTGGTTATAAATAACAACAGCGTGGTGGTAGGGCGTTTCCTATCGCTTGCCTGGCTAGCTACCACCCTCAAATTGTAAAATCTGTCGCCAAGCACCCAACGGTGTATTCCGGCAGCCTTCCTTAAGAGCCAGTGTATTCCAGACTAGGCATGCTCCATCTAGGGCTACAGTATCGTTTACTTCCGGGGTCGTGCGAACTTGTGGTCAAATGAATAGCTGTGTAGGATAAAAAGAACACCTGGACTATCTATGTGCAACGGAACATATATTGTAATCTGCGCAAACACAGTATCTTTTGAAATTTAATTCCCTTTCGATTTCCTTTCGCATCAATATCATTATCAGCCAGAAGACGTCCACTACTCAGAACGTCATTCCGAACGATAAGCTGTCAATTGCATCCATTTGTTATTTGTGACTTTTACTATGTCGTATATGTATGTTATTTCCGTATGCGATTAAAGAATTCAAACGAGCGAATTTTGAAATATGCGAATACAAAAATCTACATATTCTTACAAATTTACTAGACATGTGACATTCTTTTCTATTTCTTCTATTTTTTTTTGTCCGAGCGAGTCAATAAAAATATACTTCTTGCTTTATAATAATACAGTCTGTATTCAACTGATTACTTACCTGTCCGTGTGATCAGTGTCAGAGCGCCAAGCGCTCCGAAGAGCCAAGCCATCGACATTCCTAGTTCATATGCTTAGGCATAACCCCTGTTTCATGCTTCACAGCGTCTTGAAACTCGACACATCTGCGAACAAAAAGAAACCTTATTTGCAACCAGTTAACCGTCACTTTTCCTTGTCAAGCTTCAACGTTACACTGCTGAGAATCAAAGCACGCAAACTGAACTATACCTTATGCTATTGCATTTAAAATTGACTTTACCTTGTAGAGTCTTAAGGTGGAAATTTAATGCAGTTTTCAGTCGTATTTCAAAGGGTTAAAGTAGGTTTTTGTATGGTAGAGAAAAAGCGGCTAAGGGTGTGAAAGGGTGCCTTTGAAGTGTGGTGCTCAATACTGTAAACAGCGGGTAAAAATATTCCAGGTTTCGAGTTTGAATATAGAATGTTGCAATATAGGCTTGGGAATTGTAGTATTGCATTTTGAAGATTTACTAAATCAATGGCAGAATAGACACCGAGTGGTTTTATATATTAGGCTGAGATAGTATGTAGAGTTAGTTCAAGTCAGTTTTACCTACTCTTATAAAATTTCAGCGTTCGATTGTATAGTTTCAGCCGTAGACAAAATGAATGAAACAGCTGTTTTCTTTCTCGAATTCAGAGTTGATCCCCCAGTGAAAGTTGTTCATAAGGGTGTATATAGTGACCACCTTTAGGCCTAGTACAGCCATAGACGAGAACTCGGTACACAACTTGATTGAATTAATTTACCAAGCGAACAAAGCATCTCTGCTGCGTGTCTGGAATTTTTTTCTGTAGTCTGTCATTTCTTATGTTTTTTGTTTGTGTTTTACGTTAATAACAATATAATCGGCCAAGTGCGAGTCGCACGAAGGGTTCCGACCATACAACATTATTAATATTGAGCAAAAACGGCATAAAAATCACGTTTCTTACATATGTAAGCCGCTAAATATATTTTTATTCTGTTTTTCTTATTTGTTGTTATAATGGCAATAGAAATACATCATCTGCAAAAATGTCAACTGCCTAGCTATGACGGTTCATAAGAGTTTACTCGTACAGCCTGGTGACGGACGGACTGACGGAAAGCAAAGTATTAGTAATATGGCCCTGTTTTTATTTTTTAGTTACGGAACCCTTATCGTAAAGTTAAAAAAAAAAAATATCAGTCACGAGATCGACAGTTTGCGGAACTACTCAAACTCAAAATCAAAATGATGGAGAATATCGAGTTTATTTTCAATTTAAAAGTTTAACATCTTTTAAGGCAGGCGTGTCTTATATTATTACGCATCTGCGCTTTTACCACAAGCGAATTGCAGTCAAATCTTCAAATCAAATCAAATCTTTAGCAATAAATATTATGATTTTGACCATGAATAGGTCAGAGTTGTTATTCAACTTAACGTTAGCAGATTTATTAAACTGACAAACGACCAATTATGGCGTAATTCAAACGTAATTTTGTAACAAATCAAATAGCAGACTTAAGCTTCTGAATTGATAAAACAATTACTATAAAATTACTTTATTAGTCTACTTCCTCACAAGTTCAAAAATTTAGACAGGTCTTACGATTTAACGTCTGTTTTATATGTTAAAAGCTCAGAGTATTTAGGTCATAGGAAAGTGAGCGACCCTAAGCCGTCAATGCCCTTTAGCCCTGGCTGACACCCAACTCTAAAAGACCTTAATAGAGAAAAAAACCGGCCAGCAAACCGGGTCGCTTTATAAAAGAGATTTTTCCTTAGTTGATTGCGGCCCGTCCCAGTTATTGGCCGTGCCAGAAAAGTTTGAAAGTGACGAAATGTTTGAATAGCGGTTTTTACTTGTCAAAGGAATAGTTATGGCGATGATATTATCGTGTTCCAAGTTTTAGAACCGGTGGACTAGATGTAGACTTGGGTAATGCCAGGAGACTGGGGTTTATTTGGTGTCCTAAAAATAATATATACTTTTATTATGAAGTAGATTTTTTATGAATATTTTTTGCTTTCATTCTGCGCATTTAAAGTTAACTAGAAAAATGTATGTACTGTAGACTTTTTTAATCATGTTGTATGAAAAGTTGAAGTTTTAGTGAAGTTTTCATATCCGAATTGTGTAATATATAAGTCTTTTAAAATATTTAGAGATTTCAGTTTTGCTGCAAGTGTACAACGTCGTTTCTATATTATCTAATGTTGATGCCGAACGTTTCGAATATTTTAAGCATCATGAACAAAATAAAATTTACACGTCAGGCAAAACAGAGATTCGCTTATTTTTTTTTAACTAGCATCTAGACAAACATTTAATAAATAGAAGAATCCGATAAGTGCGACTCGGAATTGCGGACGAAAGGTTCCTTACTATTTTCTATACATCATTTTTGATGAGCAAAAAATTACGATTATTGTATGGAAGTTCCCCTCAACAATTAATTTTATTATATTTGTAGTATTTGTTTCTATAGCGGCAAAATAAACAGCCTAGTGACACTTAAACGGACGGACAGCGAGGTCTTAGCAATAGGGTTTCATTTTTACCCTATGAATAAGGAACTCTAAAAAAGCAATAC
This sequence comes from Ligdia adustata, assembly GCA_947049295.1. NCBI lineage: Eukaryota > Metazoa > Arthropoda > Insecta > Lepidoptera > Geometridae > Ligdia > Ligdia adustata. The sequence goes on from OX346229.1 coordinate 11,319,483, forward strand.
AGAACTGCTTCGACTGGTTTTCTTTATTTATTTTACACAACAGAAAAAAAGTTTTTAATAAAACCGTTTTTTCTTTATTACCCGACTGCGAAAGAAGAAAGGTTATGTTTTCGAGTGTATGTATGTATGCATGTATATTTCCTTGGCACGCCCTAGAGCCTAAAATATAGTCCTATTTTTATGTGAGTGGTGTCAATAAATTTGTCTTAGTCGTGAGAGTGACACTAGGTACTGGTACATCAAACTAAATAATAATTAAAGATGTTACACAGGTTTAACGATTTAGCAGTCGGGTTCTTTCAAACTCGCTTCTAACCACTTGTTTATTATTTTACTAACATTTTTTATATATTGTATAGTACTATACAATATACAAAAAAAATGATTGTGTCCAGTCACCGGAAGAAAAAATTAATAATAATAAATCCGGAAAATCGGATTGTAGGCACAGTTTTTTACAGGCCCATTTGCTGGAAGCCTCAACATCAACGTTATCATAGCATTTTCAAACATCACTTATGTACAACAATACACGATCAATAGCCTCAGTACGTATGTTATTATTGCATAGTCTATCGATCAAGTTGAGTGACAGGTGAGTAGGGACCGTTATTTTCCTTGTTTTAGAGAGCAACGCTTTGCCACGAGCTTACAAATGTTCGCGGTGAATAAATAGGAGGCATTTTTATGTCGCGTTCGAACTCAATCGAAAGGTTTTTTTCCAGTTTTGTGAAAGGAACTATTGTGAACTTTTTGTGTGGTACAGTTTATACTGTACAGGTTCTTTAGTAGATTGTTGAACTCCGGTTTTATATTGACGGAGTGATCAAAGTGCTAGAGGTATTTCAGTCGGGCAGAATCTTCTATTATCGGTCAATATTGTATGTTTGTCTTAGTGTTGTTATCAAACAACGCTAACTTTCTAAACCAATTAATTGTTTTTTTGTCGATTTCAATAAAAAAATTGAGTATATGATTCTCAATGCGTGCTAAGATTCTTAATACGAACAAACTAGGTCAATAGTTTGTCAAGATAGGTTTGAGGTCACAAAATATGTGTTTATGTGGTCAACTTTTTGCTAAAATTAGCCTTTTATAATCTGACGATGAGGATGAAAACATGCTCGCCTATTAAGACCTCTGATTAATAATTCTTCTTGACCTTTTTCTTTTTCCTTTAGAATGGTTTGAATAATAATGATAATAAAAAAATCAAAGCTTACATAATCTGTATAAAGAGCTAGACTTGGCAGAGGCACTGCCGTGCCCCTGATTGGATGTTATTTATCCATATAAAAATCATTGACGTTAGTTTTTATTTAGATATTGATTAAATTAAGTTCAAGTACTACGATTTTTACAATGTCATGTAATGCAGCCCGTAATGCAGTCATGCAAAAATAAACTCTTCAGGATTTTCATCAGCTCATCCCAATTTCGCAAAACCAATCTAAAGTTTCCTCTTTAAAAAAAACTAAGCCGACAAAATAGGAAACGTAAAATGAATAGTTCCTTCGAATCTGTCTCGATTTTCTTTCTAATCCCATTTTCCGATTGAAATAAAAAAGTCTAAACATCAATTGGCGGGTAAAATTAAATTTCGAATTGCTTGCTTAGAGTGGCGAATGCAATCATTCTGCTCCTTATTCGATGCGGGAAAAGACAGGGTCTTTATTGACAGGGAAATAAATTAGTTTTTAGTTGTTGTTAGGAAGGAATTAAATGTCGGCGTTTGTGTGGTGACGTCACATTATTGGGAAGATAATTGTGTTATATAAAATTTGAATTAATAGTAATGGTTTTAGCTGTGAGACATTAAGTTTTCCTATGTTGTTTTGCGTCTTATAAGCGTAAATTCAATGATTTGTATCAAGAAAGATTTGTATATTTTGACCGATATCTTCTTTTTCGAGTGTATGTATGTATGTATCTTTAGCACTCTTAGATCCTAAACGGTTTGTCGTATTTTTTATGTCAGTGGTGTCAATAGATTTGTCTTCACCTGCGGATGGTCATAGGCTATACAAGCTGCATCCCGCGATTTTATTTGTTAGGATACGTGGGTGTTCTTGCAGTCGGGTTTATTGAAGTCACTTTTTACCACTTGTATAGAATATTTATTGAGTACCTATCTGATTTATTGGAGACGGCCGAGACGAACTGAAAAAATATTTTTTGAAGTCACTTTTAACCAATTGTTTTGTTTCGGTTTGATTTTCAAGATTAGTATTTTATTGTCCTTGATTTGCATTACAGTTTTATTCGTTTTTTCATTATTTCAGCAATTTATATGAGGAATTGTCAGCTGAAACGCATTATAGAACTTTAAAAAATATAAGACTTGGTACACTAAATGACATAACAAAAATATAATAAATTAATCAACAGCAGCGCATAGCCGACATATTTTTGTAAGATATTTTAGATTTTGAAACAAAATCGCAATGGAATGGGCTTAGAACATCGAATCGACATTTTTTCGTCATTTTTGATACAGTTAATTACATTTTACCCTCATAAACATCTTTTTAATAATCTCAACGCCTTTCTGTAGGCCCAATCTTTTTTAGCAATTGTTTTTATTTTGAAGTTTCTCCAAAGCTTGTGAATCCTTTCCAAACCCAAAGTTTTAAATGCTAATACAGCATTAACGCAGATGTTAAGTTTTATAAAAACCGATAGTGTCATGTCATGTCTTCAGAATTTTTTTTCCTTTAGATTATGTACTCTATTTTGTTTTAACTATAAAAGATTTATTTTTAATGCGGTAAATATAGATCTAACTTTGACCACTAACTCACTTAACGGTTAGGAATGCTACTCGTATGGTCAAAGATGAAGCACGCCACGTAACGCAAATTTAATATTATAAACCTGAAGAATTCAAACCTTCAACGAATAAGTATGCAAGCATCACTATAGACAAACTACTTAGATGTATAGACATCTAAATTTCCGACGGTCTATAAACAACAGAAGCTAACTTCGCAAATGGCCGTTGAAACAGCAAACTGTACCGGAAGAGTTGACAGAACACGATTTATTATACAACTGTAACTGACAAACATTTTCAATGCTGGACAAAACTTTACTGAATCAGCTCGCAATTATATTCTAGTGAATTTTAGTTTTGATATTTTGCTGTCTATGACTATAGTTATGCGTCGTTAAGTATTGTACAAATAAAAAAGGGCCAAGTGCTTTTATTACTCGTATCAAAACAAATCACTAATTATAACAAGAAAAAAATATCAGAATGATTACCTATTGACCAAATAAATAAATATTTATTTCCCCTGAACAACCGATAATAATTTTTACTACTTATTCTATAAGTCGAATGGATTTGTTTTATTTTCCTATTTGTTGTACTCGTATTGAATGAATGAATGAATGAATAGTTTATTTGCGATAATTACAACATTACACATAATATTACAACCCAAATATATATAATAATAAATAAATTAAAAGTAATGAAATATTTATCAGAACCCGACCCCAACTCAGCCAAATGCTGGTTGTAACAACCAGCGCTGGTCTTCCGCTGGAGCCGGCAAGTGACCTCACGCACGCATTACTTGACAGTAAACAGCAAAGTCAACATAAGTAACTATAAAACAAAACCATATAAAATTTAGACTCTTTTTAAAACATCATACATATATATCATCAAAGTTTCAAAGCAAATTAACAAAAAAAAAAAAAAAACCTAAGTATTTACACAAAAGATTTGTTTGGATAACATGTAACATTAACACACTATAACGAATATATAAAACGCATACAATATTATGAACAAATTAGATATAATTTAAATTGCACTTGTGTCTTGGATCAGCTGTTCCTCTCCCCGCTGATGAGCATAAATGAATATTTTTAGTTTATTCCTAAAACTGTTCAGACAACGCAGATTCCTTATCGGTGGCGGAATATTGTTCCAACACTTCGATGCAGCATAGCGGAAACTACCTCTGAAGGCGGCAGAGTGGTGTCGTTCCATTGCTAGCTGCATCGTAGGTTTACGGGAGAGTAAAGTCAACCACTTCAACTTGTTGCTGAGATAAGACGGAGTATTGGTAGAACAACCGATATTATTTTTCCTACTTGTTCTTTTCGTAGAACAATTGTGATTTCTTTTTACTTGTTCTATAGGTAGAACAAACATTAGATCGGATAGGAAGAAGTTGTCACTGGCACAAAAGTTCTATCCCTATTGCCACAGGTGTTGTAGTGAAAACATTTTTTTAAGTTGGTTAATAATGATTATGGCTCGTGTTTAAACGCCGCCCAAAAAAACCCTTTTTACTACCACAAAAATTCTAAACTGTTGCCAAAATGGATAAATGGTCACAAAAAAAAAATGTTGCCGAAAGTATTCAGAATGTCATCAAAAAATGACCTGAACCTACTGCGGACCTTGTTGCCGAAAGTATTTGGAGTGTCATAATTTGGTGACCGTTTAAATTATAATCACAATTTATTACTTTTTTGGAATACCTGACATATCAGGTTTGATTAACGTATAAAATGTTTCATCGATCCACGTGCGTACTTCTTATGCTGTCTGATTGCAAACTTTATCTAAGGTTCTATAAGATTTTATTACAAATAGTAGACAAATTACCCATCTCGTACATTGTCGTACGTTTTATAAGTTAACTGTATCAACTCATTTTTCTAAAGACATCTCAGTACAAAAAACGTACGTAGGTATACATAGGTTCAAATGAAAAACATTTCAGTTTCCTGGTATGGCGAATAATTAAACATTACAATATTCATTGTAAAGTATATAACCATAAACCAAAAGCACGTAAATACAGACCTAACGCTATCTTACCCCACTTATATTAAAGATACTAAATTAGGGTACCGTATTTGCTCGAAACCCTCAGGACCGCTTAGCCTCTACCATGAAATATAAAATAGTTTCTAAATTCAGTAACGTATTTTTGAGATGTATCCCCAAATTTCATATATTATAAAAGTCTCTAGCAAATATGCTAAAGGTAAGTAAGGTATAAAATCTGATCTGCCATCCGATCTTTTCCTATGCTTGATGAAAAATATAGCTTCAAGCCACTGATAGCTCCACAAAGGAAGATCCGTTTCCTCAGACCACGATACCTTATCAAGATATCTTTTTTTTTAACAAAATAAACAATAAAAAGTGAAATCATTTACATAAAACGTTTTTTTGGAGCTACTCGGCTCTAACCTCAAAGAATCTACGCTCATATTTTACAGCTTCAAAGTCGAAACGATACCTGTCAGTGGGAAAATTATTTACTTAAGGCGTTATGGCACTACTAGAGCTATGTTTTACAAAATAAACTTAAGTAAAAAGTTAATTATTTTGACTTAAGTTTAAATTATATCGTTAACATAACAAAATAAACTTGCAATAAAAGTAATCAAGCTATATTTATTCAAGTTGAAATATCGAAATATTCATATTTCTTTATTCTCCTTACATGTTTTTTAAAAAAGAAATATAATTAGGAAATATAAAATAGGCCCAAATAGAAAACTATCTGACAGTTACTTGATAATGTTTTAGGTTCCAGATTCGAAATTCCACAAGGAAACCTACTCGTAAATGTATTTTATGGGCAACATATTTTGTAAGTATTAGATATCTTTGAAGTACGTTTAGGAAAGGGCACTCATATGGTATGTAGGGTTTTGTATACTTTATATTACGTAAAGTGAATGCTTCATTTTTACCCGACTGCGAAAAAAGGAGGGTTATATTTTCAAGTGCATGTATGTATATTTCTTTGGCACGCCCTAGAGCATATACGGCTTGTCGTATTTTTATGTGAGTGGTGTCAATCGATTCGTCTTTGTCGTGAAAGTGACACTGGATACATCAAAATAAAAAAATAAATAAATTGAGAATGATACACAGGTTTAACGATTTAGCAGTCGAGTTTTTCGAACTCACTTCTGACTACTTGTTTAGATATTTTCATTACTAACAGACACCACTAACAGATAACAAAACAGAGCTAACATCAAACGTAACAGACGATAATGTATTACAAATAAATTGGCATTAAAAGCAAATAATGGCAAAAAGAACCTTTGTTTGTAAACTTAAGAATAAATAGTTAAAGTACTTTAAACTTTTCAATTTTTTATTTGATCTCAAAACGCTGTGTTGCTCATTGTATTTGTATTTCTTATTTGTACGGTTCCCACACCCTGCATTGTAAAACTTTTTTCAAAACCCTTTCGCTGTTCAATTAACCTATGCATGTAAACTTATGAATGAATAATTAAATTACTTTATCTTACCAAAACTAATTCCAGTTTACAATTACCTACATACAAGCCAGTACAAGCCAGAACAGCCCGCATCCACATCCTCGGCAGCTCGTAAATAATACAACAATGAGAGACAGACAATAGAGGTTTGGATTCGGCCGCGCGGTTTGTTGGACGCCATTTTGTAGAACACACCTACTTACATGAAGTACACTCGTGTACAGAAACAGTCAAACAACTTATGAAGTTAACGAATTATCTTGGCTGGTTTTTTAGTTCTCATGGGCACGGGGTTAGGTGCGAGGGATTTTATTGAATTGTATATGTGATTCGTCAATAAGAACGGTGTTGCTTACAGTTAATTACGCTGGCCAAATATAACTTATCACTTACCTGAGTTACACAAGTAAGCTGGTCTTCAGATTGACAAAGTGACAATGAATACATTTGATGGCAGCGTGAGCGTCCGTAGGAACACATGTCATTAATATTAGTAGTGGGATAGTGTCAATTTTAGTTCTTACACCAGGCGCTTTAAATTAACACAAAAATAACTGACATTTTCATCTAAATATTGAGTGTATCTCGTATAATATATGACAGTGTAAGAGAGTCACTTAGATGTGAAAGAGGATTCATCCCTGTTTGAATTCCATTCTCTCCTCTTAAGGTGACAACCAGGAATATTATTTTCTGCCTGGCCCTCATTACTTGTAGGGGGCAGATAGGATATTTTAATTGGCCCTAAAATATCAGAGGAGACAAACAGTATAATGAATTCCTGTACAAACAGGATAGGTATATTTCAAAATAACTGGCCAAGTTTTTTCTTCATTGATGCTTATAAATTAACGTGTATACTTTATAAACTATATAATGTACACATTGATTTAAAGACATTTTTTTTTGGTTAAATATTAGGGAACCTATAGTTAGTAGTTTCTTCAAATTCTTAAGTTCTAAGAGTAATCCGACTATAAGCTTGTTGAGGTCCAAATCGATGAGACTTCAATTATCTTAAAGTGGTTCTATTCTTCACGGACAAAGAAATTTATTTGTGCTGTACTGTCACTCGAAAAAGTGCCTGAATATGTCATAAGAGAGATATCTCCAGCGTGTTATTATAACAAACTACTGGGCTGATTTTGACAAAATCTACATGAGGCTATGAAGTGTACCCTTCTAGCAATACATTTTTTTATCGGGCTATTCATCAACGATAATCGAATTCATAAAACTTGACAGTAAAAACTTCTAAATCCACGTCATAATTAGTCAATCAGTCTAGGCTGTAGAGCGTCATAAAAAATGGATATAAATACAAAAAATGTACACTTAAAACACATAGCTCCCCTTGAGGGCAGTCAGGTAAAACCTCCTTTTTTTGAAGAAGTTGAAGAACTTTTGTATTTTTATCATAATTTCATAAATACACGAGTGATATTATTTGGAAGAGTTTTCCACGTGACTGTAAAACAATATTTAAGTTGGAGCTTATTTATTCGAATACAGCCAGGTTAGGTTATTGTATCGGTTGCCAAAACTTGAGGCTCCTTCGTTATTTATTATGAACATGTTTTCCTTCTTGCTTATACTTACAATCCAATCTTTGCTATCGTAACGAAGTTACTTTAATCAAATCTAGATATAAATTTGGCAAGAACTTTTGTTTCGTAACTGGTTTTGGGCTTTATTAGGCGGTGAGTTGTGTATACTGGAAGCGGTTGAGAAACTTATTATATTACTTATTATTTTACTGGTTACCTAGTTGTTCCACTACTAGGCTAGGTTACTAAATCCATTTATTTCCCTTTATCACCAGCAATACGTTTCAGTCATTTAAAATTGTCATTGATTTTTTTTATCGAACAAAAATAGCAGTGTTTCCTCTAACCTTTTCATAGCAAGCAATAAATATATGTTTTATAGATTTTCGTAAAGCTAATAAAAACCTTTTGTAATTTTAAAGTTCAATACTCTACCATTACTGCAAAGTATCTCTTTATTAGTCAAAATGACATAATGTAAGCCTGACAAGTACTCTTTTGTGTTTTCATTTCACATAATTGACAATAAAGTTGGCTGTTCACGTCGCTCAACGCAAAATTAAGTCAATTAAGGCCTATGATAGAACGGTGTCACTGATTCTACTGCCTATTCATCCTTTCAATCCAGTTGCGAATGGCGCACTTTATTTAGAATTAATTTTATGTAAACTGTTCTGTTTACTTTTAATTTTGAAAATAAAGCAGAATAATTGAAAAAAAAAACTAGATTTTACTTTAGCGTCGCAGTATTTATTTCGTAATGTGAAGTTTATAAAAAAATTTGGTACTGTTCTAGATAAACCATGACCATGTAAGAAATCTTTAAAACCATTTAAATATACGGTCACAACCATAACACTCATTTTGTGTAATGAAGTAACTAACATAATTTTTTGAATTTATTATTAACCCCGAAACAAAAACGACAGGATGTTATAAGTTTCACGTACGTTTTCTTTGGTATCGCAGATCCCAAACAGATGGACCGAATATGATTTAGATTTTTTGTACGAAAGGTGTTCTAGTCAGGCATGTTTTAAGCTATATTCGATAAAAATACATCTATCCAAGAATAAAAATAAATCCAAAATGGCAATGTACTAATTTTTTTTTACTTTTTCACAACTCCCTCAATATACCAAATGAAAGGGTTTGTCTATACATCATTATAATTTCAAATTCAAGATAGTTTCATAAATAAATGTGAAAAGTTTTTCAAATATTTAATTTTACATGTCATATTCGAGACAGCCAATTGAGCAATTGACCAGCAGCACGCACGAGCGCGGAAATCGGCGACACTGTAGCGCTAGATGAAGCATGCCTAGTCTGGAACATACTGGCTCTTCAGGCAGACTGCTGGAATATTCCGTTAGTTGCTTGGCGACTGATTTTTCAACTCGACGGTGGCTAGCCAGGCGAGCATTAATAGACGCTCTACATAAATTTATTTATAATGTTATGCATGCTGAAAAGCTGAATATGGAGTTCTTTTGTTATTGTTTAATCTACTTGTATATACACACCAATGTTATGCATTAATAAATGAAATTGAAATTGAAGGAAACATCCTGAAAAAACCATATCATGGTGGCCATAGTTTCTTCGCGATGTTTTTCTTCGTCGGTATTACAGTATTTTTTTGTGTCTTTCTTGGGATCGAATCTCTCTGTCACGGCAATCGAAATCATTAACAAATCGTATATCGTCGCTACAAAAACTGACAAACGAATCGCAAATGACTGATCTTATAAGAATAAACTTAATAAGAACAGATTGCGCATCCGAAATCAGTTCAGTAATTTACTTTTATAACATAGTGACTGAATTTACGAAGAATGAAAACCCCTAGAAGTATTCCAAACACACTTGCCAAGCTCCAGCTAAGCTAAATTCCAACGAACAGCTCTATCTCTCCAGAGTAACTTTGAAAATTATGGACAGAAAATGCAATTTTAAAAATCGTCTAAAATATTGTCAGGAAAATATGCACCAAACTTCTCGCCTATAAAGTATTCTTAGAACATGTGCTGGGAGCAATTTCTTTACTCGTGGCGTGAAATTGAACTGTGTATTAAAATTTTTGAAACTTTTGTTGAAGAGAAAATGTTAGAAATGTAAAACAAGTAAATATTTGAAGTAAAATTTTATAATGCTATTCCTAAGCGACTATCAGTGTAAGTAAGACTATATTATCTGTGCTATTAGATAGTAAAAAAAAATATATATATATGAAAAATATAGATAGATAGACAACTCTTTATTCAAAAACCAGCTTAACAATAAATAAACTATAACATAGACAAAATTGTAAACATATACGAGTTTTTAAATGGCGGCTTTATCGCTTAAACCAATCTCTTACAGGCAACCATGCACGTACAAGATAATTACATAATATTAAAGAGGCCTTAAATTATTACACTAACAACTTAACAACTCTCAATACAACCAAAACTTATATGAACACACAATGCATATATACATATAATACATACAAATACATATACAATAATATTCATGGAAATATATAGAAAAATCCTATAGCAACTTATAATTAGAAAAAACTAATTTAAGTTCTATAGCGATACGAGTAGATAATGAACTATGACTCGATGCTCAAAAACGTTCAACGAAGGAGCACGTCTAATATCAAGGGGAAGACTGTTCCATAGCAAGACAGCTTTCACAGTAAAAGAGTTAGAAGACAGCTTATATCAAACAATAAAGGAATCGAAACACGTAGGCAGACGAATGTAATAGGTTAGGTTAACTATGGCTGTCTGTACTAATTGACGACAAGATGTATAACGTGTCTGTATGTTTGTGTGTATGTTTGTCAGTGACATCATAGCTTCCGAACGGATGTACCAATTTTGATGCTTATTTTGTTTGAAAGGTTAATTAGCTGCCTTGGATCAAGTTTCATAAAACACTTACGAAAATCGGTATAAAAAGATGCCGCAACAAAATGGGAGATATCTCTCAATATATCACATAAAAAGGGCTTGATTAATATATTAATATACACTTTGATAGATTTCAAGTCTAAGATGGCCGTCACTTCAAAATAGCCTATTAGACCAAGACGTCACCGCTACATATATGAATGTAGGAATTCCGCGGACTCACAATAAACGCTTTGCGTCGACTTTTATTATGCGGTCTTTTCAAATCGCGGGTGAATCTGTTTCTTCTAGGCAAACGTGCCATATCTTAGACCGCATCATCCCTTTACATCAGGCGAGTTGCGGTGAAGCGCAAGCCTACAATTTTTGTTAGCTGTAGATCTTGTCTCTCACTGCTGATATATGATCAGTTTTATTTTTTCAAAACCCACGTAAAGTAAGTAGTTGTTTAAAAATATCCCACAACTAGATCAATAACTTTTGCAATTTGATGCAACGTCGAAAAATGATTATCACTACCTACCACCGCCTACCAGCAACAAGAAAGATTAATGATGTCTCTACAATTCGAGTTACATTAACGTCACAGTACAAAAAAGAAGAGCAGTGAGATATTGTATGATACATAAAAAAAAAATTTATAGATAGATAACTAAAGAATTTTCATACTTCAAACTCCCATTCGACCTTATGAGTTGAATTGACAAAAATCCTTACATAATAAGCCCTTATACTATGTAATAAACATACCCTCCAAATTTCATGTCTCTGGGTTCAGTGGTTTAAGCTCTATGCATATTCCTAGCGACATCCGTCAGTCACAATTTTTATAAATATATACCTAGATAATATTTTTGGAAGATAAGCTTACATTTCACCGCAAGTAACCTGATGTGAAGCGACGACTAAGTGTAAGTAAACTGATTCACTCACGACCAAAAGACCCAAATTCTCAAAATTAAAAAGATACTACATATTTGAGCGCATCTACACCTGGCAAAAGCACCGTCAACCCCGCCCCTTTGATAGGCACGGGTTTTTTTTTCACCGAATTCCCAAATAAGGAAACCAAAAATGAAGCTGCATAGCATTATTTTAAAATGCATCATAGACCACTTAAGTCCCAGGACAGTCCGCTGTATAAAATACGAAATTCAGTTCAAAGTTCCGATTCGTAATTACTTATTTAATGGGCATTGTTGTTCTATTAGGAACTTCTGTTTGGCATCATAACTTATAATAATCCCATAATTCCCCATTGTATTGTTCGATTAATGGGGTTGATTGTTTTGCATGAAATAGAGTTGTTGGAGTCTAATCATTTCAAAACTCGAGTCCGGGGAGTCTACTTAAAAACCCCACTCATATAACCTATAATTGAGCATTACCTTGTGCATGTTGAGTTGGTGCCGGTTTGTGACAGAAAGCATTTAGAAAGTTAAAGTTTATTTCAAAGTTATATTCATTGTTTGTTTTAAACTTTCATTTTATTTGTTATATGTTAGATTGTTTTCTATTTCAATTTCATTCTATTCTATAATATAGAAATAAAAACTATTGCCTGAAGTTTGAAATGGATTGATTAAAATTTTGATTGCTATACGGTAAAATAAATATTAATAAAATAACCAAAAAGACTCTATTTGAATTGGTTATTAAAACTATGCTAACATTAATTATAAAATGTGCAACATAGGTTTAACATTAAATTAAATTAATTTAACATTAAATTTTATCTATCCCTTTAACTTTACCTGCGAATTGACGAAATAGCTATAAGCAGTTGCACGCGTATACTCTTTTCCATCTCATATAAAGATATCTTTTAACTTTGATGTAATTCTAAAAAAAAGCATGAAAGGTCACAAATAGTTTCTGTAGGAGTAACTTAGGAAACGTTACTGTAGTACCTAAATGCAAAAGACTTCCAATGCAGTTCAGCAGTTTCGTTGTCAACATAAGTCAAACAAATATCGCAGTAGGGTTGATTGTCTATAAATATAGACAATCAACCAAGCACCGATAAAAATCTAAAATACCTACTTCTGTATCTTCCATTGTTCGAAAACAGCGTAAAAAATCTAAGAACAAAAATATTGAATACTTTTTATTTAACCAACCAACATTTATCCATAAAAATGTTTATACAGAGTTGAAAAAACCTCTCAGAGCCATAACGACTGTTTGCTTCGACATTAAGGATTGCGATCAAAACGAAAACTGTAAGAAGGCTTTTTCTTCAACCATTGCTTCAGTTTAAGTAATCTTTTTGAGTGTCTTTATTTTCTACTTGATGTGTTTTGGAATTTATCGCTTACTTTAGTTAGGAGCTTCAAAAAAATTGATTGATGATGTTACGAATCTGATATATTGAATATCGAAAATGGTTATTTGATTTAATCACGAAGATATATTATTGTTTAGTTATTGTAAACGATTTATAGTGTTAGAAATCTACGGGAATGCTTCATGAGATGGAATGGGGCAAAAACTTAAAAATACATTTTGCGCTAGTCGAGGGTATAAAATGTGATTTTTTATGTGGGACGAAAATTTGAGAGACAAAACGAGAATGAATCGCAGTAAGCAAAAGGTCTTTGCCATAAATTTAGTAAAAAATATTATACTCTTATCTACCATTATGTTTTGTAAGTATGAACTTTGGTATTTTTAATTTTAAGTTATTGGATAGCTTTTATCGCGGGTTTTGGCGTGGCGACCGAATCAAGAAATTCCGTAACGAAAATAAACCTAACACCCCCCTCTCCGACCGGCACAGCGGTGTTGCGTTGAAAACCGTACATCGTCTAACGTCGTTTCAGTTCGGCAGACTTCGGCATGGTATTTGTGTGCGTACGATTAGACGTACGCGTATGCAATAGCTTTACCGCGGCAGTCGCCGAGTGTCACACGTATTTTTTTTGGCAGGGATTTTTACCTGAGATGTATTTCGTAGCCCTTCAAACAATACTTACCAGATACGATCGATACTTTTAATAAGAATGACAAATATAGCATATTTTTCGACTGTGAAAACACACTGAAGTTTCATAAAACGAGTACTTTTAGGAGAGTGAACGAAAATAACAGGACTGATAGAATTTGGACCTTCACTCTTCCAGTTGCGTGCTGCCCATGTGCTTAACTGTTATATTCTGCCCCTCTAGTTATAAAACCAAATGAATGTTGTTGAGATTCAACCAAATCAAACCAAAAACCAAATGAACGTTGTAAAGATTTGATGTCGTAATAGCAAATAGTCCTGTTTCCTGCGGCAAGTCTCAAGTTTTTTACAAAAAGTTCCACTAGTCTCAGTAAAAAACAAAATTAGATAGACTCATTCTCTCGCCTTTCAATAAAATCTAGCCATTACCCATAATTCCAGCTATCGCCTAAATAGGCAATATCCTAAATCGGTACAGTAAACGTCGGAAGAATGCCCAATTTACCGCAACTACAACGATTTAGCAGAGCCACATACAAATGATGATGACGTCATAATCTACGGTGATGTATCTCTGAGGCCTTTCGGCTATATAATATTGCAATTTCTTTGGGTCAGTTTCTTGAGGATTACAGCTTTATTTTAATGACAATATTAGGGTATGTACCTTTACCTTTTTATTTCAATGAAATTGGGCAACCAAATAGCATGTCCTGGATTAGCAAATAGGTAACTTTTTATCTCAAAAAAAAATGTAGTGTTCCCGTTGGATAACCAAATCTTCGCGGGTAACACTGCGGATCCCAGCTAGTAAGTAAATATAAATATAACCCCAAATATGAAACAGAAAAAATATCGTATCAAGCCATATGCTCTCCCGCAATTTAATTTATGAAATACTTGTAATTTAGAAAGTATCGAAGCCAGATTAAATCAACAGTATCTGGTTCATTTCATCCCATCCTATCGCTGTACTAATTGAAATCGTTCTTGTGATGAGTAATTGAAGATTTTTCCGATACCATAATAAGAATTTAATTTGTAATATTGTGCCTAAAAGGTTTATTGAGGGTTTCATTACGAAAAATACCAATATGTCGGTTAAACCGGTTTATTCCGGTTCAATTATGTAATATGTTTGTGTTATTTTAAGATAATGATGGGCCGGATTTTGAAGGTTTGGAGTGGCATTTCTAAAATATTGACGTTTTCTTCTATCCAGGTAGGTTAAAGTGAGACGGAATAGCTTTGGGGTGCATCAGACAACATTAGTTTAAAATTCTTATTCAAAGCCTGCAGAATTAATGCACATATTGAAAATTAAGCGGACTTAATGCATTCTGAATTTTATTGGTGCCGTTACATGCACAATATCCTTTATAAAAAAAAGGTCTAGGCGTCGATTAAAAATGGCGGAACAATCGACAAAAAAAGCTCATGATTTATTGAAAACCTCCTCCTTAATGATACTGAACTAGCTTGAGTCATGATTGATAGTTAAATACGTTGACCCTGCTTTAAAGCGCGCAATAAGCAGACCGCATGCAGCGCAGCGCAGCCCAGCACAGCAAAGCACAGCTTAAGACGTTGTTATGTAGGAATCATTGGGAATTGATACACTAAACGCATGATGATCCGAACCGCTGTAAATCTACGCGCTCGATCGCAAGCCAAGCCAGACTGCGTCACTAAGGCGGTAGACGTGCGGCGATGTTTGTTAAAAATTGTTTACAAGTCATTGACATTAAATTATTAAAATTTTATTACTCATCAATTTATAATTAATATATACAAATTCTTTCATAAATATTCATCTCCAAAGAATTCATTTGTAGAATAATGATTTACTCCCTAAGAGTATGTAATTTAAGGTTGCTTTTAAACACGTTTTCATAAGCTACATTCTTGTTTTGACCGATATCCTACGGAACACGTTGTGACATAAAGAGATGCGCTCGCAACGCAACTCGCGCAGTCTGCTCCACGCTTAAGTCTCAATCTCATAAACCTTTATCAAAAAAACATAACGTCCTTCTTTTTAGAAGTCTTGTGATAAAATTATATTATGTTTTAATAAAGCTGTCTTTAAAAAATATAATTAGTTATACTTCAAGCTCATACTCGTACTAGATAAGTGAGGTATATAATACAGAACTTTAAACTGATGTCACAAGAAAGTTTCATAACTAGCATTACAATATTTCACTCACAAGTTCAACTCGACTTGTGCCGTTTTAACGCAAAGTAAATCACACTGAGACGCACGAGAGTGACTTTAATTGCATTTGTGAACTTTATCTTCTACAAAACCACTGTGATAAGTATAATATTATATGCTAATGTTAAAAACTTAAAAGTCATAGCTTTTTATTTGTTAGCTGTCTACCAGTTACCTGTATTGTCATTGATTGATTTAGACGAATGAAAATTAGAGATCATATGACGATTATTCGCTATTAGACAGATTCTGAATTCGACATATTCGCTATTGGACAGAAACAGTACAAAAATTGGTTCAACCATAATTGTGGTAACTAAACCGATTTGTTTTATGCACCTTTTTACTAGACGATATATTTGTAAGACTTGCTGGTCACTTATAGGACTCCAGTACTAGCCTACATTTCTAATTGAAGACGACGAATGCGACGAATACTACTCAAGTCATTACTAAATACATGAGTGGTTAGAAGCGAGTTCGATAAAACCAGACTGCTAAATCGTTGTATCTATGTATCATCTATAAATTTATTTATTTTTTATTTTTTTTATGTACCCAGTCTTACAACTAAGGCGAATGTATTGGCACCAGTCACATACACACATGAAGATCATAAAAATAGCCTACAAATAAAATGCTTGACAAAAACGAAAGGGTCTACGTCATGTTGATAAATCTATCGCCAAGCACTTAATCGGTGTGTTAATTCAGTCTTCCTTGATAGCCAGTGTAATCCAGACTAGGCATGCTCCATCTAGGGCCACAGTGTAGCTGACTTCCGCTCGTTCGCTTTTTCGTGAAAGCTAGTAGTCATATCCCTAGCAGTCTAAGAAAAGAAAAAGTACCTTTACCCAAATATTACTTCTCGAAAGTAAGTATAAAGATAAATTCTTCGATGATTTCAAAACCTAACATACTGCAACACTACCCTTATTCGCATTTAGGTATTCATTTGTCGTCCAATTCGAACTTTTGTCTGACTCTACTCTTACTAAGGAGAAGAGAGCGACTATATTTGGTAGAGCTACTCCACTGAATAGACGTCGGCAACAAAGTTTGATAATTACAATTTGTAAGTTTCTGTGCTCCTATTTATATGCCGTGTCCCAAGTTTTGATTGTATGAAGTAGGTCAAACGCGTAATTGTAATGCAAATTGAATTTGTGTAGTATATTAATGATAGTTGTAGGAAAACAACAATGTTAGTTTAAATCGATAGATTGATTTGATTGTCAAAGTTATTTTACTCAACATAAGCTACATAGCTGGCTTTGTAGGCTAATAACGACTTATTAGTTTGTGGATTAAATATAATATTTATACGTTAGTGATTTGTAGTTAGTTATAGGATGGTCACTCGAATACACATGGTTAGGGTATTAGATACATTAATTTTTAACAAAAATGTATTTACTATCTTTCACGGCTATGTAAACATATAAGACCACATAAATTAATAAACAAAATTAAAAGTAGTAAGTGGTACCCTTCAACAAAATACTGAGTTTTTGAAAACTTAGCATGTTTAATTAAAAAACAATAAGTTGTAGATTTCGAAACCATAGCTTCCCACAATACAGATCCATTTAATGAATACATAAATGTTACTCAGCGACCACACAAAGCGTAACAAATGAAAATGGCACGACGTAAAGATCCGACAAAACCGGAAGCTTCTGACTTCCCCCTTTACTCAGAATTTGTATTGACAGTAAAAGCAGCAAGATTGTTTACGGAGCTAGAGTCGCACATCTTTCCGACGTTTATTTATCTTTATTTTTACTTTCATTACACAAAACCTCGAATACAGCCATAAACATATCAGCGGGAAAAATATCAGAGGCGAAATACGCTCGGAGCAAATAGTGTATCCTAAACTAAATTTCCATACGGCTAATGTGAATGATACGTACAAAGAGGGACCAAGGAGCGATCCTTGTGGGACCCTTTTAGTGGGTTGCAATAAATCAGTCCCTAATGGAGTGTGTAAGGCCCAAGCAAGGGACTGTTCGCATAATATTTCTGAAATTTAGACTGACCGAAGGGACGGCGGGTGGGTATTAGAGTGAAATGGCCGGAATATCGACAGATAGGTGGGGTGACATTATGAGACGCATTAGACGAGATGATTGGCAAAAAATGCGTGAAATATTTGTGGCTGTAATATATAGGTACTTAGAATAAATGGTTGTGAGTTAAGGATGTTTTACGGTTATATTGATTTTCTCAGTAATATACAATACACTTATGTATTTTATATTGAAAATGTTTAGACAGTTTTTTCGCACACGCATTTGCAACAATACTAATCTAATGGGTAACAAACTTAATTTCTCACCCTCTTCCTTGAGTCGTATTCCTTATGTCTGAGAATTGTGACCTCCACCTGTACCTATGTATCTTTCAAGTAGCGATGATGGCCAAGTGATTAGTGGGGTCGATTGCCGTGTAAGAGGTACGAGGGTCGATCCCACGAAATATGCAAAAAGATCCTGAGCTACCGGTGAATGAAAACATCGTGTTTTTTAACGCTCGCCTGGCTAGCTACCACCCTCATGTTGAAAATCTGTCACCAAGCACATAACGGTGTGTCCCAGCAGCCTTCCTTGTGATCCAATGTATTCCAGACTAAGTATGCTTTATCTAGACTTCCATGCTCGTGCAAGCTTGTGGTCAAATGCCTAGATGTGTTAGATAAAAAAAACCTCTTAGGAGCCTATGCTTATGGTATTATGGGTTCTCTGCCTTTTTGCCGAAAATTGTTTGGCAGATTACCACTTGCCAACTAACGTTTCGCAGAATTATATTTCGCCGAATAATTATTTACAAACTTATCACATAATTTTGTTCACATACTCCTAACAGTTGCCAACTGTACGTTTGGTCTGCCTTTTATAAAGACACTTTTCAAAAGGTAAAACTTTCAAGAAGCAAATTTTCGCTCGCTCGGCTCGTGCGTTGTTTTTCATGTTATAACTTAATATTATTTAACAACGCTACAGTAAATTAATTCCAAATACATCCAAGCCTTTCTACAACACTTTGCCAGCCGCTGCCGCAGCACGTTCTCTGCGCTCGCCGGCTTCTTTCATGTTCTAACCTAACCTAGTGTTATTTAGCAAGATTAGTCTGGCTTAGTGAAGGATTTAACAAATGGTAAGTGCCCTGAACGTATTGTGTCATTAAAATAATCAGCTTAACAATAATTCTACCAAATCAAACGTTGTCATACAAAAATTTGACAATTGTTAGTCGTCAACGTGAAAAATAGGCGAACCGTTGGTTGCCAAGTGATAATCGGCCAAACAATTTTCGGCGAGATGGCAGGATCCCGGTGTTACGACAACTTTCCCTATCCTCGGCGGATCTCAGTGGGTTGCAGCTTGTGGTATCTAAAGTGGTGCGAATCTGATCAAATCAATGAATTGAGCTACGGACTCTAGTTAATCTGGTGCCATCTGCTTTTCTCGTGACCACCACTTTCTCAAAATTGTCACCTTCTTTTCTAGCATGGTCAAAGTAGCCCAGGTTATGCGACGATACATATGGTTGAGTTCTTCACATGTCGAAAACTTAACCTTATCGAAAATACATTTAGTATTTACAAGTAGATGAAATGTAAGTGACTTTTAATTTTATCATTGCATTGTATTTAGTAAAAGGAAGAAAGTTCGATACAGCATTATTGATCAGTTTTAATATTTGAAACAAAATATAAATATGAAACAAATTAGTGAAGAGGCTGTCGGAATATATGATAACAATAATGTATGCTCGTGACGTCAACTGATAGCAGAACTACCAATCTATAACAATTCGATTTGCGTACATTAACTGTCTTATTAAGAAACACATTTTAACTATTAGCATTTTTTGTCTCATTTCATCTGATACAGAACTTTAAGCGTCAAAACAAGACAAAGGACGCTCTACATTGTGACGCGTTTATTCATAAGACCGTAAGTCGATCCTATTAAACTAGGAACATATTTATTGATATAGCCATCTTAAAATCATGAAATCTTTAGATCTCCCCAAAGGTCGGTTCGGGTGAACCCATTATGTTATCCCAAACTCATTTTCGACGATAAAAAGAGTCATTTAAACGCGCAAGAGATCTTTTGGGGCCCATATGAATAAATAGAATCGAATTCCGATAAAAGAATTTAATTTTGACCCGGTATGCTGCGTTCACAAATCTTTGCGGCTTTGTTTAGTCCTACTATAGGTGGCTAAGGTATATAATATATAATAGTTAGTACTACGTAAAACAATGAGCTCTAACATGACATTTAATATGACACTACTTTTACGATGATGGGACAAACTCTTGACCAATTTTTGTTACAGTTAGAATTTTTTGTGAGGTTGTGTTAAGGGTGTTTCTCCCAAAATTGATTAGATGAAACATAAATCAGCCCAAATGGTGGTGCAGTACGAATTTATCCTTATTAATTTTTTGATTGATCTCCAAATTTCGTCAGGATAAGATTGGGAAACATACAGACTAACACACAAAAAAAGACAGATTACTCACGCTAAGTCAATCAATATTTATTCTAGCATCAAAAAGTAAAGTTCTGGAGTAATTTCCTTAATATAATTGCTTTCAATTTAAAATCACAAAACTAAAGCGTACTCGTAAATATAGAACATTTCATAAACGACCTAATTTCCCACCACGTCGCTCTTTGTCCCAACTTTCTGACCTGAAAATTTAGAACTATTGTTTTACATTCAACTTATTAACGGCACTTTATAATGTAAGGCTATTCATAATTTTAATATTCAATAAGACCTTTGTTGTTTTCTGCTGAGAACAAAAAATTCGCTGGGACGTCCCCTAAAACGGGAGTTGTACTAAAGTACGATGTTCTTTGTTATATGAAAACTTCGGCAGTTAAGAGAAAAAGAACTTAAAAACTGTCTTTATGGAAATAAGTAATGGTATTAAAGACGATTATAATGGTTGTATCTCAGTTCCCAAAGATAAAGCATATTAACAGCGATAAAGTTAGTTTTGACGTGATGAAGTTTAAATTTTTTTTGACTAACTACGACAATATAAAAATATAAAATGTAGGCCATTTAAGATCTACAGATAATCCAATTGCTCCAACCCACCAGCAGAGGGCAGCGTGCCCAGAATGCTAGCCGCATTACCACGCTAAATGGAAAGGCTTATTTATACGTTGGACTAGATAAAAACCGGCATTCTGCTCACGCGTCGAATCGATCAAACGCTCCGATAAATTTTTGGAAAATAAGATGAGCTTCCGGTCCCTACTGTCCTAAAGTCTCGACTCCAAATGTCTCTAACCTAAAACCTAGCATGTTTTCATATACATATAACATATATAATAAATATAGTTAATAAATAACGGAATTGGCAGAGATAGTCTCAAGATCGCAAAAAAGTATGTACTCGCCAAGTCAAATTAATACTACAAGTTCCACGACTATAATGTCAAATAACTAATTTAAAAAAAATAACGATTTCCAACTAATTTATACTAATATTACAACAAGGAAAGATTTGTTTTTTCTAATAATGAATAAAATGAAAAACTACTGAACTGATTTCAAAAATTCTTTCGCCGTTACTAAACTACATTACGAGTATCACGGAGTAACATAGTCTATAAGAAAATTAGAGATCTACGAAGCCCAGTTGATAAATTAATTCAAAAATGTCGAACAACTCCTGATCAATATTTAAAATTTATCATTTCACTATCCAACTTTCTAAGTTTATCGTCAGGTTTATAGAAGGCAACCGCATTATAAATATAAACGCTGTAGGTATATTCTAACTGCACACATTACCTATCCCGGCTTTGCACCATTGAATTCTTTATATGTAATACCCCACCAGGGCACCATCTGGCAAGGTTTTGCATAAACCCATTTAACTTCAAATGCGTCACGACCTTTAAGGGCTACGTACGTGACTTTCAAATATGGATGACGGAAGTATGAAGCCGTGAGTAAACGTGATGTGTCAAATTTAAAAGTTAAGTAAACAAAAACGATACCAAATTTTTTTTTGTATTAATTCTTTTAAAAATGTACACAGGGCCTTTATTAACATAAACAAAATGAGTAACTACAAAAAAAAAATATATAGCAAAAAGATTACCTATAGACAATTTAAAATCTAAAGATTGCCAGCCGCATGAAAAATATTTTAAAAAGAGACCTAAGGTCAACAAAGTGATTAAAAGGGATGAATTTGAATGACCCATGAATGACATATATAACGTGTAACAGAAAGGTGTGATAATACTTTAGGGTCTTAGTGTACACATCATAGTCTAAACATATTGTGGGAAAAAAAAAATAGCAAAATTCTATAAAAAAATTCGTCCTCCATACAACTCGACGAATTTTTGTATTGAGATAATTATTTTTAGTATTTCATCTTTGATGGGTAATATAACCTTTATAAGTGCAGATTTATATATTTATATGGCTGTATGAAGGAAATTGTCATACAATGAGTGTATTAAGGAAAAGTTCTAGAATTTATAAAACTCTTTGCAATTATAATCTCAGAGAAATTGATAAGTACACAAAACATTGTAGAATGTGAATTTATAGGAACAATAACTTTTAAAACACGCATAAAGTAAGTTAAGTTAAAGTTAGTTTAAGTTATTTTACTAAACCGAGAGGTCATAATACACACCGTAATGAACCACTTTCACCATGGGACCAACTTTAAATTCGAGAAAAAATACAGCGGATATAATAAATAATACAGCAGACTATAAGCGGGCGGTGGCTCTAGTGCTAGCGCTGGATGCGGCCGAGAGGCATGAGGAGTTGGCAGCCGCAGACGGCGCCTGCCTTGAAGTGCCGGGCTCGTTGGACTCGGGACTCGAGCGGCAGGGTGGAGACGAGCTGCACCGAGTGGCGGCGGCTGGAGCCGCGCGCAATGCACGGGGGCGCAGTCCCGCTTGCTGGCGTTGTGAAAGGAGTAACCATGCGCCAAATAAGTGCCGGTAAATATTTTATTCGTGTTATTCGTGCCACGAAAATGGACATTTGGCAATTAAGTATAGAAAAAGTACGAAGGGCCTTAACAGCGGTGAGTCAAAATAGGAAAATTACATCGAACAGAGTGATTCGGAAAGCGACGATAGTGACGGACTTTATCATTTCACAGTGGCTGAAAAAGCAAACCGTAAAGACGATCCTTATCATTTAGGGTTAAATGTAGATAATAAGAATATTTTGTTCGAAGTAGACACGGGTAGTAGAATCTCGGCTGTGTCGAAGTCTGTGGCTATTATTTATTTATTTTTTAATTGTTTTCTAGCGAAGACTATTAATATATTATTGAATTAGTAGCTGTCACCCGAAGCGTTGCCCGCGACAAAATAATAATATTAAAAAGTTTCAATTTGAGCCCGTTAGGGGTTGAATTTCCTAAAATTCTTTCTTAGTACACCCCTTCACCCTATAATGAATACATCCTCCAAATTTCATGTCTCTAGGTACAGCGGTATGGAGTTTACGTTGATTCCTAGTACATATCAGTCAGTATACACACTTACTCTTTTAGACAGGGTTATCGGCTAGGGGTGTACTAAGTAGAAAAGGGTCACTGTACCCATCCTAAGGAACAACTTTCACTATGGGACCATCACGTATTGTTTTTTAGATTTGAATTCATCCCATAGTGAAAAATGTTCGTTAGGATGAGTACAGTGACCCCTGTGTATAATGATGTTAAATATTACATCAATTCACAAAGCATTAATCACAAGCTAAATAAAAGCAAAAATATAGTAACAGAAAAACAATACCACTTTAGAAAAATTATAAAGTCTAGATCCATTTTACAAATTGCCTGTAAGATATCTAAACGATTACTGAGCACATTTTTCATAAAAATATTTACACCATTGTTAATGTTTAACTATCTGTGAAAATATAATTCATCGAGATAGGTTTAGCTAGATAGAATACGAGTAGAATCTGGCCTCAGCTGCAGTCTTAAGCTTTTAAGGGCTTTTACATTAGGCATTTACACTAGGCAACTTTATTTTCTTGTCACGTAATCAAATATTTCGTTAACAAAAAAAAGCTATTTTTTTACGACTTCAAAATGTGAGGAAGTTTTCAATTGATTGGTTTTTATAGACTTCCCAAAAAATTTGAAGTTATTCGTCGGGTGTGTTTTTTTATGTTTTTACCAATTCCGCAAATTTGTAGTATTGCCAGATTTTGTTTGGAATTATTATCGTCATTTTTAAACTTGCAACACTAAAATACATGTTTCTGATTGGTCGATATTAAGACCAATCAGAAACAAGAGCCAATAGTGACGGTTCCCGGGGTTTTTATTAAAAATGAGGTGGTAGTTAGTATTCACGAAAACGAAATGTGTTGTCTGGCTCATTCCGTCTCCGACCATCGATCTGAAACGTTCTTTCCTGACTTGTTACTTGTATTATATCAACTTATGCATAGTTGACAGTAATTCAATCTGAATAAAAGCTGACTAATTTCTTAATTCAGTTTGAATTCTTCAAACCAAATTTCTCTGAGATGGTTTGAAGATTGAAGAATCCTATTTGAAGATAAAAATTTTTTTGTTTGAATTAATCTTCTAGAGTACTCCTATTTAAATTTCATCAATATCAGTTTAGAAATTTGATTTTTAAAACGAAATACTGAAAAATAATTTCGGTAATCACTTTTTTCAAAACAAACTTGTTTTTTGGTTTCGGATTTCTCAGAGATGAATGGACTGAAATGGATTTTTTTGTAGCTTTAATACTTTTAGGTCATACAAATATTATCAATCAAAATCTGTTCAGTAGTAGTATAAGTACCGTAATATTATGCCTGGTGAAATTAAGTTCTTGTTGTCTCTTTTCTTAATAGTATTAATTATTTAAGTGTTATTTACCAATGATCTTTCTATTATTTGATTTTACCTACTAGTATATTCTATAATGTTTTTTTTAAATTTTATCACATTTAAAAATATCGCGTAGTGAGTCATAGCTCTTACAAAGCTTTTGTTCAAATCAATGTTACAAAGATTTATTTTATATTTCATTATTTTGTTCTGCAGCCATCTGATGCTAAAGTATTTGATTAAATTCAGTTTTACAATTTCAGATTGTTTAGTTTTTTGTGTGGGATTTGTTTATTTGAAATTAAGTTCCAACATGTCAGAATTGGAAGAAAAATTTAATTTGAATTTGTTAGATAAGAATTACGTAAATACGTGCATTGCAAAAAAATAATTAAATGGCTCGTTCCCTTAAACGCGCCATAGAACCAAAGATAGCATAATAAGATGGTATATAAAGAATATTTAGTGTTTTCCCGCTTCGTCTTGATGTCAGCGTGAGAAATCGAAAGTTATTTTTGTTTTTATGGTGTGATTCCTCCTCACCACCACCACACCTCACCTTATTATTTTTCTTTCTCTCAGTATCCGAGTTCCTCAGTCCCTGAGTTTTTTTTAAGATATCTTGTTTAAAATTTTATTTTTCCCTTGAAGTCAAATTAAATCAATTGTGAATACAAGCACATGCATTTGTGTATTCAGACTTGACGAGTGATATTAAAAACATATTTCGTGATACTTCCCCTACCTAGGGTGACCTAAAAATACGTGGATGAGTTGTTTGAAGAGGGATATGTGTAAAATGGGAGCGGATAAATAGATGGCGGCTGATAGTTTTTTTAAAGTCTGAACTCGACTCACCTGATGTAAAGTGACGATGCAGCCTATGATGTAGCGCGCTTGCCTAGAAGAAACTGATTCACTCGCGATTTGAAGAATAATATGAATCTTTTTATATCAGATAGAGTAGAATGGAGAAAAAAGACATGCTTTCCAACCCCACTTAGTGGGATAAGGACAGAAAAATAGTGACATAACTATACAAATTTATTTTCGTTGGTGATAAAGTTCATAATGGATTTTCCACTTATGAATCCCTATACATACCTTGTCTATGTAATATAATACCTACATACATACATACGCAATTTATATAACTACATGTAAACATACTTACACCGGGTAAGCAATTTCTCCTTCCTATTAAATACATCAGTAAAGTGAGAAAAGACGTCTTTTCCAATATCGTATTAACGTTTCTCAGGTCTAAGGTCGCATTCACACGTTAATAAATTCTTATCAAAACTTTATTATATTATTATAACAAGCTGGGCTCTGCCGTACTACTCGTGTTAAAATAACATACAAAATAGCTTTTGTGTTAATCCAGGGACTAAGCTATCTTCGTACCAAATTTCATGTAGATCAACAGTTTTTGCGTCAAAGAACAAGAAACATAATGTCTATATTTTTGCATTAATAATATTAGTAGGATAGTAACATTTTGTACGTTTATGTTACAAAGGCTAAGTCTAAGGTTAAGACTTGAAAGAGAGCGACGAAAATATTTCAATGTTAACTTACATCTTCTAGGTAACACGCCCAGATGGCTTGACCATTCAGACACTTTCGATATTCCGCTAGACGCGAAATTCACGGACGCTTTCGCTTCTTGAGTGCTCCCATTCAAATTTTATCAAAACCAGTCTCAAAATCAAAAAGTTCTAACGACGCCTGAATGGAGGTCCGTAATTCCTTTTTATTTAACAAACTCGTTTTTGTTTACTCAGAGACTCATGGACTGAAATGGATTTAACAATTACGGTTCTCAAGTGACTAGTGACGCCATCTGTTATGATTCATTAGCCTACATTAGTTCAAACGTTATAGTTTTGTTTTAATTTTTAAATCTGACAATCGTGAATATCAGTCCAACGTGTGGCTCCCGGATGTTATATAGGTACGTGAAGGAGGCGGGTGACGTAAACTGATCGATGCGAACGAAAGTTATACATGAAAATACGTTCTCCGAATAAAAACTGCTTCTACGATGGAAATAAGGTTCTCTATATACTTAGGTCAGACGACATGATAAATAAAAAAAAATCTTTTTCTTAAAATTTTGTGGGTAGGTTATATATATATATTATTATATTATGCTGAACACTTAATACTTTAAAAAAGTAAAAACCTGTTTCAAATTATTTAGTTATTTTGATTTAATCATATTTTGTAAACGAACTGGACCCCTTGTTTGTAAAATATATATTGAATAATCTCAAAAGATTGACGATTTATATCAATTATACTAATAAATATATAAAATTGAAAATAATAAAAAAAAAACTCAAAAGTATAAACCTTTTTTATATAGTCTTTTTAAACCTGATAACCACAAACTAGTACTCCTCAATTTCAAGTTGGTTTTCTCAAGTCAAGTGTGCTCCATCTTAGTTCACATCGTTGCTGCACATCAGGCGAGCTATAGTTAAACGCAAGTCCATATATCCTTTAAAACGGAACATAACTCAAACAAATAACTAAATTTGGCAAAGAAGAAACAAAACCCGGCAACACTACGAAGTCAGGTACAAAACCAAAGCAAGAAAAATATTCTACACGAATGCAGGCAGAAAGTTGGCAATAAAAATAAATCTAGTTTATCTAATATTCCCACATTATTTGCGTTTTCCTGGCAAAACTGTTTACTCTCTACCTTGAAACAACGGGTGTTTTTCGTGCGTCTCTTATGATAAAACTCCACGTAAATCTGCGGAGAAGTTTACTTTTTTTATCTCGGCTTTTTATGATAAAATTTTTGTCTTAACTGTCCGGAATTTAGAAGAGAAATTTGCTTCTAATATTTAAATTGGTGGTATACGCATTCATAGTTTAATTATTTGTGATGATTATTTCAAGATGCTTCCCCACTTTGCTTGTAATGTTACTGAGTCAAGTATTACGAGTACATCAGTGAGGAAGAGAACCGACCATTAGATTGCGCAAACTGCAAAGTACAGATTCGAGTTTAATAAAATGAGTCTTCAAACGTATCCGATTGTTGAAAAAGTTCAACCATAGTTTCGTTCACATTCGGTGAACTTCATCAGGGGTTGAAAGGAGTCGTTTGTGTTAACAACGATGGCATATGGCAAGGAAATCGCGCAGTGTTTTAAGAGAAGCAGCGGACGCAAAAATATTGTGATTGACTACTGTTATTTAAGGTAGCCATGAAAGTTGTCGGTCAATGAGTACTTCAAGATTTGTTGACACTTTACTTATAGGTACACCTTCAGAAATTACTGGAACCAGTCTATTTTGGATTTCATACTTCAACTTTCTACTATTATAGTCTGCGTTTTAGTGGGATTGACTTTGAGCCCATAATATGATTTGCTGGAGCAAATCATATTCCTGATTTTGCTGTGGGTCAGAATTTGTCATGTCTGTTGTCTTATTTAATTCTACTTCGTTATTAGTCGACTAAATAGGTAAATAATAAGTTGTTAAATGTTGGAAAACGGAATTTTATTAAACATTGCAAAAAGAAGAGGTGATAAAAAGCCACCCTGAGGCACACCAGCAAAAACACTACACCAGTCGGAGTATGTATCATCGATATGTATGCGTTGCCGAACACCACACAAGTAACTTCGAAATTTCTCTTCGAAATCGAACTTATTATCAATGACTTCGTCGAACACATAAATGACATTTTTAAACATAAGTTTTGGCTACTGAAACCAAAACAGTTATTACTTTTGCAAGGTATAACTCAATAAACCAAAACGCTTACATGTCTTCGGTTACGGCATGAAAAGCCTAGAAAATCATTTCAATACTATTTCTACCTCTACAACCTGTAAAAATTTCTTGAAGTGAAACGAAAACACGTGTTTTTTACGAAATAACTTTGACTATTTCATTTTCAATCAAAACTTCTCAAGAAAATGTCTCGATGAAAGAATTTCTGTGTGAAAGCTTTTTAACAAAAGAAAAGGTATGAATTAAAATTTCTTAACTGAAATGTATATCCCTATAGGTTCTGTTCATATAATTACGTAGGTATTTCACGATGAAAGGTAGCCTGCTTACAGAGGCTAAATTTCGTTGTTTGACTTTGGTACATAGCGAAATTTATGTAATGGCGTATTTTGTAATATACAGTTGGGTGAAGTAACTCAATTTAGTTTTGTGGTTGGAAATAAAATTAACATTAAATCTAAAACATTTTAGCTTCATTTTTTTAATCGTCTTTTGTCTTGTTTCGGTGCGTGACGTTTTCCGTTGAATAGAACAAGACAAAAGATGCCCTAAGTTAAGACGCGTTTATTAAAAACTCTTATCTCTTATATCTTTTTAATCTTATCTCGCTTGGTCAATAATAAGTAGCTTATGAGGCTCCTGAGAAAATCAGGTAGATTTGTTACGCTCAAAAATCTTCAAGAAAAGAAAGCTAGGTAGTGTAACCTGATGAAATTCGTTCTACTGTAATACGTCGTAAGCGTCGATATTTGCTCTAAGTTCATAAGACTTGGAACCGTCTACGTATGCCATATGTGTAGAACAAACCTATCATTATTTACGGAGACATAGTAATTACGAAGTTTCTAGATACATGTGAACCCGCCTTTGTGTCAGCAAAAGGTAGACTTTGTTTTTTAGACGGGGTTTTATAAGTATAGCGTATATGCGTTTGTCTGTGATATCGTAGCTCTCAACCGATTCCTGACCATGTGAACCGATTTTGTTTTTTTTTGAATAGTGAATTAGTCCGGAGTCTTCTTAGCTATTTTCGATGAAAATATACGTTCCAAGATGGCCGCTGCTACGCATAATTTTTTTTTCACAATTGCCTCAATATGGATATGAAATGAAAGAGCTTGACTAGTACAATACGATGATACACTATGATAAATTTCTACTCAAAGATGGCCGCCACAACAAAATGGCGAACGGTATTTCTTTTCTGATGTAGGCTACCAGTAACTTACTAGACTACCACTAACTAACTAGGCTACCAGTACTTACTAAGCTACCACTAACTTACTAGGCTACCACTAACTTATCCAAACATTACTCTACCTCTATTCATTATATTGTACAGAAACTTGTAATAAAATGATTTAACTTTTATTCAGCGAGCGTTCAAGCATTAAAAGCCTGTCAATACCTGTCCATAAAATAATAATTAACCCTTTGCAAAAGACAAACAAATCAACACCTAGCAACAAGTAAAACATTATCCATAATCTTACCCGAGGAGCAAAGTATTGAAATTTTAATGACCCTATAAAATTCAAATGATTCAGAAGTTCCGAGTCTCATTCTAGTCGCTTTGATGGAGAACAATCCTGATATTCAAATTGAGATATTAAACTTTAATGATGCGAAAATGTTAATTTAACTCTAAATTTTAATTCTGTTGCAAGTAATAATAATAATTTAGGTAAATATACTAAAAAGGTGGTTGTATAACCAAAAACGAAATGACTAAGTACAAAAAAAATATAGCAAATAAATTATCTATTAATAAGATGGAATATACAAAATATTTAGTGTTTTTCCGCCTCGTCTTGATGTCAGCGTGAGAAATCGAAAAATATTTTTGTTTTTATGGTGTGGTTCCTCCTTATCACCGCCACACCTCACGTTATTATTTCTCTTTCTCTCAGTATCCGACTTCCTCGACACGTGTTTCGCCTTAGCATAAGGCATCCTCAGGAGATGTTGACTCTTCAAGCGCTCGCTCGAAAGAAGCCTTCCGACATACATAAAATGAATCTGTTTGTTTCATTAAAACTCGAGAACGCCTAGGCCGATTTAGCTGATTTTAGTCTTGAAATAATTGTCGTACTCCACAGAAGGTTTAAAAGGTGAGAAACATACATAACTGTTAGGTGGTACGAAGTTCGGCGGGTCAGCTAGTTTTTTATAAATTAATGAATTATGTTTACGGCTGCTTGTGTAACACATAATATTTCCAAAGACTACAAACATAATCCTGAAATACACATCATTTATGAAACACAAGCTTTGCTGTCTGCATTTCTGCCATATATAACATGGTACACAATATTATAAATTTACACTTAGATACAGTGTTTATAGTGTAAGCTCTAAAGCAATATTCATGGCTCAGACACCAGCGTAATTGATTGAGGACTGTTGTACATTATTTATTAGACCATGTCTTCCATTACCTTAAGGTATGTGTTGGTGATATATTCTGTAATCCATTCTGAGTTTTTACTCGACTGCGAAAGGAGGGTTACGTTTTTCAGGTGTATTTATGTAGATTTCTTTGGCACGCCCTAGCGCATAAACGGCTTCTCGAATTTTTACGTGAGTGGTGTCAATAGATTTGCATTAGTCGTGAGAGTGACACCAGGTATATATAATTATAAAATAAACAAAAAACAAGGATGATACACAAGTTAAAAAATGTAGCAGTCGGGTTTTTCAAAGTCACTTCTAACCACTTGTCTATTTCTTGTTTTTTTTTTTAAAGTTATAAGTTGAAATGATAATTATTTGAACATAACTTTGCTTACCGAACTTTAGTAAAGTTGTTTTTCTTCTATTTTCATTTGCTCTTACCTAAGTTTCGATAGTCAGAGACTTCTAGGCAAAGAGAAGTCTCTGACACAATTAATAATGATTTAATTTTACTTTAAGACCAACACAGAGTTCAAGAAAATCTATAGATAAAGTTTTTTCAGCCATCGACAAAATATATGGAAGAGTAATAATAAAATTTTGGATTTAGTAAGTTATTGCTTATGCTCATCGAAAGCATCCTAATGGTTAAGCTATTAAGTTAAGTTAAGTTAATAAGCAGTAACAAAGTATAATGCAAGTGGCTTATTAAATAAAAATGACTCACATACCTATGTATTTAATTTCAAGAGTTATTCTTATTAAGTATGAAAAACTTTTCATAAGAACGTCTGAGTTTTGATCCATTGATATCGTCTGAAGTGGTATAGACCTCTAAGTTTGTCGCTAGAAATCTATATATATATATATATATATATATATATATATATAAAAGTAAGTCGTGATTGACTGTCTAATATTCGGTAGAAATCAACGCATGGCCTAAACCGCTGAACCTAGAGAAATGAATGACACGACATGACATGAAATTTGGAGAGTGTATTCTTAATAAGATGTAAAGGTGTAATACGAATGGATTTATGGAAATTCTACCTCAAAAGGTTAAACAGGGGTTTAAAATTTGAAACTTTATATTCCATTTTATGTCGCGGGCAACTAGTATAAAAGACTTAGCCATCATTGACTGACTGACATTTCTTAGGAACGAACGCAGAGCTTAAACTGTTGAACCTATAAACATGAAATTTGGAGGATGTGTTCTTTATAGGATGTAAAGGTATACTAAGAAAGGGAGCCAGACGGGGGTTTAAACTTTGAAACATTCACATTTTTTCTCGTCGATAGAAACTTTATATTCAAATTATATATAGCGGGCAACGCCGGGTGGCAGTTTACAACTGTTTATATTTTCTTAACTTCACAAGTGAGGTCTTTGAGTGAGGTTAGGTCCACAATGTTGAATTTGTGTTATGTTCAAGTCTCAAAAGGTAAGTAAGTAGCGTAATTTGATTTACTTTGACCTTCAACAAGCTTAGAAGAGTGCTTGAGAATTATGAAGTAAAAATGTCTGCGTGTAAAAGTAGCACTGAGTATTTGACAGTAGACTTTATGGAAAGAAAAAGAAATCTGTCATTCGTAGCGTTGCACGCGATATAACACTTTGAGCTCTCATTTGATCCCCTAAAGGGTTGAATTTCCAAAAAAATATTCTTAGTACGCCCTTTCATTTATTCTTATCTGATGATATTTTTTTATAAAGTACGTTTTCATCATTATTACTATTCATGTTTTTCTTTTCTGATACGAGTATTGAAGGACCATCTAACCTAACTTTAATTTTCTCTTTCTATTAAGGTTGTCTAGAAGTGATCGCTATTTAGCAATAAGACTGCCTTTTGTACCAGTTACTTTCATATTTGTCCTTTGATGTTGTATCTTTGTGGTGACAACAAAAAAATCTTCAATTGTATTGTATATAATTATAACAATTCTGATTGATCTATTTATTACCCAAGAAAACTGATACCAAAGTAAAAAATAAAAAGATAAGACGCTCACAGAAAATATCAAAAAAATTATCCATCCAATAAAACTGTGGTATCTCGACAATGTTTATCCCTAATTAAATTCCCCGCGCACCCTTTCACTTCAGAACGTCGGGTTTTAGACCGTTTTCTCCATTCAAGAATTTTCCTCGTGTCCTTACGAAGCCTTTATTTGGACAATTTGCCCACCTTTTGTGTTGTAATGAGGCAAGAATCACAGTTTATTCAAATTAGGTGCCTACAAGTTACACTTAAATGAAAATCTAAGCAGCGGTCCTAAGGGTTCGTTAATGTTCGGCCGCGACGTTTCACATAATTTCTTCTGAGGTTCAAATTTAAACTTGACAATCTCATTTTTGGCGCTGAATATTTAACTTTAATTTGTATTTTGGAGACGTTTTAATGTTTTTATTGCATACATAAATGCTCAATATCATAAACTTCCTTTTTACGTATTCAGACATATTCAGTATGTTACTTAATTTTTCATCAAATATGCACGCGCATAAAATAAAATCCAGAAACTGTGCAAATGAAAAAGCTTTTCACAGTTCATTTTTCTACCACTCATGAGCGCATTGATATGCCGGCTACACTGCATTGGCGAACAATCGCGTATCTACACGAAACGCGTTCGGAATCACTAATGACGTCCCATTTATCACGCTTAGTTCATTCTGACGATAGCCCACGCGTATTTATTGTTCTAGATTATTCCCTATTAGTAACGGAAACGAGAATTGAGACTGGAAACCAACACTGACAATATTAGTAGTTATTGCGAATGGGAATCATTCATTAGTGATAGGTGTCGTTGCGATCATAATATAGCATTAGTTGACTAATTTTATCGTAGGACAATGTCAGTACTGCAAGCAAGAGCTATCTTTTGGCAGAAAAATGAAAACTCTTTCTCCGCGAGCTCTAAACGCGAGTAACATGCTTTTTTATGCGGTTGTAGTTATCGTGTTTTGTGTGTATGTATATATTTGTAAGCTTTTATTTCTAATCGTTATTTATTTTTGAACTGATTTTTTTAATAAAGAGTTGCCTTATCTTATATTTGTATGTATATTCCTTTGGCACGTCCTAGAGCCTAAACGGCTTGTCGTATTTTTATGTGAGTGGTGTCAATACATTTGTCTACTACATCCTAGCTGCATCCTGCGATATAACTTATAAAGATACGTGTGTCTAAAGTTCTTGAAGTCATTGTTAACCATTTGTTGATGATGTCATATTTTGATTTTGCTTTTAGAGCAAAACAATGAATGACAGCAAAACTTTTTTGTACCTAATCAGTCACTAAATCAAGCTTAAAATACCTCGTTCTCGTCCTGAAAAGGCTTAAAAGTAGGTTGGACTCTGACAGTGACAGACTTGAGCGAACAACTCTGTATAAAGAATATTCCAGCAGTATCTTTATTTTTCACATAATAATACGAGACTGGGATGTGTTTTGCTTGTAAAAATGCTGTTTTGCTTGTGGTTTGAACTGAGTGAAAATAATAATTCTTTTTGTTTGTTATTCTAGAGCAAAGGAGCTGATGCATGTTTAGAATAATATTTTTATTTTATTTCAGAATAAAATTAATTTTGGGAATATATCTGTTAAATTGACTGCGAAGCAAAATTTAACAAATAAATTAATATTGCCATTGAGAATCACTTAAAAGTCTAAGAATTTGATAATGGTAATTATTTGCTATATAATTATTCCATCATTAGACAATTCAATCTGGGATGAAAGAAAAAACAGTATGAAACTAGTTTTTGATACTGTTTTATTATGACAGCAAACAGGCAAGTGTCTTTAATGATTAACATAAACATAAAATAGCATATTATTATGGATTTAAAATCTATAGATAATCTAAACACTCCAACCCACCACCAGACAGCAGCATGCCTAGTATGCTAGCCGCATTACCACGCTGACCAGCAATGCTTATACGTTGGGCCAGATAAAAAAACCGGCATTTTAGTCACGCGTCGTAGTAATTGTACTCCTAATGTATTAAAAAAATTATATTAAATTTTACAAATTAGTACATAATATTTTTATTTACATTTATATTAATACCTACATCATTATGTCGTGATAATATACGTAACGGATACATTTCGGAGAGAAAAATAGAAATATAAAATAAATAAATAAATATTTTTCTCAGCATCTAATTCTACAATCGGACTAGTAGAGATACTGCAAGACGTTACCGGTATTTGGTAGTATTCACGGACTCGCACTAAACGGTTTGTGTCGACTGTTATTGTGCGAACTGCCAGGTTGTGGAATCCGCTGCAGAATACTCTATTTCCCGATGGATATAATCTCGGTCTTTTCAAAATTGCGAGTATGAATCGGTTTATCTCATGGATGCTTTGCATCTGGCGAGTTGCGGTCAAGTACAAGTCAAACTTCTTTAACCCTGCATTAGTCGCGCGGACTACATATGTAGCCCACTGATACTGATACATTTTTTTTTCTTTAGCGTTAAATGGTAGTTTCGTAAGCCCTTAAGTATTTTTAAATGAACAATCAAGCAAGCAAAACAAGTGTAGATATAGCTCCACAAAAGTCCTGGACTACACAGGTAGTCCGCGCGCCCAATGACGTAAGTAATTTTCAAGAGTATATAGCAAGCTAGTTAAGAAAACTATGCTGATTATATTTTCATAAATATTATAACAAGAAATTATATATAAATATTTGTTTTATTATTATTTAAATATAGACTACGTATGTATTCCGTGCGACTACTTATGTCTCATATAGGTCGCGTTATATACGCGACTACTGTAGGGTTAAAAAAATATAATTTTTCCAGAAAAAATCTTTAAGTATTTTTCACCGTTACTCTAAAACGCTTACAATAATTTACGTTCGAGGCGTAGTATATAAAGTACTTTATGGAGTTTATATGTTGAACATGGGAGGTTTGCCAAGATATAGCTTAATCACTCCGTACTAGCTGGCAAGCAACTCTATCGATTGAGAACACTATTAAAGTCGTAAGTCTCTATCCCTGACCTGTATTACACAAGTACGCTGGACTTTAGATTGTCAAAGTCACAATGAATCCATTTAATTTCTGCCATTTCGGCGCTGATGGCAGCGTGTGGGCACGTCTATGGAACTAATATTAGTGATGAGATATAGTGAATTTCAGTACCAAGGACTTACAAGAAGGCGCTTGGAATCGACAAAAAAAAACAACAGTCATTTCCTAGTTAGTCTATACATAAACGTCAGTGGTATCTATCAACATGCAATGCATCTTCGCGTAGAGTTTGAACATGGTTTAAAAATACGAGAATACGAGTGTTATCCGAGTATCCATAACGACGGCATTGTTTTTTGAGTGAGTGTGCAAGAAAGGAAGAAATTAAAAAAAAGCAATTTTTCATCTTAGACCAATTTTTTTCAAACACCTTTCAAATAAAAATAATTAAAATCAAATCGTTTCATCTGTGTGGGAACTACGATGCCACAGACAGACAGACACGACAGTTTAATGACTTATTATCTTAATATTTTTACTAGTGGATGACCGTATTTTAGACATCGAATGGAAAACTTATTTATGTTGCTAAGAAAATTCTACCCAAATTAAAGCGGAGGTTAACTATCATAAAACTTTCGCTGGTTCATTCAATTTCTTCCCAAAGCCTCTAAGCACAATGCCTCTGTAAATGTTCTACAAACAAATCTTATTTGTGCCACACTGAAATATAATAAATAACTTGATATAAGATACGAGTACCATAACTTACATTAATACCGAAATACATTAATACATGTCGTGTTGCCACTAGGGTTGTCGATTTGTTTAAAAAATTACAACTCAGCGAGCAACGCGTCTTTCTTTTCGAGTAAAATGTTTATTAGCCTGTGAGCTCCCGCCAATTCGATAAAAACAAAGGCACGGTCTTACCATGCTTTTTTTCATCCTTTAA
The DNA here is from genome assembly GCA_947049295.1 of Ligdia adustata. Taxonomy (NCBI): domain Eukaryota; kingdom Metazoa; phylum Arthropoda; class Insecta; order Lepidoptera; family Geometridae; genus Ligdia; species Ligdia adustata. The sequence continues at coordinate 11,356,371 of OX346229.1, forward strand.
ACCATTTTCGACTGTCCCATTGCTTCGCTGTGGGATAAACTAGAAGCCTACTTTTTATGTTTTTTTGGATGTCGGAACTCGTGTACTAGTCATATTTTTCAACGAATTTAGACGAAACTTTTATTTTACCTTTTGCACAAAGAAAACCCGTAAAAAGCCTTCTTTGATACCATTACAATTTAGCCTAAGCCTAAGGCTTTTAAAATAATTTTAATTTTAACTTAATCGTCTACAAAATAATGTGTCTAAGAATTTGTCCATCGGCACTTTTCTTATTGGAGTGGTTAAGGGGAAAACACTTTGTTCATGTGATCTTTATTCTTAGCACTTTCACTATGATATTTCACTATTTAACTTTTAACACCACACTAACTCGACAGGTTTAGTTCTTTTTAGTCTTCTAGATTTGTCTTTGTGGTTGAAGAGTTGAACAGCCTCAACATTGACGAAACTATGCATTATATTTGCGAAGTTCTTTGAACTTATTTTTTTTGTGGCTTCGGAATTTCGAATCGGAACAGTATTAAAACCAAAAATTGTGCTACAATTAATTCCTAACAGATCACTTGAACTGCCAACCTGGGTATTTATTCATAGACAGACGACCAACTCTACACTTAGTGTTTAAATTTAAACACTATCAACCAGCTGATATCTAAAATACTTGGAATAGAAAACCAACAATATCAACCTCGCGACCACTACAAATTTAAAGCTTAGAAAACACATCAAACTTCTTTAAATGGCTTCCAATAATGTTATGCATCCGCTGTGTTGAGAGAAATTAATTGACAACTATGGTGACTCGTTTCTTAGATTCTTGTCAAAGTAGAAAATTATTTTCAACTTTATTTCACGAATCATATAATTTAATTTTACACGTTGGTCGTGGTTATCGCATTTTCAAGCTCAATTAAAAATCAGTGACGACTACAAAATTTGCAAAAAATCGTAGAACACCAAGTTATTACAGATAAGTGTATGACAGACTAGGACTCCATCAAGGGCCACAGTGTCGCTGACTTCCAAGGTTGTGCGAAAAATGCCTAGTTGTGTAGGATAAAAAAAAAAGATCCGTCAAAACTGGTTGAAAACTACGACCTGTACGCGAGTACAAAATTTATTGCGGACAAACATCCATACATACTAACATACAAACTGACAACCGAAAGATCATAATGTCAGAAACGAAGCAGAGACGCTTCGCTCACTCGGTCAATTCATCTAGCCAGACTCATACAAGACATTTTTCGCGCAGTGAGATAAGAACAGAAAGATGATGATGGCTGGCAACCCTAGTGAGAACTCGCAGTCAAATCTGCGTAACATCTGTAGCGCCCCTGTAGGATTTCTGTTGGATCTTTAAGGGACGCGGAGCCTTTTTAGCAGAGAGGTTATAAATCAAGCCATAATGATGGTCACGTTTTTACAAGCAAGGTAAAGGTAATCCGGGCCGGGCGTGGAAGCATTGCGAGATTCTAAATGTACGAATCATGGTTAAAAAGAGGTCTGGTGTAGGCTCTTGAATGAGCGTGTTTACAGTAGCCACTTTCTTAGATTAATTTGTTCATAATTCTGGTGTCCCGCTCTGACTTAAAACCAAATTTAAAAAAATAACAAAGTACTTTAATTCGGCAGTATCCTTCTATTTTATCAGTTATTCTAATTTACTCATCAAATTGCAAGACCGATTTTGATTGAACTTTGTATAGAGAATGGTGGAAACATTAGTGCCGACAGAAGGCGAAGTCAGAAGACGTAGATGTGTTGTATTAAAAGACATATGTGTGAAAGAGGAGTGAATGAAGAGATCACTGCTGATAGAGTAGAATGGAAGAAGAAAATTTGATATGCCGACCCCACGCACTGAGATAAAAAAAGAAAATGACGATGTCTCGGATCAGGTGTCTTTGGAAACTTATTGATATATGAGGTTCATCATTAATTTATGTGAAACTGACCAAAACAAACAAATTGTAGTGACATTATGTTTTCTAAAATAAAATAATGTGTAGCGCAATACTGCTGGAAATAAAGCCTCACAAACAAAATAACTAGAACTTTAAAAGTAGTCACAATTTTTTCTAATGAAAGAATAAATATACTGGGTGGTTCGTGCTAATGTGTTTCAAGTGAGATAAATCAGCACTAAGTTAGTGAAATAACTTACTCTGCTGTTTGTGTCTTCAACGATGTGAATGTGAGAAAAAAAGGAACTTTTCTTCTTTCTCTGGGAATGGAAGAAAGGTTTTTCTCTTTTGTGACGTCTCGCACAGTTAGCATAGTTGGACCTTTCCAACAATCAGGTACGCGAGAAAACCCGTTTTCTTAAACAATATGTTCCATTATGGCAGGCGTCAATAGAATTTGTTTGTTACTCGTATTACCTCTTGACCAATATTGCTAAAATTAAATTAGAACACATAGAATGTATACCCTATCAACCAATTTTATTTTTATTTACCCATCACCGATAAATCAGGTAACAAACATAATAAGAAAAAAAAAAGTGAATAAAGTACCTCCTTTTTTGCAAGTCGGTAAAAAACAACTGCCATTTTGACAATTCAAAGTACCGAAACTTTAAATGGTCATTCAATTAAAACAAAAAATAACAGCCATTTACCATTTTCACTGCATTAATCACAATACATCTTTCCTTTCAGATTTTTTAGCAACATGCGCCTGTGGGACTCAACATTCAACATCGTGATTAATTTGGAAGGCTTCCAGCAATAATTAATAGCCACGGTATCATCCAGGGAAATTCGGGGAAAGAAAACTGTGTACATAACTCGCCAGAAGGGACTTGGGAGTGAATTGAAAATATTTTTAAAAGTTCTGCGTAGGGGGAAGTATTTTTGAAATATGGAAAAATGCTGCATCGCCAGTGAGGTTGTACAGGCTGAAATTTAAAATAAATAATGATGAAATTGAATAATAATCTGGTCAAAACTGTATATACCTACAGGTTTAACAATTTTTTATATTTTTAGGGGGTTTTCGATTGGGGTTGTATTATCCTTAAAGAAGCGAGGAATATGTAAGGGTGCCATATATACCGTGACTTCCAATATGTTTTAAATATACAAGGAATCGGTCAAGAGGTTGTCAATACATAACTTAAAAAAAATAAGTTCGTAAGTTTAAGTGTTCACAGATTGGTGTGTCTATTTCCATTAATAATACCCGGACTATTGCTAATAAATAACTTGAAAAGTATTACTTTAAACATAGCATTAATAAGTTTAAGTATAAAAGAAAAAAGAGGATAAGAAAAGTTATTCACCGCACATTTTGTTATAAGCTCACATATTTCTTAGACAGTTTTTCTAAATGGAAACTTTAATAAAGTGACCGATCAAACAACTTGCCTCTGCACATTTTATGAAGTCGCTACATCTCCTATTTAAAGGCTTAGCCAGACAGAAAGAGTAAAGTATACGTCACCTTATACGTATAGTGTAAACGTAGAAATATAAATGCTGTATAAACAATTAAACGACTTTGATTTCATTCTTTGCATAAGCCTCCTGAATTTATCAAGGAAATAATAATAATAAAATTTTAATTCAGATACTGAGATCCATATTAGAACATCACAAAGTTGACACAAAAAATACAATACAAAGAAAAACTACAACCAAACAGATAGTCACAACTAAAAAACAAGAATAAATAATAATTTAGGCTACTTTAATGCTGATTACGCATATTGTACCAGTTAAAAAGTTTAAGGGTACCTAGTTACAATTTTGAATTGTCTACGTAGATAAGTGAAAAAAAACCTTTGATACTCATTATAAATCTAAATGTTTGTCAATTGTTTATATATTTATAGGATTATTATAAAGGTTGTACACGGGCCTAATTTAATACATTTTAAGTTATTCATTTTGTCTTTGACTTCACACTTACCAGCATTCAGATTGGCTTTTCTCCGAGTTTACCTAGAAAAAATTAAATAAATTAAGTTCACAAAAAAAATACGTTTCATTCTTAACTACGTTTTTTTATATATACGGATTTGACATTCATAAACACGTTCACAACATGTTCAGACTCTAAAACGAATACTCAAACACGTCATTTGAATAGCTGCTTAGGTCATTAATCAAACCAGTAGGCTACGACCGCAATATGGCCGCGGCTCTTAAAAAAACGCATAAAATGACATGCATTTTAACAAGCTTTTATTAGCTTGGCATGTATCTACGTAACAGAATAATTAAACGTTATTTTCACCTTCTTATAAACGATAGATTGATTTGAAACTTTGTATTGAATGAAATTATATATAGTTATATTTGACATTATACATATTTATATAGTTTGATCTACTAAAACTCGCTTTTTAGATTATTTTTTCAATTATAAAATAGTACAGGTTTAAAACATTAAGCTGCAGTATCGACGTCCGATATAACACTTTCAGTGTGATCAGGCCTTGAGCAACTTTTTAATAAAATCTACGTAATACACACGGGCAAGTTTCCTTCATCTAGCATATAAATGGCTGAATTATTTTTCTAATTATTTCTTACAGTTTCTCTTACTAACTGAACGAGCTAAGTTTTCTTTATTTCTGATCATTACGAATGCAAGACGGTCTCTAGAGTTTAATGAAAAGAATGAACGTTTAGTGGGAGCTTTAGTTTTATGTAGCCGAACTACTTTGTTGTTCAATATTCTTAGTTGTTGTGATGAAATGGAGGAAAGTTTATGAAATATACCTTGAGCTGAATATTTATCTAAATGCATCTTTTTTTTTTACTTAAACTTGGTAAAAAAAAGATGCACCTTTACATTTTATTTATACATGTTATTTATAGGCTATAGAAGGTTAAGTTTTTCGAGCCTCAACGGCTTGTCGTATTTTTATGTGATTGGTGTCAATGGATTAGTCTAGAAAGTGACATTTTTAATACATCAAAATGTATATTAAACACAATTTAGGTTTACTTAGCAGTCGGATTTTTACGAACTCGCTTTTAACCACTTGTTCACATGTAATTTCAGCTTTTATAACAATAATCTATACTTAATCTTCGTCACAAATGTAAGTATATAATATAATTTTAATACCTATATTTTTAGATCTCTACAGGTTGGCTGCCCAGTTTAGGGATCATAAAATATAGCTGGTGACAGCAGCAAAACTGCCGTTTGGAAAAACAAAATGGTTTCAGGCGTCGCTACAAAAATAAGGCACATATACAAAAATAGCAAAAAAAAAATCTGTCAAATTGACAAGCGACTCCTTTTTTAAATTAGTTAAACATAAATATTTCTAGTTGCGTCGTTTTATTATTTATTGCCATAATTAATTCTTAACAGTCTCAAACTCTCGTGGTTTCTTTTTGAGAAATTTATTTCTGTAGAAATGATATAAATAAATCCTATTATTACCTTAAGTCTGATTGAATACCATATTTCTTGTTATTTATTTCTACCAAAATATTGCCTGAGTCTTTTTTAAATAAAATAGGTATTTCTACTTTTTCCTTTCAATTTATACTAGGCTTCGCAGCGTTACCTGCGGATCTCTAACTTTTACCGGACTGCGAAAGAAGGAGGGTTATGTTTTTCTTTGGCACGCCCTAGAGCCTCAACGGCTTGTCGTATTTTTATGTAAGTGGTGTCAATAGATTCGTCTTAGTCGTGAGAGTGACACTGAGTACATCAAAATAAAAAAAGAATTCAAAAGTGATGAACACAGACAGGTTCAAAGATTTAGCAGTAGTATTTTTAAGTGTTCCTAATTACTTGTTAACAGTCTATGTTACTCAGTGATAATATAGCTTTCTAACCGTGAAATAATTTTTGAAATTAGTGTAGAGTAGTTTTTATGTTTATACGTTACATAAAAAAACACAAATTTTTCCTTTTGATAAAATTAATAGTAACTGTTATCCGCGGCGGAATACAAATAACAAACTTTAAAAAATCGACCAATTTAACGATTGAATTTGAAAAAAAGGTTTAGTTTAGTACATCCCTACATTATAGGGTTACAATGAATACACCCTCCAAATTTAGTGTCTTTGGGTTCAGCTGTTTAGGCTCTGCGTTGATTCTTTGCAAATATCACTCAGTAGCGATGACAGTGGAGTGATTAGTGGGGTCGATTGCACTGCAAAAAGTACGAGGTCCCACGAATCATGCAAAAAGAGCCTGAGCTACCAGTAAAGGAAAACATCGTGAGGAAACCATAGCATGGTGGTAGGGCTTTTCCTATCGCTTGCCTGGCTAGCTGACACCCTCAAATTGTAAAATCTGTCGCCAAGCACCTAACGGTGTGTTCCGGCAGCCTTCCTTAAGGTGTATTCCAGACTAGGCATTCTCCATCAAGGGCTACAGTATCGCTGACTTCCGCGGTCGTGCAAACTTGTGGTCAAAAACCTAATGTCTAGTTAAAAAAAAATTACAGTCAGGACTTACTCTTTTAAATACCTATTAAGATTGGTTTAATTTAACTACTTTTATGGGATTGTTGTTTTACAGCTGTTTTTTGTAATACAGCTTTATTATTTTAACTTAAATCAGCAGCAGATTTTCTATTCTACTGTATTTTTTGTGTTTTTGAAGAATATTTTTGAATGAGCTATATATACATACAAAAATTGGTTTAGTTGTTTGTTTTTAAATCAAAACAACTGAATGCTCGCCAAGCATCGTGCCAAATTCAATTTGGTACAATCAATGTAAAAAAATAAATAAAGTAGAATAGAATGGAATATGTTTCATTATTGACAAAAATCAACAAGTAATTTCGAACAAAAATAGAAAATACAATGTTAGGGAGCATGTTTTTTGTTAGTCAACAAATAAATGAAAGACAGAAGAGGACTCCATGGACTTTGCTGCCAACGCAGCGCAGGTATGTTTTCTCGCCATGGCTCCATCAATGACATCATCAAGCGTGCGCTTGCCACCATCAACGTCCCATCGGTGCTGGAACCGGTTGAAATGATGCGTGATGATGGCAAGCGCCCTGATGGCTTTACATTGATTCCCTGGGAGCGGGGTAGGGCTCTCGTATGGGGTGCAACTTGTGTTGATACGTTAGCACTTTCCCGCTCCAGTGATATTTAGATATTTCCTTAAGGGCTGGAGACGCGGCGGAGGCTGGTGAAGATGCTAAGCGGCGGAAATATACGTCTCTTTCTCCAAGTTTCACTAAGGTACCAAATCGGAATTCGAGAAAAAAAAAACAGCTGTTATATACAAAAAGTTGATCAGTCGTCGACAAAATGTATGAAACAGCTGATTATAGGATGAGTACAGTGACCTCTTTTCGGCTTACTACACCCCTAGCCGATAACCCTGTATAATATTATTTAATAACATAAAATATATATATGTAATACTGACATGACTAACAGATGGACAGAGTGGAACTATAAGGGTTCGTTTAGTGGGTACAACGGAATCCTAAAAAATTACAACCTTAAAGTCTCACCAAAAGATAAAATATCTAAACAATGAATAAAAATGACGTAATTTTTTTTATCCTGCACAGCTAAGTATTTGACCACGAAAGTCAGCGATACTGTAGGCCTCTCCTAGAGCTTGAGGATGGTAGCTAGCCAGGAGATTGATAGGAAATGGTTATCAGCATGCTATGGATTCCTGACGATGTTATATTTTACCGGTAGCTAAATCTCATTTTGCATGTTTCGTGGGATCAAACCTCGTACCTTTTGCACGGGAATAGACTGCACTAACCACTCGACCATCATCGCAAAGTCAAAGACAGTATAAGTCATATCGTCCATAAACTTTCCTTCTCTATACTAAAACTAGATGTCGTGATCCTTCGTAAACTTTCATACTCTATACTAGATGTCGCTGTCGGCAGTAGTAAAGCAATTAGCATACGATAGCCTGATATCCGTAGTTTGTAATCAAATTTCCCCTCTACATAACTGGCGCAGCATGTCAGTGTGATTCTATTAGTGATCGAGGGGATGTTTGTTATGTGTTATGTGTAGCTTCAGAAATGTTTCCCACGAGAAATTCGTCTTAAGGCTGAAACGGAGGTGGAAATTTCAGTATAGACGTGATTTTTTATGAGATAAAAGTAAGGAACAACTTTTTTTAAAGTAAAGTGACGAAAGAGTGCTTGATGTAGCACGTTTGCTTAGAAAAATAAAACACTAGCATCTTGTAAAGTACCCAGATTCATCGTTACCGAGAAATAGTGAAGCCGGAAGAGAATTCCACAATCTGTCAGTTTGTATAAATAAAAGTTGACGCAAAACGTTGGTAAAGACCGTGAAAGCTTTTTATATACGCTACGGATATCATCCAAGTTGTTGGGATTTCAGAGAAATTTCCAAAGTTTTAGTTTAATATTCACATAATGAGACCAAAACCTATACAATAGCAGATATTTAAGGAGTCACGCGCTACTTTTGCGGAAACCCATTCGTAAAGATGTTGAATACTTCCAAGCGAATGCTTGAAGATATCTTCTGAGGATGCCTTGTCTTGAGAAAAACTTTGCCATAGCTTAAATAATGAATTTTTCAATCTATGCTTATGCTAAGGCGAAACACTCGAAGAAGTCCAATACCGTGAAAAGTAAAAATAATAAGGTGAGGTGTGGTGGTGGTAGTGAGGAGGAATCACATCAAGAAAACAAAAATCTTTGTCGTTTTCTCCCACTAACATCAAAACAAAGCGGCAAATCACTGAAATTCTTCAAACAACATCTTGCGTAATAGCATTTAACCTTCTTAATGAGTATAATTCACAACTAAAAGAAAATAAGTATCGTGAAGCCTTGATAAAGTTTCAGGAATCCAATAAGGTCTTTGTTAGCTATTACTGGTTCAAGTTTTCTTGGATGTTTTATTTTACGTTACTCAAGAATCAAATAACTTTTAAATATTTTATTTGGTTCATAATGCTACTGCTTTATATCGAAATTAAGTAGTTCTTTAGTTGACATTTCACCGGATGCATTAAAATTTTATTACAATTGGTCAGATAGTAGTACATTTTTAACACAAATTTAGTCAAATACTCCGCCCGATTCAAACCTGGCGCACAGGTGCCCATGACTCTAGCTGCGTTACCGCGCTGGATAGCGATGGCTAACTTTTTGCACCAGAAACGAGCCCACATCTCTCATTTATCCTATGTCCTAACTCCCTAATCAATTTTCTTACCTCACTACCCTAACTGTCCATAGTCTCCACTGCAATGGGGACAAACAAATCATTCGGCTCTTTTGCCTCATAATTAAGGCCTATTTTTATATTGACTTAATCCCTTTAACTTAATTCAATTTAATTTTAAACGTGGATCAAATCAGTCAGATAGCTGACACAATAAAGATATGACAAACATGCTCACAATAAATTGTTTTTGTAGAACTTATATATATAATATATTTATCGTTTAATTTTGATTCGATTTATTGAGTCTTTACAACGATGTTTTGAAGAAAAGAACCGTGAAAATCAATGAAACGCATATTTTGTTTTCTATCCACACTAGTATTTCAAAGGCGTAAGGTTTGTATGTGTGTGTTTGTTCCTCCTTCACGCTCAAACGGCTGAACAGATCTGAATAAAATTTGACACGAAGATAGCTTATACCCCGGATTAACACATACGCTACTTTTCATCCCGGATAATTGAAGTGTACCCATGGGATCATCAAATATCCACTGCAGGTAAAACCGTAGCTGGTGTTTACATAAACACAACATTTAATTGCACAAAATCTTATACCATCGCTTAAACCAAGACCAGCAAGCACAATAGACCGCGGAATCAATATAGAGATGGACCCGGCAGAAAACCGCGCGATTCATCAGCATTAGCCGTGACAGACGACGGTGCCGCCTCTATTGTTATAAATGGCTACACAGACAGTGCCTTGATCAAGATGGAGTGGTGTGCGTGACTGATTCTGAAGTACTGAGTTGTGTTGGTCAAAGTTACTTTACATGAGAATACGAGTATTTCGAAGAATATAAGTACCAGTCTTCCGAAAACTCAGAAACTATATTTCAATATTAAAACAACGGGACCAACTCTGAATTCCAGAAAAGAACATCTGCTGTTCCATACAGATACAAATGTTTATCGATAGTTGACAAAATGTATGAAACTGCTGATTTTTCAAAGAAGGTATTTTAGTAAAAGTTGTGCCTTAGGATGAGTATAGTGACCCCCTTTTGGCTAAGTACAAACCTAACCTTGTACTTTAGTCAGAACGTAGCAGGTATGCACTTATATTGATTCAACATGATTTCAATCCAAATTAGACAATTATATTTTATGTTGTTTATGAAAACGGGTTTTCACGCGTTGTTTTTTTAAATAAAATTATATTTTAATAAAAAGATGGATTAATTCATTATTTATTTATTTATTTATTTATTTATTGAACAAAATCCACAGTCCTTAAATTAAATTAACTTAATAAACATGTTTTTCTTATGACCAATAATAGATTTACATTTTATAGAAAAAAACATTTAAAACAGACAGCCAAAGTAAGAATATAAATACTGTTTCACTTATGTAACTAATTTTAACAAAAATAAAAGAACCCGTAAGTAGTTTGCAAAACCTTAGTACTTAATTAATAAGATAAGTAACTAATAAGTATTAAAATAATCATCTAGTAAGTAATTAATAAGAAACAAAATATCTGATATAAATAGAAAATCTATGCGTACCTCTTCTCTACTTATTGTCCTCTAGTATTTTAACAACATCTTTTTTAAAAACTCCCTTACTATCAAAAAATAAGTCAGTGGAGTAAAATCTTTTATTGTAAACTCCGTGAAGTCTGCCAACGAGTGAGTTAAGCGCATATTTCGTAGATGAATGTGAGACAGCAAACAATTTGGTGTGTCTAGTTCTAATAATCGACGCATTCAAACTCAATATCCTGGTGACCAGTTCAGGGCAATCAATATATCCGTTACATATGCCATGTAGAAAAGCCATGTCTAAAAGTGTACGGCGGTTTTCAAGACTTGTAAATTTATGGTAATTACAAGAGTCTTCATAATCATGGGAATCATAGAATTTTCTGTAATTTAAATGTTTTAGAAATTTATACTGAATTTTTTCAATATCTCTAGTGTACGTTATATAGTGCGGGTTCCAAATAGTACTGCAATATTCAAGTATACTTCTGACAAAAGAATAGTAGAGAAGTTTTATACAAAAAATATCTGAGAAAGGTTTACTCACTCGTAAGACAAATCCCAAGCTCTTATAAGCTTTATTAACAATTAATGCACAATGATCTGAAAATGTGAGTTTTTTATCTATTAATATGCCTAAGTCACGAACTTGTTCAACTTTATTGATATTTACTCCGTTTACTTGATAAATATGATTTATAGGATTATTCTTACGCGTGAAAGAGACAAAGCAGCACTTACTAACGTTGACACCAATACAATTTAATTTATAGTATTCTCCAAGCCTATCAAGATCATCTTGAAGTCTTTTACAATCTAAAAGATTTTTAATTTTCATAAATATTTTTGTGTCGTCTGCATACATAAGAAATCTTGCATAATGAAAACATTTTTTAATATCATATAAATAACAGGCATATAGAAGTGGACCTAAAATGGAACCCTGTGGGACTCCTGAGGTTATTTCAATGAAGTTCGATCGAAAACCTCCCACAACAACAGCCTGAGAACGCTTCCACAAATAAGACTCAAACCATCTCAGCAGGTTACCTCGGATGCCCAGCGAATAGAGCTTGTGTAGAAGTATAATATGGTCAACCCGATCAAAAGCTTTCTCAAAATCTATATAGACTACGTCAACTTGTGAGCCTCCATCCATGTTTGTAGCTACGTAATCAATAAAAACGCCCAAGTTAGTAGCAGTCGAACGTCTTACGAAACGAACGAAAATTATAATTTAAATCCTTTAATCCATATTATTTAATTAATCCTTTAACTTGGATTATAGCCCATAGTTTCAGTCGATTTATAATCGACTGAAACTAGTTCAAATTCAAACATGACGCCCAAACTTACGAGTACCATAATAAATGTATTTTATCTGCAAATAGTCAATTGGAATTAATTCCAAGCGAGAAATTGAAAACTATTTTATTCAATTTCCGCCCGTAACCCGTTGAACCGTGTCTTTAATTGCCTAGACTTAATTTTAATATCTCAGAGCTGCAGACCGGAGATTGTACTCGTTTATGAAGTTTTTACTTCTTTCTAGGCCGAGAATATCTGAAAGCGTAATTTCAATGTTCAATTCAATAGTATTTTCAACAGTTTTGTTGACATGTGCAAGGTCAAATAAAATGTGCGTAGCGAAACTGATTTTATGTAAAAACTTTATTTAATATGAATATAATTTAAATCGGTCAATTAAAAAAACTAAAATAAAATAAAAATAAATATAAAAAACATAAAAGAAATGGGGAAAATCTTGAATCGAAATGAAATGATTCTTTATTAACTTTATAATCACATATTGTTATACTAGGTATATTCAAGATACGCAGATGTTTTGGGGTACGACTGGGTTGTATTGAATTGTACTTACTATAACTCTATCACTTGCTTTGACTATTTAAAATAGCCATTTATTTTGGATTAGTTTACATTTCAAGTTTAAGTGAATATCACAATGTCTGTCAACGTAGCGTGCCATTTGGCATAGGCCTCTTCCCTCTATATTCCGCTACTCTGGTTAAATATGTCTCTAGTGTCAACCTTAGATCATCATGCGATCTCGTTGATGGATGTCTCGTTGATAAATTTTCGTTGTCATACTTACTTGCTTATTCCATTTGCTTTTTTTAACTACGTAAAGCCAGTGTCCAGTAAAGCCCCACTTTAGATAATCTACAACACGAATAAGAGTATCCACCACTTTAGTTGTTTTTTTTCTTGATCAGCTATATGTCATTTTATCTTTAAATTTTATTTCCAACTTATTTCGCTTTATTGCTCGCTGCTCGTTAACACTTGGCTAGCATCAGTCTGTGCTTTTCAGTAACTATAATATGTTGAATGTTTTCTTTTTAATAATAATACAAAAGTAGTTCTTTTTTATATTTATTAGGGCAAGTGCCTTTATTAATATAAACAAAATTACTAAATACAATGACAAAAAAATGTAGCAGAAAGATTACCTATAGACCATTTTAGATCTACATATAATCCAAATGCTCCAACCCACCACCAAAGGGCAGCGTGCTTAGAATGCTAGCTGTATTACCACGCTGAATAGCAATGCTTATACGTTGGGCCAGATAAGAACCGGCTTTTTGGTCACGCGTCGAATTGATCAAACGCTCCGAATAAGTTTTGGGAAATAAGTTGAGCTCCCGATCCCCACGGCCCTAAAGTCTCGACTCAAAATGGCTCAAATATTTAGCCTCTACCGAGGCTACCTTTCTTTTTGGTTTTTTGCACTTCATATTTCTTTAAGGAATCAGTATTTTTTGCAATCACTGGTTTATTCTTTTATTTATCTGCATTGACATCATCTTGCTCTGAGAAATAATTCGCCCCATGTATACATATTCATTAACATATTCAAATTTACTTATATACTTATAAATTTCAGTGGAGTTGGTCAGTAGTTTTGTTTTGCTTGCATTCATATCCGACCCAACCTCTTTACATTTCTCTTTAAATGTATTTACCATAGCTTGTTATTTGATAGGGTCTTCTTCCAGCAGGATTAGATCGTAAGCAAATCTTAGATTTAATCGGCTGTCATCTATATTTAATCCATAGTTGTTCCAGTTTATGTTTCTCAGTGTTATAGAAAGTACCTAAATCTCCGAAGAACATACTCGTACTAATGTAATGACTAACTAACACGCGCGTCAGTACCTTCCAGCACAATTGACAGACTGGTTTGTTTTAACAACATCAGCTACCTACCCAAACGGTCATCTTGCTAAGGCTCACATCGGCGAGTGATCTGATCCCTGATTTCAACTGCATTTTACTAGTTTTTAAAGTTACCCGTACCAAAAGGGTAAAAACGGGACCTTATTACTAAGATTTCACTGGTCGTCTGACTGTTGAAGTCACCTGGCTGTATCTTATGAATATGTGATAGCTAGACAGTTGACATTAATACAAATAATATATTTCTGTGCCACTGTAACAACAAACGTGATTTTTAGCGTGTAGAAACTTGAACTAACGTTGTACGAGTATAGAGAATGATACGAAAGCTTTCGTGCGCCAGACCGAAACGCACACGGCCGATTATATTGACCATCACAAAGTAATAGCTGAAAGAACTACACGATATTGATATTATATTTATTGCCTGTACAAGTATATAAAATACTACAACATGATAAAACATGTTAGTATATTCACGTCTAAAAAATAAATAGAACGGTACCTAAAGCTTCTTCTAAATAACACAAAATTGAAGTTAAACCTCCAACAGCTCAGTACATTATTTTATTTGACGTAATTTGTATAAGCAAAAAACAGTTCGCGATTAAGGTAAGGGAACGTGCCTTTATGAAAGCAGGTCGTTATTAAAAATGTTTTATTAAACAAATTCAGCTACCGTCTGAACAAACCCTGCTTAGATCCCCCTATAAATACGCGCTACTGTCAAAATAAGGCGCGAGAAAAGCCGTAATCCTGGTAAACATATTTACCCAACAACATCGCAAAAAGATAGTTTTGAATCCTCATAAAGGTTACGTTTTAGGGTCTGCTTTATGGGGCATCCCATTCGCTTTTATAGGTGCCTACTATGTTCCGTATTAACCTATGGAACGGACGTACTAAGAATCTAGTTAGGTAGGGGTGATCCGTGTAGTTATAACATTATCAACCGCAGTCTTTCTTATCCCATTGTTGGGTATATGTCTCTCTTATTTTATAGGAGTACCATCTGAATCGACAAGAGTTTTATAAATATTCATTAATTATCTAGAATGATTTCAGATCAAAACAGTTTTGACAATAGTAAAAGAGTTGAATGATTACAAAACAAATAATTTTGAGAATTTCGTGAGGCTCTGAAGCCAAAATGTTGGTGTCTGAACTGGGTCGGCGTCTGAAGGAGAAAAGGCATGATCAACTTTCTGGTCCTGAACATTTTCTTGCCCAGCACATTTCATTAGCGATTCAGAGTGGTAATGCCGCTAGTCTTATTGGGACGTTTTGACGAGGGGCTGATATAGGTTTAGATTTTTGAATATATTATGCTATACTTACATAACTGTAAGTGTTATTACCAGTATTATATAATTTTAATTTTGACATGTTTAGTTTGAGAATATTTTATTTTTTCTTAATATTACATCACTTGCCCATAAAATAAGAATATATTCCTATGGATATGTTCTTATATAATCATCTAATATTTCTATTAATATTAGGTGATTTCCACAGAAAAATATTTTTTAAATAAAAATTCATAAGCTTGTAAACATTATGAAGCCGCTGAAAACACATTGTTACTTAAATTACTCAGCCCCCCTGATACCCAGTCCTATGTCCTTAAGCTTCCTTCTAACGCCTTGAAGGCGCAATGGGCGTAAAACAAATGCCCTCTTAATGGCTCGCGAAATAAGTTTACGTATGATTGCCTTTCTTGCCCAGTTTGCCCCTTGAGCCTAATTTTGTAGACGTTATGATATTTTGACACGTCTTAAGCGCATTTCGTTTTCAATCAATCGGTCATCTCTTAACTTTTAGTTTACCGTCGAAACTTTATCTTTAACATCGTTTTCGATCAAGTTTAGAAATGACCGATTTATTGAAAACAATGTTATTGATATTTTTTCTATCTTGCAGAGCTAGGCATTTAACCACAAGTTTGCACGAATACGTAAGTTAGAGTCACTTGAGCCCTAGATGGAAACATGAATAGCTTGGAATACACTGGCCCTTAAGGAAGGCTGCCGGAACTCACCGTTAGGTGCTTGGCGACAGATTTTACTACTAGAGTGTAGCTAGCCAGGCAAGCAATAGAAAACGCCTTACCACCATGCTATGGTTTCCTTACGATGATTTCCTTCAACAGTAGCTCAGGCTATTTTTGCATGTTTTGTGGGATCCAACCTCGTACCTTCTGCACGGCAATCGACCCCACTAACCACTTGAACCATCGTCGCTACCATGATAATGTTTTTACGATGAGATAAGCAACTTTTCGTTTGGACCCTAAAAATACTTTTCATAGATTAAGCGTTAATTCAACACCTAACTAAACGCCACTTTTAATATCTTATGTATGTTTGGTCTTTGTCTTTGAAGTAGGTAGTTACTATTGACACAAAGGCGTAATATTTTCCCAAAATTACTATTGCATAATAACTTGAATTTACCGGACCACTTAAAGCATTACACTAACAAAAGCTTATCCAACAAATGATCATGAATAACCCCTTGTTCCTCCTAAATACCTGATTTCTATTTTATATTTAATGATTACCTTTTTGTTAGTAACAACTAAATACTTCAGCTGGGCCTCTGAAATTTATTTTATCCAGGTAAGCATTATTTTCACAAATATTTGATTGAACGTCTCAGGTATTTCTACAGAAACCCAAACAAATAATCTTTATAATAGCTAAGAGTGCCTATTCAATAAATAAAGTTTCCTTCAAAGCTAAAGTGATTGGCCCGCTTTCTATAAAGCCCTGAAAGGAATTAGATGAAAAGGCGTGCGAAGACAAAAAAATATATATTCGAGCAAAGTTTATGTGCTAACAAACAAGATTTACATAAAATTTGGCCTAAATTGGGCTGAAAAAAAAACAGCGTGTGGATCGGAAGGGTAGACTTTCCTAAGTAGATAACACGGGTCAACATGAAATTTGACTTTGATTGCAAAGCATTAAATTTCGGTAGTTTAGGTCGTAATAAGACGGAAAAAAAATATATGGCATGAAAAACTTTGCTTTTGTGCTTAGAAGACTGATTGAACGAAATTTTTAAAAATCTCGGATTTTAATTTTTGATTGAAAATAAAACTATTGAAATAAAAATGTTTATTATTTTTATTAAGTTTTATTATCAAATTAGCTTACAGAAAAGTGGAAAATAACTTAAAAGTGCACACTTTTATTTTTTCTTTTATGTTCATAGCTACTTTCTCTCAATAAACCCCAAATATAGTCGCCCATCATGTTTTCATTGTATTGGCCTTGATAGCGTTGTTCAAAATTCATGATGTCCTGATGGAAACGTTCTCCTTGCTCTTCGGAATAGGCTCCCATATTGTTTTTAAATTTATCCAAATGAGCATGCAGCATATGTACTTTTAATGACATCCTGCAGCCCATGGCCTTAAAATTTGTAAGCATATCCTCAACCAACTTTTCGTAGTTTTCAGCTTTATTATTTCCTAAAAATCCAGAAACTACTGCTTTAAAACTGTTCCAACTTGCTTTTTGAGTACGATTCAGCAACGTTGGAAATTTTTCATCGGCGAAAATCTGTCTTATTTGCGGACCAACAAAAACCCCAGCTTTAACCTTTGCTTCCGATAACTTCGGAAAATTTTCTTTAAGTATCCAAAAGCTTCTGAAGTTTCATCCAGTTTTTTAACAAATTGTTTCATCAACCCTAACTTAATGTGCAAAGGCGGCATTAACACTTTTTCCGCTTCAACAATCGGCTCAAATTTGACGTTCTGTTTTCCGACACACAATTCTGTTCTTGCATCGTATTTGCACTTTCGTGACGTCATTTTAAGTTATTCTGGGCTTGTAAATAACACCTGATGGTTGTTTATCACTCTGGTGCCATCTAGCGGCACAGTGTAAACGTTAATACCCCACTCTAACCGCGCGGTCTTTTTAAAAATATTAAAATCAATTAAAATTTATGAAAAAATTGAAAAATGAGTATTATTATTATAACTATCACAAAAGCAAACTTTATACCGAAAAAAGGTATTTTCTTTTCGTTTTTGTGCAAAACTAACTGGAAAACAATAGTATAAACTTTAGGACAAAGAACGAACATTTTTTTGTAGAGCCGTGTAATCTTTTCCCGGCTTTGGAAGGTTAAGCTGCTTTGGACACGTATGGGTTGTGATGAGACAGAGAATGATATTTTTTTGGTTTCCTCTATCGGTGCATTACGGCAGACGCCGATATATTTTTTATTTTCTTTGTTTAAAAATCTAAGTATTGGACCGATTTTTATGAAATTTAAGTGGGATTACCTGAAAAATATGCCCTATCATACAAAAATAGGTTATTTTAAACCGATCCAGCCGTTTCCGAGAAATCAGAAAGGGACAGAAATTAAAAAAAAAATCGAATTGAGTACCTTTTTTTTTGGAAGTAGGTTTAAAAGTGAGTCTCTCTTCATTTCGATAATAGCTATAAAATTTTATTACTCTGGCAATACGAGTAGATTTTGTCCTCGAGACGTCTTGATACAAAGTTATTATAATGGAAGAATAGAGTTACATACATAACGATAAATCCTAAAATATATTACTCTCAGACAAAGGATCGCTTCAATGTATGACGCAATTTGTGTGTCGGTTCGGAATATAATGAAACAGTTTAGACAAAAGTGTCTGTAAATGTAATATTCAGCAAAAAATGGTTCGAATATTAATGTACAGACAAATTTGCAAACAGCTTTGGTTGATATAACGGGTTTTTCACACTTACAGTTCAGTTAGAAAGGTCTGACTATAGTTTTATTCACATTTAGACAAATGATTGCTATTATTAATTTAATAATTAAATTTCTCATTATTTTTTATAATATTAATTCATATTTGTAAATAGATATCGAAGACAACGCGGCGATATTTTACCTACAACGTAAAAGCTTGTAGAAGCTAACGAATGTAGATTCGTTAGTATTTAATTTTAATTACGCGTGTATTCTATATTTCCTCCAATTATATCTTCCTCCTGGTGTTAAATAAACATTTTAGGATACTTGTAAAAAAGCCTGTATTCTACAGCATGTTGCAAGATCAGCTAGATTTACATACTTCATACTTGTCTATGAGAAACCGATACACTCTCACCTGAAAAAACAGTATAATTTTTTTAAATTCGCTTATCATTCTTTTATTTAGGTAATAGAGCACCACAACTACAATAAAAGTAGACAAAAAGCAAATTTTCACTAAACTAAAATTTTCACTATGGGACCAACTCCGATTCGAGAAAAAAAAAACAGCTGTTCCATACAAAAAGTTTATCGGTCGTCGACAAAATGTATGAAACAACAATTTTTTTTTTCTCGAATTCAGAGTTCGTCCCATAGTGAAAGTTGTTCCTTAGGATGAGTATAGTAACCCCTTTTCGGCTTAGTACACCCCTAGACGATAGCCCTGTATATGTTGATATCGGGGTTTCTATTCGTCCAGCTGACATTGACAGATTCATAATTCGTCCAAGTTACATAATAAATCACTCTAAAACATACAAAATGAAAAATAAGCGAAACAACCTAAAGGTCTTCAACAATACGGTCAGTCTCGTTTCTCATTTAGAATGATTTTAAAATACAAACAGGGTCCAAAAGCTCTGCCATTTCTCCAACGCGCCTTATCAGTAGGCCAGGAATTGCGCCGAGCTTCAATTTATTACCATGAATAATGTAGAAAAACGCGACAGATAGGCGCGACGAGGGAACGTAGTTTTTAGCTTTGGGAAAGAAAAGCCAGAGTTTTCGTGTAATTAATTATTTGTCAATTCTAAGGAGAGCACAGGTTGAAAATGAAAAATAAAAACATTTGATTAGAAAATAAATGTTTAAAGTACGGATGAAAATACAAATCATAATTATAAAAAAAGATAATAACGTGGAATAATCACATAATTTTCTAAATATTTTTGACTTTCTAACTACAATCTAAAACTAGCATAAATCTGTAGCCAAGCACCTAACGGTATTTTCCGGCAGCCTTCCTTTGAAGCCAGTGTATTCCAGACTAGGCATACTCCATCTAGGGCTACAGTATTGCAGACTACTGTGGTCGCGTGAGCTTGTGGTCAAATGTCTAGCTGTGTAGGGTAAAAAATAAATAAAATAGTCTTATCTATAGTAAGGAAATGTCAGATAAGATTTAGCGACAGTTCCAAAGAGCTATCAAATATTTCAAATACTCCTATGGCAAAATTATTTTTTGAATAAAAACTAATGTGGCAACTCAATATCCTTTTAATTGTATGTTCGTAGACAATGTCAGGCTTAGAATAAAAATATGATAGCGAACTGATTCACCTACATGAAGAAACTACTACTACAAGACACTTATTTCCCATTGCTCAACTACGTCAACTTGAGCATAAAAAATAATCTATAGAGCTTACAATCGGCGACACAACCTAAGAATTACTACTCAACTAGTTGAGTTGGTAAGAAATTAAAAAAAGCTTTTAAACTCGAAAGCGAGCCGACGGAGCACATTACCTACTGTCTACCCACCCCAGCAGTCGACGATAACATCACAAGCGGCCAAGCGCAATGTGAAATGTGTCATCGTTGAAGACACGAACGACTTTTCATCCCTGATGAAGTTCACCGAATATAAACGAAACTATATTTGGACCTTTACAATAATCAGCCGTTAGAACCCGTCTTCTTAAACAAAACTTTAAAACATTCGTGTTTTTGTCGGAAATCTCCCAGTTTCTCGGCTAGCGTGTTCCTGAGCTGAAAGCGTTCAATTTTCTTATTATTTCAAGGGATCTAAGCGGACAAGTCGCGGCTTTAGATCCGACGCGACGTTTTTGTTGAGTTAGTACGATACTGAGACGAAATGTGGCACAAGTTACGAAACAGTTACTCACGACTTTCGTGACTAACTTCTGGATATTGGAAGAAGTTTAATTCAAATCGAATCTCGAATCCAGGCATAAAATAATAACTGATCCCTAATTGTTTTGGAAAATATAATTCAGCCTATCTCACCCAGGGTTAGTGTAGCTTTCCGACAGTGAAATAATTCTTCAAATCGTTATGTATTTTTTGGTTTATATTCATCAATATTTTTGCTAATTGTGAACCGATCAAAAAAAACTTTTTTGGTTCTAATGATGAGTATATAAGTTGTTCCATATAAATTTAATGAGAATCGGTCCAATAATGTTTTTTAGTTTTTTTTTTTTATATCTCAAGAGGACATTATTAGTACCTATACTAACATAAGGTTTGTGTGCCGAATGGAAGTCGGCTTTCACTTGTTTAAACTATGACGTGTATATTTATTTTATTATTCTGCCCTCCATCAACCGGGCGTATTATGAGCTTAGAGTTAGGCTTGAAATAAGTGAACACAAAATCAAAGTAATTCCACCACCGAAACAGAATCTGCAAAGTCTGAATAATTTTAGAAATAAACTTAAGAAATTTATATTGCTACACCAAAAAATTAAGAACTGTTAGTAAATGACACAAGTGCAATTTAATATTATGTATAATAGAATTTAACACTTATCTTATAAATTTCAAATTTGCCTGCATAGTGTTGACTTAAATCACTCTTTTTATGTATATACGAGTATATTAAACCTTGTCTCCATTTTACTGTTCTCGTATGTTTGTTGCTCATAAAATATTTTGTCAAATTTGTTTTGATACATTCATACAAAGATAGTCTCATGATACTATATTTTTGCATCAGTTTATATTCGACTCTTTGTTTTTAATGCTTGTTAAAATGTTGTGTGAGTTTTATATATGATTATTTACTTTTGATATGGTGTACCTACATGTCTTTACATAATAATGTGCCTACTGAATGAAATAAAACTGCTGAATGTGACGTGCGTGACGTCACCACCTAGTTCCAACGGAAGATCAACGCTAGTTGTTTCAACCAGCATTATGTTGAGTTGGGACCGGTTTGTGACAGAAAACAGTAATTTGTAACTTCTTATTCAAGTTTCTTGTGCTGTTACAAATAAATATTTTTCTTTCGTTCTTTCTTTTCTTTCTAATTCTAATTTAGGGTTGTCTATTGTTTGCCCGAAAGATATAAGCAATAATACTCATATGCCCGAATTATACTTGCCCGAATTTTATTTGCCTGTATTGTATGTTTACCATAAAATGCATTTGACATTCTGTTGTTTGCATATATTAGATTCCATAATGATAAGAGTGCCTTACGTATTGTTATCCATTTAATTAATTGCAATAATATTATTTAACAGAATATTTCAACGCCATACTAAATTAATTTCAAATACATTCGAGCCTTTCTATCAAGATCAAACTATCTCTTTAGAAAATATACCTAAAATCGGTTTAATTTAAACAAATTAAACCAATTTTAGGTATTTTTCCTATAAGTAAATTCGATGGCAAACGATTGACTGCATATGATAATTACGGCTTACAATGATGATAAAAAATGATGTTATTGAAATTGACTTTATGGAAAACAAAGTTTCTAGCACGTGATTAACATAGTAAACAATGAGTATGACATAATTAAATTATGTGAAACAATATTATGTCTGTTGACTAGTATAGCAGATGACATTATGGCAAATGAAATTCTGGTTTCATTTTGATAGTTCGTCGCTTCAACGCTTTTGATAAGTACAAAGTTTACTTACTCTATTCTTCACCTCTTTCAAGACAGATTTAGCTGATACGAGAGCTGGTCATAGACTAGTTATTTTTTCTTTTGATATATAGCACCATACGATTAGTAAATTTGCCAGCGTCAAGTTTATCCAGTTTCAAGTTATTAATCAATCATGTTAAGTCAAATATCAAGCAATAAGTCATCGTGGTCAAGTTAAAGTCACATCATGTACCCTCGTAAAGCGGTGGAGACTTTACCAGGGTATCTATGGAGATTTCCCGTGAACACGAAAACCACGTTATTCCATCTTTATGTCGCTTGCCCACACTTGTGCACATAAACAGACATTAATGGTTAATAATCCACCAGTATTACACACTAAAGCTTGCAGAATTACTAGTTTAGCAATGAACACACAGAGACAATTTTTTTTTAGCGAATACGGGAAAATTCCAATAGATGAGTTCAGTATATTAGTAAAACTTTTATTTAGCTGTTTACCACATATATTAATCCCTAACATTTGCCCGCGGTTCCGCACGCTTTATGTTGGTTTTCCCGGAAAAAAAATATACATGACGAACAAAAACTTACTTACTGAAGTACGACATATTTTATTCAATAACTTTACCCTTGCACCACACACCAAGCGAGGTTGTAAGTTGTCCTAACATCATTTACATGATTTTCGTATCTCGCATACAATACGTGATATTCAGCCATTTTGACCCACCATTTTGAACCGCCATCTTGTTGTTACCTAGTGATTTAAACACAGTATGGACTATGATAGTCTCTAGTAATATTTGCTTTTATATGTCAGGCGTCCAGGCGAATGACAGAGCGAATAAAGCGACGGAAGTTTTTTTTGACCACGCACGACCACGAAAGTCAGCGAAACTGTAGCCCTAGATGGAGCATGCCTAGTCACATAAACACTGGCACTCAAGGAAGGCTGCCGGAACACACTGTTAGGTGCTTGGCGACAGATTATACAACTTGAGTGTTTCCACACTCAAGTTGTAAAATCAGGCGAGCGAAAGGAAACGCCCTACCACCATGCTATGGTTTCCTCACGATGTTTTCCTTCACCGGTAGCTCAGGCTCTTTTTGCATGTTGCGTGGGATCGAACCTCGTACCTTTTGCAAGGTAGTCGACCCCACTAACCACTCCACCATCATCGCTACATTACGTTATTCGTTTTAGTAAGTATTTAAGAAAATTTCTAAATTTAAATTTGTCTTTGCGTACAGACAGTAATAGATTATGTGTCTTGATGTAAGTTTTTTTGCAACATTTTAATATTACTACTGATAGAAGAACGCAAAAAATTCCAGATCTTTAGACCTAGCATGGCCGTTTGCCCAGACGGAAAGGGAAAGACAAAATTAAAAACGGCCTATTTAAAGTGACAAAACGACATTTTCCTTTGAGACGAAATGCGAGACGTTTTAAATTTGAGGCATGTATTTGAAATTCAAATGTTAAAAGATTTAAAGTCTTCCAATGATGTAATATAGTGTAAAGCCTTCATGCTTCAAGTAAAATTTGGCCTTAAATGAATGTCGCTAAAACTGATGTTATGGCTATGGTCGGCTCCGAGTTCAGAGTATCAATACATAATCATGCCTCAAGGCAACTAAGTAAAGATACAGCTAGAGACACGGTAGAGGTTCCCAAGGCTTGCACGAAACGCTTCGCGTCTACTTTTATTGTGCGAGTTGCTAGATTGTGGAACTCGCTGCCGGCTTCTGTATTCCCTGATAATTATAATCTGGGTCTTTTAAGTCACGAGTGGATCTGTTTCTTCTAGGCAAGCGAGCCTCATCTTAGGCTGTATCGGCAAGTTGCAGCTACTACAAAAAAAAATACTTATCATGGTAGTAATATAACTTTCAAAATAGATTTTGATTCTGAATTAGATAGTAGAATCGGTGCTGTTTCAGCGGCGTTTGGAAAACCCAGGCAGAAGGTTTTAAAATGGCAAAAAAAAAAATCTAACACATTCCATCCGTACTGTCCATAAACTACATTGAACCCCAAATACCCAAGGAGGTCAACAAGAATAATGTTCGCGTATGGAGATTTAATTCCTTACGTCCTATCCGTAGGACTATGAATGAAATAAAGGTTTGGGGAATTTATACGACTGTTTGGGCCAAGTGCTAAAGTTTGGGGTTAATAGGAATTGTTGGGGCAAAGGTATTTTCAAGTAACGGGAAAAAGAGAGGTTTATTTGTAAAAACGTGGCAAAGTTTTTGCTGATGATGGTATACCTTGAACTTAATAAAATGTCTAAAATAGATTGTCTTTAGCGATACGACCGCATTTTCTTTCCAATATTTAACAGACTTCAAAAACAAATTGTATTAGTATATTTGTTCTTGCAGTTACTAAATATATTTAAAAATAGATAAAAATATTTCATATGAATCAATACCACATAATACACAGAACAACGTTAATCATACTAAAGTTCCAATAGGGCCAGTTAAAAAATCATTATATCATATTATTAGAGTATTATCTGTCGCCCAGCACCTAAATGTGTGTTTCTGCAGCCTTCTTGAAGAGCCAGTGTATTCCAGACTAGGCATGTTCCATCTAGGGATTAAGTGTCGCTGACTTCAGTGATCGTGCGAGCTTGTTGTCAAATACCTAACTGTGTTGGATAAAATAAAATAAATTTTACTTAATTTTCTCTCACTTTCAGTCCAATTTCAAAGGAATCGCTACTGAAATTAATCGTTCACAGAACAATTACTAAAAGACGTTATAGCGATTCTCAGCGCGAAAGTTCTTAGAAAACCTAATTATTATAAAATTATTAATATTGAGCGAAATAAAACAAAATTTATTCTACTTCATCGTCGTAGCCTTGAGTTTAATTTTTACCTAACATGATTTATGTCACTTTTACACGACACTATTAAGGGACATCTTTTGTCAGTTGATGCCAACAAGATTTTTAACGAAGGTAAAGCCAAAGACAGTTTTTTAGAGGGACACGAGTAACTTCGGACCTAAAACTGATCCTGCGAAAGTATGCCGGCCATCACAGTTGAGCCAACAGAAGGCATAGAAACTAAGAAACGTACTCTACGTTTTAATCAAATCTTGTTTTCAGCTTTAAAGTTAGAACGTCACCTGTTAACCTCCATACGAGTATAAATGACTTTGTATAAAATGCGTAAATTAATGTTTAACGTTCAGTTTATATGTGTGATTTTAAAAATAGAAAGTCCACAATTCGTCAGAGGCTATCTTATTACGTTTTTTTTTATTTATTTCATATATTTTGTTTTGTACCCGATTTCTTAGTAACGCCGTGCCTGCGCCTTTATAATGGAAATATATCTTGTTTTTAAAGAGTACCTATACCTCTACTAACACATTTAATAAAAAATACTTTAGAAGTTTGTAAATCAAGAAAACAAATGTAGATGCATTAGTCGATTTGATAAGTCACTCTTTCTACCACAGGTTACCTTTCTACTCGACTGCGCAAAAGAAGGATTATGTTTCTCGAGTGTATCCTATTTCCTACTATGTAATATTATAAACGCTAAAGTTTGTATGAATCTGTAGATGTGTGGATGTGTGTTTGTTTCTCATTCACGCAAAAACTGCTAAACTAATTTATATGAAATTTGGTACGGAGATAGCTTAGACCCTGGATTAACACAAAGAATATTTTTTATCATGTATCAACGCGGCTAACACCGCAGAGCGCAGCTAGTGTTTGTATATTTGTATGTAAGTATTTAGTAAATATGTAGGATCAACTTTTCGTGCCCATCTGCAGCCTTTTGTAGCGATAATAGTCGAGTTGTTAGTGGGGTCGATTGCCGTGCAAAAGGTACGAGATACGAAACACGCAAAAAGAGCCTGAGCTACCGATGAAGGAAAACATAGTGAAAATACCATAGCATGGTGGTAGGGCGTTTCCTATCGCTCGCCTGGCTAGCTACCACCCTCAAGTTGTAAAAATCTGTCGCCAAGTACCTAACGGTGTATTTCGGCAGCCTAACTAGAGAGAGCAAGTGTATTCCAGACTAGGCAAGCTCCATCTAGGGCTACAGTATCGCTGAATTCGGTTTTCGTGCGAACTTATGATCAAATGCCTAGCTGGCTAGGCTCTGCAGGTTGACTTTTTATGTACGAAATGTCATTGCATTTATTTTTATAAAGATAGTCTAAAGCTTTTTGGTAGCATCACGCGGTTTCATTTGCAGTTGGTCTTTTTTAAAATTGTTTTAACCACTCGTGTTGATATTGCCTTACTAAACCTTTACTTATACGAAACGTAGTAATAAAAACTTTTTTTCCAGTTCCAATGGAAGATCAACGCAGTTGATTCTACCAGCATTATATTGAGTTGGGGCTAGTTTGTGAAAGAAAGCAGTGACAATTAACTTTAGTTTGATTCTATATTGTGTCAAAATTTATTTTCTATTATAATTAAAAAAAAAACAGTATTTTTACTTTTATAAGAATTTTTCGTCTTCACCACCACGTGAATGTCGAGGCTGTTCAGCTCCTCGACCACACCCACATAGCTAAAAGATTTAAAAGAACAAAACTGTTTGAGTTAGTGTTTCAAAATAGTGATAGTGCAAAATTATAGTGGCAGTGCTAAGACTATAAAGAACACATGAAAAAGTGTCTTAATCTTAACAAAACAATAAGGAAGTGTCAATGGACAAATTCTTCAAGACATTATTGTTTAGAATTTTAAGTTAAATTTAAATTACTTATTGGCTTATGACTAATTAATTAAGCAAAAAAAAAGTATGTGAACATTTCCATCCACGAACTAAACGACATAATTTCCTTCGCCACTTTAGTATTCCGAGGGAGAAGAGCAAAGTAGCTTTTTATTAAAACGTACTGAGACGATAAATCTTTGAATTTTTAACACTGCGAAGAGAGGCTTGGATATTTTAATTTTAGATGAGACGGGTGTCTTCTGACTAGTTCGTAATAAACATGCCTTGTGAATCTAAAGACATACATAGACGATAATAATTATAATCTGACTTCAAAATGTTTACAAAGTGGGTTCTCAATTCGTTGTTTTTTTACTTACTTATCCAAAATATGAGTAGGTACTCAATTCGACGGTATGTTTTTGTTTTTACGTTTACTTACTTGATTTCTTGGAGACGGAGCGATTAGAAAAAAATGTATTTTGTGTGAAATGTTATAATTGCTCGGGTGCTCCCATTGCATTGTTATCAAAATTGGTATAAAAGTTTGATTTCTTAATCAAAATAATTGAAAAATTAGATCGCTGCCAGCATTTTGGAAGTCAATAAACACTAAATTTTTTTTAAATAACCCTTTTTTAATAGTAGAAATCATCAGATGTGAAGTGACGATACTGCGTACTTATTTACTAGCTGCGCCCTGCGGTGTTACCTGCGTTAATACAGGATAACAAAAAAAACCCGACTGCTAAATCTTTAATTTTGTTTTGTTCTTATTTTGTACCCTGTGTACTTTCACGACTAAGACGAATCTATTGACACCACTTACATAAAAATACGACAACCCGTTTAGGCTGTCGGGCGTGCCAAAGATTATATACATACATACACTCGAAAACCATAACCTTCCTTCTATCGCAGTCGAGTGAAGTATTATTATGTTAATCCAAAGCTATCTCCGTACCAAATTTCATCCAAATTGGTTCAAAAGTTATTGCGTGATCGAGTAACAAGCATTCATCTACACACCTATACATTCTTACAAACTTTCGCGTTTATAATAGTAATAGAAAGGATAAACGCTTGCCTAGAAGAAACCGATTCCATCACGACTTCAAAGAACTATTATATGATATTATATTATAGCTATACTATGTATATAATAACTAGAGAAATACAAAAGCAAAGGAAAAAACATTTTCAGTTATAAAAACAAATCTAATAATAAACCCCCACCAGAAGTGCAAGTCCCAAGAATGCTGGTTACATTGCCACGTCGAATGGCAATGCTAATTTTTTGGCCAAAATAAGAGCCAGCATTCTGGTCACATGTAGCTTCCACTAGACGTTTTAATATTTCTAAAATTAATTTTCCTTTTTTTCCCGTTCCTTTTTTTTAGCTATATTATATGATATTATCTGTGCTATAGTATAGTATTAATTGGTCGCATGAGTAAGCGGATTTCTGTATTAACATTGTAGAATGAATAAAATTTCTTACCTAAGTTTGTTTAAGCTGCTTTAGGGAAAGGACAGCCTTGAACTTTAGAAAGCAGGCGTCGAACAAGAGAGAGAACAAGAACATTTGTGTTCGAAGTTGTGAAAATTTGTTAGAAATTTTTCGTAATCAAGGTACAGAACTTTCTAGCAGCGTCATCTGTTGAGGACGTACTTATCGTATGACTGTACTCATTTTTAACCTCCGACGCAAAAACGTGTTACAAGTTTGTCGTGTCTGTGTATGTGTGGTATCGTAGCTCCCAAAAGTTTTACGATATCGGTTTCACGTGTACCTGATTGTTAGAAAGGTCTAACTATAGTTTCGTTCACATACGGTGAACTTCATCAGGGATGGAATGAGTCGTTCTTGTCCACAAGAATGACACGTCTCACCGTCTTTTATATATTATTATTTCATAAATTTTATTTAAATCATCCAGTAACTTACGTTTGTAAAACAAAATGACTGTTAAATTTCTGCAAGCATCTAAGCCTAGTTAAATTCGGTTCCCATTTTATTTAATTACTTTTTATAAGTAGGTAGGTATTGCTAACTTTTTAAGTTTCATACAAAGTAAATTGCCACGATCACTGTCATTCCATACGATCCATTTATCCAGAATCACCCACTTAAAACTGTTAATCCTCATCGCAGTTAATATTTACCTCG
Source organism: Ligdia adustata (assembly GCA_947049295.1). Lineage (NCBI taxonomy): Eukaryota > Metazoa > Arthropoda > Insecta > Lepidoptera > Geometridae > Ligdia > Ligdia adustata. The sequence continues at coordinate 11,385,777 of OX346229.1, forward strand.
GCCGTTAAGAAAGACATTGTTTCTATACGACTTCCGTGTTTACATTCCCGGCGAGTGGCGGGCAATCTGCGAGATGTCCCGACGACTTGCTCGTTACAAGGCATCTGAAGTTAGTATTGAACTCATGAGCACGGGTGATGCGAGGTAATGCGATCTATATTGTTGCCTACTAGATGTCTACTTGTTTCTTACTAGAAAATAACTTGTACTTCCTGCAGTGTAGAACATACCTTAGATAGCGTACTTATGTATAGATTCAATCCAAAACGCTACAAAACCGGTTCGAATTCATACAGTTGAAAATTACACTGTTTGTTAATGATAACTACCCTATTTTAATTTTATGTATACTAACCATATATTTTTTTTAATCTTCTTTTTCTAATTATTTTGTATGTGTTTACCATACAAAATAATTAGAAAAGTTTTTAGTAGCAAAATTTATTAAGAAGCATGTAATCTCAGTAAGTAAATGTTATTTTTAATAGATTAATAAATAAATATCTGGTACCGTATGTCTGACTTTGAGAAAATAAAACAAAAAGAATGAACACATACTTGACATAAAATAATGAAAAATAACTAGACATATGGCGGCCATCTTGGATTTGAAATGTATCATAGTATACAATCTAGTCATGCTCTTTTCATTTGATAACCATTTTGAGAGAGTTGTGAAAAATATGTAATAAGCCATTTTGTAGCGGCGATCTTGCATTCACAAACATACACATTCTCTTACACAACACTCCGTTATTTAAGCGTTGAACGTTAAACATTAAAAAAAATATGAGTTTCTCAATCAAATAAACATAATTATGTAAATACGAACCGAAATAAATGACCAACGCAATCACAAAAAAAATCGTCATTGCCTCTCTGTTGTTTTTCATCGGCACTCTCCCGACATGCATCGCTCGCTTCGCTTTGCGCTGGTATTGCGTATGAGTAAGGAGCACCACTCGACATCCGCACTTAATGTTATAATTTCCGGTGAAGACAGTCGCTGAATTAAAATAGCGGTGCAGTTTTAGGTGAAGATGGTGAAACAAGAGGTGGGAAGAAGCGGAGAAGACATTGTATTTGTTAAAATATGGTTATTATTTAAGTGATGTAGGTATTTTTAACAGCATTTTAGCGGCCCATTTGTCCCTACAAGCCAGAGCACTATATCAAATTGTAAATTTGGGAATAGATCGTCGTTGAATAAGTTGAATGTGATTGTTTGAGGGTGTCATTATCATATAATAAAACCCTCAATAATAAATAAAGGAAAAAAAAGAGCTGTGAAGTGGGGTGTAGTATTGTCAAGATTTTAAAAGAAGTTTATGAAACTAAAAAAAGCTTCTTAATTGTCAAATAATGTACGTCTTTTTATCAACGCAATCTATCCTCCTCTCTTCCGCAAGTTCCTTATTTTTTTTTTTCAAAATTGGTCACGTATTTTAGACTTTATATCAAAGTACATTAGATTATTAGAGCTTGCTGTCTATTATGACTTTTTAATAGTTGTAATTATTGACACGAAACACAAGAGACATTTTCACATGTATCGACCTACGAGTATATTACGAAAAAGGTATTATTCATTATATTATACAAGGTTATTGGCTAGGGGTGTACAAAGCCGAAAGGAGGTCACTATACTCTTCCTAACTCAACTCTGAATTCGATAAAAATAATCATCTATTTCATAATTTTTTTCGACGACCGATAAACTTTTTTTACGAAACAGCTGATTTTATTTTCTCGAATTCAGAGTTGGTTCCATAGTAAAAGTTGTTCCTAAGGATGACTAAAGTGAGTTATTATTTATATGTATTATATTTATTTATTTCTGTTTTATTTTGTGGTACAGTAGTTGTACCATTTCTTTTTCTTTCATTTTTTATTGGTATACCACCGACGTTACTGTTTGCACTAAGTCCGATCCATCCATAGATTGCCTGGAAGAAATCGCTTTAGGCGGTAACGCCGCCCAATGTACTACCAATGTTTTGTTTATAATATATTTTGCTGTATTTTTGTTTTTGGCGTGCAAAAGATATATAATATTGTATTGTATTTATTCTCTCTATAGGTATTATAAGAGATTTTTTTTCTCGTCGACGTATTTTAGCTTTTTATAGTCTTTATTTCCATGGTCCAAGTATTTGGGCCCTAAAATTTGAATGATGGCAATTCACACCATAATTCAATATTGTCTGATTTTCAACAACCTCACGAACAAAATCAACGATAATTTTTTATTCTCATTTCATAATGAAAATCGATCGAACCATCAATATTATCCAAAACCGATTTTCAAACACACTATTCAAAAAATAAATAATAACCTTCTCTCGCAAATAAAACAGATCAGCCGTAAAATTGGATGTTTCAACGTGAAATTATTACGAATATCTTTTGTAACGTCAAAACACTCACCGTTAGGCAAAAAGTTGAGCAGTACAGAGCAATAACAGTAGCACAAGTAGCAAGCTGAGAAGGAACTAAGTAAAGACTGTCAGGAAGAGATTTCGTATTAGTGATAATACCCCCTTTTTTACTATTTTTTTTGTGACACTGTTTTAAAACTTATGTCTGTTAACATACTGTATCTTATGAACTCTGCTATAACTGCTGTATTAGCTAGATATTTGAAATTTGTATACATGATGTATTTCGGTTGCCACTATACTAATTCTAATACAACAAACGTGTTTTTTGCCGTCCTTTGCTCGATATTAACATACATGGTAAAACTAATGTTCTAAAGATAATGGTACGAAACTTATTGCGCGAGCCCGAATGGTACTTAATCTATTTTTTGTTGTGTTTATTATTTAATGTTTTTTGTGGTGTCAATAATGAGTTTTGTAATTTTAATTATAACTAATATTATATTTTTGATTTATGTACTCGATTAATTTGTTTTAATGAAACCTTTTTATGGAATACTCAAAACGATTACGCTTCTTGATACCTAGCTCATAGTAAAAAGACCATGACTTAGTTTGTACACGAGCGACAAATACATAACTTAGGCAATAGTGAATGAATGATGAATTATTAGTCTGTGAAACTAAGTAGTGTTTAACTTGAGTGTAAAAACGCCACGAATAAGAAGATTATACCTTCCTGAATTCACAATAACAAATAGACTATAAATTGTACCGCCCGTCACAAATGTCAAAATTGATACAATAAAAACGCATAAATCACCTTTTGTGTAAATAACATAAAAATATAAATATGAGTCGCAATTAATTTTGTACACTACGATAAGTAACGTTATTTTGTATTCGGTTGATATATTAAAGATTAATGGTTCCTAACGTATTTTAGTTATCATGTTCTGCTGTCCTGGCCGGAGCTCCTTACATTTTTAAACAACTCTTTTTGTCAGTCATGTCCATACTGATAACTAAGTGTGTAGTGCCTAGTGAAACAGCACATAATTTACTAGAATATTTTCCGAGCTGTTTTCATTCCACATCGTTTGATATTCACTGCGAGCACTTTCACAGTATTTTTTTATATTTTTTTTTTGCTGAGTACAGTTGAGTATCATTGCAGCCATTTTGTCTACTTCAGTTAGCAATTAAGTTTACTACGAATTTGTGTAGGTTATTTCAGTAACTATACTTGGGTGGTAGTGTTATATTTTTAAGCAATTTTATAATTAGAAATGTTCTTTTCGTTTATTTTTTATTAAATACTTATAGCTGTCACCCCCGGCTCATAAACACAAAATAGCCAGGAATTTAAAAAGTTTAAACTATGAATCCTCATTCGATCCCCTTGGGGGTTGAATTTCCAAAAAATATTTTCTTATTACATAGTATTCATTATAATTTTTAGGGGACACCCTATAGCGAATAAACTCTCCACACGTAATGTCTCTAGATTCAGCGCTTTAGGAGTTGATTACTAGCAAAAATGCCAGTCAGCCAGTCAGGACTTACTCTTTTAAAGTTACTCGTAAATAGTCAGTCAAATAATCACTGGCACTTTGATATAATTAGACGTTTCATTTAAATTATTTATAGAAATGCGTTCGATAGAATAATGAAGGCTTTTACCGTAGCCGAAGAATTTAACAATACATAAAATAAATGGAAACCAATAGCAAGCTAGGTAATAAAGAAAAGAAATTAAGAAGACGTTAATTAAGACACACAAGACACTACAACAATAATAAGAAAGATACGAGTATGTATACATAACAAGATTAACACATACCAATTAAGGAAGCAGGCAAGGTTTTACTATCATTGTAGTGACGAGCGGACCTAATATATTCGATCTTATTTTTAGCATGATATTATATTTGAATGTCAAATTCAGCTCAACAATAAGTCACTAGACGCTAAAAAAGCCTTGCCAGTCCGTATTTTATCTTCGTAACAATAAGTATTAACGATAAAATTAATATTCTAACTTTTCACAATCAATGAATGGATTAAACGCGGTCAGTACTAAACAATGTAGCTATTTCGTTCTTTATAACTACAATACAAAAAATATCTCGCACTCTTTGACACGTCTAACTGACACCATCCATAAGTCCAGCTTGGCCCAGTTAACCGAATGTACGGGCTAACAGAAAAACGGCCCCGTTTGGACCTTAGCCAAGGCAAGTAGAAGAATAAATTCACTTTTCCAGTCACACCCGCAGCGTCCCAATGATGTCAATAATGCCATCAGTGCTAATCCGTTAAGGCTTTAAGGCTTGACTTTGCGGTGCGGCCATAGAATAATAATGGAGTTATCGGCGGATCGGGTAGACGGTGAATTTTAGATGGCTTATCTTGAAGCAAGTCTTTGAGAATACGCATTCTTGGTACTTCTAAACTGTCTTATTGCGCCACTGAGAACGCCATTTTCACTGTCACTAATGAGATTAAAATGAATAACTAAATATTTAATATTTTTTAATAATTAAATACGTTAATGACTGGCGCAGTTGGTGGCAACCCTGCCTTCTGCGCCGCTGGTCCCGGGTTCGATCCCCGGACAGGTTAAACATATGTGTGCATGAACATGTCTGTTTGACCTGTGTCTGGGTGTTTATTATATATATAAGTATGTATTTCTGTAAATAAGTATCATCAGTCATCAGGTTACCATAGCACAGGCTTTGCCTAGTTTGGGATTTGAAGACCTTTGTGTGGAAGTTGTCCCATATTATTATTATTATATGTTAGTTTTAAAATCACACTACAATATTATTTGCACGTACATGTAAATGTATTTTGTAATAATAATTATAGGGACTATACCTATAATTATTATTACAAATATAATAAAATACAAATATAACCTAACAAAAACTACTCGAGACCAAAATGCTGGCCTCTACTTGGGTCAGCGCATAAGTATTGCCATTCACCGAGGCAATGGGGCCAGCATTTTGGGTACTCTACCAACTGGCAGTGGTTTAGATTTAAGTTAGTTTTAATTTTTGGATATTTTTTTTGTACATATAGTTTATAACTTTACATAGTTTTTGTTAGGTTATGTATAGTCCCTATAATTATCACTACAATATATATTTTTTAAATACAAAACTTCATAAGTGTAATTATTCGCATTTAAAAAAAATATTATAGAGTGATTTCAGATTAGAATCATTTTTTCTGCGCATAACATCGTAAAGCGCAACTTCATTTTCATACATGAAACATGGTTTAAAAAGCGGTCGATATCTTTCGAAGACAAAACACGGCCGATCTTCAAAGAGTTGCGTACTTTACATGCAATCATCCAGTCTCGATTCCCTTGGCGTTTGCCACCGTCGCAATAATCAACACCATATTCATGTCACGCGTACGAAGGTTATTGAAGGCAAACATCGCATCACGCCTGCGGGGGCTTCCCCTAGTCGCTAGGGATGCTACTGTTGCAAGAGTTTGAAGTAGATATGACGAATCGAACACTTCGAATATTCGATTTTTATGAGGGAGTGATTTGAATATAATATCCAAAATTTTTGAATTGCTAGAAAGTCTTTTACTATAGTCCTACTTCATACTATCCTGCTAATATTATAAACGCAAAAGTTTGTAAGAATATGTGTTTTTTTTTACTCTTTTACGCAAACACTGCAGGACACAGCTAGTATTTTATATAACTGAGTTTGGATCTGTTAGGAATAAAATTTAGTGAAAAAAAGTGTTTGGTGGTTTGCTTTTGTACGCTCTAACTTGATCCGTAATTCGTTACTTAAAAACAACCGGGACTTACATTTATGGGCAGTTATGGTAGACGGAAGAATCTCGATCAACAACTCAATCGAGTACACATTACGCAGCGATTATCAAAGGTAAATATCACATCAGAATTGTGAAAACTATTCTCCTCGGAAAGGAGGAAAAATCGAATCAAGTATAAGAGATAGGACAGATAATAATAATAGAAAATTATTAGAATACAGTAATTTATACTACATAAAATATTCCTGTATCCGTTTGAATACAATATTTTTGTTCTGGTACTATACGTGGGTTACGTTAAGTTTTTGCTTCTAAATTATTTAATTCGAATTAAGTTTATTCGAATTTTTCAATGGAATGTATTGAACTTGCTCATCCCAACTTTCGGAGTATAAAGACATTTCATGTGAATATGTACAGTCAGCACTGGAAACGCGACGTTTGTGAGTTTACAAGCGTCGGGAAAATAGGCCATTTTTCCTGATGGTATCTACTCTGTATAGCAGGAAAATAACCTGACCGAAAAATGGTACAGTTAGGAGTAATTTTTTTTTTACTTTTCTACGGATAAATTTGTTCTGTTACAAAACTTGATTATGAGTGCATCACAATAATTATATCTTAATTTGACTTTAAGTTATGTCTTAGTTACTTATAAAGTCATTGTCAGAGTTTGCTTTTTAAGCTATTTTTATAAGAGTGTTAACCATGACCATTCAAGAGATTGATGCTACTGCTTAGCCATACAAATTAATCAAAGTGCAAAAAGAGGAAGGAAGAAGGTATCGGTGAAGGAAAACATCGTGATAAAACCATTGCATGGTGGTAGGGCGTTTCCTATCGCTCGCCTGGCTAGCTGCCACCCTCAAGTTGTTAATTTTGTCGCCAAGCACTTAACGGTGTGTTCCGGCAGCCTCCCTTGAGAGACAGTGTATTCCAGACTAGGCATGCTCCATCTAAGGCTACAGTATCGCTGACTTCCGTGGTCTTGCGAACTTGTGATCAAATGCCTAGCCATGTAGGATAAAAAAAAACACTTGAAACTTGGTTTCATTTTTGCAGCGGCGAACTGTCAAAACGAGACCAAGTTTGCTTGCTCTTGTTTTCACCTCTTTCATGCCTAATTCTAGCAGATAAGGTGGCTGGCTAGCCATACAAAATAAACACTTGAATGGCCATATTTAACACTCTCCTATAATAACTTAGAAGCAAAATTTCACAATAACTTTAAAAATAATATTTGGAAAGGTCATACTTAGATGTATTTTGAAAAATCCTTACTTAGTTACACTCCTACGTCCTATAATGTATACACCCTCATGTCTCCAGATTCAGCAGTTTAGGCTCTGCCTTGATTCCTAGCAAATATATAAACTTTCCGTGATATGTTATATCAATAACTCCAAAATCGCACTAAGGAAAAAATATATCTCACAAAAATGATCCCGATGAAAATAATTTGCCGCCCAGCTAAGTGCTGGCATTCAATCTTCTAAAAACAGTTTAAAAAAATCTTTCTTATCATTTTCCCGGAATCTTCCATCGTGCAAACAAAGAAAACAGGAAAAACACATACAATGGCACAAAATTTTCTGAAAACACCGAACTTTCGGTTTTACCCCGAACAATAGGTAATTTGTTAGAGTAAAGAAATACAGTAATTGGGTCTTTTATTCGTTGTTTTTTGAGGATAACCGAGGAAATGGCAAAATATTTTAATAATTTCCTAAATGGGGATTACGTTGGATTTTACTTAGGTAAGAAAACTATAGTGCTCTCATATTTTTCACATTTTTTTTTCGATATTCTAAAATAATTATTTAAATCATAACCACTCCTTATATAATATAAATATATGAAAAAATTAGAAATAATAAAGCTTGTATTTATTACTGGCATTTTTTCATATCCAATTACTCGTATTCTCAACTTCATTCATTAAGATTATTTGGAAAATAACCAAAAAATGAGAACCTACTAAATTACCTTAATTTACATATTTGAAGATGGGATGGATGGATGAAACATTTGACAGGTTTTCTAAATAATACGTCTGTAAATGTGAACTAAACTAACATTATCTAGCGAAAAGATCGTTGCACAAATCAAATAATTCACAAATCCTTTCTCCTTTTATTTCTTTAGTAAAAAACTTAGGCATATTGTTAAAAATATGACACATATTTGAAGGATACTTTAACACAAAAAACGATATCTAATTACTTGTTAACGACACAGTATCACGTACAAAGTCCTGGGAAATTTACAAAGCTTTTTAATTACTTTCTAAAACCACGCTCAAAGGCTTTGATTTAACCTTTAGTTGGTTCTAATTTAACCACGGAGTATATACATGTAGGGAAAAGCTTATGATGTTATGCCAATTATTTTCAAAACAGATTATATACAATTATTTTTCTCAAATCCGATCTGGTACTGCTCGTTGCTAGCTTGTTTGGGCCTTTTTTTCTAGTGGACTGTATAAATTGCAAAAGTGATGCATATTTTTTTTTAAAATTAATTTCTTACAATATATGACAGAATATTATTGCCTTTTAGTCATCCATTGAACTGCATTCATATTATCATAGGTTTTTGAGATTTTTCATTAAATCCAAGCAAAAATTAGTTTTGAACAGCTTATCTTTACTTTAATGATGAAGACAATAATTTCTAGTAGATTTTACGTTATACATTATCGGAGAGTAAACGCAATAAAGACTTAGCGACCTTATTGCTATGAAGTAGTTGCTTAAAGACAACCTTTGTAGTGATGTATTTAAGTGTATTTGGTCTTTTTCAAACCATGTAGCGTCACATTATTTTGCAATATTTTTTTTTCAGTTTAATTTATTTTATCTTTTAATCTCGTTACGCTTTCTCCACTAACTATTTACTTCACGGTTCTAACTCGCAGTTAACGGTTAGGGCACGGATAGTTAACTATCGTGGTTAGTGAATGGTTTAAATTAACCGCTGGTTCGTTTTGTGGGGGATTACGACTTGTTAAAATACTAGGTCTCGGGATTTTAGTATTTATTGTGGTTTTAGCAGCTTCTGCTTTTTGGATTACATTTCGTTTTGAGTGATATTGCATTTAATGTTCATACTGCTGTTGGCTCTTATGATATAGGTATATTTAAAGTAATATTTCAGTTGCTGTATTAATTTCAATAAGTTGCAACTTTAATAAGTTTTACGAGCGGTTAAAAAACATAATTTGCAGTTTAATAGTGATCATATATAATGATATGAAATTTTCCGAATGATTTATTTTTAACAAGAGAAGAATCTTAACAAAATTAACTCGTTTCTGGTCATTTTTGGATTTAGTAAATTGATCATACATGTTGCCGGAGCAATGCACACTAATTTTTTTTTCATAAATCTAATTTAAACTAGTTTATGATTTGGATTAGTTACATCTAGTAACAACAGCTATAATCCGATTTGACTCATATTAGAAAGTATTTTCAAGCCTCGGCTATTATAAGAATTATATTGTGAAAAATCACAGTAGTAGAAGAAGACGTGAGAAAATAGGTAAAGAGTAATGAATGGACGGCATTATAAGGGTTCAGAACTTCAATAAACTTTACATCTTCGTACTCAAAGATTAATTTTTAACAAACGGTAAGTTTAAAACTCTAAATAAAGAAGTTACGTAACAAAACAATAACTATAAATCAACACTTCACTAAACATTTAATTAGAGCAACATCATCCAACTTTCCAAAAAGCGTCCCTAAACAACGGGGACTGTACATTTAATTAAATCTTTAGCTAAAATATCGCGACCCGTATTGTCTCGAACTAGGACCCGGCGGTGACAAAAATAGAGTGGCCAAACAATAAATTTTAATCAAAGCCCGAATTGCTTCGGCAATCGTTCGGCTCTTTGTTTTTCCTACCCTCCATTAGTCTTGGGAATGCCTAACACAATTTCGGAGTGAATTTTAATATCTTACTCTGCAGTCTTTAATTAAAAGTGCCGTGTCAGCGTCCCTTTTCGTTCTTGTGTCGTATTTCTTCGGCTTTTGTCTCGATCGAATTTCGTTCGGTATTTGAATTGGGCTTTCGTTGATTACTGGTGGATTCTCAGAGCTGCCCTTGAACTGGTTTTTAACGAATCTACCCTCAAACGGCTTATCAAATACATCGGTATATAATTGTATACTAGAAAGGCAAATATTATTTTTTTGACTGTAAAATATTATGTTTAGAATATTCAGTATGATACGCAAACGTGTCTTTGGAGTTTCTTGCAGTAAACAATTTAATAGTTTAGAATACTTCATTTTATTTAAGAAGATGGGTTTTCACGCGTACTTGATTATTGTATCGGTCCAACTATAGTTTCGTTCACATTCGGTGAACTTCATCAGGGATGAAATGAGTCGTTTTTGTATTCAACGATGAGACGTGTCACCGTTTAAGGAGTCAAAATGAAATTACTTTTATTTATGAAGATACTTACAATGCTCATGGTGGCTACCGATGATACTAGAACCTGTAAATAAAACAAAGTTCATTTAGAAAATTTACAATTTAGTAAAAACTTTAAAAAATACAGTTATAATTTCTACTGAAGATAAAAACAGATTGTGTACTCTTGAAAATCTCAGTTTTAAACAATATATATTCTACTATATAGCGCTCCCAGTCACCTCGGTCGTACTGTCCTTTCTCCCGCCGCAGCCGCTGAAGATGCAGCTGACAAGAAGCGCAGAAAGTATGCGGCCTTAGGGGTGCAGTATTTATTTGTGCCCTTTGCGGTGGAGACAATGGGAAGTTGGGGCAGTGAAACGAAAATATTTGTGATAGAAATGGGGCGCAGGATTAGGGAAAAATCTGGAGACCCCCGCTCAGGGTCGTACCTGGTGCAAAGACTTGCCATTGCTATCCAGAGGGGCAATGCAGCCAGTGTGATGAGTACTTTTGCACCAGGTACAATCAAAGACGGGCTATTTGATTGCTGACGTGGATATGTTTGTGATTTTATTTTAATTTGACGAAATGTATTAAAAATATATTTTTATTATGTTTTAGCTATATAGCTAATAAATAAATATTAGGTCCTTACATATGAAACTAGTGATTAGTCGTACTGGCCCACTTGATCTCAAATATCTCTTCTTTGGTTAGGAATTCCAATTTAAAATTTATACAGCTATTTATTCATATATTTGTATTTCGAAAACCGTAATTCATTTGTTTTGTCCTCGTTTGGTTTTTTCTTTGCGTCACGCAGTTTATAAAATGGAAAACTTGAAATATCCGAAAGATCCGATTTAAAATCCCTTCATTATTGTGCCGGTTGAGTAATGTAACGCAGCAGTTGACGCGCGTTTGTCGGTTTGCTGCACTCAATTCATGAGGTACCCACATTTCAAGCTTTTTCACCTTTCCAATTTGCTTCAAGTGGATTAAAACAGTTTTATCACTAACACCGCCGCCTGCAGCTAACTCGGACGTGGTTTGCGATTGATCTGCTTCCATAATAGCTTTCAATTCTTCATTAGCAACTTTAGTCTCCGGCCGTCCACGGGGCTTGTTCTGCAGGTCGAAATTTCCAGAACAAAAACGTTGGAACCAAAAACGCACTGTATTTTCTATTGCGACACCGCCGCCATACACATAATTAATCCTTCGAGCCGTTTCTGCAGCACTGGTACCACGGTGGAACTCGTACTCGTAAATAACGCGATATTTCAAGTGGAACATTTTGTAAATTGCGTGACGCAAAGAAAAAACCAAATGAGGACAAAACAAATGAATTACGGTTTTCGAAATACAAATGTATGAATAAATAGCTGTATAAATTTGAAATTGGAATCGCTAACCAAAGAAGAGATATTTGAGATCAAAGTGGCCAGTACGACAAAACGCCAATTTCATTTGTAAGGATCTAATAGTATCGCAAGTTTGCTATGGCTTATAAACTACGTTAAATTCTAAAGGTGTCTTCTTAAGGTCTGTAGTAAGGACATTTTCCGTTACAGCTGTTGCCAACGATTAAGCTAAATAAAGGGGCAATTCACGAGACAATGGCCGAGTCTAAGCTTTACTTAAAGTTAGGAGAAGGTAACTTGGTAACTACCGAATTACAGTAATCAATGCTGCATGGAGCTTACAATGTGCTCTTAGTAGAAAACTTTGTCGTCGATGTTGAAGCATACGCGATGATACACTAGTGGCGTCCTATAAAAATAAATTGTATAAAAAGGGATTAGTGCCTTCAATAGGGCAAGGCGCCGTTATTTTTTATTTTAGTTATTTCCATTTGAAAACCAAATAATGTAGTCAATTTAAATAAATTTAAATACGACCATTTCAAACAGAAAAAATATATATTTAAAGAAACATAAAATTATCGAAGCAGTCGAATTGAGTACGTCCTCATTTATTGGTAAGATAATTTCATCGGTTTCTTGACGTAATGCTGGTCGTAAGTGTCACTCTTGCTGACTAAATCTGCAGTTATTTTTCATTTTATAAACGTTGGCCTTCCTTAAAAACAATGGGTTGTTCCTAACTCAGCCTTTCATTATAAATAATATCATATTAGTCCCATCCTTAGTCCACATTCCTAACCTTAAATATATTCTTGACTAATACTCGTACTATGTCCAATCCGGCCATCCAAATGTTTTGGTCGGCTTTATTAATGGACATCTTGTTAAGAATGGATATTTGCAAAGTATTGCTTTATGCAATTGTGTTGTACTCGTAATACAAAATTTGCGCGTCTTTCGTTCGTATAAGGTGTCAGTGTCATTTTGACTTTAACCTTTTTTTAGAAGCTGCGCTCTCTCGTGAATTACTCCTGTAAAACTATCGTGTTAATTTGTGAGCTAGTTTCCAAAATTGTAATGAAAACTACTGATGTAATTACAAAAATACATTTGATTCATTAAATTGATTATCAACTTTAAAACAAAACAATAATAATAATAATACACAGAGTAGGGCAGGGGATTTATTCCTGTTTGTCACGCCGATCTGTCCCCGCAAGGTAACAATAAGGAACAAAAACTCTTTTCTGTCACCTTTTTAGTCATGAGGAGACAGACAGAAATTTGTATTCCTGTTTGTCCCCTCAGAAATATAGCATGGGGATAAACAAGAAAATAAATTCCGTTCTGTCACCTCAAAATTATCACATGGTGACAAACAGGAAAAAAAATACTGTCTGTCACCTTTTTAGTAATAGGGTGACAGAGAGGAATTTTTATTCCTGTTACTCATCTTGCGGGGACAGATTGGGGTGACAAACGGGAATAAATCGGGCTGGTGCGGCGGCTTATTCAGCCGAACAGCACAAACGGCGAAAATATGCGAGCCAAGGTAGAGGTTATATATTTGAGCCATTTGGAGTCGAGACTTTAGGGCCGTGGGGACCGGGAGCTCATCTTATTTTCCAAAACTTATCGGAGCGTTTGATCGATTCGACGCGTGACCAGAATGCTGGTTTTCATCTTGCCCAACGTATAAGCATTGCCATTCAGCGTGGTAATGCCGCTAGCATGCTGGACACGCTCCCCTCTGGTGGTGGCTTGGATCATTTGGATTATCTGTAGATCTTAAATGGTCTATAGGTAATCTTTCTGCTATATTTTTTACTGTCGTAGTTAGTCATTTTGTTTATGTCAATAATAATTAATTGAAAACAAATAATAGTATAACGGGCTGTTCAAAGCATCTTGCGATCTCATGATGAAACAAAGCCAAAGATCATACTTGAACCGTGGGGAGGAGATCAAAGGCTTATGGTAATGCGTTTACCGCAGTCGAAGGCAGACTCTTTCATATTCATGCTATTAAGTCGAGAAGCCGGCTTCCGGGAGGCCTTTGACAATTTTCTGGAGCATTCTCAAATTGGTCGGCTTGTATATTTTCGTATGGCGTATTTATTGTTTTTGTTGAATGTTGATGATTAGAAGATATGGTACAATATTTATCAATAACTAGTTGCGCCCTGCGGTGAAACCTATGCTAAATTGGTTATCCCATGAGAACGATGTACTTTATCGGAATGAAAAGTAGCCTACGTGAAAATTTAAAACATAAAGTATTGCCAGGGTATAAAATACAAGTGCCAAATTAAACCCAATTCCAACTCAATCCATATTTACAAATTTAAAAAAAAAAGTCGTTTTCTATCATCGGGCCATGTCAGGATATCAATCTTAGTTTTGTGTTTTATTTATCTGTAATCATAAAACTTATCTCAGAATGTCTAGTCTAAATATTAATTTAGACAAGAAATTCTACAATATGTTAAAAGTCAAAATTATATTTGTTTATGACTTCTTCATAGGAGAGACCCGTGACCAGCAGTGTTGAGACGCTATGGATTACAACGTTAAACATTATATTATATCTTTTCAAATCAACATTTATTACACCTAACAGTCATATATGTTTAGACCTTCCCTGAACCTTAACAACCATTTCAAAACCAAAATCACCTATATCGGCATAGCCATTCTCGAGTTTTAGCTAGACAAACAAACAGCAATCGATTTTTATATATAAGATTACTATCCTAGAACTTATTCCAACAAGAAATTCGAGATCTCAAAAAAAATTACTACCGTTTTTCTGCATTATGCAAATATTCATTGAAAATGTTCAGTTTTACATATTCTGAAATCGCAAAAACCGGATAGCATCGGATTTGAATATGAAAATCTGAATATTCAGCGAGTAGTACTTTACGGAATGCATTACAATAGGTATGAGACTCCAGTTAAACAAAAAAAAAACAGTTTTTGAAATTAACAATGGTTTTGCTTAACAAAAGCACGATGTTTATATACGAGTATTTGATTACGTTATACAAAAAATAATAAATTTCTGGTAGATTATTTATATTGAAATTTTAATATATGTATAGTTTTTATACAATATGTATAGTTTCTATACAATATTAAAATTTCAATATAAATAATCTACCAGCAAGTTAGTAATAAACTGGTAGGTATGATATTTACAAATTACAAAATTATTTTGTAATACATGTGTAGTATCAATTTAGAATATATATATATATATTATATATTATATATAATATATCTCCCGCAATATGTGAATGTGGGAGAATTGAATAAATAAATAAATAACGCAATTTTAATTTTTAAAAAAATATTTTTTTAATATTTGAACAGTTTTCTATCACATATGAATAGTTAGTTACATAATAGAAATAAAAAAAAATGTTTTAAGAGTATAATCTCAAATGAGTTCGAAATATTATTTATAGCTTTGTTATGTAAGACTGCAATAAAAAAAAATACTAATTGATTTGGATCTATGCATGCCCACCGGCAATAGCCGTGTCTCAAAATGAATATTGAGTTTGGATAGAAGCTGCAATTAAATTATATTTATTTATATCAGCAACTTAGTAATAAATTGGTAGGTATGATATTTACAAATTGCAAATTCATTTTGTAATACATGTGTAGTATCAATTTAGTTTAAAAAAATCTTAAATAAAAATTATATGAGTTAACCTTACGAGATCCTAACACGTCATCCAATGACCCTCCTCACGTAATAATCAGCAAACTAATTTAGGATGTAGAGGCTCCCAAAGAGTTAGACATAAACACATACGTACGTACATACACCCTTACATTACACTCAAAAAATGTATGTGGGTAATGGTGGTTTTAAAACTTTCCTGACACGTTTTACAGAAAATTTAAACAAGAAATGTTTTCCAAAAATACCGGAAGACGAAACAATGCTCTGTTAAAACTATGCAATTTACCACTCATTTACATAAGTAAAGGTGCGTTCAGAAACCTCCTAGCAAACTGCACTGGCATGCAAATTCAAAGCAACTGGATTATAATTGTTCAAGCTTAGTGTATACTGAAAATGATTTTAATATTTGCTTTGCTAGTATATTCAGTACATGTTTTACTAGATGGATCACATAGAGGTTGAAAAAACATTTTTATAAAATAAAATAAAAATAACTATTGGTTACTATTTGCATAAAAAAACTCAAACTTAGGGCAATACGGATCTGGGACATTGAGACGTGGAAATAGAATCCAGTGTTTTAACCACATCCGACTATTTTATAGCCTTTTGTTGGTACGCCTTATTCCTGTTGTTCGCTTTCCTTGAATTTCCCCCTCAAACAATAAGCCGGACAAATCTACTTAGATATATTATGTAAAGATAATGAACGTGTTGCATTCAATTCGACGCATGACCAGAATGTCTGGGCACGCTGCCCCCTGGTTGCAGGTTAAAACATTAAGATTATCTATAGATCTTAATGAGCTGTAGGTAATCTTTCTGCCATATTTTTTTTTGTTTTTGTAGCAAGTCATTTAATTTTTGGTAATAAAGGCTAGGCCCGGTAGTTCTTATATCATAGAATCTATTAAAGACATGTAATTTTAATATATTTACCAAATAAAATTTAAGAATTAGGATTTTTTAATTTATTTATTTATTCTAATTAGAAACGCATGCGATTTACACTAATGATAGATAACAAAGATGTCAAAACACAAAAATTGAAAAATAATAAAAAAAAATTAAGTCAATCTCTATTACATAAAAATTAAATTACCCAAAAGAAAAGAATAAAAATCCATCACAATATTCGAACAATACAAACACATAAGGTATAAAGTAAGAAATAAATATCATGATAAATACAATATTAGAATTAAAATCAAATAATTGTTGTGTCTCTGTAGCAGGTATGTTCACAATATTGTTTGCATTCGAATAAAAGCAACATTAATTGAATATATCAATATCGGGATTCGCATCAACAACTGCGTTTAGTGCGTCGAGGGTAGGTAGTAATAATGATATTATTACCTTTTTAATATTTATATTTTTAGTCTTTGCTATCACGATCATTACCTGTCTATCTGCTGTGTTTGACTATATATGTAAATACATTAAAAAAAAGTACCTGCTTCAAACATATTCACAACAAAACGACATCGTTTCACATCAGATTGAAGCAAGCGTAACCATAACCACAGAGCAAGTCCTCGATTTCTTTTTACTCCGCTCGCTTTAATGTATGTTAAAACATGCGGATTATATTTCATCTTTTTGCAGTTATACGGGTAGAGGAACGAGCGAAAAATATTGTGTATTTTCGCGTTGACAGGACGGTAATGAAGTACGTTTTTATGATGAAATGGATTTTTACTTTTTTTTACAAAGTAAAGACTTTCAAATCTGTGATCTGATATTTTGTTTACAGTGTGGTATTGCGTCTAATATGGTGCAGAGATCACCTTTGATAAATAATTTATGGATGAAATTTATTTTTTTAATGTATTGCGTGGTTGATTCGTAAAAACTAAATACCGATATCTAGAACCTGTTTGTAGACTTCATTACAACTTAACCAAATAATGTACTGACCTAATAAATAGGCATAGCAATAGAATAAGCTTACTTACATGTTTAGTGAAAATTATTTATAATTGTAACAAAAAACAAAATTAGAGCTTGCTATCAAAATTAATGTACTATTAGACCAGAGTAGAAGCCTTTAAAAATAATTAAAAGTGTTTTTTTTTTAAGATAAAAATAAAAACCCAAATAACTTGGTTGTATGAATTTTTCGCATAAATTTTGTAGGTTTGTGAATAAAGTGTCCAATTAAAAGTTTTAGATCTTTTTATTACCTACTATTTTGCCATATAAATTTTTCCCATAAGAGTTTTAGTTTTGCCGGAAATCGAGATAAAACCGTTTTATACCTTTGTCTCTCGTCTAAAACCAACGAGCGTTAGACTCCTTTTAAATAAACTTTTTCTTCTAATCTAAAAAAATCTATTATCTCATAGAAAAATGTGCAACTTTGCATCAATATTAAATGATAATTTTATTACATCCTATGCACGTAGTAATATCCAAAAAAACATGCACAGGTACCTAAATAAATAAGCATTTCATACTGAAAAATTTAGGCAAATTGAATCAATGCCCTGAGCGAAACGGTCAGGCGTAGCTCTTCTCGTAGATCTTCTACGTTTGGAGCTACAAAACTCTACGAAGTGCTACGCAATACTACCACGCGTTTATATTTTTACACTCATGATACAAGTACATAGTAATGGAAACTAGCAAGAAACATTTTAATTCTGATTTAATTAGTAAACTAAGATTTTATTTATGGAATTCCATGATTTATGTATATATTATATTGACTAACCGAAATGAATAGGTAACTAAGAAACCGAGATAAACCGAAACAAACAGATTCTATGAATTAAACTTCCTATTTTCGGAGTAACTCCTTAATAATAATAGTAAGATTGTCATATCAGCATACAACGTATTAACCGATAACGTTCCACTGCTGCGACACGGCTCTCCCCTATGAAGGAGGTGTAGCTCATAGTCCAATTAAGCTTGCCAAATTATTGGGTAGGGAACTTCACTTACAGTCGAAAGCTTAAGACTAACCTAAAAAACCATCTAATGAGTAGATTGTTGTTGTAGTTAATGTTAATAAAGGCACTTGCCCACCTAAAAATTGATTATAATCTAACAAAAAAAAACCAAAAAGTACATTTTTTATCATTCCGACCGCTAGTTTTTTGCAATGACAAATACTGGAGCCCATTTCAACATTTGTCTGTTGTCCCGGGCGCGGTCCATCTACCTAGATGCTTTTATTGTTTGCCATTTTTCAAAACAGAATATATTGCGGTGCCGTCCCTTTGAATTGTTCGTTGGGACCACGTTTTTTGTATGTAACGCGAGATACCTACGTTTTGTTACACTTGCGGGTGATAAGGTAGGCGGTTTTTCTTGGAAATGGAAAACGTAATTTGGAGTTTGTTCATTTTGATTAATGTTGATAACTTTTTTAAATAAGAGAACGACGAGTATTGGTTTTTGTGAACTCAGATTTGATAGATCTTATAGATATATTTATTGACGTATATAAATGAGTAAGTTTTGATTGATATTTGCTAGGAATCAACGCAGACTCAAAACCTCTGAACCTAGATATATGAAATTCACATATACCATTCACCATAGGTATTGATGTGCTTAAACGGAATTTGAGAAATTTAACATATGAAACAAATTAAAATTTATACATTTTTTATTATATATCACGGGTAAAGCCGCGAGTGACAGCTGTTAGTGCGTGTTATATATTTTATTTTGAGAAAAATAATTTGACGAGGTTAAAAATTATTATTTTCGAATATTATTTTTCAAGTCAATTATTTTTAGAGTATGGTCATAGTTAAACGTAACAGTGTGGTGAATTTGTCAGCAAAAAATAGAAGATTTACTTAACCAAAATATTAGACTGTTTTTAATAAAATGTACATAGAACCACCTGAAAAGTACCCTCACGTAGATTTTACATTTTTAACCAACAAAAAATGTCTACCTGTGGCGGGGTGTTTTTTTTTCTTTGAGAAAACTGAAACCGTACCTTAAAAAGGTTTCCAACGAACGAAAAAACTTTTTTTTTAACTCGACTAAAAATAAATGGAAACAAATCAATCAGGCCAGACTGATGTCAGCGAAATCTTGACGCGTGATTGGTTCAATTCAGCTTTTCCGGTAAGTTATCGCTACCTCGTGTAAGGAATAGGTAAAAGTGGGCAATTCAGCTATTTCGCAAGCCTTTGACTATTCTTCAAAGGTTTGTATGATAAGTGGGCAGCGATCCCAGGTGTGACGTGGCGAGGTGCTTTGTGCGACTAAAAGGTTTTGGTGGAATAGTTGGATTTATCAATGTTCGAGCTGAAAAGCTACTAGAAATTGTTATGGAATTTTTCTTTGTTTTCAAAAGGACAAGGTCTTAAAACAACAGGTCCTTAATCTCAAAAGGATAGATTCTTATTATATTGGAAAAAGTACAGGCAACTACACAAATTAGCACCAAAAAATTTTAAAAAAAAACTTGTTTGTAAATTTTACATTCTTCTTATTATTGTAGTTTAAAGTTGTTAGAACTTTAAAGCTTGTAACTTCAAAGTAATATAAAAGACAGAAAAAAGTAAAACGGTAACGCCTAGAAAATAATATGGTAATTATATGAAAAAAAAAACACTGGAATTGGACATCAATAAAAGGTAGAAAAGAGCTATATCTTATTGTATGGGCAAGTTGGCGGTCTATAGTCTTAACATATTCAAAATCAGACATAAAAATCTTGCAAAAATTATAATTTAAAACAGGATCACTTAGGACCCTCCCCTTTTTAAGATCAGTTAAAAACATTACAACATTTTTAGAACCTATCGTAAAGATATCTAATGAAATGTTAAGAGCTCATCTATGACATTAACTCCAGCTTAAAGCGTAATCAAAATACGTCATTATCCGTACGATTTAAGCACAGACATCTCAGTTACCCTTCACAGTACTTACGGACTTTACGACTTATACAGGGTTGTCGGTTAAGGGTGTACTAAGCCGAAAAGGGGACACTATACTCATCCCAATGAACAACTTTTACGATAGGCCCGACAAAAAAATCAGCTGTTATACAGCCATACGAAAAGTTGATCTGCCGTCAGTAAAATGTATGAAACGGGTGTTTTTTTTGTTTTGATTTCTCGAATTCAGAGTTGCTTGGTTGGTTGGTTAGGGAAAGTTGTTACTTACGATGAGTATAGTAACCTCCTTTCAGCTTAGTACACCTCTAACCGATAGCCCTATATAAGTCATAAAGTTCATCAGCACTGTGAAGTGGAACTGAGATGTATGTACCTAAATTACAAAATCATTGAATTATTTTGAACCAACTGTCATTAAAGACTAAGTACTCTATTCGACTGAGAAATTCTTTTTTTCTTTGAACGGGTTTACCTCACACGTGGTTCCATTTTAAGTCCATCAACATTGATGGTCACGAGGTATGATTTTTAATTTAAAATAAGTGATAGAGTTTTCTATGGAAGCGCCTGTCGTAATGGAAGGCGGTGGTGACTTCTTTATGAAATATTTGTTAAAAAACTCAAAAACTAACTCGAAAATTAAAATATTACATATTTTTTAACGAAACGAACAAATTATTATACAGACATATGCATACAATGGTAACAAGGTGAATTTAATATTTTGGTTATGCCAATTTTTATGTATGAAAACTTTTACAGATTAATTAAAAAAAATGCATTGGTATTGTCTTTTTTAACATGATGAGTGAAGCAGCTTGATCAAAAAATATTAGAATGGAAAGTGCAGAAGGTGGAATCTTGTGACAGTTTTAGCAGCTTATGAGGGCATTGTGTACGATTTGTTTAAGTTTTAACTTCTTTTGAACCAACTCAAAAATGGAAGTGAAGAGTTAAGATAGGATAAGACAACTCTTTATTAAAAACCAGCGTGTACACTATTTAAAAAATAAAAAACATAACAAAAAACATGCTAGATTTCTAATGGCGACCTTATCGCTTAAAGCGATCTCTTCCAGGCAACCATGCACGTATAAGATATTACAAAAACTAGAGCGGTCTTAGCAAGGTAAACATAATAACATATAGGTATTAAACATAACTAAATAGATAAAATAGTTAACATAATTTAGAAAAAAAAAAAATATATATATATATACACAACGATATATTATTATTATATAACTACATACAATACATACAAAACAAATTATAAACATATGGATATGAAATTACTGATAAACTAAAACACGATTGTTAGAGTGATAGGTAATGTGCTATGACTCGAGTTGGTATTCTTTGATCTTTGATTTCCTGACTGAATTTTGTAAAAAGTAGATTTATTAGTCTACTTAGAAAGTATAATTTAAAAAAATCAGCCAAGTGCGAGTGGGAATCACCCACGAAGTGTTCCGTACCATTATTCATACAAATAATTAATAACGAGCAAAAAACATAAAAATTACGTTTTTTGCATATAAATTCTCCTTAAATATTTATTTAATTCTGTTTAAGTAGTTATTGTTCAAGCGGTAACAGAAATACATTATCTCTTAAAATTTCAACTGTCTAGCTATTACGGTTGATTATATACATACCAGTCTGGTGACATACGAACAACAAAGTCCAATTTTTACCCTTGGGGTATGGAACCCTTAATGACCAAAAAAAATATCTTAATCTATGCATCTCTCACAAATCCGGACCATACATAACAGAATCCTACGAGTTAAAACCTTCTCCATTAAATAGTCAAATCTGTTAGAATTTAGGTTAAAGTTAAACCTCTCTTAATATTATAGTTCTATTTTACGTTGAATAGTGTTCACAAGTACAATATATGAATTAAACTGTACAGATTTGATTATAAATAAATAGACAAGTAATAGAATGCTTTAGTAACTTAATTATTAAAATATGTATATTAAAATTATGTTTATATTGGTAAATGCTTAATCTTAAATCTATGTAATTATTATAATAATCATTGCTTGTATATTAAATGTAATGTTAATTCTTCCGGTTTATGGATGTAAAACGATCGAACGGAGGTAGGGCCGGCAGGTTCGGCGGACTGGCATTCTACCGCCAGTCGCCGACTAAGACAGAACAATTGTGTGAAATATAAGTGTGCTAGTGTATTAAACGTAGAACTATTTCGAGTTAACTCAAATGTGTTTAACTTTCCACTCCTGACCTTATAATTCATATAATTAAAAAAGATTCAGAAAGTCAAACAACATTTGTCCGTCATAGTTCTACTGAACCCCTTCTTAAAGTAAGACCCATTCCTAACAGTAGTTTAAATTTTCTTAGCTTCGTAATGAATAGAGCAGAATTTCGACGTAAGTTTCATACTACATTTTGCTGGCAGATTACTCAGAGCTTAGCATGTACAACATGCAAATTATTGTCTGTGTTATATGCAAAGTGTTGAATTTAGACATTTTATGAAACACTTGAAGATAGAATCACTACAGAGCTACTAATAATAATAAATCATTTATTTCATGCAACAAGAATTACATAAAAACATATTGGCGCATATTATAAATACATTACAGACTAACATACATATAAAATATACTATAAAGTGGTGGAGCTCCAGTAGTAAAAAAAACTCCGAGTACTTCAACACAGTCCTCTTCTCCGGCAGAATTCCGGAGGCATGGCACAGAAATATCGTTGTGTTGATTTTCATGTTCCCTTCTGAGTCATGTCTATAAACTGTTTTCAACGGCAATTGAAAATAGTAGTAGTAATCAAGACTGATATTCTTTAATATTCATTAAATTTACTTTACAAAAGACGCGTGTCAAAAAATAAGGGTAAATTGGGCGGACTTAATATGTGGCTAAAACATACTTGTGGATAAAACATACATTATTTTGAAGAAATAGACTATTTTTCATAAAAAAAATGGTTGTTAAAACTATATGTGTCCCACTCTATACAATGACTAGTTATAAAGCATGAGGTTGTTACAACAACATATAATTACTTCCAACACTACACATACTGCAAAGTCTGGTATTTTATAAAATACCTGATTCTACATAGTCCCGGTGACATTTATAACTTTTGGGCAGCAAAAGGCGATCATAACTTCATCTAAATTATTCCGTACCGCAAGAGCCTCTAAGATTCTTTAGGTAGACAAATGATCATCGTACGCCAGATCTGACTTCTCATACAGCTGTTTTTCTCAACATATATCCTGCCTGGATTTTAACACTTAACCAAATGTATTTTTTGTAGATATACTGTTGGAAGAGAGTCTGAGAGTTAGTGCTGCGTTCAGCTCACTTCACTGCGGTCTAAATGTTATCGGCGACGAGCGTCAACTTCACTGTAGAATAGGTGTGATCCAAGCCTGGTGAGATGCGGACGTGTGCTCGGATTAGAATATTTGATTAAACACTGTTAAAATGTCAGTTAAGCTGTTTTTGTGATTGGTTCTTCTTCTGATATAGGTTCCCTTATAATACCAAATTATATACATGTCAAGGGTGGAGCAGACCGCACGCGTTGCGTTGCAGCGCATCGCTATGTGTCGTAGCCCGTTGTATGTATGCAACACCGGTCATTTTTGTTTTTGGAGTATTGTACAGTTCTAGTGCAACGTTCTTGATATCTACCATTTCCCTTTAAAAATGTCATAAATGACTGATGTATACGCGCGTAGTGACGTAATGGTTTGACTTGCGGTGACGCGCGTGTTAACACAGCATTGTGCGTTTGGTGTGTCATTTTCCATGTTTCCGACATTACAACGTCATGTCAAGCCATGCTGTGTTGAACTGCGCTGCTCTGCGCTGCATGCGGTCTGCTTCACCCTTAAGGTGCGTCTGCATCGAAGCTAAATTTGCATTTAAAACTTTGCAAAATTTAAAAAATTATCTTAATCTAGTGATACGACAAAAAATACAGTAGTTAAAAAGACTGGTATACAGAAACTCGTTGATTTTTAAAATAAGTCTTTCTAAAGAGATAGTTAATAAAGTTCGTCAAAAATTGTGTAAGTGAGCTATGTCGATTTCGACGGTTTTAGCCAATTTCATTATTTATTTATTTATTAAACCAAAAAGCATTTCAAAAATATCTCATAGCGTTTCTGTAGATCAATGTATTACCTAACCTAACCATATACATGGTCACGAGTGGCGTTTGATGATCATAAACAACAATTTTAATACTACAGTTTTTACATACTATAAGATCATTGGCCAAATGTATGGAACATCTGATTTTTATGCGAATTTTGAGAGGATGCTTGTTAATGATCAGTAACCCTGTATATTTCTGGTTACGTCATTTGATGTACCGAGTTAATATTTTGTACTACAGCACGGATTGACAAATTGACTTACTGTAACACAAACATGTAACAGAACTTTCACGTAGGAAAACTTTTGTATGGAATCTCAGTATTGTTGTATTAGAAGTACTTAGTTTTCTGTAAAACATCCTCCGCGAGACAGACACATAAAGCTGGCGTGTAGTACAAAGGTCTGAGCGCCATTACGTACTTCCGCTGGCGAACAAAATGGCGGACACATAGTGGGTTCCGTTTCCGGTGGATTAAAATTTGTTGTTAGTGCCTTACGAATGCATGTACTGTAAGTAATATATAGAGTCGTATTTGTGTATTTAAGAGTCATGGGTTATTTTACGAATATTAAATTTATGACAGATTATATGTATAAGAATAATGTGTTTATTGTCAAACTGTGTACAATTTGCCTCAAGAAAAGTATAAAGTTTCAACCGTGTTGTTCTTTTAGAACATACAATAATTCAAAATTTAACTTATAACTTTTTCACTACTCAAAATTTTAACACTACGCATTTTTGTTATATACAATTCCATAGGTACCTTTGATTATTTAATGAGTCGAAGATTAAACATATATTCCATAGCATGTCTTGGTTGTAGGTAAAGAAAATTGATTTTTTGTGTGTTTTCGTGTCGTGTCATCTTTGATGCGACGACTCAACCATCATTACAACCCTGATGAAGTTCACCGACTGTGAACGTAACTATATTTTATAAAAAGTAAAACTATTAACATATTTATATCACATGTTCGATATTTTCGTACTATATTTGTTTGGACCGCGGGAGTACTTACATTTTTTAACGGATTTAGATAAGAAAGGATTTGTCAGAGCGTTTTTTTATGTATGTTTACCTTTATTTTTCAGAGATTGCAAGACTGATTTGAACAATTATTTGATCTCATTTATTTCCAAACTCTTTCTTCTTCTTTCTTCTTCACAAAAATTTCTTTCTTCTTTCTTTTCTTTATAAATTTTATCAAAATCGTTTAAGCAATTTTAATGTCTTCAACCTTATGAATATATATGAATACGGTTTCATACCCTAAGGGTTGAATTCTTATTCAACATTTTGGCAAATTCAACTTTCTGGACCTGAAGGGTATTTTCACTTGATCAAAATAATGTTAATTTACTCCGTCTTACGTAGACGACAATTTGTTGTGTAACATCAGTATTGTCTGCGAAGTTAAAGCTGGTTCTCAATTTTTTTAAGCCTTACTTATCTAGTAAATAATCTTTTAATAAAGTACATTAACACTAAAGAGGATAAATAAAAAAGGAACCAATATATTTTCTAACACATCAAAATCACCAGAGTTTAGCACAAATCAGGACACGGAGTCTATTTTCACCAAACTCGAGATAACATTTTATCTAGATTAATACTCGATTAATATTAATAACCCAATTTCCTGACCCGGAGTGTTTTCCCGGGGATAAAGTATAGGATAAATATATATTTAATATAGACAATGCATCGCTCGACTGAGTCTAAAGATACGGGCTCTTTGAGGTCCTCGCCCACTAGACATGTCCAAAATTCAAGTACCTAAATACTTCATCATATTCATGTTTGAAGTTGTCGTAAGATTTGTAGTGGTAAGAGTGAAAAAATTACTCTTTGATGTGTTGTTGACGTATTGACTCCACGTGGAGAGACACGAAATCGACTTTCTATTTTTAATACTTGTTATAATGTTGTTTGAGTTTTTATATATAATTATTTATTTTTGATATTGTGTACCTACATATTTTTTACATAATAACGTGCCTACTGAATGAGCACATCACATTCGGCAGTTTTACTTCATCGTCACCACCCGGTTCCAACGGAAGATCAACGTTGGTTGTTTCAACCAGCTTTATGTGGAGTTGGGACCGGTTTGTGACAGAACTCAGTAATTTGTGACTTTAGTTTGATTATAAATTGTGTAATTATGTTTGATTTCTGTTTCAAATAAACATTTTTCTAGAAATGTCACAAATCTAATGATTGATTTCGATGATCGTTACATAGTCATGCAGTTTTTTTTCTGTTATATGTCTTAAAAACAAATTTTTAACGTTTATTCAGAATTTTTACAAAATCTCTATTCTAAATACACCAGCTATAAGTATACTTGAAGTCCTCACACAGAATCAATTGGAAAATATCGACTCATAAAACTTGGAGGCAGTAATTACAAAGTTTCTGTGTGGATATTGATCGAGTAGTTAATTAATTAGTTAATGCAGAAACGTAATATATAATAATTAAACATTGGTCAGTGATGTCTACATTTTAGCACATTAACTCATTCTCAGCCCAAAGAATGTACATAGTATCAGAAAATTAAATAACGATAGGTAAGTCGCTTCATTAGTGCTACTTTTCCTGTATATTAACATAGAGAACACAATTATTTCTAGTAACTTTTTGGTCACAGTAATGGGCGAGGACGTTGAAACGGTTCACTTGTGTATCTTGTTTATTATATCATACGTTAGTGTTTACGACAATGAAATACAACTATCTTGGATGAATAAATCGTAGGATAAGATATAGAATTATGACATTGCTATCGTAGGATATGTACCAAATAGTTACCTAGTTCAGTTTTTGAGATTATGTCAGCAAGATATTTAGGAAATCTAAGTTTTATTTATACTATTTAAAACGAAGCTATCAGTTTGATATAATTTTGACATTTAATTTGATAAAATAACTCTCATAATAGTTAAACTAGCAATTTGAGTTCATGAAATATGGCAAACCTAAACCAGCAAGCTATTTTTGGTAACCATTAAACTGCTTTTATTATGTTTCATTAAAATTTCGTGCGACGTTTTAGTAATTGATATCATTGTCTTGTTCTTATTTTTGGTTTCTATTCACACTAATATTACAAAGGCGAAAGTTAGTATGTATGTGTGTTTGTTTGTTCCTCCTTCACGCTCAAACGGCTGAATGGATTTTAAGATAGCTTATGCCCTGGATTAAAACATACGGTACTTTTTATCCCGGAAAATTGAAGTGTTCCCATGGGATGATCAAATATCCACCGCGGGTAACACCACGAAGCGCAGCTAGTTATGTAATATAAACACACATTTGTTTTAGATAAGTATTTTATAAGTAATTATTGGCAAATAATATTAATTTTCACGTTTATCAGGTAAGACTATCCGCCAAGATTTTGTCTAGTTTGTCCATGGCTGCATCATTTATGTAATTATTCAACTTGAATGAAATATTTTAATATTGTTTTTATTTTTGATGTTGTATAGGACGAAAAGCATACCTAACTAGGATCAAATCCCTGAGCTTATTGGTCTAAACACCGGTGTATTAAAATGCCATGAACATGGGTCAGACTATAAACCCTGTGAACAACCATGCGGGTTAGCACTACTTAAACTGCATTTGCTTTATGCTCTCATTGTGAATTTAGGACACCATGAAGCTATGAGTCCATTCTTCATTTCGTGACTGAGAAATATAGTGACATACTTTGTTATATTAACTAGTTGTAATTTTAACAATAGCTATAACAAGCAGTAGACAATAATACAGACTTCGGCAGGCAGCTATCAAATGTTTGGAAATCATATTTTTTTTCATAATATATTTCTATAGCAAGTTTTATCATACGAGTAATAGACATTCTTATAAAAAAACAGTTGTATAATATTTGGCTTAATAAAATTGAATCGTTAATGACGAAGTTGTTTTTTTTTTTATCCGAGACAGTTAGGTTAGAGTTACGGTGACCCTAAATGGAGCATGCCTAGTTTGCAATATTCTTTGACAACTAACAATTAAGATCAAAACCTGAATTCAATTTTCTTGAACACCCAATAATTGTACTAATATGCTGACATAAAAGTCAATTTAACCAGACATGAAGTAATCAAAGCTTAAAAAAAGCTCGACTCTTGCTAACTCGGCCAACTGATATTTTCCATTTTTTACATTTATCTACGAAGACATCAATCTGCCCAAAAATAACAAACACTTTCAGTTAAATTCCGTAAAATAAAACTGTGAAGGTACACATAAATCTTTGTAACACAAATAAGGCCTTTTTCGACAATCTCGATGTGTGAATAATTCATTCATATTTTCTCGCCCCGTGACCTTTTTCAATATGCCGGTTGTTTCGGTACGCTTTGCTCAATCTTCCACAATTTCTCGCCAACAAACTGGGAAGTTTTATATGTTACTGTATACTCATACGCGCAATGGACGCTACGCTAAGCAAGCGATGCTATATCGATGGATTACTTATCTCTACAGCTATACTTAACTGCTGTGTTACCACTGTTGTTACCAATGCGTTTAAAATAGCTGATTGGTCTTTGTAAGTCTTTGGAGATTTTTAGGTGGTGATGGATTTTATATGATATATCCAAATTTACATATTATTATACATCTTACTGGGTAGGTAAATAGGCAGTTAATTATAGACGATTGAATTAGCTAACAAATGGTATCAAATATGCTAGTTCCTCAGGTGTGGACCACGATTATTTTTTATATTTACATTGTAATTTTAACTAGATATATAGCTTTCTACCTGGGTGAAAAATTATAATTATTTTATCCTGTAAGATGACTAGCTGTTCACACATGTGGTCAGTTAAGAAATCTTGATCTGATCTTATCAGATCAGTCCACTTAGGTGATAAGTAAGGAATACTTGATCTTTCTGCGGAGATCCTAAAACTTTATCGCTTTATAATGCCTCGCTTAACATTGCATGCATGAGTAAAAAGCTATACGCTTAAGATGAGGAAACAATATGAATTAGATATGACGCGTGCTTCGGTAAGTGTCAAAACTTAATACATATATGTATGAACGCTTTTGCTAACATTTAGAAAGCGCCTGGGGATTTATGTGTTTAGAATAAGTTGCTTTCGGAAGACAATTATAAAATCATATTGTTTTTCACCGACTTTAAAGAAGTGCAGATTTTCAATTCGCTGGATTTTTTATTTTACTGTTGTATTTCTGAGCGATACCTGGACCGACAGAATAAATCATTTTTTCTGTTTTAAAGAGGGCAAAAACATAGAGTTGGGTTTTCACATTTAATATTTTAGTTATTTTCCGTACAGGATAAAGTTACCGATTAGTTAGTTAGTGATTACTACTGAGTCATAAAATTGAAAATGTTTACTTAGATAAATGATTGATCTCACTGCAATCGCTTGGATACAATGCAGTAACGAATAATATCAAAGTCGGCGTACCTAAGTCACCCACACTGCAAGCATTATCAGTGGTTGACGTATCGAATTTTTTTGTCATAAATTATATTATATTAATAAATCCAAAGTATAATACCAATTTAGAATTAATAAGGATATTGGAATCTTACGCATACTACAAAAATGAGCGGCTGCATTAACAGAGCTCTGGTTTTAGATAACGTAGTATCTAGTCGAACGCATCGAGACTCAACATCGATCTAATAATTTTTAAATATTTTTAAAATTACTCTGTCTTACCTTCTTTTTAAAACATACAAATCCCCATCTCTGCTCCCTCTAAACGAACGCATGGAAGTATAGTCATAAAAACGTTATAACTATGTTGTAAAACGAAACAGCCAATATAAGTAGGCCCTTCGTTCCATGTTATGTACTCACATATTTTTATGTAAATTCTTGAACATAATAATTTCCAAGATGAAAATTCCCGTGACATCGTCAGTGTTCCTTGTAACAACTCATAAAAGTGCACGTATAATTATTCCAAGGAACAAGCATAGTAAAAGTCTTGGAATACTTATTACGAACAGCTTGACATTGTTTCGAGAAAGTTATTAGAAATATCTTTAAAATGAAATAAAATTGTGATGTTATGCTTGGAAGTTGACAAGATATTGAGTTATGTCGCAACGATTAATTTATTTTTGGGTTTGTTTCATCAGTTGAGCAAAATTAATAAATATACGATTTTGGGAATTTGATTTGGATTTCAGCTCAAAAAGCTTGTTTTTAACTTCCGATCCGTCTTTAAATAATGCAAAAACTTAAGTAACCAAACTCGAAGTTATAGCTACTAACGCAGAATACGTAACGATTCACCAATATTGATAGGTACATAAAGTAATTTGTTCGAATCAAAAATAAACTTCTACATGGCGGAATGAAAAAAATAATCAAGTTTTTAAAACTTACTGGACTATACTTAAAATAAAATATATGAAAACAAATCACTCGAGATCGAATAAAGCCCGACTGCTAAATCGTTAAACGTGTGTATCATAATAACTATAAAAAAAAATGATGTATCCAGTGTCACTCCCACGACCAAAACAAGTTTATTATTACCACTCACATAAAAATACGACAAGCTGTTTAGGCTCTAGGGCGAACTAAAGAAAAAAAGATACATACACTAGAAAAACATAACCCTCTTTCTTTCGCAGTCGGGTCAAAATAACCCACGCATTGCAAAAGTGTTCAATAAATTTAAAAAATATTAGGTACCATAATGTAGAGAACATCTCTTACTGTATTAATTATACTAAAGCTTAAGACAAACCCTACGAGGGTGAACAGCAATTCCTCCGAACTTTATCCAGTAATTAAAGTTTGTGGAAAAACTTTTACTGTAACGCCAGGAGTAATTCTTTGGGGGCATAAACAAATCTAACAGAACCAGGGCCCTGATTCGACCCTGATTCAATACTTTCAGTTTGGGGTAGAGTTTGACTGGAAGGGGTGGTTTGGAAGTTTCGTTAGGAGGGTGAAAGTGTATGAGCTGTCTTTTACCGTGCAGTTCAATTTGTAATGTTATTTTTATCTTATGGCTATATTTGATCCAAAAACACTCAAAATCAATATAAAACAGTAGTAATTTGTACAGATTGATTGAATCATGACTGATTGGTTAATTCTGTTTTATAATTAAATTTATATGTGAAATAATTTCGCATGAACGCTATCACTAGCAGCGTCGCACGCTACATATAACGCTATCACTAGCAGCGCCGCACGCTACATATAACGCTATCACTAGCAGCGTCGCACGCTACATATAACGCTATCACTAGCAGCGTCGCACGCTACATATAACTTTGAACTCCTTATTTAACTCACTTAGGGGTAGAATTTTTTAAAACTCCTTTTTTAATACACCCATATATGGTATACCTATAATGAATTTACCCTAAAAATATCATGTATCTTCGTTCCGCGGTTAAGGCTCTGTATTGATTGTAACTCGTCAATCAGTAAGTCAGTCAGTCAGGATTTACTCTTATATAAATAATCATGTGCAACATCTGTCATCTTTTTTGATTACGTCTGTCCCCCCAATTTGTTTCCGTAAGGGGACAAAATTGAAAAAATCCGGTCTTTGTAAAACAACAAAAACAAGTACTTTTACAGATGTCAATGACCTTGCTCTTTCAGAACATTCCAGAATGTCGTTACGTCATCCAATACCGAATTCCGACATAAAACAGAACCATGTCGACTGCGTCAGTAGTACATTTCGACGACAGTAACTCATTTTATAAGCCGACTTTTTTTTTAGTCCTTATATAATAGGCTTACGCTTGATCGCAACTCACCTGATGTAAAGTGACGAACCGGCCTACCATGTAGCACGCTTACCTAAAAGAAACCGATACAAATACTCACTACAAGAATGAGGAGATTCTAGATTCATGAAAATCCTAATTTTTATGTTTTTTTTTATTCTTGTTTTCTGTTTATTTTATCTGCAATGATTTTTTTATAGAACATTTTTTATATATGGCTTGAGTTTGACCGGAACTCGCCTGATGTGAAGCGACGATGCGCCCTAAGATGGGGCACGCTTGCTTAGTGAAAACGATTCACTCGTCGATTATATTCATAGTTATCAGGAAACACAGAAGCCGGCAGCGATTTCCATAATCTAGCAGCACAATAAAAATAGACGCAAAGCATATCGTATGAGACTGTGGAACTTCTACCATATACCGATTCTGTTTGGCTATATCTCTATTTGTCCAATGATGAAATAGGGATGGGGGAACTAGATTGTCTAATTTTAATAGCACACTTTTTCACTTACGCTTCAAGCTGATATTTAGCTGATCCATCCCAAAGGTGTCAACAGTACTCCATACTCGATCAAACCTGTGCTTAATATAAAGCGAACTACTTATTTGTCGTGAAGTACCGCCGCACCTTCTAGAATTATCTAGATTTTTGGCAGCTAGTTGAGTTTTAGACTCTATTTAGGTGCCAAAATTGAGCGTTGAAGTCAGCGTTAGTTCTAACAAGGACCAAAAATAAAAAATAAAATAAAATTATAATATTATTTACGACCCCCTTTTTTTGAAAGTGGTTAAAAATCTTCCGATATCCAATACGTACATCTTTAACGGCGTAGATTTACTCGCGCAGATTTATTTCGTCTCTCCAATAAACTTTCAGATACGCTTTTTTACACCGAACCCAATTTTCTAGAAACAAAAACGTAGTTCCGTATCCGGGTGCCGGCCATCAATTCTGTCAAAGTCTAAACGCACCACAACTAAATCAAAAACTGTTTTAACATAAGAGAAAGACAGTTGTGGTTAATTATGGCACATAAGACATTATTGATACACCAATGTATTTATTTAACTGAATTAATGAGATCCGAATGCGAATAAGAAGGACTCAATTCGAATAAGACAATCTAGGGAGTATATCAAACTGAAAAAAAAAATTATCAGTTCATAATTGGCAAAAATATCGATGAACGTACCTACCCAATAAAAATGCAAACAGACAAATAACCCTCTTCCTCCTTTTTGGGGGACGGTTAAAAAGGAAAGTGGTTTTCTATTCGTAGTAGTTTTTTTAACCATTTATTTATAGTATATATTTCCTGATTTCTCAGAGATCTTTTTTGATAAACTATATATTTCTTTGATTACGTCTAATTGTTTGATTCGTAAATCAAAATAACCTGAAAAAATATGCCTGTCGAATTAAAATCTGTTGTCACTTTTACTAAATTATTATATGTTTTATAACACAAGTACCTTATAGTTTGTTTTCTTGTCCTAAGCTATAGTGAAATTTTAACTGTCCTATGTTATTGTATTACTTTCATTGTGCTACGTCATAGTACCTATTACTTTCATTGTCATATTCAGGGTCTTAAGTCTCTGAGTTCTAGTTCCCGAACGACTCCTAGCCGTATCCTATCAACCGGGATGCACCAAATTAAAACAATAAGCAACTTGTCACGGAATGTATTTTAAAATCAAAAGTTCAATTAAGAGTCCTAAACTGTGGGCGAGGGCGCGGGGTAACTGGCTTGCCATACTTTACGATTAGCAAACGTAAGCGCAAAGCCAGGTGCCCCTACATCCTACGTTATAATATCACTTTAATTGCCCTACGTTATAGTATTCCTTTTATTGCCCTACGCTATAATGTTACTTATATTGTCCTACGTTATAATATTCCTTTTATTGCCCTACGTTATAGTATTACTTATATTGTCCTACGTTATAATATTCCTTTTATTGCCCTACGTTATACTATTACTTATATTGTCCTACGTTATAATATTCCTTTTATTGCCCTACGTTATAATATTACTTATATTGTCCTACGTTATAATATTAATTTTATTGCCCTACGTTATATTATTACTTATATTGTCCTACGTTATAGTATTACTTATATTTTTACTACGTTATAATATTCCTTTTATTGCCCTACGTTATAGTATTCCTTTTGTTGCCCTACGCTATAATATTACTTATATTGTCCTACGTTATAATATTCCTTTTATTGCCCTACGTTATATTATTACTTATATTGTCCTACGTTATAGTATTACTTATATTTTTACTACGTTATAATATTCTTTTTATTGCCCTACGTTATAGTATTCCTTTTATTGTTCTACGCTATAATATTCCTTTTATTGTCCTACGTTATATTATTACTCATATTGTCCTACGTTATAGTTTTTTTTGTCCTAGTAACAATAAGCAAAATTTTACAAAAAAGAGAAGTAAGAATTGAGTCTTTACTC
This sequence comes from Ligdia adustata, assembly GCA_947049295.1. Taxonomy (NCBI): domain Eukaryota; kingdom Metazoa; phylum Arthropoda; class Insecta; order Lepidoptera; family Geometridae; genus Ligdia; species Ligdia adustata. The sequence continues at coordinate 11,420,768 of OX346229.1, forward strand.
CTTTTTTTTTAGCTAAGAAAATTTTTATGTTGTATCATGTACGATTAAGAATTAATAGGTAAAACTTTTTAATTATATTCATTTGGCAGTTATAAGTATAAAAGTTATAAAATAAATTAATCACTTTTTTATTTTTTTATTATTTATCTAAGTGCGATTCGAGCACGTCAGTTTTGTCTGTATTTTTACAGCTCTCTTTCATTGTTCGTTTCCTTCGTTCATTGCTTCTACTGATCTGATTGGGCTTTATTTTGGAACTTATTGTGTAATAGCAGCGTTATATATACCTTAATATTATCTATTTGTAGTAGTTATAAGACTTGGCTGGTACCGACTTCAAATACATGACAAACAAGCTCATAAAATAATTGAATTACTTAATTTATTTTTCATCCCACCATCTCGGAAAGAGTATTTTAGCTATTCGATATCTGAGTGCAAAGCCGTTTTTATCCGCTAGAGGGTACAGTAAATTTGAATTTAGACTATCGTGTGCACTAAGTTTGTTTAGCAACCTATTTTCTTCTACCTCTATGATGCCGAATTCATCATACAACCTTTTTTATTTTGTTAAAAACTCAGACTCGGAACCTTTTTGCTGTTCTTTTTTTTAATTTGTTTTGCGCGCTATTATCTTTTCACGTCATATTGTTAAAATCGTACGTTCAAAGTAGGTAAGTGAAAAAACTAAAATGAGTGATTAAATTTTTTTATTTTTCGTATTTGATCATTTCCTCGCTGAGGTGGGATGAAAAGTTAAGTGTTGCACTCGAGTGCAAAGATTTTTCACCTTGTGTTCTTTTAATTCCCTCGCTAACGCTCAGGATTCTGATTTTTGAATCACTCGCTGCGCTTGTGATTCAATTTTAGAATCCTTCGCTTGCTCGGTCATCGAGAGTGAGCACGCGGTTAAAAAGCAACTTTGCACTCTTGTTTAACAAATAACTCTTTCACTATTGAGTGCTTTTGTCGTTTTGAAGTCGATTTAAGTATTTTCTTGTTTTTTTTTTCCATAATTTTTAGTGCAAACCAAGTTTAAATTAAAGAAGGTAATGTATTTAACAATTTCTGAGAAAAAAGTACTATTAAGCGATTAGGAAACACACAAGTCTTGCTATCTTTGGAGACAGACAGCTTTAAAGTTTCAATTTCACTTTAAACAAGCAGTTACAAGCGGCTTCAAAAAAATCCGACTATAGTCTTTACACCACTGTACAACTGTACTGTACTGTACTTTACAAGTGAAATCGTGGGATGTAACTAGTATAAGTTATGACCATCTGCAGATGAAAACAAATCTAATCTTTCTTGTACATTTCAATTTTTCTACCTGTTAAAGCTGCGGCTCTCAAAGAGAAAGACATATTCCTTTCTTACCAATATTATAAACGCGAAAGTTTGTAAGATTGTATGGATGTCTGGATGTATGTTTTTTGCTCTTTAACGCAAACACTGCTAAACCGATTTGTACGAAATTTGATGCAGAAATAGTTCTGAACCTAGATATACACATAGACTACTTTTTACATAGTATTAACGCGGGTAACACCGCAGGGCGCAACTAGTAAGAATATATAAACATACAATAGAAAAACTTTCATTCAAATTTTATTTTTATTTTGTCAAACGGTATTATTTTTTTATTTATTACAAAAATTTGTCCTTTGCGTTTAGTTAATATTCTCAGTTTACGCAATTGCGCGTTGAAACAAGATAGATTAAGGTTTCAATATCACTTAAAAAATAACCCGAAATGCCCGTAGAATCAGAAACTAAATTTAGTACAAGGCTAGCGGAAGGTCCCTTTCGCTATCTGATCTCGCGACAGGGTTGGTCGCCCGCATGAAAGTACAAATTCACAACTCCACCCTCACTCTACCCACTTTGTATTAACAAAGCTTTTGTTTGCTTTATGTTTGTAGAGTAAGAGAATAATTAAGGATGAAGGTAAAGTGCTTGTAAGTTTGATTAAAATATGATTATGTTTAAATTTAACGACATTTAACTACTTGACTTCTATTATCAGTACTTGAATTCATCGCAATCTGTTTTAGGGTTTTGTACCTAAAGGGTAAAAGCGGCATCTAAGACTACGCTGTCCGCTCGTCTGTATGTCTCTCATCAAGCTGTATCTTACGAACCGTGTTAGCTAGACAGATTAAATTCGCACGGATTACGTATTTCTATAAATACTAAAAACATAATAATAAAATAAATATTAAAGCGAGCCTATACAATTTTTTTTTTTTTTTGATCCTGATGGTTATTACGACTTTTATCTATTTAGTTATGTTTATTACATATTATTATATTTACCTCGCTAAGGCCGCTCCAGTTTTGTAATGTTTTGTACGTGTATGGTCGCCTGGAATAGATCACTTTAGGCGATATGGCTGTTATTAGAAATCTAGCATGTTTTATGTTTTTTCTTTTAAATAGTGGTATAAGCTGGTTTTTAATAAATCTTAACTTATGCTACGATGGCCGAGTTCATTGCGTACCGCAGAGTCATGCCATCACAGCTGCGCGATTAGCATTGCAGGTCTTGATGGCGAAGCTGAATGAATAGCCGAGACCAAAGCTCGAGATATTAACAGCCCGGACAGCAATGCTGGCCGAGAGTGTAGCGACTCTAAGTCCGATGCCATCATAGCGTGGCCAGCAGTGCAGTTTTATAGATCAAGGCTAGTATATTGCTTTACTCAAACAAAGCGATAGATAAGACAAAACGTGGCAACAGCTGACATGATGTGAATTAACGTAAGAAGCAAATTTACGTTACAATCTTTTTAAAATAACACTCGGTATTAATTATTTTTCAAAAGTTATTACTGGCGGCCAAAATACGCCAACAATGAAATGCCATACAACCTTTTTTGGCATCTTTTGAAGTGCAATAATAGAATAATAATACAACATAGAATAACGATCACATTACATAGCATGTTTGAGTAAAATATTACTTGATGTACAAATATTAAACAAAATTAATAGCCACCGTACATTTCTTACACAAACACAAATCAAAATATGTTAAGTAACAGAATATTGTAAATATTTTCCCTAAATTGAGGCGTACAAAACATGAAACGAAATTTCAATTTCGCGTCAAACTTCCTCTAAATCCCTATCACGGAGACCAAATAAAATCAGTACCAATTGGCGAATCACCTACAAATCCTCGGAAAGAAAAAATCTCAGTGGAACAAAGAGATAATAAAATTAAATAGGACCCAATCGCCACTGTATTCGGAGTTAAAAGGGTGTCGATAAATCTCTTAGCAAATTGTCTTCGAAGCTAGCGCCGTGGAATTACAATCAGGACGGTAGTAGAGCTTGTTTCTTTTTTGGGGTTCGTTTAATTTACTTGATTTTGTGAAATCTGGTAGAATCTGTGGTTAGGTAAGAGGCGAGGATGATCACAATCAGACTGGATAGGGAGGATTCTCGAGTCCAGTCAAGAATGGTTTTATATAAAACCAATAAGGGCAATAAGGGTGTAACGCTTCTGTCTCTGCTTTCATTGAGAAGAAGAACAGTACTACTCAAGTTTTACATTACGGCTGACTTAGAAGCAAAGTAAGAGACGCGTCTTATTTAAAAAAAAAAAGAAATTCTGTTTATCATACAACGTTACAAAAATATAAGCAGGTAAACAATAAGGCTAAAAATTAATATTAGAAATGTAATAGTTAAAATGCTCTAATGTGGACCAATCATTTTAGAAATTGTATTTTTTTTTTGTAATGTCGGGCAGTGAATTCTTCAAATTTCCCTAAGTCTTTAGTCGTTTGCCGCGGCCCTTAAGATAACTTTTGTTAATAATTGATAAGGTACTCAACGTTTGGTCAAACTCGATTTGCAAAAATTAAAGATTTCTGGACAAGTAAAGACATAGTCGGTTTCATCACTGGTTTATGCAAGTCTTGGTAGGACAAACGTGCATTGATATCATTGTTAAAATATCGTTAACCACCATAATTGAGGTTTACTTCAAAAGAAATTATGTTGTCACCGAATGGAATAAAAAACAACAATATAGCATACCATACTATAATGTCCCTTACATCCATTTTCTTTAAATCTAGATATATTTCGGGGAGTGGTACTCGGAATTACACAATTTGATTCTCCCATCCGCATTTCACCAAAGGACAAAGAAAGAGGACTCGCACTACATGGTTTGCGTCTACTGTCATTGTGCAAACTGCTAGATTGTGGACTTCGCTGGCGTTTTCATTATTTCCTGATAACTATATTCCGAGATAATTGATAGAGTCAGGCGTTACTTTGCGGAAATCCATTTATAATAGGATGGTATATACAAAATATTTAGTGTTTTTCCGCCTCGTCTTGATGTCAGCGTGAGAAATCGAAAAATATTTTTGTTTTTATGGTGTGGTTCCTCCTCACCACCGCCACACCTCACCTTATTATTTCTCTTTCTCTCAGTATCCGACTTCCTCGACACGTGTTTCGCCTTAGCACAAGGCATCCTCAGGAGATGTTGACTCTTCAAGCGCTCGCTCGAAAGTGAGCTGTTGCGCCTTTGCGAGCTCTTTATATAGCGGCCGGGCGCGTCACGTGTTGTGCGTCACCGTTATTGTTGTGTCGGTGCATTTGATGACTCAGCGTTATTTAACGGACTTTGTCGGTTAAAAATCCGCAAAATTGGTGACGTCACCAATTTTGCGGATTTTTAACCGACAAAGAGTGAGGAGGAACCACACCATAAAAACAAAAATATTTTTCGATTTCTCACGCTGACATCAAGACGAGGCGGAAAAACACTAAATATTTTGTATATACCATCCTACTATATTCCGAGTATTTTCAAGTTACGAGTGAATCGGTTTCTTCTAGGCAAACGTGCCCCCTCATAAACCGCATCGTCGCTTCACAACAGTTGTGGTCAACTTCTATAATAAAATAATAAAATATCCTGCATTCAACGCTATTGATATTGATTCAACGCTACGCTTTGCGTTTCATTGAAAACGGGGTGAAAAAAACGCGGGCATTTGCGAGTCATAATCTAATCGTCGAATGTTTGTTAAGAAGTGCTAATAGCGTACCACTATTGAGTAGGGAATAACTTTCACTATGGGGTCAACTCTGTGACCCCATAGTGAAATTTATTCCTTAGAATGAGTATAGTGACCCCTTTTCGGCTTTGTACACCCCTTGCCGTTAACCTTGTATTATCATACTTATACACCCCCACCAATGTACATAAAATCCTATTATATCTTCACGCACAAAATTTAGTAGCAAAAAAAAAATTAAATAAGACTTAAATGTTCAGAAATCGTTCTTATAAAGAAATACCCTTGAACACACGTTCCGTTTTTTTATTCCATTACCATAACATGATTTCAATGTAAACTTGGTAATCGTCGTTTCAGGAAAAATACGGGCAGGTTCTATTTGATACTTTTCATTCTATTTGCGTTACGGAATTAGGTTTAAAAGCATTTTTTGATGGAATTTCTTATTTGTACAATCTACGGGTAATGTACACGTATTATGGACCAATAATTCTTTTATGCTCATGGTGAGATGGGTTTTTTGTGAGATTTTTTTTATTAGATCAGCGTAGGAGCGTCGAGTGGTTTATATTTTACAATGGCTTATGTAAAGCAAATATTATTAAAATATAATGTTTGCTGTACACTTTTTAACTCTTTTAGATTTAATAGAATATTTCATTTTTAAGTTTCAAAATCGGTCTATGCAACACTGAGAATACTTTTCAAAAACAAATTTCGAAACTTCTCCTATTTTGAAGTTGGTTAACATGTCCTGTTACGTACTAAGCTGAATAAGCAAGTACTAAATAATTTTCTCTCAATATCTCACGTACAATTTTCCTGTAATCTGTTTTTCTTGAAGCAATATTTTACAGAATATGTTTTTGTGTGAAATAAATTTATTGTAAATGTGATGGATTTCATTAAATATACTTCATACTTACTATATATGCAATTTAGTTTAAGATTGTAATTAAATTTTAACATTATTAATCCGCTTCGCAAAACCGATGCCGGGGTGTTTGAAACTTGAAGTGGCTGTGGTGTGTACTTTTATATTATTTATTGAAGACTATTTAAATTTTAATTTTACTCCTAAAATACAAATAAGTAACAGGCGATATTTGGGTCGCGATTACTTTTCATAAGCCAAAAATATTTTTCTTTTATTGTTATAAGAGAGTTCAGGAACTCTCTAAATATATACATAATTAAGTGTATCCAAGTATACATAATCAATCAATTACGTACTATTCTCCCGTTGACGTCATGCGGTCTCTGTGTAAGTGTCTCTAATTGATTTAATTATCTCAAACATGTATAGTCTTAATTGGCAGAGTAGTGTTCCGCGTTCGCCAATTTAATATGCTAAACTTTGACACAGTTCCTTCTTGAATCATAGTTTAGTTATGTTGATATCATATATTATGTATTTTATTTGACCGAGCGAGCGATACGTCTCTGCATCGATCAGTCATTTTTTTTCTTTTGTCTGTTTAGTGTTAGTATTACGTTTGTTTGTGTGTGAGTATGTCTCCTAAAATGTTGTACTCGCGTACTGGTCGTAGTTCCAAACAATCTTGACGAAACTTTGCGTTGGATGGATTATTAGATTTTTTTTGTAGTCGGGGTTTTTAGATTTTGGGTGTATGATTTCTACTAAAATGGGGGGAGGCTTGCTACGGCGCCATTTGCTGGTTGTGCAATAATATTATTAAAAAACCAGAGCAAGTGTATAGCAGACTGCATGCAGCGCAGCACGGCGCAGTATGACTTAAGACGGTGTAATGTAGGAAACATTATGGGAAATGACACACCTAATGCACGATACTGCGCAACTACACGCACTATCAAAATTCAAACTAGACTACGTCACTACGTACGTTTACGTCACTCATGTCACTTTCAAACGGAAATGGCAGATGTCAAGAACATTGCAACAGTACACAATACGAAAAACAAAAATGGCCGGTGTGACATCCTACGCAACGCACTGAGACACAACGCGATGCGCTGAACTTCCTCTAGCAACTTCCCTACTTATCTTCTTACCGGATTGCTTCCTTATTTCTGCTAATGCTGCTGCCAATGGACAAAGTACGTCTAGAGTTTTTGATCACTGTTGAATTAATTACCTGTAATGAAAATATAGTAATTTTAGTACATATAACATTCATTGCATATAACTAGGTAGTGACTGTCACCCTTGGTGTTGCGCGCGACATAAAACTTTGAACCCTCATTTGATCCACTTAGGGGTTCAATTTTTGAAAATCATATCTTAATACACCTCTTCATAATCTAAAATAAATATTTTTTTCCGAATTTCATGTCTCTATTAGACACTGCCTTAATAGTGTCCTATCGGTTTATTAATAAGTCAGTCAGGACTTACTCTTCTCATATATATGTACATGTAGAATATAGATAGACGGAAGAAATTAGGTTATTGACAAAGAGTTTTACCGGTGTGAAGTTGGCAGCCAAACTCAGCGGCCATATAATGCGACCAAATTAAGGAGGAAATTTTGTGAAGTTAGCGGCCAAAAATATTCTAGTCTACTGGGATACTAAGCTTCTTCTTGTTACAGCTAATCAGGCTTAAACAAGTCTAATACTGCTCTACAAAACAAGGAGTAACGAAATACCGTGAAAATAATTTTTTTTTTTTTTTCAATCAATTTGAAAAAAAAACAGTTGTACCTTGGACGGCTGTTTTGGACTAACTCCGTATGTCAAAAGAAAGCTTGTATTTCATGCTATATACCTGTGAAATTTCAACGCGGCAGTCGTACTGTAAGTAGTAGAAAAAAAATATTCTTTTCTACCATTTTCAAATTAGAAAAAAAAATAACAAATGTACCTTGGACGGCTGTTTTGGAATAACGCGGTATGTCAAAAGAAAGCTTGTATTTCATGCTATATACTTGTGAAATTTCAACGCGGCAGTCGTACTGTAAGTAGTAGAAAAAAAAAATTTTTTTTCTACTATTTTCAAATTAGAAAAAAATAACAAATGTACCTTGGACGGCTGTTTTGGAATAACGCGGTATGTCAAAAGAAAGCTTGTATTTCATGCTATATACTTGTGAAATTTCAACGCGGCAGTCGTACTGTAAGTAGTAGAAAAAAAAAATTTTTTTTCTACTATTTTCAAATTAGAAAAAAATAACAAATGTACCTTGGACGGCTGTTTTGGAATAACGCGGTATGTCAAAAGAAAGCTTGTATTTCATTCTATATACCTGTGAAATTTCAACGCGGCAGTCGTACTGTAAGTAGTAGAAAAAAAAATATTCTTTTCTACCATTTTCAAATTAGAAAAAAAAAAACAAATGTACCTTGGACGGCTGTTTTGGACTAACGCGGTATGTCAAAAAAAAGCTTGTATTTCATTCTATATACCTGTGAAATTTTAACGCGGCAGTCGTACTGTAAGTAGTAGAAAAAAAATATTCTTTTCTACCATTTTCAAATTTGAAAAAAATTATAACAAATGTACCTTGGACGGCTGTTTTGGACTAACTCCGTATGTCAAAAGAAAGCTTGTATTTTATGCTATATACTTGTGAAATTTCAACGCGGCAGTCGTACTGTAAGTAGTAGAAAAAAAAAATTCTTTTCTACCATTTTCAAATTAGAAAAAAAAAAACAAATGTACCTTGGACGGCTGTTTTGGACTAACGCGGTATGTCAAAAATAAGCTTGTATTTCATGCTATATATTTGTGAAATTTCAACGCGGCAGTCGTACTGTAAGTAGTAGAAAAAAAAATTATTTTCTACCATTTTCAAATTTGAAAAAAAAAAAACAAATGTACCTTGGACGGCTGTTTTGACTAACGCGGTATGTCAAAAATAAGCTTGTATTTCATGCTATATATTTGTGAAATTTCAACGCGGCAGTCGTACTGTAAGTAGTAGAAAAAAAATATTCTTTTCTACCATTTTCAAATTAGAAAAAAATAACAAATGTACCTTGGACGGCTGTTTTGGAATAACGCGGTATGTCAAAAAAAAGCTTGTTTTTCATGCTATATAATTGTGAAATTTCAACGCGGCAGTCGTACTGTAAGTAGTAGAAAAAAAATATTCTTTTCTACCATTTTCAAATTAGAAAAAAATAACAAATGTACCTTGGACGGCTGTTTTGGAACAACGCGGTATGTCAAAAGAAAGCTTGTATTTCATGCTATGTACTTGTGAAATTTCAACGCGGCAGTCGTACTGTAAGTAGTAGAAAAATATATTCTTTTCTACCATTTTCAAATTTGAAAAAAAAATAACAAATGTACCTTGGACGGCTGTTTTGGAATAACGCGTTATGTCAAAAGAAAGCTTGTATTTCATGCTATATACTTGTGAAATTTCAACGCGGCAGTCGTACTGTAAGTAGTAGAAAAAAAATATTCTTTTCTACCATTTTCAAATTTGAAAAAAAAAATAACAAATGTACCTTGGACGGCTGTTTTGGAATAACGCGGTATGTCAAAAGAAAGCTTGTATTTCATGCTATATACTTGTGAAATTTCAACGCGGCAGTCGTACTGTAAGTAGTAGAAAAAAAAAATTCTTTTCTACCATTTTCAAATTTGAAAAAAAAATAACAAATGTACCTTGGACGGCTGTTTTGGAATAACGCGGTATGTCAAAAGAAAGCTTGTATTTCATTCTATATACCTGTGAAATTTCAACGCGGCAGTCGTACTGTAAGTAGTAGAAAAAAAAATATTCTTTTCTACCATTTTCAAATTAGAAAAAAAAAAACAAATGTACCTTGGACGGCTGTTTTGGACTAACGCGGTATGTCAAAAATAAGCTTGTATTTCATGCTATATATTTGTGAAATTTCAACGCGGCAGTCGTACTGTAAGTAGTAGAAAAAAAAATTATTTTCTACCATTTTCAAATTTGAAAAAAAAAATAACAAATGTACCTTGGACGGCTGTTTTGGAATAACGCGGTATGTCAAAAGAAAGCTTGTTTTTCATGCTATATACTTGTGAAATTTCAACGCGGCAGTCGTACTGTAAGTAGTAGAAAAAAAATATTCTTTTCTACCATTTTCAAATTAGAAAAAAATAACAAATGTACCTTGGACGGCTGTTTTGGAACAACGCGGTATGTCAAAAGAAAGCTTGTATTTCATGCTATGTACTTGTGAAATTTCAACGCGGCAGTCGTACTGTAAGTAGTAGAAAAATATATTCTTTTCTACCATTTTCAAATTTGAAAAAAAAATAACAAATGTACCTTGGACGGCTGTTTTGGAATAACGCGTTATGTCAAAAGAAAGCTTGTATTTCATGCTATATACTTGTGAAATTTCAACGCGGCAGTCGTACTGTAAGTAGTAGAAAAAAAATATTCTTTTCTACCATTTTCAAATTTGAAAAAAAAAATAACAAATGTACCTTGGACGGCTGTTTTGGAATAACGCGGTATGTCAAAAGAAAGCTTGTATTTCATGCTATATACTTGTGAAATTTCAACGCGGCAGTCGTACTGTAAGTAGTAGAAAAAAAATATTCTTTTCTACCATTTTCAAATTAGAAAAAAATAACAAATGTACCTTGGACGGCTGTTTTGGAATAACGCGGTATGTCAAAAAAAAGCTTGTATTTTATGCTATATACCTGTGAAATTTCAACGCGGCAGTCGTACTGTAAGTAGTAGAAAAAAAATATTCTTTTCTACCATTTTCAAATTAGAAAAAAATAACAAATGTACCTTGGACGGCTGTTTTGGAACAACGCGGTATGTCAAAAGAAAGCTTGTATTTCATGCTATGTACTTGTGAAATTTCAACGCGGCAGTCGTACTGTAAGTAGTAGAAAAATATATTCTTTTCTACCATTTTCAAATTTGAAAAAAAAATAACAAATGTACCTTGGACGGCTGTTTTGGAATAACGCGTTATGTCAAAAGAAAGCTTGTATTTCATGCTATATACTTGTGAAATTTCAACGCGGCAGTCGTACTGTAAGTAGTAGAAAAAAAATATTCTTTTCTACCATTTTCAAATTAGAAAAAAATAACAAATGTACCTTGGACGGCTGTTTTGGAACAACGCGGTATGTCAAAAGAAAGCTTGTATTTCATGCTATGTACTTGTGAAATTTCAACGCGGCAGTCGTACTGTAAGTAGTAGAAAAATATATTCTTTTCTACCATTTTCAAATTTGAAAAAAAAATAACAAATGTACCTTGGACGGCTGTTTTGGAATAACGCGTTATGTCAAAAGAAAGCTTGTATTTCATGCTATATACTTGTGAAATTTCAACGCGGCAGTCGTACTGTAAGTAGTAGAAAAAAAATATTCTTTTCTACCATTTTCAAATTTGAAAAAAAAAATAACAAATGTACCTTGGACGGCTGTTTTGGAATAACGCGGTATGTCAAAAAAAAGCTTGTTTTTCATGCTATATAATTGTGAAATTTCAACGCGGCAGTCGTACTGTAAGTAGTAGAAAAAAAATATTCTTTTCTACCATTTTCAAATTAGAAAAAAATAACAAATGTACCTTGGACGGCTGTTTTGGAACAACGCGGTATGTCAAAAGAAAGCTTGTATTTCATGCTATGTACTTGTGAAATTTCAACGCGGCAGTCGTACTGTAAGTAGTAGAAAAATATATTCTTTTCTACCATTTTCAAATTTGAAAAAAAAATAACAAATGTACCTTGGACGGCTGTTTTGGAATAACGCGTTATGTCAAAAGAAAGCTTGTATTTCATGCTATATACTTGTGAAATTTCAACGCGGCAGTCGTACTGTAAGTAGTAGAAAAAAAATATTCTTTTCTACCATTTTCAAATTTGAAAAAAAAAATAACAAATGTACCTTGGACGGCTGTTTTGGAATAACGCGGTATGTCAAAAGAAAGCTTGTATTTCATGCTATATACTTGTGAAATTTCAACGCGGCAGTCGTACTGTAAGTAGTAGAAAAAAAAAATTCTTTTCTACCATTTTCAAATTTGAAAAAAAAATAACAAATGTACCTTGGACGGCTGTTTTGGAATAACGCGGTATGTCAAAAGAAAGCTTGTATTTCATTCTATATACCTGTGAAATTTCAACGCGGCAGTCGTACTGTAAGTAGTAGAAAAAAAAATATTCTTTTCTACCATTTTCAAATTAGAAAAAAAAAAACAAATGTACCTTGGACGGCTGTTTTGGACTAACGCGGTATGTCAAAAATAAGCTTGTATTTCATGCTATATATTTGTGAAATTTCAACGCGGCAGTCGTACTGTAAGTAGTAGAAAAAAAAATTATTTTCTACCATTTTCAAATTTGAAAAAAAAAATAACAAATGTACCTTGGACGGCTGTTTTGGAATAACGCGGTATGTCAAAAGAAAGCTTGTTTTTCATGCTATATACTTGTGAAATTTCAACGCGGCAGTCGTACTGTAAGTAGTAGAAAAAAAATATTCTTTTCTACCATTTTCAAATTAGAAAAAAATAACAAATGTACCTTGGACGGCTGTTTTGGAACAACGCGGTATGTCAAAAGAAAGCTTGTATTTCATGCTATGTACTTGTGAAATTTCAACGCGGCAGTCGTACTGTAAGTAGTAGAAAAATATATTCTTTTCTACCATTTTCAAATTTGAAAAAAAAATAACAAATGTACCTTGGACGGCTGTTTTGGAATAACGCGTTATGTCAAAAGAAAGCTTGTATTTCATGCTATATACTTGTGAAATTTCAACGCGGCAGTCGTACTGTAAGTAGTAGAAAAAAAATATTCTTTTCTACCATTTTCAAATTTGAAAAAAAAAATAACAAATGTACCTTGGACGGCTGTTTTGGAATAACGCGGTATGTCAAAAGAAAGCTTGTATTTCATGCTATATACTTGTGAAATTTCAACGCGGCAGTCGTACTGTAAGTAGTAGAAAAAAAATATTCTTTTCTACCATTTTCAAATTAGAAAAAAATAACAAATGTACCTTGGACGGCTGTTTTGGAATAACGCGGTATGTCAAAAAAAAGCTTGTATTTTATGCTATATACCTGTGAAATTTCAACGCGGCAGTCGTACTGTAAGTAGTAGAAAAAAAAATATTCTTTTCTACCATTTTCAAATTAGAAAAAAAAAAACAAATGTACCTTGGACGGCTGTTTTGGACTAACGCGGTATGTCAAAAAAAAGCTTGTATTTCATTCTATATACCTGTGAAATTTTAACGCGGCAGTCGTACTGTAAGTAGTAGAAAAAAAATATTCTTTTCTACCATTTTCAAATTTGAAAAAAATTATAACAAATGTACCTTGGACGGCTGTTTTGGACTAACTCCGTATGTCAAAAGAAAGCTTGTATTTTATGCTATATACTTGTGAAATTTCAACGCGGCAGTCGTACTGTAAGTAGTAGAAAAAAAAAATTCTTTTCTACCATTTTCAAATTAGAAAAAAAAAAACAAATGTACCTTGGACGGCTGTTTTGGACTAACGCGGTATGTCAAAAATAAGCTTGTATTTCATGCTATATATTTGTGAAATTTCAACGCGGCAGTCGTACTGTAAGTAGTAGAAAAAAAAATTATTTTCTACCATTTTCAAATTTGAAAAAAAAAAAACAAATGTACCTTGGACGGCTGTTTTGACTAACGCGGTATGTCAAAAATAAGCTTGTATTTCATGCTATATATTTGTGAAATTTCAACGCGGCAGTCGTACTGTAAGTAGTAGAAAAAAAATATTCTTTTCTACCATTTTCAAATTAGAAAAAAATAACAAATGTACCTTGGACGGCTGTTTTGGAATAACGCGGTATGTCAAAAAAAAGCTTGTTTTTCATGCTATATAATTGTGAAATTTCAACGCGGCAGTCGTACTGTAAGTAGTAGAAAAAAAATATTCTTTTCTACCATTTTCAAATTAGAAAAAAATAACAAATGTACCTTGGACGGCTGTTTTGGAACAACGCGGTATGTCAAAAGAAAGCTTGTATTTCATGCTATGTACTTGTGAAATTTCAACGCGGCAGTCGTACTGTAAGTAGTAGAAAAATATATTCTTTTCTACCATTTTCAAATTTGAAAAAAAAATAACAAATGTACCTTGGACGGCTGTTTTGGAATAACGCGTTATGTCAAAAGAAAGCTTGTATTTCATGCTATATACTTGTGAAATTTCAACGCGGCAGTCGTACTGTAAGTAGTAGAAAAAAAATATTCTTTTCTACCATTTTCAAATTTGAAAAAAAAAATAACAAATGTACCTTGGACGGCTGTTTTGGAATAACGCGGTATGTCAAAAGAAAGCTTGTATTTCATGCTATATACTTGTGAAATTTCAACGCGGCAGTCGTACTGTAAGTAGTAGAAAAAAAAAATTCTTTTCTACCATTTTCAAATTTGAAAAAAAAATAACAAATGTACCTTGGACGGCTGTTTTGGAATAACGCGGTATGTCAAAAGAAAGCTTGTATTTCATTCTATATACCTGTGAAATTTCAACGCGGCAGTCGTACTGTAAGTAGTAGAAAAAAAAATATTCTTTTCTACCATTTTCAAATTAGAAAAAAAAAAACAAATGTACCTTGGACGGCTGTTTTGGACTAACGCGGTATGTCAAAAAAAAGCTTGTATTTCATTCTATATACCTGTGAAATTTCAACGCGGCAGTCGTACTGTAAGTAGTAGAAAAAAAATATTCTTTTCTACCATTTTCAAATTTGAAAAAAATTATAACAAATGTACCTTGGACGGCTGTTTTGGACTAACTCCGTATGTCAAAAGAAAGCTTGTATTTCATGCTATATACTTGTGAAATTTCAACGCGGCAGTCGTACTGTAAGTAGTAGAAAAAAAATATTCTTTTCTACCATTTTCAAATTTGAAAAAAAAAATAACAAATGTACCTTGGACGGCTGTTTTGGAATAACGCGGTATGTCAAAAGAAAGCTTGTTTTTCATGCTATATACTTGTGAAATTTCAACGCGGCAGTCGTACTGTAAGTAGTAGAAAAAAAATATTCTTTTCTACCATTTTCAAATTAGAAAAAAATAACAAATGTACCTTGGACGGCTGTTTTGGAACAACGCGGTATGTCAAAAGAAAGCTTGTATTTCATGCTATGTACTTGTGAAATTTCAACGCGGCAGTCGTACTGTAAGTAGTAGAAAAATATATTCTTTTCTACCATTTTCAAATTTGAAAAAAAAATAACAAATGTACCTTGGACGGCTGTTTTGGAATAACGCGTTATGTCAAAAGAAAGCTTGTATTTCATGCTATATACTTGTGAAATTTCAACGCGGCAGTCGTACTGTAAGTAGTAGAAAAAAAATATTCTTTTCTACCATTTTCAAATTTGAAAAAAAAAATAACAAATGTACCTTGGACGGCTGTTTTGGAATAACGCGGTATGTCAAAAGAAAGCTTGTATTTCATGCTATATACTTGTGAAATTTCAACGCGGCAGTCGTACTGTAAGTAGTAGAAAAAAAATATTCTTTTCTACCATTTTCAAATTAGAAAAAAATAACAAATGTACCTTGGACGGCTGTTTTGGAATAACGCGGTATGTCAAAAAAAAGCTTGTATTTTATGCTATATACCTGTGAAATTTCAACGCGGCAGTCGTACTGTAAGTAGTAGAAAAAAAATATTCTTTTCTACCATTTTCAAATTAGAAAAAAATAACAAATGTACCTTGGACGGCTGTTTTGGAACAACGCGGTATGTCAAAAGAAAGCTTGTATTTCATGCTATGTACTTGTGAAATTTCAACGCGGCAGTCGTACTGTAAGTAGTAGAAAAATATATTCTTTTCTACCATTTTCAAATTTGAAAAAAAAATAACAAATGTACCTTGGACGGCTGTTTTGGAATAACGCGTTATGTCAAAAGAAAGCTTGTATTTCATGCTATATACTTGTGAAATTTCAACGCGGCAGTCGTACTGTAAGTAGTAGAAAAAAAATATTCTTTTCTACCATTTTCAAATTAGAAAAAAATAACAAATGTACCTTGGACGGCTGTTTTGGAACAACGCGGTATGTCAAAAGAAAGCTTGTATTTCATGCTATGTACTTGTGAAATTTCAACGCGGCAGTCGTACTGTAAGTAGTAGAAAAATATATTCTTTTCTACCATTTTCAAATTTGAAAAAAAAATAACAAATGTACCTTGGACGGCTGTTTTGGAATAACGCGTTATGTCAAAAGAAAGCTTGTATTTCATGCTATATACTTGTGAAATTTCAACGCGGCAGTCGTACTGTAAGTAGTAGAAAAAAAATATTCTTTTCTACCATTTTCAAATTTGAAAAAAAAAATAACAAATGTACCTTGGACGGCTGTTTTGGAATAACGCGGTATGTCAAAAGAAAGCTTGTATTTCATGCTATATACTTGTGAAATTTTAACGCGGCAGTCGTACTGTAAGTAGTAGAAAAAAAATATTCTTTTCTACCATTTTCAAATTTGAAAAAAAAATAACAAATGTACCTTGGACGGCTGTTTTGGAATAACGCGGTATGTCAAAAGAAAGCTTGTATTTCATGCTATATACCTGTGAAATTTCAACGCGGCAGTCGTACTGTAAGTAGTAGAAAAAAAATATTCTTTTCTACCATTTTCAAATTAGAAAAAAAAAAACAAATGTACCTTGGACGGCTGTTTTGGACTAACGCGGTATGTCAAAAGAAAGCTTGTATTTCATTCTATATACCTGTGAAATTTCAACGCGGCAGTCGTACTGTAAGTAGTAGAAAAAAAATATTCTTTTCTACCATTTTCAAATTTGAAAAAAAAAAATAACAAATGTACCTTGGACGGCTGTTTTGGACTAACTCCGTATGTCAAAAGAAAGCTTGTATTTTATGCTATATACTTGTGAAATTTCAACGCGGCAGTCGTACTGTAAGTAGTAGAAAAAAAAATATTCTTTTCTACCATTTTCAAATTAGAAAAAAAAAAACAAATGTACCTTGGACGGCTGTTTTGGACTAACGCGGTATGTCAAAAAAAAGCTTGTATTTCATTCTATATACCTGTGAAATTTTAACGCGGCAGTCGTACTGTAAGTAGTAGAAAAAAAATATTCTTTTCTACCATTTTCAAATTTGAAAAAAATTATAACAAATGTACCTTGGACGGCTGTTTTGGACTAACTCCGTATGTCAAAAGAAAGCTTGTATTTTATGCTATATACTTGTGAAATTTCAACGCGGCAGTCGTACTGTAAGTAGTAGAAAAAAAATATTCTTTTCTACCATTTTCAAATTTGAAAAAAAAAATAACAAATGTACCTTGGACGGCTGTTTTGGAATAACGCGGTATGTCAAAAGAAAGCTTGTTTTTCATGCTATATACTTGTGAAATTTCAACGCGGCAGTCGTACTGTAAGTAGTAGAAAAAAAATATTCTTTTCTACCATTTTCAAATTAGAAAAAAATAACAAATGTACCTTGGACGGCTGTTTTGGAACAACGCGGTATGTCAAAAGAAAGCTTGTATTTCATGCTATGTACTTGTGAAATTTCAACGCGGCAGTCGTACTGTAAGTAGTAGAAAAATATATTCTTTTCTACCATTTTCAAATTTGAAAAAAAAATAACAAATGTACCTTGGACGGCTGTTTTGGAATAACGCGTTATGTCAAAAGAAAGCTTGTATTTCATGCTATATACTTGTGAAATTTCAACGCGGCAGTCGTACTGTAAGTAGTAGAAAAAAAATATTCTTTTCTACCATTTTCAAATTTGAAAAAAAAAATAACAAATGTACCTTGGACGGCTGTTTTGGAATAACGCGGTATGTCAAAAGAAAGCTTGTATTTCATGCTATATACTTGTGAAATTTCAACGCGGCAGTCGTACTGTAAGTAGTAGAAAAAAAAAATTCTTTTCTACCATTTTCAAATTTGAAAAAAAAATAACAAATGTACCTTGGACGGCTGTTTTGGAATAACGCGGTATGTCAAAAGAAAGCTTGTATTTCATTCTATATACCTGTGAAATTTCAACGCGGCAGTCGTACTGTAAGTAGTAGAAAAAAAAATATTCTTTTCTACCATTTTCAAATTAGAAAAAAAAAAACAAATGTACCTTGGACGGCTGTTTTGGACTAACGCGGTATGTCAAAAAAAAGCTTGTATTTCATTCTATATACCTGTGAAATTTCAACGCGGCAGTCGTACTGTAAGTAGTAGAAAAAAAATATTCTTTTCTACCATTTTCAAATTTGAAAAAAATTATAACAAATGTACCTTGGACGGCTGTTTTGGACTAACTCCGTATGTCAAAAGAAAGCTTGTATTTCATGCTATATACTTGTGAAATTTCAACGCGGCAGTCGTACTGTAAGTAGTAGAAAAAAAATATTCTTTTCTACCATTTTCAAATTTGAAAAAAAAAATAACAAATGTACCTTGGACGGCTGTTTTGGAATAACGCGGTATGTCAAAAGAAAGCTTGTTTTTCATGCTATATACTTGTGAAATTTCAACGCGGCAGTCGTACTGTAAGTAGTAGAAAAAAAATATTCTTTTCTACCATTTTCAAATTAGAAAAAAATAACAAATGTACCTTGGACGGCTGTTTTGGAACAACGCGGTATGTCAAAAGAAAGCTTGTATTTCATGCTATGTACTTGTGAAATTTCAACGCGGCAGTCGTACTGTAAGTAGTAGAAAAATATATTCTTTTCTACCATTTTCAAATTTGAAAAAAAAATAACAAATGTACCTTGGACGGCTGTTTTGGAATAACGCGTTATGTCAAAAGAAAGCTTGTATTTCATGCTATATACTTGTGAAATTTCAACGCGGCAGTCGTACTGTAAGTAGTAGAAAAAAAATATTCTTTTCTACCATTTTCAAATTTGAAAAAAAAAATAACAAATGTACCTTGGACGGCTGTTTTGGAATAACGCGGTATGTCAAAAGAAAGCTTGTATTTCATGCTATATACTTGTGAAATTTCAACGCGGCAGTCGTACTGTAAGTAGTAGAAAAAAAAAATTCTTTTCTACCATTTTCAAATTTGAAAAAAAAATAACAAATGTACCTTGGACGGCTGTTTTGGAATAACGCGGTATGTCAAAAGAAAGCTTGTATTTCATTCTATATACCTGTGAAATTTCAACGCGGCAGTCGTACTGTAAGTAGTAGAAAAAAAAATATTCTTTTCTACCATTTTCAAATTAGAAAAAAAAAAACAAATGTACCTTGGACGGCTGTTTTGGACTAACGCGGTATGTCAAAAAAAAGCTTGTATTTCATTCTATATACCTGTGAAATTTTAACGCGGCAGTCGTACTGTAAGTAGTAGAAAAAAAATATTCTTTTCTACCATTTTCAAATTTGAAAAAAATTATAACAAATGTACCTTGGACGGCTGTTTTGGACTAACTCCGTATGTCAAAAGAAAGCTTGTATTTTATGCTATATACTTGTGAAATTTCAACGCGGCAGTCGTACTGTAAGTAGTAGAAAAAAAAAATTCTTTTCTACCATTTTCAAATTAGAAAAAAAAAAACAAATGTACCTTGGACGGCTGTTTTGGACTAACGCGGTATGTCAAAAATAAGCTTGTATTTCATGCTATATATTTGTGAAATTTCAACGCGGCAGTCGTACTGTAAGTAGTAGAAAAAAAAATTATTTTCTACCATTTTCAAATTTGAAAAAAAAAAAACAAATGTACCTTGGACGGCTGTTTTGACTAACGCGGTATGTCAAAAATAAGCTTGTATTTCATGCTATATATTTGTGAAATTTCAACGCGGCAGTCGTACTGTAAGTAGTAGAAAAAAAATATTCTTTTCTACCATTTTCAAATTAGAAAAAAATAACAAATGTACCTTGGACGGCTGTTTTGGAATAACGCGGTATGTCAAAAGAAAGCTTGTATTTCATTCTATATACCTGTGAAATTTCAACGCGGCAGTCGTACTGTAAGTAGTAGAAAAAAAAATATTCTTTTCTACCATTTTCAAATTAGAAAAAAAAAAACAAATGTACCTTGGACGGCTGTTTTGGACTAACGCGGTATGTCAAAAAAAAGCTTGTATTTCATTCTATATACCTGTGAAATTTCAACGCGGCAGTCGTACTGTAAGTAGTAGAAAAAAAAATATTCTTTTCTACCATTTTCAAATTAGAAAAAAAAAAACAAATGTACCTTGGACGGCTGTTTTGGACTAACGCGGTATGTCAAAAAAAAGCTTGTATTTCATTCTATATACCTGTGAAATTTTAACGCGGCAGTCGTACTGTAAGTAGTAGAAAAAAAATATTCTTTTCTACCATTTTCAAATTTGAAAAAAATTATAACAAATGTACCTTGGACGGCTGTTTTGGACTAACTCCGTATGTCAAAAGAAAGCTTGTATTTTATGCTATATACTTGTGAAATTTCAACGCGGCAGTCGTACTGTAAGTAGTAGAAAAAAAAAATTCTTTTCTACCATTTTCAAATTAGAAAAAAAAAAACAAATGTACCTTGGACGGCTGTTTTGGACTAACGCGGTATGTCAAAAATAAGCTTGTATTTCATGCTATATATTTGTGAAATTTCAACGCGGCAGTCGTACTGTAAGTAGTAGAAAAAAAAATTATTTTCTACCATTTTCAAATTTGAAAAAAAAAAAACAAATGTACCTTGGACGGCTGTTTTGACTAACGCGGTATGTCAAAAATAAGCTTGTATTTCATGCTATATATTTGTGAAATTTCAACGCGGCAGTCGTACTGTAAGTAGTAGAAAAAAAATATTCTTTTCTACCATTTTCAAATTAGAAAAAAATAACAAATGTACCTTGGACGGCTGTTTTGGAATAACGCGGTATGTCAAAAAAAAGCTTGTTTTTCATGCTATATAATTGTGAAATTTCAACGCGGCAGTCGTACTGTAAGTAGTAGAAAAAAAATATTCTTTTCTACCATTTTCAAATTAGAAAAAAATAACAAATGTACCTTGGACGGCTGTTTTGGAAAAACGCGGTATGTCAAAAGAAAGCTTGTATTTCAGGCTATATACTTGTGAAATTTCAACGCGGCAGTCGTACTGTAAGTAGTAGAAAAAAAATATTCTTTTCTACCATTTTCAAATTTGAAAAAAATAACAAATGTACCTCGGACGGCTGTTTTGGAATAACGCGGTATGTCAAAAGAAAGCTTGTATTTCATGCTATATACTTGTGAAATTTCAACGCGGCAGTCGTACTGTAAGTAGTAGAAAAAAAATATTCTTTTCTACCATTTTCAAATTTGAAAAAAAAAAACAAATGTACCTTGGACGGCTGTTTTGGACTAACGCGGTATGTCAAAAATAAGCTTGTATTTCATGCTATATATTTGTGAAATTTCAACGCGGCAGTCGTACTGTAAGTAGTAGAAAAAAAAATTCTTTTCTACCATTTTCAAATTTGAAAAAAAAATAACAAATGTACCTTGGACGGCTGTTTTGGAATAACGCGGTATGTCAAAAGAAAGCTTGTATTTCATGCTATATACTTGTGAAATTTCAACGCGGCAGTCGTACTGTAAGTAGTAGAAAAAAAATATTCTTTTCTACCATTTTCAAATTTGAAAAAAAAAAACAAATGTACCTTGGACGGCTGTTTTGGACTAACGCGGTATGTCAAAAATAAGCTTGTATTTCATGCTATATATTTGTGAAATTTCAACGCGGCAGTCGTACTGTAAGTAGTAGAAAAAAAAATTCTTTTCTACCATTTTCAAATTTGAAAAAAAAATAACAAATGTACCTTGGACGGCTGTTTTGGAATAACGCGGTATGTCAAAAGAAAGCTTGTATTTCATGCTATATACTTGTGAAATTTCAACGCGGCAGTCGTACTGTAAGTAGTAGAAAAAAAAAATTCTTTTCTACCATTTTCACATTAGAAAAAAAAAAAAACAAATGTACCTTGGACGGCTGTTTTGGAATAACGCGGTATGTCAAAAGAAAGCTTGTATTACATGCTATATACTTGTGAAATTTCAACGCGGCAGTCGTACTGTAAGTAGTAGAAAAAAAATATTCTTTTCTACCATTTTCAAATTTGAAAAAAATAACAAATGTACCTTGGACGGCTGTTTTGGAATAACGCGGTATGTCAAAAGAAAGCTTGTATTTCATGCTATATACTTGTGAAATTTCAACGCGGCAGTCGTACTGTAAGTAGTAGAAAAAAAATATTCTTTTCTACCATTTTCAAATTTGAAAAAAAAAAACAAATGCACCTTGGACGGCTGTTTTGGACTAACGCGGTATGTCAAAAATAAGCTTGTATTTCATGCTATATATTTGTGAAATTTCAACGCGGCAGTCGTACTGTAAGTAGTAGAAAAAAAAATTCTTTTCTACCATTTTCAAATTTGAAAAAAAAATAACAAATGTACCTTGGACGGCTGTTTTGGAATAACGCGGTATGTCAAAAGAAAGCTTGTATTTCATGCTATATACTTGTGAAATTTCAACGCGGCAGTCGTACTGTAAGTAGTAGAAAAAAAAAATTCTTTTCTACCATTTTCACATTAGAAAAAAAAAAAAACAAATGTACCTTGGACGGCTGTTTTGGAATAACGCGGTATGTCAAAAAAAAGCTTGTATTACATGCTATATACTTGTGAAATTTCAACGCGGCAGTCGTACTGTAAGTAGTAGAAAAAAAATATTCTTTTCTACCATTTTCAAATTTGAAAAAAATAACAAATGTACCTTGGACGGCTGTTTTGGAATAACGCGGTATGTCAAAAGAAAGCTTGTATTTCATGCTATATACTTGTGAAATTTCAACGCGGCAATCGTACTGTAAGTAGTAGAAAAAAAATATTAAATTACTACTTACAGTACGACTGCCGCGTTGAAATTTCACAAGTATATAGCATGAAATACAAGCTTTCTTTTGACATACCGCGTTATTCCAAAACAGCCGTCCAAGGTACATTTGTTATTTTTTTCTAATTTGAAAATGGTAGAAAAGAATATTTTTTTTCTACTACTTACAGTACGACTGCCGCGTTGAAATTTCACAGGTATATAGCATAAAATACAAGCTTTTTTTTGACATACCGCGTTATTCCAAAACAGCCGTCCAAGGTACATTTGTTATTTTTTTTTCAAATTTGAAAATGGTAGAAAAGAATATATTTTTCTACTACTTACAGTACGACTGCCGCGTTGAAATTTCACAAGTACATAGCATGAAATACAAGCTTTCTTTTGACATACCGCGTTGTTCCAAAACAGCCGTCCAAGGTACATTTGTTATTTTTTTCTAATTTGAAAATGGTAGAAAAGAATATTTTTTTTCTACTACTTACAGTACGACTGCCGCGTTGAAATTTCACAAGTATATAGCATGAAATACAAGCTTTCTTTTGACATACCGCGTTATTCCAAAACAGCCGTCCAAGGTACATTTGTCTTTTTTTTTCTAATTTGAAAATGGTAGAAAAGAATATTTTTTTTCTACTACTTACAGTACGACTGCCGCGTTGAAATTTCACAAGTATATAGCATGAAATACAAGCTTTCTTTTGACATACCGCGTTATTCCAAAACAGCCGTCCAAGGTACATTTGTTATTTTTTTCTAATTTGAAAATGGTAGAAAAGAATATTTTTTTTCTACTACTTACAGTACGACTGCCGCGTTGAAATTTCACAAGTATATAGCATGAAATCCAAGCTTTCTTGTGACATACCGCGTTATTCCAAAACAGCCGTCCAAGGTACATTTGTTATTTTTTTCTAATTTGAAAATGGTAGAAAAGAATATTTTTTTTCTACTACTTACAGTACGACTGCCGCGTTGAAATTTCACAAGTATATAGCATGATATACAAGCTTTCTTTTGACATACGGCGTTAGTCCAAAACAGCCGTCCAAGGTACATTTGTTATAATTTTTTTCAAATTTGAAAATGGTAGAAAAGAATATTTTTTTTCTACTACTTACAGTACGACTGCCGCGTTAAAATTTCACAGGTATATAGAATGAAATACAAGCTTTTTTTTGACATACGGAGTTAGTCCAAAACAGCCGTCCAAGGTACATTTGTTATTTTTTTCTAATTTGAAAATGGTAGAAAAAAAAATTTTTTTTTCTACTACTTACAGTACGACTGCCACGTTGAAATTTCACAAGTATATAGCATGAAATACAAGCTTTCTTTTGACATACCGCGTTATTCCAAAACAGCCGTCCAAGGTACATTTGTCTTTTTTTTTCTAATTTGAAAATGGTAGAAAAGAATATTTTTTTTCTACTACTTACAGTACGACTGCCGCGTTGAAATTTCACAAGTATATAGCATGAAATACAAACTTTCTTTTGACATACCGCGTTATTCCAAAACAGCCGTCCAAGGTACATTTGTTATTTTTTTCTAATTTGAAAATGGTAGAAAAGAATATTTTTTTTCTACTACTTACAGTACGACTGCCGCGTTGAAATTTCACAGGTATATAGCATAAAATACAAGCTTTTTTTTGACATACCGCGTTAGTCCAAAACAGCCGTCCAAGGTACATTTGTTTTTTTTTTTCTAATTTGAAAATGGTAGAAAAGAATATTTTTTTTTCTACTACTTACAGTACGACTGCCGCGTTGAAATTTCACAGGTATATAGAATGAAATACAAGCTTTCTTTTGACATACCGCGTTATTCCAAAACAGCCGTCCAAGGTACATTTGTTATTTTTTTTTCAAATTTGAAAATGGTAGAAAAGAATTTTTTTTTTCTACTACTTACAGTACGACTGCCGCGTTGAAATTTCACAAGTATATAGCATGAAATACAAGCTTTCTTTTGACATACCGCGTTGTTCCAAAACAGCCGTCCAAGGTACATTTGTTATTTTTTTTTTCAAATTTGAAAATGGTAGAAAAGAATATTTTTTTTCTACTACTTACAGTACGACTGCCGCGTTGAAATTTCACAAGTATATAGCATGAAATACAAGCTTTCTTTTGACATAACGCGTTATTCCAAAACAGCCGTCCAAGGTACATTTGTTATTTTTTTTCAAATTTGAAAATGGTAGAAAAGAATATATTTTTCTACTACTTACAGTACGACTGCCGCGTTGAAATTTCACAAGTATATAGCATGAAATACAAGCTTTCTTTTGACATAACGCGTTATTCCAAAACAGCCGTCCAAGGTACATTTGTTATTTTTTTCTAATTTGAAAATGGTAGAAAAGAATATTTTTTTTCTACTACTTACAGTACGACTGCCGCGTTGAAATTTCACAAGTATATAGCATGAAATACAAGCTTCCTTTTGACATACGGAGTTAGTCCAAAACAGCCGTCCAAGGTACATTTGTTATAATTTTTTTCAAATTTGAAAATGGTAGAAAAGAATTTTTTTTTTTACTACTTACAGTAAGACTGCCGCGTTGAAATTTCACAGGTATATAGCATGAAATACAAGCTTTTTTTTGACATACGGAGTTAGTACAAAACAGCCGTCCAAGGTACATTTGTTTTTTTTGCAAATTTGAAAATTGTAGAAAAGAATATTTTTTTTCTACTACTTACAGTACGACTGCCGCGTTGAAATTTCACAGGTATATAGCATGAAATACAAGCTTTTTTTTGACATACCGCGTTAGTCCAAAACAGCCGTCCAAGGTACATTTGTTTTTTTTTTCTAATTTGAAAATGGTAAAAAGAATATTTTTTTTCTACTACTTACAGTATGACTGCCGCGTTGAAATTTCACAGGTATATAGCATGAAATACAAGCTTTCTTTTGACATACGGAGTTAGTCCAAAACAGCCGTCCAAGGTACATTTGTTATAATTTTTTTCAAATTTGAAAATGGTAGAAAAGAATATTTTTTTTCTACTACTTACAGTACGACTGCCGCGTTAAAATTTCACAGGTATATAGAATGAAATACAAGCTTTTTTTTGACATACCGCGTTAGTCCAAAACAGCCGTCCAAGGTACATTTGTTTTTTTTTTTCTAATTTGAAAATGGTAGAAAAGAATTTTTTTTTCTACTACTTACAGTACGACTGCCGCGTTGAAATTTCACAAGTATATAGCATAAAATACAAGCTTACTTTTGACATACGGAGTTAGTCCAAAACAGCCGTCCAAGGTACATTTGTTATAATTTTTTTCAAATTTGAAAATGGTAGAAAAGAATATTTTTTTTCTACTACTTACAGTACGACTGCCGCGTTAAAATTTCACAGGTATATAGAATGAAATACAAGCTTTTTTTTGACATACCGCGTTAGTCCA
Organism: Ligdia adustata; assembly: GCA_947049295.1. Taxonomy (NCBI): domain Eukaryota; kingdom Metazoa; phylum Arthropoda; class Insecta; order Lepidoptera; family Geometridae; genus Ligdia; species Ligdia adustata. Next base: position 11,447,032 of record OX346229.1, read on the forward strand.
AAACAGCCGTCCAAGGTACATTTGTTTTTTTTTTTCTAATTTGAAAATGGTAGAAAAGAATATTTTTTTTTCTACTACTTACAGTACGACTGCCGCGTTGAAATTTCACAAGTATATAGCATAAAATACAAGCTTTCTTTTGACATACGGAGTTAGTCCAAAACAGCCGTCCAAGGTACATTTGTTATTTTTTTTTTTTCAAATTTGAAAATGGTAGAAAAGAATATTTTTTTTCTACTACTTATTGTACGACTGCCGCGTTGAAATTTCACAGGTATATAGAATGAAATACAAGCTTTCTTTTGACATACGGAGTTAGTCCAGAACAGCCGTCCAAGGTACATTTGTTATAATTTTTTTCAAATTTGAAAATGGTAGAAAAGAATATATTTTTCTACTACTTACAGTACGACTGCCGCGTTGAAATTTCACAAGTATATAGCATGAAATACAAGCTTTCTTTTGACATACGGCGTTATTCCAAAACAGCCGTCCAAGGTACATTTGTTATTTTTTTTTTCAAATATGAAAATGGTAGAAAAGAATATTTTTTTTCTACTACTTACAGTACGACTGCCGCGTTGAAATTTCACAAGTATATAGCATGAAATACAAGCTTTCTTTTGACATACCGCGTTATTCCAAAACAGCCGTCCAAGGTACATTTGTCTTTTTTTTTCTAATTTGAAAATGGTAGAAAAGAATATTTTTTTTCTACTACTTACAGTACGACTGCCGCGTTGAAATTTCACAAGTATATAGCATGAAATACAAGCTTTCTTTTGACATACCGCGTTATTCCAAAACAGCCGTCCAAGGTACATTTGTTATTTTTTTCTAATTTGAAAATGGTAGAAAAGAATATTTTTTTTCTACTACTTACAGTACGACTGCCGCGTTGAAATTTCACAGGTATATAGCATAAAATACAAGCTTTTTTTTGACATACCGCGTTAGTCCAAAACAGCCGTCCAAGGTACATTTGTTTTTTTTTTTCTAATTTGAAAATGGTAGAAAAGAATATTTTTTTTTCTACTACTTACAGTACGACTGCCGCGTTGAAATTTCACAGGTATATAGAATGAAATACAAGCTTTCTTTTGACATACCGCGTTATTCCAAAACAGCCGTCCAAGGTACATTTGTTATTTTTTTTTCAAATTTGAAAATGGTAGAAAAGAATTTTTTTTTTCTACTACTTACAGTACGACTGCCGCGTTGAAATTTCACAAGTATATAGCATGAAATACAAGCTTTCTTTTGACATACCGCGTTATTCCAAAACAGCCGTCCAAGGTACATTTGTTATTTTTTTTTTCAAATTTGAAAATGGTAGAAAAGAATATTTTTTTTCTACTACTTACAGTACGACTGCCGCGTTGAAATTTCACAAGTATATAGCATGAAATACAAGCTTTCTTTTGACATAACGCGTTATTCCAAAACAGCCGTCCAAGGTACATTTGTTATTTTTTTTTCAAATTTGAAAATGGTAGAAAAGAATATATTTTTCTACTACTTACAGTACGACTGCCGCGTTGAAATTTCACAAGTACATAGCATGAAATACAAGCTTTCTTTTGACATACCGCGTTGTTCCAAAACAGCCGTCCAAGGTACATTTGTTATTTTTTTCTAATTTGAAAATGGTAGAAAAGAATATTTTTTTTCTACTACTTACAGTACGACTGCCGCGTTGAAATTTCACAAGTATATAGCATGAAATACAAGCTTTCTTTTGACATACCGCGTTATTCCAAAACAGCCGTCCAAGGTACATTTGTTATTTTTTTTTCAAATTTGAAAATGGTAGAAAAGAATATATTTTTCTACTACTTACAGTACGACTGCCGCGTTGAAATTTCACAAGTACATAGCATGAAATACAAGCTTTCTTTTGACATACCGCGTTGTTCCAAAACAGCCGTCCAAGGTACATTTGTTATTTTTTTCTAATTTGAAAATGGTAGAAAAGAATATTTTTTTTCTACTACTTACAGTACGACTGCCGCGTTGAAATTTCACAAGTATATAGCATGAAATACAAGCTTTCTTTTGACATACCGCGTTATTCCAAAACAGCCGTCCAAGGTACATTTGTTATTTTTTTTTCAAATTTGAAAATGGTAGAAAAGAATATATTTTTCTACTACTTACAGTACGACTGCCGCGTTGAAATTTCACAAGTATATAGCATGAAATACAAGCTTTCTTTTGACATACCGCGTTATTCCAAAACAGCCGTCCAAGGTACATTTGTTATTTTTTTCTAATTTGAAAATGGTAGAAAAGAATATTTTTTTTCTACTACTTACAGTACGACTGCCGCGTTGAAATTTCACAAGTATATAGCATGAAATACAAGCTTTCTTTTGACATACCGCGTTATTCCAAAACAGCCGTCCAAGGCACATTTGTTATTTTTTTCTAATTTGAAAATGGTAGAAAAGAATATTTTTTTTCTACTACTTACAGTACGACTGCCGCGTTGAAATTTCACAAGTATATAGCATGAAATCCAAGCTTTCTTTTGACATACCGCGTTATTCCAAAACAGCCGTCCAAGGTACATTTGTTATTTTTTTCTAATTTGAAAATGGTAGAAAAGAATATTTTTTTTCTACTACTTACAGTACGACTGCCGCGTTGAAATTTCACAAGTATATAGCATGATATACAAGCTTTCTTTTGACATACCGCGTTAGTCCAAAACAGCCGTCCAAGGTACATTTGTTATAATTTTTTTCAAATTTGAAAATGGTAGAAAAGAATATTTTTTTTCTACTACTTACAGTACGACTGCCGCGTTAAAATTTCACAGGTATATAGAATGAAATACAAGTTTTATTTTGACATACGGAGTTAGTCCAAAACAGCCGTCGAAGGTACATTTGTTATTTTTTTCTAATTTGAAAATGGTAGAAAAAAAAATTTTTTTTTCTACTACTTACAGTACGACTGCCACGTTGAAATTTCACAAGTATATAGCATGAAATACAAGCTTTCTTTTGACATACCGCGTTATTCCAAAACAGCCGTCCAAGGTACATTTGTCTTTTTTTTTCAAATTTGAAAATGGTAGAAAAGAATATATTTTTCTACTACTTACAGTACGACTGCCGCGTTGAAATTTCACAGGTATATAGCATGAAATACAAGCTTTCTTTTGACATACCGCGTTGTTCCAAAACAGCCGTCCAAGGTACATTTGTTATTTTTTTCTAATTTGAAAATGGTAGAAAAGAATATTTTTTTTCTACTACTTACAGTACGACTGCCGCGTTGAAATTTCACAGGTATATAGCATGAAATACAAGCTTTCTTTTGACATACGGAGTTAGTCCAAAACAGCCGTCCAAGGTACAACTGTTTTTTTTTCAAATTGATTGAAAAAAAAAAATTTTTATTTTCACGGTATTTCGTTACTCCTTGTTTTGTAGAGCAGTATTAGACTTGTTTAAGCCTGATTAGCTATAACAAGAAGAAGCTTAGTATCCCAGTAGACTAGAATATTTTTGGCCGCTAACTTCACAAAATTTCCTCCTTAATTTGGTCGCATTATATGGCCGCTGAGTTTGGCTGCCAACTTCACACCGGTAAGAGTTTTTGCTATCGCCAAAAGTAAACTAAGTGTATCGCTTCCCAAACATTTACCTATGTACCTATATAAAGCAGTATGGAGCCTAATAACAACAAAAATGTTAAAACGCTAAACAAAAAATATGTGTTTAACTGTGATGAAATGTATGTTTTCGTAGTATTATTTTTACTCATTTTACGAGCAATTTTATTTGCATGTCAACAATCTCGCGTCTCACAAACCAAACATAATTTATTTTTTAATTTTAGAATCCAATACGTAAATACACACCTATCTAAATATTAATCTGCGCTTCCGTTTACTTACTCGTATCAAACGTAGGCTTTTCATATTATTTGCCTAAAATCGATTTCAATAATCTTCGCCAAACGTAAAAAAGGGGAGAAAAAAAAAACAAGTAGAATTCGTGCCAACATTAATTTCCCACATAAAGGTATGTTTACGCTGGCGTAATATAGGCGTTGAGTACATAGGGTTGCCAGTTAGAAAATTACGAGACCAATATATGAGAACAACTTGTTTTTATGTCATTGAGTTAGTTAGTGATAACCTAGAAAAATAATGGTAGCCTTGCAAATTAGTACTAGTCCCCAACCCGCAATTTAGCCAGCGTGGTGGACTATGGCCTACACCTCCATCTCATCACCATCAGGGGAGTTCCGTGCTCAGTGGGACGCTATACTATCTTTCTGTCATATTGAAACTGACATTATACCTGTAGTTTCAATATGACATGTATATTTCATTAGTATATCAATTTGTCATATTAAAACCGATAGAGAGACATACCAATTGTTTCATAAAATATTGTGAAAAACTTTCTTAAGTATGAGAGTCTGGCAAGTCAAAATATACTTTGCCATACAGCCAGGTGGAGAAATGACTTGCGCATGAACAAGATGGAATGAGCTAGAGGTCGAGCTTAGTAGCATTAATTAGGAAAGGCTTATGTCCAGCAGTGGACGAATATATGCTGATGATACTGATGAACATACTTTTATGGAATAAACTATGTATATATAGTCAGTTACTGTAGCTTTTTTGAAAACATATAATTGGTAATTTTTTAAACCACAATTCTAAAATCAGTGACCCGGCCTATAAAATCCTTTTCGCCTACAAAACTACCATTTTAGTCTCATTAAGGGTTCAATTTCCAAAAAATATTATTACTGCACTCCTACACACGCTATACACTTCTATAAATTCTCCAAATTTAAAGCTCTCATCAATTGTGATCTTTCAGTCAGTCAGCCAGGATTTACACTTGAAAATTCATGGCCATATATCAGTGAATACATATATCAGTGCTACAAATAACATTATTTTATAGTAGCAACCCTAACAACGAGGCTGCTTTAATTCACTCGTACGTTTGATAAATTCCCTCGAAATGAGGAGCTCGCGCGGATGAAGCAGTAACTCGAAATAAAAGCACGTGTGTATGTGATTTTTGCACTGGCAATTTATTAACCACTTTCACAAAATGTACGTTTCAGGGTTGAAATATAACTTTTTACGAATTATCCGTGTATGATGAGGACACTCGAGGTCCCAGGTTCAGTTACCAGCCGGGGCTAGTATGCGAACGATGAGTTCGTCTTATTGACCGAGCTGGCGAAACGAGTTATCAAACACAGAAAAAATCATAATGTATTATCGAGAAAATAATAACACCATACAAATACAAATGTTTATTGGCATAAATAATGGTTCACAAAATTCACCATGTAGGTAAGTATCATCAATTAGTTCACTATGCAGGTGGTATGACCAAAAGTATGAGCACTTTGAAAATTAGCTACTTATTTTCAATATTATAAAGTAAAGACTACAACAACTAGTCAACTAAAAGACTACAAGACTAAAGCAACTAGTTTCTTTATGTATGTTATTATTGTATGTGCTAATATTATAGTAGCTAAATTCTGCAAATGTAGTGTCGTTTCGCATACATGGCCGAGCACAACTCCTAACTAGGTTTCCCTGTATTTAGGATGTTAGTCCCTTCCTGTCGCCTTATAAGAAGGAAATATAATAACAAGCAGACAAAAAATTAACATAATATTTACCAAAACACTCACCAGAAGTGGAAGTATGTTGATTTAGTTCACAAAATAAAATTGTACTATTAACTTTATAACCATTAATATATATTAAATATTTACATAAGATATAGTATCACTAACACGACACATCACAACACACATTACTACTTTATAAATAATATAAAATACCAACGAACAGCATGGATACTGTTATTATTTACTCGCCTGCATTATTAATTTTCGTACTTTAATTCATTTATTCACATTATCCTAGACATTATGTGGTGGCAGCCATCTTGGAATTGATATTAGCATCGTGTTATACCATTCTGCTAGTCGCCTGTTCATTAAATACCCGTATTGTATTGAAGGAGTTGTGAAAAAATATTGATTCCGCCATTTGGTGGCGGCGGCCATCTTGAGCCGATTTTCATCAAACGCAGCTAAGAACACTCCCGACTTATTAGTCGTCACGTCACCAGACACGTTAAACTCATAACCGAGTCGTTTTCAAATAATAAAACGTGTAGATCTAAAATATATCATAGTGAAGCGATTGACACCAATAACAAAAACTTATGTTTCAATTCAGGGGGTAAAAAGAGGTACGCCTCGGAACGAAAATGCTATCAGAAACACGAATAGTGAAGAGTCAGTGATCCTCTTAATTGGTTCATACCTCTAATTACAGCTATTAGTTACCTATAACCCTGGAACTGAAGTGTCCATGATAGGTACTAAATCATACAAGAACAATGCCACCACATAGTGTATTGTTTATGGAACATCACTCATATGTGGAAACAGTAGAGCTGATCGATGTAGATCCATTATTTTATAATCCTTTGAAAATTGACGCACGGAAGGGGCGCGAGGTTTCAATTACATATTTGATTTTTTAGAGGGTTATACATAGTTTAGTATATAATGGTATTTTCCTCCTTTATGTCTAGCCTTTGTTTAATTAAACTAGATATAGTGTTAGTCTTGTTGACCATGGTTTTTTGCAGAAATAAATATTTTTAATTTTCAGAACGTATTTTACTAGTGACAAAACAAACAAAATGCTGGGTATATTATAATTGTTATTAGATGAATTTATGGAAAACAAAAAGTCTTTCCAAACATTAACGTTTAATTGTGCTAATGTATAAACTTTAGATTAAAAATATTTAATTATTTATAAGATAAATTGTAATGTAAGTACTATGTAATTTTTTGATAATATTTTTCATTTAAGAATGTTTTTTTACCAGTGATAAAACAAATATAAAATGCGGGGTATATTATAGTTATTAGTAGAATTTATTGAAGACAATAAATCTCTCCAAACATTGACATTATATTGTGTCAATGTGTAAACTTTAGATTAAAAATATTTAATTATTTATAAGATAAATTGTAATGTAAGTACTATGTAATTTTTTGATAATATTTTTCATTTAAGAATGTTTTTTTACCAGTGATAAAACAAATATAAAATGCGGGGTATATTATAGTTATTAGTAGAATTTATTGAAGACAATAAATCTCTCCAAACATTGACATTATATTGTGTCAATGTGTAAACTTTAGATTAAAAATATTTAATTATTTATAAGATAAATTGTAATGTAAGTACTATGTAATTTTTTGATAATATTTTTCATTTAAGAATGTTTTTTTACCAGTGATAAAACAAATATAAAATGCGGGGTATATTATAGTTATTAGTAGAATTTATTGAAGACAATAAATCTCTCCAAACATTGACATTTTATTGTGTCAATGTGTAAACTTTAGATTAAAAATATTTAATTATTTATAAGATAAATTGTAAAGTTAGTAGTATGTAATTTTTTGAAAATACAAAATTTAATCAAGAAAAGGATACCTTGTACCCAGATTGAAATCACAATTGGTAGAGATGCTCACAAAATACAAGCTGCAATATAGCTTAAAAAATCTCATCCGAGCAACTAAGAATCTATTGACACCAATCACATAAAAATACAGCACAAATATAGCAGCTCTAAGGCGTGCCAAAGAAATATGTAAACATACCTACATACTTATAAAAAACTCGAAAAACATAACCCTTCTTCTTTCGCAGTCAGGTAAAAGTTACCGTCGAATTAAGTACCTCCCCTTTTTTATAAATTCGTTGTAAAGCCTCGTTACAACTGTATCTCGCGCTACAAGCACAAGAAAGCAAAAGTTGCGACAGCGGCTCTTTCATTTATTTCCGTAAAGTTGTACTTATCCAAAGTGAATCAACTAAGCACAAGTCAAGTAAAGTAGCAACTTTGCTCTCACAACGACTAAGTCATGACTCAAGACAACGTACGTGTGAGGATGTTTTATGACGTCACAACCTTAACTTTTTTTCAATAATTTATTTCAGGGTTTTGTATTAACGTTAACTTGACTGGTTTTATTTACGAGGAGTAATTATTATTATTTAAAGTGATAAAGATATCAGACAAGGCACAATACCGGATAGTTTTGCTTTTATGTAACCGACTTTAAGATAAGGATTTTGCTGAGAGACGCTTGGCTGATTTGGAAAATATTTTTTTAAACGGTACATTATGGTTCCGTTTACTTTAATCAAAATCGGCCTACCAAAAATTACTGACATATTTTTACAGGTGTTTATCTTTTTCCCTACTAAAAAAATATACGTTATTTTTGAGCACCCATACAAATTCATATTAATAAAAACTATTACTTTTTTTAATGCTAAATCTGAGAGTACGCCGGTGTCACTACCAAGTCGAGACATAACTTTTACAAATATACTTTTACCATCGAAATCATGATATTATTATTTCAAATTTATGATTATAAGTATTGCTATTTACAGCCGTTTTGGTTATCAAAACGGTTGTATAAAATCCCGTACATACGTAATAATTACATACCAGCATTCGTGTTTATTTTCCACTTGAACAAACCCACTTTATTACTACAAAACACATTTTTGTTTATTTTTGCCCAGAAATTGTTTTTATAAAGGCTGTCAGAAGTAATTTCTTTTTACCGACATTCGGGTAAACGTTTCCCTTTTGGTTCCCAGAAACTATTGAAAGTAAAAATAACATATCAGAAAAACGATTGTAGTTGTATTTCGGAGAACAGCGAGACCAAAGTTTTGATCTCAAGTTTTGTTCATTATAGTATTTTTTAACTGTAGAGAATTTTGTTAGAATGTGTATAATACAAAAATTAGTACATAATTACATACAACCAACGGTGGTGTCATACAACCGTATTATTTACAATGTACATTCATTGAAATCTGTAAAGTCAATATTTTTAATGGTATTTTTATCTTATATTATAAGTAAAGTTAGTGGTAGATTAGTCGGTAAACCCCATACCTTACTAGCAACTAGTCGCGGGTTCAACACCAGGTTCAGGCATCATGTGCATATTAGTGTTAAATACCACATGTTAACGATGAAAGAAAAAATCGTAGGAAAACCTGTTTGTCGGAGAAGGTTAACAACTGTCAAATATATAGATATAGATGAAGTTCCCAACCAACAATTTTCCCAGAGCCTTCATAGGGGAGACCTGTGCTCAGCAGTGGGACGCTACGGATTGATACGGGTTGATGATGCATTCATATATTAACAACTAGCTGTGCCCCGCGGTTTTATCCGCAGTAGATATTTGATCTTTCCATGGGAATAGTTAAATTTTCCGGGATACAATGTAGCCTATGTATATAGTACATGTGTATCCAGGGTGTAAATGTGTCTGTGTAAAATTTCATCCAAATCCGTTCAACCGCGTGAAGCAAAGAAGGAACAAACAAACACACAAAAATACATACAAACTTTCACCTATATAATATTAGTATGATGAGGAACAAAATATGAATAAATCAAGAACCCTCTGTGAAAATATTGTCATTTCACTTATAAAGAACGTACCTAGAGATCAAACGCTGAAATTTCATAATTAGATTTTTAACCCAATTTTCAACCCTTAGCGTGGAGTGAGGGGTGCTAAGTAGGGCAGGGAGAGCTGGGTGACGTAATGTTTCAAAAGTGACCCGCCATTTTAACCCATTGTCGAAATTATTAAGGTAATTTTTATTACAACGGAATTTTTATCCTTCTTTGTTGTATTCATTACGAATTTTTATTTACTCGTAATAGAAAATTGTTAAATAATATTGCCGAGTAAATGCCGGCTTCAAATATGATATTACTTGGATAATTTTTTGAAAGCATTTACTGGCTTATGGGCGCCAGTAAAAGCTTTCAGCCGCACATTTGTTACAGGCATTGAATATTAAAGTAATAAAATATCTTTATTTAAGTAAAATGTATTGTATTACTATTTAATAGATACCGTACTAATTAATCTCCTTTTGAACAAAATAATATATATAATAATATTTAGACGATAATTCACGAAGATTAAAACATTTTAGAACATTCGACCGTATCGTCCTTTGGGATATACTCGTTTTTCCTATACTTATTTTTCATGACTATTATTCCCATAGGTACTTGATACTGACAAATATACCAAACGTAGGATGCCATATTAGAAAAAAATATATCTTTTATCAACAAAATCTTTTTCAGGTATTCCCGTACACTGAAAAATGGGGCCTTCGTGAGTGTCTTTATTGCAATACCGGTGATTCGTCAAGCTTTAATGTATAATACTGGTGGATTATTAACCATTATGTGCACAAGTGAGAGCAAGAGATTATTAAGACGGAATTACGTGGCTTTCGTATTCGCGGGAAATCTCTATACAAGCTCTAGTAAAGTCTCCATCGCTCTACTAGAGCATATGACATCATGGATTACCATGACCACGACTACTTTTGATTTGATATTGGACTTATCCAAATGATTATTTTACTTAACTTGAAAATTGAAACAACTTGTAAACATAATATTCTGGCATAATATTCTGTAGTGTGATGGCCAATAAATAAAGAAAAAAAAAATGTTAGTTGTAAGTATTTAATAGTAAGTGATTGTTGTTGGCGTTCTTTTTTTAAAAGAATTTAAAAAAGAAAGCCAACACAAAATTTTTATCAATAATGTTCCTCGCAGAGCTTAATTAATTAAGCTTTTGTTCTATTTCGCTAAATAGGTTACTTTGATGTTCTTAGTCTTATCAAGTTGTATTTAATTTGTAGTTTATTCGATAAGAGTGGTGTAATTAGATTTTAAAACAAATAGATTCCATAGTTAATGAAAATGAGAACAATTGATTGAAATTAAAAAGCTAATTTCAGGTTTCAAATTATAATTAAGGAGAAGAACAAGAATTTCCCGCGTTCGCACAAAAGATGGCGTCGTCGTTTGGTATATTTATTGCAAAACTAGTGATTCTTTAAGAATTAATGTTTGATAATTAAATAATTTTGTACCATTTATGTGCACAAGTTAGGACAAGAGATTTGAAGACGAAATAATGTGGTTTTCGCGGGGAAAACTCCATATGCATTCGAATTTAAAATTTTGTCACTGGAAGCAGGAAAAGAACATTTAATTTTTATCCACTGCCCATGCATGCTAGCACCACAGGTTTGCTTCCCTTCCCTTCCCTAACGTGAATATTGCACAGATTTTGGAATCCTAAAATATCCGTGCCTTAGTTGCTTTTTCGTATACCTAAGTAATTGAAAACATATCCAATGCCAATGATAACAGAATAAAAATAAATGTAAAAGTACACACGGACAAAATAAACAAACGACATTTTTAATAAATTACTTATTTCCTTTATGAGGTCTTATGAACACATTTCATGTCGCCGCGATAAAAGCAAACAAAAGATGGAGTTGACAAAGTGTCAATCAAATTCTGACACATGCCATCTAATAACGCTTGAGAGGTTTTTGAACGTTTCCGGTTACTTATTCGCTTGACATGTTTTTGAATGTTGTATTTGTTACTTTTTCTAGCTCAGTTTGTTGTTAAAAAGTTTTTTTTTTTTCATAAAATGTGATTAATAAATACTACCGTGGTTTTGCAAAATAAGCAAGCGTCTCTGCTCCGAATATGGCTAATAGTTTTATTTGTCAGCCTACTATACTTATTATAATAATATAAATATTAATTAATTAATTAATCTATTGCTGGGGTTGGTTAGTTTTGAGAAATTTTTCAACTCGTCCTACATACCTACGGCCCATTTGGGACGACTCGCAGAAAATCAAATTAAATAATGTTTCCATTATGCAACTCGTCCTACGTTTCATTAATGTGGAATTTTGAACTTTACCGACGTTTGGTACGGTTAGTAAGACAAGTTATAACTTTTTTTAAAGTATAGTTGGAACAATGAGTTTGGTGTGTAATTTTATATCATAAACAGGCTGCTTGATTTATGAATGGTTATACAAAGGGCATATGTTCTTAGAATGAAAAGATTTGATGAGTTGACATTCAGCACGAAAAACATGTTAAAAAAAAAATTGGTTATTAGGTACAAAGTTTCTCAAAAAGTTTTTTGCTGAGTTAATTGTGTTTATCTTGATTTTATTGAGTTGTATATTTTGTTTGTACTGAATTTATGTAGATTTATCTAAGTTCTCTAATAATTGAGGGCTGCCCATGTCTTTTATATTTGCAATACTGACCTGAATGACGTACAAAAAGCCGTATTTACCGGCAAATGGACGGAAAAAGACGTTTATCAAAGGTCAGGCCTGTAATGACCCTTGCAAGGGTGAAGGAACGGAGCGGAAAAATCAACCTAAACTTATTCTACAAAAGGCTTTCGTAGTAAAAAATTGATCTTCATGGCTTGATCAACCATTTCTCATACTTCAAAAAATAAGTTTCTTGAATAATGATTAAAAAAACACTTCTATAAAGGAGGAGGTTCTTAATATGTTGAAATCTTTTGTTTTATGAATGTTCCACGATTGTCAGAGATGGTCTCATATAAGTTTTGTCAAAATTAGTCCCGTAGTAAATTTTAGTCAAAATACATTTTGTTACAATACATTTTTTTCGTACTAAAATTTTGCGTGCGGAATAGAATTCGGTCTTTCGTAAGTGTACCAAGCTCATACTAAAAGTTGTAAAATAACTTAGTGCACCCTTAATTTGGACAAAATTTCAAAATAATTACCTGCTAAAATTATTCCTTCAAATAGTTTTTACTCCTGATTACCTTTCAAAGAACTAGCTAGAAAAATAGTCAAACAAAAAAACCCAGCGCTGAAGGAAAATCACTTCTGATTCAAGTGCATGCAAATTCTGTGTAGAATTTTCCAGAAACTTCTCGAATGACAAAGAGGTCCGTTGGTTATACGATCTTCAAAGAGGTGTAAAGCTGGCTTCATACTACGTGAGAGGAAAACTATTGCTTTGAAGAAACACATGACGTGGGTTTTCGGCTAAACGTAACCTACAATTTTCTCTGTGGCTCTTGACTCGATTCCAATATAATTGTTAGTATTATAATACTCGTAGCCTAGTATTATAAGAAATCTTAATTAATTTTGATCAAACGATTACTTAAAACCGTAATACCAAGATTAATAAAACATCCTTAGTTCGCTCGAGACACAATAGATGGCGCTGTCACTGATAGTCCTTAACACGCGTTCCATCAACAATGTTTCTGGAAACGTATCATCGACATTAAAGCTAATCCTTCTTCGTGTAGGTGAAGTGGTTCACTTTGGTTTCAGTGTTTCTAGGCTGCTCGAAGGCCTTTGTCATGGCCTACGATTAGGTTCTGACAAGGGACCTACAATGTAAATACCACTCCACGGTCACCCATCAACAACCTATCCAGACAGAGAGTTGTTTAAAATTGGTGATCGCTTGGGACACCTTCAAGTTAAACTATGCTAAGACTTACATTAAAACTTGTGTATTAGGTACATCAAAATATTTGTATGAAAAAAATAACTTGAAATCGTGCAGTATATCTTTTTACTGACTTCCAAAAAAGGTGGAAGTACTCAATTAGACGGTATTCTTTGGATTTGTTACTTGATTTGTCAGAGAAAGCCTAACTGATAACTTTTCTTTTGTTTCAAGTGTAAATACTTCTTAGGTGGTCCCAATTAAATTTAATAAAAATCAGTCTGCTGGTATTATTTCAAAAAAAAAAATACAACTTTAAAAGTTCTAATGCGCTTGCCGTAACCAATGAAATTTTGAACACTTTAAAAAACTTGTTTTATATCTATTACAAAAATTCACTTGTATATCCGACGACTCTCCACCTACTCGTATCCAGGCATCCAAGTTTCTAGTAACTCCTGCAAATAGTTTCAAATATTCACACTGACTGACTTTCAGGATACGTAACACAAGATAAAAGGCGCCTCTGAGTCCTATTCCCTGTAATTGAAGTTAGACCTAACGTAGATATTGCCTTAAGGACTAATCTAATGGAATTGCCTTTTGGTCGGTGCTTGTATGTGGGACGTGATTGTTACTTTGAGACCCTAGTTTAGGAGTAACTATATATAGAGAATGGGTTGTTATTCTAGTCATCATCATAGTAGTCTATTGTTTCCTTTATCTATATAATCACTAGCTGCGCCCTGCGGTGTTACCCGTATTAATACAGGATAAAAAGTAGCATATGTTAATCGAAAGTCTAGACTATCTCTGTACCAAGTTTCATCTAAATCGGTTTAACAGTTTTTGCGTGAAACATTAAGAAACATCGATACATCCATCCATTCTTACAAACTTTCACGTTTATAATATTTGTAGAAAGTAGGATAGGATATAATTATATGAGTAAGTCCTGACTGATATTACTCATGAATCATCGCAGAGCCTAAATGCTGAACCTAGAGACATGAAATTTGGAGGGTGTATATATTATAGGGTGTAGGGGTGTACTAGTAAGAAAGGATTTTTTGGAAATCCATCTAAAAGGCAGTCAAATGAAGATTCAAAATATGAAACTTCCTTATATCCTATTTTGCCGCGAGCAACGCCGCGGTGACAGATACTAGTAGGTATTCTGTAAAAAATAATCTTGAAAAAAGAAAACATAACGTAAAACTTAGTAAGTACGTGCCTACTTCTCCAAATTCATCCATCCATTTCAATAACTCGATTCCATAATATTTCGAATTCTAAATATCGTATCTTTTTCGTAGGCGTAACTAAACGTAAATCGATTTGTTATTCGATACAATATGGCATTGTTCATCTCTCTATTATTCAAGATACAATCTATATTTACTGCGGATAAAATACAATCAATGCCTCGATATATAAATTTACAATGATAATGGTTCATGTACAATAGAGCAAATGTGATTTGTACTTGTATGTCATCGATATGAATCAATATTCAGTAGCCTTACATGGTTAATAGTAGGTACATTGAATTTATGAACTGTTTTATGCAGAGTTCGAAAAAGGATGAGGTCTTAATTTATCGGATTTTTTTTCAACTCCCAAAGTCGACGGGGTGTTATAAGATTGACGTGCCTGTGTGTGTTTTTTAGTTGAAAATCGGTCCAAGAAGGCCGCCGCCAGAAAATCGTGAATCTTATTTCGTGTCGAGGATATTTAAATACTTAAATTTACTTGTGTATGTACCTATTTAAGATACGTCTGTCTGAGACAAAAAGTGACAACAAATTTCAAATCAGCAGACACGTATAACATTTTTTTTATTATTAAAAAAGTAAACTATTTGACTGATTTTAATAAAAGTTCATACAAATAATAATTATTTGATTAGGCTTCACTGAGAAATCGAGCATGTAACATTAAAAAATATAAGCCGAATTGCGAATCTCCTCATTTTTTTATATCAGTTAAAAAACGCAGATTCACAACTTAGTGACAGACCTTTATTGGTTTCCCTCAACATTACGGAACTTTACAAAAAGATGAACATTAATTTAACGATTTTTTTTAACTTATACTGTCCCACTCCTAAGCAAAGGTGTCCCCGAATACGAATATCCCTTTATATTCTTTTACCCTTACATCTAGCAAAACTTTGACAGTATAGATTAACGAAACCGAACGCCCGAGTATATTACAATAATAATAATTCAACTTAATTAAACAGGCTCCAAATTAACAAAGTTAAATAGTCAATTATCAATTTTCATAATCTGAAGGCAACCCTGGTTTAATTTTGTAGCAACCCTAACCGGGCAGAACATTAGAAGTTTTCTAATATTACGAAATGGAACCATTTCTTTCTACAAAACTGAAAGTAATGAAAAAGGGGTGGATGAAAGGGGGTGGGGGAGGGGTTGGAACCAATTTTTGAGGAAATAACATTATTGTATCCATATATCACGTGCTTTTGTATTATAGCGGAAGTTTTGTGAATTCGTTAGTATGTTTATTGTTTCGTGAGTTAAAGTCGTTTTCAACTTTTTTGCCATTATTTTTTTATAGCATCATTACGTATCAACTCATAACATCCCATCGTTGAACATGGATCTCCCCTAGGAAGGGTGTATAGACATATAATGTACAGACTTATAACGACATTCTCGATTCGACTGTACATATATTTAATAACAAAACAATTTTTTCAGGTATTTCGATTTAAAAATCAAGTCTCTAACCCGATAAAGACAAAATTAAAAAGGGACCATACGGCCTGTATGCCCTTTCAAAAAAATAAAAGATTTTTTGAAATCGGTCCAGCCGTCACCGATAAATCAGATTAAAAAAAACATACAGTCGAATCTAGTATCTCCTTTTTTTGATAGTCGGTAGTAAATAGGTTTGCGTTTCTAACATTGATGCGACCTAAGATGTAGCACACTTTTTTTATAGACATCAATTCACTTGCGACTTGAAAAGACTCAGATTTAAAGCTATCATGAAATAAATAACTAGGTACAACAGCTAATTATTAATAGCAACGTAGAGCCAACACAAAAGGATTTGTTGCATTTTCGGCCAGGACGGTGTACGTCTACTAAAAAATTCCTAAAGATATGAATAACATTGTGCATTAATGAAACCTGCATCAGTTCCCTATTTTGATTGTGTACAATATATCATAAATTCTGTGAATTGTAGTAGAATTATGGCATCCCTGTAAGATTTTGTATCCCAGGTCGACTCCAATTGTCACATTGGTCTAAAAATTACCGCCCGTCACAATTTCAAAATTGACACAACAAAAATGCGCAAATCGTCATTTGCATAAGAAATATTTAAATCCAAAATTAATTTTGTACACTGCGATAAGTTACGTTATTATGAATTTGGGTGATAGACTAAAAATTGGTAATCCCTAACGTATTTATGGTATCATGTACACTGTCCTGGCCGGAGCCCTATACAGTTCTGCAACATCTCTTTAGCAAAAAATTGATGAGCTAAAGTGTATCAAATATTACAGATTATAATATACACTATATTACCATGATATAACCTAAGTGAGCAATCCTTTTGCGTGGAAAGAACTATTTATTCTATAAATAACTTTTAATATAATAAATAAAAATATTTATCTGTATCATTCCCCATTATTTTTTTGGATAACTCTTCTTTCTACAGATATAAATCTCAAAAAATCTCACGACAAACGAACGTTAAGGTACGCCTTAATCCCACGGAATCCCGTCTTGTAAAAAAGTAAAAAAAGCGCACAAATGGCTACCCCAGTTGTGACGTAATACCAAAGAGAGTCCGAAAAAGACGACAAATGTGGACCTTCTGCAATAATGCCACGTTTTTTGTGATGCTATGGCGTCGAGCTCACAAACGAATAGATGTTTTTTGGTTTTACTGCTTTTTAATGAGGCTAGATTGCCGAATCATATTTTTATGTATTGTAGTTTTTATCTCATGTTTATCTTGTTTATTTTGAATGTACGTTTGTAAATATTTTGTTGTTGCTATTCTATTATTAATTATAATAAAGGTTATATTATAATAATTATAATAACCACTATACATGGTTTTTACATTCCCAAAAAATATTTTTGTTAACCGTGGTACAGTCGTTGTTCACTCTGTACGTTAAATGGAATGAAAGATTAATTATTTTACATACAGAGCATATTTATATTTAGTTATTTAATATTGAACGTCTTAGTAGCAATAACACATATCATAAAATCATACAGAATACGATATTAAAATTAAATTAGGAATTACAGCTATGACATAATTTTATTAGTTTTGAAGTCATAGGACTTACAAAACGTCAATAATAAATTAATAATTATACACCATTTTTCACAAAAAATGTCGCAGTCCAGGAATAAATTCTTAGAAATGCGTTGAGATCACACATGGCGCGGTGTATCGGCGTAAACTTGCGATGCTCAGTGCAGATGCACCGTGTCCTGAAGAAAAATTTATGCTTGTGATCAGGTGGTCAAGTCTGTTATTTGAATTTCCTCAGAATTACGATTGGATTGTGCCAAAATGGCGGTTTTGACATAGAATAGGTCAAAGTTAGTATTAAAAATCTTGTTTTGTTTATTACTAACTGTGGTCTATTCTATAGCAACTCAAAATTTTACAGCCGGTCTTAAGCTGGTCAAAATATAACACATATAGGCATAGAATACAAAAAAAAATATATCAAGTGCCACAAGTGTGGTATGCCATTGTTTATTATGGTAATGAAATAGTTTTTTTGTTGCAGTTTTGTCCTTAGTCTATCTTCAGAGCTACACTAGTATCAGCTTAAGTGAGCTAATGACATTTTTGATCCTCTGATGTCAAGTATTCTTTATTGATAAATTTAATTATTTTCTCTTTTAGACATAAATCTTAAAAAGACTAACTAGGCCCTAATTATCTAACAAACAACAGAAAGAGCGTAACGAGTTAAACTTTATATTAACAAAATACGTTTTTCAGATGATGCAATCTCGCCGATGGGTGATATTAGACCAAGATAGACACCAAGAGAGGGGAGGCCTGTACTCAGTAGTGGGCATTTTCAGCCTGTATCAGACAGGCTGAAAATGATAATGATGATGATGCAATATCATGAGCACATTCCATGCCACGGCATGATATGCCAAGGCAAGCAAATTTAATACTTTATTGTTAACTATAAACGTAGGTGGCTTTGGCATATAAACGGTTAAATAAGCCAACGTAATATTTTCTTCAATCGTAACTATTAGTAACGAACAATCGACGTTGTGAAGTATATAACGAGAGCGAAATTATTATGCTTTTCGTAGTACAAACACTAGAAAAACATCAACTAAATAAACTACCTACCGCAAATTAACGATCAGAAACCTATCTACAAATCAAAACTATACTTTGAAACCGGTACATTACCCAGGAGCAAACAAACCCTGACGCAGTAGAAAGTGTTTGCGAACGATAATTAGCTGCATCACAAACAACGCGGGATTTATATGAATGACAACATTAATGTTGCACCGCGTGTTGACATTCTATACAATTTATCCTATATATTTTAAGCAGTATGGGCTTTTACGCAAAAAAATGTTAAATAGGCCACCAGCTAGGCTTATTTGTGAAATTTTTGCGTCTCTTGGCGCGGGTTCATTCTCGTATACAACTCCATTATAGGCATTTACTTCTTCAGACATGTACATACTCGTAATTTTGCGACTAGCATAACATCGACAATGGCCTAATAATCAAGGCATTTTTATAATGGGATATATGTGGAAAAAACACTGAAATAGGACAACATTAAAAGGTAGAAAAGAGCTATATCTTATTGTATGGACAAGTTGGCGGTCTATAGCTGTCTTAAAAGATACCGTGACATAATTTGTTTTTTATTTTAAATATTATTTTCGTTGTTCATTTTTGTAAAATATAAGTCAAGTTGCTTAATATGTTTAGTTGCTTTACTGCATTTACTTTGTAGTCAGTTGGGATATCATTAAAACGGGGCGCTGACCAATTATTTCTCAGTAATTGCCCGCTTGTGTACGCGATTCTGCAAACAGCCTAAATAATAGGTGATGAATCAAATCAATTATATTTCATCTAATATATTTTATTTTCTATATTAAGCGAATTGATGATAATATGAATAAAAAAATTAACATTAAAAAAAAATCCGACACTACCATTTTTTTGTGACGGCCATCTTGTATTAAAAAAATTATTATAGTAAAAATACAGTATTTTCCTATAAGCTCTTTCATTTGATACTCGTATTGAGGGTGTGAAAACATAATCCGCCATTATAGGCGGCGGCCATCTTGGACTGAATTTCATCAAACATAGCAAAAAAGGACCTGAATAAAACACATTTAAAAACAAAATCGGTTCATCTGGCCTGCCTCGTCAAACTTACACTACATAGTTATGGCATCGGGAGTTACAAAAAAATCTAAATTGCCAACGACCACCTAGTACATAACAATCCAAAACTCTAAGGCTCGATCATTATACGTATTTTCCTTATCTTTAAGACGTTTCTGCAAAAAATTAAACGGACGTTTTCCCCCCAAAAACCAATGTGGAAAGCTTAAAGCGAAAGAAGATCGCAGCGATCTCTTTCTAAGCGATTGAAATCAGATTGGTTCGAGTTGGCCCAATGACGGAATTATGACGCGTTTTTCTTCGGGATCCATTAGCATTTAGAGGATTTGTCTTCTTATGAACCTTGGAACTTCAGAGGGATTCAAAATAAGGAAATTTAATACAGAGATTGGGAACGTTGCGTTAATTGAAACTTCGTAATTCACACCGTGGGAATGAATACTTTAGTGAACCAATACCTGTTATATTTAAACTGTATTAGTAAAAAACCAATAAAGCCTGGGCTACCGGTAAAAGAAACTATAGTGAGGAAACCATGGTGATAAGGCGTTTTTAGGATTCTGTAACCAAAAGGTCAAAACGGGACCTAATACTAAGAATTCGCTGTCTATCCGTCCGTCTGTCTGTCATAAGGCTGTATATAATTAACCGTGATAGGTAGACAGTTATTATAATATAATTAAATAATAAGTACTTTAATTTTTTTACAGTAAACGTGTTTATTGCCGTTTTAACAATTAGACCAGCTCGGGGTTCATAATATTTGGAACCTAAAAAATAGTAATAGTAGGATGAAACTCATTGAAAAAAGAGGAGAATATTTTGATAATGAAAGGAACAATAATTTACGGGCGATCTGAGGTCGGGAAGGGGAAGGGGGTGAATTTTAAGGGTAAAAAACGATGTATCTCGATTTCCGGGAAAATTAAAAGTCCTATGGAAAAAAGTTGAATGGCAAAGTTGTAGGTAAGAAAAAGATCTAAAACTTTTACATTCGCACTTTTTTCACATAACCTCAAAATTTATGTGAAAATTTCAAACCAACTTTTTTTTTTATCTTTTACAAAAACATTTTTTTTTTCACGAAATTTGGTGAAAACTAACATTTTATTGTTCCAAATACACTGTAATTTATTTGATTTGAAATATTTATTTTATCACCTTATTTGAATGAATACCAAAAAAGCACCATTATTTTCAATCGAAAATTCACCCGTCAAAATATGAGCATTTTTCAAAAAGTTGGTAAGATTTTTGTTCGTTGAAATCTCTACTTTCCGAAGATGAAAAATTACTATATTTATTTTTCACTTGTTATTATTTTTAAATGCCTGTCTAAATGTAACTGTGGTCTAAATCTAAGATATAAGTAAATATCGTGTTAGCGAGGTTGATAGTTCGCGGAATAACTAGTATTTTTTTATCCAACACAAGCTTGCACGACCACGGAAGTCAGGGATACTGTAGCCCTAGATGGAGCATGCCTAGTCTGGAATACATTGGCTCTCAAGGAATGCCGCCGGAACACACCGTTAGGTGCTTGGCGACAACCAGTATTAAACACAAAACTGCTATTAATATTATGTTACCGCCAATAACTTAAACGTTCGTTCTATCGTCACGAAACTTTACAGGCAAATAGTTCAGATCAACAGATTATCTAAATTCCAAGACCTTGTTAAATTGTTGCTTGGTCTAATTAATAGCTAACTTCTAGTGTCTACACAAAACATAACTCTAAATCAAATATTCTAACCGTGTGATTTCCCGCTGCTCTATCAACATAAACTACAATAGAATTCGATTCTCCCACACAAATAAAATAGAACCGAATTTGTTCAGGGTAATACAACCCAGTTCCACATTTGCTCGTAAAAATGGAGCAGGTTGTATATCTTTTACACAAAGTATAGAACATTTGCTTTGGTATTCATAGAACAGATCTTGTATATAAATGTATGAGCATGTGTTCCACGTTTTCAACATTGTCTTATACGATAAATGTCAGATTACCGGAAAAAGACATAAAGTTAGTAGTAACTAGTCAATTTGATTTGATTTTGATGCTTTTACCCGACTGCGAAACAAGGAGGGTTAAGTCCGAGAGTATGTATATTTGTTCGGCACGCCCTAGAGCCTAATATGTGGGTGGTGTCAATTAATTGGTGAGAGTGACACTGGGTACATCAAACAAAATAAATAAATAAATAATGATGATTAACTAGTTCAAACATTTAGCAGTCGGGTTTTATTTGAAGTCGCTTCTAATTACTTGTTTACTATTACATTTCAGATATTTAATACTATACAGATTCGGGTAGAAATTTTGGTACTACCCGCCTTGCGCATAAAGACAAGTTGGCTGTAATCGGGGCCAGAAAAGCGTACGTATATTAACTATATGACAAAACTTGTTCTATACATTTTTAGTCTATCAATATGGATTCAACTTATTCGGCACGGATCTTATACATAATGTGAAACATTATAGTTATACTTTCAGGCTAATATTTTTTTGTATGTTACTTTAAAAGAAAACTTGCGAAAACTGACACTGTGTTGTCTATTTTTCTTAACATTTAGAAAGTGATATTGTACAGTAACACAATATTTGTATTTGAAGCAATGCGATTTTCGTTTCTTTGTAATTTTATAAATCCATGACATTTGCCACCAAATTCCAGACTGTATGTGTAAGGGAACAAATAATAAAATCACATGAGTGAAGCAAGGTAGACAGGTAATATTTTTCTGAAAGCGCGTGAAAACTCCCATGTAGAATTTAATAACGTGTTGAAAATAGTGAGGTTAAGCTGCCTTTTGGCATTTTTAACTTAGATCTTGACATCAGAACAACCTAAAGAAGCTGCGTGAATATTTTCTTGTCAACTGTCATTAAAAAGCAGACAGAATAGCTTATTCCATTCATCTTTCTAATGTTAAGTTAGACGTCAGTAATAGCAAAATTTAACCTTATCTATTCGAAAATTTACTCATTTCCAGTATGTGTTTTTTTATATACACACATTAATAAAAATCATATAGTGGAACTAGCATTATGCAAAATGTATGTAATATCACTAAATGTAAACCGATTTGAAGAAAATCGTTTGAAAGGGTGGTATTGTATAAATTTCATCGAGATCAATACAGTATATTATGTTTTATTCATTTTAATTTTTCTTAGAGGAGAATGAAAATTTAATTTTCTTCAACTAACATAGGTTTTGCGTGCCTATTGGAAGTCGGCTTTTTAAAGTATAAATTGTTGGCAATCTAAGCCCCTAATTTTAAAGTGCATTTTAATATATATTTAATCACTTTTCCTTAACTGTATAACTCAGATAAAGAATTGGTTAAGCTGAACCATCAATGATCTTAAGTCAAAAACTAGGCTATTATGACTATGGCCAAATATTGCAGTTACAAAAACTAATACCTAAGCAAACCTATGTAGTACTTACAAAATTTGGGAGTAAAAAGTAATATTGAATTGAAACCGGAATGAACATGTTTCACCCAGTGATAACATTGGAAAACAACGCTCATCAAATAAACTGAATCAAATTGTACTGCACAAAATACATTTCTGTATTTCAACGGAAAAAAATACGGGATTGAGTTAATAAAACAGCGTGCATAGTACGTTAATATGTGTTGTCGTAATTCACAAAATACATTTGAAACGCAGTGGGGGTTCATAAGTAACTTAGCTATAGTTTTAGTTTTTTTTATTAATATAGAAAGTAATTTAGTTCTATTTCTAGGTTTTGTTAGTTGGTAAAGCAAGTAACTTCGCTCCAGTTTTAGTTTTTTTGTTAATATAGAAAGTAATTTAGCTCTAGTTCTAGGTTTTGTTAGTTGGTACTCGAAAGGTAAGTAACTTCGCTCCAGTTTTAGTTTTTTGTTAATATAGAAAGTAATTTAGCTCTAGTTCTAGGTTTATTTAAGTTGGTAATGTAACTTCGCTCTTGTTTTTGTTTTCCTCTTCTACTGGCTAAATGTATATAATGTTTGTTACCGTGATCTTAAAGATGCCGAATTAATAAATCTATAGTATCAAAATCAATCGCTCGATGTGTTGCTAAGAACAAAATCTCGGTAGCAGCTGAACCGATTATGCAAATTATTTTTTTAGAATATGCCTTAAAGTACGAGGATGGTTCTTACGCAGAGAAAAAATGAAAAAAAAAATGCCCGAATAAGTCTAATAACAACACTTTTCTATACTCCGATACAACCTATAGAAAATAAAAAAAAGAATCGACTGTTAGATGGTACCAAGTTCGCCGGGTCAGCTAGTTTGAAATAAAAATGTTTTGCCCCAATATAATAAATACAAATAAGTGAAAATACGTGCAAAATTTAAGCAAGTAGTCCCTCTAAAACACATATTTAGAATCATGTCATTGCATTCCATTGCATTTTCGGCGGTCATCCAACGTTTTATTGAAATAATTGTGGTTCAGATAGCCCGAGAATTTTTGGCCATTTGCCCGGTGACAATGCAGCAAGAAAATTCAGTTTAGTCAGTGTGGCACCTAGGTAAAGATATTTTTATTTGTGCACATTAAATAAATTCTCTCGTGATGTTCGCGTTAACGAACATTTTAAGCCCGTTGCTCGGGGAATTTTACAAGGTTGATTTCTATTAGTTGTATTGGTTTTGTTTGGTATTTAAACGTGTGTGTTTATATCCGGTTTGTGATTTTGTACTCGCTTTGAACTCATGAGTATCAATATTTATTATGTAAAAAATGTAATATATGTAATTACGATTTATAATGATTCATTTTGTTGTTATAGAACATGATAAAACTTAATTAATTAAATAATTTAATATTTTATCATTTTTATATTATTATGGTATTGAATTGTGATTACACAATACAGTAAAATTATTGTTTTCAATTGTACTTTTTATTTTATTTTACACCTTATCAGCATAGGTATTATCACTAAATACTTATTTTTACTTCTGCTCAGAAGAGGTCTCTATTGTACTGTATTATTTTTACACTTTATTTAGTATATGAAAATAATATAAAACAATCTTCCACTTAACCTATCTTTTTTTAGTTAACAACAATGAATTATTAGCCGAACGCCTATGATCGATAAAAATAAAAGCCCCAGAGTGGTCGCAATAAATTATTAGACCCTTTCAAGTGGCACTTGATGTAACTCACGTGACAAATCAAAAGTGAGAGACCTAATATTTACTATTATTTTTATTAGAAAAGTACTCATATATTTTATTTATTTTTTACTTATGCTTTTTACATTCCTGTACATAAAGTAACGATAAGGAAAATTCTCTATGACAACTTTGTATTGACTAGGACCTCCCAGACTTACTATTTGGCATAAGGTAGATAAAAAAATTCTATGAAGGTATTACATAACAAAAATACAGAAGAGTTATGTACCTTTCGTAATGTATAAATTGTTCACGACGGGCGTCACAATAGTGGCTTATTATGAGTAGTATAATTGTAAATAGTGCAGGTGTTAGCATAAGTTTATTTCATAAGTCGCATTGTACATAGATTAGGTGGTACGAATAGCATAAGATAATATAATGATTTAGTTAAAAATAAACAATACTGTCACAGCCTACATCAATAGGGCGGCGGAAAGCGAGACAAAGGGGTTAAGTTTAGGGACGCAGATAACGGTACACCACAGTGAGACGGACAGGTGCATGAAATTCGAGGTAGTAACAGAGCCGTGTCCCTGAAATTTCACCCAGATAGGGTAGAACAATTAACCGTCTCATTTACACGCTTAGAGCGCCGTACATATAAAAGCGCGTGGTGTAGCGTTATAACATCTGGCACGTGACTCGACAAATAGCTCTCGTCAACCGAGAGTTTACTCCCTGGGTAAATGGTTCCGCAAGTGGGCCATTAATCCAGAGAAAAGTGCAGCAGTGTACTTAACTCCGCGTAAAGTTCTCCCGAATAGGTCCCTACGCCTCCATGGCCAGCCCATCTCTTGGGCCTCCTCGACCTAATACCTAGGCATTACCCTGGATAATAGGCTCAACTTCGAAAAACACATCATCACGGTGCGTAATCGCGCGGCCTTCTTTCTAGGCCGCCTCTCCCCCCTCCTGTGCGCGAGAAGTAAAATGTCCCTTAGAAATAAGGTGACACTTTACAAGACCGTGATCCGCCCCGTCATGACCTACGCCTCTGTTGTCTTTGCACACACGCCCTCTTATCAACTGGATAAACTCCAAGTCATTCAAAACCGCTTTATCCGTAGAGCGGTAGACGCGCAATGGTATATGCGCAACGCAGACCTCCACTGCGACCTCGAGCTCCCCTCCATCCGTCAATTCATGAAGGATGCCTCGCGTAGGTACTTCGACTATGCTCCCCACCATCCGAACCCGCTCGTGGTTCAAGCGGCGGACTACTCGACAGACCCAAACGGTCCGCCCCCTTGCATAGGCGCCCTAGACACTTCTTAGATGATCCGGACGACCCCATTGCAGCCGTAGTATCGGCCGCCCTGGGGTCGCCCGGCCCACCTGACTCGTCTCCTAACACACATTCCGTTTTTGGTACTGGTCCGGGCTACCAGATTCGACATCCATTCCGACGAAACAGAATGCGTCCTCGCCGGCGAGGACGTGGTCTCTTACGACCCTTAGGGTCACCCAGTTGATTGATAGGGCCCTAGGTCTTTCCCCGTCTGGGAGGCCAGGGCAGTTCGGTCAAATAATCAAATCAGTTGGCTTAACTAGCTAGGTTTAGGGTCCAGGCCTCTTCCCGGGATGCCATGGACACAAGTCGATCTAATGATAAACGATCTCCTAAAAGCGTCTTTCAGATGCCAATAAAGTGTAGGGTCCTCGCGGACTCTGGCCCCAGAGCTCCAGAACAATCATCGCGTTTTGAAACGTCGAACCGCTGCGCTTAGTCATAGTGTGTTCTGTATGGCATCGACTATTTATAATAAAATACCGAAATCGATCAAATCTATCAATAAAGCTCTTCAAAGATGCTTTAAATAACTTTCTTGTAAACAAAGCCTACTATACAGTTGATGAGATTTTGAATGATAGGTTTATTTAAAGTATTGGTCGTTATCATTGCATTACATCAAGGTACACTTATATTTTATTTAATAACAAAAGTTAATATTTGTGTAAGACTTTATCAACTGACGGTTTTTTTTTGTTATTATTATTTTCGAACATGTTTGACTGAAAGGTTTTTTCTTTTGACTATTTTACACAGAGTTTAAACTTAAATTTATATATTGTAGTGACCCTTTAATTATTTTATCTATATTTATAAGTACTCACACCATGTCTGTATGCCTCGTGGGCAGAGCTAGAGCTCTAATCGTATGTAAACTATATATAAGACTATGTTCTTACCTAGTCTCACAGACAAATAAATTTCATTTCATTTCATTTCAGGTCAAATAGTCACTCAGATTCATAGGGCTCATTTGTCCTCCCCCTCAGGGAGGTCTGGGCAAATTCGCTCTAAAAAGTTTTAGCTAGGATGCCACTACCAGGCACTCTCCTTCTGGGTTGCCAGGGCAGTTCGTAAGGCCATCTCTGGGCGACGGCTCAAGCCGAGGCTCGTGCCTTCTGAGGCGCCTTGTGCTTGTCGCCCCAAAACCAAACCGCGGCCCAGCGCATTTGCGCTCGCCAAACGTCCGGTCAAGCTGTCCGAAGTCGCGTTCGACCAACAGATCAGTCCTTTCTAAAAAAAAAGATTAAAATCAGCTCAGCGCGTGTGTTCAACAGATCAGCATTAGTGCAGCAATTGAGTTCAGTTCAGCAGTAGTTCAGTCAGGACTTCAGCTTTGCCTCTGCAGTGAAACAGTGCTAACAAGAAGACAAACATTCTCGCTCTCCGCCCTCTTCTCATCAAGACTCTGACCGTGTCAGTATTACCGAAGCCTACACTATCTTTTCTTGGAACTTTCTACAACCCCAGCAACCGTGGAGCGACTCGGGTCAGACTGTTCTTCTATCTACTACTCCACATACACACATACGCCACTCGCCGTAGCAGTCTCGGCCCGCCGTCCTCCACATAAATTATTATTCAAATCAGCCCCCCGTATCGGCTAGAGCTAGGTATGAAAGAGACAAAAACATGAGCAAGTTGAACAGTTCGCCGCTTTAAAGCTGTCAAAATAAAACCAAGTCTACTTAGTCTTATTTCCACCCCTTCTTAGACTTATACTTTTAAAATACCGATCGATTTTTTGATTTTATTTCTCTAGTTTTATTATTATTCCCGTCATTCATATTAAATTTATTTATTTTAAAATTTAGTTAAGATAAATACATCTGGAATCCTAGTATTACTGAAATTAAATTTCCCAGCTGTAGAGCGACGAATAAAATTCAGAATGAAACTTTATATCAGCCAGCTTTCTCTTAGACATTGTTTGGTTTCGTCTTACATTTTGTGATGACACGTATTTTCACTTTAACGCTTATTCTGTAGAGCGTTTCTAGACTATTTTATATTATTTAATTGTAAGCATAATATAGGTACAATGTGTAACAGAAAGGTGTGACAATAATTAACGCTGTAAGTTTACCCATCAAAGTGAACCCAACGTTAAAAAATATTTTTGCCAAAAATAAAAAATGTGCATATAATTTGGCCGATCACGTGACCAATTTTTGTATGGAAAACCTTTTTATTAATTTTTTCAATAATTTTGTTCTACAATAGGTTCACTTTGATGAGCAGACTTACAGCGTTAATTATTGTCACACCTTTCTGTTACACGTTGTTGTCTTTGTCGTCTTATCTTACACTTATTTAGTAAAATGGTAACTATAGGTAGGTATTTGGTTAGGGTTAGTAAGTTACCTGCTACTAAAGTATTTTATTAATCCAAAAAGCAATTGATTTTGTTATCATTATGTCCATTATTCATGGTGTGATCTTTCATGATAATCCGAGTAGAAAGAGAGATAAAAATTAGCTATATATTTCTTTGGCACGCTCTAGAGACTAAACGGCTTGTCGTATTTGTATGCGAGTGGTGTCAACAGATTCGTCTTAGCCGTGAGAGTGACACTGGGTACATCTTAATTAAAAAAATAGTAATGCAGGATGATAAATTGGTTTAACGTTTTAGCAGTCGGGATTTTTCGAACTTACTTCTAACCACTTGTATTATTATATGGTACTTGATTTCTCGGAGACGGCGTCCCAATTTAATTGTATCAATCGATCAAGATGTTAATTCTTAAATTTTTTAATTAATGTGATCTATCGGTGTCTGCCGTAATTGGAGTCAGTGATCACAAAAAAATCAAATTCTGTTTGTATGCTATGTGTAAAGTTTTATATAAAAATGACCCCTATTCGGTTTAGTAATCTGAAACTCTACCCGTTGTTACTGTCCGAATTTACAAGTTCATAAAAATTGCCCTGACTCAATAAAAAAACAGTATATAATTCACTTTTTGGATTTTAAAGGATCCTAAACAATTTTATTTCAAGAAATACTTTCACAAAGAAGCATTTAAGCTACAAATTAAAACGGATGTGTTATAATGGCTCGCAACAAAGTTATAAGCTAACCCAATCAAAGGAACTTTCCCACTTGTTTATCCATACGTTCTCCATAATAGAGACTTTTCCGAAAGTTAAATGACTTTACCACCCCGAGCGGAATACTAAACAACTGACGTATCACAGTACTAGAAATTACTGCCATTATTTTGGACGACTTAGGCATAGAAAATACAATTTATCTTTGTAGAAAGAAGGCTTTGTAAATTGTAGTTGTTGATATTTTCCGTATTAACTTTAATTTTCTGTATACTATATTCAAACTCTCTTTCACTAACATATTATTGTAGCGCTTTCTTGTCGACTAACCAAACATGAGATTCTCTCTAAATCAGATAGTATATAGACAACAATGAGGTTCAAAAAGATCGATGTAAGCTGGGAAGCTATTGAATCCACTACAAACATGGTGTGTAGAAGCCGGAGCGATCTGCAGGCATTACCGCTAATGCAATGTTACTTGCCAACCGAGTCTGAGAGACTGTACTGAAATAGACAGTACCAAGTTCTTACTAGTTTTACCTAGTCCTAACTAGTTATACCTACTTCTAATTAGTAATACCAAGTTCTAACTCTTTATACCTAGTTCTAATTAGTTATACCTAGTTCTGATTAGTTATATCTACTCTAACTAGTTATACCCAGGTCTAACAAGTCATACTTAGTTCTAAGTAGTTATACCCAGTTATGACTAGGTACTGTCTGGTAATAACTGGGTACTCACTAAGTCTGTTAAAACTGGGTTTTTTTTCTAAACAAGCTCTTTATCTGAATATTTGTTATGCATAACAATGCCATCACTTCACCTATTAATAAGTATCTATCGATTTGATGATAAGAACTGATATTTTTTTTTGTTTGATAGGTAAGATCCCAGAATTATAAAATTAACAACCGACGTCAATTCAGCAGAAAGCTGAACAATTTGTTAGTTATGTTTTACTTCTTCAAACGATTCATTTCATCCCTGATGAAGTTCACTGAATGTGAAAGAAACTATAGCTGGAGCTTGAACAATAGGTGCAGGTGAAAACCCGTTACTTTTCTAAATAAAATTTTATAAAATTTGTAACAGTTATATTCGTATGTAATATGTTATTACAAAGCTTGTGTTATAAAGTTATTGTTATTATGTCTACATAATTTAAGTATAAAGGCTGGAAAAACACATGTAACAAGCTAAAAATCCAAGCTAGCTATTTTTATTTTGAAGTTTTTAATGCTTGTTTGTTAACAAAAATATTTGCTAGCGAAAGCTTCATGATAGATCGAGATATTTGCTCGGCCAGATGTGTTTGCATAATGAAATTTGTTTTGTGATAAAAACATTTTAGTTATTTATGTCTAAAGTTTGTATATTCAGTTTTTGATATTCTACGGCTATTTTTTGACCGAGACAAGTTTAGTCGAAGCGATGAATGAGTGAAGTTTTTTTTTTTGGTATGTTATATATGTTTGTGCCAATTGTTAATAAAAAGGAGGTTCCCATGTTTTAGTATCATCTTTTATGTGTTCTCCGATTTTTCGGAGACAGCTAGATCGATTTGATTTTTTTTAATGGTGTACGGGTCTTTCTACTTGTCCCAAATAAATTTTGACAACTAAATCGGTCTGGTAGTTTGGTTTATAAATCAATGACATTCAAGTTTTGTATTTATTTTTTCAATTATTTTTAATAAACACTTTTTAATTATTTGGGTGTTTATTATATATATATATATATATATATATATATATATATATATATATATATATATATCAATCATCAGGTTACTATTGTACAGGCTTTGCCTAGTTTGGGTCTTGAAGACCTTTGTGTGAATGTTGTCCCTTATTATTAATATTATTGTCCCTTGTTAGTTAATTTGAAATCAAATACTTTAGAGGTCCCATTTTCATCAAAATCGGTCAAGAAATCGGAGTAACTTAAACATTTGTATAGGCACCTGCGACTTGAAATATTTATTACTAATATTTTTTTATTTGTTTATTTTTCTTTTTATTTTCTTAACATACATCGTTGTCTAAAACTATAAAAGGTTTTTCTAATGTACAGATAAAAGTTAAGGCACTGTTTGCAAGTTTAACAAGTGGCCAGCGCAGTTAATAGCGTGGCTAGCTCGCAAGCACCCTGTAGTACATCTAGTGGCTAGGATATAAGAGCAGCGATCTGTTTAGATTATCAATCTACCTGGAAACTGTAATGTCTAGACATTTATATACTTTTACTGGTGGGAGTATGACACTGGGACTAATACAAAAGGGTTGATTAAACTATGCTGAAGAGTTTAAGCATATTTTCAATGGCCAATTCAGCTTTGATGTTAGGAGGGTCACATACATTTTTTTTTAATTTTCGATCCGTGCCACCACACAATGTATTATATTAAATTAATTTGTTATTGAGGGTACTTACACAAAAACCATATTGTGACTAAGAAATTATACGAACATTATGTTTAACATTTTTAATTAATGTGCCATCTAGATCCTGGAACCAAGGGGGCATGACCTCCATGACCCCCTGGATTTGCAATTGAGTATTCTTGGGAAATATTATTGAAATTGATCTGTAAATGGTCTCGTAACAAATGGAGGAAATATTCTTTTAATCAATAATCTCTGAAGGATGAAAATTCTATTAATTTCTTATAAAGGTTGAACTTTTGGTAAATAAATTATTTGTGTTTGTAATTTTCTGTTATTTTACGAGGTTCATTTAGAGGACACATTTTGTTTGCAAAGCTCATGACGGTGCGTTGTGTATTTAGAGCCTAAAATAAATCGCTATAAGAATTTACGGCTCTAAGTGTAGAGTATAGGTAGTAAGTGGTCAATCTAATTTTCTCCCGTTCAAAGTAGGTCGTAGCTTTGTTAGTATTGTATTTGCGGCAGTTTGCGACAAGCCGATACTTGTAGGTAACTCCGTTTAGATTCTATATTGGCAGGCCGAACCAAATATCAGACGGCATTAAACCTTAAACACCGGGGTAAGTTTTGTAATTTATCTTTGTATATAAAGAGGTAATGATTTTAACAAATTGCTAGGAATCAACGCAGAGCCTAAACAGCTTAGAAACGTGACAATTGGATGGTATATTCATTAAACCGTGTAAGGCCATTCAACTAATTATTTTTTTTAATAATTTAGCCCCTAAAGGGGTCACAGGAGGGAGCACGGGCAACACCGTGGTCGACAGCAACTAACTGACGGATAGGCTGACAATTTTCTAAGAATCAATGCAAAGGCTAAACCTCTGATCCTAGGGACTTACAATTTGGAGGGTGTATTTATTACAAGGTATAGGGGTGTGCTTAAAAAAAAATTGCAAATAAATAAAAAATGATCTACAATTAAAAAATTAAAAAAAAGTTTTGAATTCATAAAATTGAGTACTACGCCGTGGTACATAGCAAAAGGTTATATGTATTCTAACTAATTTGAATCCAAATTAGATGCTTGAACTTTTCCAAACGCTTGTGTCTGATAAGCATACAGTGACGGGCGAATTTCTCTGTGTGCTTTAAAAACTACTGAGTCACGGGCGAACCATTGTACTTATAATCCACTTCTTCATACAGCCTGTCTGACCCAATAAAGTGGATGATGCGTGTTATTTAACAGATTTTCGCTGACTATGCGTTTTTGGATGGGCGATTTTAGTCGGCTTTAAGAGAGTTGAATAGGTATTAAGAGAATTCTGAAAAAAAAACATTTGCAAGACTACAGAAATAAATAATAGCCACTCAGAGATTTTTACTCGTGTCTTTTTGCTAGACAGTCAAGTATTGCTTTAGGTTTTTGCAGCTATTATAAATTTCTTAATAATTAAATTGCTTCTTGCAAATTACTTTCAGTTCATTGTATTAAAATGCTCACTATGATATAATCTACTTTTAGTTACAAACTCAAAAAGAGGATTAAATAATTTTCATCATCAATACCATCATCTGCTAGAAAACGTCCACTGCTAAACATAGGCCTCCCTTAGAACGCCATTCCGAACGACAAACCAAACTTTTAAACCAATAGGCACTTAGCACAATCTGCCACATCAATGGGCCAGATACAAAATACAAATACAAAATGTTTTATTGTTA
The DNA here is from genome assembly GCA_947049295.1 of Ligdia adustata. Taxonomy (NCBI): domain Eukaryota; kingdom Metazoa; phylum Arthropoda; class Insecta; order Lepidoptera; family Geometridae; genus Ligdia; species Ligdia adustata. The sequence continues at coordinate 11,480,558 of OX346229.1, forward strand.
TAAAATACCGAATACATAATATGATTGAAGCCCTGCCTGCTACTTTAGCAAATAGCTGTGTTGTAGCACTCAGTTTCTTCCCGGTAAAAGGATGGGCATAGACGGACAGACGGATCAATTGAACTGTGATAGATATGGAATCAACACTAAGGCGAAGTAACTCTATCATCACCAAATACCCAGAAAAAGTTTCAGATATTGTATTCATAAATAAGCGATAAATGCTATTAATTTCACTTAACTAACCCTAAAAACCCTTTTAACAGTAACAACGTAATAATCACATCAACATGAAAGTATAAATTTACTTTGATCAGCTGTTATTTTAGTTGCGTGACTCACGTCACATACTATTTTGATTGATTATGGTCAGGGTGTAGTTGACGAAAGTAAATCTATTCTAAAGGTTAGCGATATTAAGCTTGGTACAGACATGCAGCCACATAATAAGATGTCATGTATTATTAATCTTTTAAGTTAAGTTTTTATAGTTGCTGCAATTTTTATCGAAATTAATGAAATTCATTTATTTATTCATAATTTTAATATAGCAAGTACATTATTCCGATAACATTTCGTTTTCATTTCAATTTCGTTTTCTCTCATTATAGTCAGTAACTTTTCATTCTTGTCTATGATGCAGACGGTCAATGGACCCCATTGACCATCTGAGATAGGATTTAATTATTCTCTTTTGCCTCATAGCTCCACAGCTATGAGGCAAAAGAGAATAGTGGCCACCCACTGGGGCAGACGGGAATAATACATGTAATAAACATTCCCCATTCCTTCATTGATCAGGGAGGTCATGGGCCAGATCAGAAATATACCATCATTCTTTACAGTAAACAAGCTAAGAGCTTAGACTGTTCTAGTTTCAGTCAGTATTAAAATTGCTATCTCTAATGTAGGTGATGTATGTGGCTTGCCATCGTCATTCTAAATAATGAATATTTATTCCGTTTCACTGTCAATCATCAGTCTTCTACGAGATAAAAAATTATCGAAAAAAAATCTAAGGAACGCATTTTATGAAGCAACACAGTTGTAATAACCTTTTCAACACACTTCCTCGTAAAAGGCTTCTTTATGTATCGATTTTAGTGACGTAATGCATCTCATTACGCACACTCGCCTTTTTCACTTTACCATTATTGCACATGTATAGTTTTTTTTTAAATGAATGATTTTCAACTATGACTTGCACTAATGAGTTTTTATGCTGCTAAAAAAAGTTGGAAAATTTTGAGAAATGAATTGCAGTAAGTTAATAATGAAGAAAAATAATTTGGGATTTTATAATATACTACATTAACACATTTTTATTCATTATATTTAAACAAAAAGTAAGAAATACAAAAACATCGGATTGATTTATTTTTAAGGTTAGTAACAGAACTCTTTCGATCGCGCCTTCTTTAATATGCGCGCGCTGTTGACTGATGTAAAAAAATATATTTTTGATTTTTCATAACTCTTTTTTGTTTACTGTTTTATTAATAATACTCTTTTACTCGCAAGTGTGTTGAAAAACGTCGTATGACACTCGTGTGCATTGATCATTACAGCAGAGGAGGTATCATCACTCGAGAAGAAGGCGAGTGCGATTAGGAAGCCGAGGCTTAGGAGGCGAGGAACTTGGCACACTTGTATCATAATGTACTATTACTAGATATACAGCTCTTCGCAAATGGTAGTGCAAACATATTATCAAAGGACAATTAACTTTTTTTTCAAGGACGTTGTTTGTATGTTTGTTTCTTTAACAAAATTAGTTTTTAAAATCGTTTCGTAAGTTATGTTCTAAGAAGTTTGTAAAACGAATTGGTATACATCATCGCAGTTTTTAATTTGAGCCAGTTAATAAACATTTACTAGTTTTAGTTTGGTTAATGAGGCATGTGCTGTGTAATAGACCTATAACCAGCTGATATTGATGATGATGGCATCCATTACATCATCATTATCACCAGCCAGAAGACTTCCACTGCTAAACATTCGCCTCCCCCTCAGAACGCCATTTCGAAAGATACGCTGCCAATTGCAACCACTGGTTACTTGTGACTTACACTATTGCGTAAAAATACCAAATACTTCAAGCAGCTTTCACGTGGCTTCTACGCGTAATTTTTCACTTTATAGAATATAATTTTGCAAGAGATACGAAGTAAGCGTGTGAAACATCTTTTTATCTAAAAATGTAAGTAACATCATTCTTAAAAGCTTTTTATGAGCTTGTACGTGTTATATCTACGCTCTTATCCTATACTACTGATATAGTCGGCTCAAAAGTATTTGAGAATGTAATTTGATTGTTTTGATGTTTATTTATCTCTCACTCAAAAACTGCTGTACCGATTAGGTTGAACTTTGGTACGGAGCTTAGAGCCTGGATTGACAAATATACTTTTATCTGGTGTTAAGGTGGATAACACCGCAGGGCGCAGCTAGTTTAATTATAAGAACCTTTTGATGTTCGAATGCTACATAATTTATTACATGTATCGCATTGTTTATTGTGTGTACCAGGCTTTAGTATATTGGTTACAGGGTTGTTTTAATTATAAGAAGGGGTCGTAAGACGTATTTCAGGAAGGAAGGTTAATTAAAATACGTTAGGTTTTGGGAGCGACATGTAACTAAGGATTAAGACCCAATTTCGTTTCAATTTATGATTAGAGATCGATATCCAGCGCCGTAACTTTGAGATGAAAGTAAAGATGATCTTGTTAGCAATAGGTATGAAATGACGAATTGTATTGGATATTGTTAGTGTCAGAAAATGATAATAAATATTATCTAACACTAACTAACACTTAAATATTAATAGTAATAAAAGATAGTGGAAGCCTAGAAGGTGAAACGTTATCTCTCAAGCAGTTGAGCGAGTTCAATTTCGGTGCATATTCGTATTAGAATTAATGAGCATAGAAAATTGGTGAACACTTCGTTATGAAACCTGCTTGTCAGAGAAAACCGACGTCTACTATGGTCTACACATCTTTATAGGGAAGACCCGTGCCTGGCAGTTGAATGCAATAGGAACAATTTATTATTTTACTAGAAACATAGTAAAATTTGTTAAGATTTTGACAAAAGAAATAATGTTATATTAAATAGCGTTATCGAACTAAATATACCTATTTATAGTAATGAAGTAATGAAAATGACATAAAATAAAAATAGTAAATAACGAAAGTTTGATACATTCAAGCAAAAATAAAAAATGATTTTTTGTAAGTAATCTTTTTATAAACTCAGTGAATATATGTGAATGCAGCTTGTGGAATCATTGTGCCTGTGTAACGAACAACCATTACTAAATGCTAATAAGAACTAAAAAAATAAATAACCATGTTAATATAACTATAATATTAAAAATATATGTTATGAGAACTATGAAACTATTTAGAATTCAGAATTCAGAATATATGTATTCAGAGTTTTTTTTAAGTAATCAATAATTCTAATTTAACAAAACTTGCCTGTAACGAACGATAATATAAAGGCCAATTAATATTAGTCATTCTGTTAATGTTAATAAAGGCACTTGCCACATAAAATAGAATATCTTATTCTTACACTACTAGATATTTAATAAACGTAAACCCCATACATTTTGTAGTATGCCACTATGTCAAATTTAAGTACACTTGCAAATAGTTATAAATTGCCAAATAGTCGACTAAAATGAAACAAAAATATACAGAGCTCTCCAATTGTTTTGAACATTGCTATCGACCATTGAGAAAGGTAGCGGTTCAAATTCAAACTCGCTTTGCAAGTACTATTGAAGTGACATCCAATTACAATTCGGCAAGTCTACTCAAATTATTATTTATTGTCATTTACATAACACGTCGTCTCGCTCTCGTGGAGGCATAGTGGCGCTCCGCTTTATAGTGGTTTTAAAATTCGAAAGATGACTCTAAAAGATACTGAAGGTGCTGTTCGTGAGCTCCAGAAAATCGTAATGCAGATGGCAGAAAAGATGACCACGATGGAAGCAAAGGTCAGTGAGCAAAGCGTATTAATAGAAAGCCTAGTCGCAGTAATAAATCTACTAAGATCTGAGATTACGGGTAATCCCACAAAAAAACCCGAGCAAGTGGAGTCAAACAACTTATCCACTGAAGCGCTCCAGCGCCCCGTTCGTCAAGCGCAAATTAATGCTAAACAGAACATAAGGACTACTACTCAGAAAAAGTACAGCGCTGTAGCCGCTAAAGTTCAAGCGACAAAAGCTACCCTCGCTTTAGCAACAAAACTGCCGGCCGCCGTTGTGGCTCCTAAGTCGGCGAGCTCACCAAATGACACAAATGACACATTTGACAATAATGTTCAGAAAGATGACAATGACTGGCAACGAGTCACTCGTAAACGGCCTGTACACAAATTGAGACCAATTGTGATTGGCACAGGGAAGGTTGACAATGATCTTCAAACCGTCGAAAAAATACAATATGTACAAGCTTGGTCGTTCAGACCAGAAACGACTACACAAAATGTTTTAAACTACCTAAATAAATTTACAGCATTGTGTAGCGAGTATACAATTGAAAAGCGCGAAATACAAACGGATAAGCACGCCGCTTTTGTTATTGGCTTCCCAGAAAGTTTGTACGACAAGATAAGCGCGCCGAGTTCGTGGCCTCCGGGCGTACGGGTCTCCAGGTGGTTTCGGAGGGGCAATGGCGGGGGAGCGCGGGGTGCGCACTTCGCCGGTAAGCCTGTCGCCGCGAGCGCCGCCAGTGACGCTGCGCCTACCGCCAGCAGTAGTCGCGCTTAGTCAGCGCAACCGCTCACCAAATATGGATGTATTTACTTCGCAGAGAACCCTCGAAGTATGCCATCAAAATATACGTTCCATCAACAAGAAGACTGGAAAGTTAGAAGTACAACTGCGAGGTGATTTTAAGTGTGACGTACTCGCTATGACGGAGCATTTTCAGTGCACAGATAATCTTAAGTGTGTGTGTATTGACGGGTTTAAACTATCATCCAGTTTCTGTAGAACTCAGATCACTCGAGGTGGATCTTGTATTTTTACTAGAGATTATATAAAGTGCGTTGAAAACACAGACTTAATTTCACTGTCCATAGAGCGATACTTAGAAGTATCTGCCGTTCATTTATTAGATTTTAATATTACAGTAATATGTGTGTATAGAACAAACTTAGTTACCACCAAGCAGTTTTTAACGCATTTCGAAAGCCTGCTCGATAAGGTCTCTGAACTTGGCGTGGAGTGCATTATAGTCGGTGATTTTAACATCAATTCTGACACCGAGTTAAACTCTGACTTAAAAACACTCAGAGATTTATTGTCTTCCCATGGTTTGTCCAACGAGGTGGACTTCCCGACTAGGGTGACTTCTACGACGTCAACTTGCCTTGACCATGTGTATACGAACCTATCTGGTGGCTCTGTGAGTGTGCAGCCGGTGTCCACCATTCTAAGCGACCACCACGGAATTAAATGCTCGATTATTTGTAATTCAACACAGCCTCAACCTTCGCCGCAATACGCTAAGTGTTTTTCTAAAGCGAATATGCAAAACTTTGTTGCTTCGTTAGATAGTATCGATTGGGAAGAAGTAAGACTAAAGAATAATAGTTCAACTAAAAAAGCGACGTCACTTTTGAATATTATACAGAATTCAGTTAACATATGTTTTCCTCTCAAAAAAGTCTGGAATAATAAAAAAACTGACTCCTCCTGGATCACACAGGAGGTAATTAATTATAAATGCTTAATTTATGACATTAACAATATAAAATAGAAATCCTGACAATGACGAACTAAATAAACTTTTGACAAATATGAATAAACATTACGACTCGTTAATCTACAAATCTAAATGCAGATATTACTCTGATATGATACACGCTAATGATAGTTCATCGAGAGTTATGTGGAGAGTAGTGAATAAGGAGAGAGGTAAGAATAACTCTCCACATGTTGACTTTACGGAAATGTTGCGCGGACCCGATGGCTCAATATACTCTAGTAAAAAAGTAGCGGTCGATGCTGTAAATGCTAGGTTTGTTAGTGCAGCCGCGGCGTGCGGCGCCCCGTGCGCTGACGTCACGCGAGTGCGTCATGCGCTGGCCGCAGCGCGCGCGCCTCCCGATCGCTCCTTGAGGTTCCGTAGGTTTACTGCAGACGAGGTATTCCAGATAGTTGCGTCTCGTATACCACCAAAACATTCTAAAGATATCTATGAGGTATCTATGAAATTACTGAGACATGCGATAATCCCACTAGCACCAATACTCGCGGACCTATTTAATACATGCATCAGAGAAGGCTCGTTCCCAACCCCCCTGAAAATCAGCAAGGTTACTCCGGTATACAAGGGAAAGGGAAAACAGGAGAATATCGACAGCTACAGGCCAATTGCTAATATACCAGCGATTGCAAAGGTACTGGAGAACGGAATTAGTTCCCGGCTCATAAATTTCCTGTCTGAAACTAACGCTCTTACAGATCGGCAGTACGCGTACCGAGCAGGGCGATCAACAACGACACTGACACGAGAGGTGGTTCGCCGAGTGGTGGCGGCTCGTGACTCCAGACCCAAGTTGCAGGTGGCTATCCTCTGCTGTGACCTATCGAAGGCATTTGACGTCGCCGATCACGCTGTACTCGATGTAAAATTACAACATTATGGCGTGGTGGGAGCTTCGCGAGCCCTTTTGACTGGTATTATACGAGGAAGGTCACAAATTGTAGTCGGAGGTGCGGGGTTGCACAAATCAGACGCCTTGATGTCGGAGATGGGCGTGGCGCAGGGCTCCTCAGTTTCTAACATTCTGTTCTCCCTACTCCTGAATGATCTGCCGGGCGCTGTGACCGCGGCAGAAGTACTAATGTACGCTGATGACGTGGCTGCAGTGGTCACGGCACCTACGGTAGATGCTCTTGAGCGGAGACTGAATGAAACAGCTACGCAGTTAGCTGGGTGGTTCCACATGAACGGCCTCGTGTTAAACCTCGGTAAGACACATTTCATTCAGTTTAATCTGTCCGGTAGGTTGATGAAACCTTTGAAGGTTCTTGTGGATGGAGTGTATATAGAGGAACATGAGACGACTACGTTTCTAGGTTTCCAACTAGACCGAGGCCTGAAGTGGGATGCCCACATCGAGAAAATTTGCGGAAAGCTGGGAAGTGCGTGCTTTGCATTAAGTCGTGTAGCAAGAGTGGTGCCACGCGAAGTAGCACGAGCGTGTTATTTTGCGACCGTACATTCGCAGCTGCAGTACGGTGCCGAAATATGGGCTAGCGCCGCGGATTGGGAGCGCGCCTTCCGTATTCAGAAACGTGCTGTGCGATATGTGGCGCGCGTTCCCTGGGATACCCCGGCTCGCCCAATTTTTAAGGAACTGGGTATCCTGACGTTGCCAGCCATCCTGATTTATCAGGTGGCCGTATACGCCAGGACTCACCTTGGCGAGTACTCCGAACGCGGCAGCAGGCACGAGTACTACACTCGCGACAGACACAAGCTCGCTAATATATCGCGTAATCTCACGAAGTCCACCAAGTCGACGCACGTCATGGGACCGAATGTTTACAATAACTTGCCAGAAGAGATCTCTGCAGCTAAAACTCTGCAGAGTTTCAAAAACATTCTAAAAAAATGGCTAATCGAGCAGGCTTTTTATAGAGTTAATGAGTTTACGACATTTAAACTAGAATAATTATTGTAACATTATGACAATTTAATTTAAGATAATTTAATTTAATTGCATTTATTGAAATAATCTCGACATTTTAATGATTTAGTTTATATACATAAACTACTTATATACTATATTGTATAAATATATAATTCATTGACTTGTAAATGTAAATATTTATCAATAAATGAATATGAATATGAATATGAATATAACATTTATATTTTTGTTAAAATATATAAAAATAAACAACTCGCAAGTTCAAGCAATCCTCAAGTACGAAAGACAAGGCCACGAACGACGCAACGAAACCATAAGAATTTGAAAAATACTCCTCAGAACATGATAACTAACCACACAAAAAAATCAAATATCCATTATTTCCCTAGAGAAGGTGTCTCGACTTTCATGATAAATATTAAATGTCGCACAATCCATTGCTCGCCCAAGCCTGCTAATTCGAATTAATCTCTTACGACGCGATGAATTCTTTACGTCGCTAGATTTATGAGTCGCCTAGTGATTATTAAAGCTGAGTGTTCATTGGAAGAACTGTTTGCCGCTCACTGTCAGCTGGCGGACAGCCACCCGTCCGCCGACTGTCAGTGAGCGGCAAAACTGGCAATCTGCTGTCGAGCGGAGAACAGGCTAATTAGCTTCGAAGCAATGGCAAAGTCTTATTATTTTATAGTAGTAATACTTTGAAACTTATTTACTTGACTTTCATCAAAATTGTGACCTTGCAGTCGATGCTAGTCATTAGTATTGGCACTAAAGGGTGTTGAAGGTGCTATAGTATAGTCACACTTATAGAATTATTATAATGAATGTTCCCGTTTTGACAAATAACACAATTTTGATACAATACACGGAGGTGATCGCTAATGAAGATAAAAAATCGAATAAGTATGAGTCTTACTCGCGCACTAAGGGTTCCGTATGATTATCTCTACAACATTAGTTCAAGTTTCTATCAGTTGTCGTTATTAAATCGAGCAAGTAACAGCAAAAAAAAAACGTTCGTTGTATGTGAGCTTCTCTTAAATATTTATTTTATTCTGTTCTTAGTATTTGTTGTTATAGCGGCAACAGAAATACATCATCTGCGAAAATTTCAACTGTCTAGTGATCACGGTTCATGAGATGATATGTCTGATGAAAGACGGACGGACGTACGAACGGACGGACAGCGAAGTCCTAGTAACATGGTCCCGTTTTTACTTTGCTACCGACTAAAACCTATGTTAGCCTAACATTGAACCCAGAATGAGTCTACAAGCAAAACGCTGGAAATAACGTCCAGTACACACTGTATAAACACGCCGTTTCAAATACATAGGGTGTTAAAGAGACCAGCAATGTGCCGCTCACTGTACCCCAAATGTGTACACAGCCTAATTGTAATTAAGCGAAATGGTCCTTTGCGGCGAGGAAATGTAGTAAGATGAGAAATTAGTTTTGTAAAAGAATGATAGCTTGATTACCTGTGCGCCTGAGCGTATCCCGCTGGATAGGGTCGGGAGAGTAAGTGATTATTTCTCTAATATTGTAAAGTTACAAGTTAAACAACCGGTTATTTTACGTAAAAATACTTACGTTTGCAAGAGCGGATATTAGTATGTTAGTGAGTTTGTTAGCTATTTTAACCAATATGCGTAAACAATTTTTTTTGTTTTTTTTTTATAGGTAGCGTAAAGCCATACGCTATCTCGGTCTTATTAATAAACGCATCTTAACTTTAAACGTCTTTTATCTTATTTTCAGGCGTGACGTTCTCCATCGGATAAAACAAGATAAAAGACGTTGAAAGTTTTGACGCGTTTATTAACAAGACCGTAATTGTATTAATATATGTAATTTAGAATATATTTATTACTTTATTGTAAGTACAGCCCGTCCTATATATTTTTTTGTCTATAGTCTCCATGCCAATGTTGCCCGGAAGAGATCGCTTTTAGCGATACGGCCGCTAATTGTAAAATTACATACATGCATGTAAAATTATGTTTGTATGTTATGTATGGTATATACAAAAACGATACACTTTACAATAATCTCAGTATTTTTGAATGTGAATTCGCAAGGGTCCGCGCGCAAAGCCACTATATACAGGGTTATACAGAAAGTGGGTCACTATACTCATTCTAATGAACAACTTTCACTAAGGGACCAAAACTGTATCGAGAAAAAAAATCTGCTGTTGCATACAAAAAGCTGATCCGTCGTCGACAAAATGTATGAAATATTTGTTTTTTTTTTCGGGAATTCAGAGTTGGTCTCATAGAGAAAGTTGTTCCTTAGGATTAGTACAGTGACCCCTTTTCGGCTTAGTACACCCCTAACCGATATGTTTTTTTTTTTGTTAGAAATCGAACGTATTTTTTGAATGGCTTATAGTTTACAAATTAATATTCAAATTCATATTATTGTTTATAACTATCTAAAATTGACTACGAGAAGAAACCGGCAATCTATATATAAAATATCCTTTAAAAATATCTAAGTAATAAAAGGTAGGTAGTGTAATAAAAGGTAGGTAGTAAATTTATCATAATATCTAAGTAATAAAAGGTAGGTAGTAAATTTATCATAATACCGTGTATTAGTCTAAAAGCGTAGGTCTTAACCAGTGAACTATTAAATCGTTAATTGATTACTACAAATCCTTCACTAACAATGTTTATCCGTTACAGAACTAGCTTCTAATCTCCCTCTAACGTTTACAGTAAGATGACATCCTGACTAATATACAACATATTGTAACAAAGTTCTGTGACAATACTTTAGGGTGTTAGTCTACCCATGAAAGTGAACCCGTTATAGATTAAAAATATTCGAAATTCAAGAAAAAAATATTGGGTTGTCTATCCGATTTTGCCGATTACGTGGCCAATTTTTGTATGGAGGACGCAATTTTTTTTTAAACAATGGTTTCACTTTGATGAATAGACTAACACCGTCAAGTATTGTCACACCTTTTTGTTACACGTTGTAGATCTGGGGGCACCTACCTAGTAAATGATATTGCAGTCTGCAATTTATAACATTTAAAATTTATTGAACCCCCATTTTTTGGAAATATTAAGTGAAAATAACGTATCCCTTTTGTTTATTTTACTCAGAACGTAATAAATATGATTTGAGAGATTTTTCATAATCTAACTAAAGTTCGAAATATGTTATTTTCGTACAAAGCTCGTATAAATATATCAAAAAAAAGAACAAAAACACATTACGAGCTTTGTACGAGAATAACATTTTTCGAACTTTACGCAGATTTTCAAAAATATCTAAAAATAATAATATTACATTTTGAGTAAAATAAAAATAAAAACAGGGATACGTTATTTTTAATTTATCTTTCCGCTATCGTAAAAAAATGGAGTGTTAAAAATTTTAAATGTTGGCAAATGCCAAGTCACTATATTCGTTAAGAAAATAAAGAACGATAGTATTTAAATTTAGAAAAACTGTGCTTCGAGTCTTGTGCATTTAAGTACATATTGAAATGTTTTTGACGGGATACGTTGTACAACAGCTAAATTGGCAATCTAACTATTATTACATTTAACTTTATCGGTCGGAAATTCTAAATCTATGTTTTTATCAGTCAAAACCTCTATGTTTTTTAAACTTTTCTCATTATAATAAAGAAAAATAAACTGCATATTATCACAATATATGCAGTTGTTACAAACTTTTGCATGTTTTATAATTAGTAGGAAGGATACAGAAAAATTAATTTATATATTAGCAAATAATATTTTAAACAAGTAACAACCGAGTTAATTCGGCTACCTTGCAAAATATTTTAGTAATTTTATTTGAACCCCAACTAGGGGACCAATATTTAATTCCTGGGCCCTTATTCACTAATAAATATATTAACATGTAAAGCAACCGCAGTATTTTAAGCGCGATGAATTCACGTGAAACTTTATTCACTAAGCTAATGTCAAATTGTATATCGTACCCTACCGTAGCACGGAACGCGATCGGTTTGCATCATCAGATTATAGTATTGCATCATCAATATGTTAATCACGTCACGCTTTTTCAGTTAGGAATCTCGTTAGTAAATTAGGGCCCGATTTCAGAAGTAACAAGCCACATCAATAGACTTCGAGCCTTCATAAACTCCGACACTAATACAGTCATGCAGCGTAATCGATAAAAAAAATACTTGAATTAAAGTAACAATGCAGTAAAATAACCAAATGTCAATAAAAACTGAACGTGCTCTATTGCTTGCTTAATAAAAATTGGTTTTGGATTTATTAAATCAAACAGTGCAATGGATTTGCGTCAATTGCTTCCGTCGCTATGTCACCTTAATTGTCCAATACCTATCTACCTAAATAACGTTTACCCGCTTGCATAACTGATTTGCTTAAATTGTACTATATTAAAAATTTGGCAAGTGCTTTTATTACTAAAAACAACATGACTAACTACAACAGCAAAAAAATATAACTGAAAGATTACCTATAGACCATTTAAGATCTAAAGGTAATCCAAATGCTGCAACCCACCACCAGAGGGCAGCGTGCCTATAATGCTAGGCGTTGAATGTTAATGTTAACGTTGGGTAAGACAAAAACTGGCATTTTTGCCACGCGTCGAATCGATCAAACACTCCGATAAGTTTTGGAAAATAAGATGAGCTCCTGGTCCCCACGGCCCTAAAGTCTCGACTCCAAATAGCTCAAAAAAAATTTAATTAGTCCTTTAAATCTGTCCCCTTGAGGGGACGATCAGAAAATAAATCATGTCCGCCCCCCTACAGCTGTTAAGAGAACAGATACGAATGTTTTGTTTGACCCTCTGCTTCATTTGCAGGGCTAAAAAAACAATACCTCCTGATACTATAAATTATTCTGCTTATTTTCTCTAAGTATAGGCACAACTTGTATTAAAATACATTTAATTTTCCTGACCTTATCTCACTACATGGGGTCAGCGCAACATGTCTTATTCTTGCTTTCTACTCTATCAAGCGTCATAATATCTTCATTCACACATTTCACACCACTCATCCACATCTGCTAAGGTTGCCCTCCCGGCGGTACCACCTACAATCATTGTCACGGACCTCTTCATCACATGGCTATCTTCTCTATATTTATATGAGGCTATTTATATATATTTATATTTATTAATTAACGAACGCCGTAGCCGAATCATACTCTCTTTGAGAAACGCAGTCCTGAAGTTCGATCTTGGCCGATGCAGTTCGAAAGAAGAGTTGATTCATATATTTGTCTCGGGTGTGTACGTTTAACTCGTACTCAACACAAGATAAATCCTAATGAGGAGCTGTCAGTTAGGAAACTTTATATGTCTCATCGAAAGCTATATCAGAGGCCTAAAAAAGCCTAAGCCTTCCGAGATATAGGTGACTCTATCTCAATGTGAAATGTTAAAAAAATCATAGTAGCAAAATAAAAATCATCGTAATTTTTCCATCAAACTACTCCTAACATGAACAATATAATTACTCTAAGTTAAGTTTCACACAATACAAAGGCGCTTTTAATGGCTCAAAGCGTTCATTTTCGTTACAATACGTACATTAAAATTAACGAAATGTACAAAACGTACATGCACTTAAGTGAACCCTTAAATTTAACGATTCATTTAACGAATTCATTCCTCTCGAGTGGCGCACGTGGCGCGGGCTATACTCACTTTATTGCGATTATTTTAAAAAAATTCATGAATTGTAGTTGAAATTGTGTAAAATACATATTTTTTTCGTCGCGTATATTTGATAAAATGCCACATTTGCAGTTTCGCCGTTAGAACTTGGGACGCGAGATTTTTATTTTTACTTGCGGAAAAATGGAAATCTATGTACCCATTTCAATCGGACTTCATTGATACTCAAAAAAACTTGTTTGAATTATAATAAAGATCTTAGTGTAATTGTGTACAACGAATAGTAAAAATCAGTAATACTTTAAAAAAAATCGAAAGCATAAAATTTTAAACCTTAACGAGTGAATCCGCGAGATGCAACCAGTGTAGCCTATGGCCATCTGCAGCTCAAAACAAATAGGCATGAGTGATGATATACAAACATACACTCATATAATACAACCCTCTTTTTGGGCAGTCGGCTAAAAATAGTGACTACCAATTTCAACTCGGTAGGCGCTTATAGAAATCTCAGAAATGTTCATTTACAAACTAAAAGTCTGTATCAATTTGTACAAAATGAATTACGGTAAAAGAACCATATTCTAATTTATCCTTTTAACAAAAAAAAAACAAATCCATCCAGAAGTTTCTGGAAAAACAGGGAACATACCTACAAAAAAGCGATTCCGACTGAGAACCTCTATTTTAAAAAAGCAATAAAAAATTATAAACCCCTACTTTTTACTGTGACATAAAATTGACCATAACAGATCTTTTCCTGAATTTTGTAAACGTGACCGAGCAAAATATAATATTATTTTGATTTTATTAATATTAACGCCGCTTAACGATAACAAAATATTTAGTCTGGGATTTGTTAACTAAACTTTTTTTTATTTTTTATTTTAGTAAGGTAGGAATAATAATTATCATGTTGTTGATAAAACCAGTTTACACGTTATTATTGCATTTATTACATTACCCCGTACGCAATTTTCTTATAAAATGTGTATAATGACTTAGGTGTAAAAAATAATAAAACTCAAAAAGAATTTATTCTGGTAATTCCTACTAAATACCTTACTTATTTTTTTTACCATTGGATTGACAAATATACTAAGAATATCCATGAGTGGATTTTTCTCAATTTTCAAGTATATTATTTACAAACAATATTTGCGTAAATCAAATTTATTCAATAAACCTAATCGTGCGTTCTACCTAGACCGTAAAAATCATACTAAACCCAACTTAAATTCTATCCATACCGCTAAACCGCCGACCGCCGCCGCGCCGTCTAAAAATCGACACAAATTCATAAACCACAAAAACACTTACGTCTATTCCATCCAATAATTATCACACTGACACAACACACACACAGGTCATACACAAACACTAATATGCACTGAAAAAAAAATCGATCTGTTTTTTTAGCGTGTCATGAATAGAGCTACACACGCGTGCGTTCGAAGGCGAAGTCGCGGCGAGACTAGGCGAGTTTCGAGTTTCTCGCGAGTGGCGCTGCAATCGCTTTTCCCGGTCATAATTTAGCGTTTTCTTTCGTTTTGTGCTATTGAGATTTAAGTTGTCCTCCTATAATGTGCGTTTACTGAATGTTGTTTAGTTAAAAACGCTGAAAGTTAAACTTTGGCATGCGTACCAGATTTTCATTTGGACAGGAATTGTGTAGAATTGAATTTTTGAACGGAGTTACAGTAGGAAATTTGTAAGGGTTCTGTTTATAATAGTATTTAAAGCAAGAAGTAGTTGTTAAATTAAAAAATAAGAAAAAAAATGAATTTAAAAAAAAAATAGGTTTTTGCAAAACCAGCCTATGAATATTTTGTATTTTTTTAAAGTGATTACAGTCTTTAATTCTGCTGGCAAATTACACATTTGTTAGTAATTATGATTTAAATACTGATACCGAACTCACTGTACCGAGTTTAATAAAATTTACATAGGTTGAGCCTATGTATACATTTAAAATGAAATTACCAAATCAGAAACCCCTTTTTTAAGTTGGTAAAAATGAGATAAAGTGTTGAGTGTTAAAATTGAAGCGTAAAAATTATATTTTAATGGTCACACCAATTACTTCTCCTAGTACAGGATTATCGGTTAGGGATGTATTAAACTGACAGAGGGTCACTATACACATGTTAATGACAAATTTTGACTATGGGACCAACTTAGAATTCGTGAAAAAATACCACCTGTGCCATACTGTTACAATGTAAAAAAATATTTTGATTGCAATTACAGTTCTACAACTATATAAATAGTTGTGCTTACCCTTCAAAATGTAAAAGAAACCAAATCGGTCTAAGCGTCTCTGAGAAACCGGGAACATACGATGAACTGGTAACCTTCGTTTGCTTAGTCAGCTAATAACACTAAGGTCGTTTGCCCATTAGACCCAAAGTGATCGCCTGATCGCGTAACATCGCGCATTTGACCAGAAGTTCGCACGACCACGGAAGTCAGCTGTCTGTTGCCCTAGATGGAGCATGTCTAGTCTGGAATACACTGGCTCTCAAGGAAAGCTGTCGGAACACACCGCTAGGTCCTTGCTGTCGGAACACATCGCTAATTGGCCTAATGGGGACATGGCTTAAAGTTTTGCATCCAACCTTTTCCTCCTTAACAACCCCTAAAAAACTCACGATCACGACTGATGTTAGCCGCCATTCTAAATTTAAATCGTCCCCACCGGTCACTGTCGCAGACAAATGACGTCATCGCTTTTTATAACGAAGCCTCTTTATTACTTTCAATTAACACTGGGCGGAAAATGAGGAAGGTCGTTAGAAAGATTGTTATTTTGTTTCTGAATCGTAAAAAGTTGAATAGGAGAGTGTTTTCAGTGAAACGTAAGCTGCACAGTGGGATGTGATATACATACTTGTGGCAGTTTGCTTAGTGTTTAGCGTGTTTGTTACGTAAACTGGTGAATGAATGAATGAATATAGCTTTATTATTATTGATCATTTATTTCAGAAATTTATCAAATCCATATTTAACTATTAATAATTCACAATGTCAATTAATTAGAAATAAAAAAAAACAAGTACATTAAATAAATTAAAATATACATGTATTCTATATTTTCTGTCTTATTACAATAAGGATCCTATTGTGTTGCAATGGGCAGTCCGACGTTGCAGCAAACAATCTCAGAATGCTGTTGCGAGTGCCCCGTGCGCGCTGCCGCAGGGAAGCCACTTTCTTACGAATTATCGCGTAAAAATCGTCCGTGCGCGCTTCAGCAAACATTGTAGATGCACTACAATAACGAGGCAATCGCATCAGCACCATGACAATGTCATTATATTGTACACTGGCAGCCCGGCTATTATGAGTATGATTTGTCCAGAGTGTTTATTGCACACCAAACAAATATAAGATACAACAAGAATTTATACATCTAGTGGTAGGTTTTAACCCTGGCTAGTGTTACTCGTTGAACGATGTGATCGAATATTTGGTTTTTGGAGTTGGGGTGTATCGTTTATTAATGAAAAATTCATTGCATCTAAGTTTCGTCAAGATTGTTTGAAAACTACGACATGTACGCGAGTAAGAAATGTTTGCAAATAAATATCCACACGCTTTGCTCGTTTGGTCAATCAAACGATTTGCCAAAATCAGTCTAGGGTTTGATTTATAAATGATATCACTTAATTTTTAACTTTAATAATAGGATTACATAATGATTCCAGATTCCTTGGAACGCACGCGGCCTATAACGCCTCTTTGTTTCGTTTTGGGCTTCACTAGTCAAGTCTCAGCCGAGAGTCGTGCGCTTTGACATGAATCGACACTTATAAAAAATGCTGTTGAGTTTGGGATACGTGTTTATTTTTAATGAAACGTTTTATTCGGGACTTTGTATTAACACAGCGGCTTGTTCAAGGTCTGGGGAAAAGTTTAATTTCTATACCTACTCGTTTTGTGTAAATTAAAATTTGAATCGTGATTTTATTTCATACTACGAGTACAATCGCATTGAATCGGGACAATTTCTCTTAGTCGAGAACAAGGGAAACTGATTTATCTTACAATTTATTTTACAAATCAGTAAAGGCGTTGCTGAAAAGTTTCTCTTAGTGTACCGACTTCCTAAAAGGAGAGGAACTACTCAATACGACAGTGATTTTTTGAAATGTCTGTTACCTGATTTCAAAAAGAAGGCCGGACCGATGTAATTTTTTTTTTATCTTGACTGTATACTTCCTATTCAACTAAGCTACGCAAACCAAATAAAACCCCCCACATAATGTCCAAGTGTCTGCAATTCAATCTTGTCACTTAGCTCCGATCTCCTGGAAGCACTTGCCACTTTATTAGCCGCTATCAATTTATATTTGCAGTGGAGACGTCAGCACTCAGCAGGGAGACGTTAAGGTCGAGTTAAGGAAAAGGAAAGGTGCATAGAAGTCAGATTGAGGAAGATAAAGGGACACCCTAAAACAGCCCTCGGTTACTCCCTTGGAAAACGAGAATAACATTAAATGATGCAACTACGTATAAACCCATAGCGTCCCACCGCTGGGCTCGGTTCTCCCCTATGAAGAGGGCGTAGGCCACTACGCTGGTCAACTTGCGGGTTGGGGATTTACGTTCGAAAGTTATTAACCTTCTCCGACAAGCAAGTTTCTTAATGATGTTTAATAAATTACTCATTACCGGCTAGCCCATTATAATGTTTCCTGTGTCGGTCATACCATCCACAACAAACCCAGACTCTAGAATAGATTATGAAACTAATCATTTTAAAAGTATGTACTTTTGATTTTTATTTTATTTTATTTCGTTCAGTTTATTTTTTATTATCAATTGAAGAATAATAAGTGTAACAATAATGATATATATTTGTTTTATATTTATATTGTAAAAAACTTAGATTTAAAAAATTAAAATACTCAAAAATAAAACTCGAAAACAATACTCGTGTAATAATAATAATAATTTAGGACAACATCCACACAAAGGTGTTCAGGTCCCAAACTAGGCAAAGCCTGTGCTATGGTAACCTGATGACTGATATACGTACTTATATACATAAATACATACTTATATATATAATAAACACCCAGACGCAGGTCAAACAAACATGTCAACATGGTCAAATATTTGTGTGCTGTCCGGGAATGGAACCCGGGATCAGCGGCGCAGAAGGCAGGGAGAATTGCAACCAATCCAGTCATAGTATAGAATATAATTCCAGGAATAGAACTCGAAACTTTTCACTAGGACATACTATCGTTTTATTATTCCATAGAAATAATGCAATGTCAATAATTTTATAACCAACAATAAGAAACTTTCAGGAAACTTTTAGCTAATACCTATTCAGTACTGATTTAAGTTCCTCGAGACGTCTCTTATTCATAATTCTTGAGCAGTGATTACTTTTTCTAGATAAAGTTCCCCTTTTCTGGGAATTTTTACTAGATTTAAGATAAATCTAAGGCAGTTTTAACAACAGAAAGAACTGCTATTTAACGTGGAAATTAGTAATATTCTGTTTGCGTCTCGAACAGTCAAGGATGTCCTTAACTGATTTAGACAATTTAAAATACGTGAAGTTATGACAATAAGCACATTTTTGTAATGTTAAAAGCAACTAATGTAACATTAAGAACTATCTTCTAGTTAGTGAGTTATAAGAAATAGGCAATTTTAACGTTCCGTCTCGTCCAGTCCGTAATGAAAAGCTATTTCACATACCATTCACCCGTAACAACCTCGGTCGTCTTTGTACAGTCCTTTGAATAGGATGTGCAGCACATTTATTAACCTACACTTACCTGATGGATCTCCTGAAGGTTTTCCAAAGACAAAGACATTTTCATGTTCTCATTTTCATCTTTCAAATCTACTGTTATTAAAATAATATGTGCCTTGAAACCTACGAATATCTTTCATCTTTAATCTTTATCGTATTTGTTATTTTGTAAGTAAATATTGTTTGTTTTTCTTTTATTTTTTAAAGTCATCGTACTAATTGTTGTGTAAAGGTCAATATAGATAAGTTGGGTACTCGTATAGTCGTAATTAGACTTTAAGTTTAAAGTGATTTTTTATGTATAATATAATTAACTGTTTTGTCTGTGACTTTAACATATTAAATAATTAAATAAACCCAAACGCATACAAAAAAATCATCTAGCCAGGTCCAGAAATTTAGTAGAAGTTCAGTATACAGTAAGTTATATTATTAATAATAAATATTATATATATTATATAATATATATTATTAACAATATAATTAATTTCTGGACCTGGCTGGATGAGTTTGGGTGGCACCCTGAATGGTTTAAGTTCACAAATCAGCCCGGCAGATGGCGCTGTATGTCGGTATCTAGATTTTTGCTAGACAACGTATGTATGGTCTGCTAGATTGTTTTAAAAAGAAATAACTACAGCCACCAGCACTTATTTTCTGCTGAGACAAGACAAAAACTGAACGCGTCGACCAAACCCGGCAGTTAAAATATTGCCTAGTATTTCATTGAAGAATTCCCTCCGTCAACAAAACGAAGGCACTACACTGCAAATTTCAGGTGTTTATTGTAAGTAATAAGAGTCTAGGTTTCCATAGAAACTTAGCGCTGGTATTCTTTCTAAAGAGAACATTCTCGATCATCCAAACACTCTATATAAGTAAAAGATTGTTAAAGAAACTAGGACGTCAAATTAAATACACCCGAGGCATTTTAATAACAAGTTTGCGAGAATCTCCGACTGGATTTCTTTTAAGAACTTCAAGCCAAATTGACGAAGAAGCGGTGCAGTTGTCTGCCAAATTGAATTTAGATCTTAATGCAGTGTTTTAGAGTTGTATTTGGAGTGGTAGTGGTCGGGACAATTGTTTGATTCTGCTCTATGCGCGTGTTTCTGAAGATTGCAGTATACTGGTCTTCTTTAGAGATATGAAGATACTGGAACTACCAAATTAAAAAATGGCATAAGACTTGTTTGTTTTGGGCCTTCTTTGGAGCACTCGTTAGAGGATTTGCCTGCCGCATAAAAATAAAAGCTCATTACTAAAATATCATTACCCCACTGCAAAAGAAGGGTTATGTTTTATGTATGGATATTTTTATATGTATGTATATTTCTTTGACACGCCCTAGAGCCTAAACAGCTTGTCGTATTTTTATGTGAGCGGTGTTAATAAATTCGTCTTAGTTATGAGAGTGACACTCAGTATATCAAAATTAAAATAGAAAAAGAAATTATAGATCTTACACAGGTTTAACGATTAAGCAGTCGGATTTTTTCGAGCTCGCTTCTAACTAGGGACTGTAATCAATAAATGAAAAATATCGATACTTTTGGTAAAATATCGATATAAATATATATTTTTTTTAAATATCTGTTAATGATATCTATAATTTTATCGGTACTCCATATCGATATGCCGCGAATGCGCGGCGTTGCCAGATATCTCGGCTAAGCCCCAAGTGGCAACGTCGCAAGCTATACCACCGCGCGCAGTGGCCGCGGGGCCCACGGGCGGCGCGTGCATAGGTGCGCGGCGGCGGAGGTAAGCGGGCAGAAGGAGTTTATTGATAATATACCGATGTTTATGTATAGGTACCAATTAAATAAAAACACATTAAAGAATAGATATTAATGTATTGAAATAATATATCAGTATTCATACCTATAAAGATATACCCCATTACCAATATGTTTATCGGTATTTTGATATCGATACCATAATTATATCGATATTACAGTCCCTGCTTGTAACCACTGGTTTTTATCAAGTGTAAAGATTTTGACACGTTTTTATTTCATCTCTTTTTAAGTACTCAATGGGAAATTTACAGCTATATGACGATTCCTCCTATAGGCTAAAGTTACGTATGAAAGAGGTGAAAACTAAAGCAAGCAACCTCGATTTTATTTTGAGGGACTGTCAAAACGAAACCAATTTTGCATGCACTTGTTTTCACCTCTTTTGTGCTTCTTCGGCCGGATGTTGTAAGTTCTGATGGACACTTACACATTTCCACAGATAAAGATAATTTTAACTATTGCCTTGAATTATTCTATATAACTATTTATTATGAATATTTCTACATGAAACGCGGTCGCTTTATTTTGAGCTCGAAGAATTATCGTAGAATGGTATTAACTTCGCCGTTGTAAATTTTATATCGTGACGTGTCACGGAATGCGCTAGTTTTGCATCATCAGAATAACGTATTGCTTCAGCATAACGTTAAACACGTCATAATAAAGAATGAAAGCCCTTTTTTATCCTTTACAGCTTTCCTTTACGGCATTTGACCACAAGTTCTCACGACCACGGAAGTCAGCGATACTGTAGCCCTAGATGGAGCATGCCTAGTCTGGAATACAATGGCTTTCAAGATATGACTATGACTTAGCTAAAGATTTTACAACTTGAGAGCAGTGCTAGCCAGGCGAGCGATAGGATTCGCTCGACTACCATGCTATGGTTTCCTCTCGATGTTTTCCTTTACCGGTGTTGCCCTGCTTTAGGGATTGAAAAAGCAAATGTTCATCCAGGCCTCATCCAGAAGCGGCTTGACAGAATCTTCGTGAAATAGAACAACAAAACAGGCAATGAATTGGGTCAGCGCAGTCTCCCCAGTACCTGCTAATTTCTGTCCACAAGGAACATGCTTTGCTGGATTGGCCTCGGTATGTAAGTGATTACATATTATCTATATTCTAAATTTGTAATAACTATTGTTAATTAGCTAAGTAGTATTTGTCTTCTTTTACAAGCCAAGAAATTCAAGAAATGTAATTAAATTCACAAAAAATGGTTTAACTTTATAAAAGACACGGACCAAAGCGTCTGTGGAGTGTATATATTTCATAAAAAAACATGTGATATTAGAATAAAAAGATGGGCATATAAACTTCACTAAGTTTACAATCGTTGACGTTGTGATCTTGGTAAGATAAGACTAGGCACTCTTTATTAAAAAACAGTTTAACAATAAATAAATATAAGAAATAAAAGCTTACAAATATATATTAGATTTTTAATGACGGCCTTATCGTTATTATTTAAATCGTATATTCTTTCTTCCTAGGTAGTTAGAATATTATTTAGTTGTTTCTTTGCTTTTCGAAACGGGAGAGTCGCGAATAACAAGAGGATGTATGACTCCGATTGCCCACACGCCCAGGGAAGACAAAAGCGTGGCCTTTAGTAGCCCATCCAACAGATATTTCAGATCTAATCAATGCCCACAGAAGGTTACCGAGGCAATTGTACTCGTAGAAGATTAAATCGTTGGCCGCATTCCAAAACTACTTGGTACCCTAAGAAGGATCCTCTTTTGGCATCATCAATAAAGTATTTTGATCAAAACTGCATACTGTAATATTACCTGCAACATGCAAACAGAAAGTCACTAAAAGCTTTTCACAAATAAATCATTCGTCATATCTCACGTCTGGATTTCACACCATTATTTTTCTAAAGTTTCTTACGCGCGAGATTCTATCGCGTCATCGCGAGCTAGTGATGCGCTTAATCTATGGCAAGAAAATCTAATTTAGAAACTAGTCTTTGACAAAAATATTGTTTAAAGAATGTTTCAGATATTTTGATTGAACAAGATTCAAGTTTGCTTTATAACCGACTTCATAAAGGATTGAGGATCTCAATAGGTGGATAAGTTATTTTAAAAATGTTTCTTGAATACTCTTTTGACGCCTGAACTAAATTGAATAAAGCTCTAAAAGGATAATATTTTCTAATTGGAACCATATTAATTTCATGAAAATCAGTTTAGTATGTTTAATTTAAAACTCTATGACATACTTTTTACAAATACTACTGATTCTAGATCTTCACTAGTTAATAAATGAGTGAATGAACTACCAAATTAGGTGTTCAGTCACTAATACAGCACAACACTACTGGAAAACATCTGGGTGAATAACTTGTGAGCAATATTGTCTCACAATACATTTAGTAACTTAATAGAGTTAACCTAAGTTTATTCGTTTATTGTACAGTTTGTAATGTTAATTACCTAACACACGAATGAGTGAGTGAATTCTTTCGTTTATTCATACATAACATCACTACGTCTCGTGGTATCTAGACTGCGGCGTCCGCGGAATCATGTACGATATTGCCTCATAGCTTTTAAATAACTTAAATATGCTAACTCCATGCATTATGTTAGTTAAAAGCTATAGTGGATGAACTATGTTTTGATTCGACCCTTCAAACACATCACATCACAACGGCTCGCGGTATCTAGACTGCGAAGTCCACTGCCGGAATCAAGTACAATTTTACCTAAAATTTTGTGTAATAAGTTAAATTCGCTAATTTAATTCATTATATTATTCAGTAAACCAGTGAGTACTCATGACGTATTCATTCACTCATTCAGATATATCACATCACTACGGCTCGTGGTATCTAGACTGTGGCATCCTTTAGCGGAATCACAGAATTTTGCCTCAAATTTGTTATAATAAATAAATATAACTTAAATCTGCTAATTTTATTTAATATATTATTTAGTAAGCAAGTGAGTGAAACATGACGTATTCATTCACTCATGCAGATATATCACATTACTACGGCTTGCAGTATCTAGACTGTGGGCGTCCCCTACGAGAATTATGTACAATATTACCTTACAGTAAATTTAATTACTCATATGAGTTAACCTAATGTTTACTCGCTTATTACAGTTCGTTCTATACATTCGCTAAATGTGAGTGTTATTACATGTTTATTCATTCATACAGCACATCACTACGGCTCGCAGTATCTAGACTGTGTCGTTTCCTGGTGGAATCACGTACAATATTGCCTCAAATTAAACGTAATAACTTGAATCTCCTAATTTTATTAATTGCATGAGGTATTCATTCATTTAGATATATCACATCACTACGGCTCGCGGTATCTAGACTGTGGCGTCCCCTGGCGGAATCACGTACAATATTGCCTCACAGTAAATGTTACGGTGTTCGTTCAGTTATTGTTCTTGCTCATAACCGCGCCTTTTTATTGTATTGTATTGTTTTATATGCTTCTGCAATGCTGTGTTATGAAAGTAGGCTCAGGGCTTTTTGTGGTTTATGATTATCGGCTAATGGTACCTAACCTTTTGGGATTGCGTGCGAGGTAAGTATAGCATTATAAAGGAAAATATTATTTTAATTAATAACACGGGTTTTCACGCATACCTGTTTGTTAGAAAGGTCCAACTATAGTTCGACTTAGTATTCTTAATCAAAATGAATCAAACACGCATTAGTTTTCTAAAGATAAAAAGTTTTATTTTGTTTTGTGAATTACATTTTAAACTTAATTTTGTCATTTATAACTTACCTAATGTTAAAATAGGTGAAACAAAAATAAATCAAATACACAAGCGCATTATATCTAAATTAAATTTAAAGTTACTACGTACTTAATTTTATTATCAACTTACGAAATAGGAGCCAAAAGTAGCGTCAATATTTGACAGTTCCGTGCTTCAACGCTGTCAAATATCGACGCCATTGCTTGCTCTTGATTTCACATCTTTTATGCCTAACGTTAGCTGATTCGGATCCAAATAGATAATAATTCAAAATCATTACATACGCCGCCAATGAATTTTTTACAGAATAAACGATCTACGTTTTGATCTCAAGTACCTACATGAGCTTTGTTATACCGAATTTGAAAAACTTACTCTTTAGTTTTATGATTTACGATGAAAGCTCCGAGATAATCTGTTTTCAAATAATATTTATTAAAAAATAATAAATTTAATATTGATTCTATTTTTTGTGATCCATAAATTTATTATTTTTATTATAATAAATAATAATCCATAAATATTGATCACTAAAAACATTATAATGATTAAAAAATGGGTCTTATAATTTGTTATAATGTCTCAGGTTTTCAAATATGGAGTAGTATTTAATGATTATAGATATAACTATATAGAACAGCAGCAAGCCTATAATGGGCAGGTGAATGATTTATTCCTGTTTGTCTTCCCAATCTATCCCCGCAAGGTGACAAACAGGAATAAAAATTCCTTTGTGTCCCCTGTTCCTGTCTTTAGTTGTGAGGGACAGTCAGAAACTTCTTTTACTGTTTGTCCCAGTGCCATATTTACAGGCAAACAAACAAGAAATTAAATTCCTGTTTGCCCCTCATGGGGACAGACAAGGACACTAACTACTCATCATCATTTCATCATCATTTCATCATCATCTACTTTCGGGATTCTATAATCGAATACTTCTAATTTCAAATAAGCAAACGTTGTTTATTGTACCCCTGAGCTAGCGTCATTGTGATATTCTTATTAAACCGTGCGAGACGACGTGTCATCGTTGAAGACACGAACGACTCATTTCGTCCCTGATGAATTTCACCGAATGTGAACGAAACTCTAGTTAGATCTTTCTAATAAACAGGTACGCGTAAAAAATTGTCTTCTTAAAAAAACCGTGTTATATTTTATTTAGCAATAAATATATTTTGATTTTAGATTTTAATTTATCAAGTTAAAACAAACAGAATGACTAACTACAACACCAAAAAATATTGCAGAAAAATTACCTATAGACCATTTAAAATCTACAGATAATCCAAATGCTACTGCCAACCCACCACCAGAGAGCAGCGTGCCGCTAGCCTCATTACCACGCTGAATGGCAATACTTATACGTTGGGCCAGATAAAAACCGGCGCGGGTGCTCCCCACCAGGCCCGGAGCGTCGAAAAATGTCTACCATCTTCAGCTAGAACCGATGGGGAGGGAACAGCTGGAGAGGCTCTTTTCAACTACAGAGCTTCTCAACATGCTTCGAGTGGTCTTCGAGGCATGGAAGAGGCGTACCACGATGCCCCAGTGCCACAGGTGCCAGCTCTTCGGCCCATTGCCACCGAGCACAGAAATGTGTGAAGTGCGCAGGGGCACACCCCGGTTCCGAGTGCCCCAACGCAGCAGAGGCACCACTGCATTGCGCCAACTGCCAGGGACGGCACGCTGCAAACAGCAGGTCGTGCCCCGTCCTCCGCCGGGAAGCGAGGAAGAGGAGAATACAGCTTCCCGGAGTCCCGAGACCCATGTACACCGAGCAGCACCGTCCAACAGTTCGAGGAGGCGTTCTACTCTCCTCACAGACTGGAAGTGGAGCTGTTTCACCACGGCGCCCAATGCACCAGAACGTGCCCCACCCTCGCGGGCTCCGATGGCAGCAAGAGGCGGGAACGCACATGCTCACGCACGCACCACTGCAGATGCGTACCACATTGCGCCCGCCTGCGAATATGCCAGGTGAGGCTTCAAGACCCTGGTGACGAGGAGGAAGAAGAGGCGGAGCGGCTAGAGGGTGATCCTCTATAGCCCCTGCACCACGGCCCTCCTCGGAGCCGACTGCGTTCGCCCCCCTCCCGACAGTGGCCTACCAGAGACCGGGGGGCCCCAACGGGATGGTGAGCGTCCCACCAGCCCCATCCGAAACTATCACCACTGACCCCAGGCGCAGGAAGCGCAGGGTTGGATTAAGACGGAGAAGAAGGACTGCCCAGCTGCCCCATCTCCAACCATCTACCACAGAGGGACCACATACAATAGAACCACTCCCTCCTTCTCGGCCACTCCACCTGGAAGCGGGTGCAGCCAGACGAGGGGACCAAGCTGAGGAAGGACAACTGAAAACCCTCCCCCCTGTGACACCGATGACCGAGATGCAGTCAGTGCCAATAACGCGATCGACTGCAACTGGCACGGTGTCAACAGCATCAATCACGCAGCCATCAGTTACCAGAGCTGATATGAAAACGACGGTGACACCATCCTGCCGACTGCGGATATCTCCACGACGACGCCCTTAGAAAATGCGGACCTGCAGCCAGAACAGCGCGATGAGTGGATCTGTGTGATTGGTCATCAGTCACGGGCCCCGGGCGCAGAAGCGCCCCAGAAAATAATTTCCCTGGGGCTTGATGGCCCCAGCGTCGGCATTTTTGAATTCGAATTCGAATCGATCAAACGCTCCGATAAGTTTTCCCGTGGTACTCGTAGTATTAGAAGTAGAGCTCCCGGTCCCCATGGCCCTAAAGTCTCGACTCCAAATGGCTCAGATATATAACCTCTACCGAGGCTAGATTAGATTTAGTATTTGATTTTGTCTTTCCCTGTCCCAGACGATAAACGCCCATGCTAAGCCAACAAGGCTACAACATGGGCTGTAATTTGGTTTAGTTTTGACAGTTTGCGTTTAACGCTGTACAAATGAAACCAAGCTTGCTTGCTTTAGCTTCTCCTCTTTCATGCCTAACTGCCTAACTCTAGTAGTCTGAACAAGTTCTCATCTGAAAATGTCCTCATTTAAGGGACACTTCCTTGTACGTTGAATAACTAAAAATAACTCACCAAATAGTTTCTGCACATAGTTCTCTGAATTAGTCAACATTACCGTCTTACACAACCCTTCCTTCCGGACAAAGGCAGAATAGCC
Source organism: Ligdia adustata (assembly GCA_947049295.1). Taxonomy (NCBI): domain Eukaryota; kingdom Metazoa; phylum Arthropoda; class Insecta; order Lepidoptera; family Geometridae; genus Ligdia; species Ligdia adustata. Next base: position 11,508,386 of record OX346229.1, read on the forward strand.
AACCCTAAAGTTTGAGTGTAGTACAAACGATTTTAGAACTGCCAATTGTGAAGTAAGTTTTCAAAAACTAAGAAGTTCTAGTTAAATTACTACGGCGGTCATTAGTGACTACATTGCTGGCTGCCATTATGATGGCCGAGAGCACTGCGTAGCACCTAGCCCATCCCAGCGCGGTCACCATTGCAGCTTTTGATGGCCAATCTGGAATAAGAGCCGACACCAAAGGTCAAGAACTATACAGCATCATAATCATCTAAGGCCACATCGTTCTTTAAAAGAAACGCGTTCTGACAAAATGTCTTATTGATATTCCTAGTTTTTGTTTACCGCACCCTTGCATAAAAATTAAAGTTTGTATGAAAACTCAAGCTCACCGAAGCACCTTAATACCTCCCTCCTCCCACCCCCTATAATGGCCCTTCTAATAGGTGGGTCATTATAACTTTAACCGACATTAATTACCGGATAAACCAGGACTGGCGATTCTTGCTGCTTCTGCACAAGATTTGTTAAATTTATTTTGATTGGGTACCTACTCGTACTTTGAACTATTGGAATATACTGCCATTCTCTGTATTTCCGGATAAATACAACTTGGGTATGTGCAAGCGTAAGATGAATAGGTTTTTTCTAAATAAACCTGCTACATCTTCGACTGCATTTTCACTTATCAGGTTAGATCGTGGCTAATTGTTAGTTTGTTTTAAAAAGTTAAAGTTTTAAATTATAATTAATAAAGTTCTACGTTTTAGTGTTTGTCTTCGATGAACGAATGTAGCGTCCAGGAAAATATGATTTCGTTTGTCATTATTTATAAAAGTTGGTAATCGCGTATTGTTTAAAGCCTTTTGAAATATTTTTTTCATAAACAATATAAAACAGGGCCCTTATTTACTATGAACTTCAACACATAACGCGTTCGCATTATTCCAAGCGTAGTATTCACGTAGAACGGTATTCACTGCCAATGTTAAACTGTATATCATGCCGAGTCACGGAAAGCGCTCATTGCATCATCAGAATAACGAAAAGCGTCAACATAACGTCACACACGTCACGCGTTTTTAATAATTAATTTTGTTGTTCATTAGAAAATAAAATCTAGTGCTGCTTGAGTTCTGTAAAATTATATTTTTGAAAATTATTTTTAGAAAATAAGGAACGTATGTATTCATGTGTATGCATTCAGCTAATAAAGAAGATTAAACATCGCCAGTCACAACAATTCATTTCAAAAACTTTTTCTCAGCTCAATAAAATATCCCACGTCCAATTTCTACAAAACGTCAAAGTCAGAGACGAAAATAAAGATATTTTGTTGAGATCTTTTATTACATTTAAGCTATTAAAGTTTATTTCTTATCTCTAATCGAATAAGCTTTATGTTCTTGACCTTTGTTGGGTAAAAACACGGAGGTTAAGGGAGGTCAGGATGTCTTCAGATGTGTTTTAGTTAGGCTGAATAAGATTGAGAGAGTTACAATTAATGCCCGATAAAAATACAAGTATAAAGTCAAAGTCCTGCTAATAGTAGACTTCGTGACATAATAATTAACAGTTACGTTTTTGACTATGAGAACAGAGCGTCCCTGATTTGAGTCTGTAAATTTGGGAATCGCAACAAAATTTGATATTTATTTTAAGGAAAATAGACTTGAGTTTGATCGCAAATTATCTAAATTAAACCGATGATGCGGCTAAAGATGTTGCTCGTTAGCCGAGTAGAACCCGATAAGTATACAAGCTTCCATTTTTTTCAAAACTTCATTAAATGTTTCTAAATATGAACAAACGGTTAAACCGCATATTGACTATTTAATAGAAATCTGGGGAAGTGCTGCCAAGACAAATATCAAAGTATTGCAAACTGCTCAAAATAAGCTATTAAAAGTCCTATTTAATTACGATTATCTTTCTCCTACAGACACACTTTATAAGGAACTAAAACTCACGAATGTCAGTCAATTGTATATTTACAATACTTGTGTACTTATAAGAAAAATACTACATAAAAATTTACATACAAATACTGCTTTCAGCAAAGCTAAAAAAACGCATAAAATGATACTTAGACGGGTGAAAGATATTCATCTATTATTTCTACGGACCAGAAATGTTCTTAAAAGCATTAAGTTCGAAGGGGCTCAGTTATATAATCACTTCCCACGAGATTTATAAGAAACAAAATCAATGCCCACTTTCAAAAATCTACTTAAATATTATATTATTACAAAAACAATAAAGCTATTATAATACCTATACCAATACTAAACTATTCGCACATTTGATTAATATAGTTCACAACATGTCTACGTCTAAAGTTTCCAAATAAATCTTTTTACAACCTTAAAAAACACGAATATCACTTAGTACGCCCAGCCACATACAATTGCGTTACCTCTTAGTGATGTTTGACGCGCGCTCGACTAGTGCAAGTAGGCATGCAGCTCGGTGCAGGTCGGCGCGGGCGCTCGGCGCTCGGCGCTCGCTCGGTGACGACTCGTATGGTTCGATTATTTTTATTGACAAAACCTACTTACCCGCTAGTATTGTATATATATCTCTAATTTAATTCGAACTGGTACTTTACGCTATCAACCTGTGTGTTTGTTTATCAATTTACTAAAGTACGATTATATAGATTTAATATAGAAGCTAAAACTTTTCTCGTGTGAGTGATTTTATGTAATCTTATGAGAAATAAATATTCTCAAACCTGAACCTGAACTAAATCTGTTAAGACTTAGCTGATACAAAAAATGTGCTCAGCGTCTACTTTTTGCAAACACGAATAATAGAAATTGTTGTTAAACCCCCGACATTTGTTGTGGCAGCCATCTTGGATTTAAAATTATCATAGTGTAAAGTATTCTACTAGTCATACCTATTTATTTATTTGATACCCATATTGATAAAATTGAGAAAATAATTGTACTCCGCCATTTCGTAGCGGAGGCCATCTTGGACTTTCGATTAATCAAACAGAGCTAAGATCACTCGCGACTAATACAACATATAAACAAAAAAAACAGTCCATCTGTTTGTTAGCTTCGACGCCACAGACAAACACAAACCCCCGTCGTTTTTGCGTCGGGGTTAAAATACACCCTATTTTTTAACTTTCTCTGATGTGTGCATTCCAAAGCCTTGAAGTGTAAGCTATTTACTGACCGCATGGATTCGCTCGATTAGCTTACCGAAACCGCGGCCATTGCAGGCTGGTTATACATACAGAGTTATCGGCTAGGGGTGTACTAATCCGAAATTGTTTCACTGTATCCATCCTAAGGAACATTTTTCACTATGGGACCAACACTGAATTCGATAAAAAAAATCAGATGTTCCATACAAAAAGTTGATCGATTGTCGATAAAATGTATGAAACAGCTGATAATTTTTTCTCAAATTCAAAGATCCACAGTGAAAGTTGTTCCTTAGGATAGGTACAGTGACCCCCTTTCGACTTAGTATACCCCTAGCCGATAAACCTGTATATATAGTCTGAATAGGAAAGCAGTATGTGTAATAAAGGCATTTGTTATGCCAAAAACTTTTTTGTTATTATAAATATTTTACGTTCCAAGGATTTCCGTAACATATATAGTCCCGGCCATATATGTCCGTTCATTATGCAAGACTGACTGACAGAATTCTTTACTCAGGAATGAAATGAGCCGTTCGTGTCTTCAACGATGACACGTGAAAACATGTTTTCTTATAGGTACAATATGAATTAAACACGCGTTAGTTTTCTAATTAAAAAACATACTTAGAACATATTGTTTAAGAAAACGGGTTTTCACGCGTACCTGATTGTTGGAAAGGTCCAACTATAGTTCCGTTCACACTCGGTGAAATTCATCAGGGATGAAATAAGCCGTTCGTGTTTTGCAACGATGACACGTCTCGCACACTATAGTTGGACCTTTCCAACAATCAGGTACGCATGAAAACCCGTTTTCTTAAACAATAGATATGAATCAAATACGCGTTAGTTTTCTAAATATAAATACTTAGAACAGTTGAAAGAAAACATAAATGTGCGCGAAACTATAGCAAAAACTACAGATTTATTTTATTCTGCGGGTAAACCCGTATGGCAAAGTTAGTTAGGTAGTTAGTAAATAATAATGGCAGTGTTCCAAATTCAAAATCGATCTGTAATTTTCTTAGGCCTCGATAAATATTCTATGCGAATGTGGAAAATTCTTCGGTAAACGAACAAAGCGTTTTGTTGACTAGTATCTCGTACCGGCTTCGCACGGACAAAATAGATTTATTTTTGTTGATATTTATATGTTATATAATATTGTAGAGCATTCATTATTTTTCTTTTCCCATCAATTCAATGATTTGTTTTTTGTGATTTTTTCAGTTGGGTATGTAGGGATTTCTAGGGATTTCTTATCTTTTACCTAATTCCTTTACCTTTTAACTTTTAAATATAACCTATATGACTCAGTCATAACGTAGCTTCCTAACGGCAAAAGAATTATTCAAATCGGTCCAGTTTATTTTCTTGAGCTTCAGTTTTTAATTATTTTTTTTGTTTATAGTATATTGTTTTTTTTTTGTTTTTTAATTCTGATTTTATCTGTTACAAACAAAAATACAAACCTTTCCTCAGTATAACATTAAGTGAAGATAATGTGATAGAGGAGGCCGGTGCTTAGAAGTGTCAATTTCTGTCAGTATTGCCTTTCGACAGTTAAAATTATTAAGAAACGTTTTTAATGAACCAGACTGCTGGCAAATTCCAATTATCGAGTGTTAAAGCTATGCGATTAGCATGATACTAAGTCCGCACTTTTCATTCGCTACTTCGTAACCGCATCACGTAAACAGATTGGTGTAAACCCGCCAGCCCGCCACGTAAGTCTAACTTACGTGCAAGTGGTAATTCTTTAATTACCTATATATTTAGAATTAATTTCCGAGATTATTAAATTAAAATTAAATCTGAATAAATATAGAATAAAAATATATTATAATTATTATATATATTATATAATATTATTTAATAACATGTGTTTTGGATTTAAGTTAGTATTATTTATTAGGTAGTTATTGCCTTTGAACATATGGAGTAAAATTTTATAATTTGTTATATGTTTTATAAGTTTGTGCATTAAAAACCAATTCATATATGAATTAATGACTAAACGAGCGAGAGAATCTCTTTGCTTATTAAATGCTATTTTTATTATTACTTACACGTCTTAGCCTAGATCGTAATATTACTAGGGAAGTTTCTTGACAGGTCTCTAGTAAGAACTAATAAATTTTTAGATACATTCTTAAATAACACCACTATACTTCAGACCCGACTTAAACACTCCTACTTTAAGCGCATAGCACCGCCCGTCGCGTATTTGCGTACCTACCAAGTTACGTCAACCCTTCGGAGAAATACCTTTCTGAATACTTGAGTTATACCTGTGCCTACGTGGGTTCTTGGCTGCTTACATGGCGTTACGGATAAGACGTTTAAAAACCCAAAGTGTTAAAAAAAACTTATATGATAAGTTCGTTTGGTACATCATTATCATCACCCTGTATTCGTCAACACCTGGACAGCCTGTAATAATAAACGCCACCGTGTTCGGTTTCCAGCTCCAGAATGTGGCGAATAATTCTCCAGCCTTCTATCTAACTGGTTTTACAAACTCGAACATTACAGAAAACTGCTACCTCAGATGGTTATGGTTTTAAAGCTTCATTTAAGTAATAATAATGAAATAAATAATTGCTTTATTAACATATGACATTATTTAGCCTAAAACATACATCAAGTTTCAATATAGATTGAAATAAATTGATGTAAGAATTAGGCGTACAGGCGCGGGTTCCAAACAATGCTCAGCCGGTGTCTTGGATACACATTTTATGACTTACCAATTGTACCGATACGCACACATACATTGAAATTTATCTAATTTCTCTTTGGGGCTTCTACAAAAACCTATACAAGGTACTCTGTATTTAAAAGCGCTTTAAACAATACAAATTTATTTATTTATTTTATTTGTTAAATAATATTTATTCGTGTTTGTCACCTCGATTTATTCCCTTAAGGTCACAAACAGGAAATGGGGTTAATAGAATTAGCAACTATAATTCGCCAGGCACCTATATACCTAATTGTCTTAGTAATTTCGATTCACAGGTCTTTAAGACATGCATTGTCAAAATAATAAAAAAGTAAAACTAAAAAATACACTTAACTTAGAAACTGATTTCTTCAGCAGAGCATAAATTCGTCAAGGTTCCATGTAAACCTAACCTGCCTACCTAAGCTTAGGCATGAAATATCACCGCAATAATTTGGTTTTAATATCATTCCTCACGTATAAAGTGCTTTTCTTAAAATATATCGTCTATAAAATATTCGAGGCTCACTGCATCTAGGGCGAAGGGTCTATTAGGACTTCTGAAATATGAATTACAGATATTGACTGAATGACAAGGTTTGATTTGGTAATGACAAGAAAGGATTTGGAAGTGAAAAGGGGGTGCCTAGAGATGCCACATATTTGACATAATTATCAAGACAAGTTATAAAGAGCTATTAATTCTTTCAACTATTGACCTTAGTGACCTAAAATATTACCTGATCTAGTTTTTTATCTTTAAAATTTTGAATTCTTATCAATTTGGCGCATGTTTCTGTCAAATATTAATTAAATCAGCTGATATAAGAAATACGATAGATTTAATTTAAACAGCAGTTTTCTATATAAGTTCTACTTACTATTTTAAAGCAGTGTCTTAACATTGTTTTAGAGATCTGTATTGAAAAGCTAAAAACGGGACCTTATTATGTACTAAGACTTCACTGTCCGTCTGTCTTACACTAGGATGTAATATATGAACAGTGATAGGCAGACAGTTGAAATTTCACAGATGATGTATTTCTGTTGTAGCTATAAAATCAAATACTAAAAACAGAACAATAAAAAAATATTGAGGCAAGCTTCCATACATAAAACGTGACGCTTTCCAATTTTTTGCTCGATATTAAATAACGACAACAGGCAGAACCTTGAACTAATGTTGTATTTATAATAGCACGAAGCTTTTTATAAAAAAGTCAAATTTGTAACGCTTTTCAAAATCCATATCAGCAGAACCGAACTCGTTACAGCGTTCGTCCTCAAGATAAGCTGCGATTGAAGTACAAACCCAGCTCGACGAATTTAACTCCATCACAGCGGTGGTCCTCATGATAAGCTGTGATTGAAGTCCAAACCCAGCTCGACGAATTTAACTCCGTCACAGCGTTTGTCCTCAAGATAAGGTGTGATTGAGGTCCAAACCCAGCTCGACGAATTTAACTCCATCACAGCGGTGGTCCTCATGATAAGCTGTGATTGAAGTCCAAACCCAGCTCGACGAATTTGACTGTCACAGCGTTTGTCCTCAAGATAAGGTATGATTGAGGTCCAAACCCAGCTCGACGAATTTAACTCCATCAAAGCGTTCGTCCTCAACATAAGCTGCGATTGAACCCAGCTCAACGAGTTCATTTCGTCGCAATATTTTTTGCAAATATGTACGCTGAGGTAAAAATATTACCAGCATATTAGCAGGCACTTCACAACCAGTACAAATATCGATGTAGCTGTTCCTCTCTCCCTCACTCCCGACGGCAATGCTCGTGAAAGTGGCAACTAGGTAATTAAATGCATTTTCGACGGAGATTGCTTAACTTTGATTAAGAGCCGGTCTGTTTGCTGGTCGACGTCAAAGGCAAGCAGGAATGAACCTCGATATATTGGGGGTTAATACGGAAGCCGTGATTCAAGCTTGGATTGACTACGTTTGACTGGTGGCTGTGATTGAGTCAGATGATTTGGTATTTAGGTAATGTTCATTTGGGTATTAAGTTAGTTGCTAATATTAACCGGGCAAGTAAACCTTTATTAAGAAAAATTAAATAAATAACTATAAAACAAGAAAAAATACTAGTTGAATTACCTGTGGACCACTTAAGAGCTACTGATAATCCAAATGCTCTAACTCTAAACCTGAGGGCAGCGTGTCAAGTGTTTTTTTATTTTCAAGTTATGAACCTGGAAAAAAGTTTGAATAAAGCTTTTATACAAGATAGCTAGGCAGCAGCTCGCACAAGTACGCATGTCAGCAACACTGTCAATTGACGAAAAATGCCTAGTCTCGAATACACTACCTCTCTAGAAAGGCCGTTACACGCTGTTATATGCTTGGCGACAGATTTTTCAACTTGAGGGTCGAGCTAGTCAGGTGAGCGTTAGAAAATACCCTACCACCATCTCGGGCTCTTTTTGCGTATTTCGTTGAATCGAACCTCGTACCTCTCGCAGCAATCTGCTCCACTCGGCCATCATCGCCACAAAACTTTTGAACCCTAATACAATATTGCAAATAAATATTCATAACTTGAAACTGGTAAATCATGCGAGATATTTGCTATAAATCAGCGATTATCCTTTACGAGGGTAAGGTGAGAGAAACGAGGTGCGGCCATGGAACGGGAAACTGTTTTGAATTAAGTAATCATTATTGTTCAGCAACGTTAGGACAAGTCAAGCCTTGGATGGGTGACCTTTGAGCAATTTCGAGCAGTTGCCGTCAGAATACAAAACGTATTGTCGAACATATATAAGAGGCCTCCAGTGTTAAACGTTACCTAGACTAGCTACCTAAACTAAAAAGCTCCCATTTAAAGAAAAAAATAAATAATTTAAAAAAACGGTTTGATATCGATGCCGACTTTTAATTAGTACTTTTTCAGAGTACGCAGACACCAACCATTTTATTAGTTCACCAATTGTTTATACTCATCTAATCTTTATTTGTCAAAATTAAGAGACTTGAAATCCTTGATTTGTCAATCTACAGACTGAACATAACCTTTTGTCAAATAAGTACTTGATTCGTCGAGTTCTTGACTAGCAATTTTAATTCTAAGCAGCGAGCGTTCTGTTACATTTAACTGTTCATATTTATAAGAGACCAAACAATAATAAATTTGTGTAATAAAACACTTCTAAAAAATATTTGTCGGAACGTCCGTGTCAGAAAGGGTTCGTTACTTGTTCTTCGGCGTGGGTATTGCGGGCGAGGAGAATAAAATATCGTACTTACAAAGAATCGTCTTTATAATGATTGATTACGAATTTAGAATAAGTAGTCTCGGAATAAGTAGTGGACAAGTGTTCCGCTTGGTAACGAACGCTCTCACGACCCAATGAAAAGCGAGTCTCTCGGAGCATGTCCGCGCGCTCGCACTAGCGCCTCTGCCGGACGGTATCCGAAACTCTTATCGAACGCTTATTGGTTGCCTGACGTAACACGCCATCCGGCCAATGACCAATCAGTGAGCAGCGCACGTCACCCAGAGTTACACAAGAATTGGCGCCACTTCCAAGTCTAGTCCACTAAAGCTAAACTAGGTGGCGCTTAAACTAAATTATCTTTATTGTCCAGCCCATGCGCCGTCATATTAGTACTAAAATTTCCATTTTTTGCGTGTCAACAAAATGTAGGTAAACAAAGCTTCATTATTTTTATTATTTTGAGTTGGCTGCATAATAAAAGTTGTACATATTGATTGAGTATATTTATCTCCTTTCGGTATACCTATTTGTAAAATACCTTTGCATATTTTACAACATTTATTCTATGGCCCCACCACACATTAACGTTTAGCTCTCTGGCCGCGTGCAAAACACATAGATAACACGACGTAATGTTTATGTGTGGAAATATTCACTTAATATTCAAATATAACCGTTAAATGATGATAGCTTTACTGTTATTTTTTATGGATATTAGTCTTGAGTTATATCTCACTTGTATCTATATGTTAGCCTAATATAAACTGATTCACCCGCGACTGATACCTAGTTATGACTTTTAACTTGAATTATAAAAGCTAGTAGCTTATGGCTCTTTGGAAATACATAAGCCGTTATCGGGGCCCTTAATATGGCAGTTTGCACAATAAAAGTTAACGCGTTGCATTTTGTAAGTGTGGAATCTCTACCATGTACCGATGGTCTTGCAGTATCTCTACTAGACCTAAAAAGTTAAAGTTGTTTGTAATGATGAGTATAATTACCTCCTTTCGGCTTAGTATACCCCTGGTCGATAACCCTATAAAATGTAGTAAACATATTGTAATATATTTGAACAACAAACACTAATTGTTTTTTTTATATTCGAGTAATCACTCTTAAAAATTCTAATAACGTAATCCTACGTCAAATTATATACTGTTATCTCCTTATGAATACGAATTACACGCCGATTAACGTTATGTCAACATCAAGTCTAGACTATTACGCTCTATTCGTAATCTAGAATCTTCAAGTGTAAGTTATCAACTAAAAGCTTTAAGCATAATAACTCTGTCTAAGAAAGCTTACACGACTGTCATATCACACATTTATACAAGTAACTGAATTTGAATAAATAATATTTAAGTCACTTTGCTAGTATGTGCCGTCTGCCACTATTTCTTAAAAGTATCAAAATAAACCTTTTATCCACTTAGACGTTGCATTAAAATTTCATTCTTTACTCAGATAAAACAATTTTCGCCTGAGTCGATGTTTCGCAATGGTAAAAAACAGTAAGAAGTTATTACAATGTTTTAGAGTTCCTTAGCACATGTTTTGGTAGAGATTCTTTAGGTTCTTAATTCGTTGAAATCTTATTTTTATTAATGCTAGCCGATTTTCTCAGAGTTGACTCAACCAAATTGTAAAAAAATATTGTGTTGTACGGAAAGGGTATACTTTCTAGTCACAATTTTAAGTCACATAATATAATTTGTAACAAAATCGGTAGAGTTTTTTTTTTAGTTTATATATATATTTTCTTAATGAAGTAAATTTAAATTTTCTTTGACTATACACATTCTGTTTATTAACGTTAGCTTTGCTTGCCGAACTAAAGTCCAGTTTTAACTTTTTTTTAAAGTATTACATTAGCTATTTTAGGGTTCTGTACCTAAAAGGTAGAAACGGAATACTATTACTAAGACCACTGTCCATGTCTCTCTATCCGACTTTCACCATTCTGTATCTGATGACCCGTGATAGATAAAAAGGTGAATTTGTCATTGATAATGTATTTCGTAAAAAACAATAAACAACAAATACTAAAAAACAGAATAAAGCTAATATTTAAGCGTCATTCTAATACAACAAACGTATTGTTTTTTCTCGTTATTAATAATGTTAAAGATAACTAGCTGTACGGAAAACTTCGTGCGCGAGACTCGTAAAATTAAACAATTTTCATTTAATATTTTTAAACTTATTTTATTCTGATAATATTAATGCTGCTACATAAAATTAATATACAATTGCTATATACAATTCAAAATTAATATTTGTTACAAAACTGAAAGTCTGATAGTAAATAGCACTTTAATCTCTCTCACTTCATTTCAGAAAAGTAACAACCTAAATCGATTATTTTTCGATAACAATATACTAGCTTATGCCTGTGGCTCTGTCCGCGTTGTTTCTAGGAAAAAATAGCCTATGTTTATAGGATATTTCTTTACTATAAAAAATAATAATGTAGTATATTATAGTGCTCCGAAGCTCGAAATTAACTCTGTGAAAGAAAATCGTTCTGTCACTCACTTGCTGAGGAGAAGACTAACAAACAAACCAATTAACCAACAAACTAACCTTCGTTTTATAATACGAGTATGTGTGAGGAAAGCCAAGCCATCGGACATCATGATAATGCGATCGAATTGCGGTTAATTCCAATGTTTCTAACTGATCACTGACGTTTAGCAACGCTGAGCGCGGTCAGGTCTTCGGTGGATGACCGTGGATTGGCATTACAAACTAATGATCGTTATCGGACTTTTAGTCGATTTTCTTCTGTTATTTCTATAACAATATTGTTGTCATTCATCATGAGGATAAAACAGATGATTTAGTTCATTTGTTCCCTCGTAACCAAATCCAGACACATTTTTTTTTAATCTAGCAATTCTTTTCCTGCGATGATCACTCGTTTATATGGTGCTTTAAGATATTTACAGGCTTTTGCGATGCTCGTTTCTGGGATACTCATTTTTTTGTTTATCTATCTATCTATCTGATCTAGAGATGATCGCTGCTGGTAGAATTAAATCTACAAAAACGTGCACTTATCCTATACCTACCGAGCTATCCCTACCAGTAGGGATAATTTATATGGTGCTTTAAGATATTCACAGGCTTTTACGATGCTCGTTTCTGGGATACTCATATCGAGCTATCCCTACTGGTAGGGATAGCTCGGTAGGTATAGGATAAGTGCATAGCTATCCCTACCAGTAAGGATAGCTTGGTATAGGATAAGTGCACGTATAAAGGAGTATGTGTATCAGCCAGTTTTATCTACGATTTAAAATATTAAATCAATAGTTTTATAATGCGCCAAAATTATCGCTTGTTTTTTTATTTGTTGATACCTTATTTGTAAGAGTTCGTATTCAATACCATATAAAATATGTAATAATTTAGCTGTGTATGCTTTGTTTCGTAGAAATCCATTTGACTCAATTTTTAAATAATACCGCTGATTTAGATTTCTGATCGAATTGAAAAAAGATGAGGTTCTTAATTCGCTTTTTTTTATATATTTCCCCGATTTCTCCGAGATGGCTGATGGCTGAACAAAAACACTTTTTTGTTCAAGAGCATATACTTTCATACTTCAGTGTTTTTTTTTCATCACTATACCTTCTAGTTGTATTTGAGTATATATGATGACATTTTTGCAACGTAAGTTTTGCGTGACAAAGAGAAGTCAGCTTAAAATATTTTTTTAAGTACTAACGACCCGGCGAACTTCGTACCGCCTAACAGTTATAAATGTTTAAACCTTACCGTGAATTTTTACAATAATTTCAAAACCAAAATCAGCTAAATCGACCCAGCCGTTGTCGAGTTTTTGCGAGACAAACGAACAGCAATTGATTTTTATGTATAAGAATAAGAAGAAGATTACTTATTTGCGTACATACCTTCGTGGCGTATATGTATCTGTCATGTACAGCAATATAGTTTTTATTCTAATCAAGGTTGTCCACCACAAACCACGTTTGAATTTCTAAGTATGTTTGATAATATAATCAGTATTTTCATTAAACGCATAAAATCTGAATCAAAGAACCTTACCTGACAAACAGGAAAATTGATTCCTGTTTGACACCATAAAAATATCGCATGGTGAAAAACAGGATTAAATAATTCGTCTCTGTTCCCTTTTTAGTCATAGAAAGAAATTTTTATTCCTGTTTGTCACCTTACCGGGACAAATACAGACAGAGGGGGTGACAAACAGGAATAAACCTTTTATTTTCCCATGACATCCTCTGTAAACTACAACATAGGATCATTGTCTAGGCCGAAAGGGGGTCACTGTACTCGTCATTTTAAACAACTTTTATAATGGGATGGGACCAACTCTCGAGAACAAAATCAACGGTTCCTTACAAAAAGTTTATCGGTTACCGACAGAATGTATGAAACAGTACATATTTTTTCAAGAATTCAGAGTTGATATCCTATTAAAAGTTGTTCCTCAGGATGAGTATATCGACTTCCTTTCGAATTAGTTCACCCCTAAACGACTCTGTATACTTCATGGCCGTTGAACAATGATAATATATGAAGATGCCACATAATGCTAGACGAAATTAAATTTGCTTCGAGCCCCCGCGCCTCATAAGGTGAACGTGAAATATTGGGGTCGGAAGCAATGACCTATTTAACATTGTGATACTCCAAAGTACGTATTTTATTACATTGAATGTAACTCTATGTCTTAGGCAACTGATGACAGCAAAGTACGCTATGGAATTAGAGTTAATGTAAAATGTTAAAGGCTTTTTCATAGAGTAAGAAATTTATATTTGTGGCGGCAATAGAGAATTATTTGGTAAAATAATAAAACCTTTAGCCGCTTCTATCTGTTACAGGTAAACTTAATAGGAAATAATAGCTATTAAATTAAAATTTAAGAACTCAAAGAGCCATTCAAACTAATGAAATATTTATTTTAAGCATGATATTTTTATCAATTCTTGTCAATTGTATTCGATAATATATTTAAAAAAAAATACTAAATGTCACTTGACTGAGCGAGCAAAGCGAAGTTTGGCTGCAAGTAATATAAACTGACATTGCGACGACGAAGATGTTAAGTTATGGTTTAAAAAGTGCTTTGAAGAAAGCAAGCCCGTATTTATACCGATAGTTAAGTTTTGACAGATCTAACCGGAATAAATGCCCATACGGATTTTTTTGAATAAACCGATATTTATCAAGAGTTCGATACACCCGATATAAATATTAAACGCAAAGACTCAAAAACTGTTATACTGGCGTTTCCTGTGATAAATTATACCGGGCTCTGAAAAGAGATAGACACAAAAAATACTGACTAAAATATACAGAAACATACTTAGAGAAAAAAAAACTATTTTTTAATTAAAAAGCAGACGGTATGACTTTGAAAATTTTAACCTACACCTGCAAATGTATGTTAAAATTTCTAAATAAAGAAAAACGTTACGATATAACGAATCATACCAACGTACGACAAATATCGATATGTCCGTACGATAAGAATCCGTACGTGCAAAAAAGTATTAGAATATCGATTTTGTCAAAACGTTATAACGTATAATTTATGTTTTTACGTGTTTGTTTATATTATATCAATATATATATATCTAAAATCAGTACAGACAATAAAATGTCGAATTGAGTGCTTTACTGAAAGCTTCATAAAAAGGTAACAAAAATACATTAAGATGCGTTCTTTAGAAATGCTTTTAGAAGTATTATCTTCGAATTACGATCGTGAAAATATTGAAAACTCTTAAGGGGTGCGTTTGCTGAAACTTTCATTAATATAAGTTTTTTTACATCGAAGGACGTTATAGGAAATATTACGGTTATAATAGATTCCTGTACAAAAATGAATTACTATAAAGTTAAAAAAAGCATGTAACTGCCAAAAACGTCAAAATCGACCCTTTCTAAAAGTTTAACTTCGATATTTTCGACGAATTTAATTATTTTTTCTCCATAAAAATATGTCTATTTAGAAAACTCAACGATTTTTTGTGGACCTGTCTTTTTAGGAATTGTATATTTTTTCTAATGTCATCAAACCGAAATATTCCCAGTCGTCACCTTTGGCTTATTTGCCACTGGTGACAAACGAGAAAAAAAACATTTATTACCAGTGATAGCGAAAAGCAAAAAGAAATCTCGTTTACGATTATTCTTCTTTATTTTTTTTAAAGTTTTATTTAAGGATTTTTAAGTAAATATTTTATATCTTCGAAACCGACGCGCCCCTTAAAGAGAATTTCTTATAAACATTCTTCGTCTAAAAGTAATTTCAACTTTAGTACGTCGAAATACACAGGTGCACTAAATGGCTTATATTATTATGCTATATTTTACTTAACGCCACTTAGGAATTTGGTGGTTGTAAAAAAATACGCGATATATTACTAAAAAATACAATGCAACTAGAAAGTTACCTGGTGCATATTACATGACATAAAATAAAACTGTTTTTTTTGCTTGAGATTTTTAAATCTACAGAACACGATAATTCCTAGGCTTCAATTCTTCAATTGTAACAAGACATTTTGACATGTTTACGAAATTATATTTTAAAATTTTGTTTAGCATACCTTTGTAGAAGTAGTTACTATTACACTAATTGTACAGTGTAAATATTAATAAACTATTTACAAAATTAACGATATTTTTTATTTTATTTTATTATTGATCCAAGGTTTGTGACTGCGATTCACTTCCCACTTACTAGCAAATAGCCGACAAAAGCCGGTAAATTTAGCTCCAAGACAACGGCTATCTCTCAAATCTGTACACCTATTCTAGTTTTATCGGAGTGGTATCTCAGATGTAAACCTATTTGCAGTATATCGATGCTAGAGATGAGGTACAATTGTGGGTTAAAGACGTAAGACGGATCATCGTTTGACGTAATAGAATTATTAGTGTTGTTTGGTATGTTGTAATATTCCATTATTTTTATTTTTGAAGAAGAATTTTCGAATTTTTTATTTTTATGATTATATAATTTTTGTCTTTTAACAGTTTGACAATTCTTTTGACTAATTACGTTAATATTTAATCAATATTATTTAGAGTTGAAAACCTGACTTTTTAATATATTTTTTTGGTTAATATATTAAAAATGCTTGTTGCTTGTTGATTGTAGAGTTTGTCATGATAACACGAGGTGTAGACCATCTAAAATGACCTTTTATATATATCTAGTTAATAATTAAGTATGCAAGAACACCATATTCTTATATAATAATTTTGCCAGTTTACCTTACAAAATTCAATTGGTATTACTTAATTTTGATGAAATATAATATAACCCTAATACATTATTATTTAACCGTATAGTCTATCGAAGCTAATTAGTTTGATTCTTTTTAATTCTCTAAATCGCTATTCCTCATCAGCTGCATTATTGCCGGAGACTTAATACATCTCTAAAAGCCGTTGCAAGCTTACAGAATCTGCGCATGAAGCCATGGCACGGGCGATTTGGCAATATGTGCACGAGGACAATGCCAAAGTGCCGACGAAATTGATATTGCATAAAATATTACTATTTTCTTGGTGCACTGGGCCATGGGAATCTGTAATTTTTAGTTGAATCACGAAAAATGGAAGAGGGGCAAATAAAATCGCAAATCTATCATCATACCATTCTCAAGTTGATAAAATCTGTCCCTACACCCCTAATGTGTAAACCCGGCAGCCACCCTTGACAGCCAGTGTATTTCAGACTAGGCATTCATCTAGGGCTACAGAGTCATTGACGTCTGTCGTATAAAATGACTACCTGTAATAAATAAAGGCTTGTGTTTTCCAAAACCAAAAAATTCAAAATGGATAAACGCTCACCAACCTTTAATTCACGAAGTATTGTAAAAATTACAGCTATTGTTGACCCTGTTAAAGTGCGAAACAAAAGATCTACAGATTGTTTAAAAAATCATTAACCTACTGCTATGTCGGTCTAATTTGTAATGAAATGATCTTCGGGTTGTCAGACATTTTAACCATTTACTTAAGCAACAAGTGGTTAGAAGCGAGTTTGAAAACACCCAACTGCTAAATCAAACCTGTGTATCATCCTTAATTTATTTTGTTTTTTAAATTTTGATGTACCCAGTGTCACTCTCATGACAAAGACAAATCTATTGACATCACTCACATAAAAATACGACAAGCCGTTTAGGCTCTAGGACGAGACAATGAAATATACTCGTAAATACGAGTACACTCGAAAAACATAACCAGGAGGGTTATGTTTCGGGTAAAAATAATATAAGTTTGAAACGTACAATTATACTGTTAAACGTATATTTTTAGGTATATTATTAAGGAGTATATATGACTCTTGTGTGTAGCATTTAAATTGTACGAAAAAAAAACATTTGAATGCCGAAACGTAAATTCTGAAAATTAAATAATTATTTAACGTTGTAATCGCAGATTTTCTGGCCTAGGGTACCTATTGAACACTAGAGAGATCCAGTTCAATAGGCCCGCATTTCTCGTCCTAGGTTTGTGCATGAATAATTAGCCCCGAAGCTTCCGTTCTTGTAAGGAAGACCCCGACTTAGGTACGTATATATCTAGATTACGATCTCTTTACCTCCTCCTTATATCTTCTATTCCATATAACATTATAATGTATTTACTACCTGGTTAAGCATATAGAATCTATAAAATACAATTTTAGGACCGATGATGGCCGAGTGGTTAGTGGAGTCGATTGCCGTGCAAAAGGTAGAAGATTCGATTCGACGAAACATGTAAAAAGATCCTGAGCTACCGGTGAAAAAAAAAACATCGTGAGGAAACCATAGCATGGTGGTAGGACGTTTATTCCCGGTTGTAAAATGTGTAGCAAGCACCTTACAGTGTGTTCCAGCAGCCTTCCTTGAATAATAGCCAGAGTGTATTCCAGACTAGGCATGCTCCATCTAAGGCTACAGTGTCGCAGACTTTCGTGGTCGTACGACCTTGTGTTCATATGGATAGCTGTGTTGGATAAAATAAATACCTATACATGGTGCTGAAACTTTACAGGTAGACTGTTTACAGCTTTATTTATCTATTGATTCAAAAGTATTATGGATAATTATTTATGGTCAAGCTGTGTAAAAAGTCGTAGACAAGTAATTTTTCGTAACTGCTACGATGCCTACGAGAATGTTACGTAAATTGCGTAGACCCTCTACGAACGTAAGAGCAAATTCTGATATAAAACCTGTGCCTAGTATTCAAACAGCTTAATATAAAAAACCTTGACATAGGTTGACATATTGTTCTACTAATATTTTGCCTTTATTGTATTTTGAATTATTTATCTTTTGATATGCAATAACGAAATATTATATTGTATTGCAAATTAATTATAACTTCTGGATGCTTTGTGGAATTAATACAGTATGTGCACTAAATGATGGTTCGTAATTTTTAAACGTCTGATGAAAGCGATATGAGACCAAAATGCTCGGATGTCCAAAATCAAAATCTAGTAAGTGTATCTGAGTAAATTTTATAGGTGAAGGAAAATTTCAAAAAACATTTTGGTATACCGCTAAGAACTTTTACTCAATTTTTTCCCTACATGATATCGATAATTAAAGCCCGCTCTACATTTTAGGCTATTTAAATACTATTTTAGTCTAAGTTTTGTGTTCCTTACTAATTTTGATTTGCGAAATTTTATACAAGTTTCGTATGAATTCCAAAATCAAAAACCTAGTAAAATATCTCACGAGATATTTAAATTTGTTACTCCGAAGAGTTATTGCAATCAGTCAAATAATAAAAACCTAGCATAGCACCTCACTATTCTCTTCTGACCACTGGAGAAGATGAGATTTGAACGCTATTTTGTCACAATAATTGCCAGTATATTATACTAAACAATATTTAAGAGAAATAGTTACAGCCATCATTATATTCAAGTATCTGGAACTCATAAAATAAGAGTTATGGCTAACAACAAATATTGTACGCCATTTATTTATACCGTAACTGATTTTTATACAAAAAATATGATATAGAAATAATTTATCAAGAAATAATAGTACCTAAATGTGTTTTTTATCGTTTATCAAGCTGATTTAAATATACGACTTTAAAACATACTCTTTTGTTGTGTCGATTCTTACATATATTTATATTTTTTTATTTGTAAATAATATTTAATTGTTCAATTTTATTTGTATTTTATTACTATATGTTAGCAAAGAACATATAAGACTTGAAGCATTACATTTTAATAAACACACTAACTCCAACAAATGCCCATAAAACCGTATGTATTAAATGAACTCAACTCGATCTTTCCTACGTGACTTGTGAGTTAATTCATCGCATTACATTTGATAGTTTAAATATATCACTGAATCATTGCTCTTTATATTGTGTGACTTGTAACAGAGGTTAAAGACAAAACCGGCAATGTATAGCGTATTTTTGTAACTGACGTCACGAATCTCTTAGTGGCTGGAAATATTGTTAGATTTCTAAACCATTGCTGCTTCTGTAAGAGCTTTTTTCAATAAATCTGTGTATAGCAGTCAGTGTGTAAGTAAAAATGTCCGTTGGTAAAAGCGGATTGTGATAGTTATTTCAGACGGAGTAGTGTTAGAAAACGTGATCCAAATTCTAATGTTAGTTACCTCATATAATGTTGTAGCGTAAAAGAGACATTCGTTACAGTTTATCCCGAAATAGATCTTACTAAGCTTTTATACATTTTTTTTTGTCTGACATAAGGTAAAAAAGTCTTAACCGAGCAAAAATCAATGTTTTTATAGCCAAAGATATATTTTTTTACAGCCGTTTGTACATTTGTCTGTATATTGTTAATCGCGTGCAGGCGTTACCTTCATGATGAAATTAATTACTTATGAGATGTTTTCCGACTAATCTCTAATGTTATACCGATAAAAAAAATACTACTGATTACATTACTACTGTACTGTTAAATTCATTAAACCATTTTTTTTGTTTACCTCATTTCTCGGAAATGCCCGGCACGATTATAAAAACAAATTAGTCGAAATGTAATTAGTGGTCCCATTTATTATTTTATTCAAAATTATTACAGCACTTTGATTTTTAAATCGATAAATTGATAAAAATGTATCGGCTCCTGACAAAATGGAGTCTATACTCGTATCTACTTTATTTTTTAAGTAACTTCTTTAGTTCCAATTTGAAGTCGAGCGCGAGATTTTGTAGAAATACCTCTATGGTTTGTTCACGTTTCTTATTCTTATTATTTCTTTTTGTCAGTGACAGATACTGAGAAAGAGAAATAATAAGAACTCCAAACTTCCCCGACACGTGTTTTGCCTTAGCACATAGCATCCTCAGGAGATGTTGACTCTTCAAGCTCTCGCTCGAAAGACTTTCCCGTTTACTCTTGGCTCACTTTTTTGTGCTTTACAAATTGTTAAATTTGACGAATCCAGGCACCCTTAAGTATTAATATACACCTTATGTATTAATGATGTAGCATTCTAGGCACGCTGTCTTCTGGTGGTGGGTCATTTGGATTATCTGTAGATCTTAAGTAGTATCTTATATATAAATAAGTAATGTACCTGATGTTCTTGTACGATTAAATAGTCTTTTTCATTTCCAAAAATAGGAGATACTTTTTTTGAAAAAATATGGTTTAATTTTTTTTTTGTTCTTGAAAAGTGCTCGCCTCCAAAGTAGTGTGCTTATAATTTTATTAACATCGGTCAAGAGATTCGATTTTTAATCGAAAAAACGAAAAAGTTCTGTCGGCGCCTGCACTTTTTAGTAAAAGGATTATTCTTAGTAAATAAGTCTCAATAAAACCTTACTATGTGAAAATTTCAAATTTGATAGAATATTTTTCATATAGAATATTTTCTTAACTACTTTAAACATTAAAGTCCCAGGTGCAAACACTAACACTAGACAGCTTTTAGTCATAATTTAACTCTGATATTGTCAACGCATGCATCGGGTAATTTAGTCAGCTGCTCTCAACTCTCATAATTATTTTCTAGACGACAGCTTTAAGTGCAATTTGTTAAGTTAGACGACGCGACGTTTTGCTCACAGATAGTTCGCACTACAATGTCATGTGTCAAACTTCATGAGTGTCAGAGTGATTACTATCAAAATAGCAAAGATGGCGGGACTCCTTGCAGAAGAAAGATCCTTTTTTTATCCAAAATAAGGTTATTGTTTTGAGGTAATATACCTGGCAAAGTTTGTAGTATTTTATCTTTGCAAAACGGAGAGGGTTATTTTATCTACCGACTTCAAAGTAGGTAGAGGTTTAGCTGTGTTTTTCTGAGAGACTCGTCGAGGGTAAATAGGCATAGATTAAGCGTTACCTTAACTTAATTTAGTCTCCTGAATCTACTTGAACGGATTTATATATGCACCAGCTTTGCACGCGGCATCGCCCGTTTTAGATTTCAGGGTGAAAATAGTCAGTGGCACTCTGTAGTTGCATACGAGAAATTAATAAACACACTTTCGCATTTATTATATGTGTAGAGATTTTTATGATAAATTATAGTTTCTAGCTAGTTTGGTATAAAATGTATCAAATAATTGGTATAAAAATCAAATGAATTGGTAAAAATTCTGGCTGAAAGTTAGATTTATAAATTTAAAAAGTTTTTTCTAGTAAGCCTTGCTTAATAAAACCACATCCCCATTGAAATCCCTCAAAAATTAACCTTTACAAAACTTACCTCCATATTTCAGCCAGGTAATTACTTAAGGTAGATAAATTACTGAGTACACTGGCGAAGTTCTCGGAGAAAGTTAGCTTAGACTTACAAACAACACTTTGTTGAGATTTCCCGAACAATTTCAAGGTGCAGTCACACGGGCGACTTAAATTGGGCAATTTTTGTCAAGATTTCAGTAATATAATTTTAAAGTTTTTAAAAAGTTTAAAAGTCTTTGCTATAAAATACTGTACTAGGACTAACAAACAGAAACTACAATAGAACGTTCCATTTAGCTTCAATAGCACTTATATTATATATGTAATGGTAGCAGTCTCCGCAGCGGTGGCCGTGATACTTAGCCGCCGCCAGCACTTTGCTGAGTAGCGGCCGGGTTGTCACAAACATAGATTGTTTTAAAATTAATTATTATTATTATTAGATTATTTTGTAAATGTGTTTTTCACAAATTATCCTTATTAAAAACATATATTTTCTTTATTTATTCCTTCCATCAAAAATAGAATATTAAGAAGTTTCAAACTTAGAAACCATCGTTTAGTTAGGTACACTTGTAAACCCTATAATGAGGACACCCTCTTCATATCTCTAAGCTCAATGGCTTAGGAAATGCGTTGATTCCTAATAAATATCGTTAAAATTTTAAATATACATATATAGACATGAATACAGATGAAAAGTTGCCGGGCAACTATTGTACAAAAAGTTGCCCGTCTACAAAATCAGTTACATGTTTTAGAAACATCCTTCAAACTGTTAACGCTTGTTGGCAACTTTTATCGTCACTCGTCTACAACATGTATCTATGTACGTGTTCGAGAAACGTGTTAACGAAAATGCTCCAAAAGATAACAGAGTCAAAGTTTTGATCAAGTAATTATTAATATTTAATAATTTTAATCAATCAATTTTTATATTTAAAAACTTGCTGAACATTCATTACCTTTCTATTTATTAATTGGAATATATATATATTTATTTATCTCTGTTTTATTTTGTGGTACATTATTGGTACCATCTCATTTTTTATTTTTATATTGGTGCACCACTGACGTTACTGTTAGCACTAAGTTTGATCCATCCAAAGGTTGCCAGAAAGAAATCATTTTAGGCGATAAGGCCGCCCAAAGTACTATTAATGTTTTTTTTTTTAAATTGCATTAGTTTTGTTTTTGGTGTGAAATAAAGACACATTGTATTGTATTTAATAATTTTTAATTTTGTTGACGTACAATGTTTTGATTATTATTTTTAGTGTAACTATTGTGTGCGTACTAATTGAAATTAATGAACGAGTAATTAAATATAATAGTGTTTTATTTCCGCTAATTGTATTCCTTCTGCAGGATTAATTTTACATCATTTTCTTTTGTTCATCACGGCACAGCATTTCATGCATGCCCTTCGCTTGCGCTATTGCCCTTTGCCAATTTTATCAATACTTACATAAAAATAATGTTTGACTGAGCGAGCGAAGCATCTCTGTTTCGAGTCTGGCAAAGTGCTCTGTTGTCTGTCAGTGCGTATGTATGGATGTTTGTATACAATTTCGTGCTCGCGTACAAAACGTAGTTTCCATCCAATCTTGATGGAATTTGCAGGATACTTTTTACAAAAAATAGTGCATATAAGAATGTGTACATTAGCACGTTTCTTAAATAATAATTAAGAGCCTTTATCAGATATTGGAAAGAACACAAGAAAAAGAACAATATAGTTAACTTTAAGTTCGTTTAGTCTCCAATGTTCGCTTATTCTCTGAGGTTGTTAATCAGGGTCCTACAAAGGTTGTTTTTTTTAAAGGAAACCATGTTGCCTACCTTTTTTACACCTTGGACTTAGAATTTTGGAAAATAATTTCTTATCAGTTGTCTACGTTTTACAAAAAACACACCGACCAAGTTTCAGGTCTCTACGATTAGCGTTTTAGACTGGGCGTTCATCTGTGTCAGTCAGTCAGTCAATGTTTTTTATATGTATAGATAGATAGATAGGCTTGCGCTTGATTGCGATTCGCCTGGTGTAAAGCCTGGACAGATATTGATTGGAATTTAGTTGTCTCGAATTTGATTGCTTTTAAACGATAAGACTATTCTTTATGCCTGGCTTCTTTGTATTTTATTCTTTATTGTATTTATATTTTAGTGATACAACAACATTTTTATATTCTTTAAGAAGAAGGGTTCTTAGGCGTACCTGATTGTTGAAAAGGTCTAACTATAGTATAGTATTCGGTGAACTTCATCAGGGATTAATTGAGTTGTTCGTATCTACAACATGTGTTATAAATTAACTTTTTTTTTGTAATAATCAATCGTTTTAAAAAAAAGTTTTTGAGAATACCTATGATTAAAGTAATTACACTCCTTTATGATTTTATTGTTTTTAGTAATGAAAAATTTTGTCCTATGTTTGTCTAGATACATCAGAGCCTGTCAAATTAAAATCAGAAATCAGTTTAAAAAAAATTAACCTGTATTTTATTTAAATGCAGTACCACAAAGTTACAAATAGCGGTGTAGAATTGAAATCCCGCGTGTTTAGTTGTCCGTACATCCATGGAACAATTTCTACAGCCATTCGCCGCGATTTTCCATTCAATTCACTTTGTAAAGAAAGATACTCTGAATTTAGCACAAAATGTTAAAAACTAGATGATAAGTGTTTCGTATATTAGGTATAGAAGGCTATTTATAGCAGCTGTGATGATGATGTTGACGTTTAAAAACACAAATGATAACATCTTTGTATGTAAAAGAATGAACATATTTGCTAGTAATCAACGAAAAGCCTAAACCGCTGACCCAAAAGACAAAATTGAATGAATGATCTCTTTATTGCAGATACAAAAACATCAAATATGCAGGAAAAATCTTACATCTAGCAACAAGCTATCTATATCTATCCTATCGCTAATAGCGATATCTTAAAGGCAACCTTACGATGGAGACAATTTACAAAATAAATACAGTATAGTGCGGAGTATACAATAAAGAATAATAATAATCAAAATTTATAACACTATAAATAAACGAGAAACAGCGGAAAAGAGAGAAAAAAAAAGTAAGTAATGTACATAAATTTTGTCTCGATGAAATATGATATATTGTAGTGTGATTTAATTTAAACTATATATATTCATAGGCAGAATGTTTAACTAAGAAAATTATAATGAAAGATTATCAAAGAAGATAGTCTGTAAGCTTTCTAGCTTATCTAAGGCCTAATAGAATCGTCAGACAGTCATAATTGGACGGCGAAGTTAAAACGAGCAACGGCGTATTTTACTGAACAAAACTAGAGGTTATAGATACGGAGCTATCGGACTATAAAATCAGAAAGTAAATAGATAGATCAATTATTTATTGCAGGTACGGTCCGGGGTGGATTATTTGATCAGTTAATTTTTTGACGTATTTTTGTAATACATTAAAATATAGTTTTCTTTGAGAATTTATACAATTATTATTTTATAAAAAAAAATGAGAATTTCTTTATCTCTTCGTAATATACCTAGACGTTAGCTCTTGCAATAGACTCTCCAAAGTTGTCTTTTCTCAACCTCAGCTGAGGAAATGAAATTTACGTCACCCGCTTCATGTTGATTCCTATTCGAGACTCAACAAATAGCGCTCCTGTTACTGTTTGTTGCGCAAAGTTTCATGCAATTTGTTCAAGCCAGGCGCGAAGCGGGGACCAAGTTTTTATCTGTCGCTACTGCATTTTCTGTGAAGTAAAATTTATTTACTAATAATATTCACGCTGTATATAATGTGTCAGGAAACCTGCTTGGTCGGTGAAGGTTTGATGGTAAATGAAGTGCCTAAGGCGTAATTGTGGCGACGAGGTGGAATAAACTAATAGTTTGAACAGCAGATTGTTGATTCAGCGACGACAATAATTAAGAGTCATCAAAAACAACCCCTAGACCAATTCATTTCCTCAAAATCCCGAGCAATAATAACTGTTACTTACACAAAACATAATATTTTCCCAATTTTCCAGCTCATTTTCCGAACCTGATTCCTCCCAGCCTCCAGACCCCGCCAGCCTCCAGCCCCCGGCTCGACAGGACGACAATCATTTCCATCTAATCTAATTACATAGGAAACGGAGAATAAAATTAAATTGGTTCCATGATTGTGTTTGAACAGATCTCCAAACGCAGATGTTTGAAAAATAACTAGATTGAAAATTCTTGCAATAAAACGACCACTTTTATCTTTTAAGTACGACAGACTCTCCTGTTGCTAATAGTACTACAGAGCAAGTGGTACGTATCAACTCATTGCGTCTCACTGTTGGGCCCAAGTCTTCCCTATACTATTACTCTGGACTCCTGATTCTAACGGAAGAGCAACAATCATCATCAATAAATATTTAATTGTTTCAGCCAGCATTATGTTGTTAGTTTTCAGTTGAAAATAAGTGTAATTATATCCTTTTACTATTATGAGTAAGACCAAGTCTTACTAGTAATTTATTATATAGTTTAAAACTTTGTTAGGTCTAACTTATGCACCACTTGGCGCTCGTTACAACTCCACCTTCTAAATTCCCTACGGTTTGTCCTCATTACCTACCGCATTAAATCGTAACCAATATTATATTTACCTAATCATCTTTTCTTTAATATTATTAAACTTCTACTAAATATTAATTTTTTGAGCCGATTGCTGATAGCCAATTTTCCTTTTTCAAGAAATGTCAATTATACCCCCTAGTCACCAAAGGGAAAAAAAACTATCTCTAGTTACTAAAAGCGCTGCAATCTTATGTTGCTTATAAGATTATTGTTTATATATCTTCATAGGTGGACTACCTATGAAGATATACATATACCTATGGAGATGTATCTCCTCATTTTTAGCTGTTGTTTTTTTTTTAAATTTATTTTCGTTATTTTTTTAATAATAAGGGCACTTGCCTGATACCAAGAATATCGTCTACATGTCTCTATATAGAGCGAGACATGACGTTCTCAAACTTCCACGAGTCGTATTGATAGCTGTGAATTGTGTACAAATGTTACGCGGAAATCTATTTAAATCTGATTCATTTATAAAAAGTTATAAGTAAAATGTGATTTTATGGAATCTTAGCATTTTATTTTTGAGTAGCTGCGTCCTGCGGTGTCGCGTTAAGGGGGCTGCTTACCGCGAGTAGCGCAGAACAGCACAGCACGGCTTATGATGTTGTAATGTACGAGTGGGAAACATTATGGGGAATGACACACATATTGCTCGATGCTGCGCAACTACACGCACCATCGTAAGTCAAGCCAGACTACGTCACTACGCGCGTATACGTCAGTCATGTTTGACACTTTCAAAGGGAAATGGCAGATGTCATATTTACCTATAAACATAATAACCCTATCAAAATTAAATAAGAAAATATA
This sequence comes from Ligdia adustata, assembly GCA_947049295.1. NCBI lineage: Eukaryota > Metazoa > Arthropoda > Insecta > Lepidoptera > Geometridae > Ligdia > Ligdia adustata. The sequence goes on from OX346229.1 coordinate 11,535,622, forward strand.
AAAGTTAAAACCACAAATAATCATTCAAAAGCCAAAAACAAAAAAATATTATTAACTATTATAATATTTACTACAAGCTCTACCCATTCATCGATTTGAAATCGGTGCCAGCCAAGACAAGTAGGTTAATACGAACACAAATCCTTCTTCTTTTTGCTCTTATTTTTTTGGAAAACCGTAAAGATATCATGCCATTTACATTTAAAGCCCCTGCCGCTTCACAGCCAAACGTTTCCAATTACCCCAACAGTCAAGACAACTTTCTTCGTACGGAATTAATTCCCAGCACACGACACCAAAGTTAATCTGTGACACTCTACCAACAGATGAAACTTGCTCACTACCTACTTTACTCTTCAAACTTTATATTTTGCTCGCATTGAGCGTGTTTCACACTGTACTATATGTTTGTACTTTATTTTATAAAGGGAAAAAGAGGACTCTTCCAGAAAAGACGACGTATTCAATTTGACCGTATTCTTGTTTAGTTATTTTAATGTTAGTTACCTATTATCTTGGAACGGGTGAACCGAGTTGAAATTTTTATTTTTTTTATACTTTCCATGTAGTTTATTTTTAATTTTATCAAAAAGAGGTTTTTTTCGAAATTGAAACAACTGAAAAAGTTTCACCGGCGCCTGATGTAATAGTAGAGGAGCCCACGAGGGGATTTTGTGAACTACTTGAGCGTGTCAGATTAACATACGGGATACTCTTTACATCCGGTAGAGTATATCTTCCAAATAAAAGCTCTCAATACACAGTCGAGCTAATAGAGCAGCCCACCAAAATATTTAAAATAAAACTTTGGCTGGAATACTTAAATACGTCAGATTAAGATAAGGTTAATCTGACGTAATTGTTCACTAAACAGTGTGCGTGTCAGTAATTAAATGATTAGAGTGGATCGTTAAAAAAGGGAGGGATTACTTTTTTCTTATCTATTTTTTACCTGTATGGCCACACCCACTATGAAAATTGTCAGATTAACATATATTTGTTATCAGAGATACGATGGAGCATAGAAAATATCATAATCTGACTAGATCGAACATGTTCATGTGTTCTTGAACGTTAAATATATATCCTTCATATTTTATGACTTCTAGATGCTTTCTCCACCGCTAAAATGGGAAACGCTTATAATATTTTCTACTTCCTATCATCTAAAATTCAAAGTCTAATAGGTCTCTACGACGTTTGAGTAACTACACATTTAGCACTCCGGGCTCCTCTACTATAATGTAAATAGCTATTATTTTTAAGATAAAATCTTTTTTTTTCTGTCAGTTCGTTTGTATGTCTACTGAAATTCCGTACTCGCGTTCAAGTCGTAGTTTCCAACCAATGTTGACGAAACTTGTTGTTTCCCGAATTTTCTTGTCGGTCTGGGCACGCTGCTCTCTGGTCGTGGGTTGGATCATTTGGATTATCTGTAGATCTTAAATGGTCTTTATGTAATCTTTCTGTTATTTTTTTTTTTGCTGTTGTAGTTAGTGATTTTGTTTTTAGTAATAAAGGCACTAGCCAGATATCGGAATATCAAAAATAAAGGTCAAGATTTTGCAAAATCTCTTTATAGTAATCGGCGTGGTAATAAAGATGGCGGAATTACAAGTAATTTGAATTCTAGTGTATGAAAGCAACCTTACTCTTTCACTTACATAAAGTTGTGTTTAGAATTACAGTATTAATTTAACATGTAAAACTTCTGTATTATGACTTACGTGGAGAGAATCCTGGAATGTTACTTACATTTATTTCTTTTCACAATTTTATTTTTTAGTGAATTATACAGTTTTTCAACAGGTGTCGCCATGTAGACTTGGATATATTTATAAGTATTCTTTTCGTAGTGTTGATGATATACAGGGTAATAGTGCAATTTTTTTTGCTTTTTTACGTTTTGTAACATTTTATTTGATTGATTGGTTTTGATATTATGGATTAGAGCTACATTTTAAAAGTCTATTTTTATTGGCTGGCTAAGATGTAGAACTGGTAATGTGGTCTAAATTGTAGGTAGCACGTTTGTCTAGGCGAAAACAGTTCACTTGAAACTGAATAAACCCCCAGACTATCGAGAGCTTCAAAGCTTTCGCACAATAAAATTAGACGCAAAGTGTTTTGTACGACTCCGAGGACTGGCTTCTGAAACTTATTATGTATGTTTGAAAATTATGTTAGACCTTTTACTTATTTATAGTTATAATATATCATTTGCATTAAAATGTTATAAGAATATTGCAAAAATAAACTGTTTGAGACATGATAACCGAAGTTAAGCAATTTTCACACCAGTCAGGTGAGGGATGGGTGGCATTCCATTGTGGAATGGATGATTAAATAAACCGCAGATCCCATAAATATAACCAAATTCTTCTTCTGGTAAAACATGCAATTAACTTGTAATTCTGACTGTTAATTAATTGCACAATTAACTCTTACTTTATATTTGTACCAGTTACAATTTCTTGCTAAAATTGTAATCCCTTCATTACCGCGCAAGATAACCGAGATTTATTCAGTATTTTACACACTCACTGAAAATAATCATCCAAAAGCAGTGTAGTAGTATTCCGTTACTCACATTTAACGCTAGATAAAATAGTTTGCTTTTCACTAGAGCGACGACCCGGTGGAAACAGAGGTGTCTAACAACAAAGATAGGAAACTGTGTTGAAATCACTGAGTTCAATAAATACAGTCGTTCGAAGCGTGTCGGCAAGAAGGACAGTAGATTTAATAGTAACTACACCAGCTATGGAAGACTACTACTGTTACAGCCACTAAAACCATATCGCACGATTCTCTTCAAAAAGTTTCGTCAGATGAGTTAACGAATAAATGAGTTAGCCACAAAGTTCGTTTAGCACTTGATGTGCGAAACAATGTAAAAACCAGCCATATATTATGGAACAAGATATCTGTGTCTTTCATTTCCATTTACATTGTATGTCTTCTTCCTTGTTATAGTCTGACGGAGATAGCATGGGTACATGCTATCGTCTATTTATTTCTCTGTCTACGGTCGCAATCAATTAATAACATTCTCCTCGACCATTTAGATTATCTGTAGATCTTATGTGGTCTATAGAAAATCTATCTGCTATTTTTAGTTGTAGTTGTTCGTTTAAATTTTCGTAACAAGATACTTACCCTGTAGTTTTGTACATGCTATTATTTTCTTTATTTTTGCTGCATCCGATGGTATCCATTTTTACCCTCGACACAAAAACGACTGGTGGTTATAAATTTGACGTGTGTGTTTGTCTGAGACATCGTAGCTTCCAAACGGGTGGATTGATTTTGATTTTGTTGTTTGAATGGTATGAGTATATTAAGGAAGTGAGGGAAACATCATACGAGTATCAAATGAAAGTGCTTGACAAAAAATACTATACGCTACGATAAATTTTACGATCTAAGATGGCCGCCACCACAAGATGGCGAGCTACATATTTTTAATACTATTTTATGTCGGGGCTTTTGTCATTTTATAATTTTACTGCTAAAATAACAGCCATTCTCTGTTGGACGTACCACGTGTCAAAATTAACTTTCATCTGATAAAGCATGCCGCTCCGTTAAGTATACTTACATACTTGCACAACTATTGCTGCTTTTGTTAGTTGCAGAATAATGACCGAGATAATTGCGAGCGGAATGTGCACCAGAAATGCGGTAGGAACGAACGCTGGGACCGTGGATAGAGCGAGTCTGTTCTGCTGAATTTATATATGAAAGAACTGTTAATTTGCCACAAAGTGGATTTGCTACGAACTGGACTAACCTAACCCAATGATAGTTCCAAAATGAATAAATAACACGTGACAGGAGTAAAGCTGATACTAAAACATGCTAGACATAACAATTGACATTTCAAATTTTTTAGCCGCATTTTTATTAGTGTAATGGAAAGACAAATTAAAAATAACGTACATTTTTATTTTATTTTATTCAGAATGTAATAATTACGTGTTTAGAGTTTTTCATAAGAAAATATAAGAAATGTTCACCATAATGTTATTCTCGTCAATAGCTCGTAAAAAATTATGTCATTAATTATATATATTTTTGTTGTTTGTTTTGGTATGGTTCATAGATGACAGTCACAATAATATTTTTTATTAGTGGTATCTGATGGTTCTTACATTAATACGAGAATATTTTCATCAGTTCTATGTAAATAACTCGGAATAAATATCTGGCATTTTTAGTACGAACTCTTAATTACATTATCTCCGAAAGGTTTTCGAATTTCCATCACTTTGAAAAAAATAAATTTTGTGAATTCTGAACATTGCTTATAGCTGGCTGTCTCGACCGTTTACTCAGTATTTGTGATCAAGGCAAGTCAAAATAAAAATTCTGAGAAAGATCGATAAATACCTCCTTTACTACTGCCATATCTTGACCCTCACAATAGCCAGCCTACACAAAACCAGCCTAAGCAAAGTATAATAATCTCAGGAGAATTCAAGGTTAAACTTCTAAGAGTAACCGCACAATAAACATTAAGGTTTTAGACGCTACAATATTAAATAGCAATGTCATAGCGTAAGTTCTCATAATTATTTTTATCATTAACAAGTTTTATACTATATGTAAACCTAACATCCGTTTCGGGTATATTTACTATTTATTTCTTTGACAAATAGAGTGACGAATGATTTTTAGTAAAACACGGAAGCAAATGGAAAAAGAAAACATTCACAGTAATAAAAAAAAAAAGTAATAAATCCCCAGTAGAAGGGAAAGTTCCAAGAATGCTAGCAATGCAAAAAAAAAAACTATTATAGTAAGTTGTATTGTTTTTTGTAGTTCCTTACATCTGGATAAATAGAAAATAGGTAATGGTTTAAATAGAGAATTAAAAACCATTTACTTAATCGATGCTCAATGCCTATTGCCGTGAGCCATTGGCTATTGAGCTCGTTTTAGAGCCTAGTATGTTTTATCACAGCAAACGTCAGTATTGTTATGTTAAATGTGTTTGTCAGAAATAAACTATTCATTATTTCATTCAGACGATTTTTAAATCCTTGCGTTCAATATTTACATCGAGTGTATCGAGCCTTCGACAATGATTCGATAAAAATTGGTGTGAGCGTTTATTCTGGTTCAAATTGTCAATACTAACGGTCGGTATAGGACCGTACTTGCGCTGATGGCTGCTCGTTATATTTTATTAGTGTCGTCTTTGGTATATTTCATGTAAATTCAACTAAGTAGAAGCAGTAAGTTCATGTTACTACTGAACCTAAATTGTAAAATATTTTTTCTATATCTTCAGTAATTTCAACTAAGTAAAATTACTTAATTTAATCTTTATTGCAGTGATAATAATTATGCAATATATTTTATTCTCGGATGTTATTAAAGTAAATGAATATTATAAGATACGATTAATTAAGTTAAAACCACTAATGTTACTTATTTGATTCTTTATTTACTGAAAAATGTGCGACAATAGTTATTAGCAGTAAGAAATTGTTATATTACGTCTTCATTGCCATGTGTGTCCATTGTAACCTTAACCTAAAGGTATGACCAAGCTTTTGTTCAGCTCTCAATGGAGCTCACGTCTGCTCCGTGTGTATTTAATAACTAATTCGTGTCCATTGTTAGGACCCGTTGGGTTGCCATTATGTTGCTGTATGTGTGTTTGTTGCCTTCAGATGTTTTAAGGTGAGCGTTAACAATAAACGTGTCAATTGATGTTAGATCTGCGCTTATCAGTAGGTTTACATAAAATGTAATATAACTTCATATTATATTAAAATTTTTCAGGAGAGCCTTCATCAAAACACATCCTAGAGAGCTAGTTATAAATTGAAACTTATAAGACATTGACTTCTATCATTTTAATCAATTTTTTACCAAGATTTGTATAAAACTCCAAAAAAGACGAAGATTTATTATATTGCAGTTTTAATATTTAGTCTGTTGCAATGAGAACAATCATTTTTTTTATTTTTTTATTTTTTTAGAGATCTTGAGTGCGTTAACCAGTTACGAACTAAGATTAATTCGTCCTCATCGTCCTTACGAGAAAACACGTATTTTTCTTTACAGGAAACTAGACTTATTTTGTAACCAGTTACAGCGTATACGGTTTTCTTGTGCGTAACTACGTGGAACACGAGGTTTTTAATAAAAACAATGATATTATTTATTAGGTTTCATTACCTTTTTTACAATAGTTAACTTATTTTATTGACAAAAACTCAATGAAAACAGTAATTAAAAACAACTTAAATAAAAAAAATGATTGAGCTTAAGTGTCATTCATTAGATAGTAGAACTTTTTTCTATTCTCATTCGTACTTCTAAATGCTTATATAATTTGTAGAAGACTTTATAATGCGTGGTGTTAATATGATAAAACTTTTCACTTCTTTTCGATCAAACGTCACAATTTAAAATTCCAATTGTATTTTGTCATGCATGGCACAAAAGGGATAGGAATTATTGCGTTGATCTGTGACAAAATCAGATTGTTATTTTACAGAACGTTCCATTACTGCAATACAAAGGTATGCTATTAAATTAACAACAATTCATTTAAATCGTCAAACTTTAAAAATAAACTCGTATTTTGCTGTTGTTCTTTACTGTTAATATTTCTGACGCAATGGGTAAAAAACAATATTGTACGAGTAACAGTTTTAGAGACAGTTTGACTATGTGACTAGTGCAACTAGATGCTTTGCTGTAAATAATGACCAAACTTAATTAAAAAACTAACGCGTGTTTGATTCATTTTGCGCATCAAATACGCGTGAAATTCCGCTTTTTTAATTAAAACTATCAACCTCTAGACAAAAAAAACAAACTGACAGACAAAATAAAATAAAATTTAAGCCTTCTTGAAGCAAAGATAAGAGAGAAGCGCTCGCTCAGTTCATTAAACTCTACATATATGCAACAAAATCGATATTACATTAAAAATTACTAATATTTCATTTTATTCCAATTCAACACTTGAACAGTGTTAATACAATAAAACAAGGAAAATTAACATCGCATAAACGAGTTATATGTAGTAAGAAATTGATTGGCTTTGAATAGCAAAACTTACAAGCGCCTTGCCAGTATAAAACCCGACATCAAAGGTCGACTAGCAGACTTTTTGGTCTTGTAGCCTTAGAATCTGCCCAAAGTCATAGACTTATCGTAGATTTACTATGTCTACGCAAAATTTATGTATAATAATGTTACCAGCCAAACCCAATTTTAGGTTGAACTAGTTTTTCCTAGGCCAGATAAGTTCAGCCTGCAAGCGATAGGGAAAATTATAACATTCCGGTAACATACTGACTTACTGATTTGCCCTATAGCGTGTAGAAAGAACTGATTGGACCTAGGAGGAACTAGTTCTAAAATCAGCTTTGGCTGGTAACATATGCGTTAAAAGTAGAATAAATAACAACTGAGATTGAATAATTAATACACATGAATTATAGAGATACAATTATGAGAAATAATTAATAATATCCTTAAAGTAAAGCTCAAGAAAATCTACTTTCCTGCAAAGAAAACGTTATAAAAACATTCGCCAAAACTCACCACAATGTTCGTCTTGTATCTCATTTCTTAACAAACCATTATCTGGTGTCCAAACCCGAGCCTTCACGGAACAATACCTCTTTCTTTATCACTTTCCAAAAGTTTCGTATCGTTTCTATATAGGTATCAGGACAGGCCGCGTGTTCGCCAGCTAACGAAAGTTCTAGACGTTGATTTATGTGTAGTGTCACACGGGACGACAGAACCGACGCGTCCGTGAACTCGATGCCAGGTTAGGTGTATCAGAAGTGGGATAGGACTTATTTGTGCCGGTTTATAAGACGGAATTGACTTATATTAAAAAAGCAAAAATATCATTAAAACAAGTGGTTAGAAGCGAGTTCGAAAAAAACCCGACAGCTAGATCGTGAAACCTGCGTACCTGTCATCCTTAATTCTTTCTTTTTTAATTTTGATGTACCCAGTGTCACTCTCACGACTAAGACGAATCTATTGACACCACTCACATCAAGGAGTAGAAGTCAATGTATTAAGTCGAAAAAATAATTAAATTATTCATCAAAATCTATTTTAGTTAAAACCGTATACTTAATAATCAACTTAAATTACTTAATATGTTGTAGGATAAAAAAAATGAACTTAAAATGTGACAATTCACGGTTTGCAATTGCTACATTACGGGCATTCTGATGGTTTGCTTTTATCATGCTATTCAGACAAAAAAATAAAAATCTAGACAGATAACATTTTAGCTAGATATCCCTTTTATCACATCCCTAGTAACAAACCCGACAATCAATTTAACTAGAGCTACATATAATATATCGCCCTTCGTAATATGTCCTACCTTTGAAATATAGTTATAATTTGGAAGAAAATGTGTTTTATTATGAAAATAAGATATTTCTTGATAGCCTTGACTAGCATAGACATGTCGAGGTAATTACTAGTACTTAAGCTATTAATAAAGTCAAAGCGACACACCATTGTGCTCAGTTTTGCGTGTGAAAATAAAATCAGCTGTCTCATAATATATAGTACATTAAGATACAAGTGTGCTAAATTGATCACTACAGCAGAGGCGGTATCATCGCCGATTAGGAAGCCGAGGCTGTAATGATCAATGCACACGAGTGTCATACGACGTTTTTCAACACACTTGCGAGTAAAAGAGTATTATTAATAAAACAGTAAACAAAAAAGTGTTATTAAAAAATCGAAAATATTTTTCCGACTTTTCCGAGTGCGATATTTTTTTTACATTAGTCGCATATTATCTCGCGCGCATATTAAAGAAGGCGCGATCGAAAGAGTTCTGTTACCAACCTTAAGAATAAATCAATCCTATATTTTGTATTTCTTACTTTTTGTTCAAACATAATTAGTTAAAATGTGTTAATGTAGTATATTAAAAATCCCAAATTATTATTTTTTAAATTATTAACTTAGTGCAATTCATTACTCAAAACTTTTATTTTAAATGAAAAACATTTATTTAAAATAAAAAACTATACCTGTGCAATAATGGTAAAGTGAAAAAGGCGAGTGTGCGTAATGAGATGCATTACGTCACTAAAATCGATACATTAAGAAGCCTTTTACGAGGAAGTGTGTTGAAAAAACTATTATAAAATAACGAAGGTCTTGCCGTCGTGGGCTCTTGCTCTAATAGTCTCAATAAGATTAGTTGACTGCCAAAATTTCTTTTATCAATTATGTATTTAAATATGTTTCAGTGTGTCGGTACGACGGTCTGTTTCCACTTGTTCTATTTATAGTTCTATTGATATAACTAGTTGAACTTTTTTGTCCAAGCAGTTCCATTACTTTATGTTTTTTGATGAATGTATCTGGTCCATTTTATTCAATTAGTTATATTTATCAAGATACGTAATTAATAAGCAAGTATTTTCCATTGCGAGTATTTCTAGGTGCCAAAAAATACCTACCATATCGTATAAATAAAATATTTAAATATAATTATTTTTAATGATTTTATTATATTTTGTAGCTGAATGACGAATTTTGGTACCCTTGATACCAAACAATGATTGTTAACAGCGTAGAAGCGGCGAATAGTAAAATATCTACGCAATTGCTTTCTCTAGTTTTCAGCTCTTCCATGCCTAACATTAGACGATAAGGGCGCTGTTTCTAGATTTTTTATTATGAGTAATATGAACCGTAAAATTCCCTATTTTAGGAGACTTGACTTCCCTTTAAGATAAGATAACATAAGACAACTCTTTATTAAAAACCAGCTTATACACTATTTAAAAAAATAAAAAACAATACAAAAAACATGCTAGATTTCTAATGGCCTTCCTTATTATTATCATGTTGTAGTAGGTTTCAGTTCTTCGATATATTTAGGTGAAAAGGTTTACGGTTCGAAATTTAATACTAATAACTAATAATAACTATGCAAATTACTTATCAACGCAGAAAGGGATGTTTTAAGATTTATCTGATCAAAATAATGTTGGTTATTATGATGATCTGTGCAGTCGTTTGATGATTACTTTTCTAACTACGATTCAAGTGATGTCAAGTCATTAATTGTCAAGGTTACTTTATATTTATTTGTATAATTTACCTAAATTAACCTTGTGAAAAAAGCTTTTTGGTTCGCATTGCAATTCTTTTTCTTTCGTCAGTTTGTTAGAATGTTTGTATGTCTCCTAAAATTTCAACAAATCCTGACGAAACTTGTTTTATTATTATATTTTTTGTTTGGTATTTTGGGTTATTTCTGCCAAAAAATGACACCCCTTTTTGCCTGTTTGGCCAGCAAATGGTGCAGTTTGCTACGGCACCATATACTGGCCAATTTCAATTATATTTGGTAAAAGCAAGACTTCTGAAGATAAAATGATCAAGTGGTTGTCATCATATTTTATAAAGTCGCAGTCAAATAAATGTCGTGATTGGTAAAAAATTAATACTAATATTATTATTATTCATTCATTTTTTTTTATAATTGTCGTATTTAGTCGACACTTCGTGGTACTAGGTACTAGAATATTTAAATAATATGTACCTAATTAATGAATATAATATACGTCTGGAAATCTATCAACCTGGTCAGTAGCCGTCTCTAACATTTGTGTGACCTGCCCACATTAATACAAGGTGTGACGTATGGTCGTCTCAGATGGCGCTTATGGTCAGTTTGATCTATACCCGCGGTTTAGGCGCTGCGCACACTAAACAACTTTAGCAGCAGAAACTATCAACTTGGTTGCAGCAACTATCAACTTAGTTGCAGTAACTATCATCTTATTTACAGCAACTATTTTTGTTTGTTTTCTTCAAAGATTGCCATTTGACGCAACAAAAAGACCCAGTCGCCTGTAGCCACGATTCTAAAAAACTTTTCACTGAATCTAAGTAAAGTTGTTCCACGTGTTCCGATCGCTGATTGGGGCAAACAATAACTTTACACTACTAAAACAAATTTGACAGTCGCTAGTGAAATTAATTCAATCATGTATGCAACAATTGCATGGACAATTATGGAAACTCGTAACTAAGACAGCTGTGTCTGCATAATTTTATCTATATAAAAGAGAAAGCCCTGACTGACCGACTGATAAGTCACAACCAGCTCGGAGCCTAAGCTGCTGAGCCTAGAGAGGTAAATTTTGAAGGGGTATTGATCATAGAAAAGAAACATTATTTTTGGAAGATAAAGCCCTGATAGGGTCGAATGGGGGTTAAAATTTAAACTTCTTTATATTTAATTTTTATTTTAGTAGCAAGCAATGCTTCTGTTGACAGCTACTAGTCAAAAAATATGCAAACAGCTAGTTGCAAGTTGCCGCAATTTGGAGATGGAAGTTGCTCTGTGTGCATAGCCCCTTATACGTAAATAGAGGTTATTGATTATGGGACTTGTGGATTAATGTGACTAGACCTGACCTGTACTGGCTTACTGCACATCTGTTTATAATTTGAGTACAATATGCTGGGTTTTTGAAAATAATTATCTTTGACTACGAGTACGATTAGGAGAATGTAATGTAGGATACTAGCTGGTCAAGTTAGACGTATTTAATACCTGGGTTTAGTAATTCCAACGTGACGAGAATATAATCTTCACTGACTTATTCTATACTACGAGTAGTTTAGCTGTAATTCGCGGTGACGTACGCGTAAAATGGAATACACAGAATCAAATAAGAGACACAAGGTTTGTGATGTATTACAGCAACTACACAAAAAAATATTAAGTACATTTTATCAAATCCGGTGCAGTGGTTTAATTTTCGAAGCGATTTCAAAGAACACCCAACTGCTAAATCCTGTGTTTCAGCCCTATTTTTTTAATTTTGATGTATCCAGTGTCACTCACACAAGTAGTGTCAATAGATAGTCGTGAGACTATGTATTGACACCACTTACATAAAAATACGACAAACCGTTTAGGCTCTAGGGCGTGCCAAACAAATATACGTCCCCTCGAAAAACATAATAAGGTCGGGTAATAACAGAAAAAGTTCTGTCGGAGTCTGTTGTTATAAAAGTTGGTTGTAATTTTTTTCCAAAAAGAACTTGTACAATACAGCCCTAACCGATAATCCTGTAAAGAATTTTCAAACTTTTGACCATCATTTATTGTCCCAAAATCTTTTCTCTTTACACCCCCACAGCTTATAATGAATATATCCTCCAAACTTCATGTCTTTACGTGCAGTTGTTGAGGCTGTGCTTTAATTCCTAGCAAATATGAATCAGTCAGTCGGGACTTATTCTCTTAAATAGGTACTTATATAGATAGAAGATGAGGACGATACATTCATCTCTAACGTCCCGCTTGGGATGTTTTAAGCATTTCCACTTAACAGTCTACCTTAGACTGCCTAATCCCTTAAAACAATTTTGATTTCTAAATCTTTTGTCGTTGATGTAGGGAAAATCCTTTCAAGATACCTTGGTTGACTAGCTGGCTAGTGCTGGTTATTGACGTAAGATCACAATATCTACGTCAAGTAACCAATATTTTAATATTTATTATTATTGCTCTCCAAAACGACGGCTATCTCCTTCCTGTCTACATGTAACTTTATCTTATGCTGGCCGATAAAAATTCACTTAGTACTCGAAAAATAACTAACTTTATTCTGCCCATGTTATGTCTAAACAGTAGTGTTTGAAACTCAATTAGGCTGATTAAGAACAACTAATTAGCAGATGACTCGAGCTGTACGATACATGCTACATTATAATACCTCTCCCAGTGCTGTGTAGATGGTAATTGAATGCAATAACTACACCAAGATACAAGTAGGTACAGGCAAGTTAACGCATCGGAACAAGGCATTAGTATGCGGACATCGGCACTGCTAAATAATTAGTTGTAGTGTTATATGTAGGGAGGGGACATTGATCGATAAGAAGTCATCGATATTTGACTTTATCTGAGATAGTAACTGTCAAATAATTAAATTCAAATTCAAATCATATATTCACCAAAATAGGGTAAATACAGATCGTGCATAATTTAACAGTTCTGCTTATTTTGCGTGAGCTAGGCATGGGAATATGTTTAAAGCTAAGTTTCAAAGTAAAGTTATTTCGATTGTCAATTAATAAGTCAAATTTAAAAAATATGTTATTGTATTTACATCAATAAAAAATAATTATTCGTAAACTAAAAAACACGAACTAAACTTAAAGTTATTAAAACTTGGAACTCTTATTTGACCCTATTAAGGGTCGTAATTCCAAAAGTCTTTTTTATGTAGATCCCTACACTCTATAATTAATACATCCTTCAACTATAATTTATCTAAGTGCAGTGGTTTAGGCTCTGCATGGATTCCTAGGTAATGTTCGTCAGTCTGGACCTTTTTTTATATATCAAACATATATACTTATGTCTATACTTATGCTTTAGTTTCTCTCCATCCAAAGGTTGCCTGGAAGAGATCGCTATTAGAGATAAGGCCGCCGCTTGTTGTACGTAATCACAAGTTTTATTAGGTTTATTGTGTTATTTATATGTGTATACAGTTAAGAGTTTTCTATCCTCTATCTATAATAATTATAAAACTACAAATTTTAAAAAAGGGTACCTGACTTAATTTATTTTGAGGTTTTGATATCTGGTAAAAATATGTATAGTTATCACCGAGTATTTACTTCTAAGAATAATAATATTATAATATTTAAATTCATGTTTCTGATAACTATTAATGTATAAATCACATACATGCTCAACAAGTAATTATACAATAGACCCTGTGTAAGTTATTGATGGCGTGATCACGACGCATTTACTTATGAAAATTGCATACTACTCTGCCTATCTGTTAGAGTCACATTCTCTTTCGTTGCACTCTAGGCAGAGCGATCGTGATCATCACGTAGTAAGAATTCAGCCAGATGCACTTTTTTTATCCTGCACAATTAGGTATTTGACCACAAGTTTACACGACCACGGAAGTCAGCGATACTGTAGCCCTAGATGGAGCATGCCTAGTCTGGAATACACTGGTTGTCAAGGAAGTCTGCCAGAACACATCGTTAGGGACTTGCCGACCGATTTTTGCAACTTGAGGGTGGTAGCTAGCCAGGCGAGCGATAAGAAACGTCCTACCAACATGCAAACCCTCGCAAACCTCACGATATCTCGCCTTCTTCCTATTTAAACGGTAATCTCGCTAAACTCATTAATAGAACCGCCCAATGCGGACTCAATTCTGATCGGTCCATCTGCCTACGACACTTCTACATTTCCCTTGACTGGTTAAAGTCTAATACACCTCTAATCCAGTACCACATCCCTAGTTCATAATTCAGAGCGTCCAGTATGTGGCTGCGCGATATTGCGGCCGTAGCTCGCGCTATACCGTAATTTCACCATTTACGATAGATAATGCCGCCTGAATATTCATTTCAGGAATGTATTTGAAATGCATTTTGATATATTACACTGAAATTTTGATGTAATATTACAGTCTGTTAGTTATTTGGTGTTTGCGATGGACGAAATTTGCGTGTTCATTTCGCTTTATAATATCGTGTTTTTTGATAGATAGTGATGTACTGAAAAGTCAAAAATGAATGTAATATTTAGTTACAGTATAAATATTAGAACTCTTGATTGATGTGTCTCGTGGCAAGAGAGATCCAGGTCTGTTATTAGAATTGTTTTCAAAATTACAATTTCATTCCGTCATATCTCAAATTATAGACTGGCCTGGAATGCGAGTACATACAGACAGACGAAACCATAATTTAAAAAAGTTAAGCTCCACTTGCTTCACTGTTTTGTTTAATTACATGCACGCGTCCTTCTCAAAGCGATACATCCATTAAAAGTTTGTACATAATTTGTGTGTTGGCAACATTGTGAACAGAAGTAGCAAGAGTAAACACGAAGCACGCCGCGCCATTGCAGCGTGACGTCATTTGTCTGCTCTGTCCCGGTGAAATATGGATAGTGGCTATATACACACTCTAGGGCATAAAAGGACGTTATTTTCACACTTTATAGCTGTTTTCTATAAATACAAATGTTTATTTGGTATATTAAGATAGGAAAAAGATTATTTTGAATCCACTGGCTCCGAACTAGTTCGCACTGTGCTTCGGTAGCCGGTGGCTTCTCCCATAACTAAGTTATACATGCATGCCTAGTGAGTAATATAACATTTTTTGATTCTTATTATAAAATAGAAACAACAAAGAAGAAAATAAAAACATAAGCATTTTAAACTAGATACAATAAAGAAATGTGTACAAAATAATTTGTAATACTACTGAGTCTTCAAAAAAAGCATATTCTTATGCCTGTCGCATGGGGTGTACTAAGCGAAAGAGGGCTCACTAAGTTATTAATGTCGAAACTGGCAAATACACTTATTTATAACACAGATCATGAAGTACTCTTTATGATCAATAACTTTTAGTTTTAGACCAACACAGAATTAAAGAAACACATAACAGATACTTCATATAAAAAGTTTATCAGGCGTCGACAAAATGTATGAAACGCATTTGTTTTGTTTGCTTGGGTTTAGAGCTCTTTTTTTTAAATCGCAATAACTATGTATACAAGCCTCTAAATTATGATTAGTGGACATTGAAAAATAACGCTTTGGATGCGACAAAAAAATCAGGGACTAATAAACCAAACTGATGAACTGATTTTAATTAAATTTGTACAAGGTAACATGAAAATACAGGTACCCTTTTAAAATATTTTTTTATCAATTTGTTTCAATATATAAAAAACCGATGAATTGAGACGTCAATAAAAAATAAAAAAACAAAATAAAAATACAATCAGTCTCACAACGAGTATCTATAACCTACAAGTCTGACAACATGTACCTTATAAGGTCGATATAAAACAGTCTGTCCAATACAAGCTGTCAACGGCCCGGCAGTTCCGAGCGACAGAGGGTCAAGTTGTCCGAGTGAAATATGGCCGGTGTCAATTTCAACCCCTGCCTCGGACAGGGTTTATAGTTTAAAATCGGTGACCTGCTTGATTAATGACTCCACGGGAATTTCCGCGCAGAATATGAGCGAAAAATTGATTGGGATTAATAATTTATTTTCTATAATGTTGGGTTTATTTCAGAAAAAGTTAAAGCCATTCTGCTTGTGACATTCTGCTCATACTCTTTCTTGATTAAAAATATTTTTATACGGGGTTAAGTTAAGTTAGTGGTGAACTAAGTCGAAAGCGGGTCACTTTACTCATCCAAAAGAGTAACTTTCTTTTTTTCCCAAAAAAAATTTTTTTTCCCAAATTTTTTTTTTCCCAAAAAATATAAATACTACGGACTTTCATTACAGCAGGCCGATAAAATGTGTTCACTTACTTCGATTTAAAAATCAACTTTTCAACCAAAACAATATTTTTTTCAAATATGTCCACCCGTCTCTGAGAATTTAGATAAACAAAAATAAAAATAAATACTTTCGAATTGAGTTACTATTTTGGAAATCGGTAGAAAAATCAGCTGTTCATAAAAAAAAACAGAGTACGTCCGATTATAAAAGTTGTTAGATGATATTACTAGTAACGATGATATTTCGACTGAGCACACCCCTAACAAACAAACCTGTATACAATAAAGCGAGATTGTATCTTGCTAAAACTAGAGTATCGCAGCTATTAAAAATCTAAGTAGCTTAATAATTATTTTTGCATGACTTCAGAGAAAATCATTTTAACAAGCTTAAAATATAATTTGAGACTTTAGCAAAGCAAAAACAGCTCGTTAGTATGACATAAAAATATAAAAGGCGTCAACGGAAAGAACTGGGGCTCTATTCTTAAAGTGGCGTCACTCCAGCAAATTTTTTTTAAAATTTAGCATTTTTGAAATGTCGTATTACGCTAACAAAAAGACAAAGAGCGTGAAACTCTTTAATAAAATAAACTTATACAAAGAATATAAAATACTCGTACTTTATGTTTTTTTTTGTATGGCGTTATACGATGAGTGTATTTGTCAGTTAGTAGTAAAAAGTAAAAAAAAAGTCGTACTAAACATCACGTTAAAAGTCATCGTAGTGAAGTTATTAGTTATTAGTTGCTACGATTTTGTTTTATTGTCGTTTTGTTCGATATATTTAACTCAGTGCCAAATAACGGCTGATAATCAACTACGATATTTCTACGTGAAATGTAATATTTTTAATGTCTGTAAAAAAAAATACCCAGCTTTCAAGTGATCTCAAAATATCAACAAGTGTTTAGAAGCGAGTTCGAAAAAACCTGCTAAATCGTTAAACCTGTGTATCATACTTAAATTCTTTTTATTTTTGATGTAGCCAGTGTTACTCTCACGACAAATCAATTGACACCAATCACATTAAAATACGACACGCCGTTTAGGCTCTTAGGTTTAGTCTAAAAACATAACCATTCTTCTTTTAAAAATTGATTTTTTTAGATAAAATTCAACAGCATATTCATCATCATATTCCGTATAAGACTAAATATTTTTTACGAGCGGTTCGAAGATAGAGTTCCAGTTTAGTTAAAGAACTGCATTAAAGTTATCCCGTGAAACCTGGCACTTTTTGTTAAAGCCAAACCAAGTTTGTTTTTACAAATCTGGAATTTGCTGCAACAGTCTGGATATTTTTGTTGGCGAGGAATAACAGGATATATTCCGTCTGTGAGATATTTTTATAGCTACCTGAGAATTGAAGTGTCAAGATATACAGTCTTCCCTTTGTCATTTTTAAGCAGAGAGTCTTAATACATTATCTATCGCTATAGCACTAAAATTTATTTCTTGTTTCTAATAATTATTAGTAGAGAATGTATCTATTTATTTCCATGTCTAGTATAGTATATGTATTTATATATATATCTGTATATTTATATTAGTATTGATTGTATTTATTGCTGTATATTATAGCTGTTTAGTTGATAGTGTAATATTTTAACGCTTATCATTTACGTGCATGGTTGTCTGGGAGAGATCGTTTGAAGCGATAAGGACACCATTTAAAAGTATATGTGTATATGTAAATAAGCTTTTCTTTATTAAGTTTTTATGTATAGTTTCTGGTTTTTAAATAAACAGTTGTCTTATCTTTAGTAAGCTACTAGCAGTTATCCGCGGCGTTACCTGAAATAAAAGTCCAAACATTGAATCTATATATGACATATTATATAGGGATGTGGTGCCTGTCTGTAGTATCGTAGATTAGGAGCCGATGAATTGTATTAAAAGAAGAACTAATTGGGAGTATAGTTAGCTATATGTGTGAAAATCGGTTAAAAATGGCCGCCACCCATATATGGAAAAGAAAAGATATTTGGAAATTCAACCACTAAAAGGTTCAAATGTGGTTTGAGAGTTCAAAACTTATTAATATTTAAGTTAACGTGACAGCTAGTAGAGTGTGCATATAATCATGTTTCGTTTTTCCTTCACGCTCACCGGCTGAACGGATTTAGATGAAATTTGGTGTCAGGAGAGCATATAAGGCAAGTGACTACCACCTTCAATTCACAAGCTTCGAGCTGGTTTATGATACGATAAAATTGTCTGCCAAAAGAAATGTTTCAATAATGCATGGACCCCGACCAGGACAGTGTACATGATACCATAAATACGTTATTGACTATTAATCTTTAATCTATTAACCAAATTCAAAATAACGTAACTTATCGCAGTGTACAAAATTAATTTTGTATCAAAATATTTCTACCTTATTATATCAAAAGGGCGATTTTCGCGTTTTTGTTGAGTCAATTTTGATATTTGTGACGTTTGTGGTACAATTGATTGACCAATGTTAGGGTTGGACTCAATCAAGGATATAAAAATATTTCAGTGAAGCTATAAATACACCATAATTCATAGAAATTTTGATATATTTACACTATGAAGTAGGCAACTGATCCAGGATTTATTAATACATACCAAATCTTAAGGCATTTTTGGTAGTCCTATAAGCCGAATTTTCGCTCGCTTAAATTACTCGAATGGCTCGTGGTCCGTTTAATTTAGTTTTTTCATACTGTTTAAGAAAACGGATTTTCACGCGTACCTGATTGTTGGAAAGGTCCAACTATAGTTTCTTTCACATTCGCGTTCAGGTACGCGTGAAATCCAGTTTTCTTAAACAATTTGACTCAAACGCGTTAGTTTTTTAAATAAAATTGGTCCTTTCAGTTTAATGACCCCAAAATTAATACAATAAATAAATATTTCTTGCAAATAATATAAAAAAACCATCTATAATAAAACATTATACTAGAGTACATGAAAAGTGGACGACAAAGTCACTTTGCAAATGTAAGAAAACAGTTTTAAAAACTTGGATAGCTTGATACAAAGTAGGGAGCAATTTGAAACACTTTCTGGCATCGCCCGTGGCCGTTGTAAGTGCAAACTATATAAATACAGCAGTTGACAAACTATCAAAAACGTATAAAAAAAAATGTCGAAAAGAATATTTTAATATTACACCTTATTTAAATAAATTACCGTTTATCGATTATTTGTAATCTGTAGCACAATAGTAGTAATCGTTATGTGGCACATCACTAACCCCTTAGTTATATGCCCGTATGAATGTATGTATGAATCTTTACGTGTGAGCTGTTAAAATTTATGAATAAATAGATAGAGAATAACGGTGTGTTCCAGCAGCCTTTTTAGAGAGCTAGAGTACACACAGTGTTGCTAATTTTTTGATCGTTAGGCCTCAGCCTCGAATATAGCGGGCAGCGCAGCGGAGCGGCAGCAACGCCGGCGGCGGCGCTCGTTCTATGCCACCGCGCTGCTGTCGCGCCACTGTTTTCGAGAACCGGTCCATTTGAATTTACGCATAAGATGCTGCCGCCCCTCGCGCCTCCGCCGCTGCCGCCCCGCTGCCAGCTAAAATTTAGGCTGAGGCCTAAGGGCTGGTAAAAGGTTTATCTGTCAAAATAATTGCGGATTGGCAAAATTCATATACTTATCCTTAAAAAAAAAGTTGTATGTGAAAACCGACTTTAAAGTAACGTTCCAAAACAAAATGTCATCTATGTTGTCAAAGACAATTAAAAATACTGAGTACTACCGGACTGATTTTGATGAAATTTATATGGGGCCTGTTGGAAATACCTATATAGTAGATAAGGACCCAGCAATGGGACACTATGGGTCAATACGATTCGAAACAAGTCACTGCTGCAACCCTACATTGTGTTGAAGGACAAAGTTTTAGTTTTATCACGAGCTAAAAACTTACAGGGCGTTGAGGAGTGGATTCTGTGATGATACATTGATCGAAAATAGGCATGATGACGATTACAATTCTTGGGAAACTTTAATAATTTAGTAGCTTTTGTCCGCGTCTAATCCTACGTTATGTTTGGTTTTCCGAGAAAAAAATATAAGTAAGCTTATGGCTTTCTGTCGCAGTAGATAGTTGAATTACGTAATGTAATTCCAGCATCCCTTTTCTACAATCGGATCAGTAGAGATACTGCAAGTCGCCACCGGTACATGGTAGAGATTCCACGGACCCGCACTAAACACTTTGCGACGGCTTTTATTCTGCGAAGTGGTAGGTAGATATAAACTCATTTTTTTCAGAACTGTTTTTTCTGGATGTCACATTCTAGGCCGCATCGTCGCTTCACATCAGACGAGTTACAGTCAAGCTAAAGCCTCAATGAAGCCATCCGTGTCCAACTTGATCTGAATAAAGTCTTTTTTAACGAGACTCTTTCAAAACAGAACTTGACAATAATGGATTTTCAAAGGAAATTTGAAGGGATTGCTGGCACTTAAAACATAATTTTAATGAAATTTTATACAATTTTGCTGGCTGCTTTATTATATATATTAACAGACCAGCCGCGACGACTTTGCTCACAGGTTGTCAAAATAATCACCACATAACATAGCTTGTCTTATTAATAAACGCATCTTAACTTTAAACGTCTTTTCTCTATTGTTTTAAGCGATGGAGAACGTCACGCTTTAAAACAAGATAAACACTTTTAAGTACAAGTGGTATAGAAAATTTTGAAAAACCCCCAAAATTTGTTGTGGCTCCCATATTGGTTTTGAAAATATGATAATATATAATATTCTACTATCTAAGCCCTTTCATTTGATATTCATATTAAGGGAGTTGAGATAAAAATTGCACTTCGCCAGTTTGAGGCGGCGGCCGTCTTGGACCAATTTTTAACAAATATAGCTAGGAACACTCCCAACTTATACACCTTTCATACAAAAAAAAACCTAATCAAAATCGGTCCATCCGTTTGGGAGTTACAATGCCACACACAGATACGTTATATCTGTGTGTGGTGTTACAATGCCACACACAGATACGTTATATCTGTGTGTGGTGTTACAATGCCACATACAGATACGTTATATCTGTGTGTGGTGTTACAATGGCACACACAGATACGTTATATCTCTCTATAGCACCCCGCCGTTTTTGTGACTCGGGTTAAAATTAATTATTATTTAAAGTAAATAAAACGTTTTGAATTATGTATTGGAGTACTGACTATCTGGGAACATAATACGAGTATACAAGGTAAATTATACCACAAGTAAAAATAAACCTTTTTCGCATTGGACATTTTTCGAATAGCGCCAAACAAAATAAAATATTTGGGTCCGTACATTATGTTACTAAAAATAAAACGGCGATATTAAAAAAAAAATAAACGGTTGAAAGGGTCTTTTATTGCAAAATATAATTTCATGAGTTTTTCAGAGCAAACGATGCCAACGAAATTCAGAAAAGCAAGAGCTAGGTTCCCAATTTGTTAAGTGTTTTTTTCAGTCCCAACTTTTAAATAGTTTCAGAAATACAATTGCATTGCGTCATAATGGTTAACTTATATGTCAAAAAATTATTAAAAAATCGGTTGTCTGTAAAGTTGGTTAACTGACGATAGTTGAACGTGTCAACGTCATAAGAAAATACTGATGAAATAGTATCATTTTTCAAAAAAAAAATATATTTTATTTGTTCGATAGACATTTGGTATCGAAAGAACCTTTATCGCCGCAATTATCGTTGCTATAAACAATTGACACCACATTCACTTTTCACTGCACTTCATACTTGACGAAAACATGTAAATGTATAGCAGCTGTCCACGCGGACGCATCGCTCACTCAAGTAGGAGAGAGACAGATGTCGAACGCTGCCGAACGCGGAGGCCGATTGTGCCTTTTGTCGCTCTTTCCGCGCTCTCGCTTGCACGTCAAGCCTTAAATGGAACGCCTCAGAGCGAGGTAACGCCGCAATGTTTTTTCGTGCGTTCAGCCGGCTCCATTGAATCATAAGACGTTGTCACGTCAAAAATAATAAGTAATCGTGATCAAGCTAAAGTAACATCATGTACCCATGCAATGCAGTGGAGTCTTTATAAGGGTTTCTATGGAGATTTCTCGCGAACACGAAAATTTTCGTCTTTATATCGCTTGCCCACACTTTTGCACATAAACAAGACATTAATGGTTAATAATCCGTCAATATTACACATTAAAACATGCAAAACACTAGTTTTGAAATAAATACACAGAAAGAGACACCATTTTTTCAGCGAACGCGGGAAAATTTTAATTCATAACTTCAAGATTCATAAACTTGACGCTGGCAGATATAAAAATCGTATGGAGCCAAATATCAAAAGAAAAAAAATAGTTATTTTAAGACAGCTATAGACCGCCATCTTGTCCATGCAATAAGATATAGCTCTTTTCTACCTTTTATTGTTGTCCAATTACAGTGGGTTTTTTTTCACATAGCTAACACAATATCAAGTAAACTTTTTTCAAAATAATAAAATGTGTAGGCCTAAACTAGATCATAGTGAAGCGATTGACACCAATAACAAAACGATATACGTTATAATTTAGGGGTGAAAAGAGATATGCTCCGGAAAGAAAATTCTATCACAAACACGAAAACAGTGAAAGGTCGGTGATCCTCTTAATGCGTGCTTTTTTTCCTTCGTAACATCTTTTTAATCTTCTGGTTTTAACTAAGCAGCAAGCATTAAAGCTCATGTACACAAGGCAGCAGCTGCCGGTTGTCAACAAGTAGATAACTCAATAACCTTGCGCTAGTGTGGACGCGCCCCGAGGCTGCGATTACCACCCGACGACTCTATGACAGGGGTTACCGAGCTGAGCTTGGAACTCGCTGGTGGGGGTTGTAGACGGGAAACTTTTCTGGTTTGATGTATTTTTAGCTTTCAGTGACGTCTAGTCCGTTTTCAAGATTTTTATCGTGTTGAAAAGGGTACTTTTCAAATCATTTTCTATCTATAAATTCTATATACATAAAAGAGTTAAGTCCTGACTGATTGACTGAGATTTGTTCTGAATTAACGTACAGCCTAAACCGCTGACCTTAGAGACATAACATTTGTAGGGTTTATTAATTATAGGGTGTAGGGGTGTAATAATAATTTTTGGAAATTCAATCTTTAAAAGGGTCAAGAGAGGCACAAAGTTTGAAACTTCTTAATACTCCAGTTTACTTGGCGGGCAACGCCGCGGGTGACAGCTACTAGTTAAAATAATTATATATGAGTACCTAAGTCCTGTTGACTGATTTACTGACTGAATGACAGATAGAGACACTAAATCACGATAGTGGCTTCATTATAGGGTTCAGGTGTGTAGTTAGACTTTTTTTTTAACAATTCAACCCCTTAGGGTTCTAACGTCTACTCTTAGGAGCATTGTCAGCTACACCTGGTAAGGCTGTCACTTTTGGCTCTACACCAGCTGGCGCAAGGCACAGTTCCACAGCTCTTTTCTAATGTCTGATGATGAAGAGTAGTCAACTTATCAGAAGATTGATTTAGTAGCGATGATGATCGAGTAGTTAGTGGGGTCGATTGCCGTGCAAAAGCTACGAGGTTTGATCCTACGAAACACGCAAAAAGCGCCTGAGCTAACATCGAGGAAACCATAGCACGATGGTAGGACGTTTGTTATCGCTCGCTTGGCTAGCTACCACCCTCAAGTGGCAAAATCGGTCGCCAAGCACCTAACGGTGTGTTCCAGCAGCTTTCCTTGAGAGGCAGTGTATTTCAGACTAGGCATGCTCTTTCTAGGGCTGAATTCCGTGGTCGTGCGAATTTGTGGTCAAATGCCTAGCTGTGCAGAATAAAAAATAAAAATAAAGATTCAGTTCCAGCCACTTCTTCAGAAGGAACTCTTTTGAACAATTATTATCGTGTGTTAAAACACAAAAGCAACGGAAAAAACATACAAAGTTATAAAAACTAAACGACATGTGACCAGAATGCTGGCTCTTATTTTGGTAAAAAAATTAGCAGTGCCATTCAAAGTGTTTATTCCCGGTCGTCCCCACCCTGACGTCCCCACTGGGTAAGAGTGGGAAAAGAAAGTCTTATTCGTCTCCATTGGTGACGATTAGAACTTTTTATTTCCAACACGTCCCGCTATAGACCGAGAGTCAAATGCAATAATCATATTTATACCTAGTTAAAAAAATTAAAAAGGCCTAAGTTCTTGTGTTAAGGCCTAAGTTACTGTGTTGTGGTTTATTATAGACATTCAACGTAATTTACAATAATTTAAGAAAACATTAAAAAAAATAGCCAAACGTAAACAAAATATACCAATTAAAGTACTTATTTTAAATAAATCATTCAACGTGGCAATGCAGTCAGTATTCTTGGAACTTTCCCTTCTACTGGGGGTTTAATATTTGGTGATTTTTGTATCTCGTCTACTCAGTTATAGGCCTAATGCTTCTCCTCAGCGCGGAATGCGGGCGCGTGTTTCAGATAATCCCCGGGGGTACCAACATTTCGCTGTATTGAGGAATCCACGCCAATTTTATCAGCCGCCACGGTTAGAACAGATTAGAAAGGTAACAGATTACAAAGTTTATTAGTGCCTAATATGTCGTTATACATATATGTCGTAGGAAGCTATGAGTCGGGTTGACTGTTGCTTGTTTACTTGCTTTATTCATAACGTTATTTGTTTATATTTTAATTACTTTTCAAATTTTAGATTTATTGTAAAAGCTTTAATATGTAATTTAATATATATTGCTAGATTTGTGGGTTTTAATAAAAAAAAAACAGCAGGTAGAAACTTAAATTAATGTTGTATACTCGTAGATAATAGTACAAAACCCTTAGTACGCGCAAATGAATAAAACTCATGTTTCCTTTAATAAGCACGCTGTTATACAACGTTTGCTTTGTTTCCTCCCTAGTCATGGTAAAAATTATTTCGCTTCAATTTTCCAGGATTTTAGAGGAAGAAACAAAAATCATTCTGTTAAAAGATACATTTTGGGAAGTCATGGTGCCATGGAATTACATGAATTAATTCCCCCATCTCTATTTTACAATCGAACAAGTAGAGATACTATAAGACGCCACCGGTTCATGGTAGATTACTTTTATAGTGCGAACTGTCAGGTTGTCGCTGCCGAGTTCTCTATTTCCCGATAGCTATAATATTTGTCTCTTCAAATCGCGAGTGAATCGATTTCTTCAAGGCAAGCGCGCTGCTTCCTAGACCGCATCGTCACTTTACATCAGGTGAGTTGCGGTCAATCGCAAGCCTATCATATATAAAAAAAAATATAAAACAATTTTCAAAGTTCTTTCTCTTCCCTGTTCTGTGTAGTAGATTAATTCAGAAATAATAGTACCAGAGCAAACCTTTGATGATCCGTGAGTAGGAAGTGCTCGTAAAACTTCTCAGTTGCGGTTTTGTACTGCGATGAAGGGTTATTTTGTTGTTTAATTGGGGAAAAAAAGGAACTAGTCATCAGGAATTAAATAACAAGGAAATGCCTCAACTATTAATCGAACAGGTATACGATCTTATAGCTTATTTTCGAGTTAAAATATATTTTGTTTTATTCGTTTTATTTAGTTTTATTACATGTATGGTTGATTTTTCTAATAGTATTAGTTTGGTTGCACTAATAGTTTTTTATAATATTAGTTCTCTCCATCCAAAGGTTGCTTAGAAGAAATTTCTTTAGGCGATAAGGCCGCCCAATGTAATACCATTGTATAGATTGGTGTTGCTCTATCTTTTAATTTTGTTTGGTGTGCAATAAAGCTATAAATATTTATTCATTAATTTATGTCTGCGAAACGCAAAAATATAGGTAAATTGGATCTTTACATGTGGCAGTGAATGGGTTCGTTCTTAGCAAATGTGCTTAATCTTAAGCCGTCTTGTCTGAATCTTACATTAATTGGGTTGTAATCAAATATTAGCTTTTTTATATGTAAAATACGCTTATCCCTTAATTAATGTTTCAGACTGTATCTCGGAAAGGATAGTTTTATCCTTTGATTTCTGCATGGAAAACGCCGTTTAACCGCTTGCGTGCCAAAACCATGGTAATCTCGTTTCTTTAATTTCTCCTTTACTTAATCTGCAGTGAAATTTGTTTTTATAAAAAGAAAAACATACAACCATAACCCCTTCGTCATTACTAAAATGGTACAATCCAAATATATAAGTATAATAAATCTAAATCTAAAATGGCGTCTTCGTCTATGTATTAATTGCAAATCTCGTATTGTGTTATTAATGAATAATGTCTTATTTATGTGCACATCTGTGTTCCGAAAGCCTTCCTTGAGAGCCAGTATATTCCAGACTAGGCATGTTCCATCTAAGACTACAGTATCGCTGACTTCTGTCTTCGTGCGAGCTTGTAGTCAAATGCCTAGCTGTGTAAAATGAAAGGAAAAAAACATCTAATAATATATATTGTAATATATTGTTAATGTATGTGTACCAGACTTTAAGAGCCCAGTAAAAAAAAAAACAAATAATTATACAATATAAATTAATTCAAAGACCGTGTAACAGCTTAATGAGCTTTACCCTCAAAATAACTTTGTACGCAGAAGGTGGCCAATATATCAAACGTGAGCAATATATCGTCACTGCCACTTAGAGCTGCTAGCATTATAATTGAAAGGCCTTGTTTCATTTTCGGCCAAGACGGTGTACGTCTACCAAAAAATGCTTAAAGATGCTGTTAAAATGCGTCAGTCACCTCCTTCATTGTGTACAATAATATCTAAATTCTGTGAACTCTCATGGAATTATGGCATCTCTGGAAGATTTATTTATCCTAGGTTGACTGCAATGGTCACATTTGTCTATAAGTTATACCGCCAGTCACAAATATCAAAATTGACACAATAAAAACGCGAAACTTACCTATTTGCGTAAATAACCTGGAAATATACAGATTCGAAATTAATTTTGTACACTGCGATAAGTCACGTTATTTTGAATTTGAATAATTTATTAAAGATTAATAGTCCCTAACGTATTTATGGTATCATGTACACTGTCCTGGCTGGAGCTCTATACATTTTTGAAACAACTCTTTTAAATAACGTCTTACACTGTTATCGCTCCACTGGGATTTCTCCTGTCATGCTTCTTAAATGGACATGTAAACACAGTTTTTAATACTCATAGATATATCAATTCTTTATTGCACACTCACACAAAAAAAGAGATTTTTTTTTACAAAATATAGTGTTACAAGTGGCGGCCTTATCAATATAAAGCGATCTCTTCCAGGCAATCTTAGGATGCAAACAAATGTAAAAAAGGAATTACGGAGGGACGGGGTATAAAATTAAGAATACACTTAATTGACTTAATACACAAAATATTATAACCAATACATACACTTACTAAGTAGTAAGAATGTTGCGATTGTCGGATTATACTACTTTTTATTACATATGACTTCTATTCTATACTGCTTAATAATTAAATGAAATTAACATTTAAAAATACCTATTTCATTCATAAATTCATACGACGCGCGACGTGACGAAGAGGACCATAAAAATGATTGTAGATGGTAGCGCCGGCAGGGGGCGACCTAACATGTGGATGAGTTCTATGAAAAGGGATATGTCTGAAAGAGGATTGCATGAAAAGATGACGACTGATAGAGAAGAACGGAAGAGGAAAAACTGCTGTGCCGACCCACGTAGTGGTATAAGATCAGGAAGATGATGATTGATTAATCCATACAATTTTTAAAATTAAATCTCTTGCACGCACCCCGTCAAATAAATGCGGGTTATTTATGGCACCCACTCGTTTTGTACTCCGTTGACTTAGTGGTTTGATGAATCGCCTACTTTGTCATCGTGTGTGGGCGTTAGCTTTTGAACGAAGAACTAAACTATAACTAACTGCGTCTTGCGGTGTTACTTGCGTTAATAAAGAATATAAAGTAACTTATGTGTTAATCCGGGGTCTAAAGCTACCAAATTTAATTTATGTCAGTTTAGCAGTTTTTGCGTGAAAGAGCAAGATGAAACGATTTTTATCGGTAAGTAGTTAAAGTTAGAACGTTAAAAGAAGAGCAGTCGTTCTAGTCCTTAGCTTGTAGAACAGTCATTATCCTCAATCCGTCCTGTTTCTTTATAATTAGCATGACTTAAAATTATATCCGTCCTTTTCTCACTAATGGAAAAAAAATGAGAGGTGATAATTTTAAAACTGTCAAATTATAACCTATAGGTAGTAAAAATACAGGGTTATCGGTTACAGGTGCAATAAGCCGAAAAGGGGCTACTATACTCATCATTATGATATACTCTCATTACGGGACCATCCCTGAATTCGAGAAAAAATATCTACTGTTCCATTTCTAATGTTATTATTCCCACATGTCATTCCCACGAAACACGCAAAAAAGAACCTGAGCTACCGGTGAAGGAAAACTATAGGTGGTAGGGCGTTTCCTATCGCTCGCCTGGCTAGATACCACCCTCAACTTGTAAAATCTTAACGGTGTGTTCCGGCAGCGTTCCTTGAGAGCCAGCAGTGTATTCCAGTCTAGGCATGCTCTATCTAGGACTACAGTATCGCTGACTTCCTGGTCGTACGAACTTGTGGTCTTATGCCTAGCTGTTCAGGATAAAAAAACTGTCTCTTTAAAATCTTCCGTAAACTAGTTATTCAATTTTAACAGCTCAAAAATCGAAAATACAGAACGTTATTTTTTAAAACAAGTGTACAAAATAAAAAAAATAATAAACTATAAAACCACATCTCCGAAAACTACTCGTACCATAAACTAATCCAATTTCCGAGTAAATTTCGTGTAAGGAATTTACATAAAAGTTCTATATTTATAGCTTTTACTCTTCATTCTTGACTTTATACGTTTTGTCTTTAAATCAAGTATTTCAGTAGAGTGGGCGATAAAATCACTGCCTCGTTAAAATACTTGAAGATTGGTTGTTCCTATTTTGGGTGAAAACGTGGTCGTAAATTGTATAATTAGTGTGCTTATTTAAGTTAATTTAGCTAAGGTTTTACCTACGCAATGAGACCATAAAAATAGTTCCGTTCAATGCGATAGTTTTAAGAGTAATTAGTTAGTTAGTCAAAGTTCCCGGTAAATAACGAACAACTTAGGAACCTTGTGTGCGAGAGCTAAATTAGCATTAACGATTTCGGAAATTTTAAGAATTAGTTTATTAGTAGGTATAATCTACAGAACAATTGATTTAAAGATTGGTCTACAGAAACGCGGTAAAATTAAAAGAAAGGATTTTGGAAGTAAAAAAGCCGTTCTATATATTAATTTAACTGATCTGTTTTGTTTTTTATCAAACAAAGCTAAGCATTAGACCAGAAGCTCGCACGAGGATTTTTCCCCAAACGCAAGCCATGTATGGGAAAAAATATTTTTGTAATGTAAACGAAAGTTCTTTCCAATGTCACAATAATAGATAGCAACGCTACAGACTAAAACCAAATTAATATAAACTTGTCAGGCGTGTTCGCTTATTTATCGTCGCAGTTGACTTGCAGCGCGTACGCATGTCTTTTCAAACTACCCGCATTATTAATGGCGTCCATTCTTCATGGTTACGTTTATTTCTGTTGTCTTTTATTGCGCCGGCGCTTGATTTAGTCTGTTGATTTTGACTTATGTTCGGATTGGAATTTAGTTACAGGATTGAAATGGTATAAGTTCCACACGCTTGAACAAACGCTTTGCGTCCACTTTTATTGTGCGAACTGATAGATTGTGGAGCTCGCTGTCGGGTTCTATATTTTCTGATAGCTATAATCTGAGTCTTTTTAAGTCGCGATTGAATCTTTAATCTAGTTTCTACTAGGCAAGCGTGCCTCATCTTAGGACGCATAGTCGCTTCACATCAGGCGAGTTCCGGTCAAACGAAGGCCTATCAATGAACAAACAAACAATAAATTGAAAAACATCTTTAGAGAGCATTTATTATTTTATATGCTATAAATAATCTGGAGGCACGGTAGTACCCCCGCCAAGTCGAACAAAACAAAGGCACAATATACAATTAACAAAACAAAATATTAAATATAAGATTAAGTTGAGATTTAGACTTATTTAAGTAGGTACTCCAATATTAAAAGCAATACTTACTATGAGACGCGACATGCGTTGACACATTAGCGCCATCTCATCTTTCTTTGACACAGAGTAGGGCAGGGGCGGCGGCTTCTGTAGATCTTAAATGGTCTTTAGGTAATCTTTCTGCTATATTTTTTTTATTGTCGTAGTTAGTCATTTAGTTTATTTTTATATACCTACCTAATGGTATAGGTTTAAGCATGTTAAATTTAATTGTAATTTTCTATATTCTAAATAATAGCTAAAAACGCGCCTGTTTCAAGGGTCAATTAAGATTTAAGTTTTTGGAAATTTTATAAAATTAATTATTTTTAGTGATTAAGTAGGTAAACAAGTAATATAAGAATTGCTTAAACAAATAATCCACAGAAACGTGGTATTATTTTTTAATTGGATCTTTTTAAAGGAGAATATAACTAAATAGATCAAAACTATTTGTTTTGAGCAAGTCCATGATTACTTTTTTTTTAAACAAAGAGCAGTTTCGTCATATCAGTTTATTCTACAAAAAAAAAATAGTAAATATATATTTATAAAATATTAGAAAAATTAAGAAGAAAATAGAAATTTAAACTTACTTTAACATATTTAAACTTAAGTATATTATATTTTTTATTTTGTTTTTAACATATTTAAAACTAAAATGATTAAGAATTAATGTCAGCAAAGTTCAAGCGACGCGTATGTTGTTTTGTATGAACTGTACGAACAAAAGCAGCAGAAAGGTATATAAAGACAAAAAGTTAATACATCAACGTCAGGCCAAGTTGGGCTCTGTGTGATGGATCTACTGAATCGTTCATTCTCTTAAACATCATATGGAAATTAAAGCTATTTATAAAACAATTAGCAAATGAGCAGTTCATTGGAAATAATAAAAAATACTAAATTTTATACAACATTAAAAACGTTGATATAAATTTTATACAATAATTAGCTACTTAATTAAAAATACTTCTAAAAACTTACTCTTCAGTAATTTTTTTAATCGCTCCAATTATCCCGTTGATTTGCCCCAAGATAGCGTAACTGAGATAATCGAGAAAAAAAGGGATGTTCATGGCATCTTATTAAGTAAAACTAATGCGTGTTTGATTCAAATTGTTCAACGAGCGATGATGATGAGCTGTTGTGATTATGGCAAGACGTGTCATCATGGAAGACACGGACGGCTCATTTCATCCCTGATGAGGTTCACCGAATGTGAACGAAACTACGAGTATAGTTGGACCTTTCCAGCAATCAGGTGCGCGTGAAAGGCGGCCGGCTTCTTAAACTTCATGACATTTGTTTATCACTTGTGGCACTACATGTGAAATCTTTTTTTAAAATTTTTAATATTTGTATGACTACAATAAAACGTTCATCTATCAATCAGGCCGCGCGTCAATGATTTCTTTATGAAAACACATATTTTTTTGAATATTTTCAAAAGTTCTAAAACAAAAGTTATTGCTAGTTGATTCCAGGCCACGGGAACACTAACTGACCCGTCGCAGAAGGACCTCGGGCGTCTAGACACGGGGTCATCTGACACCCACATCGTATTATGGTCCTTGAGCTGATTGCAGTGGGATAGGTCTGGCAAAAGCTGTGGCGGGTCGCGGACGCGTGCTACAACGCTCCCACGTACCGCCAGTAAGCTGTCCAGGAAAGACACCGTGGAGTTTTACCTTCCTGTAAAAAAAGATGAAGAAAAATAGTTTACCTCTCTCTCTTTTTTTTGTCATGCATGCAGCATATTTCCATGATTTAAAAAAGCCCGGAACCGAAGAGCTTGAGTCGGTACCGCTAAAGTTACACACTCCAAGCAGACTTACACCCACGTGTAATTTTCACGTGCTTTAAGATAAGTTTAACGTATCTACATGAACGATGAAACTTTTGTTACGTCATTCAAATATTTAACTTGGAATTATTAATAAAACTCTTCAAAATACAGACTAAACTTCCTTCCTGGAAGTTCGCATCTAATTTTAACGTACGCGGAAATAATTATCATCACATCACGTATGTTATATGTATTTTAAATATTATGTGTGTATTTGACTGAAAATAGTGAAATACAGGAGTAAAATAGTGAAATATAAGAGTTAAAAGTAGGTATTGAAACTTTCAATATTACAATATATTTTTCTTACTCCTAGATAGTCGGCTTCTTTTCTTTAATTTTTTTTGTTATATGTCCTACATCTCTTGGAAACATATTGTTTACGAAAACGGGTTTTCACGCGTACCAATTGTTAGAAAAGTACGCATGAAAACCAGTTTTCTTAAACAATATGAATCAAGCACGCTTTAGTTTTGTAAATAAATTCTCTTAGTTTCGTTGAAACTAATTTTTCTTTCATTGCATGTATACATCAAAAAAATAAACAAATCTTGTACAAGTTTTTTTTGAGAAAAAAGTAACTACCCCCTTTTATTACGACAGACTCGTATAGAACTTTTTCCGTTATTTCATACTTATTATAAAATTAATAAAAATACTATCATTGCATCACAAACCTTCTGCCTCTTTTTTAACAATTTCGAAAAACAGTCCAAAGCACATTTTCCGCGTTAACAATAGAACCCATAAATATTAAAAGTCATGCGTAAAACAAGCAACATGGAATGTCAGAGCTAGTCTGCTAAAAGGGACTTTATAATGGCGTTACAATATTAAACGGGAACAGATCGCGAACTTCCTGATTGGCTCCCAACTTTCAAGATTAATGTTCTTAGGAAGGCTCTGATAAAAGGTAACAGGATCGTTCGTGTCAGTTTTAAATTAACATTGTCTATTATCAGAAGCTTGACGAGCTTATTCACTCCTAAATAACAGTAAAAAGATACATTTATGAACCTAATTATAATGCAGAAATTATATCTTATATGTATTTTAATGTATATGTACCTAAGTGTCTAAAGTTCGTCTTTGAGTTTGTATGGTTGAATGGATGTTTTGATGGATGACCAATCTTTACGAAACTTGGTGTATGGGTACGACGAATTTTCAGATTTTTTTTATAAATAAGGTCATAAATACTATGGCTGTGTGAGGGACACAAGAACGTGTTCATTAGAAAGTGTTAAAACTATATTATATTGAAGATGTTTGTTGGTCGCCACGGCAACGCGCTGTCTTCATTAAAATAATAATCTGTTCGTCATCGCCCATGTTAAAATGTTTGTAACCTTGAAAATTAAATTAGAAAGAAAAATTGTTTTTGCTAGGTCAACAATTAGCAGAAATACTAACATTATTTAACATTGAACGCGAGTGAGCTTACTCTTGTGTTCACGACTTATTAAAAAAATATTAAAAAAAGAGATTATACATATCCATTTAATTACAAAGTCTTAAGTACGACGTCACATTCGAAACGAAGAATTTCCCGTCAATTACGTGGCAATTTAATTCTTATTTCGCATCGTGTCACCCTTAAAGCGTCATGTAGATGAAGAGTTTTCAAAGATTAGCAACCGACAGAAGTTTTTTTTTTTTTTTGTTATAAGGCAACATACGATTTGTATTTTTGCCAGTGTCAAGTTTATTATTTTCGAGTTAATTATCAATCAAGTTAAGTCAAATATCAAGTAATAAGTCGTCGTGGTCAAGTTAAAGCCACATTAAGTACCCTCGTAAAGCGGTGGAGACTTAGCCAGGGTTTCTATGTAGATTTTCCGCCAACACGAAACCACGTAATTCTGTCTTTATATCGCTTGCTTACACTTGTACAAATAAACAAGACATTAATGGTTAATAATACACCAATACTACACATTAAAGCTTGCAGAATCACTAGCTTTGCAATAAATACACAGACATAATCGGCATTTTTTCAGCGACGCGGGAATACTGACCGACAGAAGTCACATACGAGTACATTAGCAACATCTTGAAATCTTGTTTATTACCTATGACTCAGTTTAGGCTGGAAACGAGTTGCTTAGCACTAGAACCTAGTCCCATCTACATATACTAATATACATTCACCTACAACTGAATATTACCTCTACATTTGTCTTTCTGACAGAGTACTTCTCAATGCCTAAGGTATGCCACATCCACGTCATTTCCATTATACAATTTTCAACCTTAACAGACAAATATTAAAGTCGCTTCCAGCTTGATGTTTTCAACTGAAATGTCATGTTAATAAAATCGGAGCGTTAATACAAAATGTTAATTAAGAAACGAGATTTAGTGGGGTGACTGTGGAAGGTTTAACCTGCTTTAGGAAATGGGGTGTAAAAGAGCTGTTACTGTTATGAGCAATGGGTTTCAGAGGGGTGCATTTTGTGTTATTTTCTACCGAATTCCAAAAAGAGGAGGTACTGAATTTACTGTATAATTGTTGTACGCCTACAGATAATTTGAGAATAAAATATAAAACGCATAAAATATGCATAACCAATTAAGTCATAAATGAATAATAAATTTGAAGCGTTAATTCATAGCAAAGTTTGTAAGCTGCAACATAATATGATATGACATTTAATAGTGTTATTAATATTAGGCCTAGTCTTGGAAAAAAACGTAAATAAGTACGACGACGCGCGAAGCGAAGCGAGCATGCCGCGGCAGCACCCGGCGTTGCGCCAGAACTGAATCGCTCGTTTTAATTTAATTAGCTTCTTGTTTTTCTATTTTAGTTATTATATTCTATATAAAGCATATTATATAGAATATAATAAGAAAGATTATGCGAAATGAAGAGTATGCCGAAAAACGTTATGCCATTTACAATTATGCCTATTTAATTTATGCAACCCAATACGGACCCAGGTGGAGCATGCCTAGTCTGAAATACACTGGCTCTCATGGATGGCTGCCGAAACACACCGTTAGGATGAGGAATGAGGATAATGTTCCCTTAGAACTATTTGTTGCAAAGAGTATGTTAAAAAAAAATAAATAAAAATTACGTTGGGATGAAAACCTGGGACGAGATGGGAATGAATCATCGCGACATTGCATTTGGCTCGAACAATATTATATAATCAGACTTGACCAATGTCGTTCAATCCATAACATAACATAGCATTTGTAGCAATGATGCTCGAGTGGTTTGGGTCGACTGCCGTGCGAAAAGTACGAGCTTCAATCCCAGGAAACTTGCAAAAAGAGCCAGAGCTACCGGTGAAGGACAACATAGAGAGGAAACCATAGTATGGTGGTAGGCGTTTCATATCGCTCGCCTTGTTAGCTACCACCCTCAAGTTGTAAAATCTGTCGCCAAGCACCTAACAGTGTGTTCCGGCAGCGTTCCTTGAGAGCCAGTGTATTCCAAACTAGGAGGTCGTGCAAAGTTGAGATCGAATGCCTAACTGTGTAAGGTCACGTGATCATCATGTGAAAAATCTCTGTTTGGAAATATCAAAAGAAAAATAAACAAATTTAGTGTATCAAACAAAACGTTCGATATTTGAACTGCACGGCGGCGATATCAACGCGCGGATCTACGCGTTTTTTGAATATCGAATGCATTTAAATGGACTGTAATTCGGCGGTTTATTGTGATATTAAAATTAATTCGTTAGGTTGGCGGCAGTGGATATAAAGGCGGCGTTACATGGGGTAAATCGGGTTGAATGACGAAATTAAAGCTTGAGCTACTTTTTACCTGACTGCGAAAGATAATGGGCTATGTTTTTCGAGTGTATACATGTATGTATGCATATTTCTTTGGCACGGCCTAGAGCCTAAACGGCTTGTCATATTTTTATGTAAGTGATGTCAATGGATTGTCTTAGTCGTGAAAGTGACACTGGCCGCATCAAAAAATAGGCTTGTGTTTGACTGCAGCTCGCATGTGGAAAATGTGACACGCTTGCCTCGAAGATATTTATTTACTCGCGACTCGAAAAAACCCAAATAGGAAATGGAGCACCGAGTAGCGACTAACATAACCTGGCTCTTCGTACAATAAAAGTAGATGCAAAGAGCTTCATGCAAGTCCGTGAAATCTTTCATATCTTCGATTGCTAAACCTTTTTTATTACATGCCTGATACGGGTAAATTTAATAATAGATAAAGTACAACTTGTTTGAAGATTATTTTCTTCGACATCTGTCAAATTTCTCTTTTCAATTTTGCACCTGGCGGACTCAATGGGTTTTCGAACTTGTAATTGGCTGAGTGAATAAAGCGTTTTTATTTTATGTGCGACTAACATTTTTTTGTGTCTGCCATATTCTGCACATAGAATATTTTGATTTAATAGATTTTTGAGTTTTATTTTGTTTGCATAAGAAGAGTACATTCAGTGATACGTGTCAAATTATAACGTCCTACTACTGAGCTCGGGGCTCTCAATAAAGAGAGTGTAAGCCATAGTCCAAGCTGGCCAAATTACGGGTTGGTGACTTCACTTATCTTTGAAAACCCTATTATTTACCTTCTCCGACAAGTAAGTTTCCTCACGAAGTAATTAATTGTAATATGCATATGAGTGAAAACCTCAGTGTGTATGTCTCAACCTGGGACTCAACCCGCGCCCTTTGACTTGTGAGGCAAGGGGTATACCGACTACACTACTTAGTTCTAAAATTTTGTGGTTCAAATGTACAAATTACCAGTGAATGCAATTTGCAGCTTGTCGTTCAGAATAGCGTTCTAAGGAGGAAACCTATGTTCAACAGTAGACGTCTTCTGGCTGATGATGATGATGACATTTGAAAGACGTGTCAATCACTCTTTAATTCCAACGGCAGGCGCCTCACTTTGGAAAAAAAATATGATTGCTATGATGAACTCAAACTCAGTTAAGAATTTAATCACTTTTATTCACGACATCATGAAAGTCATGTTTTAAATTCAACTGTTTGATTATATATATGGTTACCCAATTTCTAGGAACCTCCAAACGCAATTTAGAAAAATTTGATCTCGTTTAAAGAGTGGGTACCTACTAATATACTCTTATGATTGTCGTCTGGTTCTACTTAAGTATAAGTTTTATCCTAATTGTTACAGTAGTTTGTTTTATAAATCAAAATAAGTGAAAAATTTGTAAACGTAGTCTCCAGACGAGTTTAAGTTTTATCACTTTGCTCGAGAACTACTAACACTAACAAAAAGTACAAATTATAGTATAGAAGTTATGAATTCGCTAAACTTCTAAAATACTTTCTAAACTCGATCTCTAGTGACAGCTAGCACGTAAGGCGGAAATCGCGACTCTAAAAGGAAGCCACCAAATACCGGGATTCCGGGATTACCTTCACGTGGATCATCCCAAATTCCTGACACATTCGGATTTGTGTAACCACAAGGAACATAATCTCCACTCGATGGAGTCATATTTCAAACGTTCTCGGCTCGAGGTAAAACTGATTACGTGTGAAATTTTGGCTGCAAAACGTCGTGTTAACGTAAATGAACGAGATATATTTTACTATTCTTTTGTTAGGCGAATAATGTAGGAAAGTTAAAGATTGAATATGGAAATTGACGTTGAAGTTAAACAAGTTATAAATAAGAATCGAAATATTTTAGGCGGAAGGGTCTTTTTATTACTGAAAAGGTTTGAAGACATACTTTTTAATAAAATTGATTTTGTAATTACAGTTTTTTTTAACCCCTGACGCTAAAACGACGTGTGTGTCTAATATGATATCGTGGCTCCTGAATGGATTTTTGGTTTTCAAGGTATGTTAGGCGGGAAATTTTGTAGCTTTGTTTTTATGAAGAGCGGCCCAAGATGGCCGCCGCCACAAAATAGCAGATTTTGACATATTTTTTCGCAATTCCCTCAATATGGGAATCAACTGAAAGAGAGACTAATAGAATACTATGATAAATTTCAAATGTTAGATAGACGATGTCGGAAATGTAGAATTTTTTTAAGTTACTTGCGTAATTTTAACTATGACTTACTCTATTAAGTCTTTATCTTTTTTAATACGATTAACATCCATGCTAAGCCTGCAGCGTTTATTAATAAGGCTGTAAGAACAGCCTTATTAATGAACTCGTCTTAACTTTAATCGTCATTTGTCTTGGTTTGAGGCGTGACGTTTTCCAATGGAGAGAAAAATACAAAAGATGCTTTAAGTTAAGACGCGTTTATTAATAAGACAGTTAATATTTGAGTAACAAACACAAATTTTATTTAGAAAACTAACGCGTGTTAATTTCGTATTGTTTAAGAAGACGCGACAGGTTTTCACGCCTACCATATTGTTAGAAAGGTCCAACTATAGTTAGTTCGCCGAATGTCGACAAAACTATAGTTGGACATTTCCAACAATCTGGTTCACGTGAATACCCGGCTTCTTAAACAAAACAAACACAAACGTGTGATATTCTTGTACAAACCTGAACAACAAAGTTCGTATTTCAATTCACTTTCCACTTGCTTATATTCTCGTACATAAAGCTCCGTGTAAACGCCCCACAACGCGTATGACGTTAATAAAAGTTAATAATCATCAATAACCGCGAGCAATACGGCGGGAAAATGACGGCAGAGCAATCCGCGCGAAATTTCCAGACTACACAAAATATACTCTGTTTTGAATATGTTTTTTCCTGTTTCTATGAGAAAAATGTTAAATGTTTTAAATACTTATTTAACCCGCTTCAAATATGGCGAGCCTTTGACAGATTTTATATTTTTGTTTTAATTACCAGATTTCTGAAACATTATGTTTTTGTTCGAAAACAATAACTTTTTATTGGGAAAATGTGACAAAATAAACATATTTATGAAATGTGAATGAAAGAATCGGATACAGCAGTTCTTTTTCCAGCTGCGAAAGAAGGAGAGTTATGTTTTTAGAGTATATGTATGTATGTATATTTCTTTGACACGCCCTAGAGCCTAAACGGATGGTCGTATTTTTATGTGAGTGATGTCAATAGATTCGTCTTAGTCGTGAGAGTGATACTGGGTACATCAAAATCAAAAAATATGAAAATTAAAGATGGTACACAAGTTTAAAGATTTAGTGGTCGTGTTTTTTTGTTGTCGCTTCTAATAACTTGTTTATCTCATTTCAGAAAAAAGAAATAGATAGAATTTTTATATTTGTGTTACCAGATTTCTTAGCAACGCTTTTACCAATTTGGAACCTTTTTTTGTTTGACAAAATATACTATTTATGGCGTCCTGTGCAAATAACATCGAAATCAGACCAATAGTTTGGTTTTAGAATCGAAACAAATGAAACATTTTCACAGGCACCAGCTGAATTGAATTGAAGTAATACCACTTTTTTATCAACCTCAAATACAATTCTGATAATTACGTATATTCGCAGAATAGTAAAAATACAGGGTTATCGGTGTACTAAGCCGAAAGGAGGTCACTATACTCAGCCTAAAGAATAACTTTCACTATGGCACCAACTCTGAATTAGAGAAAAAAAATGACGTGTTCCATACAAAAAATTGATCGGTCGTCGACAAAATGTATGTAACAGCTGATTTTTTTCCTCGAATTCACAGTTGTTCCTGTATTGAAAGTTGTTCCTTAGGATGAGTATCGTGACCCTCTTTTGGCTTAATACACCCATAACCGATAAACCAGTATAATGTCCCTAAAAGAGAATAACCGCAAAACTTCTCGTCTCGGGCGCTGACATCGTAAGACCAAAATTTCATACAAGCATGATGCTAAATTTCCTATTTGTTATTTTCGCCTAAATAAATATATTATAATAATATTATTTTATGAAGATTTATATATCGACTGTCATAATGTCGTACCCTTTTGCTGACATCGAAAAAATGTTCCGTGTAAACAGGAGCACCTAAAATTATAATGGACTTCATAAAATGAGGAAGTTTTCAACTCAACTTTACTTATTCATATAATGAAGCCAATTTTGTTTTTTTTTGCTTACTACAGTGATAATTTTTGTATGTTTGCCTTTTCTAAAACATTATTTGACATAAAAAAAAATTGACTGTAACCTCAAAAAAAAAACAGAGATTACAACGCAGTACTACATTACCGAACCATGTATAAGTGACGTCATCCATCAGTCTGATCACCTCGTCACTGCCGAATAGATACCATTTTATTAAAAGAAGTACTCGCGTAAATAGACTTGTCTTGTGATGATACAATATAGAAGATGGGGTCATTTGAGACGACACATTTGAGAGCTGAGAAGATTTATTTTTATTGGGCAATAAAATAAAAAGTCAAAGTCTAAGTCAGGGCTTGTGAGAAGTGAAATAGATCTAATTTAGATTTTTTTTGTTATTTTTGTTGGTCTGTATGTTTGTACGGTCTAATATCCAAAACGACTGGACCATTTTATTACTAGAAATGATGAATTGTTTCTTCACCCTTTCTGAACTGCTATGTGACGTGCGTGACGTCACCACCCGGTTCCAATGGAAGATCAGCGCTGCTTGTTTCAGACAGCATTAAGTTGAGTGTGGGACGGTTTGTGACAGAAAGCAGTAATTAAGTTTAAATATTTTTTTAAGTTGTGTACACTGTTGTTATCTGTTACAATTAAAAAATATATTCTATTCCATTAAATTTAAGTGAAATTCTAAGAACTTGAGAACTGGCACAATACACAGAGTGTGGTGGCCAATCAAGAAAGAATAAAAAAATAAATAAAAAAAGTGAAATTTTGTATGGTGGTAGCTTATATCGTAAATTAAAAAAAAATGAATAATAAATACCACGTGGACGAAGTCTCGCAGGAATACAATTGTATTCCTCTCATGAGTGGTGAAGTAAAATCTGAAGCGGTATATGTAAACTAAGCCGATTTAGATTTTACCTAAATTCTATAATTTTTACCATGTTTTCGTGTATCAGTTGCTATATGTGAATGAAATCTTTACACATAAAAATTTTAATCGTCTCAAGCGGACGCATTCCCTGTCTGCCCATATACTGAAGTAAGGCAGGAAGTAACGGTTGGGACACAAGGTTGATGTTGCCGGATGGAGTGTGATTATTCGGTCAAAGTTGTCCGAAAATTATAATAGTTTATCTGGACGTGTAATCAAACTGATAGATTTTAGAATTCGCTGCCTATTAAATTATTTCTGTAAGTAGACATAACCTGTTTTTTACGATTGAGTGAATCGATTACTTTTAGGCACGCGTTTTACATCGGCGCAGTGGGCGCTTTACAACAGGTGTGATGAGGTCAAACGCGAACCTATTAATTTGCCATATTTGTTTTATTTTAGAGTTTTTCATTAGATTAGATATTTTTGTGTGTCGAGTTAATTACAATCCTTTGAATATATTGATTATGAATATATCTAAAAAACATTGGGCACTAATTAAACAAGCTTCTTTTTAATAGCATTATTCGTCTCAGATATAATTAATTACAGATGAAACTGCAATACGAGTGTACGAATGAAAATAAACAGATTGTCTATTGTTTACTCGAAAGCTATAAGCAATAATACTCATATGCCCGAATTCATGTCACTTGTTTGTTTACCATAAAATTCATTTGACATTCTCTTGTTTGCCCGTACATTAGATTTCATAATGATATGAGTGCCATACGTATTGTTATCTAATTCATCAATTGCAATAATACTATTTAACAGAATATTCCAACGCCATACTAAATTAATTTCAAATACAACCAAACCATTCTAGAGCACTTCGCCGGCCGCTACCGCGGTACGCCCGCTTCGCTCGCTCGGCTCGTGCGTTGTTTTTCATGTCAACAACGCCATATTTAACAACGCCATACTTAATTA
Organism: Ligdia adustata; assembly: GCA_947049295.1. Lineage (NCBI taxonomy): Eukaryota > Metazoa > Arthropoda > Insecta > Lepidoptera > Geometridae > Ligdia > Ligdia adustata. The sequence continues at coordinate 11,577,759 of OX346229.1, forward strand.
ATTTCAAATACACCCAAGCCGTAAAACTGTTGAAACCGATTTTAGGTATTTATTCAAGAAATAATTTCGATGGCAAATGATGTTATGGCATATGATAATTACGGCTTACTATGATAATAACAAATGATGTGAAATTGACTTTATAGGAAACAAAGCTACTGGCACCTGATTAATATAGTTAACAATGAGTATGACATAATCAAATTATGAGAAACAATTTTTTGTCTGTTGACTAGTATAGCAGATGAAATTATGGTAAACGGGTGTACCCCCAATAAACAAACACGGGCGGGTCGGTAAAAAATCGAATGGCGCTCTCTGATTGGTGCAACTGGCCGGTGGCTATCATGTATTATTATAATTGTTGATCTTGACTTGACGATTTCTTTAACATTTATAGTTGGCGTTGTAAAGAAAATGTATTAGTTTATTTAAGGCCATCTCATTTTCCCGATGCTTAGTTATTAAATGAGAAGTTTGATCACGAAGCCAAAAAATAAATCTGTGGCCTGATTTATTATTTCTCAAAAACATTTAGGCAGAGTTCATTACGTGGGAGTATAATTGACGATAGTATAGTGTATATCATGAAATATATTTTTTCTTTAATATCTTTCTTGTTTTAAAATATTACAAATTAAAATTTTTCGTTCTTTCGTTATAAAGTTCAATTTTACTATTTTTGTTTACTGTTTCCAAAAAAAAATCATTAATCTCGGCCAATCCGCCTAACACAAGCCAGTCACATCACTACCCCTTCCCACTTGCATTCACTAGGTACCAAAATACGCGCGTTGTTTTCCCAAGGGCCGTAAATCTGGCGTGTACTAATAAAGTGGACAGACAGACAAATGCTCGCTATATATAAAGTTACAATTTACATTCCTCCGCCAAGACAAGGATGAACGTCACATTCTTATGGTATTCTCGTCGTTTTTGTCCGAACGAGCGAAACGTAAGTGCTTAGTCTAGCAAGAAGCGATGCCGGTCATAAACGCTATTTGAATTAGGATGCTGATACTTTTCGTTGTAATTTTGTAACTCAAGAACGGGCTCACCTAACCAAACCAAATGTTTAGACTTTGTTCGGACTATTTAGTAGATGGTTTATGAGAAGTTTGCCCAAAATCGGTCGATTTTGTGCAAACTTCACATTTAAACCTCATTTATCACATTTTTATTATTTCACTTTATAAGTAACGAAGCTCGTACCGAGCCGCTAGTCCTGTATAAATCTATTTGATACAGTGTATAGGTTGCAATGAAGTTCCCGCAAGGTCCGGCCGACGTTCTGAACTAATTATGTGAAGTTACGGACATATCTGTAGTTTAGGCGGAAGTTGGAACCAGCCGGCGCCTATAGGCGGGAGATAGTTTGGGTTTAGGTTCCTATAAGTTTACTACGAGCCCCGCGCGGTTAGAGTGCTCGATGTACGACATTAATGTAAATTATTTTAGAAGTATTATTATATCAGTAATTAATCGATATGATCCTGTTTTAATTTTGTTATTAATATTTTTTGACATTAATATTATTTGATATTTATTCAATTAATGTGAATTCTTGTAATATTACTTACCTAGTATAATAAGTAAGGCCAATAAATAATTTAATTTCATGTATACTATGTGTCTAGTAATTCTCGTGTTTATACGAGTAAGGACCTCGTGAACACGTTATTTTATTATAACTTTGTAAAAATTTACAATCGCTTAACCTTTTTTTTATGTTCGGGCATCATAATGAATGTTGTGTGTTCATGTGTATCTACTTAATATTGTTGAAATCGAGCAATTAATGGGACCGTAGCAAACTTCTCCCGATTTTGGGAAGAATATCTACTCCCTAATTAAAAATCTCCAGGATTAAAAATTCGTAGAACTCGTACACTGAGCTTTATAAAGAATTATTGAAATTTTTGACCTGTAAGCGAGTATTAAATTTCAACCGATATACAAACATACAAAATGACAGAGTAAGTAAAAACTTGCTAGACAAAAAGTAGCGACGCCTGACTTGCTCGGTCAAAGATGTAAGCATGATGAATTGTCGTCTCTAAAGGGTCACGTTGAAACTCAGCGCTGAGGAGCAATCCCCATCATCATGCTGAGCGCTGACCTTGTTCGACGCACGGGACACTGCAACTCGACCTACTTTATTATTTTAAATGTTTGTCTACTTTTAAGTAATTAGCTGTAGTAGTAGTGTCCTGTGGTAAAAAATAAATGTGTTCTTTCTTTCTTTCTTTCTAATTGTACAATTTTTATTAAAAAAAGTAAAAATAAACGGCATAAATTCGATAGACGACTTTTTCAGTTGTTTGCGTTAGTACCTACATCAAACAACTGAACCGACTCTGATTACATTTAGGTGGTACCAATATAGGTACCAACTAGGAATATAGCCATTGATTTAAAAGGTTTTTTTCAAAATTTACCTACTTAATTGAAAAAAAATACATCTTCTTTTATTAGTAAAAGAAGATGTACGATCATCACTATAAGAAAAGTAGGACTCAAAAATTTATTTCCACTCGTAGTTTCTCTGATTCGTATTTTAGTGAAAGTTATTCAAAATAATGAGTACACCAACCCCTTTTCGGTTTGACTAAAAAAGTTTTTTTGTAAGATTCAAAATAACAAAAACAAATTTTGGTTAAAGAAAAATTACTATCCTAATAAATCCTAATAATCAGACATTGTCAGAAAAACGTAAATAGTAATTTAAAAAAGAAATGAGACATGAAAGAAAAAATAAGTAGGTAGTAATTTGAAAAGAAAAAAATCTAGAGACAAACTTTCGAAAGTAAGAAAGAATAATACTTAATAGAAATCTTGGCTTAAGTGTCAGACTACTAAGTATAATTGTAAAGTACTTGATACACTGTGCGTTTTGTAACACTATATTTGTATTCGTAGTGAACTCAAAGGAAATGGGATGCTACTTTAGTAGGCACATAACAACGAGTGGTTTACGTACTTACTTACTTACCCATCTACATCTACAAAATGTAACCAAATCACGAAAAACAAAATAACTGGCTTCAACAAAAAAATAAAATAGATAGATTACATATAGACCATTTCTACAGATAAATAAATCATCTACAAAAATATAATAAAAAGGGAATAATTTAATTTTTGTATGTAATAAATAAACTTAAAATCTACTGTACTGATTTCAAAATTTCTTTTGCCGTTAGTAAGCTACATTATCACTGAGTAACGTAGGCTATAGGTATTTACGAATAGTAGCAAAAAATTAGAGATCCGTGGATAACAATAGCGTACAAATACAATCATCTCTCTAACACAGTATTAATGTGAAATAAATTAAATAGAAATTTTATGATAAGAAAAATTGTTGCTTTTTACAGATTATAAAGAAAATGTTGGTGTTTTAAATAGTCAGAATCTTTCCTTTCATGTATTTTGTTCAAAGACATCAGCAGAGCAAGCACGAGGAACTTATTCATAAACATAGCTGCTACTTAAGCAGCTATGTCTATAAACCTACAAATTAGGTATCTAAAAAGTAATGAAATCTGTTTTTTATTATTCTAAAAAAAATGCTTGACGTCATCAAAAAACCATCTGTCACTCGCATTAAGAGCTCGCGATGTAAAAAATAGAAAAGCAGCTTTCCTTTTCGTTGTCATATAAGATAGCTCGAGTTGTACTGATTTTGATGAAATGCATTAAGAAACTACTTATGTAGACCTACCTACTAAACATAAATCAAAAATATGGGTCAAATATTAGCGGAGTAACATCTGTTGCTATATCACTAAGCACTAAATATAATTTGCTTTTATTAAAAATAGATTATAGTAGCAAAATAATAATAATCGCATTCGGAGTAATCGCTTAGCAAACATCCAATAATCATCTCTATTATGGAAGTAAAATAAGTAATGTGTGGTATTTTTTAAGAAAATAGTCCTACATTAGGTAATACAAGTGCGGGGTAGATAATAGTCGGTATATGTTTTCTCTGAAAGCGACAAGTGGTGGACTCGCCTAATGGGCAATTTTGGCTGACCATTGCCAGACTGACCTGCTACATACTCTATATGAAAAATAAAACCAAAGGTTCAAATTATTAGATAGATAGGAAAAATCGAAAACGCAAGCCATTTTTCTTATCCTACACGGGTAGGCATTTGTCCACAAGTTCGCACGACTACGGAAGTCAGCGATACTGTAGCCCAAGATGAAGCATATACAAGCAAGCAATACACTGGCTCTCAAGGAAGGCTGCTGATACACACCTTTAGGTGCTTGACGGCAGATTTAACAACTTGAAGAAGGTAGCTAACCAGACGAGCATTAGGGAATGCCCTATCACCGTGCTACTACAACATCGTGAGGAAGCCCTCACGATGTTTTTCCTTCACCGGTAGCTCAGGCACCTTTCCCATGTTTAGTGGGAATTGAACCTCGTACTTTTTGCGCGGCAATCGACACCACTAACCATTCGACCATCGTCGCTACGAATAAATATATATAATTTTAATTGCATCGAGTACTAGTCAAGCTTATCTTTGTAAAACTAAGGAATATGACAGCGAGTAGAGTAAATCTATGATATTAAGTTATTTGTGGTATCCTACTCACTAAACCCCTTGCCGAGCAAGCAAAAACCACGAGAATTATATAGCAGTAGATTTTATTACTCATGGAATAAGGCCTAAAATACTGTAGCGAAATACAAGAATCGCAAAAGTAAGTATCCCGGTAATCAAACCTGTTATTTAATTTTCACCAATTTATTAGATACTGCTTTTGACATTCGATTAAGAACTCAGTATAATATTAGCACTGAAATTTGTTAATTAATTATTAGTAGAGAATTTATCTATTTATTTCGATGCATAGTATAGTATATGTATTTATATATATATCTGTGTATTTATATTAGTATTGATTGTATTTATTGCTGTATATTATAGCTGTTTAGATGATGGTGTAATACGTGCATGGTTGCCCGGAAGAGATCGCTTTAAGCGATAAGGCCGCCATTTAAAAGCTGGTACATGTGTATAAGCTTTTCGTTATTCATATTTTTTGTATTAATGCTGGTTTTTAACTAAAGAGTCGTCTTATTTTATCTTATTTCGTAAGGCAAAGATGACGAAAATTTCAAAGAGTACCTACTCATTGATTTGATATTTGAATATTTGAATTGAATATTTTTAAAATCGCATAATTAGTGTGGTCGCATGTTCAACGGCAATTGCAGAAATACTAGATTAATAATAAATATCATACTTATGTTCTCAAAAACATTACCATTCTACACAAACCCACGGCGCAAATTCAACGCTCTTTATTCTATTGAAAACTAGAACCTATTCAGAACTGAATAGAACATAATTTTCCCTATTCGCTACCTCAGCTGCTGTACCTATTTACAGAGTAAATAAAAGAACATAATTTTGCTCGGACTTTGAACAGCAACTACCCACGCGAGTGAAGTCAAAGTTAGGGTAAATATTTGCTGGGAACTACTGAACGCGATTTCTCTCATTTGCCACTTTTTTGAATGTTTATTTTGCGGTACACAAAGTTAAACATATGGAACGAAAGCTGGAATAGGATAGTTACATAATTTACTAGAAAATTATAAATTGGTAATTAAGAAAATATAGATATTGATTGCGGTGTTTTCGTAGTCTCAAATAAGGCATTGTGAAGGATGAGAGAACAAGTGATTAGAAGCGAGATTGAAAAACCTGAGTGTTAAATCATTAAACCTGTGTATCATCCCTAATAATTTTTTTCATAATTTTGATGTACTTAATGTCACTTTCACGACTAATACGAATCTTTTGACACCACTCACATAGAAATACGACAAGCCGTTTAGGCTTTAGGGCGTGCCAAAGAAATATACATACATACATACATACACTAGAAAAACACAACCCTTCTTCTTTTGCTGTCGAGTTAAAACAAAGTTTGAAAGCCTCTTTGGCAATTAGGATAAAGACAACAGCGTATTTTAGTTTTATCCAAATTGATTGTATTTTTCTTATTTCAAGTAAATGACTCTTTTTTTTTGTGGCAAGTGCCTTTATTAACATTAACAAAATGACTAATTATTTTCTTTTTGCTCTCCACAAATAGACCGATTTTGATGAGCAAGGTATCATTGGAATTGGATATAGGTAAAGTTATCTGCAGATAGGTCGTTGGCTTTGCTGGTTGGATCCCACGTTTTCACTTGTTCTACAGTCATCTAAAGTATTTTCAGTCGGTTTTTTTTCCGAAGGCGCTTGTCATTCGATAAGACTTAATTCTCTCATTAAGCGATACAAAATAAGTTTTTTTTGACACATTTTTTTTTAATTTTATTTAAGAGTTTGCCATATAAAGGCATTACCTGAATTAACAACATGTCATACTTTACTAAGAATTACAATTTATTGCGAAATATTTCTTTTTTAGTGCTAAAAATTATTTGAGGTAGCAAAAACACTTCGAAATGAACTCACGAAATTATTACGTTTTTGATTATTTTGGTATTTTTTCAGCAAAAAATATTTAGTTTATGTTTTGAAAAATCTATTAGTATACGATTTTTGTTATTTGTAGTGTTATTAAATACAGCGAATTCTTACACTAGAAAAAAACATGTTGTTCTAAAAGCGCGCCTGTGAAGACTACGCGACTTTTTTAGTTTATTAATATTCGTCCTTTAGACATAAATGAAAAAAATTTAAGTTCCAGAAATTATTCCTTTGACACAAATTGGCTTGCATGTAAATATTATTTTTGCTTTGATTCCCTGAAACGACTGAATATTGAAAATGTTATGTTAACAATTGTAACTCTGAATAAACGGGGGAAACGTAATAAATATACTTTACTGGTAGAATCGTCTTCCAGATAAAACATGCGTAAATAATGTATGAAAAAGAGGTAATACAAGTGTATTATCGTACAAATTATATTTTTTTAATGTTTTTCTTTTTACTAAAAATTAGTAGCAATGATGGCCGAGTGGTTAGTGGGGTCGATTGCTGTGCAAAACGTACGAGGTTCGATCCCACGAAACATGCAAAAAAAGCCTGAGCTACCGGTGAAGGAAAACATCGTGAAGAAACCATAACATGGTGGTAGGGCGTTTCCTATCGCTCACCTGTCTAGCTACCACCCTCAAGTTGTAAAATCTGTCACCAAGTACGTACCTAACATTGTGTTCTGGTAGCCTTTCTTGAGAGACAGTGTATTTCAGACTAGGGATGCTCCACCTAGGGCTACAGCATCTCTGACTCCTGTGTTCGTGCAAACTTGTGGTCAAATACCTAGCTGTGTAGAATAAAAAAAAAACATTCCAGATTAGCTCTCTCCCTATCTACTAAAATTTAAAACGCAATGAAGACCTGCAATTGAATGTTCACAAAAAACAAAAGGAAAAACTCCACCTGCGACAACACAAATCTAAATCTCTCCAGCGTCTAAATCAGCAGCCAAAAAACAAGGAGTGTGCAATGTGTTATTCTAAAAATACTACTACGTGTAGTACACCCGGAATGTACTATAGAGCGAGCAACAATAGATCTGTCTGTCTGACTGCAAGAATAAATTTACTACTGATACACACTGCCTTAGCGGCTGACAAGCGTCAGGAAAATATACAACTCAACTAAAAAGTAATGCGGCAACATCACATTGACATCACTAGTGACACACATGTACTATCCCATGACACAGGCACGTCTGTAACTCGCCAAGCAATGACCCTTTGAAGACGACTAGCTCCCACAAACACAGGGAATCTTACTCCGGGAGTTAGAGCTCAAACGAGTAAAAAAAGGATATCTTATGTGTTCATATCAGTTAACAAGTTCCTAACCTTTACATCAATGTACCCTCTATATTTAATGAATGTATATAATGAATGTATTTAGTACCTACAGTAGGTACTCAATCATTGTCCTATTTTTATACTTGTAACTTTAAATTTATTGTATGTCTGTGAATTAATTACTGTTAATCATTTCAACTTTATTATTGTACCTATCTAACGTAAATTCTCGAAATAAATTTACTGATGATTATTAACTTAATGCATGTTAATCTGTAAATTAATTAGTGTTAATTATATCTTAAGCAAAATTTGGAAGCGAATAAATACATTATTATTAATATAGAAATTATGCTTCGTATGATTTTACACCAGTTTCAAAATAAGAGATTTTTAATTCGCCGGAATCTTTTTCTTGCATATTTCTTTGTTATAGATATATTTTTAAGTTATAAAAGCGAATTAATTATTTTATTTTTGTGAAAAGCTGTACTTTCCAGCTTACGAAGATTTATATCAAAATCGGAACAAAACCCACCATTATAAATTAAAATGTTTAATAATGTTTCATATTATGGGCTTGCTAACGTAACGTAGGGTTAGTTATTTAATAAGGTACTTCACAACCTGTATCGACAATAGACTAATTAAGTTCTTTTTGACATTTATCTTCACAGTAGTGGTTTTCTTTATTAGTCTCTATAAAAAGTTATATAGTCTACCTAGGCACATAGCATGTAAAGTAATGCAAGCAAAATCTTATATTTCTTCAATATCATAATTGATAACAGAATCAACATTAATTATTTGTGAATTCAATGTTTTTGTTTAAAAGTTATGACACCTGTTTTGTATGTTGGACAACTAATCCTAGATTTAAAATGATAGTATCGTAAAGGTGTCTACTGAATCTTGAATCTGCAAGTTGGTAAGCGAGGTGAACTCATTTTATAAGATTCGTACGTTTTTAAAAAAAAAAATTAAGTTATTACATAACTCGTAAGATATCTCATATTGCAAGCATATCAATAATTTGAGTTTTTCAAATGAAGTGACCGTGTGTCCCAAACATAAAATTAACTTAAGCTCATGGCGCCGACTGCGTCGATTTATTCCTGCAGTTGTCAATGCGTTTACATTCCACCCCAATTTAATGGAAATATTCTATAGGGTTATTGGTTAGGGGTGTACAAAACCGAAAGGGGGTAACCATACTCATCATTACTAACAACTTTCGTTATGGAACCAACCCTGAAATGGAGAAAAAAAAATCAGCTGCTCCATAGAAAAAAATTATCGGTCGACAACAAAATGTAAGAAAGTTATTCATTGGGGTATGTATAGTAACCCCCTTTATAAGACATCTTACTATTTTAAATGATAGGTTATGATGATTTAGGTTTTATCTGTATAAATACTTTTAAAAGTCAAATATTTTGTAACAGTTCAATTCTCATGAATTGTCGAACCTTACACTCAGTCCGCTATGTTGAATTGTCGAACCTTACACTCAGTCCGCTATGTTGAATTGTCGAACCTTACACTCAGTCCGCTATGTTGAATTGTCGAACCTTACATTCAGTCCGCTATGTTGAGTATATCCGAACAACTTACTTAAATGACATTAACTATTAGGTGTATTCGAACGCCTTGCATACAGCGCCCCTAGTGTCTATTGGTGCAACTAACATATTATAACCTGATTTCTCCATTTTGTCATTCATAGTGTATGTTGAATATAAGTGAGTAAAAGTAGTACGTGTTGTATAATTTACAAGAATAATCCCTGGATCCCTACAAACGCTTCCACTTCGCAATATAATGGGAGATAAGGATACACTCCCGCGATTAAACGAGAAAACCAACTTCAGTAATTGGAAATTTAGATTGTGCTTAATATTGGAAGAAAAAGGCGTGAGCTACACGCTATCAGAAAACGTCGAAGATGGCGGCCAAGCTAAGTACTTGAAAGATGATGCGAAGGCACGATCAATTATAGTTCAATGCCTTAGCGACAAACATTTAGAAATAATCAAAGCATGCGCAACTTCAAGAGAAATGCTGAATAAGCTTGGAGAAACATTTGAAAGAAGGAGTATTTTAAACAAACTACATTTAAAGAAAAAATTGATTACGATGAAATGCGGTCAGTCTGAAAAATTGCAAGATTTTTTTTCCAGATTTGACGCTGCTGTGAGTGAAGTTAAAGCAACAGGATGCGAAATGTTTGAAGAAGATAAAATTTGCCAGTTGCTTACGGCCATGCCGTCCACGTATGAACACATTATAACCTCAATTGAAACCATTTTTACAGACAAAACAATATCTTTGGAATTTACTAAAGCCAGACTGCTGGATGCAGAAATTAAAGTGAACCATTCCCGAAGTGAGCCGACAATAGCAGCATCATTCATCTGTTACTCATGTCGAATGCCAGGACACAAAGCTTCAAATTGTGCACAACAGCGGCAATGGATTGGAAATCATGGACCAAGGCAATCATTTCAAGGTCGAGGCCAATCATACAGCTCTGGACGAGGCCATAATACTTTCAATGGACGAGGACAAGGACGCGGGCAGATATGTCAAGGGCAAGGAGAATTTCAATATCAAAGTGGGCGGACATACAGAGGACGAGGAAGCGGCAGAAGCAGGTATCGAGGTCAGAACCAGGGCCATCATTATGGCCATGCAGCAGAAGAAGTTAGTGAGTATGAGATGTTGTTTACTGCGTTTAGTGTGAATAGTGAAGGAAAAGATATATCAAAAGGTGACATTCGATTTGTTGTTGACTCGGGAGCAACAGAGCACCTAATTAAAAGTGAATATTTATTGTGTGCTACAGATGTAGAAAATTTAGATAGTGAAACTAAGATTTATGTGGCAAATGGACAGTACTTAACAGCTAATAAACGAGGTAACCTTTTTGTTCAACAAAATGGTATAAATATCAAAATAAATGGTCTATTTGTAGAAGGCTTGTCACACAATCTTTTGTCAGTACAAAAATTAATTGAAAATAAACTCAGTGTAAAATTTTCTAACAACTCTGTTAAGATTTATAACAATTTGTATGAAATATGTGGACACATGACTGGAAAACTTTACACTATGGATTTGAAACTTAAATCACATAGATGTTTCTCAACTTCTCATAGTAATGACTTGTGGCATCAAAGGTTAGGTCATGCCAACAGGAAGCACTTAGCGATTCTAAAGCTGCCCTACTCTAACACTCCATGTGGACCATGTATGGAAGGTAAGTCTACACGTCTACCCTTTAAACAGGTGAGCCAGCCGAGATCCAGCTATATAGGTGAATTATTACACACGGATCTATCTGGACCAGTAAAAACTCCTACAAAAGAAGGTGAGGTTTACTTTCATTCTATAATAGATGATTACAGTCATTTTTGTGTTGTATATTTATTAAAAAAGAAGAGCGAAGCCGCAGAAAATATTATAAAATATATACAGTTTTTAGAAACACAAACAGGAAACAATACAAGAAAAGTAAGATGTGACAATGGAGGAGAGTTTAAAAATCAAATTTTAATAGAATACTGCTTGAAAAGGGGTATAGACTTGCAATTTACAAATGCCTACTCACCACAGTCAAATGGTGTCGCTGAACGGATGAATCGCACTATTTATAACAAAGCGAGAACACTCATGATTGAAACTGAACTGCCAAAGCATCTATGGGGTGAAGCTGTGAGATGCGCTGTTTACCAAATAAATAGATGTCCTTCATCAGCTATAAATTTTAAAATTCCTGCTGAAATAAGATATGGAGACAGCAATTTATCAAAACTTAAAGTTTTTGGGTCAAAAGCATGGGTAGTACAGTTACCTAAACAAAATAAATTTGAAAAGCGAGCAAGGGAGATGAGATTTGTGGGGTACACAGTAAATGGTTATAGGCTTTGGGACCCTGAAACTGATAAAGTCATATGTTCAAGGGATGTAAGATTTGATGAAAACCAAATAAAATATAAAATAGGAAAAGAAGATTTTGAAAATTTATCAAAATATCAATCAAATACTGATGATGATCAGACAAGCGGAGACTTTAACCAAGATGAACAAATTAACAGGGAAACAGACATATATGTAAAAAGATGCTTTGAAGAAAGTCAAATGGAAATAGAAGATGAAGAGGAAGAGTTAAATAATAATGAAGAAGAAGAACAACAAATGACAACACAAAAACACACAACAAGGTCAGGAAGAGAAGTAAGACAGCCAGCACGTTTTCTAAATTATAATGCAGAGCACAATATTAATGTTGCTTATTGCTTATTGACAGGAGAACCACAAAACTTTGAAGAAGCTATTGTAAATAAAGAATGGAAAGAAGCTATTGATAAAGAATTAAATGCACATAAACAATTAGAAACTTGGAGTGAAGCTACTTTACCAGAAGGTGTTAAGGCTATAGACACCAAATGGATTTTCAGACAAAAACAAGATGGGATCAAAAAGGCTAGAATTGTTGCCAGAGGATATCAACAAAATAGACAAGAACAGACATACTATTCACCAGTAGCAAGAATGTCAACTATTAGAACCTTATTAAGTTATGCGGTACAAGAAAATCTTAAACTCAGACAACTTGATGTACCAACTGCATTTTTGAACGGACGATTGGAGGGTGATATCTACATAAAATGTCCAAAGGGCTTAAACCTAAAGAAAGGAAATGTACTAAAACTAAACAAGGCTCTGTACGGATTAAAAGAGGCACCGAAATGTTGGAATTTAAGATTCCACCAATTTATGATAGAAAATGGATTTGAACAATCAAAGCATGATTTTTGTCTTTACAAAAACAAAAACACAAGACTACTAATATTCGTGGATGATATTCTAATACTGGGAGAAGAAAAAGAAATATTAGAGAAACTGAAAAAGGAATTTAAAGTAAAAGATCTAGGAGAAGTTCAAGACTACTTAGGATTAGAGATATCTAGAACAAATAATACAATAGTAATTAAACAAAAAAACATGATTCAGAAAACTTTAGAAAAATTTAATATGCAAGAATGCAACGGTGTATCAACACCAATGGAGTCTCACTTTACACCAGAAAATAATGAAGAAGTTATAAATGTACCTTTCAAAGAACTAATTGGATGCTTACTATTTATCTCTTCAAATAGTCGCCCAGATATTTGTTACTCTGTTTCATACTTAAGTAGGTATCTGGACAGACCAACAGCAAGCTTATGGAAAGCAGGTAAGAGGATTCTAAGATATTTAAAGGCTACTGAAGACAAAGGTTTAGTATATTTCGAGAGTAATAGCAACCACTGTTTGCTTGGCTACTCTGATGCAGACTGGGCAGGGGATAAATCAGACCGGAAAAGTACCAGCGGATCTATAATATTTTACAATGGTAATCCAATACATTGGTTTTCTAAGAAGCAGACATCCGTAGCCCTCTCCACCGCAGAAGCTGAGTATGTTGCAGGGGCTGTTGCAGTAAGTGAGCTTATTTATCTTAAAGGCATTTTAACTGATCTGACTATGTCACAAGTTACTATAGAGACTCATTTATTAGTTGACAACCAGAGTGCCATACAAATGATAGAAAGTTTTGAAAACAGTAAGAGGTCAAAGCACATTGATATAAAAGCTCATTTTATCAAAGACATAATTAGTAAGAAAATTGTAACTGTATCTTATGTACCATCAGGTGAAAATGTATCTGATATATTCACAAAAGCTCTACCAATGTGTAAACATATGTATTTTTTGGAAAAACTTAAATTGTTGTAAAAAAAAAAAAAAAAAAATTAAATATATTTAAGTAAAAAATTTCAACAAAAACTTTATCTCTAAAATATAAAACTAAAATGTGTTTAGAGACATTAAACTTAATACTTATTTGTAGTACATTATTATGGTGAACTTTATATAATTATTGTACATTATTGTAACTGTATTGCTGTAAACTAATGAAAGCTTTATTGCTTATTATTTTTTTATTGTTATGAACTAATACTTACTACTAAAATTAGCTACCTATTTGTAATATTAGAAAATAAAATGTAATTAAAACTCCGTGAAACTTAATTCTTAACTAAAACCGTACTAGTTTCTTTCATTAAAAGGACTAAATTGTTTATAAATAATTATATAGAAAATCCTTAAATTATGTCATACTTTACTGATGAATAAAAATGTTAATTAAGTTATCTTAGCTAGAAATGTAACATGAAGGGGCTTAAGAATTTAATCTTTAGCTTTTACTTGAATGTAGCTAGAAAATGCATAATATAAAATTATATACAATGTAGAATCAGAATTTGTCAATTTCTGAACTTATAGTAATAGTCGTATTTTGTAAAAAAATTAAATGGGGTTGAAGTTCTGAAATTGGGGGGGGATGTTGAGTATATCCGAACAACTTACTTAAATGACATTAACTATTAGGTGTATTCGAACGCCTTGCATACAGCGCCCCTAGTGTCTATTGGTGCAACTAACATATTATAACCTGATTTCTCCATTTTGTCATTCATAGTGTATGTTGAATATAAGTGAGTAAAAGTAGTACGTGTTGTATAATTTACAAGAATAATCCCTGGATCCCTACACGCTATGTTGAATTCCTATAATGTTAATTTTCAAAAATGTTGAAATTATGCTCTGCAATGCGATTTCGCGAAAGCTGAATTCCCAAAAATAGGAATTAATGTTAAGTTGAGTGTTGAATTCTCATAAAATCAAATACCACTATGTGATTGAACCTTTATTATATATATAATATGCTCCTTTTATAAGTATATATTTTCATATTATCAGTAATATACCTACTTAGGTCAGTAAAGTCTACAGAAAAAAAAATCTTTTTACAATAAGTGATGTATGACTTCCTATTATGATAGCGCTGACAATTTTTTTTCAGTTATTTCAATTTAAAAATTAATGCTCTGAATCGATTTCGATAAAATTTAACTAGCACTCGAGAAGTCACCACCTTTTTCATTACAAAAAGAATTTTTAAATCATCATCATCATCAGGAAAAAAATCGGTGCAGCCATCTCCGAGAAATAAGACAATAAACATTTTAAAAACAGACAAACTGTGTCCCTTCCTCTTTTTGAAATTAGGTAGCAAAACCTAAAATAGCATAACACGATGTAAAACTGCTATTATAGTATGTTATTCGGACCTCTTACCCCTAAGGGAAACTCAGTGTGAAACATTACATTACCTATTTAGACTTTAAAAATTGCGTATTACATCTTTAATATAGATTTTGACTGCCCTAAACCGTCTTATTTTGATCTTATCAAAAGTTCTCGTGTAATTTGATTCTTAGAAAAACATGGGACAGTCAATATTTCTAGGTTTAAAAACCGAGCTCTTTTTCTTAACCAACAGCATTTCATGTAGATCCTAATTCACAGAGACTCAAATACATTCAGTCTGAAATACTGAAAGAGCTTTTACAGCTTCCGATATGCATAAGAAAAGAGTGTAATTTAAAAACTACCGCTGTAAAGCTATTGCATACGCATAAGTCTAGTCGTCCTCACACAAACACCTTGCCGAAGTCTGCCTAACTGAAACGACGTTAGACGAGTGTTAAGTTTATTTTCGTTACGGAATTTCTTGATTTAGTCGCCACGCTTAAAGCCCGCGATAAACGCTATGCAATAGATTAAAAAAATATTATATAGACGGAGTTCTAAATAGCTAAACAGAATTTCGTGTATAAAGTATTGTTAGAATTCTTATATATATATATAGAATCTATACGAGTGAAACTGGATTTCAACCAATAATATCATGCTGGCTATATGTTACTGTAAAATAAAAAGTAGTTTTAACAAGTCACCACACATTTTTAATATGAAAATGAGTTTGTTTTTTTAAATCAACTGACCCGATTTACTTAACATATGACCTTAATATTAAGTCTTTAAATAGTTATCTTCACATAATTAGGATAACTACAAATTAGCTGTAATTATACTTAGCCTGCTTCCACGCAAGCAAGATAGCCACGCAGCTGTAAATGTATTTATTTTACTTTAACTCAAATATAATTAGGTACTATAATTTATTTGAAAAAGAAAAAAAATCAGAGAAAGAGGTGGTGACTCCCGTTCTGGCACTTTCTTGGTTCAAAGGTTGGCCATAGCCATACAGCGCGGTAATGCCGCCAGTGTTATGGGCACCTTTGCTCCGGGACTGAGTCAGAACGGGTAATTTAGTTAACATGCTTACCTATTAATGTATGTTGTATTTCTATATAATTACTGAAATTCGATTTAAACGTTAATATTAAATTTGAGATGATTTATCCGAAATGATAGTAATTCTACTTTCACATAATTAGGATAACTACAATATCAACTATATAACCAAAATCGTTGGCTGTAAATTACTCCAAACAGCCCGCCCGCCGGCGGTTGCTTTACTCATCCATAAAATTGTCTGGACGGTCTGTCTGTAGCCCCCATTACTATACTAAGCTTTGTGGTATTAAGGCCATAAATTCAGCTTCTAATTTATGGGAATGAACAATCTCTTCAACACTATTTTTAATATTGTTTCAATGTATAAAATAAGTAACATTAACTTATGTGGAGCCTCCCATTTACATTTCTATATTTATCTGGAGTGCCATTGAACTGTACATATAGGTATGTAAAAAAAGATAAGATTATCAATTATTTCCGATACAATTCATAATATACAATAGGTTATTATTTAATTATTTTGTTATACCTAACTATAGTAAAATAAACCATAACTGCTGGCCCCAAACTAGGAAAGGCCTGTATCTTGCGGCCCGATTTAAAAGATTTCCATAGATATGGTGATACTGAGCTAACATAACTAATGTACACACTGACTGCCATTCTTTTAAAACTAACAAAACTAAATTTTAAAACTTAATACTAGTAGAGTTTAACAGATAAAGAAATCATATGCAACAATATTAGCATTGATAAGGTATATATCGCACAATACTTAATACATGAAAAATCTTTTTTCTAGTTATTTACTGTTGACCCACACTTGACAGAATGGTCGTATGGCTTTATTATTTTGATTTATGCACAAGATTACTAATCTTTGAATTCTTGGCGAACGTGTTTATCTGAAAAAGTTCATTAATAGCTTTGTAACATAAGTTTAACCCCCAGTCACAATCCGAGCAGTGTAGTTGACAATAATGGACATCATTATTGTATAATTATGATAATATAGGAGGCTGTGAAAATATGAACACATGTAATCTATAGAGACATAACAATCATAGTTGATCCAAAAAAACAGTAAAGCCAGTGATTAGTCGTAACTTTGGTTCAGTAACAGAGCCTCAAACATCAAGAAACCCCAGCTAGAGTCTAGCTCAAAATAATTGGCTAATTACAAAATGGATCCATCAATAAACCATTAGGTAAAGCGCGTGATCACCTTCCCTAATCCGCATCATTACTCCCGCTGCCCACAGAGATAAAGCGTTCCACACACCGACAGTTTGTGCTTCAAGCTTGGAAAACTCAGTGTCAATAATTTTCAGATAAGTTAATCGGTTCAAATGTAGAAAGTTGGTGTCAGTTTAAAAAGTTTGATGATAGATAATCCAAATGATCCAACTCAATACCGGAGGGTTAATACCAGCTGCATAATATTTTTTTTATTATTTTTTCATCCACAACTAGTCATTTGACTACCAGCTCGCACGCCTACGTAAGTAAGCGACTCAGTGGCTTTAGATGAATCATGCCTAGTCTGGAATACACTGGCTCTCAAAGAAGGCTGTTAGAGCATATCGTTAGTTGCTTAACGGCAGATTTTTCAACTTGAGGGTAGTAGCTAGCCAAGCGAGTGAAAGCATACACCTACCACCATGCTATGGTTTCCTCACGGTGTTTTCCTTCACCGGTAGCTCAGGCTCTTTTTGCGAACTTCGTACCTCTAGCACGGCAAACGATCCCACTATCCACTCGGCCCATGTACAGTATTATCGTTTGTATTAATTTGGCCTAATCAAATGTTTAGCTAAAATCATGACCCTAATTTTATCTTAAAAAGAAACAAAGACTGAATAATATCTAGTGATAATATTTATTTATTTTATATTTATTAAATTAATATAATTTTTTATTTGGTATTAAAAAATACGGTATCAATAATTTTTGCAAGTTTAAACTGGTAAGTGTTTTCGAATGGGCGGCGGTTTTCATGTTTTACCTAGGTTAGTTTTAAACATATTGCGGTACTTATGTTTACTTATCTCAAAGGGCTAAAAGCGCTTTTAATTTTTTATTCGTCTTCAAGCTCTAAAGCGCGTCATACGCCATCAGTTACAAAGTCAGGTCAGCTGTGTCCAGTGACCAATCAATACTGGTTGATGTATAACCAGATCGTATAGTATGCATGAATACCAGCGCGCCGCTGTCTAGTGCCGTAGAAATGAAGTTACGAAAATGGATACGCTTAAATTTCTTTCTAGGTAAAATCAGTCAATCAATCAGATGGATGAGATAATTTATTTATTCACATGACACATTACAATTCAACATTAAATTTTATACATAACAATACATTAATTTATAATATAACTAAATATGTTAATAAATAACAAATATTGAGCAATTTATAATACAGTTCATTCTTTGATATTAATTAATAGGTTATTCCATTTGTATAAAACCTTTAATTTATTATGAATACATATACAAAGTAAGTAATTTTTTTTTGCCTTTGTAATCATAACAAATTTGTATTCAGTTATTTTAGAATAGGTTTGCATATTCCTGAAAAATGCTATTGAAATTAAAGGCTGCGTGTGTCGTTCAACGTAGTGATTATAACATGGTATTTCACTAAAACCCAGTCACGGATCACCCATTTAGAAGAAGGATGAAGCTGTTGGTATTGGAAGTTAAACTTTTTACTTCATTTGTTTTCAATAGGAATATGTTATGACATGTTGTTGACTGTCACTTCTAAGAAAACTTTTATACGTAGGTACAAAATATTAAAGGTACGTAGGTGTACAATATTAATTAATGTTTTTAACAGAAATAAGGTGTTTCCCATTTATTAAATATAACGGCGGTAAATGGCACCTGTAGTAAAATTTCCCTATATTTACTTAATCAAAAATTGAACAAAAACTCCTAGAACATAATATATACCAAGCTGCAGCTTGTAGTTCGGAATAGAGTTGTAAGAGGGAGGCCTATGTTCAGCAGTAGATATCTTTTGCCTAATGATGATTTACTCCCAAGTTTCATCAAGATTAATTGGAAATCTGTACTTGTACACAAGTAAAACTATTTCCAGACAAACTTAAAAATTGCCTGTCAAAAATTAAATTTACCAAAGTATAAGTAAACTGGTGTCATATCCACACAAAATTTTCTTAATAACCAAGTCAAGCAGGTATTTGAGTTAATAACTGAAATTCCGCAGAGCTATGGCACGGAATGTAAAACACCACACATTCACTAGAAGAGTACTTAGCACCATTATTACTGCGAATTTTGTAATAAAATTTACACAACTATGTATTCATGGATTTTAATTTTATTTTCGTATGACTCCTTTCAATTTTTGCTTTATTAGTATCCGACTTAAAAAAATAAGGAGGGTTGCATAATGCACTCATGTTGCCCCAATTCTTTACGTTAGTATGTGGTTATATATTATATTTTATCATGTATTCTTTTCTAAGACTCGCTGCTCTCTCCAGACTTCTGACCGAAATGACTTATGTTCCGACGCTTTTGGGAAGCGAGAAAGACAATGAAACCCAAGCCATAGTATTAAGTTTAGTGTTAGATAAGTATATTTTATAACATGGGCCACAATGTTTTTTAAGTAATTTTCGTTGCGTGAAATAATTGATGTATTATTATTATTTTTATATGACGCCCGTCGTGATATAGTGTTAAGCATGCTTGCTTCGAGTTCTGACGGTCCCGGGTTCGATTCCCGGTCGTGGCAGTTGTTTGCACGATTAGTTGATCATCAGCTGTATTCGAGTCTGTGTGCTTTTGTGCGTGTGTTTGTGAATGTTGCGTGGCAACCCTGATACAGGAGAAATCCTAGTGGGGAGCTATTAGAACTTATATATATATCAAAATCGTTCTTGTAGTTTTCTTTGTGAAACAATGAAACTGAAAAATGTATACCTGCGAAATTGAAGTTGGTTGAATTTTTTTATTTAAAAGTTTTTTAAGAACTCGTTAATTATTTATTATGTTAAGCAAAAGTAAGGAATATCCTCAAAGAAAACTTTGCTAATTGGTGGTTCTAATCAGATGTCAGATGCATAAACTTTTGATCAAAACAAAATCTTAGAGACTTTGGTTAAATAGATTAAAAAAAATATATTTTCTTCTTCTTGAAATTCTGGGCAAGAGTCCGTGTTTTTTAAAACTATTGATGGTTATCACTGAATCTCTCCATAATATATCGATTAGGGCTGTACTAAGCCTAAAGGAGGTCACTATACTACATCATTACAAACAACTTTTCCTATGGGACGAACCCTGAATTCGGAGAAAAAAATCTGTTATTCCATCCAAAATGTTGATTAGTTGCCGACAAAATGTATGAAACAGCACATTTTTTTTTCGAATAAGAACTTGGTCTATTAGTGAAAGTTGTTTATAAGATGTATTTAGTGACCTTTATTAACTTATAGGTTAATAACTTTCAAAGATAAGTGAAGTCCCCAAACCGCAATTTGGCCAGCGTGGTAGATATGGCCTACACCCCCTTCGTAGAGGAGACCCGTGCCCAGCAGTGGGACGTTATAGATTGTTACGTACGTAGTGACCTAAAATAGAGTAAGTCGTGACTGACTGATTGATATTCGCTAGGAATCAACATAGATAAATTGCCGAACGATTGCCTAAACACATGAAATTTGGAGGGTATGTATATGAGTGGTGTCTCGTAATCTCACAGTGTTTAGGCCTCCCAAAAGTCTCATATTCCCTGGTCTAATCTATAGTCATTGATTACAAAGACATGCAATTATGATATTTGAAGTATCTCTTATAAGCTATCATTATAAATGTAACTTAACCTGGCTTAACTTGAGAGACGAACCTTGATATTTTAAAATTGATAGTACGACCGTTACACGCTTACGTATGCGTATCAACCCATAGCGTTTCACTGCTGGATACTGGTCTCCCCTACGAAGAGGATGAAGGCCATAGTCGACCACGTTCACCAAATTGCGGGTATGGGGAGTTCACTTATCAATGAAAGTGCAATAGTATTTTAATAGATTTATAAGTTAAATTTTTAAAGTAATTATTTATTTAAACGTAATAAGACTTGCCTGTAACGAACGTTATTTAAAGTTCAATAAATATTACTTTACTTTATTACAAAAAGCAAATTTCCGCTCGACGTTATCCTTCGCCGTGTAAGCATGTGGTAAATAATTATAAAATGCCTTGTATTTAAACCGCGCCCTTTTGCTAGTGAGGCAACGGGTTTACCAACTAGGCTAACTTGACTTGCTAGGCGCTTACGATTATCTAGTTGTAGTTTTATCTTTGAGTCAATAGGAGAACAAAGCCGGTCTACAAAAATGATGATAAAACCAAACCCCAAAGTACTAAGATTGGTACTCATTTCCACCTTTTATTTCATATATTTTTTTATAGGGAGAATCCTTGAATACCAAAACAGTGTCTAACCGACCATTGTATTTTGTAACCTGTGGAGATCCTAGGCTGTTGGGGATCTGATGCTAGGGCATTTATTAAAGAAATAGGGTAACTGGTGACTCCCGCTCTGGTTCGTTCCTGGTGCAAGTGATGGCCATTGCTATTCAACGTAGCAATGTTGCGAGTGTCACGGGTACCTTTACACCATGAACGGTTAGGGATGGGTTATTTGATTATGGGTAGTTTATTATGTGTAGACTATAGAGTAAGGCAAAATTCTCTAGATCTATGTGCTCTTTAAATCGGAGTGTCTATTTTTGAACTGCTCGTATGAGTTCACCACTCGCTAATGACGTCCGTACTATATGCAAAAAAATTACGCAATTGTGAAAATCATACCCTTCGCTAACTAACAAAATGGTATAAACAAATATGAGTATTATAGTAAGCCGCTGCCTACCTGGGTGGTTGCTTAGGAAAACTTGGTTTCAACGGTCAACCCACTGCCTACCTGGGTGGTTGCTTAGGAAAACTTGGTTTCAACGGTCAACCCACTGCCTACCTGGGTGGTTGCTTAGGAAAACTTGGTTTCAACGGTCAACCCACCGCCTACCTGGGTGGTTGCTTAGGAAAACTTGGTTTCAACGGTCAACCCACTGCCTACCTGGGTGGTTGCTTAGGAAAACCTGGTTTCAACGGTCAACCCACTGCCTACCTGGGTGGTTGCTTAGGAAAACTTGGTTTCAACGGTCAACCCACTGCCTACCTGGGTGGTTGCTTAGGAAAACTTGGTTTCAACTGTCAACTTGCTGCCCACTTGGATGGTTGTTTAGACAAACTTGGTTTCAACGATCAACTCACCGCCTACCTGGGTGGTTTATTTAGGAAAACTTAGTTTCAAAGGTCAACCCGCTGCCTACCTGGGTGGTTGGTTAGACAAACGTGGTTTCAACGGTCAACCCGCTGCCTACCTGGGTGGTAGGTTGGTAAAACTCATTGGAATAAGATATCCTAAACAGGCTACAACATACGACTTAAGTAATGATGAAATAGACAGGCGACCCGATATAAAAATCTCGGTCCAAAAATGCTTGATCATTTCATGCTTTGTGTTCGATTCAAACAAAGGCGAGCCTTTTTTGTCGGAAGCAACCCAACCGTGTGATCCTTTGATACTTCCTTAAAAAACAGTTCTTTATACTTGACTAACGATTACGCTCAACGTTTTGTCTGATTTAATGCTTAACAAATTGTTTTTCTGAGAAAACATGATGATTTTCTTTATTACTTCGAATAATTATTTTAAAAGTTAAGTTAGAAGTTTAACTGAGTTTAGTTAGTTACCTATACTTTGATGAATTGTTATTTTTACAGACTTCATAAAAGGGAGTAGTAACTTTATTTGATCTTTTTGCGTTTGTTACTAGATTTTCCGGAGACGGCTGGACAGTTCTGTATTTTTTGACGGGTATATTTCTGAAGTTGTTTCTTTTATATTTTATCCAATTTGGTCCCAAAGGTTAGTTTTTCAAGAATAAGAATTAAGAATAAATTTATAAACAAAAAAACGTACAATAAGTTTATATACCTAACACTAAATCCCGCACTAGGCGAGCCTGTGTCGCGGTATCTAGTCTCAATCGTTCCAGTACTGTACAAAATATAACAATTAAACTATGCTTACAATAATTATTATTACTACAAATCAAAACGTTTAGTCATGAGCACTTAACTTCGTAGTGTATGTTTAGGCAACAATATAATACAATATAAATATAGGTATTATATATACATATAAATGTATACGCATATATGTATAGGAGTATCTATGTATATATAAGTGTATATAGGCGTGTGTCATTTCCGTGTGTGTATAGGTCAGTGGTGTTTCAATAATTACCAGCCAGCCCATTTTGGGAGAATAGTTACATGATTCAAGTGCATCCAAAAGTATCCATATCAAGCGCATTCGAAAGGATTAAACAACGGAGGGCCTGGTCCGCCTGACAAGGACAGTCCAGGCCCCCTTTGTTAAGTAATAGGTATAATAAAAGGCTCGGTGTCGTCTTATCCTAGTGATGTCAGAAATTTAGTAAGCTTGAGTTTACAGGAGTACCGGGAGTCTTAAATAATGTTCAATGTCTTATTCAGCTTTTGATAGATATATGCACCCTTGAAAGCAAATGATCGCGTAGCAAACGTTTAATTTCGAATTTTTAATATTATTTTTTTATATCGAAATTACAGAAAATGTTTCATCGACACGTGCCGTGAAGGAAGTTCGTCGGTTATCACTATTATAACTAAGTATTTATTGAAAAATATTATAGTAAAATAATAACTC
Source organism: Ligdia adustata (assembly GCA_947049295.1). Lineage (NCBI taxonomy): Eukaryota > Metazoa > Arthropoda > Insecta > Lepidoptera > Geometridae > Ligdia > Ligdia adustata. The sequence goes on from OX346229.1 coordinate 11,601,584, forward strand.
AAAGCAGTAAGCATGTTATTCGTGCCAAATTGTATCTTGGCTTTTACAATTTCATAGACATCCATAATAATATTTTTTATCTAACTAGAGATGAAAAAGAATATGAAATGAAAATCGCACTCATGCCAACACAAATACTGCTTACGACGTCCTTAGCAACAACTCTATTACAACTGGAACAAATATATAACTTAGAATATAATCACTGCATTGTCCATAATTTCTTTTAAAAACCAACTGGGCAAATGTGTAAACGACATTCAATTATCCTAATTTGCAAACCCATAAAGACAATTTGTTTGCATTGGATATGTAATGAATTCAATACGATATGATATACCTAGGCCCATCAGCTTTAAGTTGTTTAAGGTTATACCCTTTCAAATACTGACCACAACAAATATGCTTCAAGTTAAAACGATAAACTGGAGCCATAAACTTTCCAAAATACCATAAAATGTTCAGTACATAACAGATATGACAATCGGAATCTATACGGCTATACTAGCACTAAAACGAAGAATATTGCTTCACAAATCTCCATACAAACGGTCGACTCGTTCTCCCAGTCTATAAATCTGTAATCTTGATACCAGCATCCCAAGTTTTATCTCCAATCTCACTAACTTTGACCTTGAACCGCGCGTCTTGGGCGACGCAGACTTGGAACTTTTTCAACTGGCAAATCTGAGCTACCGCGACTCCTTAAGCTGGTAAAAGTATACAAAGTAAAGTTTAATACAAAAGGATTTGCATCATACGATGGGAAGTGGATTTACATCGAAATTGATGCATGACCCAAAATGTAGTATGTGCAATGTTCTAGGATCAAATTTTAAAAGTAATCAACGTTAAGGCTTTCCTGTTCATGTATTAATACACAGTCACCTCAATGCTACGCACGGATCTCCCGTAAGAGCGAATTATTAGCATTGATGCTATTATCCTAAAAGTATAATAAATATCATGAATGCCAATGTCACTGTATCAATTTTGTGATACCAAAATATATTTATTCTTGACGTGCCATTTCCTGGAAGTCTTTGTCCTCAACAACAGTCCCACTAAAGCAGCTGGTCTGCTGTAAACCTCATTCTTTATGAACTTTAGCAGCCCATTGTTCCGGAGACAAAGCGTTTTTATCTTTGAAGGGATGAAATTATACTGAAAACTTTGGGCGGTCTAAAGCTATAGTCTATAGGTGTGTCTGCCCAAACTTTTAGTAATGAAAACTTAGGTGAAGTTGATAAGGTGTTTTAGTCTTTAATGGTCTGTTAATTATGGAGTAGTCCATTAGCCATTCCGGACTAAAGTTATTTACAATGTATTTTGATCCGAGCGAAGTCATGATTTCGTTTCAAAAGCATCGTTTGTTTATTTTGATTTAAGTTATGTAAGAAATTGTGAATAATCTTTTTTGAGCAAATAAATATAATAATGTAAAAACATTACTGTGCTATCATAATGACACTTTCTAGTCCATATCCCACTACGTGGGGTCGGTACAATATGTCTTCTACTTTTATTCTGCTGTCATCCGATATTTCTTCTTTCACACAACTCACCCACCTGTTCCTAGGTCGTCCACTCCCGTTACTACAGCTTACGATCATTCTCATTGACCTCTTCGCCACGTGGCTATCATCCCGTACTATGCTAAATCTACACAATACTGTGCTATAATTATTATACTTTTGTCTATATTGGAAAAGTTATGCCGAATTCTAACTGTCAGACAGACTGACAGAGCTAAACTACTCATTTAGAGGTTCTCAGTAGTTACAACTGAACCCTTAAAACAACAATCAGTCTGCTTTAAGTACAAGATTAAATATATAAAAAATGGCCATTTCGTGGTGGCGGCCATATTGGATTTTAAATTTATCGTAATGTCAAGCTCTTTCATTTGATACTCATATTGAAGGAGTTTTATGTAAAAAAGTATGTAATCCGCCGTTTTGTGGCGGCAGCCATCTTGAACTATTTTTCGTCAAACATTTACAAGAACTCTCTCGAATAATTAACCTTTCAAACAAAAAAAATATCAATGGTTTCTTCCGTTCGGGAGCTACGATGACACGCACACACACAAACAAACACACAGAAACGTCAAACTCATAATACATCGGTTTCGCGACAGGGGTTAAAACAAGCTCTAAATAGGTTTGTTCCTTACTCATCCTAAGAAGGATGTGACATAATGCCAAAAAAAACTAGCTTAGCCTAAACTAAAAAAAACTCAACTCGCCTTAAATAAATAATTTAATTTTAATTAATTTGTGTAATATTATAAATACCTTCGTATTAATAATTTTACACAAAATAACCCAAAACGTAGGCGGCTTTTGACAGGCTTATTATGAAAGTGGCTCGACCTAGAATCAATATTTGAACAAGATAAATGAACTTGTTTCGCTGAGTCTGTGTATCTTCTTACAGGCGGCCACTTACAAAGTTGAGGTTAAACATGTTATTTGTAAGTTACAAGGGGTAATTGGGTGCGTTATTTACCTTTAACTTATTGTTAGTAATGACGAGTCACTTTGTAATCGTGTTGTAGATTCGGAAAGTTAGTTTTGAATCTTACAAATATAACTGGACAACTTTCATTCCAGCAAAAGTTTGGCGATATGTTTTTCTTTTAGGATTAGTTTTATACCCGAATGAGAAAGAAAGAGGGTTATGTTTTTCGAGTGTATATATGTATATTTGAATGTATTGACACGTTCTAGAGCTTAGACGGCTTGTCGTATTTTTATGTGAGTGGTGTCAATAGATTCGCCTTAGTCGCGAGAATGACACTGGGTACAACAACATATAAAAAAATAAAGATGATACACAGGTTTAGCTAGTTTAGGTTTAAATTAAAGATGATACACAGCAGTCGGGTTTTTTCGAACTCGCTTCTAACCACTTGTTTTGGAATCCGGTAGTATTACAAGGAACCCTAACACTCGTAATGACAGTTATGTTAGTCCGTATAGGTTGTATTAGTGACAATTTAACGAAGCGCCCTTGAAGCGATGATGGCTGAGTGGTTAGTGCGATCAATTGCCGTGCGAGAGGTACGAGGTTCGATCCCTCGAAATTCAACAAGAGAATGACTACCTAACCTAACTGCGCTACATAAAAAAAATGTGTCATCCGAGGTATGGTAGAAAGTGTCAGTACTTGAATAAGACGATTATAAAAGACTACCATATAGAAATATAGGCCATTACTAAGCTGAAATTGGGGTTTGTATCAATGATCAATTTGTGGTTAACAACTTGCACAGTGTAACCTATCCTTAACTTACAAAACAAAGTTAGCTATTTCCTAAAATAACTTTATCTGGTTTGGTCCTGTCAAAGATTGTAATGAAATGACTCATATCCTGACTGAGTATACCCCCAATTGTTTATAACATGTAAATGGCCATTTATCTTAAAACTGTCCTAAAAGCATGTAACTTAACTTCAGAGATCGTCGTGAAACGCAAGAAGCCGACTTTACTTCGATCGCTAATAATTATATCATTAAACATTTATTATCTTGCTAAGTATAAGCTAAACTGTAAATGCATAATTCATCACATTACTTGAGCGATTGATTTTATTAAAGTTTTTAACTTGTATCCAGCGCTCGCCTGCCAACTAGCGCCAGTAACTTTCCCATAACAATATAATAAAATTCAAGCAGATATACGATCTCACGGAAACGGCGGTGCAGTGGTCGACAGTGACAGATGTTATAACCATCAAGTAGATATTATTTTTAGAAAGGACTGAGCTGTTGGTCGAATGCAACCTCTGACAGCTTGACCGGACGATTGGCAAGCGCAAGTGCGCTGGGCCGCGGTTTTGGTATTGGGGCGACAAGCACAAGGGCGCCTCAGACGACACGGACCTCGGCTTGAGCCATTGCCCAGAGAAGAACTAACGAACTGCCCTGGCAAACCCAGATGGGGAGTGTCTAGAACCCTAGTTACTGGTAGTGGCAACCTAGCTAAAACTTTTTCGAGCGAATTCCCCCACACCTCCCTGAGGGGGAAGGCAGATGAGCCCTATGCATGCACATCCCGTCAAAAACATAACATATACAAAATTGCACAAGTCGAGCGCACTTCAATAAATTTATAGTTCATGTTCTTTAAAAAATTTTCTGTGACTACCTAATGGAAAGAACATATTTTTTATCTAAATTATTGTTAGTGCATGATTTATCTGTATGTATAATGCATGCTGAAAGGCTTAATATTGAGTTCTTTTGTTATTTTTCGAAGCCTGTGCTATGGTAACCTGATGATTTATATACATACATATATACATGTAAATACATACATACTTATATATATAACAAACACCCAGACACAGGTCAAACAGAAATCGAACTCGGGACCAGCGGCGCAGAAGCAGGGTTGCTACCAACTGCGCAGCGCCAACCGACCAGTCATAGGATATAGGTCGTAGTATTATTTCTTGTGTATATTAAGGTGGTCTAAGTACTGTTTGACCAGCTATACGTGGGCAGGGCAGCAGTGACCTAGAACGCTCGGCGCTCTGCCAGTTCATATAAATGCGAGATAAAATCATGCTCGCTTTGCATACTTCGCGGAGGGCTGTTGAACAAGCGATTATAATTCATTCCAAAATAATAATATGGGACAACATCCACACAAAGGTCTTCAGATCCCAAACTAGGCAAAGCCTGTGCTATGGTAACCTGATAGGCCAGGATCCCTAGAACATTTTCGAGCTAATATTCTGTGAATAGCTTGATTTTGATGAGATCGCCCGATCCTATATAAAACTCTCGGTTGTGGTAGCTAACAGCAATACTCGTAGCACACATGAAATATGTCGATTTAATGATTCTGAAATATGTATTACTAACTGTTTCTTTTATTGCTAAATCTCAAGATAATTATCAATATTATTCCAAAAAATATTTGTCCTACAAAATCTATGGTTTGATCAAAGAGTCCCTCTTTTTCAACATGGCGATAACGAGATCATCATAAATGATTACTAACCAGCAGATATTTATTTACTTAGTTAACATTTATACAATTTAAGAGTCGTATTGTCCTACAAATTGAGTGGTACATTATCCCGGTCCTACTGCCAGTCAAATTATAATCATTTTTAATCTCATCTTTTAATTAGTTTTTTTTAACTAAACTTCACTAATTATTAAACATGCTAAACAATTTGATATACTAAAATTTGTAATTAACTAATTTAATTAAACCATTAAATTAACTGTTGGACGACGTCTCTGTTAGAGTGGCTGCGGGACTCCGACTTGGCTGTGCTGTTTGCGAACCCCACACGTGCGTTTGTGGCGTGCAAGTGGAGGCAAACGGCTTACATGCGTTAAGTTGCGCGAAGTGTGTGGGTCGAAGACCACGGCACCACGCTATTAATGAGCTTGTCCGGAGAGCTCTCGTCACGGCTGGCATTCCATGCGTTTTGGAGCCCCCCGGCCTGTCGCGGTCAGATGGCAAACGCCCGGATGGACTCACTCTCGTTCCGTGGCAGAAAGGCTGATGTCTCATATGGGATGCCACTTGTGTAAGTACTTTTTCATCCTGTCATCTTTCTGCCACCCAAAGAACGGCGGGCGCAGGAGCAGAATCAGCCGCGTTGAGTAAACACAACAAGTATTCTGCTCTTGAAACCAGCTATGAGTTCATCCCTTTTGCTGTTGAGACAGCAGGTCCGTGGGGCTCTGAAGCGAAAAAGTTTGTTGCGGATCTGGGACATCGTTTGCGGAACTGTGGGCGCGATCCCCGTTCCGGTCAATTTTTAGCCCAACACATCTCGTTGGCCATTCAGAGGGGGAACGCTGCTAGCCTGATGGGTACGTTTGGGCATGGGGACTCTTTAATGTTAACGTGACCTTATATGGGTCTAAATAATTTGTGACTTGCACTTAGCAATTAAATAACATTTATATATAAAATATTAAACCATTAAAACAATTATTAATGATAATATAGGTTTAAGTAATTTGACATATAAATCAGTTTAATATATAATATAATGCAATGCTAAAATTAATTATAAATATAATTAATTACTTACGCCAGCTTATAAAAAAGCCAGTTCCGAAATGCTGGCTTTTTTATTTTACACAAATTATTACTAATTTGTTATTTAATTCATTACTTTCTAAAAAGTGACGAATGAAATAATTTATTATTTAATTAACGGCCTATATGTCCCCCATCTGGGATGGGGGACATATTTTCTTCCATCATCAATGCTTTCCGCAGCGCATGCGGTGAAAGACATTTTATAGCATTTAGCATATCTTTCTTCCATCATCAATGCTTTCCGCAGCGCACGCGGTGAAAGACATTTTATAGCATTTAGCATATCTTTCTTCCATCATCAATTCTTTCCGCAGCGCATGCGGTGAAAGATATTTTATAGCATTTAGCATATTTTTCTACCATCATCAATTCTTTCCGCAGCGCATGCGGTGAAAGATATTTTATAGCATTTAGCATATCTTTCTTCCATCATCAATGCTTTCCGCAGCGGATGCGGTGAAAGACATTTTATGGCATTTAGCATATTTTTCTTCCATCATCAATACTTTTCGCAGCGCAAGCGCTGAAAAACATTTAAAGGCATTTTTTTTCAGTAAATAAATATAACGTATGTTACTCAGTTACAATATAACTTTCTAACAGCAAAATGATTTTCGAAAGCGTTTCAGAAGTTTTTTTAGTTGATTCGTTACATACAACAATTACACATACACACATATACAAAAATGTCCTCTTTATAATACGAGTATTAGCATAGATGTAGAGAGTGTAGAAGTACTAAATTTAGATAATTACAAATTTAAAAAAGTAACAACCGCCTTAAATTCAACAGGCGCTTAGGATGATATGTATTTAGTTACTTTAATTTAAAAACCAAACCACTGGACCGCTATTGTTAAAACTTATATGTAAATCACATGGGATGTGTACTCTTACAAATAAAAAAAAACGAAAATCAGTTTAAAAACGTTGCTGACAAATCGGGGAATTGGAGGGAGAAGAAAAAATATTCCGATTAATAGAGATCTATGATATAATTCCAGGAAAATGCGATCGTTTCGTTTATACTTCTATACAATGTACAAACAATTGTTAAGCTATGCTTAACCTGTTTCAGCGCATTAGAGTTCCTCGCGGTTTTCGAAGCCACAATCCAAGTCACTTTCCTACAACGTAATCTCCATTACAAAATCGCTTTCCTATTGCAATACACTTCTCGGAAATGTATATAATACGGTCACAGAATGAAACTCTCTCAAAGAAAAATATCAAAAGCGTACAGTATGTTTAGCTAAACTGCTTCCATATTTACTAAAGGAAGGCATTGTTTAATAACAAACATAAATGAGTAATAACATTTTGAAATATAAATACCTGTTTTAGAAGCTTCTCGACTAAATAGATTTCGATTAAATATTGTCATGCCTTGCACGTATCGCTTTAGCGTGGCGTAAGTCAAACCGGACGCGTCGCAGCGCGTTGCTTAGGATATCGTACTGGCTCTTTTTTTTGTCGGATTGTGACTAAATCTATAATAATATACAAAAATGAATCGTTGAATGTGTTGCTAAGCTCAAATCTTGAGAACAGCTGAACCGATTTTGCTAATTTTTTTTTAGAATATATTCCTTGAAGGACGGTTCTTACGGAGAGAAATAATGAAAGAATAGCCCGAAGTCTAAAAACAACACTTTTCTATACTCCTATATAATTGATTCGTAATAATACATACATAAGTTAAATGTTAGTGGAGAAGTTCAGTGAAGGCAAAACAATTGAGTGACGTTAGTATCGTATAGATATTAATGTCAATATTTATACGATGATAAAATTATTCTTAAAGAATCGACTGCAAGGCGGTACGAAGTTCGCCGGGTCAACTAGTTTTAAATAAAAGAATTGCCACGTTCTTGACATCTACTATCCTTCGAAATGGATGTCAAACATTGCTGCACGTCTACGCACTGACGTAGTCTGGCTAGACGTGCGGTGACGCGCGTAGCAGCGCATCGCTGCACGGTATCGTGCGTTTGGCAAGTCCTTTCTCATATCATTCTCTACGCTAGAACGTCATAAGCCGTGATGTGCTTGTCTGCGCTGCATTCGGTTTGACCAACGCTTTAACAGAACATAAGTGTGGGTTACTTGCTGGTAGTAAGCGGGTTGCTTACTACCACACTTTTCTTCTGTTGGAACCTTCCCGAAATCGGAGTCGACAGTAGACGTCACACACGGCTGTCAGAAACAAGATATACAATAAATGCATACACTCGAAAAACATACCTTAGCGTAATGTTGAATAAGAAGGATTAAACTTGAGGTTATATTCAAATCTCTCTGTAACCTACAGCCTAAAGATGTTAACCTATGCGTGTGGGGTCTCATTTAATTTGTCTTTATCTGAAAATCGTTAGACATACATGTTGCGTCCCGCAATTTCAATCGATAAGATACAATCGTCTAATATTTTGCAGTCAAATTTTTACCCGACTGTGAAAGGAGGGTAATTTTTTTCTAGTAGGTATGTATGTTTATTTCTTTGTCCCTACACAAGGGAACATCGAATTCAAGAAAATAAGAAATGTTGGATGATACACAGTTTAACGATTTAGCAGTCGGTTTTATTCGAACTTGGTTCTAACCACTTGTTATCAATTCCCTTCTACTACTTTATAGTACCGTTATATTTGCAAGTTTTTGTCTACATAGCTACTAGTCTAATAAAGACAAAATCTAAAAGAAGATTCTATCAAAAGTGTCCTCCGTCAGAACAAAAACGCTTCGAAATACTTTTAGGAGTAACAAACTTTAGGGTCCTTCATCCTTTTTTATTTCAATTCTATACAGTTTTGTGAAGAAAAGTGTGAAAGTGTGAAAAAGAGATACCTACAACTTAGAGTGACAGTAAAATATTCAAGGTCCGAAGTTTTCCGAAGAGTACTTTATGCGTCTAGCTTTTTACTGTTGGATGACTCTTGGAATAAAATTTGGCGCGATTCTTTTTTTACCCTACTGTAAAATTTAAGATCACTTTATTTCAAAAAATAAATGCATTTATAGCCTATGATCACCTGCTGATATAGACAAATCCAATGACACCGCGCACATCAAAATCAGTCTAACAGTATTAGGCTGTAGAGGGTCACAAAAAGACATACATACTTATCTACAAATATACAATTTTACAGACATATAAATTAACAAACTAACTTTATTACCTTAAAAAAACATTACCCTCTTCTTGGGCAGTTAGGTAACAGTAGGTTAGAAGCGAGTTCAAAAATCCCGACTGCCAAATCGTTAAACCTGTGTATTATCCTTAATTTTTTTTAATTTTTATATTTGGTGTAGCCAGTGTCACTCGCACGACTCTAAGACGAATCTATTGGCACCACTCACAGGTTTAGGTTCTAGGGCGTGCCAAACAAATATACATACTTACATCTTCTTAATATATATAAATCTCGTGTCACAATGTTTGTCCTCAATGGACTCCTAAACCACTTAACCGATTATAATAAAATTCGCACACCATGTGCAGTTCGATCCAATTTGAGAGATAGGATAGTTTAAATCTCAAATTATAGTCGCAATTTTAATTTATTGCTATTTATTTGTCTGTTATTATTTGACAGTCACAATTATCTGTTAACTCCAAATGATTCTTACAGATGTCGCTACCTTTCGACTGGGTTGAGTAAGTAATCAATAGATGGCGCTGCTATGGTAAATCTACGAACGTGTCATATAAGTTACATTTTAACAGCATAATTACCACGTGTTGTTGACGCTATAAAATAGCCACAGCAACGCGTGGCCGGGTCAGCTAGTACATATATATAAACATAACCCTCCTTCTTTCGCAGTCGGGTAAAAATTAGATATAAGTTTTATTATGTCACTGTTTTCGTTCCAAATAAATAATTAAAAATAAATAATAAATAACAGCCCTAACTAACGGTAATAAAGGAATAACTAGTCACAATAAAATCGTACAAAACAACTAAAATATGTATGTAAATTTAGACTAACGTCAGCAATTCGTTTAGTTTTTCTGAATATTTAATCTCGTGCATATACCGTTTCAGTTTAACGCAATCATGAATACGGTATCGAGTACGGATAGCATTGTAAATAATGTAAAATTCGAGCGATAAAATCCTCACAAGCGGTTTAATTGCTGGCTGTATCATTTTAATACAAAATACACTACGTTCAGGCTAGCGTCGATGATTTAATGAAATTTTAATAATAGATACGTTACTATAAATCCCCGGCATCATGCTAAGCGTCGTTTTTTGACGCACGGGAAAATATACTCGATCTATATTATTATTTTTATATTGTAATTGGTAATAGTAGCGTCTTATGTGTACAATAGTTATTTGTTATACAAGAGTGCAAAGTTGCTTTTTAACCGCGTGCTCACATTTGATGACCGAGCCAGCGAAGGATTCTAAAATTAGAATCCTGAGCGTTAGCGAAAGAATTAAAAGAGCACAAGCTGAAAAATCTTTGCACTCGAGTGCAACACGTAACTTTTCATCCCACCTCAGCGAGGAAATGACTACATACGAAAAATAAAAGAATTGTATCAATCATTTAAATTTCTTCACTTATTTTTAACATAAGGTTTTAACAATATGACGTAGCGCGCAAAACAAATTTAAAAAAAGTACAGCAATAAGGGTCCGAGTCTGAGTTTTTAACAAAATAAAAGAGGTTGTATGATGAATTCGGCATCATAGAGGTAGAAGTAAATAGGTTGAATGAGGTTTTTCATTCACACACTTAGTGCACACGATATACTAAATTCAAATTTACTTTATCCTCTAGCGGATAATAAAGGCTTTTGCACTCAGATATCGAATAGTTAAAATACTCTTTCCGAGGTGGTGTGGGATGAAAACATTTATATCTCCCTTTCTTTAAATGTATTTAAAATATGGATAAACTGACATTAATTCGGCAGACAATGTCTTCAGATATTGTGACTTACCAAAAGATATATTTTTGAATTATAAAACTCTTTATTGTCATCACAAAAACAAAACAGAACATCAGATATTAAACACAACAGAAACCAGGCACAGATCACGGTGGAACCCATCTCATCCTATATCCATTCTACAATCGGACAAGTAGAGATACTGTTAGGTGCCACCGGTTCATGGTAGAGGTTCCACGGACTCACACAAAACGCTTCGCGTCTACATTTATTGTGCGAACTGCCAGGTTGTGGAATTCGCTGCCAAGTTCTCTATTTCCCGATAGCTATAATCTTGGTCTCTTCAAATCGCGAGTGAATCGGTTTCTTCTAGGCAAGCGCGCTACACCCTAGACCGCATCGTTACTTTACATCGGGTGAGTTGCGGTTAAGCGCAAGCCTATATACCATAAAAAAAATATATACTTTTGTAGGTATAGGAAATTTAAATTAGATTTAGCGTAGACGTTTTTGCAAAAAGAATTACAAAAATACAATATTACAAAGGTTAAGTTAAGCGCATACGTACACAAAATAAATAATTTCATTAATACATTTGTAAACGATATAATAAACATAACAAACATATAATAATAACACGTTATAATAGGAAACTAACGCGTGTTTGGTTCATGTGTTTAAGAACGGGTTTTCAGGCGTACCTGATTGTTGGAAAGGTTCGAACATAGTTTCGTTCACATTCGGTGAACTTCATCAGGGATGAAATAAGTCGTTCGTGTTTTCAACGATGACACGTCTCGCACTGCGCTCGGCCTCTAATAGCCGCGCGCGCAATGTCACCGAATGTAGGAAACTATAGTTGGGCCTTTCCAACAATCGGGTACGCGTGAAAACCCGTCTTCTTAAACAATACGTTATAATAGGTTTTCGATTTTCTTTCCTATATTAACTAAATACAGTAAAGTAAAGTTTATTATTGAGCAATAGTTATAAATTTTCCTCATATCAAAAGAGGCCCTCATATGGCCTAAAAACTCGATATAATCGTTTATTCTAATACCTAACATCTGTCAAACGCAAGTCTATTATCAGCCTATAAAAAACCTAAAATTATAATGACAATGCCTACAAACAGCCTCATAATGGCATTTTAAAAGAATCAAAGAATCAGTCAAAGTAAATCCAAACTGATTAAAAAAGTAACTATCTATAAAAACAACTTGCATCAATGGTTTGCCCAAATTTTTTGCTCATATATTTGGTCATTCGAAGTAAATGGTTCGGCAAAATGTTTTTCAAATTGAAAACGGTTGGCTTTTTTTACATTTCGTAATGTCATTTCGGGATTTTGTCTGTATTTTGTAATCCGAACTATTCGCATCTGATTCTAGGGAATGTCGATACAAATTATTTAGTACATAGTCATGAAATTAAATGCATTGAAATGAAGGTTTTTCTTTTCTAGATATATATTATTACAATGAAAATAAATATTAATTTGAAATAGAGAATAACACATTAAGCACATAAAAAACAGTAACCTACTTTTATTTATTTCAATCAAAACTCTTAGATCGATTTCGATATTCACTTCTGAATTCACGACGTAGAATTAAAGTCCTTGCACTTATTTCTATACTATTGTACAAAAAAAACTTACAATTTAGAAATTCTATTCCAAAAATAATGAGCAATAAGTTACGAGGAATTATTGAAATATACTAAAATAATATATGAATTTATCTGCACAACATACAAAAGTTAGAATATAAATCAAAGGAATGTCTGAAAAATTTAATAAAATTCACAAAACAACGGAGAAAGAAAACCGAATTTATTTGAAAGTTTTTGCCGACCATCTGTCGTATCCCGCGGGATCTTGGAAGATAATTAGCGACCGCAAAATATTTACACTATCCAGTATCACAGCTCAACTATAATAAGAAAAGTGCCGATGGACAAATTCTTAGAGACATTATTTAATAACACTACGGAGCACAGCTAGTTCTATATGTCTCTAACTATTTTGAATTTCACTAGAAGCCTTTAACGCAATCAAACATTAATAGACTTATGTATACACGATGATTATAATTTGACTGCGTACATTTAGTATACTGAAAGAATAATGGAAAATAAAATACCCGTGTTTTTTTTGTTTAACCCACTTCAGTACAAAAATATTGATGAAACCATAATTTGAAGTCATGCAAGGTGAAGGAAAAATTCATGGATGCAAAATTAGGTCACTATGTGCCGACATTTGTGTAATCTTGCTTAGTTAAACATATTTCCCAGCTTTTTAAGAACAAAAATGCAAAAAAAGATCAAGGTTGGATTTTATTGGCAAAATATGTTATATTAACGATGCTGATTGCGTGGTAAAAATATACGCACTCAATACGAGTATAGAATCACGTATGTGTCTCAGCTTCGATTTTCTTAATATTTTTTTCTGGACACAGCATTACTGTACTATTTTTGATTGAAACAATAAATTTTACTAACAAGTAAGTATTCTGAGACAGAACTGTACAAAAGACAGGCAGAACAGAAGAACCTCAAAGCAATTTTAATTTTATACTAATGAAAACTTTAAAATAAAATTTAATCACTGTCTCAATAAATATATTAGGGTAGTAAAAACGTTTCATGGGAAACGTGGTCAGTTTTCAATGGAAACGGCGGGAAAATGCCACTAATTACTGTGAGGTTCACTATAAACTTCTTTATGGCATTCTTTAATTGTTGAAGAATTTCGTTTGGTACTTAAGCATTAGAGAAATATTAAGCGAAGTCGGCGTTATTTAGTTTTTAACCGGTTTCAAAAAAAAAAAATTAAAAAAATAATAACTTTTTTCGGAATTGTTTTACTGAATGTTTAAATTTCTTAAAAAATGAATCCTTGACAAGAAAATGTATTTGTTGTATTATATGTATTACTAGATGCTCCCGCGGAAATTTGATTATCCCACGGTAACAATGCATTTTTGCGGGATGGGAATTAGTTTATGTGTTAATCCAGGATATAAGCTACTTTGGTCCAAAATTTTATCCAAATCCGTACAGTGTGAGCGGAGTGACTAACAAACACAGACTCGCACAAACTTTCGTCTTTATAATATTTTGAAGTATGACTCTGTCACATATCATTGGGCGACTTTTGAAGAGGTTTATTTTTTGCTGTATATTTTACTGATAATTCTATCAAATTTTTATCATAACCGGTACATCAGTTCGTATATCTACATACTTGCCAAAAACACCGCTACTCAATTACAAATAAAAAAACCATTACATAACAATAAACAAAGATTAAAAAAAAAATCTCGTATTTTTATTAAGAAAACTAACCCCCTGAAGATATTCACCGAATGTGAACGAAACTGTAGTTAGACCTTTCCAAATATCTGGTACAAATGAAAACCTGGTGCCCAAATATTAATGACATAATTTCAAATTATTCACTTTCTATTTTCATTACAATGAAAAGTAACGTACGTAAAAGTATAATTACTTTTTAGAGATTTTTAAAAATATAAAAAAGTCAGCAAAATGTTATTCTCGTCAAAAGCACGTAAAAATAATTCTCTGTATTTTGTTGTTTCTTTAGGTACCATTCACAGATGACAGTTCAATAATATTGTTTATTGGTGGCATCTGACGGTCTTAGCATAAATACGAGTTATTTTCTTCTCAGTTTTTTCTAAATAATTCGAAAGAAAGTGGATATAAAAATCTGGTATTTTTAATATGAACTCTTCATTACATTATCTCGAAATAGTTTCCGAAATTACATCACTTTCCAAAAATGAAATGCTGTTAATTGAATTGTTTCAGAATTACGACTTGGGCCTTAGTATTGTTAAACTAATGTCGTAAAGGAAGTCTATAAGAGTACTGTAGGCGTGTAGGGTTGCTAAAAAGTTTGTGCTCGCGACTTTTGCCGCTCACAAAACAACTATTCGTAAAATAAATCTCACATTTACCATATAAAATACGGTATATGAGTTAGAGTACTCTGGGGTGCAGTGATTCATATTAGATAGCGCAGTTATCCGACGTTACGTTTTGCTAAATCTACTATTATTACCTACTGTACTTAGTTTTATTTTAACCTACCCTACAAAACATGTGGTTCAATTGTTTGATTCGTGTTAAATATTGTTCAGTAAAGGAGATTATCCTTTGAGAGTATTTCTATCTTTTGGCGCAATTACATCGCATATTTTGTTTAGACCTACCAAACTATTACTGAAGTAAGTAGTGCCATATGAAACTTAAAATGATTAAAATTCAAAAATTTTAAGTCAGGATAAGTTATTAATGACTAATGTTAGTTTCCACTTAACTGAAATTGTAACTATCGTAACTGTTTTTCGTAATTGACTCAGACAAAATGTTTTTAAACTATGTTAATAACCTATGTAAAGTGAAAGAATGTGAATGTGCGGTAATGGCATGTTACTTGTCAAAAAACAATGCAATAAGTGATAAAACATTACAAAATAACATGCAGTCAAATTGAGTAGGTACCTCCTCTACTTATAAGTTGGTGCAAATAAGTTGTTAGAAGCGAGTTCGGAAAAACCCGACTGCTATATCGTTAAACCTTTGTATAATCCTTAATTTCTTTTTTTGTTAATTTTGATGTACCCAGTGTCACTTTCACGACTAAGACAAATCTATTGATACTACTCACATAGAAATACGACAACCAGTTTAGGCTCTAGAGCCTGCCAAAGAAATATACATACATACACTTGAAAAACATAACCCTCCTTCTTTCGCTGTCGTATAAAAACCCTCAAATCGAGTACTTCCTCCTTTATTGAAAAGCCGGGCAAAATGGAAGAGATTAAGAAAGAACCAACAGACAGACTAATTACATTAATTTACTAGAAAATAAATAAAATAATAGTTTGAATGGAACACCATGCACCTGTTCAATAATGCGGTTATACCTTCTACCCTGTTGCACTGCCAAAGCTTCCCTTACCCACCCACACCGAACTTCCCCGTCATTTAACCATCCTCCGCGCAAACTTCCACCGTACTATTATTAAAGAAGCGCTTGAAACTCCCCCAACTAGGTTTGCTGAAGAAATCTGAATAAAACCGGATGATGTTTACGAAAGAGGCTTATATCCTACTGAAGTTTAGTGAAAGAGGCAGCGCGGCTCCTTTCAAAGTAGATAAGTAAGCTAGACGAAGTTTCAACGCTTATAAAGCATTGCGAATGCAGGAGCTTGATTAAACAATGATATTATACAGGGTGTGCAGGAAAACGATGGATATAAATTTAAAAAAAAAACGTGTACACATGAATACAATAAAATACCGGGTGTAAAGCAGGGAGTTTAGTTAAAAAAATGAAATTATCGATGTTAACAACTTTCGTACAAAATCAATCGAGAACTGTCAGAAACTTAATTACAAGTAACACAGAAAATTAAATAACCAGACACAAAAAACATTAAATTAAAAAAAAACACACTAACTCCGTTGTTATTAAACCTACGTCCTGAAAACCTCATTTTGAAGTTAATCAAAAAATAAACATTCTCCAAACGGAGGCCTAGCCAACGAGCGTTGAACTCTGTTAAAAAAACTATTAGCATTTTATTTTTCTGAAGGCCTAGCTAACGTAAGGCATGAAGAAAGTGAAAAGAAGAGTAAAAAATGGCGTCGATATTTAATGATTCTTAATCGCTGTCAAATATCAACCATTTCTTGCTCTAGTTTTCAACTCTTTCATGTTTAACGTCAACTGATAAAGGGGCAAATTAAAATACAATTAAAATTTTCATAATTTTCGATTTCACCAAATAAACAATACAATCTCTAAATAAGATTGACACCTTATAAAGCCTTGCTTCTAATTGCTAATGCTCAAACCGTTTGCTAAATACCATTTGATTGCTAACTTATAGACTGTAAACTAATCAAGAGTAATTTGTTATTGTTGCTAGACTGGCAGGCTTTACAGTTTACTTAATGGGATATTTTGGAGAGTTTTTGTCATTTGTAACGACTGCTAATAAAAGTGGTATTGAATTCGATCCGATTTTTTATGTGTCTTTACCTTTCTGCTCTAAGACGGCTGATATGATATTTTCCTTTACAAGCGTTATAATACATAATTAATATCAGTAATTGGTATATTTTAATTTTGATTATCTGTAGATTTTAAATGGTCTATAAATAATCTTTCTGCTAAATAAAGGCACTTGTCCGTTTTATTGTTAAGTTATGTCAGTAAAATTATACTTCAACTTGAGACCCTGCACTTTTCAATAAAGCGAACGAATATCTCGGAATAAGATTATCTGCAGAGTAATTAGCTTTAATGAAGAGTTCGTGAATAATTATCTTAGAAAGAATGTACTTGCAAAAGCATTAAAACTTATGCTTAGATTAAATAGGAATTTCATAGCTACGAAGTAAATTTGGAGAATACAACCCTAAAATCTTAGTAACATTATAAATGCAAAAGTATTTTTTCTATTTCCATAATGTTCTTATGATAGGTAGCACCCTTAAGTATTATCACACCTTAGAGCCTAAGTCGAAAATCGCTCGAACCGCTTCGAGAAAAGGATGGTACGGCCCTGCCATTGATTTGCTCGACGGCGAGGGCACTACCGTGCCCCTTGCCGTGATTTCAGTATCATTGAAATCGGTCAAGTGGATTTCAAGATATAAAGCAAATAAATACTAGCTCGGTCAAACATTAATTAATAAAATATAATTTTTACTATTTAAATGATTTCAATGCTTTTATAATTAGTTTTTCCTTTACACAATCACCCTATTTTCGTTAAAGGTTATAATTTCCAAGGAAAATCTTTATCGCGTTTCCAGTAATTTTATAATTACGAAAGCTATCGAGGAGCGAAAAGGTTTTTTAAATAGATGTATAAACTGTGTTAGATCGGAAAATAATACTCTCGATTAAGCAAGCCATTTTAAACAGTAAGTTATAAAAATTTAGGATTATTTAAGGGCCAAAACTGAAAGCAAGCGTCATCTCGCTTGCACTATATCAGTTTTATTAAAAATTTAAAAACATTGACAATGCTATCTATCTATCTATGTTTATGGCCTCTGCGGTATAGCCGCAACTTCGCCGATGTCGCGGGGCTTAGAAGACAACCGCTGAAAAGATTGGCCGGTGATTGACAATGCTATTTTTAACATGATGACCGAAGGCGATTTGTGAATGAGATTATTAAATAATGCCGCTAAGAAACATTGTTAAATATATATATATTTTTAGTAATTTATTGACATAATTTTAGTACTCATGAGTAAATTCATAAAAGCTTATGTTAGTCAAACTTTTTGTCGATAATATTATGAATTATTATGAATTTACGTATTCTTTTAATTTCTTAATTATATTTTTTACAATACTAATTCAAAACAATAAATATTATAAAAAACCTAAACCTAGAGTGCCACAAGCAGCGGGGTAGGACACAATCTACCGGCGGTAGACACTACAGAGAGAGGAACCTCCTAACAATACGTGCCGTATCGAGGATCACCGCTCTCTGTATCTGAACCCTTGATCCAACAATCTAGCGAGAGTCTTTATGAACTTTATCTCTTCTGGATTATGAATTATTATTATTATGAATTATTCCCTAATGTATTTACTGTGTTCGTATAAACAATCTAAGTAGAGGCCGTAGACTGAAAAATTCCACTCTCTATGGTTTTCTGTAATTAGCTAAACGAAAATACAGCCCCATGAATAAGCGTTTTTAAAACTACTAGCCTAGAAGGGTAGATAATATTCAAATATTAACGAGAAAGTTTATTTAACATTAATAGATATTCAAATTATATTTGTAAGCTTTAGTGGGCGTTTTTGAATGTTTTGAAATACTTTACGCCAAATTACGTTTGTACTTTACGTGAAGGGTGTAACGATGTATTTACGTTTTAGCTGATGGTTTCATTAGAACAATTATATTCAGGTTTATCAGCTAGGGGTGTAGTGAGCTGAAAGTTCAAGAAGTTGTTCATTATATATTCATAATGGACAATTAGTACACTTCTACCTGGTAAATATAAGATATACCTGAATATATGTTATAAATATAATCAGTAATGTTTGGAAAAATTATAAGTCATACAAATGTTTAAATATTCGTAAAGAAATAATAAAAAAAAAATGTTAATTAAATAGTCAGTATGTCAATGGTTCATAATGCAGGGGGTTATTTAAGTATGCTGTATTTCGAAATTCAGTTACCTAGGTTCACCTAATGTGATAAATTTATCTAACATTTTACTTTTTTAATACTTTTAACATTATTATAAAATAAGGAAATAAATATAAGAACTATAAAAGTATTAAATAGTATAGAGTTAAATATTATAATTAAACATTTAGTAATTATGTTGACAAAAAACGTTTAATCTAGTACATGTTAAAAGCCGTAAATAACCAGTGGATGCAATTGGCAGCTTGTCGTTCGGAATAGCGTTATAACAGGGAGGACTATGTTCAGCCGTTCAGGCGTCAGCAGTGGACGCCGTCTGATGATCACCATAATGAAATGGAAATGTTTACAACATGTAACAGAAAGGTGTGACAATACTTAAGGGTGATAGTCTACCCATCAAAGTGAACTAATTGTTGAACAAAATTTTGCAAAATTCATACAAAAATTGTTAAAAATTTACGCAATTATTTTTTATAGATTTTCGTACCATTTTTTTCTACGCAGGATTCACTTTGATGTGTAGACTAACACCTTTGAGTACTGTCATACCTTTCTGTTAAACACGTTGTATAGATTGAATGCCATGAAACCATTTCCGAATTCCCATTAAATCAGCGTCTGGTTCAATGGCTCCCAACCGGCCGCTAAACGGCTCTGATTGCCCTTCTTTGATTATCTGACCCTAGCCGGCGGCCATTTTATTAACATGATGTTAAACCACCTATACAGGGTTATTAGGTAGGAATGTACTACGATATCATCATCTATGATATTAAGTTAAACGCGTTTCAACTTTAAGCATCATTGGTCTCGTATTATCCGATAATATAATATGGGACATCATCCAAACAAAGATCTATAATAGAAATAATAATAATAAAAATTTTAGATAGAGCATGTCTTGCGTTTAACAAGACAAAAGACGTTCAACATTGAGACGCGTTTATAAGATCGTTATTCTGAAAAATACTTAAAAACAGTAATTCATTAATTATCGGTAGAGACCACTATTAGCGACCCTTGTAGCACGTAATCATAAGTTATATTAAGTTTATTGTATTATTTATGTGTACAAACAATAAAGAGTTTTCTATCTTCTAAAAATATTGCGTCCTCCATTTAACTTGACCGATGATGACGTGACCCATTTTTGTATGGAGAATGTTTTTCCTCGAATTTTGCAATTTTTTTTCTACAATTCACCTTGATTGGTAAAACACTCTTTATTATTGTCACACCTTTTTGTTACACGTTGTATATATTCATCGTCAAAAAAAAAATATTTTGATACTACACAAATTTAGTATTTTTTCATGTACCCAGTGTACCTCTCTCGATTAAGTCGAATCTATTGACATCACTCACATAAAAATACGACAAGCCTTTAGGTATTAGAGCGTGCCAAACAAATATACATACATACATACATACATACACTCGAAAAAGGATGACATGAGTCGTTCGTGACTACAACAATGACACGTCTACAAAATGTGAACGAAACTATAGTTGGACCTTTCCAACAATCTGGTACGCGTAAAACCGGTATCGTTAATCAAAATATACGCACGTGCCATTTTAACACAAGCTTTAATTAGCTCTCTCCGATTGTATTTTTCCAACCTAAATACGCATGAACAGAAACCATAACCATAAATAAAGATAACGCAAACAACAAATAAATACAACGATTCGCGAGGTGGCGAGAACCTAACGCAATTATCAGTAAATTTCGCGGCGCGCCGCGGTTAATCCGGTTTATTCCAGTTTCGAGCCGATTTGGGCTAGTTTCAACCGGTATCGTCGCGGTGCGTTGGCCCTTTAAACCGGGCTTAGGATATGGTTAGCTATATTACAGTAGGCAGAACCTATGAAATTTAGATTTCAATTTTAGTTTAGTTTTTGTTTTGTACGGTTTTGATTTACTTAGTTCGTGTGCCTCAGGCTACTTTTAGTCTGGGATAACGAAAATAAATCGAGTGGAACAACGGACAAAAACGAGTTTATTAAAAACCTTACGTATTATGCAAGCGGGACGCGTAAAATTATCTGTTGATATTTTGATCACTTAAATTTGATATTAGTGTACGTTTATGTATTTTTTGTGTACAGTACATGGTTATCGGCTAAGAGTGTACTTAGCGGAAAGGGGGTCACTATACTCAGCCTAAGGAACAACTTTCACTATGGGGCCAACTCGGAATACGAGTAAATCAGCTGCTCCATGCAAAAAGTTGATCGGTCGTCTTCAAAATGTATGGAACAGCTGTTTTTTTTTTTCAGATTCATAGTTGTCTCCAAAGTAAAAGTTGTTTTATAGGATCAGTGTGTCACGTGTCAAAGTGCCAAAGTCAAACTTTTTTTTCTTTTATAGCACCTCACAGTCTTTGTTTGCCAGCGTCGTGCTTAATTTTACACGGAGATGACCACATCTTAACTGCCATGTGACGTGCGTGACGTCACCACCCGGTTCCAATGGAAGATCAGCGCTGCTTGTTTCAGACAGCATTATGTTGAGTGTGGGACGGTTTGTGACAGAAAGCAGTAATTAAGTTTAAATATTGTTATTTTTAAGTTGTGTACACTGTTGTTTTCTGTGGCATATAAATTTTTATTCTATTATATTCTAGTATACCCCTAACCGATAACCTTGCATACACAGGACAGTGACAGGTGGATCTTTATTACGAATCTTGCAGAAAAATCTTGTGTTAAGAGACAAAATTGAAGCTTCCATGCCAAAAGTTCCCAAATATAATCGGTTCTGTAAATTGTCAATAGCCGCTTAAATGATCGCCCGTTTCAGTGATCGGTCTAAAATGATACCATCTTTTAACAGGTTAACTGTCCGGACTCCAGTGTAGGAATGGTCCATAAGTCCAGTAACATTATTATTAAAGGTTGGTATATTTGTGGTTAAAATGTTTTTACATAACATTTAGACTCTACTGATTTTTTTTTTTTTTGTGGATTTGTAGCAGTTCCAGGACGGTAAAAATCAGTCCTCGTGAGTCCACAGACCAAATGTGGTATGCGCATACTTTTCTTTTTAGTTAGTTTTTTACCAAGTGACATTGGTAGATTGTTAAACAAATACACAGACATTGACAGATTGAATCATTTGAAATGACTTTATTGACATGTCAAATTCCATAGACGAAGGTATACAGGTGGTAGTTTTCCCGCGTTCGCTGAAAAAATGGCGTCTTTGTCTGTGTATTTACCGCAAATCTAGTGATACTGCAAGCTTTAATGTGTAATATTGGTGGATTATTGAGTATTATTGTCTTGTTTATGTGCACAAGTGTAGGCAAGTGATATATAGACGAAATAACGTGGTTTTTGTGTTCGCTGGAAATCTCCATAGAAACCCTGGTAAAGTCTCCACCGCTTTACGAGGGTACATGATATGACTTTAACTTGACCACGATGTCTTATTACTTAATATTTGACTTAACTTTATTGATTAATAACTCAAAAATTGATAAACTTAACGCTGGCAAATATACGTATGGTGCCATTAACCAAAGAAAATAAAAATAAAAAGGTATACAGGTTGTTACGAGTGACATAGAGCGACATGCGATACAGCACAAGTGGCCGCTATTAAGGCGAAAAGAGTTTTGCGTACATGCAATATATGGACTAAACCTTATTGTTTGCAATGTTTTCAAAAAGTTCATGTTTAATTTTACTTGCCCATTGTTTAACTAATTCTAAGTATTGAAACAGTAAAACTCGAAATAATTATAATAAGACCAGTAAATATTAAACTTTTGGCACATTTTTATTTAATATAAAATAAATATATAAAAAAAACCGATTCCCTTTGTCCTTCACTTTTTCTAATCACATTTTATAATTTTTATGATGTGTCCTGCCAAGAGACTAATCGCTCTAATCACTTTTTACAATTTTTATGATGTGTCCTGCCAAGAGACTAATCGCTCTAATCACTTTTTATAATTTTTATGATGTGTAATTAAGAGACTTTCTTCTTACGCCCACAGTGTCAGACATTGTAAGGGCGGACCGACCACATAAGGTCTAAGATTTCGCATTCCGTCCGGCTGTCCGTCCGTCTGCCACCAGGCTGTATCTCATGAACCGTGTTAGCTAGACAGATGAACTTTAAACTAAAAATAGAATAAAATAAATATATAAACGTTCAACTCTTTGGGAGCCCGTTTTCAACAAGGTTATGATTAGACGCTTACAATATTTACAGAATATGTAGATGTTACTTATTATTTTATTTTAATTTTAGGGGGCAATATATAGCAAACGTGTTTTATGCCGTATGTATTTTGCTTGATTGATTGATTTATTAACGACTACAGATAGAAACTTGAACTTGGTATAGAATTTAAACGTGGTAAAGATGATGTTATCGAACCTTTGGTGTTCGAGTCCGACTAGCACTTGGCCGAGTTTTTTGTTTTAAGTTAGGCAAAAATGAAACTTCAATATTGTTTCAATTACTTTCATTTAACAAATTGGCTCGATCACGTCACCAATCTATCTCACAGCTTATTATCCAGGACAAAATAAAAACTGTAGACGTGGGTAGTTTTTTTTTTGTGTTCGCTCTATTGGATATTCTGGTTACTACCCACAACCCTCCACCCCTATTCTGGTCCCTCGAGAGCAGTTCATTACCCCCAGGCTTGTTAAAGGGGATTTTTGCGAGATTCCGCCGGATGAATTATGCTAATGGTCAATAGACCAGCCTCTTAGAATTGCAGATGCTGGAAAAATGTTAGGTTGGATTTAGTGGTCTAAAGCCTTGTAGGTATGGTTTTCTTAGCCGGCAATGTGTAAGAAAATATGTTTTTTTCCAAATTTGGTACGTAGGCTTTATCAATTTTGAATTAGTTAATATTTCTTTTGTTTTATTTTTAAATCATTTTTTATCACTACGCTATATCTAAAAACTTCTGATCTTGTTACATTTCAGCTATAATATTTTGTCGAACATTTATTTATCCAATGTATTTAATAGACTAAAGGTCTGTAAGGTCGTATTGTTCGTTTTACCTAAACTCGCATACCGAATAATACGTTTTACAAGAGCATTTTATTATAACCCATTTCATAACAGGAAATTTACAGTTCGTAGGATGTGTAAAATAGAGGTTTCAATAGTATATGGAGCCCCGGCCAGGTGTACACAAATACTTCAGGAATCATTAATCATTAATTTGTCAGCCAAATTCAAAATAATATTGCAGTGTACAAAATTCACTGCACACCTTATTTGAGCAAAAGCACGTTTTTTTTAAACTATCGAAAATGAAACAAGTACTTTGAAACAATATCAATAACTAAAATGAACTTTCCGTGCATAAAAGCTTGCAATAAATCGGTACGTGTGATCAAGGCATTATAAAAGTCATTCGTACTGATAATTACGATAGAGTCACTCCCTTTACGATTTGACTTAAAAGTGTCACCGTCCCTTCACTGTTTTCGTGTTTCTGATAGAATTTTCGTTCCGGAGCCTACCTCTTTTCACTCCCTAAATTGTAACGTATTTTTTTATTAGTTTCAATCGCTTTACAATTATGTATTTTAGACCTACATTTTATTATATTATTTACACTATTATTTTGAAAAAAGTTATTGAATTCTGCATAATAAAATCTTTTAATAGGCATCGTATCAGCGCAAAAATATGACTGCTTAGCAAATTTGTAACTTTATGGTTATATAAAACACAGAAAAAAATAAAACGGTAAAGCCTCGTAAATAGAGTATTAGCTATGTGAAAAAGAAAACCACTAGAATCGGACAACATTAAGAGGTAGAAAAGAGCTATATCTTATTGTATAGACGAGTAGGCGGTCTACAGCTGTCTCAATATGGGTATATTAAGACAGCTATAGACCGCCTACTCTAACCTAACCAATAACACAATATGTGGAGTCATCGGTCGCTCATCAAGTAACATCATCAATAAGCGAAAGTTATCAAATAAGCTGTGGACTTGCGACATAGCCATCGAATATCCTAGGGCTCTTAATCTAGCGCTCAAGTTTTTGTGAATTCTAAAACGCAAATGTATTTTTTGTATGTATTCTATTCCAGAATGCCTTAGTAGGATGCGATTCACTCAACTATCATTACATAGGCATAAGTTTGTATGTATGTGTTTGTTACTCCTTCCCGCTCATTCTGTTAAAATAATTAATTATGTTTTAAGAATGTGTTTAATTATGTGCCCTTTACAGGGTACCACTAAAATATTATGTATAGTCTGAAGCTCTATTTATAATTTCACGTTTTTTTATCCTACACGGTTAAGTATTTGACCACAAGATCGCACGACCACGGAAGTCAGCAATAATGTAGCCCTAGATGGCCAGTCTTTAATACACTGACTCTCTAGGAAGGCTGCCGGAACACACTATTAGGTGCTTAGCTACAGGTTTTACAACTTGGGGGTGGTAGGAAACGTTCTACCACCATGCTATGATTTCCTCACGATGTTTTCCTTTCTCAGGATCTTTTTGCATGTTTCGTGGGATCGAACCTCGTACCTTTTGCACGGCAATTAATCCCACTAACCACTCGACCATCATCGCTACAAAATTTTCTTCAGTATAAATGTTGAAATTAAAATGTTTCCAGTCACTGCACAAATCTTACGGAAGTTTGTTCTTCTTCTTCTTCATAAGCCTTTTAACGTCCATTTCTGGACATAGGCCTCCCCTAGTGTTCTCCATGACTCGCGGTCTGCTGCCCTCTCCATCCATCTGTAGCCCGCGTGCTCCCTAATGTCGTCAGCCCATCGAGCTGGCGGGCGGCCCCGTGGTCTCCTGTCAGCCCACGGTCTCCACTCTACAATGCGTCGTGTCCATCGGTGACGGTCCATACGAGCTATATGGCCTGCCCAGCTCCACTTCCTTCCCGCAATTACTTCCACTACGTCTCTCAGTCCCGTTTTTCGCCGTATCCATTCATTCCTTTTATGGTCGCGCAAGGAAATTCCAAGCATTATTCTTTCCATCGCTCGTTGCGCGACTCGGAATTTATTGACTGACCGTTCCGTGAAAGACATAGTTTCCGCACCATACGTGAAAACCGGCAATACGCATTCCATAAATACTTTGGCCTTCAGTTTCATTGGCAGATTTTTGCTGCGGAAGATTTGACTGTTCGCGCCAAAAGCTGCCCAGGCCTGGGATATACGCCGTATTATCTCTGCAGTCTGATTTTGAGAGCCTAATGTTATTTTATGTCCCAGATAGATGTAATTTGGCACAGTTTCTACTGGAAGGTGATAGTTCCTTGCTTCTGGTATGTTGGTCATGATTTTGGTCTTAGCGACATTCATTCTTAGCCCTACTTTTCCCGATTCTGTTTTCAGGTCTTCAATCATGCTCAACATATCAGTGACATTTTCAGAAAACAACACTAGGTCATCGGCAAACCGTAGATTTGAGAGACGTTCTCCTTCAATTTCGATACCTTTATCGTCCCATTGTAATTTCTTGAAAATACTTTCCAGGGTCGCGGTAAAGAGCTTCGGAGATATTGTGTCACCCTGTCTTACTCCTCTGGCTAACTGGAACTTTTGAGTTTTCTCGTGGAGATTGACACAAGCGGTCGCGCGCTTCTGAAGATGTCTGATCAGCTTGATATAACGCTCATCCACTCTACACTCAACCAAAGCATCTTCGACGGCCCATGCTTCCACTGAGTCGAACGCTTTCTCATAATCAACGAAAGTTACTATGATAGGCTTCTGGTACTCATGACACTTTTCAATGAGTGTTTTTATGGCTTGCAGGTGATCGCAAGTGCTATACCCCGATCTGAAACCAGCTTGCTCTCTCGGTTGATATGAATCAAGCTTGTTTTCTAGTCGATTTACTATGACTCTCGTAAACAGCTTATACACGTGCGAGAGGAGGCTTATTGGTCTGTAATTATCCAACCTCTTGATGTCTCCTTTTTTGTGTAGTAGCGCAATAACAGCATTGTTCCAATCTTCAGGAACCTCCGTTTCTATGAGACACCTAGAAACAAAATGACAAACGAAAATCAGAATCGACCCCGAGTTCCCAGCGCTTCGTCTCTCCCCGGTCCGAGCAGTGGCCGGGTGACACGGGGCAGGGGTGCGACAAGGAATCCCTGGGAGTTGACTCACTGCCGTACTAAGTTATACATAGCAACTTATAACATCCAGACCATGACAGAGCAAGCACACCTGCACGCGTTAGAAATTGAATTGGACAAGATCAAATGGGATATTGTAGGCCTCTGCGAGATACGGCGATCAGGAGAAGAGGTAACCATACTCCAGTCAGGGCACGTACTTTACCACAGAGAGGGCTTTGCTCAGGGACAAGGCGGATTAGGATTTATGGTCAATAGGAAGTTAAAATCCCGAATTATTGAAGTAAATAGCCTTTCATCCCGAGTAATCTACATCAAAATTAAGCTTTCCAACATGTACGAACTAAAAGTTATACAGGCTCATGCGCCGACCATAGACTATACGAACGAGGAAGTAGAGAAATTCTATGAAGATATTTCTAGTATCCTTAATAACGTCAGAACCCAATATACCATCCTTATGGGTGATTTCAATGGTCGAGTGGGAATTAAACAGGGTGATGCCGAGACGAGTATTGGGCAGTATGGTTTAGGTGCAAGGAATACACGAGGACAGATGCTTCTAAATTTCCTTCAACAGCGACGTATGTTCGCCATGAACACATTCTTTGCTAAGAAACCCCAGTACAAATGGACCTGGAAGCACCCTAATGGCCGAAACAAGAGCGAATATGACTATATAATTACGGACAAAAAGCGTAACATCTCGGACGTGACTGTTTTGAACAAATTCTACACAGGCAGCGATCACAGGCTTGTTAGAGCAGAATGCTTCTTTGATGTGAAGAGGGATAGACGCAATCTCATAACTAAAAGACCAACACCAAGTCATATTAAAGTAGAAATTATACGTCATAACCAGGATCTTATCAAAGAACATGTCGATAATGGTTTAAGTATTGAGGACATGGATGAACTCTCTGTCAATGACATGGGCCGCAGATTGGTTGAATGCTTGAATACAGCACTAAGTTCTGTTACTCCAGTGAACGCCCAGACGAGTACTCAAAAGCTTACCACAGATACACTGTGCTTGATAGACAAGAGACGCCTAATGATCAGTGACATAAATGCCGATCAAACTGAACTGTCCGAACTGAATAAAACTATTCGTAAAAGCATCCGTAAAGATCTTCTGGAACATAATGAGAGGCTCATAGAGAACGCTATCGAACGGAATAAAAGCCGCAGATCTCTCAAACTCCAGTTATCTGCCGGTAGAAAGGAAATCTTTAAGCTTCAAAAGGGAAATGGAGACATTACAGCTAACCGAGATGAACTTTTGGATGTTACTTACCAGTATTATGAAAACCTCTATAAGAGCAAGGTTGCAAAGCAATGTGTCACGACTTGCATGAATACTTCACTAAGGCCTCCTGTTCTAAATGTGGGGTCTGAAGATCTGCCAGATGTTACACCGGATGAAGTCTGTTTGGCATTAAGTCAGCTTAAAAACCGAAGAGCTCCTGGTGAGGATGGCATTATTCCAGAAATCTTAAAGATACCTTCCAAGAAACTGCAAAAGGCACTAGCTACGTTATTCACAAAGTGTCTCATAGAAACGGAAGTTTGTTACTTTCGAATAATTCAAATAGCGCCCTTGATCTTTGAATTTCCACGCTCTATAATATAACTTCTGAAATATCATACCTTAGCTAGGTATCCAGCATAAGTTTCGCACTTCATCTTAGCTTATTTGAACTCAACTGAGCCCTAAGTTCGAAGTCCGCAAGCTCTCCAACAGAGTAGATGCCATCGATCCCGGGATCAAAGGCGAGCTCAATTTACAATATCTGACCGGTTCTTGAATAGAGGAAATCGAAGCTTGTTTAGGACTACTCTGATTGTCTTTCTGTCTGTACCCAGAACTAGAGCCTTAGACCATTATACAAAATAAGATATACAGAACTCTATTATATGAAGCTACACTTAAACATGAAACTTAAACATGGTCTATATGAATGTTATTACTAATTTTTTTCTTTCTTTCATATTCTTTGTTAATATAAACAAAATGACTACCTACTACAATAACAAAAAAAAGTATAGCAGAAAGATTACCTATAGACCATTTAAATAATAATCTAAATGATCTACAGATAATCCAAATGCTCCAACCCACCGACAGAGGGCAGCGTGCCGCTAGCCGCATTCCCACGCTGAATGGCAATGCTTATAATTTGGACCAGATAAAAACCAGCATTCTGATCACGCGTCGAATCGATCAAACGCTCTGATAAGTTTTTTTTTAAGAATATTCATGTGTGTTGCTGAAATAAATGAATATTTAATGTAAATGTACTGGGAGCAAGTTGTAGTGACAACTTGCTCATTGAAAATTACCTTTAAACAATTGAAAACTAAAATAGAAACCTAACAGTATTTAACATATTTTAAGGTTTGAGTGTTTTGTTGTTTTTAAAGTTCTGTACACAAAGAGTAAAAATGGAACCCTAAGATAATTGATATTACTAGGACTTCAGTGTCCGTCCGTCTATCTATATGTCACTAGGCGGTATCTCACGAACCGCGAAAAATAGACAGTCAAAATGTTCACAGATGATGTATGAGTATTTCTGTTGCTGCTATGACACCACATAATAAAAACAGAATAAAATAAATTAAATGAGGCGTACAATAAACGTTTTTCTTTATAGTCGATAGGCTTGCGCTTGACCGCAACTCACCTGATGTAAAGTAACGATGCGGTCTAGGATGTAGCGCGCTTGCCTAGAAGACAACGATTCACTCGCGATTTGAAAAGACCGAGATTATAGCTATCGGGAAATAGAGAACTTGGCAGCGAATTTCACAACCTGGCAGTTCACACAATAAATGTATGATATCTAGCTAATGCAGAATGTGAACCAGCGCTCATTTTGTATGCTTCATAATTCTAATCAGGCTAGTTCACTCCATTAATTTTATATAAATCAACGTCTAAAACTATCTACCTAACTGCCTTAACTAGGGCTTTAAGAATAATACTGGTAAGTAATTAAATTACTTTCTAAAGTCAACTAAAAGTCAGAACAACTTATGCCTTAAGCTTTTACTGATATTGTTATAGATATCTTCGCGACCAGATTTAATTAAACTGTGAAATTGATAGCTTAGCATTATCAGATTGGAAGTTGACAATTAGTAACTGTGTATTTTTTAATATATTGGTGGATAAAACTGTGGAAATGCTTTCTAACCTTTTCCTCCCTGTTATGAAAAGTGTTATTGTAGATCATAAATAAAAGTATATGGATGTCGGATAAGAAGATTTGTAGCTCTCCGAACTGTTACGAGCAGAACAATTATACAGTTTTAAAATAATTTGAGTTTCCAAATTCATTCATTCATTTCGATAATTCTTTTATCTCAAAAACTCATTCGTTTCAATAATTCATTCATTCATTCATTCTTTTAGATAATTCATTCATCTCCAAAACTCATTCGTTTCAATAATTAATTCATTCATTCATTTCGATAATTCATTTATCTCAAAAAATCATTCATTTCAATAATTCATTCATTCATTCATTTCGATAATTCATTCATCTCAAAAACTCATTCGTTACAATAATTCATTTAATTATTCTTTTGCGATAATTCATTCATCTCAAAAACTCATTCGTTTCAATTATTCATTCATTCATTCATTTCGATAATTCATTCATCTCAAAAACTCATTCGTTTCAATAATTCATTCATTCATTCATTTCGGTAAATCATTCATTTAAAAAACTCATTCGTTTCAATAATTCATTCATTCATTCATTTCGGTAAATCATTCATTTAAAAAACTCATTCGTTTCAATAATTCATTCATTCATTCATTTCGATAATTCATTCATCTCAAAAACTCATTCGTTTCAATAATTCATTCATTCATTCATTTCGATAATTCATTCATCTCAAAAACTCATTCGTTTCAAAAATTCATACATTCATTCATTTCGATAATTCATTCATCTCAAAAACTCATTCGTTTCAATAATTCATTTATTCATTCAAATAGTTTCCAAAAAAGTCAACAGTGGCATCCGCGATTTTGAACGACTATGAACTATGAAAGATGTGTGTCATACCAACAGTATTTTCACGAGAAATAAAAACTTCTGTTATAAATTCGACATAATTATTGCATTTTTGAGCAAATTTCCCAAATTATTAGGAGAGAAAAACGTCTGACAAAATAAAAGGTATAGAGGTAGTGAATATTAAACACACTATAAATAGAAATTTAATTGAGAAATAAAAAATTCTTAGGGGAATCAAAAATTACAGACGACAAAAAATAAAAAAAGGTGTAGAGGTGGTGAAGATTAACTTCAAAAACATAAATATTTTTCGTTTTCCTACACTGACATCAAAACGAAGCGTTTTATTTGTTAAACAACATCTTATTAGAAATGGATTTCCGCAAAGTTACACTTGAATTCAATTATCTTTATTAGGTTTTGGCAAAGTTTTTTAAGACAGACCAAAATAAGAAGCTAGTTGTTAGCATTATATTACAAATAAGTACTGTAAATACGATTATGCTGTACTGGAACATTGGGTCAATACTGTTATTATTTAAGTGATGCTCTAATTAATTATTTAAGTTTTTGATTTAAAAAAAATTAATAAATGATTTCTGATCTGAAATAAAAAATAAATAATAAGAGACTTCTTAAGAGGCTCTCGCTAGGTTGTTGGATCAAGAGTCGGATACAGAGGGCGGTGATCCTCGATACGGCACGTATTGTTAGGATGTTCCTCTCTCTGTAGTCCTTACCACCGGTAGCTTGCCTCCTACCCCGCTGCCTGCAGCACTCTAGGTTTAAGTTTTTTATAAAATTTATTGTTTTGATTTTCCTGTCTTGAGTGTTTGAAACGCTACCAAGCTAGGAGTGCATACATCTAACATGTCGATACAAGGGAGTGCGGGCCAGCTTCGTAGGGCTTAGTACAATATAGGTTTAGATGTTTATTCATAATTATACCTATATTTGATAAATTTTTTGAGTAAATAATTAATAAGTTCAGAACAATACAAAAGAAAAATAAAAAATCTCTCGACCACATGTAATTTATTATAATGTATAGAATTGTACTAGTAAAGCTCTTTCATTTGAAACTTACTTTGCAAGCTGCTGTGAAAAAATATGTACTTAGCCATTTTGCTACAACTTCGCAGGCGCTTAGACAAAATTAATTGGTTACTTTGACTTACAGAACAGACTGCTGGACTAATTTTGATAAAATTGATATCGGACCATCGGCGTGATAATGTTTTTTTTAGCTACAAGTTACTTCGATTACTTTCCTACTCGTATTACGCAAAGCTCGTTGAAGAATTCTAAATGAATATAAGATTAAATAAAATTCTATTGTAGATCTAATCTCTATTGTAGAGTTATACAAAAAAGTTTTATTTTTTATATCAAACTTTGCGTAATTTGTGATGCAAAATTTTCGAATCCGATCGTAAAGCTACCTTAATCAGGCTTCAGGTGTCGCAGAGAAATCGATAAACACAATCTCCTAAAAATAAAGAACATTCCTTATTAAGCCGCTTAAAAAACACAAACGATACTAAACATTAATTATTAGTACATTAATAAAATAAAGCATAATCTCGAGCACAATCTACAAGCTTTAACCTTCTTTAACCCTGTCTAAATATATCTTGTCACGAGAACGATTAAGTAAGTATAAGTAGATTCATAATTTACTAAACAATTTGAAACAGCTCTGATTATTAATGTACTCTAGTTTAATATTAAATAACATTCAGTTTAATTGCTCTAATTATATTAAAACAAAATACATTATTTACGATGATCAGGGGGCACGATTAATAATATGATTGGATTACCTTAAAATTTATTTAATTGCGATTATTAAGAGATATAACATGACTTCAGCTACATCAAATAATAATTGCAATCCACTAAAGATCTATAATACAGGGTTATCGGTTAGGGGTATACTAAGCCGAAAGCTCACTAAAGTCATCCAAAGTCAACTGTCCCATACTAAAAGGTTATCGATCGTCGGCAAATAGTATGAAATAGCTGATTTTTATAAAATTTTGAATTCAATCTGTCTCATAGTGAAAGTTGTTCCTTAGGATGTGTATAGTGACCCCCTTTCGACCTTGTAAACACATGATTCAAATTTCACAGTTATAATTCATTAATTATTAAGGGCTGCTATCATTATATATTTTTATTACATAACAAGACGAATGTATACCAATGTATGTATAAACTCTTCGTCATATTATTTGTATTCGGTGTACCTGGTCTATAAATATATATTTATCTTTAATGATTTTCCTCTACTTTAAATTTATAAATGTTTTATGTAAGTTTACTCGTGTTTAGTTCGATGGTATCTAGTTTTTTTCCCTATTTTATATATATCATCTATGTATCCTATTCTATTTTGTTAGTATGTATGTATTAGTATATAAGTAGGTATATTATATTAAATTAGTATATATTTAAACCTAGTTTATGTATGGTATTAGAATGTATGTGTATACAATTAAGAATAGATTTATTTCTTTATTGTAAGGACACCACGTCTTATACATTTTTTTGTCAATAATCTCCATCCGAAGGTTGCCTGGAAGAGATTGCTTTTAGTGATAAGGCCGCCACTTGTGACACTACATGTAAAATTATATATTTTTGTTTTATGTTTTGTGTGTTAACAATAAAGCGTTCATCTATCATCTATCTCTAACTATTTTAACAGACTGGCTTTGATAAAATAATAAAGAAACAATCCGAAAGAAAAATTAAACACGTCATGACTATTTCCAAATTCGTCCACACGTCTTAGAACAATAATAGTAATTAGTATTAATTATAATATTTAAGTATTAATTATTATTATTATATTATTATACTTTTACTTTTATATATATAGAAATACAACATACATTAATAGGTAAGCATGTTAACTAAATTACCCGTTGTGACTCAGTCCTGGAGCAAAGGTGCCCATAACACTGGCGGCATTACCGCGCTGTATGGCTATGGCCAACCTTTGAACCAAGAAAGAGCCAGAACGGGAGTCACCACCTCTTTCTCTGATTCTACGGCCTATATCTTGTACCAACTGCTTAGCCTTAGCCCAACTGCCCAAGGTCTCAACCGCAATAGGAATTATATTATTATTATTAATTATTCTTTTTCGGGGTTGTGGTCGCCACTCAACAACCTTTCTTAAATAATTATATAATTATTATTATTTAATTTAATACTAAATAATCTTCCTAGTGGTCGGAAACATAAATAAAATACTTCAAAAATTTTTAATTTTCCCTCATTTATAATGTCGGTTAACAGTTATTAAGTCAACAAATTTATTTTAACGCAGAAAACTGATAAAAAGGAACGTAATTCATCAGTTGTGTACTGAAAGTGCGAGACAGCGTGAACTGCGATTGGAGAATTAGCTTCCATTGTTCACCGCTTCGTAGGAAAGCGTCTTTACTCGACTTCCTTATAAAACTGTAGAGGTAAGCGCATTTATAATAATTATCATTTATCATTATCGGTGAGAAGATGTCTACTGCTGAACATATACCTTCCCCTTAGAACGGCATTCCGAGCGACAAGCTGCCTATTGACAACATTTAAAATTTTTAACTCAACATTTTATAACATTAATAGAAAGTAAAATTAAAAATAACGTACTCCTATTTTTTATTTCATTCAGAATGCAATAATTCCGTTTTAAAGATTTTAGTTTTTTTTTTTTTTAAAGTTCATAATAATGTTACTCTCGTCAAAGGCTCGTAAATAACGATGTCATTAATTATTTGTATATTGGTTGTTTGTTTTGGTATGGTTCACAGATTACAGATACATAATATTGTTTATTGGTGGCATCTGACGGTCTTAATATAAATACGAGATTTTTTTTCCTCAGATTTTTTGTAAATAACTCGGAAGAAAGTGGATATAAAAATCTGGTAATTTTACCAAGAACTGTTCTTTACATTATCTCGATATGGTTTACGAATTTCCATCACTTTGCAAAAGTGAAATATTGTCAATTGTATCCACTGTTATTTGTGAGTTTTACTAGATCGTTAGTCCACCTAGCGGGAGGCTGACATTTGCTGCGTCTTCCGGTTCGTGGTCGCCACTCAAAAACCTTTCTTTCCCATTGGTTATCGATTTTTCGAATGACGTGGCCCGTTGCCACTTCAGCTTGCAAATCTTACGAGCTATGTCGGCAGCTACGGCTCTTTGACGAACATCCTTATTACGGATTCTATCACGCAAAGATAGGTACAAGAATAGTTCTCTCCATTGCCCGCTGAGCAACTATAACATAACAAATGAGGAGGTCATCAGTTCATTCGTATCTTTTTCGCGTTCATTTATCGAGTTAGTCATTAATTATTTTTGATTGAATTATAATTAGTAAATGATTGACTTTTTTGTAGATTGACTAAATTTTGAATCGGGAAGGATTCTCTCTCTCTCTCTTTCAGAATTTTGCTAAGGCGCCTAATTTCAATATTATTTAGCAAGAATATGCGGTACACAACCTTACATTTAAGAGTTGTATGAAAAAAGTCGGTTAAGAGAGATTTGTTAATTATTGTCAATTCAATTTGTTCTTTAAGGAGGCAAACAGAAATGAAATTTTTTCTATGTCCTCCTATGACTAAAAAGGTGACATATAGGAATTTATTTACTTGTTTGTCCCCTTGCAATATTTTCACGGGGACGGTAAAGAATTTTTTTTTGTCTCTTTGCAATTATTATATCATTATATTATCGTTTTTTGAATTCTCCAAATGATCGTGCTGACGAAGTCAATGATTCGTAGAACGTAACGAGTGATTCGGTTTCTTCTATGCAAGCGTGCCACATCCTAGACCGCATCGTTGCTTTACATCAGGCGAGTTGCGGTCAAGCGCAAGCTTATAAGCTATAAAAAAAAACATTATTGTTCTACGAACTGTTGACCGTTTATATAGTATAACGGAATCACCTGACTTTATTATGACTGCCAACTATTTCATACTCTGCAGCAAGATTATAGTATATGTGACTACGACAGAAGCGACGGACACTAGAAGAGGGTAGTTGAGAGTGAAGAAATTCGCGCCGTGGAACTTGATAGGTCTCGTCAATACCAGGCTGCGGAGGTCTAGCAGGGCCGCCTTCATGTCCGGTGCTGGAAGAAAGAACATAACAAATAATCGATTTTGATTAGGTAAGGCTGCTCTTTAAGCCTTGGAACCGGGGTAGTAGAATTCGGCTTCGCCGTTCCCTTGTTTATTGTAGAAGGCGATAAAAAGGGAGTCAGAATCCTGTGGGACCATGGTAACCTACCCACACCTTGGCCCAGAGAGGACCACAACGTGATATTAACTCACGTTGACTTATGAGAAACAGAAATACAGGTAGAGTATTTCTGTTGCATCTATAACAACAATCCTTCAACCACAAGTACAGATACTGACAAGACAACTTTTGTGACTTGTAGTCGGACAAGTAGAGATACTGTAAGGCGCCACCGGTTCATGGTAGAGGTTCCACGGACTCACACAAAGCGCTTCGCAAAGTCGACATTTATTGTATGAACTGCCAGGTTCTGGAATTCGCTGCCAAGTTCTCTATTTCCCGATAGCTTTAATCTCGGTCTCTTCAAGTCGCGATTGAATCGGTTTCTTCTAGGCAAGCGCGCTACATCCTAGACCGCATCGTTACTTTACATCAGATGAGTTGCGGTCAAGTGCAAGCCTAACGACTATATAAAAAAAAAATATGCTAACAAGTGGTTAGTAGCAAATTCAAAAAAAACCCGACTGCTAAATCGTTAAACCTGTGAAACTTCCTGAATTTCTTTTTTTTTAGTTTTAATGTACCCAGTGTCACTCTCACGACTAAGACGAATCTATTGATACTACTAAAAATATGACAAACTTTTTAAGCTCTAGGGCGTACCAAAGAAATAAACATATAATTATATAAATACATACACTCCAAAAACATAACTCTCCTTTAGCCATTGTCTAAAACAGGATAACATCAATATTTAAGGCTTTTTATGCCATTTTTGCTTTACATTAATAACGGCAACAGAATATTACGTCGTGTGCTCACTTCTATTATTTTCATTGCCTTTCAGTTTTCAAGGCTCCCATTGTACGATTTGCACAACGATAATAGGTAAAACCTTGAACACTAATGTTCTTTAGATAATGGGCACGGAACCTTCAGAGCGTAAGTCCAACTTGCATTTGACCAATTCATTATGGATATTTACTCAGAGATGTGTTATTGTATTGAGATATATTTTATAATTTATAGTTTGCCTTATTAATCCCGTAAAGTTTGTAATCTAATTATTAATGTATTGTGAATCAGGCGTCTGTAATATATCTCTTTTTTTGGATTTAAGTGCACCCTGGGTTGAAAGTCTTTTATTTATTTTGTTCTATCGACTTCATTATTTATTTTACACTACGTCATTGATGGACCTGCAATCCATAAAGAGCAAATCAACTTGAGAGCTGACACATGTTTAACACGACAACACACAGACAGACTTGCCGTAAAGTTTCACTTACATAAATTGAATTTAGCACTAAAACGCGAAATGGCGAGTCTTCAATCAATATTCGTACCGCAGAATACGTTTAAACTTTTATAAAACGTGCTGGAAACAAGAATGTTGCTGCGAAGAAACATTTTGGCTGATGAACTTTACACTAGCTGCCCTGAGTGGTGTTACTTGTGAATCTTTTTTTTTTCTAGTAATAAATATGCCTATGTTGCTCTTTGATAATGTAGCTTTCTAACGTCAATAGATTTTTTGTTATCAATCCAGTAGTTTTCATGTTTATTCTTTACATAGAAAACTACAAATATTTTCTCTTTATAAAATTAGTGTAGAATACTTTGCTGAAACAGCAAACTTCGTACCGCCTAACAGTTATATGTATATATACATATATAATTTTATTCTGTACATTTTCTGAAGTTTTAATAGTTTTGCTGCTATTCTAGGCGCAGACGTATTTAAAAAATCAGTGATTATTACCATTGGCACATTCTTGAGTTGTAAGTGGTATTACCCAATTTTCTTTTATATATTAAGACTAAACTGTCAACCGAAGCGTTGCATGCGGCATAAAATTAAATACTAAGATGGTATGTAAAGAATATCTAGTGTTTTCTCGCATTGTCTTGATGTCAGCATGAGAAAACAAAAAGTAACTTTGTTTTTATGATGTGGTTCCTCCTCACCACCTCCACACCACACCTTAAACACTAGATATTCTTTATATACCATCATAGTATAAATGGATTTCCACAAAGTAACGCCCGACTCCATTAATTATAGAAAAGAATATAAAAAGTTTTGATAATCTCTAGGGAATCAGTTTATAAATGTTGACTGATCACAAACCTATGTTATTATTAGTGAGGATAGTAAGATCAATGAGGCGCACGATGTCTCCGCAATGCTTATACGTTCGTTCGCATCGATACACCAGAGCTAACAACACTCCGCTGTATGTAACAATCCTCAGGGCCGTACTCGCTGCAGGCAGGCAGTATGTGATTGGAGACAGCTGAAATAAAACAATAACGAATTATAGAAAATAAATCATTTTCTAATCATTAAATCTAGCTTATTTAAGGTATTCGAATATATGTGTAATTAAGAGTAGATTTATTTCTTTATTGTAAGTATACTCGTACCTCGTCCTATACATTATTTTTTCGTCAATAATTTCCATCCAAGGGTTGCCTGGAAGAGATCGCTTTTAGCGATAAGGCTGCCACTTCTGGCACTACATGTAATATATATTTTTTGTTTACCTGTTTTGTGTGTCTACAATGAAGAGTTCATTTATCTGTCTATCTATAATTTATTATTAGGGCACGCTGCCTGCTGGTGGGGGGCTGGAGCATTTGGATTATCTGTAGATTGTATTTAGAAAACTAACGCGTGTTTTATACATATTGTGCGAGACGTGTTATCGTTGGAGACACGAACGACTCATTTCATTACTGATTAAGTTCATCGAAGTTCTAACAATAAAAAAGGTATAAGTCAAAATCATCGTCTTCTTAAACATTATCTGTAGATCTTAAATGGTGTATAGATAATCTGACATATATTTTTTGTTGTTGTAGTTAGTCGTTTTGTTTTTTATAATTAATAGTAGTTAGTGGTAGCGTAGTCTAGTCAGCAAACAACTTGCATCAGAAACAAATGTTTGCGGATTCAATCCCAGGTACAGGCATGAAACTCTGTATTTTACCCATGTGTATATTATAAGTAAAAACCGTATGACTAGACGGTGAAGTAAAATATCGTGAAGAAACCTACTTGTCCAATAAAAGTTATTAGCTTTCAAAGATAAGTGAAGTCCTCAACCCGCAATTTGGCCAGCGTGGTTGACTGTGGCCAGCACTGGGACGTTATAGGTCGAAGTTTTTTTACTGTTTTTTTTAAATTATTAATATAATTAATAAGTTATCAATTTATCATAATTACAATCAGTTTAGCAGCAATGTACTGAACATAATGCAGTCAATAAATGTAACAGTAAATTAGTGAGAATACTTGAAAACAAGACTCATTGACATCCAAACACGAGAGCGTTAATCAAATTTACCATTCAAATTACCTGCCTTAGCCAGGAATCGAACCTAGGTTAATCTCAAGGCAAGTATATGACAGCTGTATTGTATGACTACATACATGACTGCTACGGTCGTCAGTCGTCAGTAAATCTAAGGACTACTTTGTATCTTCATTGTGGTACTTAGATTTAATGAGTCATTTCTATGAAAATAATTATTAAACATTCCTAAGATACACTTCAGTTTGGAAATAAATTGTATAATAACATTCAGTGGAAGATATTGTGTAATAGTGCAACCTCAGACATTTATGATTTAATAAAATCTATTCTACAGGCATACGAGTACACTAACATAGATCTGTCATTGTGATTAACCAAATTTGGCCTCAGTTCTATGAGTTACTTAATAAAGTTGTTCTTGTAAACAAACCCTAAAATAATCACATGTACTTACGAATTGGCCAAGCATGATTCTGATGATTATATTAATAAGATGAATTGAATTAGTCAACGAATTTAAGCAGTATAACGCGAGCTGAAAATAAAACTAAAGTTAAAATCTGTATACAGGTGCTACGACAATAATAATAATGTTTAATTATCGCATTTTGCTCCTGCGCCTTTTTAATTTTTGGAAAAAACGAAAGGCATGGAAATTTTAAGATGACAAAAAGCTCACGACCTAACGTTTAAACACATTCAGCGGAGACATCGAGTACAATCGCATGCTAGAAAACTGTTCTAATTTTTTTATTCGGTCATCATAAGACAGCTACCCATCAAGAGGTTATGATTTTGATGTATGCATCAATAGTAAAAGATATTCTAGATCTGCAAATACTTACTCGAATACCATAAGCAGTGTTTATATAATTCACTTGCTCGATCAGCAACACATAGAATTTGCTTAGCAACGAGACATCAGAGGCGTTATTACGTGATATTAATGTCAATGTACACACTCTTTGGTTTTGAATACTTTCAGAGTTATCTTCTAAAACTTCTACGTTTATAGATAAAGACGAAGAGTATTTCTTTATGTAATCTGTTATTACTTTCAATCTGTACTCTATGTGTATCACATTCAAAGTTACATCTAAGACCGTCAAAGCATTGATAAATAAAAATATGTAATCGAAGCTATAAAGAGTGGGACCTATCCATCCGAAGTCGACCAACCAGGCTAAATAATCCAGGACTGAAGAAACAGCAAAACTGAATAAGACTATCACAACAGTTACCAAAGTTACCATTCTAATTCTCAACAAGTTTGGAGTCTTTAGAATTTTATCAATGTTTGCGTAAAACTGAAGATATTTGACATATTTGTGCCTCATTTTGTAAACTAAAACTAAGCTTACGACATACTCAAAGAAACCAAGAAGATATGTCAGCTGTATAATGTCGGCGAATTTTATCATGTTGTGTTCATTTATTTTGAAAACCTTCACTTTGATGAACAGCCCAAATAGGTTTATGGTGAACAACACTGATGTGACGATTAAATTTTGAGTCAGTGACCAGGTTTGGATCAAAGTGTTCTGATGTCTTTTCACGTTGCATAACACGAATACTTTGAGGATCCAATTTGCAGGACCAAGGGTATAGAATGTGTCTATATTTTTTTTGTTCGCTATTGTAAGTTGATACGACATTATTCTGCACTTCTACGCACAATATAGCGTAAAATTTCTCTCGTATTTTCTTAATCTTATTAAAGCCACCTTTTGATTCTTACAAAATCTCACGAATTTGCTTTGTAATGATTGTTTACTTAATTTTAATTGTCGCTCTTACATTTAAACTTTTACGTAGTTTAATATTCCGTGTTCGTACTAAATATGTTTCTTTAATATTATGAAAAAATGTTACAACTTCACAAATATTGTTAAGCCTACTGTAAATATCTACAAACTTATTGCATATTGTGTCGAAATGGAAAAATTTACAGAATTTGGAATAATTTTATTTTTCATGTATCGCGACAAATAATTATCACAAGAAGACACGACTCTGTAATAAGGAATTTAATAATATCTTGAAAGTACATCGATATTGACTATGTGCCACTTTGTTTATGAAATTAACTAATGAAAAAGTCACTTAATATAATTTGATACAAACAAGATTTGTCCATCGATCAGTGGAAGTAGTTTGACGCAAGTTTCTACGAAGTCAAAGTAAGTTATTACATAATTATTTAATACCCCAAAGATTACAATGTTAAGATGATAACAGGCTAAAAAATAATACAACTATTTAATTTTTCGTAGACGGTATAGGTGACAAAAATGCTGTTTTTTGGGTCATTGCCATCCAACGTGGAAATGCTGCCAGCATTTTTGCCAATTTTCCCTCATCTAACGGACTTTTTGACTAATATTTCTAATTGTAAGTAGTTTTAGTTTAGTTAGTGTTTTGATTACTGTTCTTTAAGTTTTTGTCACAGTAAAAATATCACTAATTTATCTGTTCATTTAAACAAGATTTTTAAAGAATTTTTTTTTATTACATCATCTAAATGTCTTTTTAGGTATCTATTGTGAT
This sequence comes from Ligdia adustata, assembly GCA_947049295.1. NCBI lineage: Eukaryota > Metazoa > Arthropoda > Insecta > Lepidoptera > Geometridae > Ligdia > Ligdia adustata. The sequence continues at coordinate 11,644,093 of OX346229.1, forward strand.
ACGTTATTCAATCATTTTCGGTCAAAATGTTACCTTAAATAAGTTATAATTGTGCAAAAACTTCGTAAATCGTTGAGAGCTACATATTTTTCCCACGTGTACGTGTGTATGCGGCTGAGATTCCGTCACTAAGAGAAGCAATGGCCGAACGATTGGCTTTCCATTCAAGGCAGTCTCCGATTGGGGTAATGCTAATCTGGTCAAGTTCAATGCAGCTAAAATGCAAGCGTTTCTATTTTCCGCCAAAAGAAGGCCATTCTAGCTGGCACTAATTACCAAGATTTATCCGTTCCTTTAATTAACCACTTTTAGCTATTATACAGACTTTGACGCTCAATTTTAGCACGTTTATTGAGTCGGAAGCTCAGCTAGCTCTTTATCATCTCGAAGGTGGGACGGTACAACAACAGGTTCCCTAGGTAATTCTAGCATAAGGATCCTTGATTTAGAAACATAGTAAGAATATAATATTAATTATAAAAAATAAATACATTAAAAATAAATATTATTTTAATTTTTATTATGTATTCGGAGCACACTATAACTAATTTTATTATTTTCACAAAATCTAAATAACCTAATTGTAACTTTATGGTTTCTTGTATGTATCTTATGATTCAATTCTCATAAAATATCAACAAAAACTGCTTATTCAACATACGAAATAATGAAAAGCATATGTTTAACGTTTAATAAACAAGTTAGAACGGCAGTAAACCGCGCATGAAACCGACCTACGACTACTTTATGCTTAGTAAAAACAATGTAGTTAAGCCCCCCTGGGCTTAACTACATTAACAGAGAATATCAGTTAATGAGAAAGACCCTTTTCACTTGTTTACTGTTAAATCTTATCAGGCACAGTAATAAACCAAGTAATACCATTAAAAATATGACCTTATTAAGTTCGACACGCGCCTATACATTTTTTTTTAGTTATTTGAATTCACAAAACAAACTAATTGCCGATTTTTATACATATGGGTCTACCTGGTAAAAATTTTCAAACAAAATTAGAATTTTTCCAAATCGACAAACTATGCTAATAGCCAAGACATAGATACAAAAAAAACATAGTTCAGTAGGTAAAGTCAATTGGAACAAAAATGTACTCATGTTTTATAAGCATTATATATTTTAATGATAAGGCATGCTAAAAAAACATAAGAGCACGAAGGTAAGCACGCTCATACTTAAGGCGACACTGCAAGGACAAAATTTTCATATTCATATTTGACAAGCATTGTTCCATGTTAAACTCTGCAAAAATGGTGCTTTTACGGTTAGCAAACTGGGTGGTTATAACCTAAGAAATATATGACGGACGAATGCTTTGGGTCAGTTACTTTAGCGGTTATATTTTGTGTGTAGGATTAGGAATGACATTGTTAATGCTAAATTCGCACACAATAGAACAAGGGATTTGTATTATTCGGAGTGCTCTTTACTTTTACGATTGACTATGGTTTTAGGACATATATTTTTTTCCTAAAGGACCCTTTATGTAACCCTCTTTGTACTGTTGATAATTGAGGAACCAAATCAACGGAATTGGATTGGCTTAATACATATTATGATGTGTATGTAGAAATAAATACAATAATGTAGAAAATGCATTTTTTTTTATAAAAAAAATATTTCAAGTTCCGTTTAGGGAATCAAGTTTCTGGGAAAACAAACAACGCGAGAAAGCCGTGGGCTAAGACTAGTAAAATATATTTTGAGTGGACAAAACTCCATTCGTATAATATAGCCCTAAAAGAAAGTCCCTTGGAGATACTTTCTACAATCAAGTCTAGTAATGTAATTAGGGTTACAAAAAATGTGTGTAGAGATAAAAAATAAGACAAACATCAGAAATAACAAGACAAAACTCTTAGCTTATGTTTGCCGACGAATCATCCATCATATCGGATGACCAAGAGCCGTGGAGGTCACAGTCAGTGATCTAACTTGCTAACCAAAAAAACTCCAACTAAGCTCCAAACTAACAATCCTAAAGAGTCCAAGAGAATTTAGAGTAATAATGATGTTGATGATGTGTTTATTTGAATAAATATAAAAGATATGATAGATGAGGAAGTCGATACATAAAGAAAATCGCTAAACGTTCTTTCTTCAATTTTTCATTCTAATTTTAAAGCAGAAAAACATAATCTTCATTAGTCCAGAAAGAATTCAACATTTTGGCAAATTCAACTTTCTGGGTCTGAAGGCTGATTCTGACACGTACTCTTTGGTTTCTAAGTAAACAGTTGACTGCTCAACTGTGATAGCTGGCGAACTGGTAAGATCAGCTTTAGTTCCGACGTCACTAGTCTCTCTCTATGAAATTTTCTTTAGCTTCCAAGTAGGTAGCTTCCAAAAATTTAAACGTGTCACGACCAGTGAAGGAAATTACAGCCAGTACCTGACCACGGAAAATGAAATCGGTTCGTATCATACCACAGTATTTTAGACCTTGAGACTCGAGTTGATTATATTACAGTGGTGTTCCCCAACTCAACTGGTTTTATTGCACTAAAACTAAAATTAAGTATGTAAATTATTTTACTCATTAGGCACTGCGAAATATTTTTTTTTATCCTACACAGCTAGGCATTTTACCACAAGTTTGCACGACCACGGAAGTCAGCGATACTGTAGCCCTAGATGGAGCATGCCTAGTCTGGACTATACTGTTCTTAACGTTTTTGTAAAGAAATAGCAACAATTTAACGCAAAAATCGTAGAGGAATAATCAAAAGTGGACGGAAATTTGAAGTTCCTTTCACAGCCACTAAAGGCAAAATGAAATATTTCTAGATATTAACTACGTTACATTCCTGCCCCAAACTTTTAATATTTTTACGAAACGCATACAAAAACTAATCTAAATTTTAAGATAATAATTGCTATAATACCATTAAATATCTATTATCCGTCAAAAGGTACAAAAAAACAAATGAATACGCATTTATTTCGTCCAATTTAATCTAGCCTCTAAAATACAAAGCGAAACGTGCATTTTTCACGGCCCAATAAAGCTGAAGAGCTGTGCAACTGAGTTTAATGTCAGACGTATACGAGCCAGCAAAAAAAAGGAATAACGGAGAAATTACATCAATCCAATTTAAGGAACGACTCGAATTACGTACTTGGAGATCCAGACATTATCGTTTGGTGTCAGGAGTAAGATAGGAGAGAGATTGCGAGACGCGATAACTTTATTGTTGACGTACTCGAAGTTTCTCATACAGGTTTTTTCCGTGTTCGCCGAAAAAATTATATCTACGCTTTTATGTCAGTATATTCATAGCAAAACTCATGATTCTTCAATTAATGTTGTTGTGTTAATATGTTGGATTATTAACTAAAAATGTTTTGTTTATGAACCCAAGTACCAGACATTTAAATCTTTATAGAAACTTTAATAATGTCTCCATCGCTTTACTGGGGTGTGAAGACACACAATGCTGACTTGAAATGAATCCAAATGTTCAGTCCTGATGCACAATTAAAAGATAAAAAAATACCAATAATTAATATATATATATGTGTGTGTGTGTGTGTGTGTTATATGTTCCTTCTAAACCTGCTGAACATAAGTTGATTAAGTGTAGCCCCTAAATAAGCAAAACAAACTTCACATCATCTGCAGTAACTAAAACAAAATTGGCTAAGTACTCTCTAGGGGTTCCATACCATTATTTATTTTACAAAAATAGCGTTTTTATATGAGAGCCCCCTAAAAAGCGGTATCATTTTTTAGCATTTGTTAAAGCTGCCACAGAAATATATCATTTGTGAAAATTTCAACCTTCTAGCTGTCACTGTTCATGAGATACAGGCTGGTGACGGACGGACGGAGAGTGAATTCTTAATAATAAAATCCTTTGGTTATAAAACAATAAAAAATAATTAATACTAACTCTCATACATGTTTTACAGTTTGTCATATGACAGTACTTCACTTGACCCACACCGCTACGAAAAGAGGGTATCTCAAAATAAAAATGAAATGTTACGCAGTAAAACAGAGATCCGACCCGATTGGCCACGACATCACGATGTGCGTTTCGCCGAATTGAAGCTATACTTCACTGGAGTGGAGGGTTAGCTTTAAAGTCTGGTCCTCGAGATTGTCATAAACTATTTTGTCATAATGTACTGTTGGTTTTGTGTACAATATTTGCTGTATTTATTTTTCTTGGTGTGCAATAAAGATATATTGTATTGTATAATGAAGATGTTTGTTCGAATAATCATCATATTTTGCTTAAGCTATAGCAGCTATGCGAAGATATTTATGTACACTAGTTATGTCCACTTCTAATTGTTATGTTAATAAAGAAATTTTAAAATGAAATGAAAGATAAAATATGCGAGGAAAAGCTGAAACCCTTTGCGGCCATGTTATATCAACAACAATTTTATTCTGATCGAGTGTAATTTCTTATCAATAAGGCAATATATATTTAAGAAGACTTAATTAATTTCTCTCAGTAAGCTTTTGAACAGTGCTTAATGGTAAAATGTATGTAAAGTGCCAGGTGGATGCGAGAGGAGCACATAAACTGCCGAAATATTTACTAAATATACGACTAAATATTTCGGTGGTACGAGTACATACATTTTACCATTAAACATTGATCCATAGTTTACTGAGAGAAATACATTAAGTCAAATATACCTTGCCTTATCAAATAAAATATTTCTCATTAACTCGCTGCGTAACATGCTTGTTAGGTCTCCAATTTTGTGCTTAATTATTTGTCATAAATTTTATAGATTTTGATGAAAACGAATGAAACTCATAATCACGCTGTGTATTTTTTGGGTTTAGAAATAAAAATTATTTGAGCTCTATATTCATTTTATTAAATAGAAGTCTGGATGTATATAGAAACAATTTCATTATAATTAAAGTAACCATGAGTTTAATTATCCACATACTCCACAACAACTCCAGCCCACTGCTAACACTCAGCTGACGAATTTACTAAAACACTTAACTCATAAATTATTTCCAAAAAAATCTTTTTATGTATAATTGCCAACAAATATATCAGCAGTTTCTTACTTATAAAGGTTCTAATTTCGTATAAACAGATGGTTATATCAGCTAACATTTAATGACTTTGATGAATTAGTAATTTAACACATATCATAAATAAAATTGTCTGTTTAATTGTTATGCTCGCTGTATTGTGTCGTACGTACAATTATTTATACTTTCGTATAATTTAGTGTTATTCATATTTTTGACATATAAATTAGTTTAACTAAATATTATATTTTATGATTATGACAAACTGTAGCAACCCTACATGTCTCGTTGTTTTACGAAAAATTGGGTCACTCCGTCAAGTGTACTCGTTTAATGTCGGATAGGAATGGACGTCGGACGGCTCCCATTTGGCGAGATCCTTCGGATTTTAGACCTCGTCTTGAGACGGAACGAGACTCTAAAGCCGAGTTTAGATTACGAAATAAATGAAAGGGCATTATCATAATTTTGCAGCAAATTAATAACTAGTAATAATGAATTCGATACCACTCCATTTTGGCCTTAAAATGGTTTAATATATTATAATAGAACTACTAAACAGAACGAACTTATCTTATGAAATTAAAATTGTGTTTGGCATAAATATTACTGGTTAGGAGCTTTATGACAAAAATGTTATAATACAAAGTAATTATATTGAAAAAATGATTACCCCTTAACCCTTTACGTCATAAAGCGATCTAGTCATACCTGCTAACTAGTCCGATCGAGATGTAGTCATAAAGCTCCTAATCCGATATTGCAGTTGCCCTTTCCCCTAATGCAACGCGGGCCAAAAAATTCAAATAATATTTTACATAGAAAAATTAATTATGGCATTTAATTAATTTTAAAGCATATGAAAACGTACATTATAATATGAAACTTCAAATCACACAAAAGCAGATAATTTAAAACGTTCAAGTTTACTTATAAATGTGTAACAAGCTTTCTATTAGACAAAGCGAGACGTTCCTAGACGGATCATTTCCGTACTCGGACTGAGCTGAACTTAAGCAAGTCTAGTCTTAGTGAACTAGTATTCTGAACTATTCAAGACTGAGTGCAGTTCTTGTACTCATTTACTGTACTCGTTACTAAATAAGTAAATTCACTTGTCTCGAGAACCGTTTGTTGGAAGTGAGTTTTGTAGGTGCGATAAGACGGTTTTTGTTTTATGATAAATTTGAAACTTGGTTTGTAGATTTGTGGCTGGTCTATAGTGAAATATGTGATTTAGAGCGCAGTTTTTACAACAGAAAAACATGGATGTTAAATAATCATCATCATTATCAACCTTTACCTACTACTGCTGAGAATAGGTCTCCTTTTGCGCACGCCATCCTTTCCGGTCCTGTGCTGATATTAAATATGTACCTATTTTTTTTTTCTTACACACAGCTATTTTTTTATTATACGGGATTTGACGACAAGTTCGCACGATCACGTAATTCAGCGATACTGTAGGCCTAGATGGAGCATGTCTAGTCTAAAATACACTGGTTCTCAAGTAAGGCTGCCGGAACACACCGTGAGTGGTAGCTAGCCAGGCTTTACCACCATGCCATGGTTTCCTCAAGATATTTTCCTTCACCGGTAGTTCACTCTCTTTTTGCATGTTTCATGGGATCGATACCCGTACCTTTTGCACAGCAATGCACCTTACTAACCACTCCTCTGTTATCGCTAAAAACATTGTAACATTAGTGGTTGCTGAGATCCATTTTTCTATGATAAAACGTACCGGACATTGTTAGCAGCGTAAAAATATAGATATAAGTCTAGACGAAAATACATCAAGTCGTGTCGGCGAAATCTTTAGATCCTCTAGTTTTAGACAAGAGTCAGAATTGTCAGACAGCGTCTTACTACGGTTAATGTCAGACGGCGTGGCGCTGCGGCGTGCTGGTGCGGCTAAATATAAATATTTCAGATATGTAACTATGTATTGAAAGAGAATTCCCGCGTTCGCTGAAAAACTGGTGAAGGTAATAATATGGGACAACATCCACACAAAGGTCTTCAGGTCCAAAACTAGGCAAAGCCTGTGCTATGGTAACCTGATGACTGATATACATAAATATATACTTATATATATAATAAACACCCAGACACAGATCAAACAGACACGTTCATGCACACAAATGCTTAACATATATTTATATATTTCATTTCTCACCAAGATGCCTGGATCAATTTGGATCATTTTTGTTTCAGCGGGTGGTTCACATAGCGTTCCATTAATCCATAATTACCATGAGAATAGTTTGGTTTTAAAAACGAAATAACTAAAATTTATAAGCGTCTATCATTTTTAAGGCGTTTCACTACTTTTACCGGACTACCCAAAAGAAGGGTAAAGTTACAAACAATTACTAAAAACCCATAATTCTTTTTATGTTTTGTTTAAAGCTTGTTCTTTTTTAAATCAATTTAATTCATTGTAAGTGTTGTCTTGGCAAGCTGTAGTGGCAATGGGCTGAGCACATCGCTCGAAGAACCGATAACCGATGTGGTGCAACGGTTCTTGAAAGGTTCGTAGGTAAGTCTTCTAGTATGAGGACCGACGACATAGTGAAAGTCACAAGTAGCCAGTGGATGCAATTGACAGCTTGTCGTTCGGAATGGGGTTCTAAGGGTATGTTCAACAATGGACGTGTTCTGGCTGATGATGATGATAGTGATGAAGAGTTGTATATCTGTGTTTATCTAGTTAGTAACAGCGCCCTCTATTTCCGCAGCGGGTCCTCGAAATCGTTTTAGTTGAGTCTCTCGGCCGCGCCGCGCGTCGCCGTGTCCCGTCTAATGGATTGTGAGTGGAGGCGTTCGCGCGAACGAATCTGCCTCTGTGACGACGAGTCGGTCCAAGACACGAGCTTATACACGCTACGTTTATTTTCTATTGTACAAGGAAAACGCGTAAAAGACTTCCCTTGATATTATTGCAATCTAGACTAAGCCTAAGGCTAATAATTAATTTTAGTTTAATTTAATTGTCTACATAAAATTATATCTCTAAGAATTTTTCCATCGGCACTTTTCTTATTATACTTAGTTGTTAAGACGATGATGTCTTTTAAAGATACGAATATAAATAAATAAAAAAAACTTAATACTTAAATGTTGCGCGAAAACCTCTTCTGCTATATTGTCGTTTTACTGTAGGTATTACTTTTATCTCTCTCTCTCTCTCGTATATGCCGTGGATAGCCCGGCCGACGATTTTGACATACATTTGGCCACTTATCCTATGTATGCATCTTGAAGCGAATAGGTAGGTACGTCGCACACTGTAATGAGACTACACAAAGAAAATTACAAATCTCCAGAACTCCAGTCTCAAGGCCCGTATCGTAGGAGCTATAGAAAGAATTGCCCCTTGCCTTAAAGGCGATATATGCTAGAGACATACTATCTACATAATAGATCTGTAGTTAAAATTTGAATTATTTAATTCTAGCTGCCTTCCGCGGTGTTACCAGCAGAAATTTGATTATCCCACTAGAACACCGCATTTTCCGGAATGAAAACAATCCTATGTATTATTTTAGGATATAAACTATCTTGGTGTCAAATTTTATCCAAATCCATTCAGCAGCTTTGGCGTTAAGAAGTAACAATAGAACATACAATACATACAATCTTTCATATAGAATCGTTCACATAGAATCTTTCGCGTTGATATTAGTATAAGATTTTTTTTTCCGAATACAGATACAATTTCTTTGTCAAGAATATGTAAGTCAAATGATATGAAAAATAATCTAGTTTCATATTAAAGCATTTTTAGCTTATATATCGCTGTATCTTGTGCCTTAAACCACCACTAAGTTTGCACTATCCACTAAGCATTTTCCAACTTTTCTAAACACTTAATATGACCCGTAAGACTTTAAAAATAGTAACTATTTTCCCCTGATCAGTGGTTCAACTGCATTGTAACATTCATGTTAGGTAGTCACTTTTATTTTAAATACATAAGATAGGATCGTGTTAGGATAAACGCTTTTCGGGGAAAAGCTAGCACTTTGTTAGACGAAAGTCGGCGGAGCGTAATGTTGGTTGCAAAACTTCATGGTAAAAATGTAAATTTAAAAATTTAAATTTTTTTGGTTTTCATAAAGCTATATTTATACATAGAAAAACCTTCTAAATGTTTGATGGTTAACGGGAAGGAAATTCCGTTTAGCCGTCTTCGTTAAAAATATGGTTACAAACATTTTTTTTAAAAAATCCGGTGAAATTGACTGTCTTTTCCTTTATTGGTAAATCGTTAAAAATAAGTGAAAACATGTTACACAATTTATTTTTCGCAAGTATATTATAGATTAAGAAATTTTAAATGTTTATTAATACTTTATGTGTTCATTTGTAATGATTTAACTTTTCAGTCTGTATAAAACAATGTTGTGGTGATTTAATATTTGATTACTAATCATTTTTATGGTTTCCCGAATAACATTTTTACTATTAATTACCTTAAAGTGGGACGAGTTGCATAATTAATATTAATTATTTTGATATTTTGCAAGTCGTCCTAAATAGGCCCTAGGCATTTAGGACAACTTGATGCATTACTCATTATTTTCATTTTGATAAAATATTCTAATCATTTTAGAGGATACCCCTAAGCAGTAGGTATATACGTTAATACTAATTTATCTTTTTAGTATCAAATCAAAAATAAAAAGTACGCGCATCACTATAAAGGCTTGAAATAAACTTAAATAAAATAGGCAAAGAATTTTACAATCTCAAGAGACTTTTATAATACCTTCAGATAGATATTTTGTAATCAGATCTGGATTCTCGTAAATTATACACCTCGGGATATTACGTTCCCCCCAGGGGGATTAGAAACTTTATTTAGCTGTATCAATGCCTAATCAGTTACAAACCTGCTTGTAGAGCCACAGTGAAAAAAATAGTTGAAATACAGTAAATATAACAAATAAAATAAAATAAAAAAATAACCCCAGACATCGCCATTTTGCAGTCGAGGTCATTTTGGATTTGAAATTGATTGTATTACACGCATATTATTTCACTAGTCAAGCCTTTGATCTGATACCCATATTTGAGGAGTTGTGACAAAATATGTTATCCAGCATATTGTGCCGATTTTCATCATACATGGCTAAAACACTTCCGACTAATTCACCTTTCAAACATAAATAACGAAATCAAAAACTGTCCATCAGCTCGGGAGATACGATGTCACTTAGAAACACACACAGATGCGTCAATCTTATTTGCCCATCGTTTTTGCGTCGGGGAAAAAATAGTCGTAGAGCATAAAATGTTCAGTTATTGAACCTACAGCTCGACTAGTTGTCCAGTGGGACAGAGTTGTTGACGCCAACAAGATGACGTTTTGGTTTGATTTTGGTACGTCATTGTCTGTAAAACATATTGTAGAATTGATTAAATTAGTTACCTTTTAGCTTTTTGTAAATAGATTTTATGGTTGTTTGTTGATTCGCTCGTAATGTTTAAGTTGTTTTGGTTAATTTTATTATTAAATTTAAAATTTATATTTATATTCTCGTGGTTATATTCTTGACGTGAAACTAGCACAAGTGCCCATGGACGACTGCCATTAAAAATAGTTTTGATTCAATTTCAGATGGAATCTGTTGCAAATTATTGAAAAAGAATAACTTTAATTTTCAACTAGTACTTCTGTGAACTATTAACCATACAACGTACCAAAGATTCAAAAAATTGCGATCGATACCTTATTTTTATTTTTACTCTTCGATTGTTATAATATTTAATCCTTGTTCCAAGAGTCATAAAATCTATATTTATAGATAAGTCGAGGTTCTAGCATTTTCAAACGAAACTCTTATTGGGAGAAATACCCCAAACTAAAATCCCAACAACTAATAAATTCGTAGAACCCATTCACAAGGTTTAATCAAGAGTAGATGTAAACTACAATCTGTACTCAAATACGAAATAACTGACAGACAAACATACATACAAACAAATATACAAATTAACAAATGAAAGAACATTTTGGCAGACTCAGAGCATAGACGCTAAGTTCGCTTGGTATTTTTTTTTCAAAGTGATTTTACTGCTAATCTTAATCTACGGCGTAAGGAGGCGTAAGGTCAAAGTCACAAGGTTTCAACGTCTAATCCTTACGTTATCTGGCGTACCTATTAATTAAAGAAAAGGGTAAGATAAATATATATATTTCGTGAGATCTAACACTAAGAGGTCATGTCATTTGTCTTAACATTATCTACGTCGAAAAAATTATAGTAGGTGATATTGAGATGGAGTAAATGAATGAGAAAAGTGTACAACAAATTATACACAATACATATATGCATCCTACCAGTACTTTCTTACGGGTGTCAAACCTGGGGCCTGACAAAAACACTCACTGTCTTCAGGTACCAAACTAGGCAATGCCTGTGCTATGGTGTAGTATGTCAACAAGGAATGGAGAGAAGTATGTTACATATCAAACTAAGTGATAAGTGGAGACTACTCAGGATAAGAAAGGCCACAGGAGTAACAGATCTCTCTCGAAAGTGAAAAGACTAAAATGGCGATGGACAGGCCATAGCTTAACATCAAAGAGAGATAAATGGACTAAAGATGTCACACTTTGGTATCCTAGAGACGGAAAACGGTGGTAAGATGATCTTCCCAAAAGGATGGCGTAGATTAGTCCAAGGTAGAAACAGATAGCGTCTACTAGAGGAGATCTATGTCCACGAGGACAACCTGATACACAACTGAGGCTGGTGTCAGCGTTAGCATATAAATCTTAACAGCAATATTATCAGGGAATAATGGCTATTTTTTTCACTAACATCTCATGAACTTAATTAAATTGAAGAAAAACCCTTTTGAAGTTTGATAGACAGTGCCTTTTATTCGTATGCACCCGTAGCGTGTTGGGCATTGGTCTCCCCATTGATGTACTGTGTATGTCATATATATCTCACAGGGTTTCGGGGGTGTACATTTCAGCACGCTAGCCAAATTTTGGTTTCAGATTTAACATATCTTTGAAAACTGTTTTCGCTTCTTCTCTGATAAACGTTTCTTCACCAGGAAAGTGATAACAAGTAAAATTGAAAATTTTGAAAAATCCCTGACTTCAATTATCATTAGTATTCAACTAATCAAGCCCTTTCTTTTGATACCCATATTAAGGGAGTTGTGAAAAAAAAATTACTTCGCACTCTTGGGCCAATTTTCATGAAATATAGCTAAGAATACTACCGCCTAATACACTTAACTACCACATTCTTTTAATTGCGAGTATTATGGGTGAAAAAAGAGGTCCATCCCAAAAGTTTAAGGGTCCTTGACAAAATGGAACACAAAAAATATTTAATATTGTCCTATAGTAAAATGTATACGTTATAATAAGAATAATGACCTCCTTTCAGCTCAATACATCCCTAACCTATACACATTGGAGGGTAAATCCCTAAGAAATATTTTCAATAACATCGTACACAAAAGAAAATCCTCTATCTTACTTACACCTTTATAATTTTAATCGGATTATAAATACACACTACATTTACCCCGCGGTCGGTTCCGGTGGCCGCATCACAGACGCGCTAAGTAAAACAGTACGTAAACTTTACAAAAGAAAAAAAATAAAGTGGTTGAAAGCGACTTCAAAAAATCCGACTGCTTAATCTTTGATACTGAGAGAAAGAGAAATAATAAGGTGAGGTGTGGCGGTGGTGAGGAGGAATCACACCATAAAAACAAAAATGTTTTTCGATTTCTCACGCTGACATCAAGACGAGGCGGAAATACACTAAATATCTTGTATATACCATCTTATTATAAATGGATTTCCGCAAAGTAACGCCTGACTCCATCAATTAATCTTTAATAATGTGTATCATCCTTAATTTTGTTTTTTTTTTTCAATTTTGATGTATCTAGTGTCACTCTCACGACTAAGACGAATCTATTGACACCACTCACATAAAAATAGAAATATACATATACACATATAAACATACATACATACACTCGAAAAACAAAAACCTCCTTCTTTCGCAAAAAAAAAAAAATGTTATATTCTTAAAAAATGAGTTTTTCAATGTTCTTAATTTGCCGGATGTTTTTTTTTTAAGTTTATTCGATTTCCCAAAAACGCTTAAAACGTTAAGAAAGTGGTTTTTTTATTTTGTATGAAATGGTATTGAAAAAGATTTCGACGAATTGAGTCTTCGAAGTATTTAATAATTAATTTTCCGAGATAGATTATATTTCCGAGATTAGTAGGCTATGTATTCGTGCCAAATTTCATCTATATCTAAGCCGTTAGAGCGTGATGAAGGATGAACAAACAAACACGCACTCATACAAGCTTTCACCTTTTAAATTAAAAAAAAATCACACTCATAACTCCCCACTAGGATTTCTCCTGGGTTGGGGATGCCATGTAACATTCACAAACACACGCAGACATCCAGACCTGAAGACAAATGTTCAAACACATGATTCGAACGCCTGCCCCGATAGGGAATTGAACCCGGGACCGTCGGATCTAGAAGCAAGCATGCTAGCTACTAGACCACGGGGCCGTAATTATAGTAAAAGAGATTTTTATATAATAGAAGATATAATATTCCTGGAAGTACGAGAAAAGTTCTTACTGAGAAACAATTAAAAAAATTGCATGAAAAGGTCTAAAAACAACACTTTTCTATACTCCCATACAATCGATTCGTAATAATACTTATAAGTCCATTTGAACTTTAATACCATACTTACAAAGTTAAGTGTCAGTGGAGAGGTTCCGAGAAGGCAAAACATTTGAATGACGTTAGTATCGCATAAATATTAATGACAATTTTTTATACGATGGTAACATTACAATTAAAAAATCTACTGCTAGGATGTACGAAGTTCGCCGGATCAGCTAGTTATATAAAAAAATCATTGGAACTAGTGTACTGTCATCCTTGTTTATGTGCAGACATAGCTTATCACCGTTTTCCGACAGAGCGCGCCGCCGACAATTACCTGGTAATTATTACACGGAAAAACATTTAGCACGTATTTTATACCACAGAATACTTACCTACTTTTTTTTAGTAAAGGTGCCACGGACTCGTACAAAATGGTTTGCGTCAACTTTCAGTGTACGAACTGCCGGAAAACGATATTTTTAGGTAGTACATGTAATAAGTTTTAGTCAATTCTGAATTAAAGGTTTTATATATTGTCCAAAAAAAACCTTTTTTTTAATTGAATTGAATGTTTGTGCGGCCATCTTGAACCATTTTCATGAAATATAGCTGAGAACACTTTCTACTAATACACTTTTGATACAAAAAAAAAAAAAACAAAATTGGTCCACACCTTATACAACCTTATAACGATTTATTTCTGTTTGTCACCCCAATCTGTCTCCGCAAGGTGACAAACAGGAGTAAATCGTTATAAGGTTGTATACGGTGTGGACAAGTTTTGTTTTTTAAAATTAATGTCACCTCACGACTAAAAAGGGGACAGAAAGGAATTATTTTTTTCCTGTTTGTCACCATGCGATATTTTTAAGGTGACAAACAGGAATCAATTTTTCTGTTTGTCACCTTCCTAAATTTTCAGGGGGACAAAAAGTTTTTTCAGAAAAGAAACAAAGTTTTTTTTCCTTTCGTTTTCGCGTCGAGGGTTAATTATATATCTGATATGTATGTACATAAGATTCCATTGGTTTCTATCAAACTTTACAATAAGAGAAGGGTCTCAAAATGTTCGGTATATTTTTTAAATTTAACCAAAATGGCGGAGCTATGGAGGATCGAAACCTAACAACAATATTAAGTTTAAAGATACTCTTTTCTTTTTCTTTGATACTAGCCACTTTGATCTCAAATATCTCTTCTTGGGATTCCAATTTCAAATTTATACAGCTATTTATTCAGACATTTGTATTTCGAAAACCGTAATTCATTTGTTTTGTACTCGTTTGGTTTTTTCTTTGCGTCACGCAGTTTACAAAATGGAAAACTTGAAATATCGCGTTATTTACGAGTACGAGTTCCACCGTGGTACCAGTGCTGCAGAAACGGCTCGAAGGATTAATGATGTGTATGGCAGCGGTGTCGCCAAAGAAAACACAGTGCGTTTTTGGTTCCAACGTTTTCGTTCTGGAAATTTCGACCTGCAGAACAAACCCCGTGGACGGCCGGAGACTAAAGTTGTTAATGAAGAATTGAAAGCTATTGTGGAAGCAGATCAATCGCAAACCACGTCCGAGTTAGCTGCAGGCTGCGGTGTTAGTGATAAAACTGTTTTAATCCACTTGAAGCAAATTGGAAAGGTAAAAAAGCTTGAAAGGTGGGTACCTCATGAATTGAGTGCAGCAAACCGACAAACGCGCGTCAACTGCTGCGTTACATTACTCAACCGGCACAATAATGAAGGGATTTTAAATCGGATCATTACCTGTGATGATAAGTGGATCCTGTACGATAATCGGAAACGCTCATCGCAATGGCTGAATCCTGGCAAACCAGCCAAACCCTGCCCCAAGCGAAAATTGACTCAAAAAAAGTTACTTGTGAGCGTTTGGTGGACTAGTGCGGTGTCGTTCACTACAGCTTTCTTAAATCTGGCCAGACGATTACAGCAGATATCTATTGTCAGCAACTGCAAACCATGATGGAAAAGCTAGCTGCTAAACAACCGAGGTTGGTCAATCGCTCTAGGCCACTGATGCTTAAGGACAACGCTAGACCACACACTGCACAACAGACGGCTGCCAAATTAGAGGAGCTTCAATTGGAATGTCTAAGACATCCACCATACTCCCCGGACCTGGCTCCAACAGATTACCATTTTTTTCGAAATTTGGATAACTTCTTGCATGGAACAAATTCAACTCCGATGGGGCAGTCCAAAGCGCCTTCAAAGATTTCATTGATTCTCATCCTAATGGTTTTTTTAGTCAAGGATCAATGAACTACCTATGAGATGGCAAAAGTGCATAGATAGCAATGGTACGTACTTTGATTAAATAAATATATTATTATAAAAAAAAGACTTTATGTTCCTCCCTTACAAAACGCCAATTTCATATGTAATGACCTAATATATAGTAAGTTAGTATATATATAGGCATATGATATAGTGATCTCTTTTCGGCCAAGCTGAAAAGTCACTATACTCATCCTAAGGAAAAACTTTCACTATGGGACCAAAACTGAATTCAAGAAAAAAATTCCAAGTGTTTCATACATTTTGCCGACGGCTGATAGTGAATCAGCCGTCGGCAAACTGTTCTCTGAAACAACTGATAATTTTTTTAATTCAAAGATGGTCCCATAGTAAAAGTTGTTTATAATGATGAGTATAGTGACCTCTTTTCGGTCAGTACACCCCTAACCGACAACCCTACACTTAATTATTTCTCTTGTAAGTTTCAAACCTTTACAGCCTTCTGACGAACTATTAATTGATTTCGCTCTCCCATTCGCGCACTCCACTTGCGAAGAATGAAATTTGAACTCGGAAACATAACTTCCAATTACTGTATTCTGTTTATTTCATTGAGAACACAATAATTACTTTACGGAGGTACTTTTTTATAATAATAATGAGTAATAAGTGGTGCTGAGCACGGACGACCGCAAGTAAGTAATGAAGAGCAAGGAGCTGCACGGGAGGTTCTATCGGGCTCTTACGGGGCCCGATGTGGACCTACTCGCTTCGGTTAATTGGCTACGCTTCGGGGACCTGTTTGAAGAAACCGAAGGTTTTGCTTGTGCAATTGCCGACGAAGTAATGAAGACGAACAACTATAGGAAATATATCCTGAAGGACGGTACGGTCGACATCTGTCGAGCATGCCGCCGCCGTCCCGGTGAGTCTATCAGGCATATTATTTCCGGTAGTTAAATTAGTAATTTTTTTGCCGTAACAAAGCTACATTATCACTGAGTAACAAAGGCTATAAACTGAGAGATCCGCGGATAACACCGCCGAGTTAGTTTCAATAAAGCGACTCCACTTCTACCATAATAAAAAAAACAGTGTCAATAATTTTAAACACGCATAAAAACCTTCGTACCCACTTCTAAACAACAATACTTCTCACCTCGACTCATCTCAGCCCATGATTTAATATCACAACGTTTATATGCAAAAATATGCAATAAGTTCGTAAGAAGCGAGTCTTTGTAACGCTGAGTCGTGGATTTGCATTCTGGGACGTGGATTCGTGCTTACTGTGTAGTTACAGTTGCTATGGAGGCTTCTTGTTGTGGTCTTCGTATCAGCTATCTTAATAATTATTTTGAAACAAGTGGTTAGAAGCTATTTCAAAAAAACCCGACTGAGACGAATCTATTAACACCACTCACATAAAAATACGACAAGCCGTTTAGGCTCTAGGGCGTGCCTAAGAAATATACATACATACATACACACACCCTCCTTCTTTAGCAGTCGGGTAAAAAAGTGACTTAAATTACGAAACCGTCGATAGAACTTTTTAGTTATTTTAAAATCAAACTTCTCCGATTTTAATAAAATTAAATGAGACTATATGGGAGGTATACTTTAGAACAAAAAATAATATTTCTACCAATTCCAAAATGTTAAAATTTCATGAATGTTGAATCTCAAAATGTTGAATTCTTATTATGTCGTTTATCAAACTATTGTTAGACTTTTACAATTATAACTGATTTTGACTTAATACAGTTTTTTTTTTGCTATAATTGTTCTTTATAACATTTTTATTCTGACGTATTGTTTTTGAATGTTAAATTCTAAATGTGGACAGCGAGTAGAAACCTCATTCCAGCGCTGGTGTAATGAAATTGCAGCATCGACTCGTTTAATCTAGACATGACAGGGCGCCTAGACTAGGACTCTACTTGTAGGTACGGAGACAATACTCAAAAGAAATCAGCTACATGCTGCATCTGTAATGAGCTTCGTAACATTGTATTTATTTAGACAAAATTAATCAATGAAGTTCGTCAAAACTCAAAATAAATATACTTAAATACTAATCAAATATTGTTTAAGATGACGGGTTTTCACGCGTACGTGATTGTTGGAAAGATCCAACTATAGCTTCGGTGCACTTCATCAGGGATGAAATGAGTCGTTCGTGTCTTCAACGATGACACGTCTCGCAATGCCATCGTTTCATCATTAGACCTTTGAAAATCCGTCTTTTTAAACAAAATAAATCAAACACGCGTTAGTTTTCTAAATAAAACTAATTAAATAACCAGCCTCTAACCGTTCCTTGTGCAAAGGTGTCCATCACACTTGCGGCATTACCGCGTTGAATTGCAATAGACAGCCTTTGCACCAAGATCTTCTTCTTCTTAACTAGTATTTCTTTGAGCAGATTTTGATGCTAGCAAAGCATTTTTAGCCACAATCTTGACCAAATATAAAAAATTGACATGTAATGCGTATGTATAGTCCGCTCGCGAGTACTGGGTAATCGGAGGTGAGGTAACGGGCGGGTGTGCGCCGCGTCCGACCCTCGCTTCATACCCCGCATACTCGTACGCTGTACCAGTGTCAAATTAGACTTATGAAAGAAATATTAATTTTTAAAGTCCGCGAGAGTGTTTTCTTCAAGTCTTTTTTGTTTCCTTATATTCCATTCGAATGTTACATGAGCTTTACGTTTTTTAGAGGACACAATTTTATTTTGGTACATGTATTTTGCTTACTAATATATAATACTTTTTGCCGTCGTATAGTTTACGAGATATCGCGAAAAAGGTATTTACATCAATTTTTCCAAGATGGCGGCCGGAGGACATGGTCTGCAACCCCATAAACTTGGGGTTAAGCTTCTATTATATTAGATCCTTAAATCGTAACATGGACTATTCCGAAGATACCACGGAGCTTGTGCACGATTTAGTATAATATGTATCTTCCCACTTCACCAAATAACTAGGTCATTTGATATGATCGGTAGCTCCTCGACTATATACTTTAGTCCTGCTTAGCGCACAGACTAGAAACGGGAGATTTTGTACTTTAAATGCAAATGAACACAATTTCATCTAAAAATAACTGCATACAGAACAACAATCACAAAAATACTTACCCCGCTTTACTAACAGAACTGAGGTTTTTAAGGTTGCAATTCACAAATTTTATGTTTTTCAAAAATAAATTTATCCAACTTAAACCAGAGAAGAGAATTCTTGAGTTTTGGTTTCAAAAAAGTAAAGGCTCTATTTTTGGGACAATTAAAACCAAAATGTTTAGTGTAATTAAATATCTAACTTCGGCAGCAGTTATTTTGATTTTCAAACTAAGCTACTTGACCAAATTTATTATATTTAAATGGTGGTAATTATTGACTGTCCCATGTAAGCATATACAGATTTTCATACTGTCTGATTTCGCGGAATGCAGCTTGTATAGCCTATGACCATCTGCAGATGAAGACAAATCTATTGACACCACTCACATAAAAATACTACAATCCGTTTAGACTCGAATGCGTACCAAAGAAATATACATCAAAAATATAACCCTCATTCTATCACAACAAAACCAAAAAGAAAAATAGGCAACAAAACAAGAAGCATTTGGGTGAAAAGAGGCAACCATCGACGAAAAAATTGTTTTCGAGAGTACATACATTTAAAGACAAATTGAGAAGGAAATTCATTTTTGAAGGCAATCAAAACATAACTAATCTGAAGCGTATAGCCAACCTATATCTACATACTCGTATCATACTCACAAAGACAATAGCTTGTTTCGACGCTTAGACTCCTATGTGCTGGGTATCCTACACTAATGCAATTTTGATTGCCTACAAGTGCATAATGACTGCAGGCGTGACGTAGCATGTGCAGCAATGAACATCAACTGATAGCGTTTGGTATAAACGTAAATAATACTCATATAAGTAGTTAGAAGCGTCTTCAAAAAACCCGACTGCTAAATCTGTATTCGTTTCATCATCATCATGTATCATCGTTAATTTATTTATTTTTTATATTATGATGTATCCAGTGTCACTCTCACGACTAAGACAAATAAATGTATTGAGACCACTCACATAAAATTAAGACAAGCCGTTTAGGCTCTAGAGCGTGCCAAATAAATAAACATACATACATACACTGGAAAAACACAACCCTCCTTCTTTTGCAGTCGGGTAATAAAACGTGTAGCAAAAAGATCTAGGCTGGAATTCGTAAAACGAAACTCTGAAAAAATCGGCCAACAGAAATACATCAATTTTATTTAGAAAATTAACGCATGTTAGATATAAATTGTTTAAGAAGACGGGATTTCACGCGTACCTGATTGTTGAACCGTCTGTCTTTTTAAACATAAGTCTTCTTAAACAACAGAAATATATTATCTGTAAAAATTGCAACTGTATATTGTTACGAGGAGCGGGTTCGGGGATAGGAAAGAAAGACAACTTTCGTTTTCGTGCCTTTATTTACAGCCCAGGTACTCACACGTATAGTGTGGTCGGCAGGAAATAACGCGGTCGCAGATGTAACTCGCCGCTTTCCCAGCGCGGGGTGCGAGGCTACAGCTCAGTTCCACGCGCGTTACCGGTTGCGGTACTGTCCACCCGCGGAAACGACACTAAACTGGCGCGCGCTCCGTTTGTCACTGTCACTTTGCACTGTCCTTAGCACGGCCTTATCTTTACTCGCGGAAACGTCACTTCGTTGGCCTGCGCCCGAATACGTCACTATCACTTGCGCGGCCACGACACTCACCGATCTCTCGTCACAGTGCCCCGGCGTGGTTCCGGTACACAGTCACTACGGCACTGGACTTTCACTTAACTTTCACTTCACTACACTTTACTTCCACTTTTTTCTTTAATTTTCCTTCTTCTTCTTCTTATTTTCACCTCAAAACTAAAACTGGCCGTAGGCCGCCCGATGTGCGGCTTATATATCCCTGAGCTCGACAAAATCGCATCGAATTAGGGTTCGATTTTTAAAACATTATTCCATCTTTAAACTTTATTCTCCTCTCGCTCACACCTCTTCCGTCCCGTACTTTCTTTTCCATTTGGTCCAGAATGCTCTAGAACTTTCTTCAAAAGTCCCAAAAATACAAAACCACGTCAGGGTTTGAACCCGGGTCCCTTGATCGAGAGTTGAGAGCCGGTACCACACAGCTACTCTTCCATGTGACGTAGATTTCGAAAATCTTGTACAGTTAGATCTGTCTAATTCAAAAGCGATCATCATGCTTTTCGAACACGGCGGTGTTGGCTTCGCGACGAGCAAAGGTGAAGTACGCCACAATATCTATCACAGCCTATAAAACGCTTGGTGACAGACAGAACGACTGACAGTGTAGTCTTAGTAACGGGATCCCGTTTTACATGTTTACATCCGTCCATAGACCTCCCTGGAAAATCACGACACACATTTGAAGCAAAAAATGCGTCCTATATTTTAAACTCGTATATAAAAGGAGAAGTTTAGTTTATTCACAAACTAAACAATCAAGAAACGTAGAATATGTAAGAAATTAAATGTAGGAACGCTCAGGACCACTGTCTTGAATTACTAAGATGTTGAATACCAAAAATGTTGATTCCTAATAATTATGAATTTTATAAGGTTGAAAGTATGTCAGAAATCTAGTAATTATATTTAGAAAACGAACTATAGTTTCGTTCACATTTGGCGAACTTCATCAGGGACGAAATGAGTTGTTTGTGTCTTCAACAATTACACGTTTTACACCTTTCCAACAATAAGGTACGCGTGAAAACCCGTCTTCTTAAACAAAACGAGCTAGTAATTAGTTTTCAACTTGCGCCAAGCAGCAATACGAATTGAAAGTCATTAATTAGTTCACAGTTCGTATGTATAGATGGCCAATACAGATCTGCTGTGGATTGTTCTGGCAGTTTCTACTCTGACTAATGGCTTGCCTGCGAATATTAGTACTGCTGTGAACTGTTGACCGTGTTAACACTATCATATAGTAAGATGGTATATACAAGATATTTAGTGTTTTCCGCCTCGTCTTGATGTCAGCGTGAGAAATCGAAAAATATTTTTCGATTTATCACGAAAGTCGAGCGAGCGCTTGAAGAGTCAACATCTTCTGAGGATGCCTTGTGCTAAGGCGAAACACGTGTCGAGGAAGTCGGATACTGAGAGAAAGAGAAATAATAAGGTGAGGTGTGGCGGTGGTGAGGAGGAACCACAACATAAAAACAAAAATATTTTTCGATTTCTCACGCTGACATCAAGACGAGGCGGAAAAACACTAAATATCTTGTATATACCATGTTATTATAAATGGATTTCCGCAAAGAAACGCCTGACTCCATCAATTACAATCATATAGCCAACTCGACGGCCTTTTTAACCTCCGACGCAAAGATGATGCGGTATTTTAAGTTTAACGTGACTGATGTGGCATCGTAACTCCCAAACGGATGCACTGATTTTGATTTTGTTTTTTTTTTTTTGTTTACAAGTCGAGACTCTTAGCTATGTTTGATGAAAATTGGTCCAAGATGGCCGCCACTATAAAATGGCGGAGTACAAGTTTTTTCTCAATTCCCCCAACACGGGTATCAAATGAAAAGGCTTGACTAGTAGAATACTAAACGCTATGATAATTTCAAATCTCAAGATGGCTGCCCCAACAAATGTCGGGGGTTCACTTGTTTAGGCCGTTGATTCCAAGCCAGTTTCATTCAGGACTTACTCTTTCTTATAAAATAAGAAGATGCAATAATTATTACAGTAACGCATCACAAACACAACACTCCTAAACTATTTCTCGTGCCCGTTACCATGACAACCAGCTAACGACCCCGTACGTATTTAATTTGGATACATTAGTGCTATAGCGTTCCCGTGTCACGCCAGCTATCGGCAGGGAGTTTTAGTGGGTATGAGTCCCACATAACCGCTCTGTCTCCCCGTGGAACGGTATGCAAGCAGCATTTCTCCACGTTAAGAAAAAAAAGGACAAACATTGAGAAAAAACCTGGAAAAAAAGGGAAAGGAGGAATGATTTTTTGAAAATTTCAATGACTGAACTAGGGAAGTGAGTGTATCAAGTCTTTATATGTTTTTCAAACTTTTTTTTAAATTCAGAAATTTCTTTTGGTTTTGGTTTCAACCTATGTTATTTCTTCATTGTGCTTACGTAACAATTTAAGTGATCAATATCAAACATAAGTATATCAATTTAATACATGTTTTCAGAACCTACTTAAAAATGAAATTGAGGTACCGTCATATTTTTTAACTACAGTGGTTAGGAGCGAATTAGAAAAAAAACTAATACTAGAAAATTTTTATTACTGCACCGTAACGAGTGAAACGAATGAAACCTGGAAGAGTATGGCCTATGACAATCTGAAGATAAATACCAATCCAATGACACCTCGCACATAAAAATTAGTTTATGCTAGGCACGCTGCCCTCTAGTGGTGGGTTGGAGCATTTGGATTATCTGTAGATCTTAAATGGTCTAAAGATAACCTTTCTTCCATATTTTTTGTTTATGTAGTTAGTAAGTTCGTTTATGTTTATCGGTTGAGGCAGTAAAGGGCCACAAAGAGTTATACATATATATACCTACACATACTTGCATACAAATTTACAAACAGACATTCGTAAAACATTATTCTAATTTTGTGTACGTAAATGGGTAAAAATAAAAACATTTCTATTAATTGATAATCTCTGCCTTTTTTAGCTGATGGCGGAAAAAGAGCGTTATGTTTTTTGCGTGTATATTTCTTTATGTATGTATATTTCTTTGGCACGCCCTAGAGCCTAAACGGCTGGTCGTATTCTTAGAGTCAGACCAAAACTGATTTTCCGGCCGAAACTAATGCGGTTAAGTAAGTTTAAAATTTCTCAAAATAATGAAATTTGGTGCAGTCTCGGTTTCGGCAAAAGTTCGACCAATTTTGGCCGAAACTGAAACCGAACTTTCGGTTGGACACGAATTATTATGTGAGTGATGTCAATAGATTCGTCTTAGTCGTGAGAGTGACACTGGGTACATCAAAATAAAATAAAAAGTCGGGTTTTTTCGAACTAGCTTAAAACCACTTGTTTAAGTAAGATAAAAAGGAATGTCACAAACAGTTGTACCTCGTCGCGGCTCACTCGGCAGGTTTCAAACGAAATCCGATTCCAATATCGAGGTATACAATTTACACAGCGCTTTTATTCGCATGGAGTCTGTTGAAAATCCGCTCAAATCGCGCGTTTGTTTAGTTTATCGGTAAATTGTAAAGCGGTATTGTTGAATTGTTGAAATTGGCAGGATACTGGAAAACGTTGAAGCAAACAGCGCCATGTTTGCTAAACGTTAGCCGGGATTTGAATCGCGTTATTCAGAGGTAGTATTCCACTTTACGTTAAAAACTGATATCTTTTTGAAATCGTTACGTTTGTTACGTGGTTTTGTCGGCAAAAATACGTCATCTGGAAAAATCTATTCATGAGATACAGCCTGGTGACAGACAGCCGGACGGACAGAGAAGTCTCAGTACTAGGGTCCCGTTTTTACCCTTAGGTTTGGGAACCCCAAAAAATGGCCTCCAGTGCGAAATCCGGATGAGCCGCTAGGGCATATGAAATTACATTTTTGTCGAGTCACGGCAATTTTCTCATCGCATTTATCGTATACAATTTTTAATGAATTCTTTATTCAGTATGTTGGTAATTATGCCCTTTTGGTCACTGAAAATTTAGGCTTCTAGCTTTTTTTCACGTTGAAGTTACATAAATGTTGTCAAAAATGGCCCGAAAGACGAGACAAGATGGTACGGTCCTTGGTTTTGCTCGACTAAGTAGGGCACTGCCGTGCCCCCAGATAAAATAACAGTAAATTTTCACACCTTTGTTCTTGTTTTTTATTAATTTCGTTAACGTTTTCCACGTTTCTCTCATATTTAAGCTGCCTAATCCTTCCATTTTAATTTTCATTGACACAATATCTAAATCATTCAAGTCCTTCAGTGTCCACTTTACTTGTGAATGTGCCTTGTCATGTATCCCTGTCAGTTTTTACCTGTAACGCGTGAAACAATAGAAAAAATATGTTTCAAAAATGTATGTAGCTCCGACCAGGACAGTGTACATGATACCATAAATACGTAAGGGGCTATTAATCTTTAACCTAACAACCAAATTCAAAATTACGTACCTTATCGCGGTGTACAAAATTTGTTTTCGAATCGTAGTAATGCCACGTAATTTACGCAAAAAGGTGATTTACGCGTTTTTATTGTGTCAATATGACATTTGTGACGGACGGCACAATTCATAGAATAATGTGACCATTGAAGTCAACCGCTCACAACAAACGCGCGATTTGAGCGGATATATAATTTTTCCAGGGATTCCATTACTCCACTACGACTCACAGAATTTAGATATTTTTGCACACAATGCAGGAGGAGACTGTTTAAGTTTTTTTTATTAATACATAATATTTAAAACATCTTTAGGTATTTTTGGTAGGCGTACACCGTCCTGGCCGAAAATTAAACAAGTCCTTCGATCAGATTAAGAAGCTTTAATAAGCAATATCAATACAATATGTTTGGTTGAGAATTAAAAAAAAAATATTCGTAATATATAAAGTAAGCCCTAGCAGTCTAAACGGCTTGTTGCGTTTTATGTGAGTGATGTCAATAGATTCGTCTTAGTCGTGAGAGTGACACTGGGTACATCAAAATTAACAAAAATATACATTAAGGGTGATACACAGGTTTTAAGATTTAGCAGTCGGGTTTTTTAAGTCACTTCTTACCACTTGTTAAACTTATTGGTAACATACAAAAATACAAATGTTTTCCTCCTTATAATAGTATTATGGGTATAAATGTATAGATTATTATTTATAAATGGTTTACCACTCTAAAATTATTTCTTACGTGACCTCGTAAAGTATGGACGTTTGGACGAATGTTTCCAGAGAGTAGTTTCCTCAGGTATACCCTTTACGGTACAAGCCATACTGTGACAACTTGAAACATTAATCACAGGTCGTTACTATATTATTTTGAATATTTTTATTCTGTCTCGTGACTTGTAACTTTGAAGTTATAAATTAACTATTGTATTATAAGTGCCCATAAAATTTCAATGCCTATATGAAAGAGTTCCTTCCACCAGTCACTGACCAAAACTAATTAAGTTCAAACAACAAAAGAGAACTACCGCCAATAACCCTCAAAGATCAAAAGACTTATAACCTCTCGTAATTCCTACATTCCCACATCCTACCTCATTGTTTGGGCATCCCGTAATTAACTTAAGCCCTTCCCATCATGGACAATGAGGTTCGCCCTTCGCATGTCCTCGTAATAACATGTTGTATTGGATGTCTTTCTATTTTGGGCGGATCGCGTGCCGGCCTTGGGCGGAAATTGTTGGGCGGAAACGGTTTGATTAATTTTTGTTAGATGAGTTTTTGTAAATTATGGCAGATAGTTGATTGTTTTGTGTTAGGTGATTTATTTTTTTATGCTTACGTGGTACGAAACGATTTTCGTTTTCAAGAAATATGTGTAACATTATTAGTCTTGATATTGGTATTTATATTTTAGAATAGTTAGAGATTAAGTGACGATATTTCGTATATGTAAAGTAGGAATTATACTACTTGTATTTTATTTTCGTAGTTAGATAAGCAATTTAAAATTTAGCTTTACTTTCATATTAAACCGTTCATATACTTACGCAATTTCCCCAAGAATATATATTAAATTACACATTATTACATTATGCTGTTACATGTGGCGCTGCTAAAAATTGAAGTATAAAAATTTTAAATTCTCCTTTGAACCCATTTGAGGTTGAACTTCATTAATTCTTTTTTAGTACCCCCTACATCCCATTTTCATATCTCTGGAATGAGTGAAGTAGGCTCTACGTTGATTCCTAGTAAATAAATAACAGTCAATCAAGACTTACTCATTTATATACAGGGTTATCGATAAACAGCCTGAAGGCTGTCACTATACACATCTTAAAGAACAATTTTCTAAATAGAACTACCTCGAAATTAAAAAAAAAATATATTAGCCGGTTCATACATTTTGTCGACCATATATTATAAACTATTCGTATAGAAAACTAACGCGCGTTTGGGCGAGACGTGCCATCGTTGAGGACACGAACGACGATCATTTCATCCCCGATGAAATTCATTCAGCGAATGTAAATGAAACTATAGCTGGACCTTTGGAAAATCTGTCTTCTTAAACATAATTATTTGTATTCAAATTATTTTCTCTTATTCAGAGTTGGTTCCATAGTAAAAGTTGTTCATTAGAATGAGTTTAATGACCCCTTTCGGTTTAATACACTTCTAACCGACAATCCTGTATGTAAAATTACTTGCTCCTCTGCCGCGAATGATTTACAATTTGAAAACTCCTATCGAATATCCGTAATTTATACCAGCCATAACTCGTTTCTATTTTCATTAAAGAAAAGCAAATTTGCCTCTCAAAGTTGGCGCACACAAAGAGTGCAAAACTTCGATTGAAGTCGCGGACAAAAGAGTAGTTTAATAAAACGAAGCGAAACAAAGCCGACCTATAAATAAAGTGCATTCATTGAAGCGTCATTACCACCCGGTGTTATTAATTAGACGAGTCGATATCGGAAGCGGGTAAGCATTCGATGTACGGGGCCTTGTTGCGCTGTGTAGTCGCAGTATTTCTAATTGTTTGCCATATTAATGTATATTTTTTATCCTACACAACTAGGCATTTGACCACAAGTTTACATGGCTACGGAAATCAGCGATACTGTAGCCCTAGATAGAGCATGCCTAGTCTGGAATACACTTGCTCAAGGAAGTTACTTGGCGACAGATTTTAAAACTCGAGGGTGGTAGCTAGACAGGCGAGCGATAGGCAACGCCCTACCACTACGCTATGGTTTCCTCGCGATGTTTTCCTTCACCGATAGCTCAGGTTCTCTTTGCTTGTTTCGTGGGATCGAACCTCGTACCTTTTGTCGTATGATAGTCGATCCCACCAACCCCCGAGCATCATCGCTATATAAAAACTTGCGTTTTTATTCTTTATGTCAAAGTTGTCATAACTTGAGTTAGGCATGAACTTGATTTCATTTTGAGAGCGTTGAAGCGGTACTTACTTATTTATTCATTGCAATATGTACATAACATTCTTAAAACTAAGTTAAGCTATGACATACCCGGTTAGGGCGTAGCAAACATTAAAACTTATTACTAACATTTTATCTTATATCTACGAGATTTAATACGAGTAACTTATAAGTTAACAATGTTTTTTTTTCGTACATGTTTGTTTATGTTTTAGTTTTGAAAATTAATATTGTAACGTCCATTTGATACATGTTTGCCATGAACGTAGATAGATAGATAGATAGAAGTTGATAGATATACGAGTACGTACTTGTTATTTCTTTTCTACGTAATTTCTTTACTGGATACTATATTTTTTACTGGATCGCTTCAGTTTACAGTCAATTCTATATATTCATGATAACACTAAAGTTTTTTAATTTTTTTCAAAAACACACAAATGAGACACTTTTAAGATTACTTTTATATATTACTTTAGCGTAAAGTCACGCAGTTTTTTTATCTGGTCTCTAATAATTACAGTATAATAAAAACGTACCTTGAAAATATAAAATTTCGCGATAAAAATTACATAAAAATATTTCCCTTTCATATACAAACGAGCCGAAAGGGTCTAAAATAAGCAAGTCACTCATTATATTATATTTCTTTGGAAAAATTACACTGGAAATTCTATGCTCTTAATTAAGTTCTACCCCCATTCAGCGACTATACTGCACACACCCTTATCTGAGTATAAAAAAGCCCTTTCACATGATGATGAAATCCGGAGATAAGTCCCCAGAGATGTACTCGCACTTGAGTGGTGACATCCAGGCGTCAAAGATGGGCCCATCGATGTAGGTTACGGGCCCCTTAATGTAGGTTACGGGTCTCTTTTGAACTGTGTAGCCCAAAATTGCTAAATCTATGTACAGAATAGAGGGGCTTTTTAATAAAGGTAATGTAACTTTGGGCCATTTATCACTTAAACTATAGGTAAATTGATTGTACAATGCTACGCACTGCTGAGCAGTGTCTCTGCCAAGTCGAGCAAAATAAATGCACGACCATGCCATCTTTATCTGGAAACTATTCGAGACATTTCTGTATCCCTGTAGCTTCGTAGTGGAAAAAACTAGAAGCAATACAGTTTTCATGTAACGTGTAACAGTCCTAAAATAAAATATTTCTATTCACTATTATTGTTTTTTTGCTAATGAAGAAGCTTTTATATTAACTGTTTCACAAACGTACACCAAAAAAGATATAAATAAATTTTACCATCTATTATCATAATATTTTATGTTTTTCACGTTTCATTTATTTTCTCTACCTGTCGCAACTAACTTTTATATTGTTCACAAAATAGGGCCCCTATTCCTCAGTCCTTCCCACGCCGCAAGTCTCGTCGTGTCTCATTAAGCCGGGGACCCATCAGCGGCTCAGCAAACACGATCTCAACCGTGTGCATTATGCTTAAGAGATACCGCGAATAGCGCTTTGGTATGGCTCTGGTGCTCGTCTTTCACGCGTTGAATACAGTCTGGGTCGCCCCAGCCTGACCTTTTATGCATTGCTCTAGGATGCTTAGAAAGGGGTAGCGTTTGACTTGGCTAGGCTAGGAGTAGATAGTTTGTTATATTCCACTTTGTTCATCTGCGTGAAACCGCCAGGGTGTACAAAGTGGAAATTAAAGTGTTCTTAATTCACCTTGGACTTACTGCTTGGTAGTTTTGTACACAAAAATCATGTAAAAGCCGTCAATATTCACCTGGGTGTTTTAATTCCAAGGTGAACAAATTCCATCGATTCCGTCGCAATAAATCACGTAGGTGATATCACCAGGTCCAATAAGTCCAAGGTTAACTGCGGACACTTTAATTTTTACCTTGTCCACCCAGGTGAACAAATTGGAATATACCGATTGCTGATGGAGTTGTCTGTAGGTTTTTCCGGTAAATTGTCTATGGTCATAAGTGGAATTTATTCAGGTTCTACTCGTATCAAGAGTTTGATTCTTAACTGCGTGAACTTGTGGACGTGATTGGAACCTTAAACTTTATACTATTTACTTTTTAAACCATATAAGAAAACATATGATTGTCCATAGTTCTGTCATGTCTATAGGATTTGCGTAATATTGAAGATAAATTAATGTTGGCTAGCGATTAAGCTTTTGGGATTATGAGTAACTCATTAACTTGTCCTGCATGCCTTCAACCCATTTGGGACGGCTTGCACAAAATTTAAATTAATAATATTATAACTATGCAACTCGACTCATGTTACTTTAAGATACAATAGTCATAAGGTTTAATAGATATAAGTATGTACCGATATAATGACCTCAATTCGACTGACTAAACTAAAAGTTCCTAAAATTACATCCATCCTTTTCTCACCTTTGGAAACAAAAAGAGAGGAGACAATTTTACTACTGTCAAATTATCTTAGTTCAGTAAGTTTGGACTGCCCGAATCGGGGTCAATATATGTATTTAGAATAACAGAGCCAGAATAAATTGAATCGTGTTCATTTTGTTCAAGCAGGCGGTTTTTCAAGCGTACCTGATTGTTGGAAAGGTCCAACTATCGTTTCGTTCACATTCGGTGAACTTCATCAGAGATGAAATGTGTCGTTCGTGTCCTCAACGGAAACACGTCACGCACAAAATGAATCAAAGTCGCATTAGTTTTCAAAAAAATCGTATTCAAGTTCGATCGTTTCAATAAATACCTTCCCAGCAATAACAGAGGTATATACTATATACTAGATGCGCCCGCGGATACACCCGCGGAAGATATTTGATCATCCCATGGGTACATTTCAATTTTCTAGGATTAAAAGTAGTCTATGTGTTAATCCAGGTTATAAACTATCTTCTCACCAAATTTTATCCAAACCAAACACACACACACATACAAACTTTCGCCTTAATAATATTAGTGTGATAATTTTTGTATTTATGTCTATTCTGAATACAATATTCATTTTTTACTCATGCACGATGTAAATAAATGAAAAAAGTAACTGAATTTAATAAGGAAAAATATATTGCTATGGATTTAACATAGGATTGTTTTCATCATCAATAACCTGCTATTTTGAAACCGCAGGATTTCGCTACTAAAATAATATCAAAATCAGCTAACCATAATAATTATCAATTATGGTTGCATAATAAAATTATTAGAGCATAAAACAATATCAGGATCGCTTTATTACATCTCCGCGATTTCCCGCACTAGTTCCGAACAAATATACAATGTAAAGGTGCAGCCAAACATAAACAATTGTAATATTTCTATATTATATGTAGTAATTGTATTACTAAATTATTTAGGTGAATTTTTGTTGCAAAAAAAAAATAACATTCATTTTGAACTGTTAATTTGATCAAAATTCCTATACAACGTGTAACAGAAGAAATGATAATACTTAAAGGAAGTGACAATATTAAAAAAAATGCGTCTTCCATACAACTTGACTGATCACGTAACCAATTTTTGTATGCATAACATTATTTTTTTTTTTCAAATTTCTCAAAGTTAGCTTCTACAATGGGTTTGACTTGATTTGGCAGACTAACATCTTTAAGTATTGTCACACCTTTCTATTACATTACACGTTGTATATACATATTATAGTAAAATTGTAGAGGACGAATTTCTATACAATGAAAAACCACCGCTAAAAACCGAGTCATGGGGATAGAAAGTAGTAAAAAAAACTAATATGGATTTTTTCAGAATTAATGTTTCCCTGTTTGTACGGGCTAATCTCCGAAACAACTGGAGCTATTTAAATTAAATTTTATATGGCGGTAGCTTATATCCCTGGTCAACAAAGACTGGTGCAAAGACTTGCCATTGCTATCCAGAGGGGCAATGCAGCCAGTGTGATGGGTACTTTTGCACCAGGTACAATCAAAGGCGGGCTATTTGATTGACGTGCATTTAATTGTGATTTTATTTTATTTTATGACAGTATTGTTTAAATGATATATTTTAATTTATTCAATTTTACTTACTTTTAATAAAATGTAAAAAAAAATAAAAAATAATGGTTTATTATTTATTATGTATCCATGAGAGAGTTGAACAAAATACTTCATTCATTTGAACATGCCTTTAGGTTTAAAGACATTTATTCTCATTCAAGATTTACATCACTTACATGAGAACATAGTTAAGGTATATTATAATAGAGACGTTTGTCGTCGTTTTAACTTAAATACTTAGATACTAATTAATTTAAAGCTTAGATATAAAAAATAGTAGTTACAACACAGTAGGTATAAAAATAATTGATATTAATGTTCAAATTTATCAAAGTTTGTGGAAGGTAGTAAGTAAGCAGCAAACAACAGAGAAATTAGTGAGAGATAACAGAAATTCGAAAATAAAATTTTAATGCTATACGAGTGTTTCGTCATTAATAAGGAAGTGTGCTAACTGTTTTTTAAAAATATTAAACGAGGTAATATTTTTTAAATCCGAGGGTAGTTTGTTATAAAGTTTCGCTCCTACAAAAGTCACCATTGTTTTACCGTAATTTGTTCGAGCTCGCGGCAAAACAAGAAAACTGGCTCGACGAGTTGTAGGCCGAGAGGGGCAACCAACATTTTTTCGTTTATGAAATACGATATTTGAATAAACATTTTTGTTTAAGGATTTTCGTACAAAAATACAATTGTTGTAAATGAACAACTGTTTAATATTCATTAAATTAGTCTCTTTATAAATAGTTTTAGTTGACGTTCGATAGTGATAGCTAAATAGCATTTTAATGATTTTGTTTTGAAGTACTTGAAGTTCGGCTAGTTTTGTTTTAGCAGCGTTCCCCCATATTTCAATTAAGTATGTTATATGAGGTTTTACAAAAGCGTTATAGATAGTGAAACGTAATTTACGTGGAAAGCACCCAACTATATTTCGAAGTGAGCCGCGTATTGTTACTAGTTTAGTTTTAATGTTTTCAATATGAGCGTTCCATGTTAGGTGTGTATCCATCTGTAGGCCGAGATATTTTTCGTGATTTTTCTGTTGCAAGGGAATATTATTAATTGTTAAAGGTGTATGTGGTGGTATGGGTTTATTTTTAGCTTTGAAGATAATATAGCACGTTTTGGAGATATTTATAGTCAGTAAATTATATTGGAACCAATCATGCAATTTGTTTAGGTCATGTTGGGCTCGGGAAACTAAATCATGTATAGATGGACCAAAATAATATAGGCAGGTATCATCAGCGTAAAGCGTGATATGTCCATGTAATCCTAGCTCATGCATATTATTTATATAGACCAAAAACAACAGAGGACCTAGAATTGAGCCTTGTGGAACTCCACACGTAATAGGCAGTGGGTCACTTTGATGGATTTGGTCTATTTTAACTGTCTGAGTTCTCTTTTCTAAATAAGATTTGAACATATGCAGGACTTTTCCAGTGATTCCGATCGTCTCTAATTTTTTAAGAAGCAGTTTGTGACTCACGGTGTCGAACGCTTTTTTTAAGTCTATAAATATACCTAAGACTATATTCTTCTTGTCAATGTTATGTTTAATTTTAGTAACTAGGTCAATGGTAGCTGTAAGTGTATTACTTTTAGATCGAAATCCGTATTGCCGCTCAAACATAAAGTTTATAGAATTCAAATAATTTTCTAATCGTATATGTATTACCTTCTCTAAAACTTTTGACAATACTGGTAATACAGAGATTGGTCGATAATTTCCTGCATCTGTTTTTGGTCCCGATTTGTAAATAGGTGTTACTTTTGCTGATTTTAGCGATTCTGGAAAAGTTCCGTTTTGCAATAGTATATTAAATGATTCTGTTAGATGTTTGGTTAATTTGAGTTTTATACATTTTATGGCTTTGGTGCTAATTCCGTCTAAACCGACGCTACAGTTAGATTTAAGGTTAGCAATGATAGTCAAAAGTTCTTTCTCTGTACAAGGTTCAAAGCATGACATCTGAGAAGTTTGATGAATAGGTTGAGGCAAAGCCATATTAAAATTATCATGGAATTTACTTGGTATTTCGTTTGCTAAAAGTGTCCCTATTGTAGAAAAATACGCGTTAAGTGATTGACAAATCTCATTGGGATTGACAACATCCTTGGAGTCTATTATTAGTTTTGTAGGAGCGCAACTTTGTTTTACTTTATTATTTGTTAAAGTACTTACTACGTCCCACATTTTCTTTGGTTCGTTTTTGCATTTACTAAATTTTTTATGGTAGTACGAGTTCTTCGTGTCTTGTATTAGCTTCGCCACTTGGTTTCTTTTTCTTTTGAATTCCTCTTTAAGATGACTATTTTCAGGATTTTTCTTGACTTTGGCCCATAAAATATTTCTTTCGTTTATTTCAGAAATTATGTTCCTATTTATCCAATCTTTTTGCGGTAGGTTGAGAATTTTTGTTTTTATCGTTTTGCTTTCTTCTGTAATTTTTATTATTTCATTTTCTAAAATTGTATAATCATATGTTGCCGGTTCACCCAATCCTTCTATTGAGTTTGTTAGCTTGTCATAGTTTATAGCTTTATACTGCATCTTTGTCTTTGGTGGAGGTTTTGTTTTTTTTATTTCTAGGTATATTTGTTTATGATCTGATAATGACGAATTTACTATCGCCATATGGAAATGGTCATTTTTCAAGTTAGTACTGACGTGGTCTAAAATGGATTCCTTTGTTGTTCCTGGTCTCGTGTGGTACTTTTTAGCAATTTTGTTAATAATTTTATATCCAGATCCCTTTAGAAGTTGTTGGTACTGCTTAGATTTTTTACAGTTTGTTAGCAGATCGACATTAAAATCTCCAAAAACAATTGCTCTTTTTTTAATTTCTAATTGTGATTCGTATACTTTCAAAAAATCGTTAAAGTCTGTATCTCCAGGGTTGTATACAACTCCAATCTCTAGTGCATATTTTTCAATGTTAATCCATAAATAGTTGTTCCCTCCTATGTATTTTGACTCTGAAACACTATGTTTCAAGTTATTATGAACATACGCCGATACACCACCTCCACGAATGTCTGTTCTGTAGTTATAATAGTGAGTATAGTTTGGAATTTGAAAGCTTAAAGCTTGGGCTTCTGACCGGATCCAAGTTTCTGTCAGTAAGACTACATGTACAGCGTTGGGTATTGTTCGTAGCGTGCACTTAAGTTCGTCAAATTTCCCTTTTTTGCAGATACTTCGAGCATTGAGGTAAAGAAAAGTGAATCGTGATTTGTTCGACGGAAAATTTTTGTAGCTGTCGAATATTTCGTAGGTGTTGGTATTCGCGCTGTGGTTTTTAGTAGATTTTTTTATTGCTTGGAGTTTTTTGTATTTGACTGTACTATTGTCGGTTTCCCGTTGATATATTTTATTATGAGATCATCCTCACCATTACTTTCACGGTTTAATAATTCTTCTTTAAGATTTTTCAGGTAGCTTTGTTGCGCTGGTGTTTGATCGGAGTATATTCTAATGCCTTCTCGCAGCTTGCTTTTGTTCCTTAAAATTTGCTTGGCTGGACCGTGCTCTTCGAAACATACTTTGATATTGCGGTTTTTACCCGTGTGAAGTTTACCTATTCTAAAAACTTTTTTCGGTTTAGCTATATTTG
Organism: Ligdia adustata; assembly: GCA_947049295.1. Taxonomy (NCBI): domain Eukaryota; kingdom Metazoa; phylum Arthropoda; class Insecta; order Lepidoptera; family Geometridae; genus Ligdia; species Ligdia adustata. The sequence continues at coordinate 11,679,839 of OX346229.1, forward strand.
GTATTAAAGAAGATATTATATTGAAGACTTCGAACTCATCTCTAGTTACTCTTTCATCCATTTTAGAAGTAGTTGGCTCCGGTAGACCTGAGATAATGATGTTTTTCTCTCTAATGTTACGATTCTGAAGTTCTTGAATTATTTCCTCACCTAAACGTTGTTGGTTTTCTAGTTTTAGAGTTGTTGCATGCGAAGTATTTTTAATCTCAGTGAGGTCAGATTCCAATACCTTGATTTTATGCTCACCTAGGGAAATTGATTCCTCCATACGTGTCATTTGGGTTTTTATGTTTCTTTGCTCTAACAGCACACCTGAAGTTGAGGATATAACAGAGTTCATTTGTATTTTGACTTCATTAACATTTTCATGAATAACATTTACTGTTTGTTCGTTTGAAGCCTTTATTTCTTTAATTTCCGTCTTCAGTTCAGCAATGCTATCCTGCATTTTTTTCAAAATCTGTTCATTTGAACCAACATATTTTTCCAATAATGACCCAATACGAGACATCTCTGATCGCATTTCTTTCATGTCATCATTACATGCACAATCGCTTTCAGGTTTTGGACGCTTTCGAAAGGTTATATTATTGGGCTCTATGTTAGCAAGAGTAAGTTTCGACAAGTCTGGTTGGGATCCACCAGCTCGTATCTCTGTCGATGTGTTAGCGCAAATCACATGCAGCGGACGGGTTGGTGATCTCTGCACGCTCATCGTGCTCAATGGGTCGTTGGCAAAAAACTTGTTTTGTTTATCGATGTGTGCAGCGCAATGCTCGGTGCAAGTATGAGCGAGTCAAAAATAGCAATCGGTCGTGTCCCGCGGAGGCGAAGGCGGGATGCGGGTGCAGCGATGGCTTGTGACACAGGAACGTAAAAGTATAATTGATTGGCACTATTTCTGCAGATTTATATTTTAACGTGTGAACTTTTAAGGCTAAGTTTGTGTAACACTATTTGATAATAATTTTAATAAAATCTTGTACACGTCTACTCCGAGCGACGACAAACGCCAGTCTTTAGTAATGCAAATATAAATGCATGGTAGTTGTTAATTACGCGTTTAAATTGAACTAATTATCTAGATGTGTCATGGGACGAGGATATCAATATTTACTGATATAAGCTGACGCGGAGGCAGCGGCCAGAGCTAAGCGGATTAAGTACGCCTGCCTTGATCCGCAGTATGAGTTCTTTCCGTTCGCCGTAGAGACGGCGCGCGGCGGAATCGTAGGGCTCCGAAGCCAAGATGTTGGTGTCTGAATTGGGTCGGCGTCTTAAGGAGAAAGAGCGTGATCCATGTTCTGGTTTAACGCTCACCAAATCATGACACTCTGAATACTTTCGGCACCAAGGCCCACAGTAGGATCAGGTATTTTTTTATGACAATCCGAAAGGTCCGCAGTAGGTTCAGGTTTTTTTTTTTGGAGTCCATTTATCTGTATTTTGGTAACCATTTATCTTAACCTTTGGTGACATTTTGGTAACCGTTTAGATTTTTTGGTAGTATAATAGAACTTTTTAACACAAGCCATGATTAATATTCTATTGTTATTTATATAAAAATCTACTAATTTTTACAAAATTTGCTTCTACTATGGATTCACCTTGATTGGTAATCTAACACCGTTGAGTATTGTCACACCGTTATTTTACACATTGTATAAGTACCTATATTTTTACAATCAACCCCGCTTGACCAACCTTTATAAGTCAACCAGGCAGTAAATGTTCAGGAAGTAAGTTCCCAGATAAGGTAGGCAAAGTAGAATCTGGCAGTAACGAGCGTCATTCGATTAGCCCGTCCCTGGTGGCAGACATCGACGTTTTACGCACATTTACCGATTTAAAGGGAAATTTAGGGACGCCTCTACGGACCACCTTATGGAGAATTGGGTTAAAAAGGTTCAGTCAGGTTTTTAGACTTTTCACATAATCGATTTTTGGAAAGTATGCAATTGACTTAGGACTTTCCAACACGGGCATTATTAATATAATTATATATATATATATATAAGTTTTTTTAAGTATTATGTTAATTCTATAAATATTTTATTCTTGAATATTAAATATAAACCAGCACTAAACTTCGCATTGATTTGAGGGTAGGAAGTAATTCTTTGTTTGGAAGAGATCTTTCACGCAGCGTATTAATTTGCCTGATGTATAAAACGCTGTAACAATTCTAATAAATTATTTAATTTTGAATTTTCGAGTAATAGTAATTCAAAGCATCTGAGTAACATAATTATAAATAAAAATATTATTACCAGTACAATAATAACAACCGGCTTCCCTTCTTTTATTTCGGTTTAAAAACTGGATAATAATAATAATAATTCTAATAATAAAAATTTTAATAATAATAATTTTAAATCTGGATGGTTTTTGATAAAACTAAAATGAGAGCACGAGCGAGGTATTAGCCTTTCAAACAACCACCCGACCATCCGTCTTAAAGCAGTCAGGTAACAAACAAAAAAAACACAGTCCAATTTAGTAGGTCCCCTTTTTTAGAAGACGGTAGAAAAATTAATTTAAATCGGTCCAGCCGTCTCCGAGAAATCAAGTTTCGTAAATGAAGGTAAGTAGGTATAATGCTTATCAGTTTCAGATGTTTTTTTTATTTATTTAGCTAATTACGTGTTAAACACTAATATATACTTATAAACAGTGAATTAAAATTAAGCATATTTAAAAAAACTATATCTTAACAATAGGTAGTTAGGTAGAATAAAATAAATTGCCAGATGTACAACTAGTGCAAATAATTAAAATAACCAAATATTCATATACATGATAAAAATTGTCCAATAAACAAATTTAAAAGTCATAAAATGAGTTAATTTATATTTTTAAATAAAACTAGCTGTCCCGGCGAACTTCGTACCGCCTAACAGTTATGTATGTTTCTCATCGTTTAAACCTTCCCTGGAGTACGACAAACATTCCAAGACCAAAATCAGCTAAATCGATCCAGCCGTTCCCGAGTTTTAGCGAGACTAACGAACAGCAATTGATTTTTATATATAAGACTAGCTGACCCGGCGAACTTCGTACCGCCAAACAGTTATTTATGTTTCTGACCTTTTAAACCTTCCCGGGAGTAAGGTAAACATTTCAAGACCAAAATCAGCTAAATCGGCCTATCCGTTCTCGATTTTTAGCGAGACTAACGAACAGCAATTGATTTTTATATATAAGATTATAACAAATGAACGGTAATTAATTACAATTATAGTTACAAGTAGCAGCCGTATCAATATCCCGCCATGCATTTGTATCCTTATACCTTGGTGGTATAGTAAGCTTTTTGTATTATTTTTTTTTTATTTTCTTTTTAAATAAGTATGTTATCTCTGAGACTAGTTAAAGTCTCAGAAAGGATATTATAAAATTTTATTGCATTGATCCTGTACGACTTTTGAATTTTCTTAAGCCTAGTCCTCGGTATTACACATTTGTCTTTATTTCGAATAATACATAAACTTCGTTCGGTAAAATTGCTGAGATTTTTTCTGGCATACAAAATACAGGCAAGTATATATTGACGCGGCATTGTCAAAATATTAATGATTTTAAAACGCTCTCTTCGAGATTCTCTCGATCCTAGTCGGTAAATGGCTCTGATTGTCCTCTTCTGGAGCACAAAAATACTGTGTCTATCTGCTGAGTTTCCCCAAAGTAGAATACCGTACGTCATAATTGAGTGGAAATAACTAACATATACCAGTCTGGCAGTAGGTACGTCAGAGCAATCTCTAATTTTCCGCACGGCATAGGCAGCTGAACTTAGCTTACCACACATTTTTTTATATGTAGCCAGCATTGCAACTTTGTGTCTAGTGTTAACATTAAAAACTTGGTATCTTTTGAAAAAATCAATAAGCTATTAATAATTTTAAGGGGGTTTACAGTTCTATTATTAACTAGGGTAAAATTCAGGAAATTTGTTTTATTTGCATTCAATGCTAAAGTCCATCTAGTGGGAGGGCTACCTCTGCTGCGTCTTCCAGTTCGTGGTCGCCACTCAAGAACCTGTCTTCCACATCGGTTATCGGTTTTTCGAGCGATGTGGCCATCCCATTGCCACTTCAGCTTCCAACTCACATGAGCTATGTCGGCAACTCCGGCTTTTCGACGAATATTCTCACTGTGGATTATATCGCGCAAAGACACTCCAAGCATAGCTCTCTGGCTGAACAACTTTGAGCATTGGGTTTATCTGACATACTAACAGTTAAAGGCCAAGTTTCTGTGCCACGTGTAGCTTCATAGTAATGTATTTAAATCTATCTCTAATCACCACAAAGTTTGCGTTTCTATGTAAACGAACGGGCTCTGTTCCTATCTCCCATCGCCCACACAAAGGGGTCATAAATTGGATTTCTATTAATCGAGCAAAGTTCCCCGGTGTGATTCGCTAAATCATCCGCATTGGACCGGTTCAAACCGGCCTGGACTGCTTTCAACCGGTTATTGTGTACGTTTTTAAATTGGGTAGATCGGAAATACAGTATAGACTGCGTGCAAGCTCCGAAGAATCATAACAAATGAAAGAATAACATTTTATTTGTTCCAAAAAACTTGTGCGTATTGTACTTTTTGGACAAATCATAATGAATACCTAAGTTTCCTTTGACAAACCCGAAAATGACTCATACTTTCTAAATCTAAAACCTGACAATCACTACGTTTTAAAAATTGATAAGCAAGACAGTATAGAAATATATTGTTCAAGAAGACGTTTTGCACTTTTGCAAGACGTGTCATCAATGAAGACACGAACGACTCATTTCATTCCTGATGAAGTTCACCAAATGTGAACGAAACTATAGTTGGATATTTTCAACAATCGGGTACGCGTGAAAATCAAACACGCGTTAGTATTCTAAATAAAAAGTATTGAAGTATTTACATGTTAGAAAATTAATAAAAAAAAATAATAGCGACCATTTGATGGACCACTTTTATGATTATGGTGTTAAATAAATATTAGCATCCCTTACGACTATACTCACTTGGTTCTCACGGGGACCACTCTATGTTAACTTTAAGATTTAATGGTCTATGGTATCTTTAGGTATCGGACCGTCCGGGTGGGTCTGTAATCACTTTAAAATTGTTATCGGTTTTAGAAGATACGGGTTTAAATTATTGGGTAATCATCATTGTAATTTATGTAAATTTTGCAAGATAATTGATATCAATGTTTCTGGAAAGTTTTGGAAGACTTGGGGAATATTTTTACGCTATATTATTCAGGGTTATCTGGGTAATTCTGAGACAATTAAAATAACAGATGAACTCACTGTAAAATACGCGAAAATTTTTTTTTTAGATTATTTATTCATGGTCACGTGATCAGTCAATTTGTATTGAGGACGCATTATTTTTTTATTTATTATATTTTCTATTATTTTTTTATTTGTAATTATATTTTTTTTTCTCAAATTTTGCAAAAAATTCTTATACATTTGGTTCACTCTGATTGGTAGACTAACAACAAACCTTTCTTATACACGTCGTATGTTTATCCTAAGAAACACATTTTTCCATGTGACGTTCATTTTCTCTGAAGTACAGAAAAAAACAGAATTTTTAAAATTTTTGTCTAATCAATATTTCGTATGGAACGCCAGATTTGTTTTTTCTCGTACTCATTATTGGTACAGTAATGAAAGTCGTTCATTGTGATGAGTATAGTGACCTTCTTTCGGCCTAGTTTATCCCTAACCGATAACCCTGTATGAAAGTTTTGTGAGATAGACATCGGCCAGGGCTAAAAATAATGGTTACTTATAGTACATTACGAGAATTAATACCTATTAACCGGATAAAGAGTCAAACTGACCTAGTGGGATAAGGGCAAATGGATACCCGCTAAATTACAAGTAGTGTTTTTTTTTGATCTCGCAAGCACCAACTTTTTGTAATCTCTTGACCGATTTCGTTAATATTTATTGCATTGTGATTTAAAAAAAATAACGCATGTTTGATTCATTCGTCATTGGAGACAAAAACGGCTCGTTATAACCCTGATGAAGTTCACCAAATGTTAACGAAACTATAGTTGAACCTTTTGAACTTTCAAGTACCTACGTTTTTACAAAACACTGCCAAGATCGAACGGTTAATTGCGATATCGACAGGCCCGTCTTTGAAAAATCAAGAAATGGTACCTAAGTATATACAAAACTTTTTTTACCCGATTGCCAAAAGATGGTAATGTTTTTCGATTGTATGTTTGTAAATTTGCATGTCTAACTGTCTACAGCCTAAACCGATTTTGTTATGCGAGCTGTCATTGGATTAATTTGCAAATTTTCATAAGTTATGTATACTGTTTGCACCCCGCTGTCAAGACACAGTGGTCTAAAGTATTTTCAGACAGTTTTTTGCATGCTAATTCTAACCACTAGTTGAAGTTTTGTTAAATCTACAAAGGCAATGTCAGCCGTAAAAGAATAGTCATGAAAGAGAAATTTTAAAAATGTATGAAACTCCGGCTAGGACAGTGTACATGATAACATGAATACCTCAGGGCTTATTAATCTTTAATCTATTAATCAAATTCAAAATAACATATTACAATGTATAAAACTAATTTAGAATCAAAATATTTTCGCGTTATTTACGCACAAAGCCGATTTACGCGTTTTTGTTGCGTTCATTTTGTTATTTGTGACAGGAGGTACAATTTTTATATACGAATGTTGAGTCAACCTAGGATTCTAGGATACAAAAATCTCATATTTCCACTACGATTCACAGAATTTAGACATTTTTGTATACAATGAAGTAGGCAACTGATGCGGGTTTTATTGTTCAACAATATTAATTATACATCTTCAGACATTTTTTGGTAGACGTACACCGTCTTGGCCGAAAATATAACACTTCCTTTAACCTTCTTCTAGATTATGCCAGTCTATATGTGTATACTCCATGTGCCTTGCTCCGTTAATTTCGTCTTGAAACTTGTGGAAAGTGGCTCCACTCGCATGTACACTCAAATATTTGTTGTTCCAACTCCAACGGCTGCGTATTTACCTGCTCCAGGTGAAAATGCAGGGCGGGATCTAGGACTAGCTAAGAAGGGGTAAGTTTATAAATTCAATCTCTCTTAGAAACAAGTGGTTAGAAGCAAGTTTGATTAAAACCCGACTGCTAAATCGTTTAATCTGTGTATCATCCTTAATTTATCATTTTTTTAAATTTAATGTAACCAATGTAATTCTCGCGACTAAGACGAATCTATTGACATCAAAATTACTAACGTCAAAATTCGCCGTTTAGGCTCTAGGGCTTGCCAATGAAATTTAAATCCATAGATACACATACGTCAGTACTGCCATATAATTATATACATTAATGGTACAAGTGACTCAACTTTGTATCCTTGTTGCCATTAAAGAAAATCAAGTATATTCCTGTTGATATCCGTAGAAGTATTTATCATCATAACAGTAACTTTGTTTGATGTTATATACTAGCAGTTCCATCTTAAGTCTATTGGGATTTATTCCCCTCAGTATTTTCATGAAATGATGTTTCTGGTGCATTTTATTAATAAAGCGCAGGCGGCCCCTTTCCACCTCTTTATGCTGCGGCTGGAAAAATCAAACCTCATTTAATTGATGCGACGTACGCATATAAGAGAGAGACTCGTTGCTAGCTGTGAAATAAATACGGGTTGTTACAAAAAGCGACAGTGTTGACTAGTTAAATACTCATTCGTGGTACGAGAAATAATGCATTTAATCATATAAGTGAGTCTGGAATCACGATACATACTAAAACAATCTTCTTAGAGCCCCTTTCTATTCCACCTCAATACGCCTCTGTCCACATTTGACACATGAAAAATTAATGAAAGGATGAAGGCATATACAGGCTTCGTTTGTATTTTAACTGTATTATTACGAGCCCGCGTTAAGCTGAAATATGCATAGCTGCGTCGTAAGATAAGGGGAGGTGTTGTTTTGTAGGAAAGCTAAGGTGGCTGCTTTTATTGTAGACGTGGAGAGCTTTTTGTAATTTTTATAACATTTCGTTAAAGAAACCATAATATTATAAATTTATGCTTATGTAAATTATGTGCTTACTCTCTTGATATAACGCTAGGCTGATTGAATATAATTAAATATTACAACTAATGTTATCCTATTTGTAATATTTAATTACAAATAACATAATACAATATAATATTAAAACATAATATTTAATTAAATGTTATGTTATTTGTAATTAAATATTACAAGTAACATAACATTTTGTGTATAGAAATGTTTCGACGTAGACATTTTGTGTACATACTCGTAGGTACACAAAATGCACAATTAAAATTAAAAGTAAAAAGAGGAAGATAAGGAATATAGGTAGAAAAATCATAAAGGAAAGAACTGAACTCCACAGCATACATAATACACTGGCTCTCAAAATATGACTATGACTAAGCTAAAGATTTTACAACTTGAGCTAAACAGGCGAGCGATAGATCCGCACCATGCAAATTTATTTGACAAGCATCAAATGGTGCCCTCCGGTAGCGTGACTTGCAAGCCATTTTTTAAAACGAGCGATCGAAGCGTCTTTGCTTTGAGTCTAGCATTTTTTTCTTTCGTCTGTTTGTTTGTATTTTGACTGTCGGGGATTTTGAATGAGAGATTATTGCCCCAAAAGTAGAGGTCATTTTTTGCGATGCCATTTACCGGCAGCGACATGCTGAAACTAGCATAGAGAATAATAGCTCAAAATTTTCAATGTGAATATGTGTAAGGTTCTAGATATAATCTCAGTACTATCAAATCAGTTTCTTCAAGGCAAGCGTTCCACATCCTAGGCCTTTACATCAGGCGGGTTGCGGTCAAAGCCTAATAATTAAAAATATTTGAAAAATAAACAGAGATAAGTCAATATCAACATGGTCGCGACGTCATTGTACCTTTTTGCTTTATGTTCCCCTAACAATTAATGTTAACCTTTACTATAAAGACCTCAACAACAATAGGTAATAAAAGCATCTAAAGTAACTTTCACTTACATAAAACATCAAACAATATTGACAATTGTTACTCGAGCGTACCTAATGGGATTACAGTGAAGCAAATCGGTCGCGTGGATTGGAACCCACCCATAGTTAAATTATGAAGAGGAGCCCAATGAAGGATTATAGATTTAGGATTGCTTTGTTATATTCAGCCTTTGATAGGCTAATATTTAGATAGGTGAGAGCTGAGTAGCTGGCTGAGGCATTTTGTTAAAGTTTCATCCTTTGTTACATTATCTATGCAGGGTTTGAGTGAATCTATGGTAGTACGGCAAACATATTGCCATGTAACTCACTCGCATGCTATTGGGTCCTGTAGCGATATAATTCTGGTTTAGGTCTTCTTTTTAATTAATTATTTAAAAGTTATCGTTTGATTTGACTCAAAGTTATTTTCTTAAGAGCTTTTTACAAGGTCCAGTAGATGTATATTGTGATAGATGTCTAAAAATTCTCCAAGGGGTCACATTATTCAACCGATTTTCAGAGAATTTAATGAGCTGGTTGGATACTTTACATTTTATTTTTGGATTTTATGTAATGTCGGAGCGATGCAACGCTCGATGGTGGTTAAAAACCTAATAATATTGTATTTTAAAGTGCTTCTTTGTGATACTCCGTGATCTGCAAGTTACAGAGCCATTGGATTATTTTATTACAATGCGTCCACTGTATCAGCAGCGTTCGGATTAGCCGACGCAAATAACAGCGTTCGGATTTGCGGACGCAACCACCAGCAATCGGATTGCCGATGCCACTTTCTTTCGCATTTTCGTCGGCATCGCCATTGCCGACAAATAGATTTGTGCGATCCGATTCGGTTCAGTGGATCCACTATTATGACTTCCCACTCTGACTAAAACTACGACGAAACAACGCAACTAAACTAAACATTTACATGGTGGTAGAGCGTTTTCAAACAGCCTGGTTAAGCTATCAACCTAAAGTTAAAAAATTTGTCGCCAAGCACATGCTCCATCTAGGGCTGTAGTGTCGCCGACTTCAGTGATCGTGCGAGCTTGTGGGCTAATGCCTAGCTGTATTAGATATTAAACGATATTAATATTCCATGCGATGCGTCCAATAGGAGCGGAAATGTAGACAGAATTTAATCAATATAATTGATAAAATTCTGTCCATAGTTCTATATTCTTACCTCTATAACATTTTTCCTCTGATGCCTTCCTACATTTCATGATTAAAGAATAAATTTTTTCACGTCAGCGTTTACTATTAATAGTGAATTTGTAACTATATTTCGATAAATAAACTTCACTTTCATTTCATATCTCAGCAAAATTATAACCAAATTACAAATTCCATCATCTTCTCCCGAAACACTTTTGACAATATGAAAATAAAAAATACCATTTCAAAGATATTTCTTTTCCCATTCGGTTTGCAATTAAACTTTTATCATCAAAGTTAGCTTCGTCCCGTTTCTGATGTTAACTCTTTTGACATAACAATAATGACTGGAAATTACCTTTTCATGGACATTACTTAGACTTGTAATGAAGGGCCCTCTTACGAAATATCGCGTAAATACGTAGGTTTCAGCATCAAATTGTATACTTTTCTATAGTTTTTTTTACTGAAAATTACTTTATAAAAGTACATAGTTTGTTGTCTCTTCTTATCGCTGAAAATCCGTTACCGCTGGTTCTAGAATCGTATGAACACTGCTAAAACAAGGAGGTCGAAGTTATTACATTATAAAAAAACCTTATTTGTAAATACTTAATTAAGATGTATTTGATATTTAATTTATAATATCCAATTTAATTTAAATAAATCTCTCAATTGCTTCCCGATAGCTTTGTTTTACTCCACTGCGAAAGAAGGAGGTATTTATTTATTTATTTATTTAATTTATTTGACATTGTTACATTTTGAATATCATAATGAATCCTCTGGTTTCCGAACTAGTTAATACTGTGCTACGGAAACCAGGGTCTTCTCAAAAGGGAACGTAATAATATACAATTGTACATGTGTCAAATATATCGTTGATGCTATATAAATCAAAATATCTAAATTGAAGAAAATAATATTAAAATGAACAAAAAAACACCAATATACATTACATCAGCCTTAAAGATAACACGTAAATGAATTAGTATGTAATGTTTGTTAGTGGCCCTGCGGTACTCTCAAGATATCCATTCAGTGTACATACTGATGCTGTATTTGTAAAATGTAAGGAATGGATTTAGTAGTGGACGTAAATTAATGTGTGTGTGTAGTCATCATAAATAAAGTATAAAATGTGATTATGTGATTGGAATTATGAGGAAGTAAGAAGCTTGGTCATCTCAGTATTTATAATGTTAGTATAAGTGTGGTAAGTGTAGTAATTATATCGTTATATTTACTTAGAGTATAACTTTGGCTAACATATCCTCAACTTCACTGTAGTCGAATACGTCAAGCCATTTGAATATCACCTTTTTAAGTTCCTGACTAGTAATATTTTTATTGTCATATTCTTTACGTAATTTGCGATATAAAAGTGGAGCTGCTACATCAAAGTGCCTGCTTGCAATTTGACAGCTGGCTCGAGGTATGGGCCACCTGTCAGTGCGCGTATTCGGTTCAAGTAAGAGAGGTACAACATGCTTATGATACCTAATCAGTGTCTGGTATATGATATAAGTATGTATTAATATCTTTGGCATGCTCCAGAGCCTAAACGGCTTGTCATATTCTTAAGTGAGTAGTGTCAATAGATTCGTCTTAGTCGTGAGTAGATAAAATTTTAAAAAAAAGGAATTAGGGATGATACACGGGTTTAGCAGTAAGATTTTTTCGAACTCGCTTCGAACCACTCGTAAGATGATTCTATAAACTTTCTACTACTTACGTATAATAAGCATAAACGTAAGGCTGTCTAGAGTACTATAGGAGTACATTATATACTGGTATATAACGCCACGTTTACTGCACCACTCGGAAGGAAAGAGTATGATAATGGTCTACTTAAGCTTTATGCATTTACAGTGTGCTGCAATAATACCAAAATGTCGGAGGAATAAAAGTGCAATAGTTTCAAAATGCAGGTGTTGGGAAGAAATTTAGCGTAGAATTTTTTGAGTTTTGAATGAGCTGAATATATTTATCTATTGCTAAAGTTCGTGATCGGAATTAAATAAGTCCAACCCTCTCAATGTATCAAGTCGCTCTATTTGACAAGGGATTTCGTACCAAGCACCATGGTTAGTTTTAGTTTACCGCCGAATACGCGTTATAAATATTTTTTCACAAATACCTATATGTTTTTTTTTCAAATCCTGTGATAAATCTTTATAATGTTTGAAACAGGACGCAATTTCAATAATTATCTTTGTGGATTCGAGAAAATTTAAATCAAGGTACCTAATTACTAAGATTATAAAAAAGGTGTGGATTGTTTAACGAAAATTGGGTTCAGGTTTGAAAGAGCATAAATATACGAGTTTAAGCAAATACCTTACAGATAGTATCGTACCTATAAAGTTTATGATACTTGGTAAAGCTCTTTGTTATTAAATTGAAATAACTTCGGTTATAACTTGTTTTGTTGCTTAGATGTTAAGCAACGTTCAGCTCGTTCAGGTTGTGGATGGGTTACCGTGGAGTGGAAATAATAATTGATGATAAATGATTCCGTAGGTCTGATGTGCCGAAGAGTCGCAGTTAAGGATTTGTTTCAAAACTGAGCCACAAACTTCATACAAATTTCGTAATTAGTCGGATTTTTCGCAAGGAAATATTGTACCTACACAAAACGACAGAATTTATGAAAATAACAGTAAAAATATAGGTATTTATTGTAAAACTGTGTAAAAATGTCTTGTACATTATAATGGTTATATATTTTATAGGCACAATATGTATTAAATAAACTAATTTATATGTATATAAATAAACTAAAAAAGAGTATACCTACCTGACCTTATCCCACTGCGTGGTGTCGGCACAGCATGTCTTCCTCTTCACTTCTACTCTATCAGCCGTCATCTCTACATTCAATCCCTATTCACACATAACTCTATTCACACAATTCATCCACATCTTCTTAGGTCGCCCTCTCCCGGCGCTACCATCTACAATCATTTTCATGGACCTCTTCGCAGAATACGAGTATATCTATGTAGGTAATAAATTCACAATTACAAGTTCAAATGATGTTGAATCCACCCAGTGGATACTGGATTGAGTTTTATGGTAGGTAAGTTTGCCAGCCTGTGTAGGTACAAGATAATGCACGTACATTCTGCGTCCAGCCGGCTCATAAACCATGCGTGCGGTTAGCGGTCGACGCGAAACAGAACGTATGGCTCTCAGTAAACAGTTGCACTAGTCTACTACAGCTAGTAACTAAAATAGAGTGGGTTTGTAAGGTAGAATATAATTGAATAGACCAGAATAAAATAATTTTTATTTGCAATAGAAAACAACAGTGTAACTTCACAAAATTACTTCAACTTAATTACTGCTTTCTGTCACAAACAGGCCCCCTGGCTGCTGAAACAACCAGCACTGATCTTCCGTTGGAACCGGGTGGTGACGTCACGCACGTCACAAGCAGTTAAGATAGGGCGAAGAAACAGTTCGTCATTTCTAGATTTAGATCAATTGTCGAATCTCCGTGTAAAATTAAGAACAACTCTGACAAAAACAGATTGTGTGGTGCCATAAAATAAAAAAAGAAAGTAGAAAGTTGAAACCAAAAGCGAGTAATGAACGGACAAAATAAAATGTAGGAATATTACTACAAAAATATGCCCCCATACGGCAGCCAAGACGGCTGAAAAAAAGAAGAAGAAAATTTAATTGTTATATAAATTGAAACCATATAATATACTAGCTGTGCCCCGCGGTTTCAACCGCGTAGTTCCCCATTGGATTGTCGGGAACTACTTTTTTGAAGTCGGTTAAAAAGTATCCTATGTCCTTTCCCGGGGTCCAATCTACCTGTGCACCAAATTACATCTAGATCAGTTCAGTGGTTTTGGCGTGAAAGCGTAACAGACAGACAGACAGAGTTACTTTCGTATTTATAATATTATAGTTAGGATAAGCATTGAGCCTATAAGAATAAGAATAAGAAATATTTATTGGCCTTTAAATAACATTCGTTACAGGCAAGTCTTCTTACATTTTAATTATTAATTACTTTAAAAATAAACTTAACTTATAAATACTTTTATAGTTCTAAGAACAAATACTTATTATATTATACATTTACATTGTCATTTATTTCTTTACCTATTACTAACATTTTGTAATTGTTGTTCATCACACAAGAACGATGATTCCACAAGCTGCATTGACATATATTCACTGAGTTTATAAAAAGGATTTCTTTCAAAAAAATATTTTAATTTTTGTTTAAATATTTTAAAATTGAGTTCCATCACGCTATTTGGTAATTTATTGTACATTAATATTTTGGTGTAAAGTCCCTGTTTCTTACACTTAGATAATCTGTTGACAGGCAGGACTCGCCCTTTTTTATTATTACGTGAAATTCTTTTTTCCGGTATTTCCCTATCCTCGTGTACCTCTAATAAACTACTATAAATATAAAGTGATATAACTGTCATTATTTTATCATTTCTAAAGTGTATTCTCGCAGGACTACGTTTATTCAAACCATTCATTGTTCTTATAGATTGTTTCTGACATTTTAAAACTTTTATGATATCTTTAGCGTTTCCCCAAACAGTTATAGCGTATCTTATTATAGAATGAACGTATGCATAATAGACAGAGATGAGTGACTTTTTATCTAATAATGGCTTGAGTTTAAATAAAGCATAATTACCACTTGCCATTTTGTTGCAAATTTTATCGATGTGAGATTTATGACTAATTGTGTTATCAATTGTATAACCTAGAAATATATTTGTTTTAGTAATAGAATTCCCAAAAATACCCAACCTTGACTGATACTGCATTGATATGGTTTTATCAGAGTTAAGAATAATACCATTTGCGTCAAACCATTCCTTTAACAATTCCATAACTGCATTAACTTTATCGTCTAAATTAAATTTACATTTGTCTCTGATACCCACATGTGTATCATCTGCAAATAAATTTATGTGAGCCCAACTCGGCAATGCGTTGGTAATATCATTAATATAAATCAAAAACAAGACTGGCCCTAAAATAGAGCCCTGTGGTACACCAATTGACATCGTACCCTCTGTAGAAGTTTCTTCATTTACAGAGACAATTTGACTACGGTTCTGTAAATAAATTATCATCATATTTAATGCAGGGCCTTGAAATCCGTAATATTTCATTTTTAAAATCAATATATCATGCCTCAAACAATCAAAAGCTTTTGAAAGATCACAAAAGACACTGGCACATTTATTTGACTTATCCAAGGATTCAAGAATATAATATACCACTTTTCTTATAGCCATTTCTGTGGAGCGGCCTTTTCTGAATCCAAACTGTGACATTGTAAATAAATTATTTTTTTTCAAAGTATTTGACAATTCTTGATTTAATAATAGATTCTAAAATTTTTGATAAAGCTGGCAAAATGCACACAGGTCTATAGTTACTAATATTATCGGTATCCCCTTTTTTAAAAAGTGGAATGACCCTACCCGGTTTCAATACGTCAGGAAATATTCCGTCCGTCAAACATGAATTTACGCAAATGAATATTAATTCGAATAAATTATCGTTGTTTATTGTTAGATTTCGTAAAGTTTTAGTACTTATATCATAAATATCTAATGCAGGTTTTTGTTTCAAGTTACCTACTACCTTTTTGAGCTAATTATAATCTACTGGTCCAAATGAGATAGATGTCAATGGCTTATTACCGTAATCTAAATATTTTTTGCAATTATCCCCGTCAATTTCTAGATTGGAAGTCAACTTATGAGCTATGTTGCGAAAAAAGTCATTAAAAATAGTAGCAATTTTTTTAGCTTCTGATACATCTTCTCCGCTTTCGTTTTTCACTGATTTTATTCTAGTACTTCTATCGCGTCGCTTATTTTGACCTGCCTGTTCATTAATAATAGTCCAAGATTCTTTAATTTTATTCTTTGACTTTTTAATTCTATCTCTATTATTTTAATGGACTCTTAGGGATGGCTAAATAGCCATTCATATAAGTCATATCCAAATAAATAAGCTTGTAGATTACATTGCTGTGTGCAATTGCCATGTCAGTGTATTTATAAAAGAAATACATATTAATAATATTAACATAGTTATTTTAAAATTTTGTTTGCTTAAAAGCGTATTATTTGTGACAAATTAGTTGGAATATTTCTCCCATAGATAAACAGACACTGAATGAACCGACTTGGTTTACATTCGATTTTACAACTTATTATGGTTGATAAAGCTGCGAGAGTTGTGCATTTTTTTACATGTAATTAATGTCTTTGACGAGATATTTATACAAACTCACAATTAAAATAACTTTAATCTAATATTATAACACAAAATACAAAAAAAATACGTCACAATTAATTACCTCTAATCAAATGACCCACCCCTAACCGTTCCTGGTGCAAAAGTACCCAATATTATAACTGGGTACTGTTTCCTGTCAAAAACGGTTTTGAATTGCTAATGAGTTATTAGCCTGTAGACGATGATTTTATCAGTCTAACTGTAGGTGGAAGATTTTATATGTATAGTAGCTGCGCCCCGCGGCGTTACTCTCGTCAATACAGGATAAAAATTAACATATGTGTTAAGTCTGGGTCTAAGCTGTCTCCGTACCAAATTACATCAAAATCCGTTTAGCAGTTATTGCGTGCAAGAGTAACATACATCCGTACATACAACTTCCGCCTATAATTAGTAGGATAACAGCTATCAACTTTAAGCTTGTAAAGAAGGAAGGAAATGAACAAATACTACTTAGTATTAGAAAATTCACAACAAAATTTCCTGGCACAAACCTTCTGTGATCTAAATACTCCAAGATAAAGAGCGATCAATCAAGAATATATTCAATTTCCTTTTTGACTACAGTAAATATTTTAGCCGGCTATTATCTAAAACAGTTGTGCATTTCCCAAGCCCCATATTTCAAATACAGCTCATTTTTCAGTTTAATAGCCAATAACCAGTGACCATAAAGTCCATTTTCTTCCCGTATCGCCATTGACCGCAACTTAAACTTAATGTCGTTCTGGCAACGTTCATTACTGTGACGTCATTACTGTGACGTCATTGGTGCCCTTTGGTGTCTGGACTCTGTCTCAAGTAGACAGTAATTGCTTCAGTGACATAGCCAGTACATACGTAAGTCGAGGTCCTATTTATGATATGCTAGCGGCTTTATTTAGTAATACATATAGCCTTTGTTACTCAGTGATATGAAGCTTTCTAACAGCAAAATAATTTTTGAAATCGGTCTACTAGTTTTTTCATTAGTTCTAGCTCTTAGAACTGTAGCAGACTAGGCATGCTTCATCTAGGGCCACAGTCGCTAACTTCCGTGATCGTGCGAACTTGTGCTCAAATGACTGCTAGCTATAGCTATGTTAAAACAAAAAAAAACATAATAATGCTAAATGAACATTAGGAACGCTAATTGTGATCGGGTTCTCAATATCTGGGTCATACAAACGAAAACTGACAGATGTATGTAGCTCATTACTACGAGAATAATAATGTATCATATTAGGAAATCTACATAGTGGCCTTAAAGGTATTGAATTACATACAGAAATTGAACTAACATTTTGAGTAAAATAAGTTCCTTCATTCAATTACCGCATCAATTTCAACACCTAACCTTTTACGATGCAAAATAATAATTGTTGTTTACTTATGGGCCTATACACCGAACACGTTTGCAAAAAAATACCTTGACATAAACCCAAAAAATGATACTACAATCAAATCTCCAACCATCAGACAAATTTAAATTTTGCCAATAATCCCTATGGAATTAATTTCATAACAATTAAAAGCGGTCCCTTGATATCGTATTGATCGTGCAAAAACCAGGAATGTAATTCGGTATTGTAAGGCCGGAGTGAAACCCAATCAGGACCGGAAGTGGCTATTAAATGGGTATTTCACTGTTTCACTAACTGCCTCACGCGAAGCAGTGGTTAAGCTTGCTACTTTAAAAATAATATTAACACTTAAAAAGTAATTAATAAGATTAATTAATAAAACTAATATTTAACTAACATTGCCACAAGGCAGTGAGTTGGATGTAGTTTTATAATTTAGGTGTTTAGGTAATTTTTTATATTTATGCTTCTGTTACTAAAGTGTTTTTAATTTTCAGGTTATTTTATATTTAACTAATTAATTAATATTTAACTAATTAATTAATATTTAACGAATTAATTAATATTTAACTAATTAATTAATAACATTAATATTTAACTAATTAATAATTAAAATTAATTTTTATCTCAGTGTCTTCAAACAAAAACCATAACTTCTTGAGTAATAAATTTTAAAGCTGAATTTGAAAAAAATGAAGGTTCTCAAGTTATGATTTGAAATACAAAATAGATAGGTAGATGCTTTATTGTAGACAACCACAATAATAAAAAAATCACAAAAAAATATAATTTAATGTAGCGCAACAAGTGGTATTAGCGGTCTGATCGCTAAAACGATGGATATAGTAAATCGATTTTGATAACATTTTAGTGGGAGCACATGTGTACTCTTTTAAAACCTTTTGTGTATATATATATAACCTTACTAATAAAAAAAATTACAAATCAGTCCAACAGTCGCGTCGCTAAGATATCAGGTATTATACATAAAAACTACAGTTCAACTAGGTACCTTCTTGTTTCGAAATTCGGTAAAAAAGGATATACACATATTGAGAAACTCCATCTTTTCAGACACCAGTTAATAACGAGAAAAACTTAGTCTTTTTAATAAACGCCTCTCAACATTAAGAGTCTTTTGTCTTGCATTGGTGCAAGACGATCTTCATCCGATGAAACACGACAAAAGTTGCTTAAAGTTGAGGCTTGTTTATTAATAAGACAGCTAATGTACTGCGCACAGTGTGTAGGTAAGCGTGCTAACGAGCCGGATATCTAGTATCAGTACTAAATTTCGTTCACAAAGAGGGCGAAAAAGACGTGAAAACGAATCCAATTTTAAGATGGTCGGCGAAACAGGCGCGCTCCCATTGGACCCATTGGATATTGTAACCAGAATAGATATACCTAATTAAATACAACAGAACCACTAATTCCTAGCAATTTAGATACATACCTTGATATAGATTTTATTGAATCGAGTCAACCTTATTGCGTATTAGTAATTCAATAACTTTACTTTTTTTATCCTATACAGCTAGGCATAGACCACAAGTTCGCACGACCACGAAGTCAGCGATACTGAAGCCCTAGACGGAGCATGCCTAGTCAGGAATACACTGACTCACAAGGAAGGCTGCCGGAAACACCGTTAGGTGCTTGGCGACAGATTTTACCAGTTGAGGGTGGTAGCTAGCAAGGCGAGGGACAGGAAACGCCCTACCACCATGCCATGGTTTCCTGACGATGTTTTCCTTCACCGGTAGCTAAGGCTCTGCATGTTTCGTGGGACTATAACAAGTTACGATTGTAATTCACAAAAATGGAACGAACGCTATTTATAATCTATAGTTAGTACATTACACGTATATATATAAGTTGTATCTAAGTTTTTTGTCTCTAGATTTTATTGTATTATTTACTATGGTATAAATATGAAAAAAATAGTATCCTCTTACTTTATTTTAGAACTAACGATTATATACTAAGGTTTAATGTGAACTTATTCCAATGGCAAATGCCGTAACCATTAAGGTGAGACCCGAATATTTGTCGACTTACATTTAAAAAATATAAATATCAAAATTAGTTCATATGTATTTTTACCCGACTGCGATAGAAGGAGGGTTATGTTTTTCGAGTGTATGTATGTATGTATATTTCCTTGACACACCCTAGAGCCTAAACGGCTTGTCGTATTTTGATGTGACTTGTATCAATAGATTCGTCTTAGTCGTGAGAGTGGTATTGGGTACATCAAAATTAAAAATACAAAGAAATTAAGGATGATACACAGGTTTAAAGATTTAGCAGTAGGGTTTTTTTTTGTGCATGTTTAATGTCAATTTAATTTTTGTTCTACTGAATGCTGAATGACGTAACACTGCGGATTGTGACGTGCGTGACGTCGCGTCCCGGTTTCAACGGAAGATCAACGCTGGTGGTTTCAGCCGGCACTGTGTAGAGTTGGGACCGGTTTGTGACATAAAGCATTTAGTGAATATTATGATTTCTGTTTTGTAAATTTGTTTTCGGTTACAAATAAATATATTTTTATTTCTACATCCCCACAAACAGCACACTCACAAACAAACACACGTATAATTTGTAACACTCCTTTGTTTCCGTCTGATTTTACTTCGCAGATACCACAAATGTAAACTGAGCATCTATTCTAAACGCAAACGCATCTAAACCTGACGACACGGGGATATTCCTCAAGATTTTATCTACGACTTCAGACAGATGTTAAATGGCTACCGAGTTACAGTAAAATTACGTTTGCCAACTTATAAAGCGTTAGCAATTGCAACTTTAATATTTTACTAACCACTTTTCTACTCGTCAGAATATTTAATAATTGCAATTTTTGTTTTTTTTTTATATTAGTCGTTTTTTTTTAAATATTTTTGGCGGTGGTTCAATAAATAATTCATCATTTTCAATTTTCTTTTTCAAATTCTGTTTCATTATTACGCCGAAATCTCGACATTTTAAGATTACCAATTAATTTTTTTTATAATTATTATAAAATAAATATATATAAAATGTATTATAAAGTATATTTTTTTATACATTTATTTGAAGTTCTACTACTCCTATTTCTTTTCATGTTTTTATTTTTGACATCTCATATCATCGGAAAGCCAGTAATAGACTAGTAAGCTAGTCTAGTCGAAAAACCTGTTGTCTCACAAACGAAAGAACGCGTTCAATCCCAGGTTCAGGCACGAACATCTGATTTTTTCTCGTATGTGCTAATTATAATTATTTTTTTACCATAAACTTAAACGGTAGATAAAGGAAAAAATTGCGAGAAAAAAGGCTTGTCAGAACCGGTGAACAGCTTTTGAAGATCAGTGAAGTCCCCAACGCGTAATTTGGTCAGCGTGGTGGACTGTGGCCTACACCCCCTTTATAGGGGAGACCTGAGCCTAGCAGTGGGACGTTAAGAGTTGATACGTTCATATAATCAGAAGTGCAATAGTACAATATAATTTAATTAACGTATAAACATTGCCATTCAGCGTGGTAAAAATAAATAGCGGCTAGCATTCTAGGCACGCTGCGCTCTGGTTGTAGGCATTTGGATTATCTGTAGATCTTAAATGTTCTTTAGGTAATATTTTTGTTATATCTTTTTTTTGTTGTTCTAGTAAGTCATTTCGTTTTTAGTAATAAAGACACTTGCCTCATTTAATAAACAGAAACAAACACCAACTAGGTACAATTTTTATCAAAATACCAAATAAAAGCCAATTCTTACCATTAAGAGGTCCAAATAGAACCCGCAGGGTAGACGTTCCTTTAATATAATTGAAATAATCATAAATTAGCCGAAGGACCGCCGGCGACATTAAACTTCGACTGAGAATAATCGAGAATAGGCGAGAACCATAGAATTGAAAACAATATTTCATAGAAGCCAATGAATGAATGGTGATATCAAATACTATATTAACTAATAAAGAATACCATGACAAATGTTACTAGAATGTCAAGGTCCAAAACAATGACAGTTCTACCAAGGGAGACAAATAGTTGGGCTTCATTGATGCTGTACTCAATATGATAGGCTCTACCAATTGTGTAAACATTCAACCTTTCAAATGGCTTAAAAAATATCTCGCAATAATAAAAAATGGCGAATCCTACCAATAAACAGATTATCTAAATGTAAGAAGCAGGGGCTTTATGCCAAAATACTGATGTACAATAAATTACCTAATAGTATAATGGATCTCACTTTTATTACATTCAAACAAAAATTTAAGTATTTTTTGAAAGCAATCCTTTTTTATAAACTCAGCAAATATATGTGAATGCAGCTTGTACGAGTAGAATCATCGTTCTTGTGTAACGAACAACCATAATAAAATATTATTCTAGTAACTAAACATAACAATCAAAATATAAATATATGTCATGAGAACTATTAAACTAAAAACTAATATTAACTACTCGTATATAAATAAAATTTATAAGTTTAAATTTTAAGTTATTTTTAAATCAAGTGTAATAAGACTTCCCTTAAAAAAACGAAATATAATATAATAATATAAATATTACTTTGATTTACTTTAAAATAAAAAATGACGTTTTATGAAACAGGTAAAAACAAAGTCCATATTTCAAGCTTTACAGTAAGAAGGTCACTTTTCTACCACTGCACAACCGCTATTGCTCCAAGAATGAAAATAAATACCTACCAGGAAAACTTTACATATTTAAAAATGACAGTAAATTGTTTGCCGCTTTTGCTAAAAATTAGTCAACAGCTGATACAAACCACTGCTTTAATTCTTTTTCCTCCCCACTAGCAGTACTGCTACTTTGAAATTACCTGGGCGTGTTCCCAAAAAATCAGAGCTATCTTCAACACATTTAAAGTCGATAAAAACCTATTATAATTTGATGCATAGTCTCATATTTTGCACACTCATTTTATAGATTCTTATTGGTTCCTAACATATGGAAATTTGATGTAGTACCAGTGATGAAATAATAGTTCGCAATACTTACGGCTTGTGGCGTAAATGGCACCGCGTTCTTGGCTTTATGTTTTTGACAGCTGCTCTCGCGTGCCCGGCAACAAGTCAGAACTTGTTCCTCGCCGTATAAAAATACGACCATGAATCTGTTAATTACAACATTTTTGTTTTAACATGATTATTGACTTGTATAACAGTGTGCTTTGTAAACAACAGTAATAAATAAATTGTATTTACTCTACAGTCGTGGTTTTCTTTGGACTCTCCTGCATCGTGACTTCATCATTGAGACAAGACATGAAGCTTGATGAGCTCACCCATAACATGGGACCTAACACCCATACGCTCATACATTTATTCCTACAAAACCCTCTCTATGGAAAGTAAACAAAGTATTCAGTTCTGTGGAGAAAGCGGTAGAGAATTGAAAAACCATTCCGATTCCAATGGGCTATGTCTGTTAAAATACTGGTGATAAATGCAAATATGAAGGCGTAAATGTAATTTAAATTTTATGGTATTTTTGTAATCAGCACATTTATAATGTCGTAGTTTAAATAACTTAGCTATATATTATATAGGTATGACTATTCGAAGGTTTAAAATAATGTCAGTTATACAAGTATCAAACCACCTATCACTTTATATTTATAGTAGTTAATTAGAGGTACATGAGGATAGGGAAATATCGGAAATAAGAATTTTACGCAGTAATAAAATAGGGCGAGTCCTGCCTGTTAACAGATTATCTAAGTGTTAGAAACGAGGACTTTACACCAAAATATTAATGTCTTATTCTTAAGGAACTTTACCTCTAATGGTACTAAAATTAATTAATTTAATCGAGAAACAGAGTTTCTCTGCAGCTATTATAATCCTGGTTAATTTCAAATCGCGAGTACCAACATTGGTTTCGTTTTAGACAAGCGTGATACTTCTTAACTTAAATTTAAATTAATTTTCTGATTATAGTCTTTGAACATAATATTTTGATTAAGTAGTAGAAATACTAACTTATATGAATAGAGCGATATCAGCAAGTGTATATTAATTTAAATTACAAGATCGAAGTATTTTTAGTATAATAATAATTAATTTTAAATCTAATTTTAATAAACCAGCGAAAGGAATTATTTTTTCCTGTTTGTCCTGCTTTTGTTTCTGTGCAATATTTTTGAGGTGAAAGACAGTAGTCTATTTTTTAATTTGTCACCTGAAATAATCCTGCGTAAAACGTTTTTTACCCCCAAAATGATAAGATAAGCTTAACTCTGTATTAAAAAACCAATTTAACAATAAATAATTATAACAAATAAAAGCTTATACTAGTTTTCTTAAGATATTTAAACGGACCAAATGTAAACGAAAGCCATAACACTTGATACAGAACAATACCGACATCTCTCGGAAGTGAAATTAAACCCTCGGTGAGCGATACACGAGGAGCTTCCTGCTGCTGATGGATGGAGCACCACCATCCATCATAATCACCAGTTTTTTGCAAACGTGGCACGTACATGCAATCGAGATGGTTTGCATTGAGATAGCTACTGGAACGATGAATGTTTAAAGCTAGTAGCTAGTGTTGTGTTTTTCAGTCGCACAAAATAAGGTGTGTCGAACACTGTCGGATTATAGTTTCCTACTACACAATACAAGGATAAAACCAGAAATCTTTTAGAACTCTTCTTAAAGAAGCATATATTCGGGGTTATTTACAACATTTCATTTTTGCAAAATGATGGAAATTCGAAAACCATTTCGAGATAATTTAATGAAGAGTTCAAACTAAAAGTACCAGGTTTTTATATCCACTTTCTGATTATTAAAAAAAACTGATGAAAAAGAATCTCGTATTTATACTAAGACCGTCAGATGATACCAATAAACAATATTATTGTACCTGTCATCTGTGATCCATACCAAAACAAGCATAAAAAATACAAATAATTGATGACATCATTTTTTACGAGTTCTTGACGAGAATAACATTATGCTAAACTTTTCTTACATATAAAAAAAACTCTAAGAACGTGTTTATTACATTCTGAATATAATAAAAAAATAAAGGTACGTCATTTTTCATTTGTCTTTCCATTATTTTAACTGGGGGTAAAATTACTAAATGTATGCCATCATTTAAATAATTTAGGTTCGCCATTTTTATGACAATAAAATTAAATTAAATGACCACAGACAATGCAAAAGCTGTGGATAGTTTTGTTCAAGAAGAATTTAATGACCGCAGATGTAAAAAAATCTGCAACTCGTGGAAATCTACGAGTTTTGACTATTGAACATTCAGAATTATTAATTTACATAAAAAATTAAGGTTCCTTATAAAGGTACGAAAACAAGTTTGTGATAAAAAATTATACACTTGTGGATGCTTACTTGTGGAGATATTTGTT
The DNA here is from genome assembly GCA_947049295.1 of Ligdia adustata. Classification (NCBI taxonomy): domain Eukaryota; kingdom Metazoa; phylum Arthropoda; class Insecta; order Lepidoptera; family Geometridae; genus Ligdia; species Ligdia adustata. The sequence continues at coordinate 11,705,070 of OX346229.1, forward strand.
CGGCAAATATGCAAAGACTTTAGTTTTATATTATTAAATAACTGGTGACAGTTACTGGAACAATCTAAACCGACTACGGACGCTGCAAACGCGAAAAATATGTACCGCGTCATAATGATAGTACTCTACTACTCGCGCGGGGTAAACGAGACCTACTCTCATTGTCATAAAAATAAAAATCTATCAGAGCTATTTTATGCTCGAAATCAAAATATTTTATTATTCCTTTTAGCTCGTTAAGCCACAAGCTTTGCTCACGTCAAGCTAAAGTAACACAATATTTTTTTACAAATCAAATGGTTGAAAATTGATAAATAACTTTGATAATTTTCAACGAAGAAGACAGGCTATCACGCCTAACCTAAAGTTTCATTCATATTCGGTGAACTTCATCGGAGATAAAATACGGACGATGAGGATGACTCGAAGGCAAGTCGACGGAGCAGTACTCGGACGATAACATCACGCGCGCGGCAAGCGGCATCACAAACAACTCATTGCATCCCTGACGAAGTTCACCGAATGTGAACAAATCTATAGTTGGACATTTACAACAATCAGGTACGCGTGAAAACCCGCCTCTTAAACAATACAAATTAAACACGCGTTAGTTGTCTAAATAAAGTTATCAACCAAATTAAAATGCTGAGAATCTCCTTCTTTGAAATCGGTTAAATTCTACGCAAATTATATTTAGAATAATGAAGCCCATAGATAAACAGGCACTCATTGCCTCAGATCTCCACTCGCTTCGACCGACTCGCCGCGGTCTTACTAATCACCAGCCCTTAGGGATGGGGGTGAAAACAGCACCTAACGAGTGCCGAGTAATTAAATAAACAATATCTTGAACTGACTTCAAAGAGAAGGTTTTATGAATGCACTGTTCCTTTTATGAGTATTTTGTTTTCCTTTTGTGTATTTTTGTTTTTCTTATGTGCATTTGTGGAAAATGAGAATGTACTGTTTTTTATGTGTATTTTTGTTTTTTCAATGTGTATTTGTGGAGAAGTAGAATTTTCTGTTTCTATTGTGTGTATTTTTGATTTTCCAATGTGCATTTGTGGAAAATGAGAATGTACTGTTTCTTTTATAATAATAATAATCCATTTATTAAAAACAACAAAGGTTCACAATAATAATATAACATAATTAAATTTAATTACTATAAATTATAATTTTGACCACCGCTTTAAAACATTAAAGCAATGCCCGATAATTGTCGTAATAAACACATTGCCAGAGTTAAAGAGAGATTCTCTAAATCTGGCAATGCGATGTCTGATTAGTGCATCGAGGGCACGCGCGCCTCCGCGAAGTTAGTGGATGCGCTGCAGTACCGATGCAGTACACAGTATATGTATTTTCCTTATGTGTATTTGTCGAATCTTCGTTCTTGTGTACCATTACAAAATATTAAAATAACTAGAGAAATAAATCACAACGTAAATATATAACTTAACGAATATATGTCATAAAAACTATAAATGTATTTGAATAAGTTTTTTATGTTTAATTATTTTATGTAGGTAATTAATAATTCAAATGTAACAAGACTTGCCTGTTACGAACGTTATTTAAAGGGTAATAAATATTTGTTATTATTTTATTCTTTGTGTTTATATTTCCTTACTTTATGTCTCAGAGACGCCTGGATAGATTTTTTTTGTATGCACACACATGTTTTGTGCCAATATTATTGAAATCGGCCACTATTAAACTTTCCCCAAATTTTGAAAAACCCTCGGGAACCTTGGGATATTCTGACTAGGCGATCATGTTTTTAATCAGCGGTCTTTTAACAAACAAAAGGTAATATGCGAATGAATACTCTACAGATATCGTGTTCCGTGCCATTCCTAAACTTAGATTTTTTGATATACCTAATTACTTTTTTTTGTGTGAAAGTTCGGTTTCGGTTTTGGACGAGTTTCAGCCAAAAATCAAGTTTCTGCGGTAGTTTCGGTTTCGGCCGAAATTGGCCGAAACTTTTGCCGAAACCGAAACTGACTTCGGAAGTTGTCGTGCACGGTCGCCTAACTTCGTTTCTCTTCTTGATAGCTCTGTAGCAACAAAACTTAGTCAGTGCGTTATCGCTTAAGTTTGTTGAATATACTTAATATACCTACTGTGTTTTCATTTCATGTCCCAATTAATGCAGAATAATGGATAAAATACACCAAATTTCAGTATTTTAAGGAATTTTATAATTGACCATGTGAGTTTCGGTCTCGGCTTCGGTTTCGGTCGAAACTTAAGTCACGGCCGAACATTCGGTTTCGGTTTCGACTGGAATACCAGTTTCGGTCGGACTCTACTTTTTTAATTTTTAGGCTCATAGAAGAAGATAAATAACCCGACCTGGCTCACTATCCACACACCACTACAGTCCTCGTTCCTAATATTTATTTATATGTATACGGATTACATACATATAAGATTCCGGATCTATGCCATTGCTAAATTTAAATTTTATTTGATTTAATATATTCTTATATTATTTGAGCTTACAAATGAAGATAAATAGCCCGGCCTCACCGTCTATACATCACTATAGTTTGTCTGTCACGTAGAGTCGCGGTGGAAACGGTTTCGGCAATTAGAGTGCTGATTGGAGCCGGCCGGGGCTGATTTGTTGCCTCGGTAGCGGGTTCGAGTCCCCGACTTGCGGTGGATGCGGTAGGGGGCGGGAGCGGGGGTGAGTAGTTTCAATATGGGGTAAAGTCAAAGCAAATATACCAAATCATTCGACCATATAATTTGTATTACGTTTCATCACATAACGTCCCACTTTTGGGCTCAGGGCTCCCCTATAATGGGGCTGACCAAATTGCTGGTTGAAAACTTCACTTATCTTCGAAAGCTATTAACCTTCTTCGGCTAGCAGGGTTCCTCACGATGTTTTCCTTCACCGTTTGAGCTTGTAGTAATTATGTTTAATGTACACATGAGGAAAAAACTCAGAGGTGTCATGCCAACGCGCTACTACACTACACTTCTGACACTAGATGTAAGGTTTTCTGTATATTTGATGTTTGTGTGTCTGCAATAAAGAGTTAATTCATTCATTCATTCATTTACTACGTCCAATATATACAACATGAAACGTCGAATATGAGATTCTATAAAAACTTCTGAATTTATGCTCATAGTTCTTTAGTATTTTAAGCGTTGTTACATAATGTAAACCAAGTAACCTTTCTTCATTAAATGGGTGCATCCAATATTGACGCTGCTGTCGTTGTCCACGCTTTGGCTGCTTACGAAAAAGCAACACCAAACACAACGTGACTAATGTTGCCTCAACGGAGTCCATTTTGTAACTGTAGCGTTCGCAGGCACTTTTGTGTCGTTACTGAATCGCGTTAGTATCGCGACAGAAGCGCGACAGCATCGCTACAAAAAGTCGCCGTGGGCGAGGGGCCTTAAATAATAAATTCTGAAACTTATCTTTTCAATCAGGTGATATGTCTGCATCTTGATTTGGAGGTTCTGGCAACTCCACTCGTTATGAAAATGGCCTGGACTGATACCCTCGTTCGAGTATCACAATTAACTAGGTTTAACAAATATATGCCTAACGGTTCTATTGTTAACTTGAACAGTTAAGAAATGTAATTCTTCGAACTCGCGCTGACAAATATATTTTTTCACAACTTACTTGACTAATAGATGACACTCTGTCTAAAATATGTAACTGACTTAACATAAGTGGTTATATTATAAGGCTAATAATATCATTTCATTTCATTTCACTGTGTTAAATTTCATATCCAAGATGACCGTAACAAGAGTTGTGTTTAAAGCGATGTGGAGTACCTACATCAACTTTAAACCAATTCGTATGACATAGTTAACGTCAAAATTTAGTTCAAAAGTTTATCATTGTCTGTTAGTTTACGATGAGCTAATTAATTTGCTACAATTGTCATACTATGTTAGTTTATAGCTCTCAAGCGAAATGTGTTTATGTGGACTTGAAATAAGTTTTTTACTGCTTTGTTTAACAGTAAGTGGCCGTAAAATTACATTGTTTTGAACTATCTTCAAACTGCCTTATTTATAAAGACTAAATTAAAGCGTCATTTTACCCGATTGCCCAAAAAGAGGGTAGTGTTTTTCGATTATATGTATGTTTAACTAAAGCCATAATAATGACTTCACTAATAATGTACCAAATTCTTACAAAATAACAATTAAGAATAACTACTAAAAATTCATAAGTCGCCTCCTGCATTGTGTACGAAAATGTTCAAATTCTGTGAATTGTAGTGGAATTATGGCATCTTTGAAAGATTTATGTATACTTGATTGAATCCAATGGTCTCACATGTATATTAATTGTGCCAACTGTCACAAATGTCAAAATTGATACAATAAAAACGCGTAAGCCGTCTTTTTGCATAAATAACGTTACAATATTTTGTTTCGAAATTAATTTTGTACACTGCGATACATTACGTTATTTCGAATTTTGTTATTAGATTAAAGATTAATAGCCCCTTACGTATTTAAGGTATCATGTACACTGTCCTGGCCGGAGCTCCATACATTTTTGAACAATCTCTATTGTGTTCCAAATATGTACTGTCTGACTTATTTATTTGCAATTAAATTGTGCAAAAACTTATACATCTATTAATCTTTAAAGCTATTTTACTCATATCTGTTATTTATCAATCGTTCTATGACTGTAAAACAAAATACCGTCCAAAAAAAAACAAAAACAAAATTCTCCAACGCAGCACCAAACGAAAAACTGGCTTACAACGCATCAAACCGTGAAAATTGTTTGTGGAAACCAAAAAATATGGCAACACCGCTGTTATTTATCGCGCTGGGGAAAATATTGGCATATTCGGGAGTGGCGTCCGTTACGCGCTGGCAACACTTTGATTTGTGTTAGAATGTAAAGCTCGATAATACCAGTGGCCGGACTGTTCTCACTGATTTTTGACTGAACCCTATAAAAAAATATTTAACTTCTTAAAAAGAAGAGGATACTCATGGTTTTATTTTAAGTTGTTTATTTTTATCCTACACAGCTAGAAACTTCACCTCAAGTTCGCACGAGCACGGAAGTCAGCGATACTGTAGCCCTAGATGGTGCATGCCTAGTCTGGAATACACTGGCTTTTAAGGAAGGCTGTCGGAACACACCGTTACCTGATTTCTCGAAGACGGTTGGATTTGAAAAAATATTTCTTTGGTTTGAATGGGTACCTATACTCTACATGTAATCCCATTTTAATTTTGTCAGTATTGGTTCAGAGATTTGATTTTTATATCGAAATAAGTGATAAAGTTCTATCGGCACGTAACGTGTTGAAATTTGCTAAACAGTTTTTTAAAGGAACTTGTTTTCTCAAATTATAATTTCTCCCATTATGAAAGCTTATTATGAGGAGTATTATTGTATTGCCCTCTTTGCATTTAGCATTACGTTACAGTAACCGCGACAACACAGGATATAAAGTAACCTATGTGTTAATCCATGGTCTTATCTATCACCGTACCAAATTTCATCCAAATCGGTTCAGCAGTTTTTGCGTGAAAAGCAACAAGCATACAAACATACATTGATACTAATCACCTACTAAATTGCAACATCCTAATACATAAAACGATATCTCAAGTTATAGGTACTAAAGTCTAAAGGAATGAAACAAGTAAAATAGAATATTTAAAAAAAATCTTACACACTTACGTATCTACTCATAGCGTTCCACTGCTGGACACGGGTCGCTCCTATGAAAGGGGCGTAGGCCATAGTCTACCACGCTGGCCAATTTGCGGGTTGGGCATTTCACTTAGGTATCTTTGAAAGTTGTTAACTTTCTCCGACAAGCAGTTTCCTCGCAATGTTTTTGATGACTACCACTTACTTAAAAAATACTTAATAAAAAAAAACGTATTTTGTTGAAACGGCCATCCTTTAGCGATTTTATCAAACATAGATAAAACACTCCCGAATAATTCATATTACAAACGAAAAAGAAATCTACATCGGTTCATTCATTTGCGAACTATAATGCTACAGACAAACACACACACAGATACAAAAAACTTGTAACACCCCGACGTTCTTGCGCCGAAGGTTAAAAAAATACGGTATCAACTTCATAATTTCCTAAGTTTATAATCTCCCAATTATTCCGGGATATTACAAAGTCATAAAAGATGTTGCCCTATCAGGCGAGTTACCCGGAAATTGTGCCAGAGCTCAGACAGGTTGTGACGTCACTCATGTTTTAAAAATGTACTGCGCGATTGGGAATGCATTTATGATGAGGCTATATTTCGCATTACGTCCGAGAGTCGGGTATTTTCGACGCTAGCTATGTTTGGACTTTCATGAAGAAATATAAAAATATTTCTAATAAATAAAAATTTATAGTAGCTAGGGAAGGTACATTAGACGTGATAATTTTGTGAAAGGTATCTTCGATGCAGTTAGCACTAAAGAAAAAACTGTTTTTATCAAAACTAACGCGTATTTGACTCATATTGTTGGGTTTTCCCGCGTACCTGATTGTTGGTAAGGTCCTATATATAGCTTCGTTCACATTCACCGAATTCGGATTAAGTTCACCGAATGTAAACAAAACTATAGTTGGACTTTAACAACAATCAAGTACGCGTGAAAATCTGTCTTCTTAAAGAAATAACTAACATTTTTGAGTAACTTTCCTTTTTTCCTAAAACAACAAAATAATTAAGTCAACGCTATAATTGATGCCTGTGAAGACTATGCCTGTGAATTAGTGGTAGCATTTTATATTTTGGATTTATTAGTATGATAATAATGCATAGTTGATGACCAATTTAAGTAATGAAGATATAAAAGTTAAAGTCATGTAAAGTTAGCGATGAAAGATGTGGAACAAATTTACTGTAAGCCATTCTGTTTTCGTTATGGCTAGGTGAGGCGGCGAAAAAGTGTGGCACTCGGGGACTGCTGCGGTAAAGCTATTGCACACTGTATACGTCTAGTCGCACGCACACAAACACCGTGCCGAAGTCTGCCGAACTGAAACGACGTTAGACTAGTGTTAGGTTTATTTTCGTTACGAAATTTCTTTTTCTTTTTCTAAATCTAAAATAATGATATTATCCTTATACATTCACACACATACACACATTCACACACATCGCTAACTTATTATTTTTCCTAGATCACATTATAAGGTACAGAACACACATTTTCCCGCGAGCGCGAGCTGTTTTACAACAATGAGATTTTAACGTCGACGGAAAAACGTTTCTTTTATTTTAATGTTTCTAAAAGTAATACAGAAAATGTGGTGTTTATTTTTCTGCCGTACGTTTTTCGTTTTGGGAGAGAGATGTTTTGAAAGCGGAAGGATGAAATGTGGGATTTGCGCTTTGCTAGTTACTTTTTACGTCAACTGTGGGTAGTTTTGTAAGTTTGCTTTATGGGTCTGATTTATCATACGAGCTATGGTAGCGATCAGTAGTAAGTACAGGCTAATCCACAGCCACCCAATCAACAAGTGGTTAGAAGCGAAATCGATTTGTGTATCATTCTTAATTAGTTTTGTTTTATTTGATGTGCCAGTGTCATTTTCGCGTCTAAGACGAATTTATTGACACTACTCACATAAAAACACGACAAGCCGTTTAGGCTCTAGGGCGTGCCAAAGAAATATACATACATACACGCGAAAACATAACCCTCTTATTTTCAATATAATTTTTAGTTTTTTGTTTCATATCGTATAAACCTATAGCGTCCCACTGCTGGGCACAGGTCTCCTCATGAAAGAGGTGTAGCCTCCGCCAAGTCGAGCAAAACCAACAAGGCATGGCCGTACCATCCTTTTCTCGAAGCGGTTCAGGCCATTTTCGACGCCCTGCAACTTTGTTGTGAAAGTAGCTAGTAGACTGAATTCTCGGTGACCAAGAGAATATGCCATTTATACTTTAGCAAATATAGTGACTTGGCAAACGCACACTGTAAAAATATAAGTACATTCAAATAAATAAAAGCAGAGAGCGCTAATATAGGAATAGTTATTTGTTATACAAGAGTGCAAAGTTGCTTTTTAACCGCGTGCTAACTTTTGATGACCGAGCAAGCGAACGATTCAAAAATTGAATTGCAGCGAGAGATTAAAAAATTAGAATCCTGAGCGATTGCGAGGGAATTAAAAGAGCACAAGGTGAAAAATCTTTGCACTCACGTGCAACACGTAACTTTTCATCCCACCTCAGTGAGGAAATCACTAAATAAGAAAAATTAAAAAATTGCATCACTCATTTTAGTTCTTTCACTTAATTTTAACATAAGGTTTTAACAAAATGACGTGAAAAGATAATGGCGCGCGCAAAACAAATTAAAAAAAAAGTACAGCAAAAAGGTTCCGAGTCGGAGTTTATAACAAAAAAAAAGATTGTATGATGAATTCGGCACCATAGAGGTAGAATTAAATAGGTTGAATGAGGTTTTTAATTCCAAACTTAGTGCACACGATATTCTTAATTCAAATTTACTTTATCCTCTAGCGGATAAAAACAGTTTTTGCACTCAGATATCGAATAGCAAAAATACTTTTTCCGAGATGGTGTGATGAAAAGGTACTTTTTGTTTATTTGCCGTGTGCGTTTGCCAAGTCATTATATTTGTTAAAGGAATAAATAATAATAATATTTATTTGGATGTTATATAAATATTTTAACCAACTAACAAGTTATAGATAAACGACAAATTGGTTAGACTGCTTTCATAGATGGAAAGGTACTGAATTAACTGACTTGGGTTACATTCGATTTCACAACTTTTAACGGCAGTAAAAAAAGTGCTGCAAGGCTTGTGCATTTTTGCACATGTAATGTTTTTGGCGGGATTTACAAATACCGTGTCGAATTAAAAACCTTCTTCTTTATTCAGTCGGTTAAAAATATGTATCAATCTCAATATAAGGTCGCTAGGATCATACGGCTGCGCGGTGCATTGAGCACCGTATAAGCAGTGCATGTGGGGTTCTATTTCCATCACAGGTGACTAGCCCGGACGTGCCTTCTGTGTGAACCAGATACAATTTCCGACAGTAAATGGTGGATTTTGAACGGTGACACTGGGACGGACTAAGACCTAGAGGCCTAGGGGCGTTAAACCGCCAATATAGAAAATGGACAAAACAGTTTCTACTTAGTACTTTTTTTGTTTGTACTTGCATATTGGGGAACGTGCAATAGAATATGATTTAATTCCCCCATACCCATTCTACAATCGGACTGTAAAGCGCAAGTTCATGGTAGAGGTTCCAATGACTCGCACAAAACGCTTCTACTTTTATTTTGCGAACTGCCAGGTTGTGGAATTCGCTGCCAAGTTCTCTTTCCCGATATTTATAATCTCGGTCTCTTCAAGTCGCGGGTGAATCGGTTTCTTCTAGGCAAGCGCGCTACGTTCTAAGCTAAATCGTCGCTTCATATCATAATAAGCGCAAAGCTATATTAAAAAAATATATTTTACTAATCATTTTTAGGTAGCTTGACGGCTGACAAATTAGCGTGTGTGAAGCACAAAGATAAATAGTAGACTATGAACTATCTCTGTTACTGAACAGAAGAAGTACAACAAACTAATATACAAACAAACGAACAAATTTTCGCAGTTATAATGAAACTGGTAATAATTTCATAAAATAAATTAATAAATTTCCGCGATTTAAGTTCTACTCACATAAAAAAAATATGTTTTTATAGCTTATAAGTTTCAGAAGCAACTTCTCCATAGAATGTTTCTAATACATGCTTTCTCATGATATGTAACTCAAAAATACTATACAACGTGTAACAGAAAGGTGTGACAATACTTAAGGGTGTTAGTCAATCCATCAAAGTTAACCCATTATAGAAGAAAATTTTGCAAATTTCGATAAAAAAATATTAGGTTCTTTAGATTTTCTATACGAAAATAGGTCACGTCAAAATTTTGTTTTACAATGTGTTTACTTTGATGTGTTGACTAACACCATTAAGTATTGTCAGACCTTTGTGAAAATAGACTGCTGTAGTATAAATAACCAAATAAGGTATAAAAAAAGAAGTTTTGTTAGGTTTAAGTAATTAATGAATGTTGTTGGTTGTTTGGCAATTTATTAACAAACAAATTAAATCCAGTTCTTACCCATCGTCCACCTCCTGAGACCACTGTGGAGAAACGTGGAAAGATTTTTTTTTACAACGGCTTACCTCTCAGATATAACTCGAAGGGCCCTAACTTGATATTGGTGACAGTACACCTATGAAATATAGCGCTGGCCATCTATGGATGACAAATTGACTTAATGTACAGATAAGCAGAAAAAGATGTTCCTCAAAAGTTGATTTTTATTATTTTACTTAATCAATAATAATAAAATTATATAAGAACAAAATATATTTAAAATTTAAGATCTCTGCCTGTTTTTATCACCTCATAAACTTTATAAACAAAAAACAGAAAAAGTAAGTAAAAAATTAAGTGTAGGCACTTACGAAACTGTCATAAGAAAGTTAAAATGACTGTAAATAAACTTTAGCCAGGAGTAAGTTTTAATTTCATTCCATTAGCAGTATTAGCAAGCTTTAGCATTAGCGTTAGCTTTAGCATTAGCATAAGCAGTATAGATGATTAAAATGTATACTATATGCTTATTGGCTCGTTATATTATAACGAAATAACAAACAATTGGATCTATTACGTAAGATTTCGAGGATAGCGAGAGGTTCTTATTATATTGTTTTTTATTTAAATAGGTAAGGGCATATAGTAAACGACTATGCTAATACGATAACGACGAAAATCCGGCTACTATCAACCGACTCCTGTATTTCCCGATAGCTTTAATAATACGTGTATTTTCAAGTCACGCATGAATAGCTTTCTTCCTGGCTAGGATACATTTAAGGTCGCACCGTTGTCCTATATTAGCAAAAAATCAGTCAAACGTAAGCATGTTTTGTAAGGAGAAAAAATAGTAACATTTTAAGTGGGACCTGATTTATACACACGTTTTAGCATATTTGCCTTAACAAACAACGTAAAGGCTTATATGTCCCTATATAAACCTTGCTAGACATTAATTGAAAGCAAACTTAAGAAGCTCCTAGAAGAAGGCAAAGAATCAAGTAAGGCTAGATTAAGAGTTAATTGACATAACGTGCTATAAAGTTTAATGGCATTAATTTGTAAATACTGTATAATAATAATATTTGTGTAAATTCATTATAGTAACTAGTATTGTATAAAAAAATTACCTTACCTAATGACACCTCGGAACAACTTTTGTAAATATGATTTTGATACCCGTGTTTTGTGTAATAAATTATTTAATTTGATTTAATACTGAATTTCGCATTTGACAGTGAAAAACTCCAATCTAGTCTATTAACTCATGCCAACGTCATACGTAATTCCTTGTACAACTAACCTAGATTCTGGTTATCTACAAAACCTTGTATAATAGACCTTGTAAAATTTCCTCTTTAGGACGTTGACTAATGCCCTTGAAAAAGGATGGGTACATAAAATACAAGCTTGAATTCGCTATAAATAAAATTACTAGTCCTTGCCCTCAGATGGGATCCATGTTTTTTAGTGTTGTCAAAAAGCTGGCATTGCCATCTAGCGAAATTAGTCATCATTCAATGGTTTTGATTGGCGGACAGCATTTTTTAGTCTAAAATCTTGTCGACCACAAATATTTGTGATGAATTTTTTAGTTCGAATACGTATGTTTAATATTAACATAGAAAAATGTAGTCTCTGATATTAGTTTTTTATATAAGTTATTGAATTGAATAGGAACTTACTCACAATTTAGTATTTTCTTTGCTGTTACATAATAGGGGTCAGCGATGCTGTAGCCCTATTAGTATATGGAGCATGCCTAGTCTGGAATATACTGGCTCTCAAGAAAGCCTGCCAAAACACACCGTTAGGTGCTTAGCGACAGATTTTACAACTTGACGGTGATTCTGGTTCAGCGTTATCAGCTGGTGTTAAGCATGAAAGAGGTGGAAACAAGAGCAAGCAAACTTGAATTCGTTTAGACAGTTTGCTGCTTCAACAATATCAAAATTAATCAATGAATGAATAGGCATGCTCCATCTAGGGCTACATTATCGCTGGCTTTCGTGGTCGTGTGAACTTGTCGTCAAATGCCTAGCTGTGTAGGATAAAAAAATGAAACCAAGTTTGAAATCTATCTGCTGACACTTCCACTAGACGTCTCTCTCAATCCGTCCCTGCAGAGTTTGAAGCAAACCTACTGAACCCGATAAATTGGGGATCCGCGTTCGTTTCCGGAAAACGGAGATGCATCCAAGTAATTATAGATGAAACTTACTCCGTCAGCCTGGTGCGAACTTCATCAATACTTACCGAATTGAGGGTAGGAGGAGACAAATGGAAACTTTCAAATAAAGCAGTCGATTGAGATTTAAGAGGATCACCGACCCTTCACTGTTTTCGTGTTTCTGATAGAATTTTCGTTCCGGTGTCTACTTCTTTTCACCCACTTAACTGTGACGTATTTTTTTTGTTATTGGTGTATTTTAGACCTATATGTTTTATTATTTTTAATTTTTTTATTGAATGCTGCATAATAAAATCTTTTAATAGGCATCGTATCAGCGCAAAAATATGACTGCTTAGGAAGCTTGTAACTTTATAGTGATATAAATGTCAGAATAAAATAAAACTGTAAAGCCTAGTACTTAAATAATGTGCTAGCTATGTGAAAAAACACTGGAATCGGGCAACACTAAAAGGTATAAAAGAGATCTTGTATGGACAAGTTGGCGATCTATAGCAGCTGTCTTAACTACTTCAATAAGAATAAGAAATATTTATTGGCCTTTAAATAACGTTCGTTACAGGCAAGTCTTGTTACATTTGAATTATTAATTAATTAAAAAACTTATATAATACTTTTACAGTTCTTATAACATATACTTATTATATCATATATTTACATTGTGATTTATTTATATTTTACAAAGAGTGTTGGAGCTAAAATCTTATATATTCTTACAACATGAAAATATCGCTTCATATTTTTTTTCCTACTTGTCAAAACTTTGTCTACTGTCATAGTATTTTCCCGACTGCCTAAAAAAGGGTATTGTTTCTCAAGTGTACGTTTTTTAATTTGTATATTTTAAAGAGTAACAAACATATGCATACATCCATACATACAAACTTTCTAGCTAGCAGTCTTGCCATAAGAAAGCTAGCATGTTTTTTGTATTGTTTGTTTTTAAGTAGTGTTACAAGCTGGTTTTTTAATAAAGATTTCTTCTTATCTTATCTTGCTATACATACACCAATTTGACAGTACGGGGTTCTATTCCCGGTCGAGACAGATTTTTGAACTATGAGTTTGTTTTCAATATCTGTATTCGGGTGTTATTGTGTTGTGCTTGCGTTTGTGAATGAAATCTTATAGCTTATTTTCAAGTTTAAATATAATTTATGTTAATCGTTTTAGTTAGATTTGTGTTAAGTGTTAGAGCTGCGGGGACACGTAGCAATCAAACACTGGCTATACAGGTGCCATGCCCGTAACGAACCGGTCTAGCAAGGCCTCTACGAGATTCTTAAAGCCCCAGTGAGCAAGCCCTCTGATGCGAGCTGCCCATTGGTAGTGCCCTTCCCCGGGTTCTGCGTCGCTGAGTAAAAACGATATCGTTCTGCAAATCCACAGCGCTTTGGGGTGAAGCGATCGTCGAACGTCTTCAAAACGCCCGAGAAGTTTGGTCCGCAACATCTTTGGATGCTAAATCTTTAGCTAGTTTGTAAGAACCCTCCGCGTGTGCTTTCATACGTTGTCCAGTCTTGAATAGTGTGGTCGTACGTAGCTAAGACTCCGAAGGTGACCGACGCCATTTTGTTGGTTCGGATCGTCGCAAGTGTTAAATATTAGAGTTGCGGAGACACGTTAGAAACAAACGCTGGCTACTCGTATATGCGCACTGCCGTTTGTTACTAGAAAGTAGTGGAGCGCGGGCGCAGCCGCGGTGACGTTCGTACCACGATACATATAATTATATCAATTTATTACTCATATTTTTACTTTTTTTATTAGTATTTTTTTTTTATAATACTTATTAGTTATCTCCGTCCAAAGGTTGCCTGGAAGAAATTGCTTTAGACGATAAGACCAATATATACCAATGTACTACCAATGTATAGATTTGTCTTGTTGTAGGTATGTTTTATTTTTGTTTGGTGTGCAATAAAGGTACTCGTATATTCATTCATTCAAGAGAAATCCTAGTAGGGAGTTACGAATGTGGATCTTCATTATTATCATTTTCATTATTAAGCTGGTATTGTTAACCTTATTTCTAGTTGCTTCCAAGATATAATGTATACAGTGTAAACTCTATGTAACGTCGATTTAACTTAAAACAGCTTTCCCTAAAGCGTCGAAATCACTTGCCTTTGACTGGTTTAATTCGCCTTCTATACAATGATACAATATATATATATATAGTAGCATTACATCCACTCTCAATAACGATAACAATAGCCAAAATTGGTAAAGACTGCGGAGCTGTGTACGTTCTATTGTCGCTTTGTTGTAATAGCCCGTAATAAACTCGACTGTCCGAACTTTCTAAGTAACTCGTTCTTTTGTTTATAAATTGTGATTACTTGCACGTGTAAACTGTAGACTGTTAATGATCATGACTAATAAGTAAGTGTCTAAATTGAATTCTGATTTTTCTTCTCTCTATTTTACGAAAACTCTAACGCCATGAAATGTACAGTCCCTTCAGTCTCAATATTGCGGGTTTGGGGTATACAAAGTGGAAAAGAGGTCATTATACTCACCGTTATGAACAGCTTTTACTATGAATTCAAGAAAAACCCCGCTGTTCCATAAAATAGTTGGTCGTTCGCCGACAAAATCATTGAAAAAGCTGATTTTTTGCTCTAATTCAGACTTGGTCCCATAGTGATAATTGTTTCTTAAGATAAGTATAATGACCCTCTTTCGGCTTAGTACACCCGCAACCGATAACCCTGTTTAGAGTTTCCATTGTGTTTGTAATAAATACATTTCCGTAAAGCGATCCCAAAGTTCCACAGGTCCAGAATTCCAGAGGTACATTTCACGGATGCGTAACTTTCGAAATTACATTACCCCGAAACAAATACATACAAAATTAATTAAAGCGAATTTTCATATTAACGAGCTGCGAAGGCGAGTCCGTGACGTCATTAAGTTCGTTACCGGCGGGAAATTATCGAACGGTGAGTTTTAAATAGGAAAATACGCGGGGAAAATGGGAAAAAAATATTTTGTAAAAAGGTATAATTCAAGATTACCGGTCAGACCAACTATTGGCTGGGTGAAAGATGGTGCAAATGAAATGGATAACAATAGCAAAGCACTGAAAATGATGACGTGCCCTAAACGAGACTTTTTTTTTGTTTAAGAAGGAAAAATCTCGGCTGTATTGGGGCATATCCGGGTTATGTAGGATTGTACCTACTTAAATCCCCCCGTAGCCTGATTTGTTCCTGTTTGTCACCCAAATCTATCCCCGCAAGGTGACAAACACAAATAAAAATTCTTTTCTGTCGACCTATGACTAAAAAGGGACAGAGAAGAATTATTTTTTCCTGTTTGTCACTATGCGATATTTTTAAGGTGACTAACAGGAATCAATTTTCCGTTTGTCTCCATGCGAGATTTTCAAAGATTTCATTTTCCTTTTTGTCCTTGTAATTATATTACAAAAACTAGAGTAATGCCTCAGTGCTTAACGGAGGCTACCGGAATCTCCGTCTCCTTCTCTTCTCTCCCTGTTGGATCTTCTCTTAGCCGTTCTCGCTCTGAGTATTCTTTCTGGAAAAGCACGCTTTCGCAGAAATCAATCACAACCTGCCGTGCAAATCTATCGTCCAGCACCCGAGAAGAGACCTATACTCAGCATTAGATAAGTAAAAGTTGATAATACATGTGGGGATTAAAATTAATTAATTGTTTTAGCAGTGAAGAAAATCATCGGGAGAAATAAATTTTGTCAAATAAAACTCTCAGCTTTATCTGCCCACGTTGGACTCGTTTAAGGAGACCCGTGATTAAAAGTAAGACGTACATAATATTAATTGTATTTTAGTTGAAAAAATTACATTCCACGCAATATCAGTCTCGTTGTTCATAAGATAGGAGATATATTAGGGCTCAGAGTAAACACGCCACGATTATATCGCAGCAAACCAAAACATATCCCAATAAACATCGAAAATAATTTCACAAAACTTGTATTACAAAAATTCATGACCGTTTTGCGAACATTCGTTCAATGGGTGAAATGTTGCTACAATTAAAAATTATTCCCGAATATCTGCTGGCAACACTCCAGGCTATGAAACCTAGCTACCCAGCCGGCGCCTCGTAAAAGTTATGTTGGTACTATGATACTTTTTTATTTTAAAGATTTCCCAAAAAAGGAGGATGTATTCAATTCGACGGTATATTTTTTTTAATGTTTCGTACTTCATTTCTCGGATACGGCTGAACTGATTCAAAAAATCTTTAATTGTTTAAAAAGATATAATCCTTTAATAGTTTAAAGAGTTCTACGCTCGCGTGCCGTAATCGTAGTAGGTAATTTTTTTTTAAATAACTTGATTAAGTGTAACTTTACAAGGACTAGTGACGAAGTCATCAACTGTGGCTGCTGGAAAGAATCCGATGTTGAGAGCTAAGCAGGAATTTGACATTAACAAGGAGTAATTCGATAGCAGACCGAGGGAGCGATGCGACTCTGCTTCTTGTGTAGTAATTTTATTTTTACTGTCAGTATGCGTTTGTCCGTATATAGGTATGTACTCGCTTATACATATACAACGTGCAACAGAAAGTTATGGCAATACTTAGGGGTGTTATTCTACCCATCGAAGTGAATCCACTGTAAAACAATATTTTGCAAAATTCGAGAAAAAGCTATTGCGTCCACCACACAACTTGACCGATCACGTGACCATTTTTTGAATGAAGAACCTAATATTTTTTCCTTAAATTTAGCAAAATTTTCTTGAATAAGGGGGATCACATTAATTGGTAGGTTAACACCCTTAAGAATTATTATATATTGCTGTTACACGTTGTATAGTGTTCAACAGCTAATATTTTATGTCATCAGTATTTTTTTATTGGAAGTGGAATAATTCCTAAGAAACGGGACACTTTTCTACGGATACATTATCTACATGTTCTCAAAATTTAGTGAAAATTCTGAATATGTAAGAGATAGTTAAATACATATCAATAGCTATTTTGTTAAACTCTTGTAAAGTAAAAACTTTAAGTAATTACCTAGTTATCTGACACTTCCAGAATTAAAAAGAAAAACTGGACATGTAAAGAAGTGTTTGTAAGGTTCACA
The DNA here is from genome assembly GCA_947049295.1 of Ligdia adustata. NCBI lineage: Eukaryota > Metazoa > Arthropoda > Insecta > Lepidoptera > Geometridae > Ligdia > Ligdia adustata. Next base: position 11,722,488 of record OX346229.1, read on the forward strand.
TTCAACCAAAGTGCGTTCTCAAACTTCTAATTATTCACTTTTATAACTTTTTATCGAGTCGAGTCAAATTCAAATATAACTTTATTGTATGTACACTAAAATATATATATTACATACAGACATCTTAAAAACATTTTGGCAGTACATTGGACGGCCTTATCGCCTAAAGCGATTTCGACAGTGACAGTGACAGCGACGGCGACTGCGACTATTGTAATATTGGTGGATTATTAACCCTTAATATCTTGTTTATGTGCACAATATAAAGATGGGATAACGTGGTTTTCGTGTTCACGGGAAATCTCTTTAGTCACCCTGGTAAAGTCTCCACCGCTGTACGAGGGTACATGACGAGGCTTTAACTTGACCGCGATAACTTATTACTTGATATTTGACTTAACTATATTGATTAATGACTTGAAAATTGATGAACTTGACGAATATACAAATCGTACGGTGTCATATATCAAAAGAATAAGAAATGATGCTAAAAATAATATACGAAATTGTTGTATATTGTGTTGAAGTTTGACAATGCGGAAATACAGACGGACAAACGGTAACTATAAGGTTTCCATGTAGTATACTGAACTCTAAATTAATTCATTCATAAAAACAAAATTGCTTGTAATCAATACAACAAAGCCTCGACTGCCATTTTACTGATACACTCCACGAGTACGTACTTTTTACGATGTTTTCATCACATCCCACATGCAAAAGGTCATTGGGACTCGCAAACGAAAATATATCCCGAAATCCCACCATTCATTGTAATCTCTGCCACTGCCCTGATAATAAAACTAACAGGGAAGAACCTAGGGAAGGGTCATGGGGGTAAAACTTGCACTAGCGAGCCTATAAATGCACACACATTATGCAGTTTCAAAAAAAAGAGAAGGTACTTAATTTAATTTTGTTTTTATGTATTACATAAGACGTCAAACTGATTTAATTTTTACTTGAAAGGTCATCACTGACAGGGTAATTTTACTATGCGGTAAAATTGTATTAAAATTACCAATAGATTGGTGAATGCCGAATGAAAATCGTCTGTCCCTGTTTTAAAATATTAAGTACTGAGTTGTTTCATTTATGTCTTCTTATTGCATTGCCTATAGACACATAAAATGCCATGCCATATGCATATTTGCTTCTTTCACTTTACATTACATTTACCGCACAGGAACAGTTGTTCGTAACGAAGCTATTTCTATGCCAATTACTGTCTGTAGATAGTTTACAAAGATTGTGACGGGTTCATTTGAACAGTTTTTGTTATGAAAAATAGTTAGTTGTATTTTTTAAATATATAACAATATAATGTAGCAATTAAATTATATAAATAGAATCTAAAATCTTTTCTCAACATTGATTTCGAGAGGCTTTTCACAGCAGACTCAACTTGGTTTCAGGGAGTCTAAAAGCAGGAGTACAGGGTTATCTGTTTCAGGTGTGGTAAGACGAAAGAGGGTTATTAAACTTATAATTGCGAACAACTTTCACTATCGAACCAACCCTCAATTCGAAAAAAAAACTGTTGTACATACAAAAACTTCATTGATCGTCGACAAAACGTATGAAAACTACGTAACAGTAAATTTTTTCCGGAATTCAGAGTTGGTCACATTTTGAGAATTGCTCCTTAGGATAAGTATAGCGATCCCTTTTCGGATTAATACACCCCTAACTGATAACCCTGCTCAATAATTTTCTCAATATACAATCACATACTTCACTTCACTTGTGACACTAGATGCAAGATTTTTCCTGTGTATCTGATGTTAGTGTGTCTGCAATAAAGAGTTAATTCATTCATTCATTCATTTCTCCCTTTCACTGAGTACGTCCACCAAAATGAATGTACAAAACGTCGTTCAATTTAGCGGCAATATAATAAAACGGTATTCAATGCGTCGACAATAAATGGCGGGATCACGACCACGTATATAGCCTACCTACCTACAGCAGCTCAATGAATCATATAGTGTTTTGTGAGTGGTGTTGTTGTGATTATGACGTCATAAATACTATGACTGGATCATGAAATGAAAATGATAAAAAGTTTATTTTGTAACTTTTTTACATTTTGGTCACATACCATCAGGGTTTCTTTTTCAGCAAATAATAGCATGTGTTAAGAATCCCATGCAGATAAAATTGAAAACTTTTGTTTTTGTAGGTGTGACAGAGATTGCTGCCACGCTAGAGATTATGGCCTTTAGAATATACGTTTGCTTTTTGCTTGATCGCTCCAGGGGGTTATATAAAGTTTAAAATTTTTATTGAGTATTGAAGTCATCTAAAATAACTTGAATAGGACGTAAAACTATATTCTCAAAGGGTCCACATACTTATCAGTACATATAAATTTTAAAAAAATCTATCTATGTGGTTGTTTTTGAGTTATCCTCAATGTATATTTACTTATCTGACTACATTGATGACATTCTATGTAGTTTGCTGTTGGAAAATTACTAAAAAATTCGCATGACGTATGAAGCCGGTTTTTTAGACTTATTTATGACTAATTAATTGTTATCTATGTTTGACACCATGCATGAAACTAATATTTTGCTAACTTCAATCAAAAGCAATTTATGAAGCTGCGATATAACTTCTGATCTCTAAATAATTGTAATAATTTACGTCCAAGCCTTCATACGCATGGGAATATGATTAAAAAAACTCAACCAAAAAAATGAACAAAATTAAATCACAGCAACTCTCAATTAGCAATATCCAAGGAATAAATTGAATTAAAAAGTTTTTTAAAAAGAGATCTCCCAAATTGGATGTCGGAATTCAACTGCGGTCGGACAATAAAAGCGCGGGAACACGTACAAAAACCGAACGAGGAAAGGTTTTTCATAAAGGCTATTAAAGGTTTATTATTACGATCAAATTCACTATACATTATTACTTAGTCATTTGGCGATGAACTGTGTAGTGAGAGAAAGAAAGGTCACGCAGGATCTTTCGGACGAGAAATTTGCAGAAAAGAAAGTTAAAAGTCTGTGATTAATACAGCCTGACGACAACACACCCAGTAAAGCCTACATAAAACATTTTAGTAAATAAGAATAAGAAATATTTACTGGCCTTTCAATAACGTTCGTTACAGGCAAGTCTTGTTACATTTGAATTATTAATTACCTACTTAAAAAAATAAACTGAAAAAACTTATTTAAATACTTATATAGTTCTTTTAACACATAATTATTATAAAATATATTTACATTGTGATTTATTTCTTCACTTATTAGTAATATTTTGTAAAAGTTGTTCGTTAAATTATGAAAGTCAGCTTTAGGTGATATAGCTAATAGCGCAGTTTAGTTGCTAATAGTCAGCTGATAGGTAAGAAATAATATCATTGCTTTTAATTAAAATTATGTTTTTGGTTCGGTTGCGTACTTACATATAAATAAATTTTATTCTTACGCTGTAATTGCTACCGAATTAGAAACCTAGTTACTCGTAAAGAAAATACGTGTTTCCTCGTAAATACTATCGTGCACGGATAGGTTAATCTTAGTTCTTAACTGGTTACTAAGCTCCAGTTTTGTATACGGCCGAAGCCAGAATACATATTCCACGGATGGAAAAACTAATTATTATTATCTTTGTAATATTTTTATTTATAATATTTTTTATTTTTTGGTAAGAGCGCCATCTTCCAGCTTAATATCAAACATTTCCCCTGGAACTTTACATAAGTTCGCATTTCACAAAGAAGAAAATAAAATCCTTTACTTTGTCGAATATATATGTATAAGCGCCATCTGTTATGGATTGATTGAACTTGTGCAGTTGAAATGAAACCTACTAGCTCCTAATAGAATGAAAACTATACTGTTTTCACAGATGTTAAACATCAAAAATGTAGAGATGTCGCTTTGGAACAAAATTGAATAACAACAGGATAATGACTAATTTTTACTGCACTGCCTAAGAGGATGTCATTTTATACTCGGTGTCTGATATAACCTAAAAACCAATAGTTCTGCTAACTGTTGAACTCGGGACCACACCAATTTTGTGTAGGTATTTAAAAATGACAACCTCGTGACAAATTTTTACCGGACTGCGAAACAAGGACGGTTATGTTTTTAGAGTGTATGTATGTATGTATATTTCTTTGACACGCCCTAGAGCCTAAACGGCTTATCGTTTTTTAATGTGAGTGGTGTCAATAGACTTTTCTTAGTCGGGAGAGGGACACTACTATTAAATTGAAGTTTAAAAAAGCAAAATTAAGTATTTATGGCGCCAAAAACTAACCTCATAAAAAATGTTTTCGAAAGACATCGAGTGTGGTATCAAAATAAAGATTTTTTAACGTTCATTACAAATAAATACAGAACTTATATGTTTTATTTGAGTTTGGAGAAGAAAATTCAAAAATTTTCAGATACACAGATTTAAATATTTAGCAACAGTAAGGTTTTAAAGTTGTTTCTTTTCTAAACACAAGTACTAAGAACACCTACGCATGTCCCTGTCAAACATTATTAACCTTAACGCGATAATAATACCAAAAAAATAATAATAGTAGCATACAAACTGCCAAAAGGATTTGTGATTTATATTTAAAAGACCACGTTTATAAAATAGTTATATAAGTGTATCGCCCTGGTTTTCACTGGCATGATGCTATAACTGTGTTTGTCCAAATAAAGAAAAAATATATAAATAAAACTGACAGTAAGAATACTTTGCCTCGAAACAAAATCGGTTGGCTGATAAAATCATAACATACCTAAGTTATTTTTATACTCGTAGATTATCGTCAACAGCTGGTCAGTATAAAATACCTATAGAGTGATTTAACGGTACAATCATTCATAAACAAACAATCGCGAGATGATTATTGTGTTATTGTAGCGGTCGACGGTCGACCTATTAACCTAGCCAGTGGCGCACAACACTTTAGAAACTTTAGCACTACTAATTTTTAGATTATTTTATAATTTACTCAATTTAGTACCAATACAATTACTTATTACGCATTAACATCAAGAGAAAGAAGGAACTTGCGACATTTGTAAATTCTAAAAATAAATATTGTCTATGCGTTAAGCCGTGTGTCAACGAAATTCTTCTTTTTATATTGTACGCTCTCTATACAACTCAAAGACTATATTTTAAACAAAAACGGTTCATTTGTTTGGTATTAAATGAAAATAACTTTAAAATGTGTAGTACTAACTTAATTATAACTCAAAAAATTCACCTTCCTAATTCAAGTCGGAATAGCGAGTACCAGGTTTATTAAGTTTATACAGGCATATTTTCCTTTGAATTATTATATTTCAAAGTAGTTCAGTAGTAAATATTTTGTTTGCTTTGGTTTTGCGGTCTTCAACTTGGTACATTCTATTGTAGATTTAATTATAGAAGAAAAACTATAATAGAGACTAGGTCTGTAAATCTAAACACATTAGTAGGTATTTCGGCGATTCTTTCCCAGATGTTCATCTCAATCAATCGTTCAGCTAAGAATCGAATAAAACACAGAATTCTGCTTTCAAATAAACGCAGCATAACTGCATCCGCGACGAGAAATGAAAAATGGAACACAAAGAATGAAGACATCTGCAAAAAAACGGCAGCATGTGCACGAATGCACGACCTTTCGCGCGTCTGCTGACTTAGACGGCAGAGCAGTGCGTTTTTAACCGCGGTGCTAACAGGCTGTATGCCGCGCGCGTGCGTTGCCAAACTGTTACGAGAAACAAAAACTACTGACGTGATAGATCCCGCCAAAAGTTACTTGCTGAAAAGAAGTGGCATACAACAAAATAAAATTAGTAATTAAAAAAAAAATAATAAGCTGGATAAACAGTTACTTATGTTTGAATATGCTGCCAAATTCAGTTTCGCAGTCGTAGATAATTAATGTTGATTATAACAAAACGTGACGTTCGATAGGTGTGAATCCAAAAACTGTCTTGACTAAAAAATTCAAAATGAAACTATTTAAATAATTTTGCGATATAAGTGTATTAGAACTGTGATAATGCAGTGGATTTATATTATAGTAGTTTTTGTACCAGTGCATGCGTATTACTTCAATAATTCTATTGAAAGCGTGGAAAACTCCTTAGGGTAAGTAAGAGGTAAAAAAGATACAGAATATGAAATAAGAATAAATATGTATCTTTTTGATTATAAATCAGTGTGATAATAATGAAGAGTCAATCAATCAATCAATCATATAAATACTTACAACTTATATTTTATAATTGACTGTAAAGAAATTTTCGTAAATACAAAAATAAATTATTAAGAAATCGACAGGTAAGTTGCCCGTAATGTCAGGAATTTAGCAAGAGAAATAAGTGCCTATTTTACATTCCATTGTACTTTTATTTTATCCACTAGGGTTGAAAAGGTAAACAAAAATCGGTTGTCTGTAAAGTCGGTTTACTGACGATAGTTGAACGTGATAACGTCATAAGAAAATACTGATGGAATGGTTTCATTTTTCCTAAGAAAATTTTAATTTTATTTTTTTGGTAGACATTTTGTATCGAAACCTTTATCGCCGCAATTATCGTTGCTATAAACAATTCACTTTTTACTGCACTTCATACTTCACGAAAACATGTAAATGAATTATTGTATAGCAGCTGTCCATGCTGACGCATCGCTCACTCAAGTAGAAGAGAGACAGATGTCGAACGCTGCCGAACGCGGAGGCCGATTGTGCCTCTTTGTCGCTAGTTCCACTCCGCGCCTTCGCTTGCACTTCAAGCCTTAAATGGAACGCCTCAGAGCGAGGTAACGCCGCATGAGTAATGTTTTTTCGTGCGTTCAGCCGGCTCCATCGAATTATAAGAAGTTGTAACGTCATAAAACTGTAAGGAACCTGCATAGCTAGAATTCATTTCATTGTTTACAAACATAGCCTAGTAAAACTAGATACATACTTAAATATGAGTAAAGAGGTAATTTGAGCTGCGAGATTCATGCTGTTCGGACTCGCTCTTCCTTCTGAACAATGACAAAATATAGGGGCACGGTAGTGCCCTCGCCAAGTCGAGCAAAACAAAGGCACGGCCGTACCATCTTTTTCTCGAAGCGGTTCGAGTCATTTTGGATCCCCCTGTAGCTTCGTTGTGGGAAAAGCTAGAAACTCAAATTTTTAGAGATACCTATATTTACGAAACTTAGGTATGAATTACGATTAGTCTCAATTTTACGAGCAATGTTTTAGTTCAAATAAATCCCTTTCTTTGTTTCCATTTTACGCGATTTTCTAAATATACTACCTACTACTATACGAATTAGTAATAGAGTACAAGTTCACGTATGCCTACTCCTGATAACCCAACTTTTTGCGTATTATTACTATTTTTGATTTAAAATAACGTATCCCTATTTTTTATTTCAAACATTTGAAATGTTGTCAATTGTATTATTGTATCAGACTGCAAAGTTTCAGCGAAAGAGGAATTATTGTCAGAGACAAACCTCAATGACTGGACTGTATTTCTTAGAAATATTTCAGCTGATCACATACAGTCGGCATGCTTTGTTTGATATTACCATTCAAGGTGCCAAACAATAATACCTGGAACGAACGAACATCTGAAACAAAAACTTTGCATTTTCTTTCATGCATCATTTGCATTCAATGTTATATGTTCTGTTATGATATCAGCTTGTCAAAAATATATATGCGTTTGGTATGCGACAATGACCACATTTTTTTTTCATTGCCAATGACAAAATGACTTACTACAACTAAAATAGCAGAAAGATTACCTATAGAAAATGTTTTTGGTTTATTTGAGAACACTATTTAACCAAATTAAAAAAGAAGGAGGTTCTCAATTTCGAAGGGTTCCGTACCCAAGAGATAAAAATGGTTCCTATTAATAAGATATTTACTGAAACTATAATAACAAATACTAAATCAGAATGGAATAAACATTTAAGGATTTGGAGCTCCTATAAAACAAACGTGATTTTTTGGCATTTTTTTTTCTATTTTTTAATAACGACAATATTGAATTTATGTTATATTTATAATCATGGCCTATTTTATTTTATTTTACAGTACCTGTTTTAGGTTTTTCAAATTTCTCAGTGACCGATTTGAACAGGGTCAAATTTTAAAGGACAGAGGGTCAAATATGATCAAAATTTGTCCAGTACTTTGGTTTGTAAATCAAAACGACTGACAAATCTACCTACCGAATTGAAGTATTTTGTCTGTGCATTATTAAAGAGATCACGTTACGTGTTAGTTACGAATTTATTGTTTTGAACTATCTAAAATTTAAAATGTCAGCTTAATATTAACAGCAGCTACTCGACACCATATGGTAAATTACTACTGGCCACCATATGGTAGAGTTTTAACTCAGTTCAAAAACAAGAGGTTAGAAGCTATTTAAAAATCCGACTAAGAACTGTTGAATCACTGTATCTTAACGAATGAAACTGCGGGATCCAACTAATATAGCCTATGATTATATGTAAATAGATAAACAGGAATCCAACGCCATCTCGCACATCAAAATCAGTACCGATTCAGACTGTGTAAAGTCACAAAGACTAAACAAACATACATACTTACTACAAAAATACGCTTGAAAAACATAACCATCCCTTTGGTCAGTCGGTTAAAAAAAACTACATTAACGTGGGATAATCGCCAGACCATTTACATACACCGATGCTTTGATTCTATTGTGATAAATTCTAATAAAGGTTTTAAATGACATCCTTGAGTTTTACGATCGGTTACACAAGGAAATGATTATATTCTATCATTCTTTAACATCGCGCGTGATTTTACTCCCTTCGTGACTTTTGCAACACATCCTTTAATTGACGAGAAATAAATAAGTGACATTGAAGTAGCGAGTAATTATTAATTGACCAAGCGAAGTGAGAGATGCGTGCATGGAGATATTTTGTCTCTATTTATTGTAAAACCAGTCAGATTCAGTATCTTTAAGGGGCGGTGTCTTAAAATCTAACTACGTAACCGGGTGCGAACGAGTGCTAGTAAATAAAAAAAAATGATGTTTCATGTAAGAATCATAATGAATTGTTATGGCAGCCATTTTGGATTTTAAATTATCATAGTCTAGAATATTCTACTCGTCAAGCCCTTTCATATGATACCCATATTGGGGGTGTAGTGAAAAAAATTTATTAAGCTGTTTTGTAGCGACCATCCTTGAAAGATTTTTATCAAACAGCTAAGACCATGACACACCTTTCAAAAAAATTCAAAATCGGTCTATTTGTTCGGGAGATACACACAAAGAGTCGGGGATCAAAACTGCTAGTTATTGAATAGGCAAGTGTATTTATTAAAAAATAATAAAATAATTGACCACAACAACAACAAAAAAATATAGCAGTAAGATTAGACCATTCAAGAGAAAAGATAATCCAAATGCTCCAACCCACCACCAGAGGGCAGCGTCCCTAGAATGCTAGCCGCATTACCACGCTGAATGGCAATGCTTATACGTTGGGCCAGATAAAAACCGGCATTCAGGTCACGCGTCGAATCGATCTAACGCTCCAATAAGTTTTGAAAAATAAGATGAGCTCCAGGTTCCCACGGTACTAAAGTCTCGACTCCAAATGGCTGAAATATATAACCTCTACCGAGGCTAGCATATTTTCGTACGGCTGTTCACGCTTATGCTTCTTACTTTCTTGTACCTAATGTAGAAAATTAAGACTATTGACAATTTTAAAAATCACAATTGTCTTCATATCGGCAGGTGCCCAAAGATTTACAAAAGTTCTTCTGTCAGTAAAGTCAACGCAGCATAATTATTATGAAACATACGAGTAATTAAGTATATTTTCGATGATTTTTTAAAAGTAACTACCAACTCCCATTACGGTTGGCACCTATAGCCTTTGTCAAAATTAAAATGACAACTCATAACAAGTATACCCTTTCAAACAAAGAAATATTTTTTCAAATTAATCCATCCGACTCCGGGAAATAAGGTAATAAACATAAACAAATAAACCGTATTGTACCGCGTCTTTATGGAAGTCGGGAGGAAATGGATTTCTTTATTAGTTTTAAGTAGTCATGTCCAAATCGAAACAAAACACACATTCCTGACCTCCATAAATAGATGCTACCATTTTTGAAAATGTTAATGGGTTTTTAACGATGATCAGATAAATGTTGTTGTTTTTCGTAAAATTTTTAAGTTACATGTTTACCTCGAATTTTTCAAATTCGTCTAACCACAAATTGCAATATAGTATGGGCTAAAAATTTAAAATATGTATGACATACCTTTAAGGAAAAATCAAATTAAATCAGTAAGCCATGACTGATTGACTGATATTTGCTAGGAATCAACGCAGAGTCTAAACCACTGAAACTAGAGACATGGAAATTTCGAAGGGGGGTTCAAAGTTAGAAACTTCTTTAGATTCCATGTAACTCGTATGTCGTCGACAACGCCGCAGGTGAGAGCTACTAATGTTTAACTCATTTGTACAGGTGTAAAAGTAATACTTTTAATATATAATTATAAACAAGCTTTTATCTAGGACGATGTACCAAGACGTCAAAGGTGTAAAAAGGAGAGCATTTTCAAGTCAAGATAATTCAATGCAGCCGAAACTAGGTGTATTTAGTAATCAATACATTATTATGGAAAGATATAAAAATATATATTTGTAAGGTGAAAAGAAAATGTATTCCTATTTGTCCTCGTGAAAATATTCCAAGGGAATATAAAGGAAAATTGATTCCTATTTGTCACCTCTAAGATATAGCAAGGGGACAAGCAGGGAAAAATAATTCATTGCTGTCCCCTTTTTAATCGTAGGGGGACAGAATAATTTTAATTTTTAGTTTTTTATACCCTCAATACCGTACTTATAATTTCCAACAAATGGAAGTCCCAAATGAATTTTATGTATATTTTCACAGTTTAACGTAGTAGTACTTACTTCATTCCAGTACACCATGCACCGACCAGAACCACTTCTTCCTGGCGCCAGGAGTCCTCACAGCTGGCGGGACCAACCGCGCCTGCGTCTCCAGGTTCTATCCCGAAGGTTCAGCAAGAATGCTGCTGTCACTTATAGCTGAGGACAAACAAACTGCTTCGGCATCCAGGGACCTACCGCCAGGTAATTATTATTTAAGAAGAAGAATAATTAATATTTATTGACCTTTGAATAACGTTCGTAACAGTTCCATTACATTTGGATACTTTACCAGCTAATGCGGCAGACACCCTTCTTCCAAAGGACTTGCCTTTAATTACGAGTTGAGTAGAAGGTTCTACATCGATGATTTTGTTTGACAATAAGGGTTTTCACGCGTACTTGATTGTTGAAAAGGTCCAACAATAGTTTCGTTCACATTCGGTGAACTTCATCAGGGATGAAATAAGTCGTTCGTGTCTTCAACGATGACTAGTCTCGCATCGCAAGAAGTTCACCGAATGTGAACGAAACTATAGTTGGATCTTTCCAACAATCAGGTACGCGTGAAAACCCGTCTTCTTAAACAATATGAATCTATCAAATCAATTATTTTGTAAGAAATTATTATATTTAATTGACGCTTCATTTATCTTTTTTGCTGTAACACACATATTAAACTCTGTTTGCGTTAAATCTTATGCAGTCCAAAATTAAATAATTTAACGGCGACGAAACGTCATCTGAAAAACGTTTTACGAAGTCCTTAGACCCTAATTAATTAATAAACTTGCATGGTCTTTAAAAGAGACTTGTACCTGCCTAATGTAGCCAGTTTATGTCATAATAACATATTATCTTATTAGGTGTCTGCAAACATAATGTGTACCTAAGTATACTCAGCACACACTCTTCTAGAGAAAGGCTCTGTCATTATTGCTTAAATCCCCTACGAAGGTTTTACTGCCATAGTACTAATTTGGGGGGTTCTAAGAACTCGAATTTCTCGGCATTGGCTTCAATTGCTCAACCAGTAAGCTCTCATTAATGTGTTTAGTTTATGGCTATTACTGTAAAAATTAACTTTTAATTAACTTAACCTTTACCATTACCAAAGTTACTATGTAGCGTAAAAAAGAAACAAAGGTAATCACTTCTGTCATCCGATCGCAAGAGCTAAGCAAAAATCATCTGGGATCTAAATAGCGAATTACTTTCAGGAGATGGTGGATGCTTGGACATATCAGTGCCACTGCTCCCCAATACAAAGGCAGACCTAGTTGTTAATATCTGGTAAGTTTTACATGGCACTACATCAAAACTTAAGTAATTTTACAACTCGTTAGCCTAAAGTGAATATTTTAGAGATAATAGATTTAAGAGATTATAGGGTAGAGGAATACAATGGAGTTTATTATAGTATTTTGCGGACTTCAGTGCATGTACAAAAAATTAAGTGGATTCTACACTTACAAAGGAAAACATAGGCAATCAATATATCAAGACACGCACAGGTTAACAACTTTGCACTTAACTGTATTTAATGAACTAAATGATAAACTGAATGCAAGAACAGAAGTTTTCACAGAACGTCTCAAAAAAAGGTTCACCATATCTGAATGAAACCATAATAAAAATAAGGAATACTTTATTGTGATTTTTTAAATTGTACTAATCCAACTGAAAAGCGTTTTATTAATCATTACTAGTAATAATCAGTATTATTTTGCTGAGACAGATCTAAATCTCTTTAACTCGCAGGTACCCAGAGGCAAAATGCTCATGGGAGAGACGGGTAACTCTACGCATATCTAGCGGAAGAGTGGTCGTGGTGCATACAGAGAGGGCTCGCTACAGGCCGGGAGAGACGCTGCGAGCTAGAGTCTTCGCTTTGAAGGCAGAACTCATACCATCGCCGGGGAATGTAAGTGTTCTAATGTTCATAGTATAGGTCAGTTTAAACTAGAAGTGAAATGCTCGTGGGAGAGACGGGTAACTCTCCGCAAATCTAGTCAAAACAAAATCTGCTGTTTCATACATTTTGTAGATTTTTTTTTCTATGCAACTCCTCATATTATTTTTCGATTTCAGGAACCGATCCCATATTAAAAGTTGCTCGTAATGAAGTGTATAGTTACCCTTTTTAGCTTAGAACACCCCTAACCGATAACCCTGCAAAAATAGATAAGTACATAATTTTTTAGTGATATTTAGCCTAGTTTCTTTCTCGTAAATTCAAATAAAAACCTTAGCAAAAGTGCGAATCTCCCACAGAGAAACAAGTTGGCTTTCGGTTAAAAATAGAAGGCACTTAAATTAACTGTACCACAGTTTACTTAGCAGTTACTGACAGTAAGAACAGGTCAATGCCCTCTTAATAACACATCTTAGAGTTGTGCTAAAGCTATTCGTAATGATAATTACTCTAATGTCCGTAACTCTATTATTTTAAAAGGTGTTGTAAAAGTAATAATTCGCGTTGTCACGGAAGGTTTTGGTAGTATTCCTTTTATCGACTTTCAAAAAGGTAGAGGGTCTACGTCGTCGGTCGTCTAAATGTTTTTTTTTTTGTGTTAGTTCATCGATATTTTCGCCAACATTGAACCGATAAAAACTCTTTTGTTCGAAAGGGTAGTCCCATTATCACCAGGTGATGGAATCTTATGAAAATCAAGGAAAAACTGCCGAATTGAGTCGGTTTTCGTTTTTTATTATCGAAAGACTGCGAAAGAGGGAAGGTCGTGTTATTCGAGTGTACGTATGTATATTCCTTTGGCACACTCTAGGTCCTAAACGGCTTGTCGTATCTTTATGTAAGTGGTGTCTATGGATTTGTCTTAGTCGTGAGAGTGACACTGGGTACATCAAAATTAAAAAAGAAAAAGAAAATAAGGATGTAACATAGGTTTATCGATTTGCCAGTCGGATTTTTACGAACACGCTGCTAATCCCTTGTTATATTATAATTTTCTTACCCGGCGCCTAACGAATTAAATTCGGTTGACTCTTTTTTATAGTATTATTTGATAAGTAAGCTGAGAAATATTTTAGCGACTCGAGATCGGCTTTGATATCTTTATTTCTAGTCTACAAACTTAGTCCAAGCTAATAAATGAACTTGAATGAAAACTTTATAACCTGCTTCAAGCAGTACCGTAGCTTTCCAGTAACTCTCTCGTCCAGCCACTCTTGCAAGTGGCTTTAAATTCTAGTGCCTATAAAACAAGGCTGTTATTTGGTTGAACTTTTATTTCTCATTCTCGAGCTTTTCTTGTTAATTTTTAATATCGTATTAAATGTATCTGGTTAAGTACCTACGACATTAATGCGTAGAGTGAGCTCTGATACGAAGTAGTAAGCCAAAAAAAATTTCTACAGTTCTTGACATTAATTGGACTAAATAATAAAGTGATAAAATAAATATTATTATTTTTAATAATTTAGAGGTAAAGAAGAAGAAGATAGACATTAATACTTTAGACCTTAGGGACTAGAAACTCTCCATAATTTTAAAAGTCTTCGATTTGAGAAAGATAAGAATTCTTACAAGTTTTTAGGCATCCGTTACTCAAAAGGTAAAAGAGGACCCTATTACTAAGACTTTGCTGTCCGTCCGTCTATAAGCAGGCTGTATCTCATGAACCGTAATAGATAGACAGTTAAATTTTACACAGATGATGTGCCGCTATAATAGTAAATACGAAAAACAGAATTTTATAAATATTTAGGGGGCTACCAAACAAGTAACGTGTTGTTTTTGCCGTTATTTGCTCGATATTAATAACATCAACATGTAGAAATATGAACTACTGTTGTATGTAATGTAATGGTGCGGAAACCTTAGTGCGCGAGTCAGACCCGTACTGTTGTATGTAATGTAATGGTGCGGAAACCTTAGTGCGCGAGTCTGACTCGTACTGTTGTATGTAATGTAATAGTGCGGAAACATTAGTGCGCGAGTCTGACTCGTACTGTTGTATGTAATGTAATGGTGCGGAAACCTTAGTGCGCGAGTCTGACTCGTACTGTTGTATGTAATGTAATGGTGCGGAAACCTTAGTGCGCGAGTCTGACTCGTACTGTTGTATGTAATGTAATAGTACGGAAACCTTAGTGCGCGAGTCTGACTCGTACTGTTGTATGTAATGTAATGGTGCGGAAACCTTAGTGCGCGAGTCTGACTCGTACTGTTGTATGTAATGTAATGGTGCGGAAACCTTAGTGCGCGAGTCTGACTCGTACTGTTGTATGTAATGTAATGGTGCGGAAACCTTAGTGCGCGAGTCTGACTCGTACTGTTGTATGTAATGTAATGGTGCGGAAACCTTAGTGCGCGAGTCTGACTCGTACTGTTGTATGTAATGTAATGGTGCGGAAACCTTAGTGCGCGAGTCTGACTCGTACTGTTGTATGTAATGTAATAGTGCGGAAACCTTAGTGCGCGAGTCTGACTCGTACTTTTGTATGTAATGTAATGGTGCGGAAACCTTAGTGCGCGAGTCTGACTCGTACTGTTGTATGTAATGTAATGGTGCGGAAACTTTAGTGCGCGAGTCTGACTCGTACTGTTGTATGTAATGTAATGGTGCGGAAACCTTAGTGCGCGAGTCTGACTCGTACTTGGACGATTTAAATAAACACAGGAGAAAACATATTATGAGATATATTTTTTTATGGTACTAGTATATTTATTGTGACAAAAACTTAAAGAACAGTAATTAAAACACTAAATAAATTAAACCAAGTAAGAATAAAAAAAAACATAATACTTTATTTACGTTTAATTTTTTTCCACAGAGGACAAGGCCGTGTTTGTTTGTGGCTATGATGTTGTACAGAAGGTAGTTTATGATACAGGTTTTGCTTACATTGCTCATTATAAACTGTGTCAGTGTTACGGTCAGTGCGTGCGAGTAAGTAACATTTTACATTAAAACTTAACCTTCTCGCTCCCCATCTGTTGCTGCTTTATAACCCACTTCAAAAATTTACTAGGTTATCGATTATTCAGAATCTCTTATGCACATGTATGCTCTTCGATTCAAAGTCTCATTGACGCCTAGAATAGTTTATAAAACTTGTAATTAGTCAGTGATGGAATATTTCTAAGCAGTTAAATGAATCTAAAAAAGATATAATTAAAAAAAGATGCAAACTTTTTCAGTACGGTAAGCATTTTTTTTTATTTTGATTAAGGTAGTTAGTACCTTAATCAAAATGATGTGTTTTGTTTTTCTATATTACTACTTTTTTAGAGTAAAACATTTTTAAAACACCTTTCGCGTTTATAATATTAGTAGTATCTGGTATAATGCCGTAGACAGATAGGAAGATATAACACCTGGCAATCTTCATGAACAAAAAGCAACGTAGTGGGAATATTGCGCTTGTGCACTTCTCATTGTCGAATCACTAGTCACGTCCATATCTCTTACGTCAGTAGTTAAAAATATATAGAAAATATTTAAATTAAATAAGCAAATAAGACTTTAATCGTGACGTGACTTAACTTCTGACCGACGCGGCCGTGTGTCGCACGCTTCAATGTGACGAGTTCCTTATGATCTTCATCGGCTCGCAGCAGGTTTTTGCTATAGATACACACAGGATTCATGGATGGATTAATCGACCGAACAGTTATGTTAGTCATTACCATCAAAAAGAAAAAAATGGTATATGAGTGGTAATTACGTACTTATTTGGTTTGATGAGAAAAACATGTATCATCTATCTATCAAGCGGCGAATTTTTGCTAGCTTCGGTAGATGTTATATATTTGAGTCATTTGGAGTCGAGACTTTAGGGCCGTGGAGACCAGGAGCTCATCTTATTGTCTAAATCTTATCGGAGCTTTTGATCGATTTGACGCGTGACCAGAATGCCGGTTTTTATTTAGCCCAAAGTATGTATTGCAATCCAGCGTGGTACCTACTGCGGCTAGCAATCTGGGCACGCTGCTCTTTGGTTGTGGGTTGGAGAATTTGGATTATCTGTTGATCTTAAATGGTCTATACGTAACCATTCTGCTATATTTTCTTGTTGTTGAAGTTAGTCATTTCGTAAGAAATACACCCATAGATGATGGTAATTTTGCTTATACTCGTAAGTGATAGAGACGGCAAATAGTTACCAAGGAAATGTACATATATTATATACTTCAAACAGAAACTAATTAATTTCTGTCTCCTATTTAGGCTAAAAACGCGACTCTATGAGTACGACTTCGTTGTCCATCCATCCGTCCGTCTCTCACCAGGCAGTATCCCATGAACCATTACTATAACTAACTCATAACTCATTTCTATTGTCGCTATATAATACTAAAAACAGAATAAAATAGATATTTAAGGCAAAGACAAAACATGGCATTACAGATTCGAAACTTCAAGTTGAACAAAGTTACTAATAAACGTTAATAGTCGCTCTATCGTTAGATACTGATGTTGGTGAGATAGCTTTCATTGAACACGAAATTTTTGCCGTAAACCCTTAGAGCGCGAGTCCTACTCGCATATAGACGATTGACCGCAGTTCGCCTGATGTTAAACGCGCTTGCCTAAAAATTGATAAAATAATGTGAAGAAAATGGATTACGTGGCTTGAGTACGTTCCCATACAGATTAAGAAAACACACAGCAACAAATCTTAATTATCTAAAGTTTCGGTCATAAAAGATTCAGAATAGAGTTTGGTCTGAGGTATTTCTGACGTCCGTGACGACTGAATATCTAATCTTATTTTTGAAGTAATTTATAAAAAGTATAAAACAAAAAATGAAGCAAGCAACAGTTTCTCGTGATCAATATGGTTTTAACTTCTAGATCATCAGGTCAGTGGGTCATCGCTGGCTGCTGAGTAAAGAGTATTAAAATTTATTTATAATTTGCACACGGGTAATTAAAATGTCCCGTTAGGTATATAATACGTGAGATTTGCTAAAAGGTCCCGCCGTCGAGTACAGTTATGTTTACTTTGCCTTATGTAGGGCCTCTGACGTGAAAGTTAATTTGTGCTCGTTTAATTCGCGGGGTTGATGTTTGGACTAAATTATGATCATTGTGAAAGACAAGAGAATCGAAACAACCTAACGGTGTTCCGGCAACTTTCCTTAAGAGCCAGTGTATTCCAAACTAGGCATGCTTCATCTAAGGCCACAGTGTCGCTGACTTATTATGATACAAGGTTTTTTTTTGTGAACCGATTTAGATGATTCATTTTAACATTTTTTGCTCTTTTCTGTAGGAAATTTATACAAGCTGATATATTTTCTAAAATTCTTAAGCGTAAATTTTAATTGATGGCAATATTGTCGCGCCTGCCAATTTGATTCTAAGTCGGTTTTGAAAGGTTTGAAATTGTGAATAAAGTTGTTTCAAAAACATAGCACTCAAGTGATTAACTTTGCTTATTTCGGACTTATCCAAACTGTTTCAATGTTTTCTTCTCCAGGTTGAAGAAATCTGGATAGAAGGCCCTCCCGGTGCTTGGGAGGGGTCTCGCGTGGCACAGTGGAGCAATGTTCGCAGCAAGATGGGTCTGGCGCAGGTTCAGCATGATATCGATGAACTAGCACCACCGGGAAGATGGACTGTCAGAGCCAGACTGGGGGATGGCAGTCAGGTACCTTGTTCTTTTAGTAATACTCCTGAAACACAATTTTGATTGCAGCTTTAGATAGACATATCAATTCATTATTGCAGACACACAAAAAAAATACAAGAGAAACATTCTTACAAAATACAGTGTAACAAGTGACAGCCTTATCGCTACAAAGCGATCTCTTCCAGCAGCATTCTTTAGCAGAATGCAAAGGTTTAAACCTTCTACATCGCTTCTACAAGCAAGTTTGCATTCGATGGTTTTATCAGATATGAAGCAAACGTCAATTGATATTAATATGCAGGCCTAGCATATTTTATCCCCGGGAAGTACGGAAAGACAAAAAATAATACATTTGATATGACTAAACTTTCAAACTATATCCATTAAAGGTAGACAAAACCATCTATCTACCCGTGCTAGTACCTACTGCTGCTCCGATTATTTATTCTATCTGCTCATGCTCTTTGCTGAAAAACATGGGAGTGATTTGTCTATACTCGTAACACGAAATCGCTTTTTAGAGCAGCACACTAAAAAATAGAATTGCCTTAATGCTTTTCTAGCGCCTATAAGAGAAGAACAATAAATAATATGAGACGAGATAAGACCTTACAAGTAATAGTCATTTAAAGTCTAGTTAAAGACTCTTATTCTAGGGCTCTGCTGTATTCTGGGTGGGCAACTACGAGCTGCCTCCGTTCCAGCTGACCGTGAGACACGCGCCGCGTGTGCTGAGGACTAGCGACAGACTTGCTTGGACTGTCTGTGTCAGGTACGATGGTTCAGTCTCTCATTCCTCAGGACTAGTATTCTGGGTAGGTTATTATTAGAGACAGACTTGTTTGGACTTTCTGTGTCACTAGTCAGGGCACGTAATAAGGCGAAGTAATTAAGGCAATGTTGTGACTGATTGGTGGTTAAGGCTAGGAACGTTGGTTGACCATCGCTCTGCTTTCCCAGACCAACGTTACGCTTTTTTGGTTTTCTGTTGCTTGGTTGGCCACAAGATTGTGCAAAGACATAAGAACTGTCTCGGGTCCAGCTTGCACATAATTGGCATAAGACCGAGACAGATGGCATTGAATGAGAGGAGCCTATACCCAGCAGAGGCTAAGGCTCTGGGCAATCAATGATTATGATGATAAAAAGTATCTCAATGAAATGCTTTGATATATTATTTTATTGACTCTTTCTTACGTATGTTTTTTATGTATGTTCCCTTCTCTTTCAGTAATATTTGGATCTTTTGAGGATTTATTATTTTTGTGGTGGTCTTATATAAATTTCGATACTCTTCTATATCAAATTTCGATTCATCAAATATGATCCATAATTTAGTTTTGAAGACAAAATAACTGAATAATCAGTGTCAAGCCAGTGCAGTGCGCAGCCAAATTAAAGTCGAAGTCGAAAGTAACAAAATAAAACACAATGTGCATTCCCCAGGTATCCATGGACAGAAGCAGTGGAAGGTATGCTGGTGATCCGTCTCCGCGGCGCGGGGAGCGACAGTCCGGGCATCAGGACGGCGGTGCGACTGAGAGCGCCGCGAGCCTGCCACCGACACGCTGCCGCGGCCAGGCGGGTCGGCCTGGGAGGCGAGCGTGCTCCACACGTGGTGGTCGCTGACTTCTCCTTCCAGGTGAGTATGGTATGGCGAAGAGAATGAATGTCAGGACTATGAGACTACCTGGTATGATGACCATCATACATCATAGGGCTGTTAGACTACATATCATGTATTCTAACACATAGTACATTGACACAAAATAATGCAATAAATACGTCATTGGCCAAGGAATCATAATGGCGACATAGGCTTGACAAGAAATATTATTTTATTGATATACCAATAGCGACATATTCGTGTAGTGACATAGGCAAAAGGTTAATTTGAAAGGCATTCCACAATGTAGGCTCACTGCTCTGTAGACTAGAGGCAGACGAGAGCAAACGAGAGCAGAGTCAGTTAGGGAAGGAAGCTTTCTCCACATGTATTAAAAGCTTGCAATTGCTGCCAGCATTCTCGGGACTTGGCCACACGGACATAATTTTTTTCAGACGTTTAATCTTTTTTAATGTTTAGGATATTTTTAAGTTACTTTTTATAAGTTCTGTATAATATTAATTGTAAGTCAACATTCAATTATTGTATTGTATTATTTTGTAATGTTTTCTAGACTTTTTAAGTTTTACCTTAAAAAAGTAATAATAAAATTATTTAATTTGTCAGATCTCTCTTTCTGTCATTACTTTTACCTTTCAACATTGAGCCAATAGTTGAAAAAGATAGTTTTCAAAGTTGTATTGAATAACATTGTACATTTGTAGGAGGACGGCACCAGAGTTTGGCAGAACACAACAGTGGTATCCCAGGTGGTGGACAAGCCTATTGAACTGGAATTCATCACCAAGCGACACCATGTAATTTCACCAGCTCTACCTTACAAATTAAAGGTAAGCATATTGCCTGACTTTTGAGTAATATTCCTTAGTTGTAAGAATACAGCGATAAGTGTATTTATATCTCCAGACCTTGAACTTTAACTTTCGCTATTTTGATGATTTAATTGTCTTCATTTTGATTAGAAAGTTGCATCGTGTTATCAGAAGTTACTGTCGTATTTGAATTACTGTAATAATTGATAAGTATTTATTTTTACTCTTTACTTCATGCTGTTCTAAATGAATATAAATAAAAAGGTTATGTTTCAAGCATTTCAAAAAATAGAGTGGCTATGTAGTTTGTTTTAAATTTCCAGAAATTTACTTCGTCCATGTTGATTATGATATGAAGATATAATGCTCTAATAGAGACGTGTACCCTACCGAGGACACATTCTTTAAATAATATTACTTATTTTAACACAAGACACTTCTAATATTTAGGTACTATGAAAAAGTTCCCGATGAAATTAATTGACTCCCTTCCAGCTTCGCAAGTACACCAATTAACTCAGAATATCTTCAACCTTAGGTAAAAGCAACGCGATGGGACGACAAGCCAGCTTCCAGCGAGAAAGTGCTGATGTGTCGCTACAGCATACAAAATGACAAACAAACTAACACCCCCACTTGTATGAGTGCAGACACTGACAGTAGTGGGGTCGCGAGGGTTATCTTCGCTGATGAGGACGATGGAAGCCCTTATTATCGGTTTGAGGTTAGTTGTTTGAGTATTCCGTTCGGCATTTACTTCTGTTTATGTTTTTATTTTTTGCACAAATATCTACGGTAAATTTTATTTCATTTTCTTTTACTACAAAATGTAGTCTGGATAGTATTGTTTTTAGGGATTCGCCATTTTTTGTCTACTTTGCCACTTTTCCTTGCAAAAATTTCTCCTGGATTTGAGGTGCGATGAAACATTTACAAAGGCAAGAAAAATACACCCAGAACACCGAGCAAAAATGATTAAAATCTATTTTTTGGATTAAATCAAATCTTGGTTTATGCGTAAAATTGTTAGGGGTTTACTAACTAGATGGCGATCACCAAAAACATGACATATGTTGGGGGCATGATTTTTTTTTTGTTTCCCTTCCCAAGGCTTCACTATTCAACGACTCCTCGACCACATCGGGTCCACTTACTCTGGCTACACGCCGCTCCCCCATACAAGCAGTCCTCGGCCCGCTGCGAGCTGAAGCTAAAGGCACCAGGACTTTTGTACCCCTGTACCTGAGTCTGCAGAATGTCACTGCTCCGGTCACTGTGCATTTTGTGGTGAGTTTAACAAAGTAGGCATATACAGATTTCTAGGTTCTCCTAGGCTATCACAGAATAAAATAATGTTTTTTTATGAAAAATCTGCAATAAAAATTTGCATTATTTAGAATTCACCCGTTTTATATACACTTCCGATATTTGGTCAGAGTGATAGACAATGGTTTACACTCGTCCAGAAAGATCCATATTTACCTAATTAAAAACACGATAATAATTCCCATAAGAAAGTCGAAAAAAGCTTAAAACAGTTAATAAGTTAGTCCTAATGATTAATAAAAAAATATTACTTTCAGGTAATCACAAGAGGAGGAATCATTTACCGATGGGGAGCAACTACACAATGCCCCATCGCCAGTTCAGCTACACACATACAGACAGCTGCCAGAAACACCAAGTGTGATGATCCTATGGAACAATACAACGACGACAAAAACCAAAAAGACAAAGACCAAGACACGAACAATACAAACAAAAGAGAAAACAACAAAGACAAAAACACCAAAAGCAACAGAAGCTACGACATTAACATTAACCTATACAGCAACCAAAATCAAAACATCAACTTTCATTATCCAAACAAAACTAGAAACATGAATCAGAATGATAAAGACAGCTATCTTCACAGACATGATAAAAATGAACTAAAGCATACAATTTATGACAAATT
Organism: Ligdia adustata; assembly: GCA_947049295.1. NCBI lineage: Eukaryota > Metazoa > Arthropoda > Insecta > Lepidoptera > Geometridae > Ligdia > Ligdia adustata. The sequence goes on from OX346229.1 coordinate 11,745,424, forward strand.
TACTCCCATAGTCATCGCACCTAATGTATACGTTAAAGCAGATAATGTTAAAAGTATACAGCACGAAGTGAATGCATCTGATGCGTTACTGGATAGAAATTTGCTTAGAATCATGTTGCCTATAAAAGTAACACAGCAAATGTGTCCGGACAGTCATTTGATTGCATATTTTTATTACAACGGAGAGTTCGTGAGCGCCAGCAAACATTTCGAGATGGATGACTGTTTTGTTAATAAGGTTAGTTGTGTTGTTTTTTTAATTATTTTGATTCTGTCCACATACAATTATTATGTATCTAAAAGTAAACTATTTATAAATTTATTTACTTACTTAATTAATTATAAGAAAAGACAAAAAAATAACACATAATTAACTCCAAACGAGCAGCGGAATCAATCGTAGAGCAGTAGAAATCAAATTAATTTACTAACCACCAGACGGCAGTGTATTATTTTGCTGTGCTCTTTCATATTATGTTTGAAGAAATCACTTTTGTTAAAAATAAAACACATTTGCTACAAACTTATTCCCACTATTACGCACCATAAAGTATCTAAACATTTGTCTATCAGGTGGAAGCCGGTTTCCTCTCTCGCTCTGCCCTCCCCGGCTCGCTCACCACCCTGCAGGTGTGGTCCCCCGGGCCGGCACTCTGCGCTCTGACTGCTGTTGACAGCGCGGCCAAGTGGGGCCATAACTACGCCGTCAGGGATGTGCTAATTGCAGGCTTGAGGAGGATGATACAAGGACATAGGAACGTTACCGAGTATGATGCTGCTGGAGATTGTTTCTTGAGTAAGTAAGATATTAGTTATTTTAGGTGGAAGTAGTTTCTCTCGCTCTAACCTAAGTTAGAAGCAAGTTTCCTCTCTCGCTTTATCCTCCCCGTCTCCCTGTGTGGTTCCCCATTCCAGCACTGTGTGCACTGCCTGCGTTCGACAGCGTGGAAAGTTACCCCAGGTGGAAATCAGCTTTCACCCCCGCTCTAATTCCAGGCGAAAGCCAGCTTTCTCCGTCAATTTAGTTCAACGCCGACGCCTACAGCTTAACGTATATATCCATCCGTAAATGAGGATCAAATATTGTAATAAGTATCTCATATGCCATAAGCATTTTCTTCCACAACCCAAAATAATAAGAGTAAACACAAAAGGCAGATAATTCTTTTTTTTAAATGTCTTTTGGGGGTATATCGAAAACGTAACTGACAAGAGATAAAGTTAAGAGATCCATTGCTACGTGACGAACGTGACGTCACCTCCCGGTTCCTACTGAAGATCAGCGCTAGTTGTTTCAGCCAGTATTATGGAATGGGACCGGTTTGTGACAGAAAGTAGTAATTGAGTTTAATTTTATTTTTAAGTTTCTTGTTGTTATCTGTTACAAATAAAAATGTATTCTATTCTATTATCTATTCATTCAGGTGCAGAAACCCCTCCGTTGCCTACCAATAGTTTGGAGTTGACAGCCAGCTGGCTCGCGTCGGCCGGGGTGAGGACCGTTGCAGACACACCCATCAGAAGAACTTGTGATGAACCAGCCTATCTCCTCGACGAGGGAACTGTGCCGAGGAGTGATTTCTCAGAGGTCAGCCATATATTTTGTGGCTACAAAACTTGGCAGTGACAGCTTTGAATTGAATTGTTTCGTTGTTACACTAACAACGTTATCCTACAAGTATAGTGATAGCTACTTTTTAAAAGAGTGTCAACCTATTTCGGCAGGCAATACGTAAGTTTGAGTTATTTTGATTTTCCAACCCCCAAAGTTCTTATGAATAGAATATATATCACATCACCCTAACAAACAAGTAAAGAATTTTCCAGATCTGTCCATTCGTGTCTGACAAATCGCCGAGAATTTCTATTAAAAAAATTTGTAATTATCCTCACAGGGTCCAAAAATATGACAATGCAAAAGTTTGATATTAATATTATTTCCTCCCAAGGCGTGGCTCTGCCGGCTGGTGACGGTGGGCTCCAACGGGTCAGCTGTCACAACGGCTCAAGCTCCTGACTCCATTACAAGATACGAAGCCAACGCTATCTGCCTTTCCAAGACAGGCGTGGGAGTATCACGGCCAGCTGTTTTACAGGTTACCAAACAACATTTAAACGTTAGACTTGTGCTCTATACTAAGTCCAGCAGGGCTATCGTCTTAAGTTAGACATGAAAGAGACAAAGAGAAGACTCGGCTTCAATCAGCTCTGTTTTTACTTCTTTCGCGTCTAATTTTAACCGATAGCACTGAAGACTGTTAAATATATATTGTAATGCAATAAAAAGTTTGTGTCGAAGAATCCCTCGAAGAACCGATAACCGATGGGAAAAAAAGGTTCTTGAGTGTCGACCACGAACTGGAAGGCGCAGCGTAGGTAGCCTTTCCACTAGGTGGACCGACGACATTGTGAAAGTCATAAGTAACCAGTGGATGCAATTGGGAGCTTGGCGTTCTAAGCGGAAGGCCTATGTTCAGCAGTGGACGTCTTCTGTCTGATAATGATGATGATGATGAAAGGTTTGGGTAACTTTTACACCTACTCTACTTTAATGGTTATGTGACAGGTGTTCCGTGAATTCTTCATCCATGCAGACAGTCCCAAAAGGCTACGTCGCGGAGACTCCACAATCATTAGATATCGTCTCTTCAACTACCTTTACGAACCTTTAAGCGTGAGTACTACGATTTTTTTGAAATATTTTTTTTATTGATTATTAATTTTGCTAGAATGAAAATTCATGTTTTTCTTGCATAGTTTTCTACCTATTGAAAATATAAAAAGACAGCATTTCTTGCTTTAGATAATATATTGCATTCGTTTTTTGATATGATATTATTTTATCTTACGATTTAGTCGAACACTTTCATTGATCACTGTGTTGAATTTCTAGATTATGCGTATTTCCAAAAGTGAACCTAATATAACCTAACCGGATGCAGAATCCTTGTTCTAATTGTAGTGTTTTTTGTTGGTCAGAACTCAAACTTTTTAAAAGCATAAACCTGGTTCAATTAGTAGAATTATTTTGTTTGAATTCAAACATTTAAAAATCTAATATTTTATATTCCCAGGTACAAATCCAAATCCTTACCGAACTGGGTATTACTGGCCCTTCTAACATAGTAGAATCTGTCTGCATACAACCGCGTGCTTCTACTGCAAGACGCGCCTCTGTCACTGCTGAGATGGCAGGGGACGGAAGAGTTATTATACGGGCTAAAGCTGTCAACGATGGCGGCTGTGGATCTCATGTCACTTATGGTAAAAGTGTTAGGTATGTTAAACATCATTCTGGTAAAGATAAAATAATGCTATTGGATAAAGCCATGAACAAAATCTTGAACCATCTGCTTCCTCTATCGCTGCTGAGACGGCAGGCGACTAAAGAGTTATCATTAGTTAGAGAGTTATCAATATTAGTAGCCATGAATCACGTAGATCTTCTGCTGAAACCATAGTCGAGGAAAGGGATATCATCCGATCTAAAGCTGTCAAAGAAAACGAGTGTAGGTCCCATGGAGAAGAATGTGAAAAGAAAGTAGAAGGTAGTAACAACAAAAAAGCTAGTAGATAATATAATAACGTATAATGGTAAAGAAATTCATTACTAACTCATAACCATGAACATTATTTGCTGAGTTAATTGATGTAGCTTTGAAAATTGAGAAGGTAATTTAATAACAACATTATGTCTTCAATGCTAATGAAGTGCTGGTTCATAACAATCCAATTATTAGTTATAAATGATAAAATGCTGGTTGTATAATAATACTATTTGAAAAACTAACGTGACAATATATTTTCATTTTTGCAGCGATGAAGTCGTCATAAAAATTGCAGTTGAACCGGAAGGAGTTCCAGTTCAGGAACATAAATCTATGCTGCTTTGTGGAAAGGGTAATATACTAAATTCCCAAACATTTTACTTCAAGAAAAAGTCCAAGAAACCCTAATTAATTCTATCGTAAAAAAATTAAAGCATATTTTCCTAATGTTTTGTAATATAAAGAATTCCGCTAGACTAGAATAATTACAACTAATTATATCGTATAGCTTTTACTCGTATCTTCGCACGTGCTATGTTTGTTTTCCCGGGTAAAAAGTAGCCTATGGCATTTTCTGTCCTGGACTATTTATGTGCAAAAAATCAAGTCGATCGTTACTCAGCAGCTTAAGAAAATAAGAAACGATGAACTAACAAATACACTTGTGTTGGAACCATAACAGTACGTTGAACATAACTATATAAAAGTAAAGGAACACAACAGGGGTCAACGTTAGGACCGCAACTTTTCCAGATATATGTTAATTCCATATTTGCTTTTTCAGATAATTCTAATTCTACTAGTTCCCAAGTATCTTGGAACTTTGGACATGCTACTATGATTCCCGGCACCGAAAGTTTGACTGTGTGGGCAGCCGGAGACATTGTTGGACCTTTGCTTGCAGTCAGTTTTGTTATAACCTTTTATTTCTTTATTCTCTAATATACTTCTAGCATGTTGTCATATTTATTTCAGTTAAATGTTCTACTTTTATATATAGATGTTATTATAAACTTAGGTCTACTCCTACAACAATCATTGCTTTTTGTTAGTTTATTATTGTCTCCTTTAGGCGATACTAAAATTTCCATGCATAAAATAGTTATCGTTAGCCCTCAGCTTGATTTTCGTTTTAAGCTCTTTGATTCCGGTGCCTTTCATAACTTGAAATATATCATATGAATCCCGTTAAAAAAATCTGAATCGCTAAAACATTACTGCGATAAGGACGCCATTTAAAAGCTGGTATATGTGTATAAGGTTTTCTTTAATCATAATTCATGTATTGTTGCTGGTTTTTAAATAAAGAATTGTGTTATCTTATCTAAAATATAGATCAATGGCCTCGGTTTCGATTTGGGTCTGGCTATTCTTTGGCATTTTCTAGTCAATTTCATATAGGAAAAAGATTCTGTAAGTTTGAAAATTCATTCCTAATTGATGTATATCAACAGGACGCAGACTCTCTAGTGCTGTTCCCGCGAGGTTGCGGCGAACAGAACATGGCGCGTCTCGCCACCAACTTACTTGCGCTGTCACATCTCCACCCACACTCCGCCACTGCTCTCGCTGCCAAGGAACATGTCGCTAGAGGTTTCAACATTCAATAACATATTATTAATTTTAACTACATCTACATCGGACAAGTAGAGATACGGCATGGTAGAGGTTCCCAAGGCTCGCACGAAACGCTTTGCGTCTACTTTCACTGCGAACTGCTAGATTGTGGAACACGCTGCCGGCTCTATTTCTTGATAAATATAATCTGAGTCTTTTCAAGTCGCGAGTGAATCGGTTTCTTCTAGGCTAGCGTGCCCCATCTTAGGCCGTATCGTCGCTTCAAATCAGGCGAGTTGCGGTCAGACGCAAACCTATTTCCTATAAAAAACGATGAATATATTTTAAATTACTCAGATTGTTTACCTAAAGCAATATTCATGCCTTGGTCTAATAATTGCACTGCTAGCTATGCTATGATGGCCACTAGCTTAGCTACGCTCTCGGCCTTCAGGCTTGACCATCAAAAGCTGCAATGCTGACCACGCTGCGAAGGCATGGACCTGCGCTTCGATTCGCTTCATTATAGTCGCTGCCAACAATGCAGTCATTACAGACTGCAACGGTAATGTTGTTTTGCCACGAGTCTCCCCTGCGACGGGGATGTGGGCCATACGAAACTTATTAACCTTCTCCAACTAACAGATTTCTGCACGATTTTGTGTATCTGGTATTTGATATTCTAATATACAATGTTCTGACGGCCGCCGTGATCGCCGTGAGCGTGGTGACTATGCTTGCTTCGAGATCCGACGGTCCCAGGTTCAATTCCGGGGCAGGTGTTCAAATGATGAGTTTGAACATTGTCTGGGTGTCTTAGTGCGTGTGTTTATGAATGTTAAACGGCATCCCCGACACAGGAGAAGTCCTAGTATTGAGTTATAAGTGTGAAACGTTTATTATTATTATTACTATCATAGATTTTGTCTCCACAGGGTTCACCCGTCAATTGCAGTACCTGCATCCGTCTGGTGGTTTCAGTGCGTTCGGTCCCTCCGACGTCACGTCTTCTACTTGGCTTACAGCATTCTCGCTCAGATATCTCAGGAGAGCGCACAAGGTACGTATCAAGATGACCTTGAGAAGGGACAAAACTAAATTTAAATTGCAAAAAAGGCTTAAAGTGTCCGTACTTGTCGAGAAGCCTGGCAAAATTCCATTAGCAATAAATACCGCGCAGTTAGACGCCTGCTTGAAACGTCAAAGCATTTGAATTGAACATCTGATCTATATTATAAAAAGGAAACGCTGGATGTGTTGCTAAGCAAAAATCTCGATAGCTGCTGAACCTATTCTGCTAATTTTATTTTAGATTTTGCCTCGAAGCACGAGGATGGTTCTTACGGAGATAAAAATTTTAACAAAACTTTTCTATACTCCCATACAATCGATTAGAAATAATATTTAAAAGTCAATTTTTAAACTTTAATACCATACCATATAGTTTAAGAGAGTCAGTGGAGGTTCCGGAAAGGTAAAACAATTGACTGACGTTAGTGTCGTATAAATATTAATGCCAATATTTATAAGATGGTATTACTACTCTTAAATAATCGATTGTTGGGCGGTACGAAGTTCGCTCAATCAGCTAGTGTATAATATTTTTATCCAGTAATTTTTTTTAGATCCTATACCCCAAGCAACAGTTCCCGCCAGCGATAGAGCGCGCCGAGGGGTGGCTGCTCAACCAGCAGATGGAGAACGGCTGCTTCAGGAACGAGGGACAGGTGTTCCACCGGGAGCTGCGGGTCAGTGTACTACATCCGATCTAACCCATTGTAGCGATGATGGTCGAGTGGTTAGTGGGGTTGATTGCCGTGCAAAAAATACGAGGTTCGGTCCCACGAAACATGAAAAAAGAGTTTGAGCTACCGATAAAGGAAAACATCGTGAGGCAACCATAGCATGGTGGTAAGGCGTTTCCTGTCGCTCGCTTTTTTAGCTACCACCCGCAATTTGTAAAATCTGTCATCAAGCACCTAACTGTATGTTTCGGCAGCCTGCTTTAAAAGGCAATTTATTCCAGATAGGCATGCTTCATCTAGGGCTACAGTATCGCTGTCTTCCGTGGTCGTGCGAACTTGTGGTCAAATGCCTAGCTTAGTATGAGAAACAGAGTGATTTAGTGAGATCACCAACTCAGCTACTATTGATCAGTGTTACCTTAGTTAGTAATGCCCATTGCCTCACGAGCAAGAGGGCGTGAATGGATCTCAGATTCAGGCATGCACTCTTCACGCCTTAAGTTGGCTTAGAAGTCATAAAGTAGGTTTAATTAATCTTGTTGAAACAAATCTCATGATTTCAGCTTGAAATTTAAAAGGTCCTGGTATCTTTAGTGGTCAGTACTCGAGTAACACATAAACATTAATTACTGAATCAAATTCATTTCTCCGCAGGGAGGTCTCAACGAAGAAGGCGAGATAGCGTCCGTGGCGCTCACCGCTTACGTCATCACTTCCCTCCTAGAGAGCACCACTCCCCTCCCCTCCCGGCTGCTCCGCAACACCCTCTCCTGCCTCCGAGCCCTCCCTCCCCTCAAGTACAGCCCCCCGGGGAGGGTGTATGCACATTCTCTGTTAGCGTACGGGTTCGTGAGGATGAAGAAGTATGAAGAAGACTTGAGAAGGTAAATTGATTTTTTATTAGCGGTGTTGCCTGCGATTTTGTTATACCAATTTAACACTGCATTTTTGCGGGATGAAAGAATCATACAAGTTAAGCCAGGACAAAATTTTGCAAAATTTCATTCAAATCCGTTCAGCAGTTTTTGCGTGAGAAAGTCACAAACATAAAACTTTTGAATTTATAATATTAGTAAGATTCTTCTACCTTGAACCGTGCCTAAAGGTTCTTTGAACCGTGCCTGAAGGTTCCTTGAACCGTGCCTGCAGGTTCCTTGAACCGTGCCTGAAGGTTTCTTGAACCGTGCCTGAAAGTTCCTTGAACCGTGCCTGAAAGTTCCTTGAACCGTGCCTGAAGGTTCCTTGAACCGTGCCTGAAAGTTCCTTGAACCGTGCCTGCAGGTTCCTTGAACCGTGCCTGAAGGTTCCTTACCTTCACTTCCCATTTCGATTTTTTTACGTAAAACTTCGAGTAATGCAAGAATTAGTTTTCTTTTGACGCTAAATCTACTCGTACGAAAGATAATATAAATAAAAAGTGTTATTAACAAAACCATTTTTTTCGCATATACTAGGCAAAGACGCGTGCTACTTGTTTAATGTTTAGAACTAAAACCTTGTATAGGTACTCATTTTATTTTATGCTACTAAACCATGTTCTATACATAAAGTAATCTATATATATATATAAGAAAGTCGAGTTAGTGACACTATTTGTAACTCAAGAACGGCTGAACCGATTTGTCTGAAAATTGTTGGGGAGATAGCTTAGAACCAGGAGAAGGATATGGGATACTTTTTAACCGACTTCAAAAAAAGTAGTTCGAAGTTAGTTTTAGTTTGATTTAGTTTTAGTACTCGTAGAACTACGCGGGTGAAACCGCGGGGCATAGCTAGTTAATCATAACACTTAGAAATTGTTTTATTTGTGGTACATTCAGAAACTACTGTAAAGTTTAATTCAAAGTCGATCCCATTGTTTTCCAACTCATAAGTGGAAATATACAGTGTTATGCTATATGACAGGAGCAATGAAGCCAAGTTGGAAACTGAACATCAGTTTACGGATCAACCTAGTTGGCTGCAGAGGAGTGGGCTGAAAGAACACGAGGGTCTCCTGGAAGTCATGGAACTCATGAAGATGGCCACCAGGGAAGGAGAGTTCCTTTGGTGGGAGACAGGTTTGTGCACTTTTTACCTGACTGCGAAACAAGGAGGGTTATGGTTTTCGAGTGTATGTATAGCGGTTGTCGACTAGGGGTGTACAAAGCGAAAAGGGGGTCACTGTACCCATCCGAAGGAACACCTTTCACTATGGGACCAACTCTTAATTCGAGAAAAAATAATCAGCTGTTTCATACATTTTGTCGACGATCCGATCTACTTTTTCTATGAAACAGCAGTTTTTTTTCTCGAATTCAATGTTGGTCCCAAACTAAATGTTGTTCCTTAGGGTGAGTATAGTGCCTTATTTTCGGCTTAGTACATCGATAGTCAATTCTGATATCCCTGTACTCGTAATGACTGTCAGATATTTTAGTACTATCCGATATAACAAACTGACAGACGAAACAAAATGCTGTCAGACCTGAAGCAAACACGTATCGCTTGCATGCCTACTTATTGATTAGAGTTAGACATGAAAGAGGTGAAAACAAGACCAAGCAATCTTGGTTTTATATTGTTTAAGAAGACGGGTTTTCACGCGCACTTGATCGTTGGAAAGGTCCAACTATAGTTTCGTTCACATTCGGTGAACTTTATCAGGGATGATATGAGTCGTTTGTGACTTCAACGACGACACGTCTTACTTACTACTATAGTTGGACTTTTCCAACAATCAGTCACGCGTGAAAACCCGTCTTCTTAAACAATATGAAACAAACACGCGTTAGTTTTCTAAATAAACTTGAACCACGGAAGTCAGCGTTACTGTAGCCACAGATGGAGCATGCCTAGTCTGGAATACACTGGCTCTCAAATAAGGCTACCGGAACACACCATTAGGTGCTTGGTGACAAATTTTACAACTTGAGGCTGGTAGCTAGCCAAGCGAGCAATAGGAAACGCCCTAACCACCATGCTATGGTTTCCTCACGATTTCTTCCTTCACCGGTAGCTGCATATTTCGTGGGATTGGGGCTGTTGGTCATTATAATCAATATAGTATACATATATACAGGTAGCCTGTCGACGTCTATAGAAGCCACGAGCTACGCGCTGCTAGCGTTGCGGGAAAGTCCCTCAGCCTTACGGGAGTTCGGCTCGGACGCCGTGCGCTGGCTCGCCGCGCATCGAGGACCTACTGGGGGGTTCGTCTCCACGCAGGTCAGTACCCCGGGGGAAACATAATTAATTTCATGTGACTGCAATATACTCTATATATAGATATAGATTCTACCACTCGCCTTATATATAACGTGTAACAGAAAGGTGTGACAATACTTAACGGTGTTAGTCTACACATCAAAGTGAACTCTTTGTTGAACAAAATTTTGCGTTCACGTTATCGGACCATTTGTTGCGTCATCCATACAATTGGGCCGATAACGTGACCAGTTTTGGTTGATGATGATCAGTTGACCAAAAGCCAAATAAAAAAAAATTGTTCCGCAATGGGCTGACTAGCACCCTCAAGTATTGTCACACCTGTCTGTTACAGGTTGTATGAAGTCTATGGTGTAGAACGCAACGCTAAAGAGTTATTTTTCTACATGTAATCGTATGAGGAGGTTCTCTATTTAGGGAGCAGGATATATAATCTATACTTATAATAATACTGCAACAGGTCAAATTCTGTACATTGATTATATTTTAAAAATTTCTTTTGCGAGGGGTGTTATTAACGATACAGACCCCAAATCTATAACTTATTTCATTTTTGTCTGTCTGTTTCTGGACTTTCCATAACTCCGAAACTGCCGAATGGATTCTAATGAAACTTGGTATGCTTAAGGTTTATACCATGAGGTAGGATCTTATCTACTTTTTATCCTGAAACTCAGAAGGGGTTCTCGTGGGAGGGGGGATGAAACTCGAATTTAACTAGAACTCGGTAACGCGTGCTTTGATTTGGATAATTCTTTTTTTTTAAGTATTTTTTTTGTTAAAAATCACTAACTGAAATTGTTATATCCCAAATAAATATTCCTTCGCATTTTTCAAGCTTACCAGCTGCGCTTTTTTAAGGTTTTTCTATTGAAATTTTATTTGCATAGTTAGTTTTTATTTTCGTTAGAAATTACTTACTGAAATTATTGTACCACAAAAAAAACGACATTGGTATTGTAGTTCATACTCGTATTTTCGATAAACTATCGTTTATATTGAATGTCCACAGAAACCTTTTGAGCAAGGAATGAGCCAGCTCTTATCGGAATATTTATAATCTGTCTATGGAAATGTTCGGAAAGGAGTGATCTAACTTAAGCTGGAACTGCAGATCGACTGGCCGGTGGGTGCAGTTGGTAGCACTTCTGCGCCGCTGGTCCCGGGTTCGATCCCCGGACAGGTTAAACATTTGTGTGAACATGTCTATTTGACCTGTGTCTGGGTGTTTTTTATATGTATATATGTATATAGGTATGTATATCAGTCGTCAGGTTACCATAGGCTTTGCCTAGTTTGGGACCTGAAGAGCATTGTGTGGATATTGTCCCATATTATTATTATTTTTCAGGACACCTTGGTAGGTCTAGAAGCTCTAACCGCCTGGTCGTCTCTCCAACCGTCTCCCTCCAACCTCTCAGTCTCGGCACGGAGCGGTCCTGTCTCCATAGTTGCCAAACTGGATCCAGCACTCCGCATTCCTGAAGTCTTGAAGATGGGAACTGGAGACCAGATCACTATTGGCGTTGAAGGTATACATTTTAAGTTTCCTGGCTGGTGGTGTCAATCAAGTTAAGAGTTACAAAGTCGTAGGTGAATTTGTGGATATGAGGTGACAATTCGAAAGTCATGGTGTCTTTAAACTTATAAGTACGGAAATTACGGAATATCAGGGCAAGCCAACAAAATGTTTGGGTTTTTGAAACATTTCATTCCAATTTTTATACAGGTTTATCGGTTAGAGGTGTACTAAGCTGAAAGGGGGTCACTATACTCATCTGGAATCAGAAAAAAAATCATCCGTCCCATAGTAAAGGCCGTCTACAAAATGTATAAATCAGCTTATCCAGCTTACCAGCCATAATTTTTTTTCTCGAATTCAGAGTTGGTCCCATAGTGAAGGTTGTTTCTTAGGATGAGTATAGTGAACCCCTTGCGGCTTAGTACACCCCTAACCGATAACACTGTATAGGACCCAATACGTTTTCTTATTATTCTCAGACCTCAAATAATCATTATCAAATCCTTCACCTCGAAACAGGACTTCCCTAATCTAAAACCTCGATGCTTGCAAATCTTAAATTCTAACCATTATCACTTTAATTTAACGAATCACTTCTGTCCTCCCATATGTAGGGTCTGGCTGTGCCTTGGTGCAAGCTACTCGCAGCTACCACGCTCCATCATCAGCTCGCTGCCAGCACCAGCTCTCCGTGGAGCTGTCTCTACATACCGACGGAACCTTCGACTGTGACGCTGCTGGAGAGAACTGCTTGTGTGCTGCTATCTGCGAGGTATAACTACTGCCTACTGACAGACAGACAGACATAGTCCACGCTCCAGCGTCATACGAATAAGTATCATCTTCGTCTGTCTGAAAGATTATGATATAACTTGCTAACATCGCAGACCAACTATGTCAGACAACTCTTCAAAATGGAACATTATTTTCTGCTCTAAATCTATGTTTATGATAGATCAAACCACAATGAAACAAAAGGTAACGTTGTGGAAGATTACGATAGCAATTAATAAACTACTTCATCTTATTTCCCATACAGGTATGTGTAGTGTGGAGCGGTTCCTTCCCAACAATGGCGTTGCTGGAAGTGTCCCTTCCTGGTGGGTACGGAGCGGACGCGAGTCGCCTCTACTCTCAGTTGCACGAGCCACACTCGCGTAAGTTACTCACATATCAGCCGATTAAACAATCCCATCTGGTCACGGGTTTCCTCCCTGGACCAAGCTGAGGCCAACAGTCCTACTAGATAGCAGCCTGCTGATTTATTAGGTATGTTTCTAAAAGCTGTTTCATTATCATGTTACAATTTACATTTCATTTTTGGAAAGTGATGGAAATTCGAAAACCATTTCGAGATAATGTAATGCTAAAAATACCAGATTTACATATCCACTTTCTTCCGAGTTATTTACATGAAACTGATAAAAATATAGTATTTATGCTAAGACCGTCAGATGCCACCAATAAAAAGTATTATTGTATCTGTCATCTGTGAACCATACAAAAAAATAAAAAATACGGATACTTGATGACATCATTTCTTTACAAGCTTTTGACAAGAATAATATTATGCTGAACTTTTCTTATATTTTAAAAATCTCTAAAACGTAAGTATTACGTACTATATGATAAACAAAAAATATTGGTACGTTATATTTCATTTGTTTCATGTTGTTATCGTAGTAACAATTGGTGGTCAAACATTTGAAGAGTTGACGAACATGACCTCTATCTAGATAAGTCATTACTGTTAATTGCTTATGTAAGAGTTCCGTGGCATTTACTGGACAAGAAAAATCTAATTGCTTAAATCGAAGGCTAAGCTAATTGTATACTAAGCTCGCTATTTGATGTCCAGTACTCCGTCGTATAGAGCTGACTCCCACAAGTTCCCGAGCGACCCTCTACCTGGCAGCGCTGGATGATTCCGAAACCACCCCTCGCCATGGACACGAGTGCTTCAACATCCACGCGGTGGGACCTCAAGCTAAAACAAGACCCGCGTACGTTAGGATCATGGACTATTACACGCCCAGTATTAATGACACACAGGTAAATTGTAATTATATATTTTCCTGCTCCATATTAATAAAAGGAAGTCGGTTTTCATAATTTGGATGTGGTTTTAGATATTTCTCAAACGAAACATTCATTTGTTTAACAGAGCAAAGTTGCGCTATAAAAATTTGTGAAAATTTGTAATTGGCCAACTGAACTTTCTATATCAATATAATTGTTAACAAACTTAGCTGAAAGTTTATCTAAAAGTAAAATAAAATAAATATGTGCCTAGTTAATTAAGATGGCGATATGAGAAATGTACCTATTATCAAGCTAAAATAGAAATCATTTACAAAAGTAAAAGTAGTAACTCTATAATTCTAACATTTATGGATCGTATCTTTGTATTTGTGATAAGGATCATATGATAAGATGACTGTTTGGAAACTCAGTCTGATCAAAAACTTTCAAAAGTTCTATTTATATACCGGAAAAAAGAATTTCACGCAATAATAAAAAAGGGCGAATCCTACCAATAAATAGATTAGCTAAATGTAAGAAGCAGGGGCTTTATACTAAAATACTGATGTACAATAAATTACCTAATAGTGTAATGGATCTCAATTGTATTACATTTAAACAAAAATTGAAGTTTTTTTTTTGAAAGCAATCCTTATTATAAACTCAGCGAATATATGTGAATGCAGCTTGTACGAGTAGAATCATCGTTCTTGTGTAACGAACAACCATAATAAAATATCACTAATAACTGAACAAAGCAATCATTGCAAATATTTGTCATGAGAACTATTCAACTAACAACTAATATTAAGTAATCGTATATAAATTAGATTTGTAAGTTAAATTTTTTAAGTAATTATTTATTCAAATGTAATAAGACTTGCCTACAGGCAAGTCTTATTACGAACGTTATTTAAAGGTTAATAAATATTACTTTACTTTACTTTATAAAACAGGGGTCACATATAATGAAAGTTCCAGATAGATCTATTTTTTTGCGTCTGAGCATGCTACTCATTATTTCTTTTTTTGGATCTGTTTGAGCTGCTAAAAAGTTACTGACAGCGTTACTTTTATCCACTCCAGTTTTTCTGGCAAACATAACATTGTTTTATTATCATTTCAGATATACACAATCCCAGAAGAATGTCCATCCCGAATCTCTCACGATTTAAACCAGGACATAACATCTGACAATCTGTATAACAAAGCTCGCTCTATGTCAGACAAAGGAGAAATTCTCATCACACATGAGTTCACCTTCGATGACATTCCAGAAGGAATACCACTCGAAGACCCACTTTACGACAATCTTACTAGAGAAGATAAGAACAAGAGTGATTTTAGAAGAAACGTTACAGAATTTAATAATATAAGAAATTATAATAAGATTAACAATAACGCTAGTAATATAGAGATTGACTCTATGACGAATTATAACTCTATGTTAAACCATAAGGCTTATTCAAATAATGTTAGACTAAATGAAAACTTTAACAATAATATTAAAGTAAATGAATATGATAAAACAAATGAATCTAATAATATTCAAAACAATGGCACATTAAATAAATACCCAAAAGATATGATTAAGATTAATATTGACGGGAAGATAGACTATAATATAGATTTAGAAAATAAGATAAAAGCTAATGAATATGCTGAATCTGTTAAAATTGATGATGGCACTAGAATAAATAAAAACCTCAACGATAAAATATTTAGATTACAAAATAATAATAATGAAAATACAAATTCTTACGTGGATCCGAACGCCATTTTCAGTCCACCATACAGAAACCCTTATCCATACATTCCTTCCGATATTGAAGAAGCGACACCAATTAAAAATGTAATGTTCGATGTATCTAAAATAATTGCATCAAATAGTTACAGACATATAAACTTTAAAATAGACGATAAATTGGAGCACGTAAAAGAAAACTTTAATAAACCTAGAAATAACGTCATTATTCCCAAAAAAAGTAACGAAATAGGCAAAGTTACGTTTAACTCTGGAGAGAAACAACTTGATGTAAATAATGAAAATGACGACAAGAATTATGAAGAAACATCCACACAAAATAATTTAGTTGAACCCACTACCCACATATATAATGAAAAACAAAGATCTATAGCACCGAACACAACTACCACAATAGAAATCAAAAATACAAATAATATCTCAAATTCTGACAATGAAAACAAATTACTAAATCACAGAATAGAAATCAGAGACGAACATAAAGATAGTCAAGAGGTTGACAATCCTAAACTATCAGATTTTCACGTCATAGACTCTGATAAAGATTTAGAGGTGCCATCAGGCGTCGAAGGACCAGTTCCATCAATAGTCTTACCTCCCGTTAACTTTGTACCACCTCCAATTTCATCTCCTGATCATTTCACTAAAACAAATATTCCAAGCCATTTTGACCCTCGGCATTCGCAGTCGAATAATTTCATCTCACGGAATGGTGAATTAAATATGGCTGCACAGAATTTTGTTACAGATTTAGTCCCTCCAAATGATTTTGTTATACAAAATCCAGCGCCAGCCATTTTTGTTTCACAAAACGAGCCACCACAAAATGGACTAAGTCAAATTGCACCACAAACCATTTCTCCAAATAACTTTGCACAAATTCCCGTGCATAATTTCATTCCAAGGGATTCTCCGCCATCGTACAGCATTGATCCGCAACATTTTGCACCAACTTCCTTTGCTTTACAAAAGCCTGCTACCAACATCTATACCCCACGATATTCTGTACCAAAGACGAGTAATTTTGCTACTCAACATTTTGTCCCTAATAACCTTGATCGACAAAGTTTTGTTGCGCCACATAATTTCCGATTACCTTACGATATGTCACCCCCTTCGCGGGATATGGTCCCCCCTCCCCTAAAAGACAAAGCCCGAAGTAATGCGCATTCTTCTATACACTCTGATCCTAACTCGATGCTGAATTGGGAAATGCAAAATCATTTCAAAAGCAGATCAGTAGGATAAATAAGATTTATCCTACTGATATTACAATCGAGAATGTTTGGATGCATGTATGTTAATCGTTCACGCAAAAACTACTGAACCAATTTGGATAAAATTTGGTACAGAGATAGCTTACACCCTGAATTACACATAGACTACTTTTTATCTTGTATCAGCGCGGGTAACACCGCAGGGCGCTGCTAGTAGTATGATAATGCTACATAATTACATATCGACTTATAGTTCATACTCGTGATATTGAAGGAAATTGTAGAGCATACAATGTTTCTACAATTACCTGAAGCTCAGCAAGGATAGCCAATAAAATAGTTCTGCAAAGCGATGGCTTAGACATAGCTTGATTCTGTAGATAATCGCGTGTTCAATCCCTGCACAGGCTGACTATTTTTGAATTGGTTTTTTATATACATTTCAAAAAATAGAGAGAACAGCAAGGGAATTAATTACCCGTATATTAAATGAAATTAGTTTCGCGTTATTTTTTAGGTACCTATATGGGCACATAGTTGTGGTGGCTATTACATTATTATTTCCTATATTCTCTTTGCTACCTATCATCGTATAAAAGATGCGTGCGTTTTTTCTGCTGTAGCTATTACAAATTGAGCATATACTATGTGTAACAGAAAGGTGTGACAATACTTAAGGGTGTTCATCTACCAATCAAGGTGAACCCTGCGTATAAGAAAACTTTGCTAAATTTGAGAAAAAATATTGGGTTCTCCATACCAAAAATTGGTCACGTGATCGGTCAAGTTGTATGGTAGACGCAATAATTTTTTCTCTCATTTGCTAATTTTATTTTCATCAATGTATTCACTTCGATGTGTAGAAACACCCTTAAGTAATGTCACACCTCTCTGTTACCAACTTACGCACATTTTTCTGAAATCTGTTTATAGACACCTAAAGAAAAATGTGCGTACCATATAATTAAAAAGTATACCTAGCTGAAAAATAAAATAGTAGAAACGTGTAGTGTTTGTATCAGGGGCGTTACACTTTTTTTATCCTACACCCCTAGGCATTTGACCACAAGTTCGCAAGACCACGGAAGTCAGCGATACAATCCCTAGTAGAGCATGCCTAGACTGGCTCTCAAGGAAGACTGCCGGAACACACCGTAGGTACACACTGATTATCAAATTGTATTATTTTCGTATGGTTTAAATAATTTTGATTATT
Organism: Ligdia adustata; assembly: GCA_947049295.1. Lineage (NCBI taxonomy): Eukaryota > Metazoa > Arthropoda > Insecta > Lepidoptera > Geometridae > Ligdia > Ligdia adustata. Next base: position 11,763,223 of record OX346229.1, read on the forward strand.
TACCTATTATTATTTACTTTAAAACATTGCATTTAATAGAGTGATAGTACCTACCTACTTATATAAAATGTTGATGCCTAGAGTCCTTATCAATACTTATATAAACAGCACGTGAATAGTTATGAGCCTTATTGCCATTGAATAAAATTATCAGGTGGTCAATTCTGTTATTTGAATTGTCTGAAAATCACAATTGCATTGTGCCAAAATGGCGGTTTCGACATAAAAGATATCAGTTAGTACTAAAAATTATGTTTTGTTTAATACTAACTGTGGCCTATTCAATGTCAAAACGGCCATTTTAGCAGAACGCAATTGTAATTCTCTGACAATTCAAATAACATGTGTAAGGGTAAACCCAATAACAAGCATTTTACTCAAAAAACACAAATACCAAAAGTATATGAAATATTTAAAGATAGTATGTATGTATTTGATTTATATTGTTTATAAGGTAAGTTTGTCTATTTATATTATGCTAATTATATAATTTATTAATAAAATAACATTAATATAAATGTATAATTTAATGAATGCGTGTAAGGTTGTATTTTAAGACTATTGCCATTATTATGTAATTAAATTTAAAATGTTATTTTATAAGGCTGTGAATATAGAATATTAAACCCTATTTTTATGCCTTTTTATTTATACCTACACGGAAGAAAAAGATGTCTCCAATCAAAGCAATATCTACTTGGACAAGACATATGTAGGTAGTTTCATATATAGGGGAAAAAGAAGAATACATAATTTTTTTAAATTAAATAAACACGCTTTGGACTGAAAATATAAAAATATACTTGGATCAAAACAAATTTTCTGAGTATCGATATTCTTGGCTAAAGAATTCTTTTATTTTTGTGTAGGTACCTACACAGCTTTAATTTATAATCGTCCTAATTATTTACATTGTATAATGTTAGATAGGTTTGGGATATGAACAGAATTATATAATGAGCAAGTGTTAGCGTGTGTGCGTGTTTTTATTTTGTTTGAAAGGATGTGAAAAAAAAATGGTGATCCATTTTGATTTTATCTTGATCAGTGAAGAGGTTTGATTTTTAAATCCAAGTTCTTGTTCTTGCCGTAGAACGTAGTAGTTAATGTGGTCGGTAGAGACTTTTTTTTTAATTAGTTTTCTTGGTTTAAGTCAAGGAACATTTTGACTCTAGATATTTTCGCTATAGGTTTTGGTAGGTACCTACTTACTTAAAACCGATCCATACACTCGTTAAACAACTGACATAAAATGTAATGCCGTTTTTTTGCCGTTAATACTTGAACACATAAGATTTATCAATGACATCACTATGGGACTGCGTTATCGGTCATATCCTATATAAGTACGGTATTTGTATTCTTGCTTTGGCTGTCTGCTTTAAATGTGTTTCCTATAAAATGTAAATCCATTATTGGTCGTAAGAAAAACATGTTTTTAAGTTTATTTAGTTTAAGGACTGTGGATTTTAGTTTAATAAATAAAATAAAATAAATATAAATTGTGAAACTCGTAACAACTTCGTCCTAGGTACTAACACTAACCCTATGTGACTGTGATCATTTTAGCTGATTTAATCACGGCGAGTTGCAGAATAACAACAAGTAGGTACCTACCTAAACCTAGTTATTATTTAAAACTTCATTATTCTGTTATTCGTTACTTTAAGCGGAAAACCTGCTCTAAAAATTGTATCTATGCATAAATATGAATAGCGTACCTTCTTTCATCGTTGGTTTATTTATAAATTTAGGACACGCAAGTTCTATCACTGACAAAAAATCTCGCCAGCTATGAAAACTTTTTTTTTAAAGTTCTACCCATTACGACAGGCGCCGAAAGAACTTTTTCAGTTACTTCGTTTAAAAATCAAATATCTTATATCGTACCTCCCACGTGAGAGGTGTGCCAAATTGTTTTTAAAATCGGTCCTCCCGTCTCCGAGAAATCTGGTAACAAAGAAAAAAATACTCTTGAATTAAGTAGATACCTTCTCTTATTTGGAAGTCAGTAGAAAACAGGATTAACATAAGTAATTAGTAAGTTACTGACCCTCATCTGTGTAATGGTGTCTAGTATATTATAAATAACGCCGCGACAACCATTGGCTTATACATAATGTATGTGGAACGAAGTATGAGTCATCGCACGCTTTCAGCTGACATATTTTATTCACATCTCCTAGTCAAAATAGTACATAAACTATGTGTTTTATCAATTATTGCATAACATATATGGAAATAGAACAAGTTAAACAGAAAAAATGTAAAGCAAAGGCAAAGTAGCAAAGGATCAGTAGTTATGCAAGAAAGAAATGAAAACATAAACAAGCAAATTTGGTTTCAATTTATCAGTATAGAAGCAGAGTGCTATCATAATAAAACCAAGTCTGCTTGTTCTTGTTTGCAGAACTCGTCAATACGAGGGCAGGGATGACCTTACATAGAATTGTATTGCTTTATACTTCTCCTTACATAAGCTACTTATACAGAGGCAAGGAAATGTCTGTATTATAGGTATAGGCCAAAATAAAAACATAACTTAGCAACATTTTAATATATATTTTTATTCAAATGAATTCAATCATACATTACAGAATACTTGTATTTATAATGTATCTTTATTAAAGTAATTATAATAATTACAAAATAAACCTTAATCAGCATTATAATAGTTAGATTATTAAAAAAAATATGCTTTCATACACACTCTCGGAGCCATATCTTATGGACCAATATAATTCTTCTATCTTCCTTCTCTTCACTGCATTAGTATTTATACATTTGAGCAACACACAATGTTTCATTCGTAAATTGAAAAATTATTGAATAATATTGTGCTCTTTGCTCGTAAACATAGTGTTTAAAGCTAAAGTGGACAATTAGTTAAATTAACTACGGTTAAATGCACCACGAGAGCTTCTCTCTGTCCTTCCTGTTACAAGTACCATGAGAGCTTCTCTCTGTCCTTCCTGTTACATGTACCATCACGGAAACAATATCCAACAAATAATACTGAGAAATAACTAATCATATGTACTGGTGAGTCAACTTCCAAACAGAACATTTTTTCCAGGAGATAATGCAATTAATAATTTAGCAGTAATTGACATGCATAATTTCGGTACTATAAAATCACCTACAAGTCTGCTTCCTGTTGATAATAAACCTGAAACTAAGAGGCAGATGTTCTCCAGCCCATACCTAAGTACATGTATTGTGTGTAATTTCATGGCCTCAAACATAAACGGACAAAACACGTCGAATCAGCCTCCTACCTCAAGCAGAGAGTGAACTGTCCATTGTGCCGGTCGCATCAGGCGCTTCTATTCAATAGTATTAGCTCCATACAGAGAGTAACAAAACGCAATAAAATTTAACAGTTACAATAGCGTTTTCTCTATTATATTCATAGATAAATACGCTCCGAGAGCGCGGCTCGGCGCCCCCGGGGCCCGTAAACATTTGAACAAGATTTACTCTTACGCGATGTATGTACAGAGGCATGGAGCGCCCGCTGCGGCTCAGAGCGCAGCGGCGGGACATCATTGGCTCTTCAGCTCCTTGCCAATCGTGTAAGACACGAGGCGCGCCCAGTCGATCTTACTGCGCGTCACAGGCAGCTGTCGCCTGAGCGCCTTGAACGTTGTGTCACTCATTGTTTTGTAGTTGTCAGAGATGGCGGTTTGATACGCATTCTCCGCGTCGCACACGACCCGAACGAACTCTTTAGCCGTAGCCACTTCTCCGGAGGCCACCAGAGGAGCGCGGACCTCCTTGGAGCTAACCAGCTGCACATTACCGTCCTCGTAATAGTGCACCTGAACACGCAGCATGCCACGCAGCTCGGCAGCGGGTCCGCCGGCTGTCATAGACCAAACGGAGCGCCACCGCCCGTTCCAGTAGTTCTTGGGCTGGAACTGATGGTCCTCGATGCAGGCCACGAGCTGCACGCTTCCAGAGTCGAGCGCGCGCGCCACCACCAACGAAGCGCCGTGCTTGTAGTGTGCTGCCACGTACGCTGCGAGCTGTTCGTCGAGCGCAGCGCGCCAGGGCTCCGCCGCACGCTCTGGTTCATAAGGTTCGTACTCGGACGCTTCCTTGCGAAGGTGGTCGTACTTGAACGAGCGCTTAGAGCGCGGGTCGAAGTACCGTCCGCCGCCGAGCTCGTTGTGGTCGGTGATGAGCGTGTGGAGCTCGGAACCCTCGAGGCGGACGGGCGTCAGTTGGTCCTTGTTGTATTGCGCGAACGCCCCGCTGGCGCCCTCCTTCAGCAAAGTGTCGTTGTTCAGCAACACCCTCACATCGTTAAACACTTCGTTGAATTCACCCGGAGGCGAATGTAAAATGAAATCAGAAACGATCCTAACTTTTTCTTGATCGCTGATCACTTCGTCACCGTCCGCCGCCATTTTTGATACTTCTGACATTAATGACAGCTTGACGACTATAAAAAAATATGAAGTTGTCATAAATTTTACTGTAGCGTTCAGAATAAAATATTTTACAAAAGATCGCAGATTCTCATTCTTTCAGATCTTTATTTGGTTTACCTGATCTAACCTTCCAGATTGGTTTATCACTTTCCTAAAATCATCTTAGTCTCGTAGGAAACTATTTTCTTTGCCATTCAGTTCTGTGGCTCGATTCAATAATTACATTCACATTACATCTAAGAGTTTCATAAATAAGTAAATAACGCTGAAAAAATGGCGTCTCTATTTGTGTATATATAGAAAAACAAGTGATTATGCTAGTTTTTATGTGGATTATTAGGTGTGGGCAAGCGATATAAAACGGAATAGGTAACGTGATTTTCGTGTGCACGGGAAATCTCCATAGTAACCCTGGTATAGTCTCCACCGCTTTTCACACGATGTGACTTTTTCTTGACCACAATGACTTATTACTTGATATTTGAGTAAACTTAATATACTAGTTAATAACTTTAAAATAAACTTGAAGCTGGTAAGTATATAAATCATATAGTGCTAGAAAACAACAATTTTTTTGATATTGATAACCGCTACTGATTTGACAATGACATTGATAACTTTATTTTGCCCGATTCAGCCGCACGCTCAAGTGTTGTGTAATATATTTGAAAAAAACTATTTTTACTAATTACAATGGATAGAATTCTTACCTATAAATATTACGACTCGCCCGAGGGCGAAGATATTCTGTTTAAAACGATTGCCACTTCCAAATATGCTGCCATAACTGGACTTGTTATGGGTTCGTACGATGTTCTGATGTACACAAAACCTAAGGGCTTCGTGAACACCGTGGGGCGCTATGCCTATTTTATTGGGCCTCTAGTGGGTATGGCCACTGCGTTCACCGTCACATCAAATGTGGCAAAGAATTTCCGAGAGAAGAATGATAAGTTAAACTATTTCTTGGGTGGAGCGGTAGCTGGTTCCATCTATACTGCTTGGCAAAAGGCTCCAGTGCTAGCGGTACCTGCGATGGTGATCCTGGGTACTGCAGCGATGATCAAGAAGACCGCCGTCGATGCAGGCCACACATTCTTTCCTGAAATCCCTCAAATGACTAAAACTGCTGTTTCTGTAAGACATGATTGGACTAAGGCCAAGGACATTGAAAGCTCGAAGACTTGGACCACAGGTATAGTGTATTAAAGTTATGATACTGATGATCTAAACACATGATTAGAATTTTATTTTCCAGCAAGTTTGTCTCAATAATACACAACCATCAAAAGCACGAAATGCATCAGAATTCTACTCAAAGCTATGTTTTAGTATGGCTATGAACTGATATCTTGCAAAGGTGTATTGTACATTTGTCTCTGTCTTCCCCCTCTGACTAAAGTAGTGCAAGACTTCCCTTTTTATTCCATTTTAATCTTGTATATTTCATGCTGTTGTATTTGAATATTGTCTCATATTTTTTTTTTCTTTTCCAGGGTCTGGTTAAACAAAAAGTAATCCAATGAGCATTATGTTGTAGAATGTAAATAAAATCAGTTTGTTATTTAATTTCATTTGAAGTGTTAGCAATAAACAGCTAATGAACAGCAGAGATGGGACTATACTGTTTTATTGATTCTAATTTTTCCTGTATGGAAAATTCTAAAAAGTTAATACTTAATTTACTGCATCTACTGTAATATTAAAATATAGGTTTGGCTCAACTATTTCAATTTTGTTAAAATTGTGATTGTAATGTGCAATTTGGGTGGTTTTTGACATATTTGATAATCTGCTATCTTCTCTAATAGTTCAGTAACTAATGGAATTGATGAAATGGTGGACGCCGGGGCCCTGAGGTTTGTGTATTGGAAATAACATATACCAGAAGATAAAATTGATAATACCATTTAACCCATTTCAGTTCTACAAATAATTCTCTTTAAAGAAAATTTAAATAATACTCTTGTCTCATTTGTACCACCATCATTGTCATTTATCAACTTTGTAATAATACCTATTGCCTAGATATAAATATGTATATATAAATTTGCAATAATCTTGAACTCTACATTTTCTCTGAGATCATGTTTTTTATCCTAAACAGCTAGGCATTAGACCACAAGTTCGAACGAACAGGACGTCAGCGATACTGTAGCCTTAGATGGAGCATGCCTAGTCTGGAATTCACTGGCGAGCGATAGGCAACTTATCAATGAAGCATATGTAGAATATTGATTCATATCAATCATTAGTTTTAATAATATCTGCTATGTCTTTGGTTGACAAGTGTAGTTACATACTTTTTCCTTTTGCATAAGAGTTCACTGAGTGGAAAATGGGTTACTATTTTCATCGTTATTAACAGGCAGCACTATAGGCTAACCCAAAGTTTCAAAAAAGATGTTTATCAGTAAATATTCTAATCCTATCAACAATATGTTAGGAACAGAGAATTTTATTTCACACTCCAGGTTGCTCTCATACGAGAAGAATTTTGTTTAATTTAATAAAAACCACTTGATATCATCAAGTTACTTCACGTTTATTAGGTACATACTTACAACTAAAAAACAAAACTCAAAGGGCACAACAAAAATGCTATAAAAATAAATGTAGCCATCCAGATAAAATAACAAAAATAAATATATATACATATAATTCGTTTTAAAATGAGAAAAGGAATGTCTGTTACAATTACTATCAATAATTGAACTGTATCAAGATTCGGCAATTTCCAATTCTCATTTTTGATTTTAACAACTTTCTTAAATGCATTAAATTAACAAGACAAGTCACACAGTGCGTATTTGTATTGACTGCATCAAATTATTACAAATAATTGCATACGAGTGATTCTTTGTAATGCCAGTTAAATTAAAAAAATAATTAAACTATAACTAAAAAAACAATACAATATTATTGTACATGAGGACATTAATTTTAATACTGAGTGTATTGATATCGCCATGTTACCTAGATAGTATTTTTTTAAAATGGGCTCTAACTTTTTGAAATTAGCCATTTACGAAGAATAGAAATTTAAAAATTCCAACAGAAATCAAAAGTAACAAACAATTTAGTACATTTATAAGTCGTGACATGCAATCATTTGCAATAAAAAAAATACACATACATACATAAATAAAAACACATACTAACAAACTTATTTACTATGTTTTTTACTAAATAGACATTGGCTGCAATAGAGCATAATGTTTCACAAGCGAAGAAATATTTGGCACGAAAATATGAACTGTTATATATATGTTGCATAACAATGTTGCTATAAATTCGGATTTTATAATCTTCAAAGCAATCGATAAAGATAATTTATCTACATCATGAAATGATACAAGATTATAAAAAAAAATAGTTTAATAAAAAAAACAATTATTATATATTTTACTAAAATTGAGCTGCAATTTTCAAGGTTGGTACCTCACATGTTAACCCTAAACTACACTTCAGTAACCCTAATTTAAAACTACCGTCAACTTTATAAAAATGTAAAAAACTTAACTTTTATCAAACAAAAAGTACAATTCAATGTTTAATATCAACGATACAATTCATATATGATATAAATAAAATATCTACACACAGAATACTGTATACGATTAAAAATGTATATAAACGAGGAAGATTTTAGTTGAATTTAAGATACAAGTGACACGGATAGAGTTATACATCAACTTATGACGTTTCTAGTTATTTATTTGATCTAGAGTCTGCGCGGAAAGAGAAACGTCGTAAGATATGAGGGCGCTACTGTGTTTATTAACCGTTTTGCTACCTGCTGTTTTGACCCCGATCCAATCTGAGGCCAATCTTACTAATCTAATTTGACAGTTCTAAAATTGTCTCCTCTCTCTTTGTTTGCACTAGTGGGAAAGAAATGGATATAATTTTAGGAACTTTTAATTTAGTCAGTGTGACTGCTGAACTGGGGTCATTGACACCACAGTTACGTCATTATAGCGCGATTTATTTTTCTATGTCATCATTTTACTTATTTAGTACTAATTATTTATGTGCTAGCACATAAAATCATGTTAGTTCCATTCTACGCCATGACGGTTCTCTTTCCGGACAGACTCTTTAACTACAATATGCAACACCTATAGTTTACAGAAGTAGAGTTGCGCAATTTTTAGGGACTTGCCGAGCTTGCTGCAACTCGTACGTGTATGCGTCTTTATTTTATCCAAACAATAAAGTTGGAAGTTTTTAGAGCAAGTTTAAATTGCTGGATTGATTGTATGAACTTTAACACGAGCGATAAAAAGTATGGTCCCGTGAAATACGATGAACATTTTATCTTTATACGAAATTAATCCAGGGTTTAGCAGAAGAATTGAGTACTACGTCCGGTCCGTACCCACATCTACCTTTTTATTTGTATGTTTTGAAAAGGAAATAATATACGCAGCTCGTATTTTTCTGCAGCTAGGCATCTTGTTTGACAGCTCTTGCTCAAGTAATTTGTGCAATTTGTATCGAAACGGTTTAAAAAGACCTTGCAAGGAACCTCTACATACGACTTGCATATAGAGAAATTACAGTCAGTGGAAACAGTTGTCAACTGACTTCTGCGAAAAATTGTACAAGTTACTTGCCAGTGGACACTTCGCTTTAGCGTCAGAGACCGGCTATGACGGATTCGGACGCGAAAGAATGACGCCACGACCCGAGAGACGAGTAATAAAAATAAGATGGCGGCATCCCGCGATGCATCGACACTAAGGTTATATTTTGTAGATATTTTGTTAAATTGCATATTAAATAAATTTCAAGTAATGAATACCAGCAGGAGTCGTATTCATTACTTGAGAGTCGGCTAATATAACCTAAATATTTATAAATGTATACCAGACTAGGCATGCTCCATCTAGGGCTACAGTATCGCTGACTTCCGTGGTCGTGCGAACTTGTGGTCAAAAGCCTAGCTGTGTAGGTTTTTTTTTTTAAATCATTTTAGACGAGGACCAGGACGGATAACATGAGAGAGCACTAAACCCAATTCAGTGGATTAATAGATGTTGATTATGATGATGATACACATCATCCGCCGTGTCTCCGTTTCGCTTATAATTTTAATAAATCTGTTCGAATAGAAAATGCCTTTTCGTTACTGAAATAATTGAAAGCTGACTTTAAAATCTTTTACCTGACTGCAAAATAAGTAGAGTTATGTTTTTCGAGTGTATGTATGTATGTATGTAATTATATATATATATATATATATATTATTAAGTCAATAGGCTTGTACTTGACCGCAACTCACCTGATGTAAAGTGACGATGCGGTCTAGCATGTAGCGCGCTTGCCTAGAAGAAACCGATTCACTCGCGATTTGAAGAGTGTGTATATATAAACGGCTTGTCGTATTTTTATGTGAGTAGTGTCAATAGATTCATCTTAGTCGTGAGAGTGACAACAAAACTAAATAAAAAGAAATTAAGGAGGACACGCAGGTTAAACGATTTGACAGTCACGTTTTTTTCGAACTCGCTTCTAACCACTTGTTTAATTTTTAGCTGATAATTAAATATTCAATTTTATTGTTAATTACATAGCAACACTTATAAATGGCTTTGTTAAGTTATAATCCTTTTCAAGTCATAAATATTAACTTCAAAAAAAAAAGATTAATTTCTTTGTTAAGTCGTCATTGCATATTGCAGTAATATTATTAAAGGTACGCTATCAGTTCGTTACTTATTCCCCTTGTTTGCCGCTTGTTTGGGCTTCTCTTCCTCCTCGTCGTCTTCTACCTCCTCCTCTTCAATCTCCTCGATCTCTATCTCTTCTTCTTCGACCTCCTCTTCGGAGTCGCTGCCTTCTTTCTGTGAGGAATAAGCTACTAATTAGTTTTCTTTTTTAAAACAAGCATTTATGTTGCACGATCAATTTAAAAGTTTTTTTTCCAGGCTTTTAAATGGATCAATCTATCAATAACTAATAGAAATCGTATAGACAGTAAAAATCATCCAAGTGCGAGTCGCGCTCTGGTACTATAGGTTACCTTTACGGTTCGTTCATCATACTCATATTATAATAGCGAAAGTTTGTATATGTGTATGTTTGTGTGTTCGTTTGTTCCTCCTATTATTTTACATAAAAAGTAAATAAATAAATAAAGAAAGGTTATAGAGCATAAAAGAAAATGTTTATAGCAATTTTGACACTTTTTGATTTTAAATTAAAGGCAATAAAGTAATATGAACATATTTGAAGGCAAAGCGATTTGCTACATATGTGTTCACGAATCGAACGTATAGTTTACGAGATATCGCGAAAAAGGTGTTTGCACCCCTTTTTTCCTAGATGCCGGCCGGGGGACATGGGCGGCAACGCTACGAACTTGCGGTTAAGCTTCTCTTGACCCCCCCCCCCCCCACACATGTCCCAAAAATAAAATTACCTCCTCTAATAAATGTAAAGCTCATGTAACATATCAATGTACTAATTTGGCACGAAGATATCCTATGCCATGGCTTAACACATATGCTTTATATCCTGGGAACTTGAAGTGTTCCCATGGGATAATCAAATATCTACAGCGGGTAAAACCGCGGGGCGCGACTAATTATCAATACATCATTCAAGTTTTTGGCAGTTGTATATTAAAATCGAGCAAAAATCACGTTTGTTGTATCGGAGCATCCTTTGAATATTGATTTTAGTATGATTTGATTATCAATATATATAAAAATCAATTCAAGCGCTCACCTATCCAAACCAAATGTTTAGGCTTTGTTCGAACTATTCAGTAGATGGTTTATGTGAAGTTTGCACAAGATTAGTCGAGCGGTTCTTCGTTTATCACATTTTTACTATTTCACTTTATACGTAGCGAAGCACGTGCCCACTCGCTAGTATATTAAATTAAAACGTAAATATGCAACTAAATATTTTGTGAATACCTATTTCAAGCGTCTACCTGTTGCCGTGATTAATATCGATCAATAGAACAAAAAAAAAAAACACGTTTATTGTATGTATGGGAGCCAACGTTAAATATTTATTGTATTCTGTTTTTAGTGTTTGTTGTTATAGCGGCAACGGAAATACGTCATCTGTGAAAATTTGAACTGTCTACCTCTCATGGTTTATAAGATACAGCCTATAGATAAACGGACGGACGGATGAACGGACGACTACAGACAGCGAAGTCTTAGTAATAAGAGTCCCGTATGGTAAATACGGGCAGGAAACCCTAAAAATATAGTCAATAAAATAATAATTTTTCTGAGTTGGGATCATGTTTTGACAAACACACATTATTATTATTAAATATGTTTCTTTTTGTTAGATTTTTTGCTAAATGTGTTTGTCACAAATAAACCGTTAATTCATTAATTAATTCACAATAGTTACCTCGGCTGGGTGTGTGATGGCGCTGGCAGTAGTGAAGTCATCCACCGTAGATTCTATAACACAAGATATAGTTATAAAAGATCGCAACTGACTTGTGTTCGGCCGGCGCGCGGCGTCTAATGACAACCTGGTCATTTTAATTTACAGAGTAAATTACTGGAACAATTTTGATAAAATGTATATGCGACCAACGAGTACTCTTACAACTCTCAAGTAAATTAAAAAATATTCTTTATGAGTTCAGGTGTAGGGTGTGTTCAGGGATCAGAAACATACATAACAAAAGATTCCATCACCACTATAGTAAATTCTGTATGTCGTTAAAATCGCAGAGCATAATCAAAAAAAGCAAATTTAAAGTATTTTTTCGAAAATTGTTATATCTTCACTATATAGCATTTTAATTTTAATTTTTAAGAAACATAACAATAGCAACACCAAAAACAAAAAAAGCATTTACAGTTATAAAAACGAATCTAATAATAAAATAAAACCCCACAGATATTATAAATGCGAAAGTGTGTTTGTTGGTTTGTTTGTTCGTGATATTATAAAGAGGCAAGATTTGTATTTTTGTATGTGAGAAATAAAGTTAAAGCTACTCGTACTAGACTGACTTGAAAAATTCTTTAGCCGTTATAAAACTACATCATCACCGGATAATATAAGCTATATTTTATACTAAAAAAATTAGAGATCGTTTATTTTATAATACACAACTAGACATTTGACCACAAGTTCGCACGACCATAGAAGCCAGCGATACTGTAGCCTAACATGGAGCATGCCTAGTCTGGAATACACTGGCGATCTCAAGTAAGACTTAAAAAACCTTTACAAAAACTAAACCAAGATGTAACTTTTTTTACAAACAATGTCTTTCATCGCATTCACAGCGGAGAGTATTGACAATAGAACAAAAATATACCCACCCGTGTGAAGCTGGGAGAGGCCGCTAGTCTTCCTTCTTCCTAAATGTATATTAAAATCAATTGCTGTTCGTTTGTCTCGCTAAAACTCGAGAACGGCTGGGCCGATTTATCTGATTCTGGTTTTGAAATGTTTGTAAAGGTACAGGGAAATTAATCTGAATTCGAGAAAAAAAATCAGCTGTTCCATACAAAAAGTTTATCGGTCGTCGACAAAATGTATGGAACAGCTGATTTTTTTCTCTCGATATCTTATTCGGTCGCATAGTGAAAGTTGTTGAGACATAACATGAGTATAGTGATCCCCTTTCGGCTTAGTACACTCCTAGCCGATAGCCCTGTATAACTGTTAGGCGGCACGAAGTTCGCCGGGACAGCTAGTCAATAATATAAATACATTTACGACTGACCGAGGTCCCTGTCGGGCGTGTCCCGCGGCGCGTCCTGTATTAGAGACAGCGTCATCTTACCGCTCACCACCATCTGTCAACAATGAACATCACTCAACTGAAGTTATACAATTGCTTGCGCCAGTGGTATAGCTCGGCCTCCGGCCTCACCATGACACCTTTGCTCGTCGACAATGAGGTCAGCCTAAGGCCTCGCTTAAGTGGCCAGACACCGACACTTTAGTCCGATTGCATTTTAATATCTGGGGGTTACCTCCCATACATATTTACGAGTTCTTAAGTCACTTAAGCGTGGCCGTAGGCCAAGCTCATTGTCAACGAGCAAGGTGTCATGGTGAGGCCGGAGGCCGAGCTATGACACCTTGCGAGTACTCGAGTAACTCGAGTTATCCTTGACGAGCAAGCTGCGAGTCCGCAGGGCATTGAAGTGAGGCCGCAGGCCGAACTTCTGTGCCCGTTGTCGACCATACAATGATGTATGGTTTTCATACTTTCATACAAATAATATTTCTTTGGTAAGTTTTACCCAGTTTTCGACTGCACTTGAAAGTTTGAACTGAATGAAATATTTCCACCTATTTTTAACTGAATTTAAATTTCTCTTACAGAATCCAAATTTAAAATTAACAATTTCATTGTTCCACCCAACCTCGGACTGAATTGGAGAAATCTACCTACCTTAATCAATTTTAAAGTTTTAATTTGATATAACTGTAAATTAAATGCACTGTCCCACCCAATAGGGTATAGGGTATATATACTAGTTTTTTTAAGTATAAGTTTGGTTGCACCAATCGTTTTTCTTTTTTGCAATATTTGTTCTATCCATCCAAAGGTTGCCTGAAAGAAATTGCTTTAGGTGATAATGTACTATCATTGTCTAAATGTATATATTTGCCTTGCCATATCTCTTATTTGGTGTGCAATAAAGCTATATTCGTTCATTCAATATTAAGTTCATAATGACACTGATAAACCGTTACAATAATACATTGTGATACAAATGTAATAAGTTGATGATTACAGCCGAGGCGGTATCATCGCGCGAGCGTAAGCCGAGTGTGATTACAAAAAGGTTTTACAACGAGGTTAGCAAAAAAAGAAACGGTTATTAATAATTTTTTGAGAATTATCAAATCGACATATTTACTTCCTATCTCTGTTAGCTACCACAACCGAGAGCCATATACGGGATATAGTTGGGCGTCTTAACAAAATCAAGCTACTTACGGAAAATTAGCTTGATAGTAATCACATTGCAAAAATGTTCTAGGGATCCTGGACTAGGTCGTTAACATAGAGTTTGAAACACGGAGGAGAGGTAATTCCGCCTTGCCGCACGCCACACTCCATGCCATACGCATTGGAAAGAACCCCAGCCCATCTTACCTGAATTCGTTGACATCTATACCAGCTTTTAAACAAATAAATAACTTCGGCTGGTACACCCTCTTCCCGTAACTTGATTCAAAGTACGATGCAGTACTGTGTCAAATACTTTGGATAAATCAAGGAAGCATCCATATATTGTTGGCTTCCTGGCAATATAGAACTTGATAGTTTCATGCGTTTATAAACGTGTATAATATATAGTATCTGAATTTGGGCGACCTTATCGCCTAAAGTGATTTTTGTGGATGGCATTAATATTCTGAGAAATTGGCAACTTCCTCCTTTATTAAATTCTAAAAAAATATAGTTATTTGACATACCGGCGAGTGTTTGTGCGAGTGCGGCGAGTCGGAGCGGTCCTCGCACTCGGCGACCAGCACGCGCGACTGCTGCGGGATCGCACTCTCCAGGTATATAGACTTCACTTCCTCCGCCTCGTGCTGGAATAAAATACATATTTTTTTACTTTTAAAATATGACACGATCCGATATGTTTATTTACCAACGTCAAGTATATGAATTTTCTCAAGTCAAATATCAAGTAATAAGTCGCGTGGTCAAGTTGAGGAACTAGTTTAGTGTTCAAAGTGGTGTTGGGCACATACAGAATAACTAAATATGGAAATAAATAAATTTATAAAGTACCTTAGCGAGTACCTGTGTCCCACACACTGGGATTTCTGGGAGCCTGTGTTGATGGACGACAGAAAAATCATCACTCCTGAATCTATTATATCGTTTTCAACCAAATCTAACAGGAATATTTTAAGATTAGAAAAATGGATAGGCATACAAGTAGATATGCAGTTATTAATTAATTGCGAATAAGAAGATAAAGTAACGATAAGACTAGAAACATTACATGTGTCTCAATTTAACTGTAAAACGCAATCAATATTATGAATGAACGAATGGCAACGCTGGCAAACATGCTAATCGCAAGACGAAATATCAGAAATAGAAATAAGAGTGCAGTCCTCACAGGCGTTCGTGTCGGCGCGGGCGTGTGTGAAGGTGGCGGGGCAGGACGCAGTGCGGGGGGCGCGGGAGGAGCTCCGCCGTCAGCCGCGTGAGCTCGCGTCTCCATGCCCATCACCTGACAACCAGCAAAATCAGTTAGGGATGTACTAAGCCGACAGGGGTTATACTATACTCATAATAAGGTACAAGTTTCTATAAGACTAACACCAAAAACCTAATGGTGTTCCGGCAGCCTTCTTCGAGAGCCAGTGTATTTCAGACTAGGCATGCTCCATCTAGGGGTATCGCTGACTTCCTTGATCGTGCGAACTTGTGGTCAAATGCCTAGCTGTGTAAAATTGAAAAACACACAGGCAACTAAGACAGGTCTTCAAACTCATCACTTTAACACATGCCTCGACAAATAATCAAGCGCAGAACCATCGGATCTCGAAGCAAGTGTGCTAGCCAGCTCCTAGACCACGGTGATCGTCGAATAATATTCCACAAGAACTATTAACACGAGTACCTATGCAATGTTTTTTTACATAAAGTCATACATACAAAGGTTATTAGAATCAAATCTAGTAAATGAATTTAAAGCAGTTACTCTTAACCGATTCAGCTGAATATTTGCATACACGTGTAGTTTGGATGACAATGAGTGGTTAGCTAAATGGGGCCATTTCAAATCATGATGCTCAGATGAGCCCAAGAAAGTGATCTGGTTATTTCTTGTGCACCACGCCGTGTGTGATGTGTTACTTTTTTTTATAAAAAAAAGAAACAAAAGTCATAAAATAGCTTCAGGCAAGAGGTAAAATTGAGGACTTTATAAACTAAATCTATTTTCCTACCTTCACACTTGATTTCTCCTGATCGTCGTCTTCTTCAATCTCTTCATCTTCTCCAATAGCCTCTTCCAAGAGTTCCTTTGTTTTTTCATCTTCAATAATAAACTTAGCCTCTTCTTTCAGAAAATCCTCTACTTCTGTTCTTATGTGACCATTCCTCTTTATATCTACGGATTCTGTTAAGTCTACTAAATTGTTAACCTCCTCTCTTTCTGGCGTTGGTTCATTTTTTTCTGGAGTTGATTCTTTTTGATTATCTTCTAAAACTTCACTTTCTTGTTGTACTTCGTCTTCAGTTTCCACTTCAGCAGATTTTTCAATATCTTCGACTGATTTGATTGTTGATTCATTATTTTCAAGTTTATCTTCTTCGGGAACTTCTTTTTCGACTACTTCTTTTTCTTTTGGCACTTCTTTATCTTGAGCATTATCATTTTCATGTATCACTTCTGTTTCCTCGTCAATTTCTTCTAATACTCCTTTGGATTGGATTTCAGGGGATTGTCTACCGACGGGACTAGGTTCCTTGGGTTCTGGAGTTTTCTCTTTGGCCTCGTATTCGCTAGCTATGATGTGAACAGGGCCAGTGTTGTGGATTATTGTACCGTTAGTGTAGGGGCGGGTGTGGTTATCCTGCACATCCTAGAAAATAATAGATACATTACAGATCTTTTTTTTTAAACAGTATGTGTAACAAAGAATTACTAAATTTGACTCATTTTTTTTAGTAGGTATAATCTTTAATAGAGAAGCAAATACAGTGAAACTTGAATTAGTGAGAACTTACGTGTCACTGACCCTAATTCAGCCAGTCACAGTGATTAAATTAAAAGTTCCTAAAATTATACCAATCCTTTTCTCACTTGTGGAAATAAAAAGAGAGGAGACAATTTTAGTCCTGTCAAATTAGTTTAGTTTAGTAAGTTAAGCCTGACCGAATTGGGTTAATTCTTGTCTTTAATGCCTTTAATTAGTATTAAAGGCATTTAGAAAACACAAATTTGACTTTGCGGCAGTTTAACAATAGACTTCCTTTAGATCTATCAAAGCTTTTCTTTGTTACACAAATAACACGTAAAATTTAAAATGTATTAAATAAAATATTATATAATCTAAGAAATTACAACCAGAATAACACATTCTAAGGCGTATAGGGATAACGGAGATACCAAAAAAGCTATTAATGTTAGTAGTACTGAGAAGTAATATACCAAGCAAATCAAAACAGCGATAATAAAATCCTTATAATAGAAAAAAAACAGTTGTTCTACATTTCAAGCTTTAATATGTTAGTCTGGGATTATGAAACAGCAGTTTTTTTGCTGTTTTAGGGATCAGCGCATTCATTTAAAATCAGTCAAACAATGGTACACATACATAAACTACACTTCATACTTTCTAATCATTACAATATTAAATAACTATTGCCTAAAAACATAATTTTCAAAACTACTTTTCTGACTAAGTATAACTAAATTAACAATCTGACTATATGTCAAGCTAATAAATCTTACTAATACCATGAATCTTATTAAAATAAGATTTATATAAAATAAAGCCTTAAAAAAGTACTCGCGCTCAATAAGCGAGGGTTCTGCTAAAACTTTGTCGAAATATTAATGCGTTACACAAAGCATACTTAAAAAACTATTTTAGATACCACAAACTGACAGTGAAAACAGAAATACGAATATTTAACGTGACAGGTTACTTAAGTTCTTATTATAATTTTAGAATTTTAATTTATTTAAGTTATTAATAGTTAAAATAGTAACTTTTTTATTATTCCATAATCAATTTTAACTATAAGGATTGGGTGCAGGAGCAGACAAAGGCGATAAAAGATGTAAAAGAATAATTTTGTATGATTTTATAAGAAACCATAAATTAAGAAATATATGGAACCTAAAAACATGAGATTACGAAACTGATCAACCAACAAAAATAGGTAATAACAAAAATAAACTACGAGTATTAAACAATGGAGATTCAATAGCCACAATTTAAGATATGACGAAAATAATATTTTATTTGCGATAATTTGGCACAACTTCAAGACTAATAAAATGTCGATGCGTTGATTAATCATACACTTATTTAAAGCCGAGAAATTAGAATACACTTTTACAAAAATAGACATGATCTGAATATTATAACGTCGGCGTATCAAAATAATCAATATAGTCACGTTTACATTCCCAACTAGAGTTTTGTATCGAAAATTGGAAATAATTTATAAGATGCCAATAAATTAATTCTGCCACTAAGCTCGAGAGGTCTAAACATTTATCTGTTTCTCATAATTACAAATCTATTTCACGTAAACTACATCTGATGCAATAAAAGAAGAAAGTAAACTTTTTTACACCGTCGTTAAATTATGTTTTTACTATATCAAATTATAAAGTCGAATTTGGCGAAGCAATATATGGCACATACGCTAAACTGAGCGTGTCACGGACACGTATTGCTTTAAATTCCAAAGCAAGTTGTAGTTTTACAAACAGAATAAGCGTAAATCTGCTATTCAGTGCGCGCTAAGGTGCCAAATATATTTCGGGTGGTGCTTCAAAAGACTTAACGTGCCAAATACGTACGTAGCGCGCTATTGGAATGCTAATAAGGAATGATATTGAACACTGAACATCGACGCAAAACACGAAATTAGAACAAAGAGAGTATTGTTCAATTAACATTTTAACAAACGGAAAAGAAAAACAAACAAATCTATACGAATATACTTCATTAACTTTGTACTTTATTGATTGCTTTATTTTATTTAGTCTTATCATAAAGCGTAAAAAGTAAGAATAATCGTGAATAAATAATATTCTAAAGCAAATAACAGTAATTTAACTGTTGCGCAATTGTTTCTAAAAGTAACGTTTTGTCGCGTGAATCTGTAAGAAGAATAATAACATGACTAAGCGAACGTAAATGACCAATAAAACACGAAGCAAGCATTCTGGATAATAAAAACATATAACTGAAGACAAGACAAAGACATAAACATGAATGGAACAAGAATTAAACAGAGGTTCAAAGGTAAAAAGAAAACAAAAACATCAAAGCAAAAAAATATGACAATAATACGACGGGATGAACAGATATTAAAAACGTGAGGGGTGAATAATGAACATGAAATAAACTCAAAAAGAAGTAAGGCTTCTGCTTGATTTCAACCTAACATCCACTGAAACAAAGATGAGCGTTGAAGAGCATTATTTTGTCAACAGAAAACACTATAACCACATTACAAACTTTAATAATACTACAAAAAAATTTTTGATATTCGTTGGATTTTTTATGTAGGTATATTTCCCAATTCCACGAAGACTTCATTCATATTTTTACTGTTTGAAAAGAAATTTATGCAATCAGTACTTTTTAAATAGCCTTAATGTCATCAGGTAAGAATCTAATAATAGGATCTTAGAGAAATCATAATACCTTCTTCAAGGTACTTGTTAAACAGTGGTGATAATTGTGGTGAAGCTTCCTTAATTATTGTCAAACGTCATTTTCCCAACTCATCTCCACTTCAGACGATGTTCTCTAAGGGCAGGTTGAACAAGGAACAAAGAGTAAAGGAAAGGGCACTCGTAGAGGCAGCATGCAAAGACCTGTCGCTGCTGGTTCTGAGCGTAGCCCGCCTCCATCTGCTGCTGCACTTCTGCTACCAGCCCTGATATGGCCGTGACAACTGCGCGAAAACGTCACCCGTTAGATGATTCAATGAGAAATTCACGTGTTCGGATTCTTTGTTTGCCCATATTGATGGTATGAGATTTGTCTAAGTTTGGGCACCTGTCTAGGAACCGACTTATTTTGCATGTTACGAAGTGTTTGTAGTAAAGATATATTATAGCGCTTTAGCTATTTAGGTAAGTATGTTGTTTGATTTATCGTAGTATTTTGCACATTAGATGTGCCTTATATACCAGATAAGCGTATTTGATTATTTTTTGTTGTTTTTAATGAATATAGTAAAATCCAAATAGGGTTTTTTATGTTTCATTTTTAAATCTGTCAACAGTAAATAAAAGGAAAATGAAACCCAACAAATATAGATACAAAACCAAAACAAATAACGAAGGACGCGGAGACCAAAATAGTCTGGATGCATCGTGCGATTGGGTATTCTCCCGCCTGGAGGAGCGCCAAAACGTGGTTAGTTACGGTGCTATGCTAGTTATCTAATACATCACTGGTATTACGGTTTATAAAGTGAATTTTTGATACATGAATTAAATTTTTCAAATTTTCGAATTTAAAAAAAAACGTTCATACAAACACAGATTTGCATTTCTGACAAAACACAACATAAAACAGTGTTTAAAGCAGGAAAATGTACATTAACAAAAAGTTGCAACGTAAAAACAATGCAAATACACAACTTTGTATACGAACTAATCTATATCACAAAAATCCACTCTATAAACCTAGGCACAATAAAAATCAATACTATTTTCTAGGCTAATCTAATAAAGTCCACAATCGCTTGGATGCATCACGTACCTTCGAACAAATAGCTTTGGATACATGAATTAGAATACAAAAAGGGCATAACCGTCACCATGCCTCAAGCTACTAAGGTAAAACTAGGAATCCACGCAATTTGTAAGAAAATAACTAGAAGTAACAGTGAAATGGCTTTTTAAGACTCCATTTCCAATTTCTTGTAAATGTCTATTTGGACTATTTGGTGATCTACTCGTAGAAAGACATAAGGTGAAAAAAAATCTTTTGTATTTATCGCATTGGAAACCAATTACTGTTGTAGTTTTAAATTGTTTTCTAATGCACTTTGCCTTGCAAATGGAATAGATAAACCTTGTAGATAACGACTGTCTTTTAAACAAGGTAACACCTAAATGTCTCATGGCGCCTTACATTGTTTCAGTTACTTTATTGCTAACATCTTTGATGGTATCTTTGAATGCGTAATATTAACCAATAAAATGTCTATACATTGGTCAAGAATACGCCTATCAACTTGTTTATAAGTTTGGCATAGAGATTGGACCTCAAAACGAGGACGGCAATTCGCTTCCTAATGTTATCCTTAGATATCTTTTTCCACTTTAATTAAGCGCGTCTTAATTTCAACCGTCCATTATTTTGCCAAAAGACTGAGAAAGGTATCTTTTGTTTTGCTCTGCCTTTTGCCATAATAAGATAAAAGGCTCCAAGTGTAAAAGTCTACAAATAAGACCAATATAGAGTCTTAGAAGCCAGTCCACCGCCCTTCCACAAGTGAAGTGACATAGTACTTCGTCGCGACGTGCCAGCTGGCCCACGATCCTTTGCATCGCACGCTCGGTCTCCGCCAAGCGAGCCCTGAGTGCTTCCAGCTCGATGTCTCCTGAGCAATAACCATAGGCAACAACTCTATCTCAATACAAACCTACAACGTTTAGGATACTAAAGAAATAACGTGACTTGCTTCTTCAAGGTCATTGGTAACTAACGCGAAATCTTTCAAGGTCAACTTTAATAAATCAAGACTAACAATCTCTGTTCTACGACTTTTGAAAGCATCAGCAGTTCCAAATATTTAGCCGCGCATCAACGAACACTAATGTTTTATTTACAGAATTTTATTTTTAAAGTTTAGTTTGTCTTGATATACTTAAGTTACCTTTAAAAGGTTTTGCATTGTTACAAATAGCTCCGAATGAATACATCTTAATAACGATATAGGATATTCTTCGGGATGAGTTTAACAAGGTTATAACGGCCGTAAACACACTTTTCAATCAATAATTTTGCTAAGAAACCGGCAGTATAAATGGTAGTAAAATCGAGGTTTATATCCTTGACGAACACCCGCATCAATGTCAGCAACTGTTACCATAAACTCTAGATGTATTAGGTATCTCTTAATTTCAGGAGAACCAATAAAGACAGATAGCTATGGTCAGTTTAATTTTGTCGGGAAGTCTCAAGCTTACTCCCTTATTAGTTTGCCCATGGTTTAGCAGTCTAAAACAATGATCGCTATTTGTGAGAAGAAGCTAAGATTCGTTCTATATGCTTTTTGCTTAGTAACTTAGTTAAAATATACTGGATTCAATTTTGATGTCATGATCAAATTTGATGTTTTTTTCTTCGTTCGTTAAATATGTGACTAGTGCGTATTTGCAGTTTCTTGAGTATAAAGATCATTACATATCATATCTAGGTTTGTTCTTGCTTACTGTACAAACCTTTTGGCTACAATGATTACGGTTCAAACACAATACTTGTAATCTTATCAATATACTTTCCTGTAAATATAAAAAATACCTATACTACATGGTAATACAGTTATACTCACTTGTGTCCCTCTCCTTGTGGCCTTCACGAGTAAAATAATAAGAATTCATCGTTAGTATTATGAAACTTATTTATGATTTGCTTAACGTACTCGTATTATATTATGAAAATTATAGATTTTTAACAATAATTCTTTATTTTCTTTCGATATTCTAATCAATAAGTGCATGCCTTCACTTAACTTATTAGTATGATAAAGACCAATAGTAGTTATAGTAGTTCATCGAATAGTTTTTTTTTGTGTTGATCAGGGTACGTTATTTATGATCTTCTTAATCTGATTTTAAGTTAATTTACAGTAGATGCAATCATACATAAAAAAAATATGTAAACAATTTTGTTTGTGTGTATGTATGATGACAACAGTTCTTTAGGGATTTCATGTTTAAGGTGTAAATAGAAGCCATATTTGCACCTTAAAAATGAAGTATCTGTAATCCGTACGGATTTAGATATCATTCCGATACGTGTCGTCTTGAGCCTGATAGCTTGAGTAATTTTAAAAAAGGGGTAATATAAAATGTGGTAACTTACCAAGTTTATCTGGCGAGGACCGAGAGTCATCTCTGAACACTCTCCTCCGGAACTGAGGGTCTGGAGTCACGGGCTCGTACGGTATCGTGGCGCGTTTGAAGAACAGCTGTCGAGTGACATGAAGGCTAGTTTTATTTTTGCAGGGGTAGGTTAAGCTGATTATCGTCCCCAAAATTAAGTCTCAAATTTCATCACTATTATTTATTCTGTTCAAAATTTATTGGTGGGTACTAAACATGGTGCATTACTTACTCCTTACTTATACAGCTAATTCATAGCAAAAAATCATTTGCGATTCCTTAGTAGGCTGAGTCTTTATGGCTACTTTCCAGAGGTATATATTTGATATATCAAAATGGGTTGGCCACATCGCTCGAAGATTCGTTAACCTATGGGAAAGGCAGCTTCTTGAGTGGCGACCACGAACCAGAAGACGCAACGTAGGTAAGTCACCCACTACGTAGACCGAAAACATAGTAAAAGTAACGAATATCCAGTGGATGCAATTGGCAGCTTATCGTTCGGAATGGCATTTTAAGGGGGAGGATAATGTACAGCAGTGGACGTGTTCTGGCTAATAATGATGATAAAGGCTATACAATACATTTTATTTTCTCGATTTCTTCGGTTAAAATGTAAGTTACTCACCTTACTGATGGTGTACACGAAGAATACGATGATGCAGATGGTGTAGATGGGCATCACGAAGCCCATGGAAGACTTGGGAGCAGGCACGGGTCCGCCTGGCGACCCTAGCGGGGGACGCATGCCGGGGATCGGCGGCGGCTGCGGAGGACATTGTTTACAGTTATAACCAGTGATAACGATGCAGTTTATTTTTCGTATTAATCTAGCGCATGGGACTTCTGTAGATCTTGAGGTATGCGTCCTCTTGCTTGCTCTATCTTAGTTTTATAAGATACCAAATTATTGTAATATCAATAAGAAAATAATTTGACGTATCTTTCTTAAAAGCAACGTTTAATGAATCTACTATTACAGTGTTAACACAAAGTATTGCTGGCTTCGTTTATGTGATGGAAGTTTACATTCATTGGGTAAACCGAAACATCAATAGGCATATTGGTTCCAATCCAAGTCTTAATTGGGGTAGTATAAATAGCAACAAAGAGACGATAGTGGTTCTGTCGGGTTCATAATGCTTTGGGAAATTGTTAAGTAAATCTGAGAGCTTATATTGTGAGCTATCGCAATCGCTTATCGTGCGTCCCGCTTGAACTAATAACATTTGCAACTGGTGCGAGCGGGATTGTACAAGAACGTTTGCCATAGCTGTGGCAGCATAGTAAGGCCCGTTTTTTGTGAAAATTTTATATATGTACCAAAAAATGTATACCTGTGGCCTAAAGAAGACTACCGATACTTTTGGGATGTCTCAACAAAAAGTAAATATTTACTAAAAATATGCCTCATAATCAAAACAATTCAAGTTTTTAAAAAGACGAAGAGTTAAAAAGACTGCTTTTTACTTTGAAGATGACTACATATTAATTTATTTTTTCACAATATTTTTTTCATACTAGTAGCAGTAACACGCGGCGTTGCCTGCGATATTAAATTAATATTATATATTTCCTCTAATGTTTTAAATGGGCTCTCTTATAGGCAAGACATCACAAAGAAAGTAATTTTAGTAATATTTTATGTAAAAAATAGAAACTTTCACTCCATGCTTAGTTAGAATACTCATTAGAAGTTATTTGTATTATTTCGATAGCTTAGTTCCGTTACCTACATTATTTTTAAGGATAAAAACCTTTAGAGATAGCTTGAGCATAATTTGCATCTTATGCATCCGTAAAGTCATACAAAATAGGCCCTGGCAAGCGATTATCAAGCAATAAGCGAAATATTTTTAGGATTCTCTATTGGATAACACAAGACAAAATATGGTCTAAGTTACGACGCGTTTATTAAAAAGGCTGTTAGGGTTTCGTATAGACCGGTGTCTCTATCATCATTATCAGCTATGTTTATCATATCCATAGTTTAAAAAAATGCCTTTGAAATACAAAAGACAAAGAAATTGGTGACTAGATCGTTAAAATAAAACTTACCTTTGAGTTTGGTGAATTTTTCATTTTCTTCTTATTATTATTATTATTGAGTACGAGTATAGGTTCCGAAACAATTTTGTTTAATATTCTCTATTCCTAGTTAGATATCTAAAGGTTTCCTATCCTTTGGTATACAAATAGTTCTGTAAACCGTTGACCTTGCAACAATTATATAATAATTTTGTAATAGATAGATGGAAACCTAAAGTGAAGAGTTAAAAACTAATTAGGAAGCTAAAATATTTTTTTAGCTTCCTGACTAAGAACTATAGGGTAAAAAAGGAGATTTTAACTCTCCACTTTAGGTTTCCATCTATTCTATTGTGCTCACTTCTGTTTACAAATCAACACACATCCGACCTAAATCGGAGACATAAGTTAGAGGCGTAAGAAATCGCTCCTCTAACCCCTGATTAGGGGGATACACTGGAAAAAAACCCTTTTCAGTATGATTTTACTGTATCGGAATTTTACATTTCGTTCCTAATAAGCAAATACATTAAGTCTTTCGCCACAAACTGAAATATTATTTGACACAAGCAGTATTTCTCATATGGCAATGATACTATAGGAAAATAACTAACACGTAACACCACATAATATGACCCGACAACAATACGTATTCAAACTCTCAATGAGAACAAGTGCCACGAATGACTCAACAGAGGAAATCGAATAAGAATCGAACTTTGTGGGTACAGTCGCGTTTTCAAACTAGAACCCGAGTCCCAGAAAACTGAAACTGCTATTGATCCAGCGTTGGAGATGTGACTGGATGTGTCCAGTAAACACAGCGCCTCGGAGCTGGTTTACGACGCGCCGCGATCGCTTCCGGTGTTTGATCTTCGGCGGGCGCGGCGTAAGGCGAGCGCGCACTCGCGACTGCCCGCGACTAAATTTACAAAAGTCTGAGAGAAACAGCGTTCTATTTGACGTTACCAAGAAGCACACACTGTTATGGTATGTGCCTCACAGTGTGGCAACTTCGGGGCGACCTTAGCACGTTAGTCTTTCTTGCTCACTTGTTTGAATCTTGAAGGTTGACCAACAAAAAAGCACGAGGTCGCAAACAAAGGTGCTACAATATTGTAAAAGACAAGTCTATTGTGTCTCTAACTCATGAATTCGAATCATAAAGATTTATGAAGAACCGATGTGGGTAGGAGGAGCTAAATGTGCTAATGAAAGTATCCCGGAGACGTCGAAGACGAGTGTCACAATTTGTGTGACGTCGCGCAAAGGTTGGAGAGTGGAGGTTGGTAGGGCATTCTGCGCTACGGCAAATAAACGGGCAGGCAGCCTAGAGCGGTCACTGAATTGTTCAGTTCATAGATTAACAACGAAGTCCCTAGTATACATATAAGAGAAAAATATTGGCAGAGCTGAGAATACAAACCTAAATGGCATCGCCTGAGCGGGAAGAACGAACCAATTTTAGTAAATAAGAACATATCTTGTAAGTGATAGATAAAGATAAAATTGGGAGATGATGACAAGAAGGTAAATAAAAATAGGGTGAGATGATAATATTGATTTAAAAACTATTCTGTCGGATCAAATCAAATCATTTATTTGCTGGAAACACGGTGTACAAGGTCATACAGAGATTTGTTTTAGAATATTCGTGTCCTATCTTAGTACGGCATGCAAATATTATGTACGAGTACGTTGGTAATAACTGGGAAAATTAAGAAAGTTTAACTAGATTATGCCAAAATCTAAAACCACTGGCTACAACAAACATAGTCTCGAAATTATTGTGTCAAATGCTTTTTTTTGTGTCGCTCATCGCGTCACTGACAGTGCAAGTTCGTTCGAGTCGCAAGTGCGCGCGGGATCTTACGCCGTTAATATCTTCAATACGTCCACTGTTTTTGTACGGATCTGCGTAATTTTGGAATATTTATGATGATTTTGTTAAAATAAGATTTATAGCAACATGCCGGTGGTCCATAAAG
Source organism: Ligdia adustata (assembly GCA_947049295.1). NCBI lineage: Eukaryota > Metazoa > Arthropoda > Insecta > Lepidoptera > Geometridae > Ligdia > Ligdia adustata. The sequence continues at coordinate 11,790,475 of OX346229.1, forward strand.
ATGTTATGGTAGAAAATATATTTGCTGGACATGTATTCCGCAAGAGAAGTAAATAGAAAATAATGAACTTTATGTAAAATACTTAATACGTATCACATATAAAGGTGCAAACGTTTGGTACAGGTGGAAAGGTAAAGCAGTATACAAATATAAGTTAATACTTCAAAAAAGTGATATCAGAGTTGAATTTGGAAGGCGAGTTAAGTATTTTTTTTCAGTTAATTTGACTTAAAAACCAAACGGCTAGACCTTAATTTACGACCTTCTCATTTTTCGAGTCGTTTCGTCTGCCAACGCTGGTTTTTCTAAATAAAATAAATACTAAGCATAGATAGGCAATCATTTTACAAGTTACTGCAATGATGTAAGATGAAAAATCTAGATAGAATAGAATAAATAGAGAGACATGAAAACTCGACGACCTCGGAATTCTAAGTTTATTGTTTACCGCGACCATACCGGCTTTGCTAGTCGACTATACGAGTAGAAGCACGTGAAACGTGCACTTGTCAAATTACAACAAAAGCAAGCGAATCACTATGATGTATTTTATGCCTACACGTTTTATTATTTTGAAAAAAGTTATTGAATTCTTCATAATGAAGGCTTTTAATAGGCATCGTATCAGCGCAAAAATATGACTGCTTAGGCAGCTTGTAACTTTATAGTGATATAAAACCCTAGTAAATAATGTGTTAGCTATGTGTAAAAAAACACTGGGATCGGAAAAAAAGGTAAAAGGAAAACTAAGGAAAAGAACTATATCTTATTGTATGGACATGTTGGCGGTCTATAGCTGTCTTAACATTATAGGGGATAGGATTTGAACCTAAAGTAAAGTAAAGTAAAGTAATATTTATTGACCTTTAAATAACGTTCGTTACAGGCAAGTCTTATTACATTTGAATGAATAATTACTTAAAAAATTTAACTTACAAATCTCATTTATATACGATTACTTAATATTAGTTCTTAGTTTAATAGTTCTCATGACAAATATTTACATTAAAATTGCTTTGTTTAGTTATTATTAATATTTTATAATGGTTGTTTGTTACACAAGAACGATGATTCTACAAGCTGCATTGACATATATTCGCTGAGTTTATAAAAAGGATTGCTTTCAAAAAAATACTTAAATTTTTGTTTGAATGTAATGAAATTGAGATCCATTACACTATTAGGTAATTTATTATACATCAGTATTTTAGTATAAAGCCCCTGCTTCTTACATTTAGCTAATCTATTTATTGGTAGGATTCGCCCTTTTTTATTATTGCGTGAAATTCTTTTTTCCGGTATTTCCCTATCCTCGTGTACTTCTAATAAACAACTATAAATATAAAGTGATATAACTGTCATTATTTTATCTTTTTTAAAGTGTTTTCTCGCAGGACTACGTTTTTTCAAACCGTTAATTGTTCTTATAGACTGTTTTTGACATTTTAAGACTTTTATGATTACTTTAGCATTTCCCCAAACAGTAATAGCGTATCTTATAATAGAATGCACGTAGGCATAATAGACAGAGATGAGCGACTTTTTATCTAGTAATGGCTTAAGTTTAAATAAAGCATAATAACCACTTGCCATTTTCTTGCAAATTTTATCGATGTGCGCATTATGGCTAATTGTATTATCTATTGTATAACCTAGAAATACATTTGTTTTACTAATGGAATTCCCGAAAATACCTAACTTTGACTGATACTGCATAGAGATGGTTTTATCAGAGTTAAGAACAATTCCATTTGCGTCAAACCATTCCTTTAACAATTCCATAACGATACTTATTTTATTTTCTAAATTATGTATACATTTGTCTCTGATACCTACATGTGTGTCATCTGCAAATAAATTTATGTGAGCCCAACTTGGCAATGCATTGGTAATATCATTAATATATATCAAAAATAAGACTGGGCCTAAAATAGAGCACTGTGGTACTCCAATTGACATCCTACCTTCTGTAGAAATTTGTTCATTAATCGAGACAATTTGACTACGATTCTGTAAGTAAGTTATCATCATATTTAGTTCATGACCTTGAAATCCGTAATATTGCATTTTTAAAATCAATATATCGTGCCTCAAACAATCAAAAGCTTTTGTAAGATCACAAAAGATACTTGCACATTTATTTGACGTATCTAAGGATTCTAGAATGTAATATACTACTTTTCTTATAGCCATTTCTGTTGAGCGGCCTTTTCTAAATCCAAACTGTAACATTGTAAATAAATTATTTTCTTCAAAGTATTTAACAATTCTCGATTTATTAATATAGGAGCGAATCGCAAGAATCAAAACCAATAGATACACTCTGTCTGGGTTTTATTTTACAAATAATTAACTTGCCTTTGATCGCATTTTGTCTGATGTAAGCGAAAATGGCACCTAACGTTAGAGCACGCTTGCCTAGAAGAAACCTATTAAATCGTGACTTGAAAAGACCTATATTATAACTACAGGAAAATCTGGCAGTCAGTATCATAAAAAATATCGCTTTTTTACGATTTTTTGGGGTTTAATAGAAAACCAGAAACCAGTTGGACCGATGGTATAGGGTTGGATGAGGTCTATTTTTACTTAGCAGTGTGTGGAAATGAGCTGATTATATGATAATTGTAAATGAGCTTGTGTGCGTGCGTGACGTCACCTGCCGGTTCCAACTGAAGACCAGCGCTGGTTGTTTACAACCAGCATTATGCTGAGTTGTAGCCGGCTTGTGACAAGAAACGTAGTCTCTGTTAGTGTAATAAGTTTCTTTAAACGAATAAACTTTCTTTTCTCTTTTCTTTGATATCACTGCAGCGATGCCCACAACATAAAATGGAATTTCAAAAAAGTTTCAAACATGAACTCCCATTTGACTCGCAATATTAACACCCTATAATAAATACACCATCAAATGTCATGTCTCTAGGTTCAGCGGTTTAGGCTCTACATTAATTCCTAGCAAATATCAGTCAGTCAGTCAAGACTTATTTATATTGTGATTCTAACTACTTACTAATATTATAAAATTAAATGTGAAAGTAACTCTGTTTGTCTGTCTGTCTCGCTTTCACGCCAAAGCCACTGAATCGATCTAGATGAAATTTGGTACACAGCTAGATTGGACCCCAGGAAAGGACATGGGCTACTTTTAACCAACTTCAAAAATAGGAGGTTCTGTATTTGAGGGGAACTACGCGGGGGTGAATCCGCTAGTACTCCACACAAGTATGAGCAAAGCTTAGTTTTACCAATAAACGCCTCATTTCTCGTTAGACATGAATGCAAACAGCTGGTATTCTCCACATAAACAGGGCCAACATTGGTGCGGCACTGCCCACGTCCCGGCTGACCTAGACACAGTGTACAAATAGATGCCAGTGACACTCGTGCACATCTCTCACTACGAGTATACGTCGCTCTGGTCTACTTTACGTCTAGATAAGCCTATAGTATAGCTTACACTAGTATGAGGTATTAATATTATATTTAGTTGAGGATTGGTTTCGATAGATTTTCAAACGGATTTTATTTGGAAAACTAAAGCGTGTTTTACTCATTTTGTTTAAGAAGTACACATATTACCAGACAGACCTTAGAAACAATCAGGTACGTGTAAAAACCCGTCTTAAGCAAAATGGAGGAGGATTTTCATCTGAATGTGTAATTAGGTTCTATCATCTGCATTATCTTTAGATCTTTCGTTATCTATGCTATTTTATATATTTATTAACTGTTGTATATTGTTGTACTTAATCACTAATATTGACTAATAAAGATAATTGCTGTGGTTAATTTAGTTTTACTTTTAATATTGTATTGCCTTGGGTTTGAAAGTGTCTATTTTTCTAGTAGTTTGAATGTTTTCTTCAGGTCGGCCAGCGGCCAGCGCCTTAAAAATCTTGTAAAAACCATTGAAACTGGCGTTGTTACCATAATAGTGAGGACATGACATGTGCGTACCGAACTAGTTAGTATATGAGCAGAAAACGAGCCGAAATAATGAGAATGACATCATCGGGAGCAGTGAGCTCCTTTCTAACAATGCAGCGAGACAGAAGCGACGAGCGATTTGCAATTAACTTAACGAATACTTTTTTGTCGTTGTGGATTAAATAGGGGGAGTATTTTAACTAAGAACAGTTTTAAGGAATCTGTACGACTCGTTGACGGATTTTATTGCTATTTGGATATGATTACTGAAATAAATTACGTCAAGAAGTCTATTGAGATACAAACGCTAAAAAAATGTGTTCATTGCGGGTTATAGCTGACCACTATAATAATACTGCAGCAGAACTATAGTTACTTTATTTCCAGCTATAAACCTATATATTTCGATTGTCGTATTACTTGTGCCATCACAAAACGTAGACGGCAACGCGTGTGCGTCGTCAAGTAGGACAATGTGTGTTTAGTTTAGCTGTTCGAGTTAGTTGCCTAACTTGTGAACGTTTGTACTGTACTGGACAAACCTGCGTCCGCGCAACCATCTTGCAACGCGTACAGCATATGTAAGAATTGCATTTATAGATTTAAATACCAGACCAAGATGGACTTACGGAGACAAGTGTGAGCTCCGAGTGAGAAATGTAAAATCCATCGTGGCTACGGGCACAGAAGAACATAATTCCTTGAGGCTAATCGCCAATGCAGGTCTACGACTGATGAAGATCGGATCAACGGACAGTCCTCTATGTCGAGGATGTATGCAGACAGACGAAACTGCGGAACACGTTCTTCTACACTGTGAGGCCATAGTAAATATCAGACAGAGACTGGGAGAGCTGAAACTCATGCATCCGAATATGTTTCTCATCATGACGGTATCACTGCCACACCTGACGCAATAAGGGTGGAACTGTTGTGCCAGCGACCCAAGACTGTTATCCGTTATTTTAAGGAGCTCGCTGGGTTGGGAGCTGCTTGGGTTAAGCTGGCGCGGAAAATGCACAGTAAACATACCCCAAGCGGGACGTCAGTGCAGGACTTATCACACCCACACGGAATAAAAATAGCCAATGCGTCCAACCCGGAGAAAAAGACTTTAGTTAGAGACTCTTATGCCCTCCCCATATGGAAGACATAATGATTTATTTCTCACTTTCAGCCAACATTAAAATTTGATATACTATTACATTACATAGTATACATATTACGAAATTTAAGTTGTCTCGAATTAAATTTTGCTTTGTATTTTATCAAATTAACGGTATTATTTTTTGCATTTCCTTTGCCTCGGTCATAAACGGTCATGCCGGGCTTGCAGACCCAGAGTGTCATCTTTATGGGCACGGCTGAGAAATTTTGCTTTAGACAGTGTCTTTTGAATTGGCTGAAAGAGCAGTGCATTGAAGCAGCTCCGTGCAGACTCAAATGATCATTAAGTCGACTGTAGCAGAAGCAAAGATAGATATAAAGATATAGCAATTTTATATTTATGTAGTGTCACTAATATTAATGAATGAATGAATCAAATTTTCCAATGTCGTAAACGTGCTAATTTAGCTTTGACGCAGACAAGCCCCTTAAGCGATCCGTGGTCAGAGCTCAACAGAGATACGTACGGTATTTATAAGAGTATCATAACTAGGAATTTACAAAGTTAAACAATATGAGACGGAGCCATATTTAGACAACTATAAAAATTCCTTTAGTGAAACGTAAGAATCATCTCAAGACTTGAGAGTTCATAACATTATCATTTTCGTCACTTATCAACCCCCAACTCTAGTGGCATTTCTGGAACATTCTTAAATGCGAAAATTGGAGTCACCTAGACTCCAATTTTCGCATTAGTCTATAAATTATACCATCCGTCACAAATGTCAAAATTGAAAAAACTAAAACGTGAAAATCGCTTCTTTGCGTAAATAAGATGGAAATTAGTTCGTCCGAAAAAAAAATTGTACATTGCGATAAGTTACGTTATTTTGAATTTGGTAGTTAGATGAATAATTCCTAAAGAATTTTATAATATCATGCACTGTCCTGGCCGAGGCTCCATACATTATTGATAAATCTCTTTTAAGATTGATCGGACGTTTTTAAGAGGGGTTTGAATATTCGTTACATAGTTTCTTAGATATGCCAAGCTGATAAAAGCGTGTTAAAATATGACTACACTATTATCTACAATCCTACGTCTACTTACTTGTTAGATGTTCCAGCAGTTGTGGCGAAGCTGTATTATTTTACTTAATATAAAGTAAGCGAGAGTTTCCAATGGTTACCTGACCAAACAAAACATTAACGTGTTAGACGCTTGGGTCACGCTATATTTTATGTTAAAAATCTACTAACTTGGCTTATTTTATTTACCTTTAATATTTGAATTTTTTTCGAGAGATCTGGTCTAAAACTGAAAAACCTGAGCGTAACTTTATAATTGGGCATCGTTATAGTTAATTTTATTTTCTGTTAAATGAAATTATTGCTTAAATTAAATACTATGTACTCGTATGTAACTGTATATTATTCATTATATACGGGTGATTCAAACAAAATTGGGATTGAAAATGACTTAATGAAACTAAACATTCGAGGCAACTAGAAGGCGCAAAAATTCACCTTCAGCCGCCGAGGAAATACGGATGATTCTTTCTTTTGAGAGCATATATTTAATATACTGAAATAATATTGAGAAATAAAATACCAGTGCTTTTTTTGTTAAACCCACTTTAGTGCAAAAATATTGAGAAAACTTTAATTGAAGTCACGCAATGTGAACGCGATGCTGTCACCCGCGCCGTATAATACGCGACGTATAATGAAAAATAAAGAAATTTTGAACCTTCTTTGTTAAATTAGGGTTCAAAATTTCTTTATTTCATCCCTTAGTTTGAACTTCTGGCTGGATTTTCCAATTTTTTTCAATAAATTAAAACAATCTGATTCAGCTGATGACTGCTTTCATAAGTCGAATATCTAGTGCAGTACCCGGACCCGGTTTGATAAGCTGATGATAAGATGATAAGCCACATAGACAGTTTTCGCTAGGAAGCTGATTAATCTAATTTTGTAAACGAATACGTAATACTGTACTAAACAAGCTAAAAATAGACCCTATTTTCTTTTGTCGCTGTGCCGAATTTGAAGCCTTAATATCTCGTGAGTGTTTTGGAAATATATTTGTTTTTTTTACCCACTTCACCTTTACGAAGTAGGCAAGTCCACCATTGGAAACCCTCAAACCTACCTGAGCAGCCAAAGCCTCACTCGTTACACACCCACCGACTGACCTTGATGTCTAGATCAAAGTACCCCTGGAGGGGGGATCGTACCCGGACGTTGGGGGGCATGTGTATGTGAGTCTGCGGGGCCGCGGGCGGCGCTCCAACGGGAATGGCCCGCCCTCGCTCGCGCAGCGCTGGATGCGGCCCTGCGCCGCGGATGGGGGAACGCTCTTGTTTTATCGCTGGAGAAAACAATATAATATTAGTCATTGGGTTCTACTCTGTACTTTACGTATATACACAGGATTCATTCTTTCAATTCAACGAGCAAATCTTAATGTACATGGTTATCGGATAGTGGTGTACTAAGCCGAATAAGGGTCACTGTACTCATCATTACGAAAAACTTTTACTACGGGAGCTACTCTGAAAAAATTAATATCGTCGGCAAAATGTATGTAGCAGCTGACTTTTTTTCCTCGTTTGTCCCTATGAAAGTTGTTCAGTTAACCCTTTCGGGTTAGTACACCCCTAGCCGAAAATCCTGAAGAAACGATTCGGAATTCGAGAAATCATCAGCTGCTCATTTATTAAAACAGATATACTTTTTTCTCGCATCTGAATTGCTCCCATATTAAAAGCCGACCATTATGAAGAGTAAGTACTATGACCCTCCTTTGACTTACTTTACCCTTAACCGTTAAGTATTAGATACTAGTAGCTGTTACCCGCGGCGTTCCCCGCTAAAAATTTGAAGGTTAAAAAGTTTCAAGCTTTGAACCCTCATTTGAACCGCTTGGGTGCTTAATTTCCAAAAATTCTTTCTTTGTACACCCTCCAAATTGTATGTCTCTAGATTCAGCGGCTTAGGTTTTACGTTGATTCCTAGATTAGAAATATCAGTCAGTCAGGATTTACTCCTTTATATATAACATGTAACAGAAAGACGTGACAATACCTAATTCAATATTATATATTAGTCTCTCCATACAATAACGTTGGTCACGTGATCGGTCAAGTTGTACGGAGGACGCAATATATATATATATATATATATATATATATATTATTTCTGCATTTTTTTGTAACACCGTTAAGTATTGTCACACGTTTCTGTTACACGTTGTATATAGATTAGTATGTTTGTAACAATGCATGTTTATATCTTAATATAAAATACATATGTATTTATAATGTTTATGCAATTAGTAATAGCGACACAATGCACATAATCGTTTTTTATAATATTAGTTCTCTCCATCCAATGGTTGCCTGTAAGAAATTGCTTTAGGCAATAACGCCGCCCAGTGTACTACCATTGTATAGATATGTCTTGCTGTAAATTTTATCTTATTGTGGTGTGCAATAAAGCTATATTCATTCATTCATTCATTCATAATATTGATATCTTCTATATAACAATCAATCGCTGTTCGTTTGTCTCGCTAAAACTCGAGAACGGCCGGGCCGATTTAGCTGATTTTGGTCTTGAAATGTTTGTCGTGCTCCAGAAAAGGTTAAAAAGGTGAGAAACATAAATAACTGTTAGGCGGTACGAAGTTCGCTGGGTCAGCTAGTAATATAATACCTGAACCTACTGCGGACCTTGTTGCCGAAAGTATTAGGATTGTCATAAAAAAATACCTGAACCTACTGCGGACCTTGTTGCCGAAAGTATTAGGATTGTCATAAAAAATTACCTGAACCTACTGCGGACCTTGTTACCAAAAGTATTAGGATTGTCATAAAATAATTACCTGAACCTACTACGGACCTTGTTGCCGAAAGTATTAGGATTGTCATAAAAAATTACCTGAACCTACTACGGACCTTGTTGCCGAAAGTATTAGGATTGTCATAAAAAAATACCTGAACCTACTGCGGACCTTGTTACCAAAAGTATTAGGATTATCATAAAAAATTACCTGAACCTACTGCGGACCTTGTTGCCGAAAGTATTAGGATTGTCATAAAAAAATACCTGAACCTACTGCGGACCTTGTTGCCGAATATATTAGGATTGTCATATAAAAAAATTACCGGAACCTACTGCGGACCTTGTTACCAAAAGTATTAGGATTGTCATAAAAAATTACCTGAACCTACTGCGGACCTTGTTACCAAAAGTATTAGGATTGTCATAAAAAATTACCTGAACCTACTGCGGACCTTGTTTCCGAAAATTCGGAATGTCGTATTTGGTGACCGTTAAGCCATTTTAGGATCCAAATATAATATTTAGTGACCGTCTAAATTATACCCTTTAAACTTAGGTCTTTATTTTTCATAAAATAAGAATAAGAAATATTTATTGGCCTTTAAATAACATTCGTTACAGGCAAGTCTTCTTACATTTTAATTATTAATTACTTTAAAAAGAAACTTAACTTATAAATACTTCAATAGTTCTAAGAACAAATATATTTATTATATTATACATTTACATTGTCATTTATTTCTTTACCTATTACTAACATTTTGTAATTGTTGTTCATCACACAAGAACGATGATTCCACAAGCTGCATTGACATATATTCACCGAGTTTATAAAAAGGATTATATCATATCTCATTCCTATTTTCTGCACCCTGCAGCAAGGACGAAAATAACACGGCATAAAATATAGTAATTTTCATCTACCTTACACTACTAGACTAATTACAACTGAAAGGTTAATTAATTCATCTATTTATATGCCAAATGGCGTACTTATACATAATTTACGCGCGTGATGTGTAAAATTATCCAAATGCCCTATTTTTGAAATTGCTCGTATGAATTCTATAATCGCATGCGAAAGAAATCACCGATGAAATTTCATTTCAAACGGTAATGTTTAATTGGATTTTTAAACCATTCGAAAGCTGCGTTACTTTTTACGGAAATATTTAAAATGCTTCATTAAATTCACGCAGAAATAGTGTAACATTATTTACTACTACAACATTTTGACATTCACATAAATTTTGACATTGGCGTAAATAAAAAATAAAGAAACATTCGTCAATCATTCTTCATAACAATTTGAAATACGAGTGGTTTAGACCATTGGATAGTTAGTGAAGGATATGAATTTTTAAATAATACGTCTTTTTGCATACCCTTCGTAATTTATATCATTAGCGAGTGATGAATTCATACGAGCGGTTCAAAAATAGAGCCTAAAATTTATTAATACACTTGGGTCTCTATTTTGATCAACATATGTCGGTCCGTGATGCAGTGACAGCGTGAAACTGGTCATTTCCTAATTTAGCGCATTCCGTTTGGCCGTGAATCATGCCACGGGACGGCCGTCTAAGTACTTGGTGAGGTCGATTGGCAACTTCCACACCTATAAACACTAGATTTTTAACAGGCTTCAAAAGAAGGGAGTACTCAATTCGTCGCATAATTTTTCTTTTATGTATTTTTCCCGATTTTCCAGACAAGACAGCCCGATTTGAAATATGAATGAATTTTTATGAAGAAAAATCACTATGATTTGAATGAGAATTTGATGAGAAATATTTTCGGACCAACAATGATAGAAGTTGAAAAGTTATGTAAGACTGCATGCCCAGAAAAATCTATATATTAAGTATATACACTATATCTATAATAACTATAAATGTTCTAGTTATTTAGGCGAATGCGGAGTAACCTTGTTAAAGTTCGCTGCCGCTAGATGGCGCTGATACACCTTAAAACACGCTAACGTTTCGAACGTATGGCTTGGTTGTGGACTTTTTGCTTTTCGAATAAATCTTAACGCTGCGCTGTTAGTAGTAACCGTGCGCAGAATGTGTCACTGAAAAGAAAAGATATGTCGTATATCTTTTTCACCACTGCGAAGTATATCTATCTTCTAGTTCAGTAGTTCACCTCTCACAGTTCAAATAACGAACGTTAGTTCTTCGAAGGAGATATGTCGATAGATATAGTGGTACAAATAAACCAAAATGAATCTTAAAATCATAACCTAAACAAACATTGTAGGTATCACTCACTCTAATGTATTTTTTGGATCTAAACAAATGTGATTTATACATTACGTATACTCTGATGGAATTTCAAAATTGACGTTAAGCGTAACAAGCAATGAATGATAAACTTTAGAGAATTCACAGTATCGCTCGAGTGAAATAGATAACTATAGGTACTTCAGTCAGCCGGGCTCGTGTCTTCTCTGTCGGCAGGTTTCGGTTCAGCTCAGCGTTTCGTTAGCGTCGCTTCGCGTTGCGGTGAACGACGCGAACTAAAGATATGTTTGTATTGAAACTGAACTAGTGAAGTATGAACTAAACGCAACTGAACTAGTTCAATTGAAGGAATCTTTCGCGAACTACACATGACTAGTTAGTAGCGAGATTGTATGTTTTATTTTTGAAAGTGGCCCTAACTGCAATATCAGTCAGTTGCGGCTGTAGTTATTGTCTATCTCTCAATGAATGATCTGTAATAATAAGATCTGGACATGCCTATGTATGACAGACTAGTATTTAGCAGATTTTTAGGTTAATTTCTTACAAATCCACGGCAATCGTACGTCTAACAACCGATTATGTAATTCGATGTTGTATTTTGTTTTATTCCAATACGAGCATAGTTTTTTAAAGAGTATTCACATTTTACGCGTTCCTTAGTAAAATAATCTTTAAAACTATGTTTAAATATATTTGTTGTGGTAATATTGAATATGGTTTAAAGATATTAGGTAAGATTGGTCGTTCAAATTAAATATTAAATTGACAGGCGCGAAAGATTCTGGTGAGCAACCTCGTGGGATGAACTCGGCAACGGGCAGCCTGTGGGTTCGCTGATGTTAAGCCAAGGCATCTGCCTTATAATTCATAATAATATTAATAATAATACAACGTATCGACCTAACAGTTGGCTTATAGGGAACGTTGCTCTAGACAAAGCTAACCTTCAAATCCTCGAGCTTGGTCGAAAAGTGGCTAACATATCGGTTTTGTATCAGATTTATTTCGGGGAGTGTATACGTTGAAATTACATAGGTAGCGATTCCACGGACTATTCGCTTTGTGTCGACTTTTATTGTGCGGACAGTCAGATTGTTCTCTGCCGATTTCTCCCTTTCCCGAAAGCAAACTCTCGGTCTTTACAAATGGCGAGTGCATCAGTTTCTTCTAAACAGGCGTGCCACATCCTAAGCCGCATCGTCGCTTAGGTACATCAAGCGAGTTGCGGTCAAGCGCAAGCTACTGCTGCGGAGATGGTCGGTGTCCCTTCAGAACCAATGTGGTAATCAAGACCACAGCCAAGCCACATGTAAGAAGCTACAGCGATTGTGATGCATATTTACCTAAAACACATTGGAATGGAAACTCGCACATCTTAGTAACATTATGTCGTCAAAATGTACATTTTCCAAGTAGGTAAGTATTGTGCAAGCTCAACCGTCTAGTTTACTTATGTATGGCGTTTGACATGACATGATGCAAGCTATATAAACATTTCCCAGGCGCGTACGGCAGATGTTTGGAAACCGAGGCGCTGGGGCAGGGTTTGGCAAAAACATGTGGCCACTACAATGAGGTTGGCACTTTGGAATTGTGTTTTAACGGCTTTTTCATTAAACATAGGTATAATATCAGCAAGTGCTTAATTTGTGTAGACTTAAGACAAATATCATATGGAACGTGACATGATGCGGTTTGTTCGACATCGAAGCATACGTAAGAACAAGAGGAGAAAGTGGTAAGCGTTACGAAGATGCGTCTTTCTACAATTACAATCTTAACACATCTCATTTGCTTGTCTATTTTCTATCAGTATTTTCAGCTCTCGAAATTATCGATCACATTTACGCAATATTTTTTATACTAAGACGTTCCTGCCTCCTTTGATTTTCGGAAAGGGCTGGACACGATACTCGCTGAGTATAAATATCGAACAATCTTATAAGAACAACTCATCTGGTATAGCATTTCTCTAACATATCACAAAAAGCCAGCTCTTGAAGCCGAAACCATACCAACGCCTTGCAACCATAAGTACGCATACAATGATTTTAACAACGATGTTCAATTTCTATTGAACATCGTTGTTATAATCATTAGAAGAGTGACTTTGGACCTAAAACTTCTACCAGTGTGTAGCCATCATAGTTCAGCCTTCAGTTGAAGAATAACGAAGCTCATGTTTTTCAGCTTTGAAGTTAGAACGTCATCTGTCTATCTCTTTAGAAATGTCATTGGTTTTTAATCCGCTCTTCGTTCTACTATGGCAATAGTTGTCAAGTCCCTTGCCTAACAAGCGAGAGGGCGTCAACGCGATCGCAATTTTAAGCATCCATCGCTTCAATTCACTCACGAGCATATTATAATTAATTACAACTTGATTTAACGGTGCAAGGAAATAAATTATCGGTGAAGGTTACGAGTAAGTTTTTAAAGAGGTACCTACTTACCTCTCTTTATAAGGGACCCTTTATATACCAGTGCCGATCAGTATGACGTCTATAGATTGATACGTAGTATGTACATGCAATATGCATTCTAAGCGACGAGCCGAACCACTTACCATCACGTGTCGTGGCAGCAAGTGCGAATGTGTCAATTATCGAGTAGTGGCATCGTCTAACTCTTGAGCAAACTACATACATATTTTGTTACTGACCGCTCTGCTATAAGGCCGCGTGTGTGGATATAAGCGACAGCGGGTTGCACGACAAAATAATAAATTCACTCTTCTCTTAAATGTGCTTGACCTATGAAAAATGAAAAAAAAAAGAGGAGTCCAACTTACGTCACCGCGACAGCGCCGAGATAGTCTATGCTATCAGACCTTCGATAGAAAACGACAGACTTGCTATTTACCACAAAATACCATTTAGAAAAATGTGTCCTACCTAAAACTTGTCCTACAGGCGCTGTCAATCTTAGGCGTGACCAAAATGGCAACGTCGTATCTAAATGTAAATAATTTGTGAATATCTGTGAACATTACAGTTTTTATTTTCTAATTCATAACACCTTCTATTCTATTGAACATTTCACGTCTGCTTTTCTTTCGCCCGCTGTCGCTCACATGACTGCCACAGTTTTACTTGCTCGTATGACCTTACAGTATGTGACAATGAGAAGCGTTAAAACTTTTGTTCTTGTAGCAGCCACACTGAGGCCTCTTTCAAACAAGATTTACTTGAAACACGGACTTCTACTCGCATTGTGAAAGCCAACGCCCGCGAGCACCGCTTAGAACCATGTCACTTTCAAGAATTTCTCTCAAATCATTCGGAAAATATTACCATTTTGAGAAACTTCACTTCGGCAAAGTCTCATGAGGCCTTTCAAAGTGGCTGTAGAATTGTCGAACAAATGAATTTTTGAGCTCTTTTGTAAGGGCAGACAAGTTTCCAGAAATTGCGGTTTCTATTTACAGAGAGTTAAAACATGAATAAGATGTTTGCTTTCATGACGAGTACTTGGAACGCTTTGACACATCTTTCATGAGAACTTAATCGTAGGGTTGACGCGTCAACAAGCGAGTAAGTTTCATTTGCGTTTATACAGAATTGTTAATAAGATCAACATTTAAACAATGGGAGAATTTAATGAATTGCTCATCGACAATCCTTTGGAAAGTAATGGCAAACACATTGCGGAAACGGCGTAGACAAGGCCAAAGTAACGCATTGGGGCTTCCGTTCTATTTCAAGCGAATGGAACGGAACAAAATCGGGTGAATCAGGGAGAGCATAAACAGTTGACCCTGGAGAAATAGAGAAATCACGAAACATTCACTTCGAATTTAGTAAATCCTGGCAAGTTATGATAACATCTAGCACTATAGATATCCCATAAGTCACATTCCAAGAAAATTAAACAAGTTTAATACAGTCCTGAGTCTTAGTACAGTCTTTGAATTTCATCAGGCCTCGGTCATATTGGAAGCCGATCGGTAAGTTATTTGTAGAAACTGTGACCAAGAGAAACACATCAATTAGGGTCGTCATAGAAATGATTTCACCATCAAACATTAAAGATTGCCAATACGACGCGACGTGCCCGTAAATAACAAGACTCGCTTTACTATTTCGCAAATTACTTCTAAACAGCATTGTCATACGAGTATAGGCCCTGCCCATCTTCGGCTTCGTATTTCATGCTCGGCTTTATAATTATTAGAGTGGTATAGAGCCAGTAGGAGTCTTTTGTCGGAGTCTGCAACCTAACCTATGCCAAAATAAAGGAGCTATCATGTCATCCTACTAAGTACTAATATTATAAATGCCAAAATTCCTATGTTTGGATGTATATATATGTTTGTTAATCTTTCACGCAAAAATTGCTCAACGGATTTGGATGTAATTTGGCAGCATAATATCTTAAGTCCTGGATTAATATAGAGGATACTTTTCATCCCGAAAAAATGCAATATAAACTACGAAACCTTTAATCTTCACCTTTGAGGCTTAGAGACCAGCTCAGTAATAAACCTTTGTACTATTATTATGACATCCTGCTGGATGAATACCAGCATTTATTTAGTTTTCAAGCGACAGAGAAATAGAATAAAGCTTGGAAAAAGCGAAGATGAGCAATCTAGGCTACAATTTAAGCGCTGCTATTCAGCGTGTATAGTCGCTAGTGGGATAGAACATTTGGATCATCTATAGACTTAGTGTACTCGTATTAAGTACATACAGCTTATATTAAGCTTTAAGTTACAAACACTTGCATTGTTTCATATTGGAGGAAAATAGTTGAAAACATTTATAGACATTTTATTTAGATAACTAACGCGTTTTTTATTCATATTGTGTAAGAAGGTGGGTTTACACGCGTACCTGTTTGCTGGACTTTTCCAAAAATCAGGTACGCGTGAAAACCTGTATTCTTAAACAATATGTATAGATATGTTTTCAATTATTTTCCTCTGATTTCCTACAGAGGTAAAGAAATAATTTCAGCCAAAATAAGTCTACATAGCTTAATGAATAGCAACGTAAGAAAGTCAGACTATCAGTTTCAAATCCGTTTTCTAAAATTAGAAGAATAAGTACGTAAACCGGGGCGTCCGCGTCGCGGCGGCATTGTGTTGATCGTGGAGCGACTCAGGGCGGGCTTTCCGATCTGCTAATATTGATGAAGTGTCGTTCAAGAATTAGGTGTAGGATGCAATGCTGAATAGGTTTAGTATTATTTTGGGATATTGATTAAATTAACTACTTTTTAATTTAAAGATTAATCAGTAGCTTCGCCCGCGGCAATAAAAGTTTAAAAACTTTTATTGCCGCGGGCGAAGCTACTCCTATCTGACCCCTTTGGGGGTCAAATAGGAGTACAGTGGGACTGAATTTCCAAGAAATATTTTTTTAGTAAACCCCTACTTATTTTAATAAATCTTCCAAATTTCAGGTTAGGTTTAGGCGGTTTAGGCTTCTAGTTGATTGTGACCCGTCAGTCAGTGAGGAATAACTTTATATACGTCCTTATACTTATATATAAAAATCAATGCCACTTTTTGTTGTAATTTTACAACTTAAAAACGCGCTCACCTATCCAAACCAAATGTTTAGGCTTTGTTCGGACTATTCAGTAGATGGTTTATGTGAAGTTTGCACAAAATCGGTCGAGCGGTTCTTCATTTATCACATTTTTATTAAGTACTAGCTGTACCGGCGAACTTCGTACCGCCTAATAGTTATTTATGTTTCCCACCTTTTAAACCTTCCCTGGAGTACGACAAACAATTCAAGACCAAATTCAGCTAACTCGGCCCAGCCGCTCTCGAGTTTTTGCGAGACTAACGAACAGCAATTGATTTTTATATATAAGATTTCACTTTATAGTAGCGAAGCACGTGCCCACTCGCCAGTATATGTATAGATAAATAAATATAATTCGATAAAACTCTTTATCAGTTTGTTTTTACAATATGCGTGTATTATAATCTGAAAATGTGTGCTAGTCGGACGAGATGTAAATAGACTTTAGAAATGACTTTAGAGATGTTTGATTATTGAATTATCAAACATAGACCCAAACTACATGCTACTTAGTTTTATCAGAACAAAAAACTTTTGGACTATATTTTGTTAAGGAATATCAACATTTTAAACTTTAAATATCCTTCATAATTAATATAGTAGAGAACAAGTCATACTTTAAAAGAGGAAAACAAACTTCCATGCGGCACGCAAAACTTACTTTACTAATAATGTCGCCCTAGAAAATGAATAAAACAAAAATAACTAAACTTCGATTCGATTCGATTTCGATAAAATGTATATGGGACCACCTCGGCAATATAACCTTTCTAACGATTTTTTTTTTTAATCGATTTACAATTGGTGTAATTATCGATACACAAATACGAGTAAATTCATACATACGAACATACAGTAACTCTTCTCTTTTGAAAGTCCGTAAAAATACAAGAAATCGAATCAAAATTGGATGTCAGACACAAGTTAAACAAGGTTTCGTGGTTGGAAACTAATGGTCGCGGATTTGTATTAATAAAATGAACCGAAACATCTGCCGAATACTTGTCAAAGGCTGTCTAAATTCTTCGTGGTAAGACAATTTGAGATACACGAATAAAAACTTAGTATATTATATTAGTTAAGGCAAGCGGATAAGACCCAATTATTCAGTAATTTGTACCTTTAATCTGAAATACAACGTGTAAGGGTGTAAGACTACCCATTGAAGTGAATTCTGCGTAGAATTTGTTTTTGCCAAATTCGATCAAAGAATATTGGGTCCTCTATACACTTGATCACGTGATAAATTTTTGTATGGAGAACCTAATTATTATTTTTAAGCTTCTATGCAGGGTTCACCTTGATTAGTAGACTAACACCGTTAAGTATTGTCACCCCTTTCTGTTACACGTTATACATTATCAGTTTCGCGATTGCATTGTGTCACACTTTAATATCCTTCAGAAATATAATAAAACAGAGTTAGTATCAAATTGATAGTATCATACTACCGATTGTGACACAGTTCACTCTTTTAACCCTCGACGCAAAAACGACGAGTGGTTATAAGTTTGACGTGTCTGTGTCTATGTATTTTTTGAAAGGTAAATTAATCGGCAGTATTTTTAGCTACGATTGATGAAAATTGTTCCAAAATGACCGCCGCCACTAAATGGCTGTCAATGGATGACATTTTATTTTGCAATTCCGTTAATACCCAATATGGGTATCAAATGAAAGGGCTTGACTAGTAGAATACTATAGATTATAATAAATTACAAATCCAAGACAGTCGCCACCACAAAATGTTGAAATACATTTCTTTTTAAATTTAATTGTCTTGATATTTTACTTTTTATATTATAAAATATTATATACTTAATGCAGTTAAATATATTAGTCAGCAAATATTAAGTATTAATTTGGTTCAATTCAGAAATATTTCGAACCAAACATATTAATATAAGTACATACTTTGGAAAGCTTTTGCCTTTGATATCATCTAGGTTCTATGATAACATCTTAGATACTAAGATTTAAGAAAGAATTATTATCACAAAATTCTTGAAATAAATTCTTAGTTTTTAAACATGCTGTTAAAGTTCAATCACACATTCCAGCTCAAAATATACAGGGTTATTGGTTGAGGGTGTACTAAGCTGAAAGGTGATCACTATACTCATCCTAAGGGACAACTTTTACTATGGGGCAACTCTGATCAATTTGAGAAAATAACATCAGCTGTTTCATATATATTTTGTTGATGATTAATATAAACTTTTTGTATGAAACAGCTGATTATTTTTTCTCGAATTCAGAGTTGGTCCCATAGTGAAAGTTGTTCCTTAGGAGGAGTATAGTGATCCCCTTTCGGCTTAGTACACCCCTTACCGATAACCCAGTATGTACATGCTATGTTAGCAGGCATTTGTCAACTCACTCAGCAGTCTAATTAATAGGCTGGTAATTTTTAACACAAGAACGTCAAAAACAGCACTAAAAACAAACTAACTGTCTTGCAATGCCCAAGAGTTGATAGCAGGATGAGGACCCAAACTGACAACTGGTACTCCAAAATGCTCCTTTAGACACGAAGTGTTACTCCTCTGCATTGTCTGGACAAGCAGTCTTGAAGACTTTCCAATATTCTCCGAGCGTTTTAGGAAATCAGCGATGTCCACTCCGCAGGTCTCGTTGACAGCTTTGCGGCATTCGGCTGCAGCTATCGGAGATAGTTTCCCGTTGACATGCACTGCTGAGCTGCATACTTCGTTGATGAGTTCGAGTGCAGTGAGCTCCGTTCCGAACATGACGTCGCAACATCCTGGAGGTCAGGTGAGGTTTGTGATCCTTGGTTTTACAAATCAGTATTTACGGAAACGTCAGCTGAAACACGTCATATCACTCAATACCAAATATAAGGGTCGGTACATCAAATGACGTTGCAAAAATATATATGGTTAGGTAATAGAATTATCTACAGAACAGCTATAACATATTTTTAAAAATTCTTTTTTTTTGTATTTGAAAAGAAATAGCTTTTAACTTCAAGATAACAGGTGAATTAAATTATCATCCAATTTTAAAATTGCTTAATATGCTTCTTTTACTTCCCAAGTTTGTATTATCTCGGTGGATCAGGGGGCGATTAAAAATTAACATTTTAATAAGGATATTTTTTAAACTACATAGGTGTACCACAGAAAAGAATAAATAGCCATTAAAAGCTCATATCCTATTTTATGTTATGCATTCTAAATTTTACGAATATAAAATATGTAGATAAGATTTAACTAAATATTGTAATTAATAATTAATTAGACCATGGAATCAAATCCCAGTGCTAATTTAATACACAAAATTACACCCATTTGTTAATAGACAAGGCAAAAAAATATATTTTGAACAAAGC
Organism: Ligdia adustata; assembly: GCA_947049295.1. Taxonomy (NCBI): domain Eukaryota; kingdom Metazoa; phylum Arthropoda; class Insecta; order Lepidoptera; family Geometridae; genus Ligdia; species Ligdia adustata. Next base: position 11,810,499 of record OX346229.1, read on the forward strand.
ATTCTGTTTTATATTTACCGGTATAATATACGTAGGTAATGAGAGAGTAAGCATATCACATAATACCTAACAAAAATATCCAAAATTCTGTTCCACACTGTTATGATACTAAAGTATCAGAAATGATTTTCATGCCACATTAAGAAATAAACAGCCTTCCGTTGCTGAAACTAGCCTTATTTGTATATTAGGTGCTATTGGTCATAGGTTTTATGAGTATACTTAAAGATGAATTATTGCATGTGTATTAGAATAATTAAGTATGCTACTTACTTATACAATAATACTACTACTACATACTTTTAAAAAAAATTTAGTCATTTTAGAAATTATACCAAAGTTATATTTTACAAAAAGCCTTGTGTACTTTAAAAAAATATTTTTAGATATTTTTCTAAATTTACTTATGAGTTTTAGGTGTATTAAAGACATAAGACACTTAAGCTTTGTTAAATATTGAAATTTGTTATTAAATATTCAGAGTGACCCCTACCCCATAATAACAAATACTGTCCTATCAAAGAGGTTATTTATAAGTTTCTGTAATATCTATACCAATCTATCGTTTTTTTTAATTTAACTGGCTACAGTTATATATTTTATCAAGTAATTAATTCATATTTTCCTGCTGTTATCATAATTATTATTTATTTATACAAGTACTTATGCAAAAATTTATGTATTTGTTTTTTTTTATATTATGTAGTTAGGTAAGTTATTTATGTGGATATAAGTTTTTAATATTGTAAACATATATGTTTGGGTTTTGTAAAATATATTTATGGAATTGCATTATTTATACATAACTATTTAACTATTTAAATGTGTGATATACTGTTTTGTGCATTAAATAAATTTAATTTTCATTCTATTCATTCTAAATTGAAGTGTTTTTGTATCAGGAAGTACACAATATAAAAAATCTTAATATCTTAATGTACATAACAGCATAAATTAAGTTACATGTTTGCCTAACTTGCACATGTCAGTAAATAAGTAATAATTACTAATTAGGTATATAATTCTTAAATTTTACACTAATAGATTAAATCTCCAGTTTCATATAATTATAACAGAAATCTCTGTTTATTCATATTGATATAGTTACTATGGTTTAGCAATATATTTTATGCAATTATCCTTGCGGTATAGATTCACACCGGTTCATACAACATTCCAATCAGATCTTCAGTAAACAAGCTCAAAGTCAACAACTGGACCAAGACTATTTGTACAGCAACTTCTCGCAATCGAGAACTGCAAACAGCGCACGTAATCGTCATGATATTACGAAGCTCCACGCTCGATTTCAAGCCTCTAAAATTTAAGTCTATCCAACATACAAACGTAACACACGTCTAATTACTACACATTACTAATTTCTCCGCCGTAAGACGCGTATAATTAGATTAAAACCATCACAAATGTTGCGAAACGCGCGACTTTCGTCTGCGAGTCCAGCGATATTGACATTGAGCTTGTGTTAAAAATACCGCCGTTACCTGCGTCCCGGTCGTACTGGTTGGGCTGCAGCTGGTCGCGCTGGTGACCCACCAGCAGCGGAGACAGGATCCGAGGCCACAGCACCGCGAAACAACCCACCACTATCACTAAAACGAACATCGTCTTTCGCGGACCCAACACCTCCTCGTTCGCCATCCTGACGTCGTGTTTTCGTATCGTTTTCGTCGCGCACGTTCACAGCCAGTCGCACTCTACGGGAACATCGTCGTGTGTGATAAAAATAAAAAAGATTTTCCACCCACGATCTTATTCACTCGTGCCCGTGAAAGCTAATGACAGCTGTCAAATCCAAATATGCGCGCGCTCTCCCGCCCTCTCCCGGCGCGGAAAAGTTACGGGAGCGGTCTTAATTGTGCGAATCTTCGTTACGGGCGCGTTCTGCGATCTTCGTTCTTGAATCGTAGACAGCCGGTGGATTGAGCTGGCTCGAAGTGACACAGCCGTATATCACATTCAAACAGCTATGCCGACTTCTTGCCTTCCCAGCCACCGGCTCGGTATATGTAGCGGTGAAATTGTCCGTGCGGCGCGGTCGGTTCAAATATTCAAATATTGACAGAGTGAATTAGCTCGGCGGACGAGCGTGCGGCGCTCGATGGGCAGACCTCGGAACATTATGGCTGGGCGCGGAGGCGGCGCCGGCTAATAACCCGTCCCCACCGCGGAGAGGACTACACGCGCCCTGATGAATACTAATTAGACGCTGTAGGTACTGGCCGCTACACGAGCGAGCCTCAACAAAACTTCCACAGCACTGCCTCACTGAGGGTTGGATATCATTACTATTTAAGAACACATTTTTTTTGTAAAATGATTATTACCTGAGTTTGTCAAGGCGGCTGTGCGCGACGCGATATCGTCCCATCTCCTACGCAGTGCGATGACAAACCGGGTCACAATGTGACCCTGCTTAGGTGTACCTACACAACACTGTTGCGGAAAACATGAATTATTTACGCATGTTAATACAGCTACATTCATGGACTGGCGTGAATGACTAGTCGTTAGTTGCTCTGCTAGATAACGGAGTCTGAAACCACTGACTGCATGGACGGTATCAGAATATGACGTTTATTACGTAGGCCTAGGTACTTTACTTACTTCTTTGAGATTTTCACAATTCTTAGATAAGAATCAAGAATTTTCTATATCCATCATAAGCAACGAAAGTCTTAGTTTTATTACAGTAAATGACCATGGCTAGGCCAACCTAACAATAAATTGGTACCTACCTACCTAAGTGAATATACCTTATTAATCCAAAACATCCTTTGGGATCATCGCGAGACAGTAGCCAGACCTTTCTAACGATAATAAAAAAATCTAACGTAAACATTGTTTTATCTGTACCAGAGTGATAGGAAAGTCAAACATTAACTTGTTATTTTTCTGTGTTCGTGTATGAGGTATTTTAGAAAGGTTCAAGCAAATAGTTATTCGTATCTAATGCTACGTGTTTTAGGAAACAGAACCAATTTAATAATCTTGCAATATAATGATAAACCAACTAACGAATGCAGCTGTAAATATGCGTTAGATACCTAACCAATATGTTTCTTGGACCTATTATAACGGAGACATGCCTCTACTAATCTACTTACATATCTGAATATGATAATTTCCTAATTTTCGTAAATCTTTTTACCCGACTGTGAAAAAAGGAGGGTTATACCTATATACATATAACCCTCCCTTATATACATATATACCTATACGGTATATATGTATGTATGTATGTATATTTCTTTGGCACACCCTAGAGTCTAAACGGCTTGTCGGATTTTGATGTGAGTGTGTCAATAGATTTGTCTTAGTCGTAAGAGTGACACTGGGTACCTCAAAATAAAAAAAGGAATTAAGAATGATAGACAGGTTTAACGATTTCTCAGACGGATTTTTTTCAAACTCGAGTTAACCATGCAGGTATCTTCGACTATGGACCCGCAGATAATGTGACACCTATTACTCTGAGGATAACATCAGCCATCTCGTTTTGTATATAGTTAGATACCTACCTATACGAATAGTTAAGAATTGTCTACTATATCTATCAGAAGTGATTTACTTAAATATGTAACGAGCAGTTAGAATTATAGGCAGCTGACTAAGAATCCAGCAAAAACTATGTGAGAAAAAATGTTTGATTCGGTACAAAAAACCCATTCTACCAAAACTTTATAAACTGCTGAACGTGTTCTCATTCCCTATTCATCGAAAACTTAAAAATAAGTCTCTTATCTGTGTTTAGAGTACAAAACGATCTATTTAAACGTACCTTAGTAGGGCTCCCATTTTTTTCGATTCGACAGTTAAAAGTTAAAGCTTGTTTGCGTATGCGTGTCACACCATCCCCTCCGTGGACAATGGGTTCTTTTCGAGGCAGGAAACTGCGTACGCGCAAGGACTACAAAATGGCTGCCGTCGCCGCCATTTTGTTGAGTCGTTCGTCCAGGTATGGAGTTATAGCCCGTCTGGATGCAGTAGCGACGACCAGCCTTATGAAGAGAGGATATCCGGGCCCGTTTCCGCCCACTTCGTGAAGTTCGTGATTTACATACGTTTTAGTGTTTCACTTCCCTAATCGTAAAAGGGGAAAGATGGCATCCGTTGTAGATAATGCTTGGATTGCTTGATATACGCTGTTGACTGACACGTGTAACGCGTAACGGTGTAAGCTTATATATTCTCTTCCATACTTATTACGCACGCATAAAGCTCTGTTATAAAAGAATTTTTATATTTGTGAAGAGGTTCTGTTCGCTAAAGTTTACTAATATACAGATCCTGCAGTTTCTAAGGCGACAAAATAGAAACTTTAATGTTACTAACATCATCTTCATCAACCCGTTACAGTCACATGTAAGCTAAGCTTAAAAAAAATTACTACCTATCGGCTTTTTATTACAGCAGGCGCCGTTAGAACTTTTTCAGTTATTACGATTCAAAAATCAAAGCTCTAGACCGACTTTAATAAAAACATAAATTGGATTATTAGGAATTATATATCCTTCCAGACAAAAATAAAATATTTTTAAATCAGTCCAGCCGTGTCCGAGGAATCAGGTAACAAACATTAGTAAAAAAATTACATTCGAATTGAGTACCCCAGCTTTTTTGGAGGTCGGTAACAAATTATTGTTTCTTCTTCTGAACATTTTCCTCCATTCAGGATAACCCTTAAAATAATTGCTATTTTATAACATCTAGATGACCTAACGCAGGTACACATAGTGTTGCAAGAGAGTCTAGACTTCAACCTCGACTTCCTTACCTAGAATGCTTACTGCGTTCGAAGCTGATTGTAAAACAGTTTTGTTAAATGAGTTCGCACCTGCGTACGTAACGATAAAAGACAACGTACCATTATTTCAAAGAATATCACACAGCTAGGCAATTTGACCACAAGTTCTGCTAGCCTGGAATACACTGGCTCTAAAGGAAGACTGCCAGAACACACCGTTAGGTGCTTGGCGACAGATTTTACAACTTGAGATAAGTGCGATAAGAAACGCCCTACCAACATGGTTTCCTCACGATGTTTACCTTCACCGGTAGCTCAGGCTCTATGTTTTGTCTTTGCATTATTTTAAATTATTTTTATTTGGGCATGGGGAGCCATGTTGTGTCTTTGGGCTAGTTTGTAGGCCAGAAAATATGGCATCCTCTCTCAAGGCCACCATTTTTGATCTAAGAAATTTTCTACTGACATCCAAATAGAAGAGGTAGCATTCGACTGTGTCTTCTCTTAATGTTTTCTCGGGATATTGAACCGTAATTAAAAAAACACTTTTTTGTTTGATAAATATACCTTCCATGTAGTTTAATTTTAATTCTATTAAATTAGGTGTAGAGGTTTGATTTTTCAATTTCGATAACTGAAAAAGTTCTATCGGTGCCTTTACGTACCTAATGGTAGCTGGTAAACATAAAAAAAAGAATGATTGGATTTAAAAATGCATAAGCGGAAATGCCAGAATGTATGGAGACGATGATTCTATGTAATATCTTCAGTAATCGATATTCGCTTTAGATTAAGACTACAGAACAAATGTTTAAGAAGACGGGTTTTTGTTGTTTTGATTGTTGAAAAGGTCCAACTATAGTTTCGTTCACATTCGGTGAACTTCTTCAGAGATGAAATGAATCGTTCGTGTCTTCACTAACTAGTTTTCCTACTTTTACGAGGAAGTATACATTTTCAAAATATCGCTTATAATAAAATGTAAGCTTGTGAATAGTGCCACCAACTAACGAACGGGTCGTGTAAACACAGATTAAATAATACCTAGGTAGTATGGCATAGAATAAGATAGTTTTTTAGCTTTACCTATTTGCAAGCAAGTCGGTGTTAAAATCCTTTATAAGTACCAAGTAAATGAATCCGCAAAGGCGCAGTTAACCGACTGAAGTTAAAAGAGCTCATTAGTATAACATACAAGGCGTAATTACACTATTAGTTCTATTAGTCATGCGTGGGGTCGCCATTACAAGCATTTTACTGGGACGAAAAGAAAGCGCCTATTTATAGATACGAACCAACATTGTGCCAAAATGGCGGTTTCTACATAGAATAGAACGAAGTTAGTATTAAAAATTATACTTGATTTAATACTGTCGGTGTCTTTTTTATGTTAAAACGGCCATTTTGGCACAATTTAATTGTAATTGATGAAGCAATTCAATAACAGACTTGACCACGAGCCCAAGTCTTTAGTTATTTGCATTGTTTCAAAGTTTACGGGCTCTCCGTCGTCCGCTCTTTTTAAATTTTACAATAATTGAGGACCCAAACGAGTTAAATGTGACAACTGGTATAGTTTGCGTTTTTCAGCGCCACAACATAGTAACCCCTACGAATATTATAAATTCGGGTTTGTTTGTTTGTTCTACTCTGCAACCAAGTGACAGATCGACTTATGTAATTTTTTGCACAGATACAGATAAAAGTCTCAAGACTGTTTTTTTTTTTCGCGTGATAAATAAAGCGAACGAAGCCGCGAGCCAGAGCTAGTTATTTTATACATATTTTATTATTCATATAATTAATTTTAAATAAAAAAATATTTATTACTTCTTATGTACTTACCTACTTATCGTCCCACTTTTATAAATATTATAGCTCTTCTACAAAGTTAGGTTGGCCACAGTTACGTCGATTCATTCATTTGTTGAGACACCCACCATCGTACACAGATGTGCTTTTGTTGGAGAGTTTGTTACACCCGTGGTTTCAAAGCATAATTTGTAGTAGGTAACGCATTTATTAACTGGCTATAGTTGCTGTTAACCGTGACTTAAAATAAAGTTTGAAAAAAAAAACACTTTGAAACCCCATTTGATCCCCTCTTAGGGGTTGAATTTCCTAAAATCCTTTTTTACTACACCGCTACACTTTATAATGAATACACTATCGAAATTTCATGTCTAGGTTCAGCGTTTTCAGTTTTGCTTGATTTCTATCAGTTACCTACTCTTTACGTTAGCTCTAGCTTTAGTTACGTTACAATCTCTTTTACACCACGACTAACAGAAAAGTGTGACAATTGCCAACCTAACCTGAGAAAAGTCAGAAAGTGCTTCGTTCATCAGGTAAGCTGCAGATTGCCAAGCTTTCTATAAACTAGTTCTTCACTCTAGCGGTGACGTGTATGTAAATTAATAGGTACCCACGAAACACCCCAAGCGAGACCTCAGTACGCCAATAACACTAATAGTGTTAGTTACACTATTTATAACTCAAGAACGGCTGAAAAGATTTGGCTGAAAATTGTTGGGGATGTAGCATAGAACCAGGAGAAGGGCATAGGATACTTTTTAACCGACTTCAAAAAAAGTAGTTCAAAGTTAGTTTTAGTTTGTTTTAGTTTTAGTAGAACAACGCGGGTGAAACCGCGGGGCACAGCTAGTACAGAATAAAAAGTAGCCTGTGTATTAATCATAGGTCTAAGCTATCTCCTTACCAAACATCCAAGACGGTGCTGCAGTTTTTGCGTGAAAGAGTAACAAGCATACCAACATCCATACATTCAGACAAACTTTAGCGTTTATAATATTAGTAGGATAGGAAGTAGGATTACCTACATGAATATTTTCTCGATCGATACGATATCTACCTAATTTATCGATAAATAATTTCTACACGTAAGACAGTACATCATTTATCTCTTGATTTTTATATAGACTCCGCCCCAATCCGCCATATTGCTGAAAAAGTAAAAGCTGAGCTTTCTACAGCCAATAAGTACCCCACGTTCGATGAAGTTGCAAAACGGCGGACGCGACGCGTGCGCATATTTGCGCGTACTTGACAGTCGGACAGAGAACGCGCACAGAATGTATGCACGCAGGCTTGTGGTGAAATATACGAAGGCATTTCACGAATGCTACTGTATTTAGCAGTTTCGTAGGTAACTTTTGGAGCTATATTGATATAATGGATCCCCGGCGATTTCGTAGTTGGTATCCTTGCCTGCGCAGTTCCTAATCTTAAATTCAACTAAATTAAGATAGAAAGTTCTTTTATTTTCTTTCTTCAGCTTGAATTTTGAATTGCACTTTGCCGTGTTTACGAGCTCCTGTTAGAATTTAAAATCAAAAGTGTTAAATTTAATTACAAAATATATTCACAATAGTGAATGAAGTTACTGCTGATCTCATTGGATCTACGCCAGTGATATCGAATGCTTATTTTATAATAACTAAAAGATATTGTCATCATACACTTTTAGCAACTCGAAGTAAGACCAAAAAACGGGATAATGGTAACGTACCTTTTGTATTTTTTTTACCCGTCTTTGGGAGACTACGTAAAAATATACAAGCCAATTGAAAACCTCCTCCTTATTCTGATCAGTTCAATACGCTCTATATTATCAATAGAGGTTGGGTACATGGGTACATCTTTGGTCGTAGGAAAAGTTTTTAACACTACTTAATTTAATAATTTTGAATGATAATTCATTCAGAACTTTTTGAAGACCTTCAGTAAATTTTTTTTTACTAAAGTATGATTCATCTCGCATTATCAGATGGTAGTAACAATACGTAGTTACTAGCTAGTCTTAGAATTGGATCACAGATGTTTCGTAATCGCAGCCTCGCTATTTCAAGGTCGGTAATTTTAGCGGATGCCCGTCAAAGTGGCTACAACGTCATCAGCTGGTGTCCTGCCGCTAAACTAAAGGTCACGTTTTATGTGATAATTGTACAATTTTCAGTGACAAATACAGAGTAGCTTTTTACTTGTTCCCGACTGCAAAAAAAGAAGGGTTATATTTTATGTACTAGCTGGCCCGCGGGTTTACCTCTGGTGGATATTTGATTATCCCATAGGAACACTTTAATTTTTTTTTTTAAATAGCCTATGTGAAGTTATGAAGTTTCATTAGGAAAGATCAAACTGTAGGTAATCAAGTTATAGTCGGTCTATAATAAACATTCATTCAAATGAGATTGTCCCCAAGAGTCACCGAGAGCTCCCACTCTTCCTTTCGTGAGAGAGAGACATTCATTCAAATAAGATTGTCCCCAAGAATCACCGAGAACTCCCACTCTTCCTTTCGTGAGAGAGAGACATTCATTCCAATAAGATTGTCCCCAAGAATCACCGAGAACTCCCACTCTTCCTTTCGTGAGAGAGAAACATTCATTCAAATAAGATTGTCCCCAAGAGTCACCGAGAGCTCCCACTCTTCCTTTCGTGAGAGAGAGACATTCATTCAAATAAGATTGTACCCAAGAGTCTCCGAGAGCTCTCACTCTTCCTTTCGTGAGAGATAAACATTCATTTAAATGAGATCGTTCCCAAGGGTCACCTAGAGCTCTCACTCTTCCTTTTGTGAAAGAGAAACATTCATTCAAATGAGATTGTTCCCAAGAGTCTCCGAGAGCTCCCACTCTTCCTTTCATGAGAGGGATTAACTCTCAGCTTCAGGGTGTGTGTACTATACACTACTTATATTTATACTATACACTACTTCTACCGTTCTTAAAGAGGTATTCTATTACCCTTATACTATGACGTATGACTTTACGGTAAAATTTAATTATTTTTCTCGGCTTCCTCGGTAATTATCGGTACGTAAATAAAAACCGAGAAGTTTTTTTAATAGGCAAGATATCTAGGCTAGCAATGAAGGGTTAAGTACAAAATGAAAGTGTAGCTGAAGTGCTACCAAAAACTCCCACCGAGCAAACAACTTGTTGTAATTTTATTGCTTCTGAATCACTTATTTTTTCCAACTTGGGACGATAACAATACCGCCCAAGTATCTACCACCAAGTAAAGCAACACCTTCATGCGCTTTGAATTGAAATTACACGGTCGAAATAATACAAGCCCAAATAAGTAGAAGCACCCATTGTGGTTACAGGAGGCACCGATACACAATCACCATTCAGTTTCCATAATAATAATTGAACACCATCGTTGGTCATCGCACGTCGCCGCCATTTTGAAATTAGTATTCTAGCCGCGCTTTCCGCCAAAGACATTCGTGCCGCGCCCGGTGCCTCAATAGAAAGAATCATGATGATGGAATTTGTGTTCATAGTATGTAGAGACGTATGATAAACGATGAATATGTGATAAGTTTCTCGGTATAAAGCATTGGATAAAAAAAGTAAAATCCTTTTTATGATAGATAGCTAAGGATAGTTACCTACCTACATTGCGTAGTACCTATATTATACTTACGATATATTGATTTTGGCGTAAGTTGTCATCCTTTAAACGAAGTACCTAAATGCAGTACTTTGATAATCAAATCAATGATCAAATGTTCAGTATTCAATTACCACATTTAACATGTAACAAATCCACAACAATATTAACCTAACTTTAAACTTCCGTGAGACATTTTAACTATTATTATTTGTCAAGTAAACACTTATTTGAAGTGAGTAGCTAAAATCAATAATATGCCTACTTTCTACGGAACCCTCAGTTCAAAATATGCAAGTTACTTTTTTGACTTTAGTAGTCATGCTATGAGTGGTGTGCCATTTCACAAGTTCCGTTCGTTTCGTTAACCTTTTGTATGGGTAGACGGGTCTTTTTTGCGTAGACGCTTAAAAAGACACAAGTGATTTTACATCAAACCTCAATAATGTACTTATATCAAATAAGTGTTTCATTTATTTTTCTTGTCGTAGGATGTTCAAACGATTAGTAAAAAGTATTAGGAAGCGCCGAAGATCATTTTTCATTGGTACGCGCTAAATGCACATAGGTAATATACAACGTGTATACTCGTAGTCTACCCATAAAAGTGAACCCATTATAAAAATTTCACATAATTCAAGAAAAAAATATTGCGTCCTCCATACAACTTGACTGATAACGTGACCAATTTATATAATCCTGAAAATGTCATGCTCTGCTTACATTTACTTGCAAATGCTTTTTGTTAGACTTGCGGCTGCTTTTAATGTAGGTACCTAAATGAATGTAAAGAGATAAAATATAGTCATCACATATGTGACAAATATAATCGTTATTATTATAATCGTTATAATCATAACAAAAGTTTGGAAAAAAACATTTTATCGCCCAAATTATTATTATTATGAAACCATATTTATCGTTACGAGAAATCCGTAAATAAATACGACAATATAACAGGAGGACAAAATGTTATCCTTTTAGATATGCTTATTTATCAAAATCGCGTGTCATATCACCATTTATAAGAAAAATTTGGTCGCTCGACTTTACGACATTATAGATTGGAGTATGGCGTGAGGCAAGGAAGATTGTCGTCGCCTTTACTCTTTAATCTATATATAAACAACTGATTAGACCATGCATCATGCATGTCCAATCAGTTGAATATTGGACATCCCAGTATCATGCATGTCAAATGCTTTATCGATGTCAACGTGAATGAATGAATGAATTAATGAATAAACTCTTTATGGCACACAAACATCAAAAATACAGAAAAAATCTTACATCTAGTGTCACGAGTGGCGGCCTTATCGCTAAAAGCGATCTCTTCCAGGCAACCTGAGGATGGAGATAATTTGCAAAATAAATATAGTACAGGACGGGGTATACAATAAAGAATATAAAAATTTGTAAGACTAAAAATAAACGATTAACAGCAGAAGAGAGAGAGAAAAAAAATATACAGACAGCAATAATAATAAAGGTGTTCAATAATATCAGAGCAACGCAGATGATACGGAACTGTGGAACAACTAATACCTGTGGCACATTGTTACAGAAGATTTCAATGATGATGTAGATACTTAAAGCGAATGTTGCATGCCGGTGTTAGGAAATATGATATCCCGTAGGTTTGCAAGATGTTCGACTCTGTTCCGATCATAATATTGTCAGTGCTTTTACACGGGCAACAAGTTCATTATAATCACAGACCCATCAGCAGCGGCCCAACGCATGCAATACGATAATACCTATAGGATGCTCTTAGGACTGAAGATATTGTAGTAATGAAGTGGGCCCGGTAAATAGAATGTGCTAACCAATGGAAAACCAGCGTTACATATTACGGTACAAAAAAAATCAGACGCTGTGTGTCCTTCTACGTATATTTATTTTGTTGTTATTGTGCGGCTGAAACGGCATATAGCCGATGTCTATTAGAAATAGAAATAAATTTTATTGTCAATAATTGTGTAAAGGTAGTGTACAGAGGTCTTAAGTTGTAAACATGTCTCAACAGTCATTGTCCTATCAGACATATAATAATCTATAATATTAACTACTTACAAAACTAAGGAACATAGCAATATATGTACCTATCTTACAAAATAAAGATCAGCTAGTTAAGTGTAGTAGGTACATATTTATCTAGAAAAACATATGGTTATAAGGACTTGTATAATCAAATATTCCTCTAAATCGTAGAAAACTCTAGCTATAAGCCATTTTTAGGACTGTTTTAAATTTATTACCAATAGCACTAATAAAATAACTTTCACGAAACATTGCGTTGCTGACTTGCGGAATGCATACATTTAGGTGGTGTTTCGATCGTAAAGTATCAAAACGAGTAGACTTTTTATCAAAGAAATACTGCTGTATATTTTTTACAAAGATACATATTTCCATTATATATATGCAAGTTACTGTTAACAAATTTTCATCCCTAAATATGTTTCAATGCTTTATACAGCTCTTTTGTACCTAATGTAAACGTAGATTTTACTTCCACTGAGTTTCCCCAATATATGACTCCATACGTTAAATGAGGATAGACGTATCCGTAGTATGCACTTTTTGCTGTGTCTTTAGATGCGATGTTGCTTAGTATTTGAAGTGCATAGCAGTACTTAGATAGTGTGGAATTTACTTGTAATACATGATTTTTCCAGTTGAGGTGGGTGTCACCAAAAATTTAGTTACGTTAACTTTGTTAACTTTGTATTGGTATTATTATTATCAATACTTATATTCAATTGTAGAGGTGAAGCTTTATAGTTTCTAAATTAATTGATTTTGGTTTTTTCTATATTAACTGTTAAATTAATGGATTCTAAACAGCTTACTATTTCTTGAAGTGTTGTATTAGTTTCTCTGTTTCGAATTCTATGCGTAATGCCGACTCAAGACTGGCAAGGGTAATGTTATCTTTCATAGAATCAAGAATCCCAAATGGTCGAGCTAATTTATCAAAGCCAAAGGGATTTTATGGGTGGGTCAAAGCCCTGGGGCAGCGTTCCAGTTATATCATCTTATTTACCTTGACCCTCTAAAAAAACGCGAAGAACGTTGAAATAGGCAACAAGTTTATTTTTCAGTGAGTGTAACGCTATTTGGAAATAGACTTACTTAACGTTGAACAGACAAATGCACAATCTTGCAAAAGGTAAAAAAAACAACACCGGCTAAATGTTTCTGCTGTACGAAACTGTAACCCTTCAAAGAAAAAAAAATAATAGCAGAAATTAGAAAATAAGTGGCATACCTTGCCCGGCTTCGCATCATAAATGACAACTTAAGCGAATACGGAGAAGTTGGTGATGAAAACCACATCCTACTCAGCTGTCTTCTCTCTTAGACCAAACATCTCTATACACAAATTTATTAGATCTTAAAGTCTCACTGCCTATTAACATACCATCATTACCTACTTGTAAATAATTATATACCTGTATATAACGCCTTAGTTTCATAAATTGAAGCTAATGATATAAAATAGTAAATAGTTTAAATTCATTGATATTTATTATTATTTCACATTAATTTTTGTAATTTTTTTTTATTTTTCCTTACTCTAACATACTCCTCTGACCATATCCTTTTTTTCGGTATTCAGATTTCCTAATCCTGATATTTACTCGTTACACCGAGTATTTTATGTTAACACCGTTAACATAAAAAAATGTTATACACCTGACTAAATTAACAAGATAAGAAAATGAAGAACGTTACACTGGCTAATACACAGATGTGTGAAGCCATGGAAGCCATAACAAAGAAAAGAGATGTGAATGTCTTGCCCAAAGATTACTATAGTGCAAAACAAAGATTAAAAATTGTCCCTTATTAGATCATACCTCTCTATACACTGATTTAATCAATCTTAATGTCCCTCTTCCAACCAACATACCATCCTTACTTGTAAATAATTCTGTATCTATTTATTATACCTTAGCTTCATATATTGAAGCTAATGATGTAAAGTTATAAAGTTTAATTTACTAATTATACGTTTTGTATATATAAATTGTTTCTCCTTTCCCAACCCACTCCTCTGACAACATCATTTTTTCCGTAATCCGATTTCCTTATTGCAAATATATATTTTTCCCCGTTTTAACAAAAAATAAACAAATCTTCCCATAAACAACTTTTGACTTCGATTTATATCGACATTATTGTACTAATACCAAGAAGTTAAAAGAAAAGAAGAAAACAGATAGAAAAAATAAACATCAGAACGCAAGACGAAGAACATGACACTGGCTAATACACAAATGTGTAAAGACATAATCAAGAGAAAAAAAAAAACAAAGATTAATATTGTAAAAACTTAAACAAAGATGTTTTCATTCGTTCAGTAGAAAAGCGTTGGACTCGTTGTACAAGAAAAGTTTGTGGTCGCCATGCAGGACTTTACAAGCTTGAACATCATATTCATCATCGCCGCAGGCGTGTTGACCTTCGTAATACTGTTCATATTCGCAAAAAGGCAGATTACACGCTTCGCCCTCCGATCCCGGCGAGGGCCTCACGTTCCCATTGGTGCTGATGCTAAGAAGGTGAGATAATATCTTGATACTGTTGATGTATAATATAAAAAGTAACTCCTGACTGTCTGACATTACCTACACAACGCAGAGCCTAAACAGCTGAACCTGATAGAGAACTGAAATTTGGAGTGTGTAATTAACATAGGATCTAGCTAGGGTTGTGCTAAGCAAGGGATTTAGTAAATTGAAAGTGACCGCTTACACTTACCACTTTCAGAGTTTGAGACATTTTTATATTTCATTATGTCGCGGGTGATAGCTGCTAGTTAGCAAAACTAAAATAAATCCAGCAACAAGTAGATAAAGTATTTTCTTCATCTGAAAGACGACATCCAACATGCAACTATTTTCCAGCATCATGTATAAATAAATGGGTAATTCTGCACATGCTAGGTAGCACCAAACCTCTTACAAAGTCTGATTTTGCTACTTAAAAGTGCCTAAAAATATTCTTACATTACTTCTTTTGCAAGTGTTCAACTACACTAAGGTTTTGGTTTAAGTTATGTTTTTTTATGTTTTCAGTGTTTAAAGAAAGAAATAGAGCGTCGTATAGAAGCAGTGCCGAGGATCATGCACGAGCCCCGCCTGCTGAGCACAGAACCATCTCACTACATCCTGGAGCCGCAGCAGCCCTACCACTACAGGTTCCGCGCTGTTGATGATGTTAAGACTTTAGGTGAGACCAACATATTAGCTAAACTCGCTCTTTACTTCCTGTATACTTGGCACTACTATACTCTATTCCACATACTAATTAAAAACATAAATTGATTAATAAATCAACGGGATAAATGGTTATACAACAATTAATTATCTCTTGCAAACCTTTAAGGACAACTTTGTGCACTGCATTGGACAATTGGTGAATTCAACACAATATGATATATCAATAGGTAATAGGCACATCAGCTGTTAGATGCTCTTCTATTGTTAAATAAATAAATAAATAATTTAATAGGACTCTGATACTCCCAATATATAATTTTGAAGGATGTGGTAAACAACATGGTGATGCATCCTACGAGTATAAACACATTAGCCTTATGTTATGTATAATGGAAGGGAACTTTATGGAAGTTATTCAATGTTTTTATGAATAATATATCAGTATGCTTCAAGTGTTCCCTTGTTGTATTTCAAGTTTTTTGTTCTAATAAACTTAATTTGTATTTGCAACATATTCCACTTTGTACACCTTGGTGAACAAAGTTCTTTACTGTATTCCAGCTCTAGCTAGTTGTTTACGATCACATGTCATGAGAGCCTTGCCCATGAGTAGAGTAGTATAGGTTGAAAGATACTTTATATTTGTTTGTAGAAGAAGAGATAGCACGCCAAGACCCGGGGCTGACCCGTCACCCTCGAGAGTCACTCCGAGCGTTCCTCCTGTCATCGTTAGCAGCCGGCCTGGACGGACGAGGTCAGAAGCTGGTCCATCAGTTCTGTGATACGTACGAGTACGCCAGACACCATCCCGGGGAGTTTGGAGAGGATGAGTACCAAGCTTACAGCCGACTGTTGCTTAAACTGCTTGATGCGTGAGTGTTACATATTTCAAAATTTATGAGTATATTTTTTGACAGCTATTATAAAAGAATAATAATAAGGAAGATTTGTGTTTTTGTATGTACCTAACGAATAAACTGTAAAACTACTTGACTGATTTCAAAAATTCTTTCGCCGTTACCATGCTACATTATCACTGAGTAACTTAGGCTATAAAAAGTTAGAGATCCATTGGTAATGCAGAGCAAGCTAACTAGTTCACAACTTTCTATTAGGACAGCATGGTGGATTATAGGCCACGCCCACTTTATAAGAAAGACCCGTGCCCAGCAGTGGGACACTATGGGTTGATAAGTAATTGTTAATTGAATGTCTGCTTATTTGCACCCCAGCGCTCGTCTGCTGAAGTCTGTGGGAGTGGTGGTCGGTGGCGCGCGACTGAGCCCCGCGCGACGTCCCGCGCAGCGCCTGCTCGACCCCTCGAGACTGCGCCCCTCCAACAAGCTGCCCACACAGCTGCACAAGCGATACACTGCACTAGAGGTAACCTAGGTGCCTTACACCAAGCCTATCATCTACCCTACCATTGTAATCCATCCTTAACACTGAAAGTGTTTTTGCCGCCTCATTAGTACTATTAATTATTATTATTTATTAATTTAGGCTTATTGTATATCGTATAGTATTATCGGCTAGAGGTGTACCTAAACAAAAGGGGGTCCCTATACACACCCTCATGAACTTTCTATGAGACCAACTCCAAGAGAAAAAAATCAACTGTTCCATACATTTTGTCGACATTGGATAAACTTTTATGGAACAGCTGACTTTTTTTTCTCGGTTTCAGGGTTAATCTATTCTATTCTATCTTTGTATATGGCCTCTGCGGCAGAACCGCAATTTTGCCAGTGTCGCGTGGTTAAGTAGACAAACGATGTAAAGATTGGCCGGTGTAGCGTGATTTTCGTGCACTTTGCGGATGGTCAGTGACCATATCTAATGTTAAATTTTGAATCTGAGCTTATTTTTATGACATATAGCTGAAACAAACACAAGGACATATACAAGACGGCACAAGTGTTAGTAAAGTTTACAAATACAAAATGTCATAGCCGAATATTATTTACAGAGCTAAATTTACATAGGACATACACAAATGGAGTAAATACAAGTGGGAGTAGGGAGGAGAAGTTAATTGGACGAGGAATTTCTTCAGGAATCAAGTCGTATAGAGAGCAGCGATTCCTTGGGCAATCAAAGAAAATATGATCGGTGGACCCTATATCCCTGCCACATTCACATAGGGAGTGATCGCGCACTTTAATTTTAGCCAAGAAGACCGGTGTGCAAGCATGACCCAAACGGAGGCGACATATAGTAGATACTGCCTGTTTATTAGATTTTTTGAGCTTAGAGATTTTAGGGTTTAGTAGGAATAGAAGTTTGGATGAGGCCAAAAAACTTCCTCTTTACCATTTTAGATTTTTGCCACTCTGATTCCCACATGCTACGTAGAGAAATTTGGCAAGATGAGGCAAGGTCATGGCTAAAGACTTGGTAGTGGTTGATATTTCCAGAAATTGTAGCCTCTTTAGCACAAGAATCAGCGTTTTCATTTCCCGGGATACCAGCATGGCCTGGAATCCAGGCAAGGACTATCTCAAGGCCTTTTAAAAAGCATTTCTGGAGCTCCTCTCTGATTTGGAGGATAATGGGAAATTTATTTTTAGACTTAAATTGATTCGCAATGATTACTTGGAGATAACTTTTAGAATCCGAGAATATGATAGATTTGCTAATGTTATGAGATATTATGTATCGAATGGCTTCAAGGATAGCTATGGCTTCACCTGTGAATATAGAAGCAAGAGGAGGGCATTTATAGCCAAGAATAATTTTGTATTTTGGGATCCAGACAGCTGATGCTACGTCTTTACTACTGTCTAATTTTGAAGCATCGGTGAAAATAGCTAGGAAATCTGTCCATGCATTATCTTATGATTAAATAAGGTGACTGTAGCAACTGAATCCTTATTTATTCCGAAATCTAACAAGATGGAGGGATGAAAGGTTTACGAAGTGTAGGTTGTAAGAAACAAAGGATTACCAGGGAACTGTGAAAAGGGAAAAAGGAAGAGAATATACAAATTTAGAAAAGCTTTTCACAATGCATGGTACTTGCTTGACTACTCCCTGGTCATAGATAAGGTTGTGCAGTTTCTCGAGAGGAAATAATAGAGGATGGTTAGAGTTTTGTATAATTTTGCACATAAACTTATCACACAGAAATTGTCTACGCAAATGGAGTGAAGGTTCTCCACATTCCACCTGCATGGCGTTAATAGGAGAACTCTTCATTGCTCCAAGAATAATCCTTAAGCATTTGGATTGGATTTTAGCTAGTTTATCCAGTGCAGTCTTATTATTGTGATCCAAAAGAAATGAAGCATAATCCAAATGACTGCGGATTATGGCATTGTATAGAAGCCTCTGTGAGAAAGGGTGAGAACCCCACCACACACCTGAGAGAGATCGTAAAATATTAATATTCTTCTCACACTTTTTAGCAATATATTCAAAGTGAATAGAGCCAGTAAGTTTTGTATCTAACCATACTCCCAGGAATTTGGTAGAGTTCTTTTGGGGAATTGGTTCATTGGCACACCAGATACTGAAAGGAGGGACAACTCTTTTCCTAGTAAACAAGACAGAGCTACTTTTACTTGTAGAAATAGAAAGACCGTGGTCATTTAGCCATGTTTCAAGGTAGGCCAGCGCATTATTCATATTGTTTTCCACTTCTGACAAATTTTTAGAGGAATAAAATAGTGTCAGGTCATCAGCATATTGCAGAACTTCACAATAAGGGTTAACAGCCTCCTCTAAATCTATTGTATATAAACTGTACAGAAGGGGACTAAGAACAGAACCCTGAGGTAGGCCCTTCCAAGCAGTCCTGGAAGTTGAATATGCTGATGACTCTCGGGGCCTAATCTTGAGGGATCTCTCCATTAGGAAGGAGCAGATGAAACGAACTATCTTCGGAGAAATACTCAGCTGTAACAATTTAGTTCGGTATCGGAAGCAGGGCGTTGTCATAGGCAGATGCTATGTCAAGGAAAACAGCCAAAATGAATTCTTTTCTAATTAAAGAGACTTGAATTTCCGTAGTTATAATGCTTAGACTGTCCACGGTGCTTAAGCCTTTTCTAAAACCAAATTGCGACTTGGATAAGAGTTGTCAGTTTTCGACATACCATTCTAATCTATTTTTAATAAGAATTTCGGATATTTTGGCAGTTACGCAAGAAAGGGCAATTGGGCGTCGCGAATTTGGATCAGAAGGGTCTTTTCCCGGTTTGAGAATGGGGAGGATTACTTGGGTTTTCCAATCATCAGGGATATGGCCATTTTCAAAGAAGTTATTTATTCAAGTAAGAGCCGTTTAGCATAATCAGAAGCTTTTAGAATAAATGAATATGGTATACCATCTATCCCAGGAGTGGAGTCTTTCAAACCGGTCAGGGCTAATTGAAATTCATCATATGAGAAAGGCCCATCAAAATGAGCAGAAGAGGGACAAGAGTTTATGGAGATATTTTGAGAATCTTGAGGGACATATGGGGGGGCTAGCTTATCACCGAAATCTTCCAGCCAGGATGAAGGATCATTGGATGAAATGAGAGAATGAGCCTCTGAACCTACGGATTTGGTTCCAAACCAGAGAAGAGGGAGTTACAGGAGACAGACTCTCACAGAACCTTAACCAACCTAGCCTCTTCTTGCACTTAAGAGTTCTCTTATATCTGGCAGCCGATTGTTGATAGGTAAGAAAGTTCTCAATGGTCATGGATCTATTGTAGTTGGTTTCTGCAATATCTCGCTCTTTGGCCCTAGCCGTGCATTCAGAATCCCACCACGGTGGAGAGGAGATATTTTGTCTTGGTGACTTGAGAGGAATACTTAAATTTGCTGCCAATAATACAGAGTCAACAAATTTATTGTACATTAGCAGACAGTTATCCCTATTAATAGTATTAAGAACAGCAAGGTTTTGGTCAAAGGAAAACAAATCCCAATTAGCCGACGAAAGTTTGTATTTTAATAGAGGTGAGGGGGGAGGAGGAAGAGAGACTCTAAAGGACAGGTTAATATTAATTGGGAAATGGTCACTCCATGAGCCAGGGAGTGGACTTTCCAGGAGATAGAAGGGAAAAGGGAAGGAGAACACAAAGTCAAATCTACTGCCGAATTTGGGTTTTGATTTGGATAGAGTCTGCGGGTTGGAGAGCCATCATTTAGGAGACAGGTCTGCTTCACAAATCAAATCATCTAGTAGGTGACCAAATGAGTTATATTTATATGAACCCCAAGCAATGTGATGGGCATTGAGGTCTACCATTATAATAATAGGGGTGGGGAGAGAGGATATTATAAGGCGTATATCAGAGATATGATAGGGTTTGGGATGAGCAATATAAATACTTACAAAAGAAATATTAAACAAGCGAACAGCCACAGCGTTAATTTCTGGACAGAACGCAGGGAGTGATATACGGGAGAAAGTAAAGTAGCGTTTAAGGAAAATTGCACATCCGGCTGCCCCATCCTGACGGTCATCTCGAACACAGGAAAAACCCGGTACTCTATAGCGAGCACCAGGAACAAACCATGTCTCCGAGACGGCCACTAGATGAGGGCCGCATGCGCGAATGAGTCGAATGAGCTCAGGGACCTTCTGACGAAGGCTCCTGCTGTTCCACTGGACTATAGGGAGCTGATCCATTATGTGATAACAAATTTGTGAGTTGAGTAATCATGTGGGCAACGTGGTTCGGTAATTTAACTGAGTTTTGGGAAATGATGCTGATAATTATGGAGAGAAGTTGGACAAGAAGATCGCTTTGGGAGTTCCCTGAGGGAGAAGATTGGGATAGATGCAGCATTTGTAATGCAGCACCATTAAGCAAGGAGGATTGGACTGGACTAGTAATGGCTTGGTGGGCAACTTTGTCGTATGTCTTACCAGGAGTTGGTTTTTGGGGCGGGTTATGTGTCACGGTCTTCCTGTAAGAAAGTGTGTGTTGAGCCTGTGTAGAATTGGAGTAGGAGGAATGAGAAAGGGTGGGCATAGAGGCAGAAGGAATGGGTTGGGGCCTGGGAGGAGTGGACCTAGCCACTTCATTAAATGGTCTAGAGGATTTGTAGAGAGAAGAAGCCTGTTGGTATGAAATACCTTCGCGGGCCATAGCAGCCTTGATAGATTTTTGTCTAGCTTGTTTTGGGCAACTTTTATTGGTAGTAAAATGGGAGCCAGAGCAGTACAAACATGAAGCTGACGGTTCAGAAATAGTGCACTGGTCTCCCACGTGGGGTTATGCACACCTATAACACCTAGGGTTCGATCTGCTCTGGGTTCGAATATGGCCGAAACGGCAGCAAGCTAGACATTGGATAGTAGGGAACTCGTAAATTTCTACATTTAAAGCTGAGTAGAAGCAGTAAATTTTGGTTGGGAGCTGTTGTCCCCTAAAAGTAAGAACGACAGTTTGTGTAGGCTCCCAATTGACAGTGTTGTCATTTCGCGCTTTTCGATTTAAGCGCCTCGCTTTGATGACGTAGGATGAGCTGTTGAGAATCTCAATAGCATTAGCAAACTCCTCCATAGACCAATCAACTGGTACCCCGCGAACTACACCCATTCTTGTGACAATATATGTTGGTATAAATGCTTCGTATTTCTGGGCTGAGAGTAGAGGGCTACAGATAAACTTATTTGCAGCCTCATAAGTTTGAAATTGCATAGACATTTTATTTCGTCCTACTTTTTTGACTCCATCCCGGCAGATGTTTTCTATCTTATTATTGAATAGAAACTGGGCAAATTTAATCGGTCTTAAGATAGTTCCTGCGTTTGGGTCAGACTCTTCTTTAGCCACATGCACGATATAGGGTCCAAGATCTGTTTTTTCGTACTCTCTGATGCCCATGACTGACATCGACGGATGGGTATATACCGTTTGGATAGAAGGATTCACTGCTTCTCTATCAATTACAAGAATCTTACCACGCGAAGCGCCTTGACCTACATCCATTGGATCCGCGGCCCGTTTACTGCCTGGCAATTGCACAGGAGGATTCGACGTAGAAGGCATCGCCACCGGAGGGAGGTCCGGCGGTTCGACCGGTTCAGGGGAAATGTACTCCATTTCCCCTGAACAAAGCAATACAAAACACTTACCGACACCAAGTTAATGTAAAAATCAGCTCAAGAAAGTAAAAAACACAGCCAAACTTCCAAAATTCACGGCACAATTACTAAAACAAGTGTATCTCTTAGCGTGAAGGAATTGCGACCTCCAGCATATTATTGGACAGCCATATTCAGGGTTAATCTGAAGCCTATTAAAATACAATTTAAAAAACATGGATTGGTCGTAAATATAAAAATAAAATAAAAATAGCCTTTATTCTCTGATAATTTTACTGACTATCTGACAGTTCATATTTTATGAAAAACTAATGCTGACTCCAGCCTCAGTTGTAGGTACCTAAATCAGGTTGTCTTCTTGGACATAGGCCTCCTCTAGTAGTAGTCTATCTTGGGCTAATCTGCGCAATCCTTTTGGAAGTTCATCCAAATAATAATCCATAATCATTTCTTTTTCTGTTTGAATTTTGGGTGCAATTATTTGTCCTAAATAGATATATTCATCTACATATTCCATATCTTGTCCTTTAATTGTAATGGATTTTTATGCCTATTTATCATAGCCTTCGTTTTAGAGATGTTCATTGTCAGTCCTGCTTTTTCACTCTCTGTGGTCAGTTGTGTAAGCATTTTTTCAAGGGTCTGCGGGTCTTCTGAAAAGAGTACCAAATCATGAGCAAACCTCAAATGGAATAGTTTGCTTTCATTGCTTCCATTAAAGTTCCGAAAAAGATTATTCTCGTACAAAGCTCGTAAAAAAAAAACAAACAACAAAAATACATACATAATGATAAATGATGACACCAATGACACCGTTAAGAGCTTCGTACGAGAATAACATTATTCGGAACTTTACTTGCGTTTTCAAAAATCACTAATAACGTAAATAATCATTACATTCTGAGTAAAATAAGAAAACAGGGATACGTTATTTTTTTTTATTTATCTTTCCATAATTGTAATAAATTTGAAATGTTGTTAATTGTGAAGTTACTTCGCAACGAAAGCCAATAAACAAGAAGTTGAACATTATATTTGTCCACAGAACATGCCAGTAGAGTCGAAGGTAGAGGACGAAGTGATCCGCGTGCCTATAATCCAGCCGACGGAACACAAGCCCGCGCCGCCGGACGAGACGGCTGTCTGAGCAAGAACCGCGCACACTCTCTAGTGTGTGCGGTCACTCACCAGGTTTGTGGACAGGCAGACTGACAGACCTTACGGAATCACTGGATAATGACTGGCCGGTTGGCGCAGTTGGTAGCAACCCTGCTTTCTGCGCCGCTGGTCCCTGGACAGGTTAAACATTTGTGTACATGAACATGTCTCTTTGACCTGTGTCTGAGTGTCTATTATATAAATATATATATAAATATGTGTATCAGTTATCAGGTTACCATAGCACAGGCTTTGCCTAGTTTAAGACCTTAGTGTGGTTGTTAAAAAAAAAATGCCTGTGTATACTATTTCCATGGAAATGCACATGGTAATGTGACTTGCATTTTTTCCAAATTAGGGTAAGGTGGGGAAATGGCGGTTACTTAAATGAAAAACTACATAATTCTTTAATTAATGAGCTTTGCGCAAAAGTAATTAAACTGTCATATAGCTAATTTAGTTCACTTTATGATTACTATGTTATAAATAACCCAGCTATAAGTAGTTTAATTATTTTTATACATTTTTTAATCCTTACATTGACTGGTATTACCCGCACGTTGCGGGCAATGGCAATCACCATGCGGGGTAATAACAGTCGCTCAAAATCAGTAGAGCTTTGCATTTTTTTAAATGATAATGACTTAAAATCAGTAAAACAATATTTTAAATGTACCTAACAATGTTTTTATTACAAAAATGAACCAAAGATTATCCAAATAAAAAAATTGACAAATAAAAAATCTTATTTAAAAAGCTACAAATCAAGGCGTTTTGTAACTTTATTCATACGCACACAAGAATCGCATTCGTATTTCTCAGGAGAATCAGCTCCGGAGCATTCTTTGTGTGCCCACTTTCCACAACCTCGACATCTGAACCAAATTTCATTTTTCCCAAATTCATTACAAATGCAACATATTTCTTGATCACTGTCATCTATACTTTCAAGGTTTTTTTCATCTGACGAGCCTGGGATTGACCTGATAGATTTCAGATTTTTCTTTTTCTTCTTAAAAGCCAGAACTTCTTCATCCGAAGAACAATATTCTGAATCGATCCTTGATTTCTTACTGGTCTTAAGTTGTCTTCGTTTGGTGGTGGTGTTCGTCTTTTTCTTGTCAGTTTTCTTGTTAATTTTCTTTTCAGTTGTCTTGTCAATCTTCTTGCTGTCTTTTGACAACTTCTCTTGTCTTTTTCTTTCCTTGTTTTCTAATTCTGCTTTCAGGGGTGTTGCTGTTAGGATAGCTGAGTGTTGTTTGGTATTTGCACGTTTTCTAGCTTGAGTTGTCAAAAGTGGCAACGGAGACAATACGGTCTGTATTTGGGCGCTCGTTTCTGGCAAATTATTGACCTCATGAGTATCCAGTAATTGGTCGCTTGTTTCTGGCAAGTTATTTGCCTCAGGAGCAATCGCTACTTGGGCGCTGGGTCCTGGCAAATTATTGGCCTCAAGTGGAAAGGTAGATGTTGCTTGATCATGGTCCATAGGGTTAGCTGTGGAATCATTCATCACAGTAACAGTGTCGTTTCGGGAACCCAATAGATAGTCTGAGGCCATGAAATCCTTTTCTCCAAAAACGATAGGATCGATAGGCATTATTCCACTCGCCTTAAATCCAGAAACTCCTTTCTGAATTGTAGCTGTGTCACAGTAGGCTTTGTTGAATATAGAAGCCACATCGTACGGAGTTATTTTCAGCAAAGCGTGACTTTTCATAAACAAATCACACTGCCTCCGAAAAGCAGCTTTCAAGGGGCCATAAAATGCAACATCTAACGGTTGCATTCTGTGAGATATGTGCGGCGGGATGGATAGTACAACAATGAAGTTTTCTCGGCAGAATGTGTATGCTTCTAAAGACACGTGGCTGTAATGATTGTCCAAAACCAGAAGCATTGGCTCAGCCGAAGACGGTCTCGCAAACTGCACAAAGTGTTTGAGCCATATTACAAATAAATCCTGATTCGTCCAGCCATTTTTCGAGCAGTGGTAAATAGCTTCATTTGGACCATCTTTGCTCAACTGTGGTGACATCCTCTTGCGTGGGTAAATAAACATTGGAGGTATATAAGATCCAGAAGCAGACACTGCGCAAATGACCGTGATATTTTTTCCCCTTTCATAACTTGTGACAGATCCTACTCTCTTCTGTCCCTTTTCAGCAATGACTGTACCAGGGTCTTGCACGGTGCTGATACCGGTCTCATCCATGTTATATATTTTTGATGCAGCAAACTGGTACGTTTCCATAATGCCTTCCAAATTTTTAAAGAACAAGGCCACCTCCTCTTTGTTGAATGCTGTCACGCGATTGATACTAGTTGCCTCAGGCTGACGGATAGTTATCGAAAGATTTCGCTTTAAAAAACCATAAAGCCAATCTTTCCCAGCCATTTGCCTCTCTTTGTTGAATGTATGCTTTATATTGTGTTTCTCAGCATAAACATAAGCTGCACGGCGAACTTGCAGTGGACTGAGACCATAATATAATTTAGCCAAAAGTTTTATATTCTCAGCCATACCTTTCTCTTCTTCTGGTGAGAAAGTGGCATGTCTTCCTAGAGAAGGTGCAGTAATAGGAAGATTCTTCTTGATTCTTTCTTGTAAAGTACTGAAGGGTATCATGAATATCTTGGAAGCTTTCCGTATAGAAACTCCATCACGCACAGCTCGTACAGCTTTTTCCAAGTCCTCTTTATTCCATTTTGCTTTAGTTGTTGTTCTAGGTCTGTTCCGCGGCATCTACGTAACAAAAATAACCAATCATTAGCCACTATTTTCAAATAAATGGTTAATAAAATCGTTCTAAACTTGTGGTAAATTAGCTTTATATTTTCATACTAGTATTTGCGTGGCTGCGCGGGCCGCATGCGGCCCGCGTTTTTATCCATTTACCTATAGGGTTGGGACAAACATTCACATTGCAGTTGTATCTTTAAAACTTTGAAATTGATTAAGAAGGTAGGTAGATATCTCCAATTCAGTCTGGAGTTGGGTGGAGATAGAAATTAAAAATTTTAAATTTGGATTCTGTGAGAGAAATTTAAATTCAGTTCAAAATATGTGGATAAATTTATTTCAGTTCAAAAAATAAGTCAAACTTTCAAGTTCAGTCTTTAGAAGATAAAAATCTTTAAATTAACATTTCATGGAGGAAGAGTAGGCAGTCAATGAAGTTTGGTTATATTTCATTCAAAAGTCATAATTATGTATTGTTATTCTAATTAAAAAATAAAACAATTTGGTATTCATTTCTATTTCTGAACTTTATTACTTGATAAACATTAATGACATATGTACTTATAACTTTCTACAATTATAAATTCATAAAATTAAATTTACATTTGTATATTAAGTACTTTTTGTATATAAAAAATCATATACCTATATAAATATTAGTATAACATATCATATTTCATTATTGCAGAGCCATCTATTGATATTTTTATGAACTAATACAGTCCATTCGATTATAGTAGCTACCTACTTAACGTAATTTAGTACAATATCCAATAACTGCGATAGTAGCGCCATTAATTAGTAATATGTTAAAAAGTTACAACGGATTTTAATGAATTAAAATTAATATTTCTAAACATACATTCGTCAATATAGTTCAAGATAATTAAGTATGTCAAATGTAAGTAATGAATTTAATTACAAATGAGTCAATCTTTAAGATAGATTGTAGAATGCTGCATTAATACACAAACCAATACAAATATATAATTATAATGCCACAAGCTAAGGTTAAATAATTAAGATGACATTTTTAATTTTACAATAAAGCTTAATATTATTTTTGTTTCTGTATAGATTAACATTTTCTTCGTGGCACGTGCGTCGGCTTAGTTTTCCGTTGTAAGGTTGACAGTTCTTCTAATCGGCGTTAGCTGGTGTCATCCTGGAATAATATTTTTTTCTTATTAGTTTTTGGTAATAAATTTTATCGTCCACTGGTTTTCAAACTCTACCTGAACCTATTGCG
Organism: Ligdia adustata; assembly: GCA_947049295.1. Classification (NCBI taxonomy): domain Eukaryota; kingdom Metazoa; phylum Arthropoda; class Insecta; order Lepidoptera; family Geometridae; genus Ligdia; species Ligdia adustata. The sequence goes on from OX346229.1 coordinate 11,838,114, forward strand.
GACCTTGTTGATGACAAGTATACTGATTGACAAAAAAAAAACGGAACCTATTGCGGACCTTGTTGGCGGCAAGTATACGGATTGACATAAAAAAAAATAACCTGAACCTACTGCGGACCTTGTTGGCGAAAGTATTTATTTAGATTGACATAAAAATCGATACTGCGCATGATAATAAAACTTTTTTAAGGTAATTGTGCAAATACAATGTAAATAATTTAGTACCTGTAGCTTTGTGATGATGTGTTAGTTCAGGCCTGCGCTTAGTTGAATAACATCTCGGTTAACATTATGAATGTTAATGTTTGTCCTTCTGCATAGCTGCAACAATGACAAATTTTTTTATTAAAATTACATTCTTTAAAAGTAAGTAATGAGATAAAACAGCTCAGGATGTTTTAATCAATTAAGAATTTTAGTTGCATTTTTAATTGGTTTTTTTAACATGTTAACAATTGTATCAGCTATTCCGATTCTTACCAATTCCAATCAAGTCTTGTTTTTGTAATATATGTTAAGTCTTCTTTGTGTTGTCAAGGCGTTGTCCAAGTTTCTTTGTGGAATGGTGTCATGATATTTTTACTTTGGAACATACAGCTTCTGAAATGTATGTTAAGTTTAAATTAGTATAAATTTAATGATATGTTTCAAATAGGAGTCAGAAATTGGGGTTAGATACAAAGAGCGATCATTTTTTATATGGTACATATAGTCTCTACCACCAGTGGCCCCACTTTTAGTGTTACTAAGTTTTCTATAACATCTTCTTTATTATATATTTCTATATGATTAAATTTCGTATCATCATCAAATCCTTTGACATAGATAATACTTTAAACTTATTTTTTGCAATTATACACAAGACATGTTTGTTATCACAATAGACAGTCATGTATGTTTAACAAAATTAAAAAATACCTTATGTATCAGTCATGTAATAAACAGCAGATGCGCTCCGCTCCGATCATATGTGCTGCTTGCTCCGTGGTCGCAGTGTGTAACAGTCGTTGCTGCTCTCTCGAAGATGATTACAACGTAGCTGCGTAGGACAGGTAGTGCTCTATGTAGTAATATAATTAATTATCTCTGTATATGAATCAATACATAATCATGGTGTATAAACTATTTTACTAATGAGTTATCATCAATTATTAGTCGTATTCCACACCACCTTAAATCAATTAAGTATTGACAATTTGTACAAAATAATCAATAAAAAATGATTTTGAGGTTCGACTAAAGGCGCATTTTTTTTAACGTGGTATCCCCGAGTAGGTCTAATCCACGACTATGTCTACTCTAAATACCTAAACTATAGCATCTATGACTATGTCTATATTATATTTACAAACTAAGCACCAATAACAACCTGCATGAAAAGCATTAACAATAGGAAGAAGTACTAACATACTAAAATTTACATAATACTGCCAAAAATACAACTAACGTGTAATGATTGTAAGTGTTTTTGTTGAGTTTTATCTAATGTTGTAAAATGTGTAGTTTACAACTGAACTTAATGTTTGATACAGAGTATAAAAATGTATGTGTAGTAAGTTTCCCAAACTTGTCGCCACCCTGTCTATTAAATCATACCTAACTCTATCGAACAAACTGACCATCGTTAATTTCATTATTATTGTGTCAGTTAATTTCGATCTTTTAATATATCAATATACGTTTAACCAGTAACATGTATTTCCCATAAACAATTTCATTTCTTGTAACATGACAAGGTGCATAGATAATGATCAAAATTATCATTTCATATTATGCGTTTATAACTGTGTTAGTGTAAGGAATGGGAGCAGACTAATAGAGGAAAATAAAAATAAAATGGGGCCGGTCAATAAAACCGCCATATCCACCATGATTAAATTGATTTTATTTACAAATAAATACAACGCCGAAATGTACAAGGAGAACAATAATTACTACTTCGCAAGATTAAATTTATTTTGATTTTTATATTTACGTGCTTTTCTGATTTATGCTAAAAGTTCAGGTATTACTACATTGTTTGCAAATGGTATGCCATCAATTACGCGATTTTTGTGTACTAATATTTTTATTGATTCCCTATCTCTTACGCGGGCACAAGCGACATAAAGCATACCGTGCGCGAAAATCGGCGTATCCTTAAGGGATATCCCTACGCGTTCTAATGTCTGACCTTGTGATTTATGGAAACTGCAGGCGTACGAAACCTGCAGCGGGAATTGACGACGACTCATTTCATACGGGCTATTGCGATGTATTGGCGCTTTGAATAAAATTCGCGGTATTAAATACGGTAGATTTTCTAAACAGCCTTTTTTCCGAACGGTTATTAAACGCGGAGATGTCGCTAATACGATCACTTTTGTTCCGTTTACGAGACCGTCGGCGAAACTAATATTACGAGTGACCGTACAAACGCAATCTATTTTTAAAGCTAAATCGTAGGGCGGCATCCCCTGTGGTTGCAATTGATGTAACGCGTCATCACTGAAATAAAGTTCATCGGCTTCGTCGTTTTCGATTCGATCTATACTATAATGATGTGAAATTTCTCCTGGTACGCGATCCAGGACTCGAGAGTTTATTTCGCGTACAACATCGTTACGAGTACACAAAATAGCACGATTAGCGCATAGGTCTGGTTCGCCTAGAATTGCATATGAAAATACAAAATCAATTAAATCCTCTAATTCTGTAACAAATTGTATTAAATTTAGAGAGACCATCCAGTGAATATTCCTACCAACTTGCAAGGGGGTCGAAGGCAATTCGTTGGACCCCAACTTTAGCAAAAAATCTGCATATTGTGGATCGTCTCTACATCTCATCGATGCTGCCAAAGAGAAAGTTTTTAACTGTCGCCAAATCGGAGATTGTTTCACAGAACCATTTAATATGTCCGAATTTGACTTGGCGCCGGGTACCACGGGTGGAATTTGCCGAAAATCACCCGCGAATATAATGATTTTACCGCCAAAAATTTTATCACATTGCATCAAGTCTTGAAGAGATCTGTTCAGCATGTGTATCAAATACTTATGTGCCATTGGAGCCTCGTCATAGATGATGACGGCAGCGTTGTAAATGAGTTCGGCACGCTGAGATTTGTTGGTTATGCTCCAATAGCTGGTATCATCGACTGGATCGAGAGGGAAGCGAAACATTGAATGTGCCGTGATAGCATTCGAACCAAGACCTAAGGCTGCTATTCCGGAGCTCGCTACGTTGATGCACACGCTATTTAAATTGCCGCGAACGAAGGCCGATATTGTGTTTAGTAACGCTGATTTACCCGTTCCCGCGGGGCCGTCGATAAATAACGCGCAACAGTTTGTTTCACGGAATCCGGGATCTTCGCAAAGTCGTTTTACATAATCGAAAACAGTGCGCTGCTCGGTGGACAATTTCGGTATCCATTCATTAACGACAGTTATTTGCTCATCTGTATTGTATTCGACGCGTTCCCTACCCAATTCGGTTGTATCGTCAAAGGCTTCCGGAAGACCTTGTAACGCGAGCGAAGATCCGTGTTTGCGCAATAGCCTGTTTATTTGTACTAAACCTTTGTTATATGCATTTTCGGGGTTATTGGGCATCCATTGCAAAATATCTTCACAAATTTTATCTTTAAAAGTTTCCCACAACGATGACACTGGGATTCCGTTCACCGAGAGCATAACGAAGAAGCGCCTCAACCGAGCTCCCGTAAAAAAAGTAATGGCCTCCTTTAAACAATTTTCGTACTCTATTTCATCGTCCGCGAGCCCTACCGCTTTGGCAGCTTCTTGAAAAGTCTTACAATTAGGACCACCGAGTTTTATCAAATCTGCGTAACAACGACACGCGAATGAATTTAATAATATTCTAAGGTAAAATTGTTCTCCGTGTTTAGGCGCGACCCAAAATAAGCGCGCGATCATTTTACCTCTTTGACGCGCGGTGATGAAATGTTTTCCATCAGTCGTTTCGTAAACGGCACTTTTTGTCGCGGGGCGTTTTGTATGAACCATATACTGTTCATAGAACTCACGATAATTTAGATTTTCGAATTCGTCGTGTTGCGGTCGATTGAAATATGTGATTAAATCAGAACCCCCGTCGATACTCGATTCTACAATTTGAACAGTATTATTTGAATCGTCTACTTTGAAATATACGGTTTGTTGGTTTTCTAAATGAACCGACAGTTGCTTAACGTTAGGCTCGCGCGCAGTGACGTCAAACTCCAAAATTCGCCACGTGGCATCTGTCGATCCTATATAACGTTTTGTAACGAAATCTTCGATTTCGTTTTCGTTATTTCGGTCTCTGATTAAGACATTAGATTCATCGGGCCCTTTTGTCATGTATTTAAAAATATATTTTACTATACTACGATGCGAGGACACTTCTACATTTAAATGTGCGTCAAATTTTAATAAAAGGCTGGCATTGTACGGGACGACATATAAATCGGACACTTTGACATCTCTACCGCGGTATTTAATAATGCCTTCATTTTTACTGTTACGTTTCAAGTGAACAAAGCCTCGATCGTCATAGAAGGTGACGTCCGTTTCACATTTGGGGAAGCGTCTGCTACATTTATTTTTTTGTGCATCGTAGCACGGCAAATTGGGACGGTCTTTCCCACAAGGACCGTGTATCATATGCTTCAATACGGCATCACGCAATTTGCCATCAGCTTCCGTTTCGTCAGGTATGTCGGCGCGACATACCTTGTCAATATCCAAAGTGTCTTTTGGACCATCCTTGACTCTAAAACAAATGTGGGCATGAGGCAATCCTCGTTTTTGAAATTCTATTACGTACGTTAAATACTCTATTTCACCGAACCAATGACCAGATCGCAAGTTACGAATCAATTCACTGAGACGTAATTCGAAAACCCGGGTACAAATTAAAGGATCCGGAAGACCTGTTGTTGAATTTTTTATTTCAGGCCAGTTCGGGTTACAGGTAAAAGTGACAAAGTAGGATGGTGGTCCAAATTTATTAACCAAAGCGATACAGTCCAAGTATCTAAGTTTCATGTATCGCGGGGACCCGGTGAACGTATTCGGCAAATAAATACGTCCAGGCACGACACCTTCTGCGAGGATCGATTCGTCATTCATGAGTTCTTGGAGGGATGCTGCTCTAATTTCATTATTTCTATTCGTTTGCCTGTTGAGTATGTATCGCAAACGTTCCTCGCTAATTCTACAATACATATCTACCATCCACTCCTCAGACAAACGGCTCAATTTACTAAATCTATCTTCAGAGAGCAGGAGACATCTCACGTATCGCGCCTGTGTGAGTTTGACGCCACTGTTGTTTAATTTTTCGGGAAACCAACCAGCATTACCTTCTGGGTACAAAAGAGGGTACTGAAAGCTCTCATACAATGGGTGCAAAATGTCAATCACGTGTGGTACCATTAAACCCACTTTCCATACAGCAATACACCGTGGAACGTATTCTTCGCGATCTGTACTAATTATGGCCGAAATTTCCCTACCCACGGGCTGGTCGCCTAAAATATTTCCGTGAGTAGCACGAGTGGTCCTTTCAAACTGAATGAAAGCCTCGTCGGAAGTTTCTTGGCTTAATCTTTTGAAACATTCGATAAAAGGATTAACGTTGTGTAAAAAGTTTGTAATCGACCGAATTACTTGTACATCAAGAGACAAATTTTGTGCTAAATTTTCGCGTTCTGTCGGATCATTTATATATAAACCGAGGTTGTTAGTTGTTTTGTTGTATGATAAATCGAAAACGCGATGGTACGTACGACCTTGAATTTTATAAAACGACAACCCTTCGGGGTGATGAGTACCGTGAGTCGTTCCTAATGCCGAAAACGCAAATAGATTATTATACGCGCGCGGTCTTTTCGTGAAAGAGGGATGATTATAAAAATGTTCCGTCAAAGGGGTCAGGTTCTGAACGTTATTAACATTTTCACCGCAACACCATTTTTTTCGCGATTTTTCTTCATCGAACAAACGGGCGTTACAATGTGGGCAAATGTACGTTTGAGGTGAATTTAGGGATTGATTTTTAAGCGCGAATGCCTGTACAGCTTTTAGTTCATCGCCGCGTTTTTCACCTATTAAATTTACTGAATTACGTAGAGAGCGCTCTACATTACGACTGTTTTTATTGTAACGCGCCGATGTTATTTTATTTAATTCCGGATTATTTTTGTTGTATTTAATCGCCGCTTCGCGATGCACTTCTGGATTGTTTTTGATATACTTGTCAACTGCTTTACGATTAACATTTGGGTTGCTTTGTTCATATTTTAGTACAGATTGACGATGTATTTCGGGATTATCATCATTATATTTTTTTACAGCTTTACGATTTATATTCGGATTATCATTATTGTATTTTTGTACCGCTTGACGATGTGCTTCGGGTTTATTAATATTATATTTTATGACCGCGTCCAGATGTGCATTTTTTTTTGTAGATTTACGTCCGCGTGTTTTTTTAATGGGTCGGCCTCTTTTCGTAGGCGGTATCGGATTATTTATAGCCAAACATTCCAAAGGTTCAATCACAACTACTGGTCTTAACAAAGTTAATTTAAAGTCTTTAATTTTCTCGATTACAACCATTGGTTTTTTATTTGTCATTCGATTTATGTCATCATTAATTTGCGTGATGTTTGATTTTCCAATGGTTGTATTTTTTGGTGCTAGATTTTTTTTGACAACATCTGCATATGTCAGCTTTTGATTTATAGGCAAAACGCGGTCACTTAAAATTGATTGCGATATTTCTTTTGTAGTGGCTTCTGAATTAATTGACGAACCGGTCGAAATGGTTTCAATTTTGTCTGGACTGAACAATACAGTGAGCACCGACGGCGATTTGTTTCTCGAAACAGAACTACACTGAGTGAGCGTCAGCGTTGCATCTGACGACGATAACTTAATTGAATGGGGTTGGGGAATGTGAACTGCGATGGGTGAATTAATGATAGGAAGGGAATCGCAGCTACACTGAGTAGCATCGGATGATACTACTACTGATTCGGAAATGTTTACCACGACGGTTGAATTTATTGGAATCGTATCCAAGCTACATTGGGTAGCATTAGATGATGTCACGTCGCGTATGTTAGATTCTGTCGTTGAAACAGATTTGACCCTAATTTTGCTCATAGAATATTGGCCGCAATATCTTAAGCTGTACTCGATTAACGATTTGGCAAGCTGTTTTGTCGAAACCATTTCGAAAACACGTGCAACTCCTTGATCGTTGCTTTTATTCAGAGTATCGACGGCATGACTGTTAAATAAATAAAATTTATTTTGAAACCGCCAGAAAGCCACTGATATTTCCGCGCCTGTGAAAATAACACCATCGGTGGTGTCATCATAGTTTTGATTGAATACATCATTGTCTAAATTTAATTTTAATGCTAAAATTGCGAGGTTTATTTCGTTGTGATTATTAGGGTATAGACCAGAGGCGAGGTAGTTGTGTTGAACGTTTTCGATTTCTACTAAATTTTTCCCGACGCGTATTTCGGTGGGTATTTCATCTGCCATCAAATATGATTCTCCACGAGGAAGGAAAGGCTCTAACTCGACATATAAATCATCACCGCACTGCAAAACGAAATCAAGTTGTTCTGTAGTGAAAGCAGAACGTTCATTTATAACCGACGAAATGATAGAACAGGCAGACATGGCGGTACATTGCCGGCCCCTACCTCGGTAGCGGGAATGGCCCTGATGGGAGGAGGCTGAACAAAAAAGGAAGTAAAAAATAAGCTTGGGTTAAAAATTAAGATATACAAGTTAATTAAGTAAAATATTTGTCCAAGTTTTGATTAGTCGAATATTATGAATGAGATAAATCGGTGTTACAAATGAGATGAGAATTAGGTTTAAATATACCGTTGTATTAATATGGTGTAATGAAGTTTTCATAGAAATTAATTAACTTAAAAAAAGTCATATAAATAAATATAAGGGTTAAGTAATGAATTAAATGAAATACTCTTGAGCTTAAGCTTTTATTCAAGAATAAAAATATTGTGAATGTTTATTATTAATAATACATATGTACAATCACACAACAAACAATCAAGTTATACTTCTTAAATTATTAAAAAAATTAGATTTTAAATAATAATTCAAAGTTCATCGATATTGTTCAGACGTGTAGTCCTTCTCAAGACGAATCAATAGAGTCCAAACTCGATAGGGTTATTATGTTGTATAATCCCAGAGATGCCGTGGACACCTTCCGGCTTAATCATCAAATCTTGGATACTGTTCAGATGCATAGTTCTTCCACGACGAATCAATAGAGTCCAAACTCGATAGGGTTATGTTGTTTAATCCCAGAGATGCCGTGGACACCTTCCGGCTTAATCATCAAATCTTGGATACTGTTCAGATGCGTAGTTCTTCCACGACGAATCAATAGAGTCCAAACTCGATAGGGTTATGTTGTTTAATCCCAGAGATGCCGTGGACACCTTCCGGCTTAATCATCAAATCTTGGATACTGTTCAGATGCATAGTTCTTCCACGACGAATCAATAGAGTCCAAACTCCATAGGGTTATGTTGTTTAATTCCAGAGATGCCGTGGACACCTTCCGGCTTAATCATCAAATCTTCGATACTGTTCAGATGCGTAGTTCTTCCACGACAAATTAATAGAGTCCAAACTCGATAGGGTTATGTTGTTTAATCCCAGAGATGCCGTGGACACCTTCCGGCTTCATCAACAGTCCTTCAATATTGTTGAGATGTATACTCCTCAAAACGGATTATCGATTCACACATGGTGAAAATTTTCAATGGTTTTACACAAAAAAATACATATATATTGACCACCTTCCTTCTTAAGTGAAATTGGTTAAATAATCAATCAGTTACAAAGTTAGTAAGTTTGTCATGTTTAGTTCAGAATTTTCAATAGCTTTCATCTGTTTTATCATCAGACTAAGGGGTTAACTGTGCCATGCATTATAATTTAAATAAAGGAATTCTAAAAAATTTGCATGTGAATCAGCTTGTATTAATTACCACAAGCCTAAAAGATGAAGAAAAGATATATTGAGGTTACCTGCTTGACAAAGGTTTCATAGGTCATAGTTAAAGTGGTTATTAGAATAGTTTTTCAAACTAAAACACTTTTGTAAGTTTAATATTATTGTAAGAAATTCATTATAGAACTGGTGAATTGAGTTTCCTTTAGTTTAAAGTTGGTAAATAGACAATAACAGGTATCAATAAAATATGATTGGTGGATGAACAAATTATTAGTATAATTAACAATTCTAAGAAGAATTAAAATAAATTCATAATATATTCAAATATTTCAAATTTCCTCATTAGATTATGCACTTCAAAAAATTAGGAAATATCTAACAAATTATTAGGATATTCCAATTGTAGAATGTTTATCAATTCAATAAGATTTAACAGTAAAATATTTAAATTTTTCAAACTTTCTTCATGTGATTAGGCACTTTAGTAAATTGGGAAATATATAAATAAAAAATATTGCAAGTTAGCATTTTAATTTGTCAATCTACTCATGTTTGTGAAAAAAAAGCCCCCGAGTAATTGAAGTAATAATATTTCTTACAGCTTTGTAAAGAAATATTATTACTTTAATTACTCAGGGGCTTTTAGAAATGAATATTTAAATATGTTTTCATTATCTAAATATTAAACTACTATACTGATTAATATACAATGACTATCTTGGAAGTCCATTATATAAAATAACAGCTAGTACTTATACAATATTTTTATTTAGTCAGAAATAATAAAACTGATCAAGTGAGAGTTCAACTCATGATTTGTTATTATTATTTACATTAAGCAAAAATAGGTAATTTTATGATGGCACTAATTTTTTTATATTTATGGGGAATATACAAGCAAACATTCTGTGAATATTTCAAATATATTATGCCTTTTGATACTATTAATTCTGAGCAAAATATGGCAAATAGTAACATTTTGTGTAAGAAAGTGCTCCTTCATTATTCTGTTTAAGTATGACAGCAATAAAAGTACATCATCTGAATAGTTCAATGATGATTCATATACAGGCAGGTGACAGGTGAATGGACAAATTAACAGACAGTAGTCTTTGGAATAGGGCCCTGTTTTTATTCTTTGGGTACGGTCTCCTAAAAGACTAAAGTATAGAACTGGAGTAATATTGATTTATAGTTGGGCTTCAAATAATTTTAAGTTCAAAATAACAAAATCACTTACCTTCTCCAACTGACACGATAGTGGTGTCATCTTCTAGAGATTGTCTCTTCACACTGACCGTCAACGGAGAGGCGGGGCGTTTCATCTGTAATTTATTTGATATGTTTATTAATCATCATCAATCATCAGTACATTTATGAGAAAATCTTGGGAAGTTTAGCACGTTAATAACCATTGATAAAAATAATACTTTTGGGCTTCCTACTTATGTAGGTTATACATATGAGTAGGTACATATGGAGAGAAAAATTTAACAAATTATGTGAAAATGTTATTTAACAACTACTCGTAAGAAACTAACAGTTATTTACGCAGATAATACTTTATAGCATAGGCCGTAACGCAAATTTCGATAATTTTAACCTAGAAACAAAAGTTTAAAGATTCGAAAAAAGGACGCTAACTTTTATAACGTGCAAAATTGTTGAAAATAAAATGATCCCAAGTTGCATACGTTAATGATATTAAACCGATCATTAACATTTAAGCTAGAGCTTTTATTTGTCTACATTATACTAAAAATCATGATTGAACAAATACCAACTGAAATTATCTATACGTTGAGGGGGACGCTATCTTGTACATGACAAAAAATGATGAAAATATGATAAATTAATGAAAATATTTTACCTTGTCGTTTGTAGTAATTTCTGCGTATCTAAAACAACAAAAAAAAATGATTTATTGATAATTTTCACAATTTTAGTAATTATTAACGAAACACAAACCAATTCACCTGAAATCAAATTCAAAATGGACGAATATAGCCAAAAAATGTTCCAAGAAATCAAAAAACGCGGGAATAGACAAAAAAGTTTTGTTTGTCAACAAACCTTTTTGCCGGTATTATCTAACTCACTTTAAGTTTTAGGTAGGTCGGTGTAATAAGTATTTAGTTGTAAAATGTATCTGTTTGCGTTTTAAATTTTCAAATATGAATTATTGATAATTTATCTAAAATCATTACATAACTTTTACATAAAAGTTTGAAATTATAAAACATAACCACTGAAAATAAAGTTTCGTTTGTTTTTTAAAATGTTTCATTTTTAATGGGCCATCATACTGTGAAAGTACTGTGCCAGCAACGTGACTTTTGTTTTTTTTATGGCGTCATTTAAAAATGTCAACATTAATGTTTGTTATGTACTTGTATTTGCATGGGTATCTGATTAAATAACCATGAAAATAAAGAAATAAAAATAATATAAAAAAAACTGTGGAGAGCAATAAGAACATTTATTTATTTTCACTTTTGTTCAATTCATCCCTGTTTAGAAAACATACTTAAACGTATGTCAATGTCAATGTTACTTTTATTGTTTTCTATTACTACTATGGTGTCATACGATTTTTTTCTTTATTCAAATCAAATCAAAAGAAAATAAAGTCAAGTTCATGGAACAGTTAACTATAGAATAATTTGAAGTGTATCGGTAAAACCATTAGTAGATATGATAATAACGTACAACTATATTAATTTATTAAACTTATGTTATTTATTACTAAATTTCGACAACACTCTAAAATGCACAGTGGAGTCGATCTTAAATGTTTCCTTAAATGAGTCCCAATGGCGTCTGGCTTCTTTACCGACACGGTATGGTGGTCTAGGGGTGCGGTGCGCTTCTGATATTGGTCTACCGGCTTTTTTGGCATCGGTACTTGGGGTAGCGGACCTTGTCACTATCATTCTTAACTCCAATGGTGATAAGGCGAGCATACCTTATGTGTCTGACGCGCTGTCAGGCTGGTCTGATCGCAATTCAGGCTGGTCTGATCGCAATTCAGGCGCATCATTCCCGGTGACTATGTATGCCCAACGCGCTTGGGATGAATGTGGGGTTAAGAAAGTTCAAGGCGACATAGTGCAAAATGCTGCGGGGGCGGATTTGGCTAGGCTCATGGCTATTTACATTACAAGCGCTTCCTTCGCCTCACCTGGGCACATTGCTAGACGATGACTCTCTGCGTGTGGCGGTGGTTTTCCGCCTGGGATGTAAGGTGTGCGAACCTCATATTTGCATCTGCGGTTCCATGGTGGAAGCCAATGGGCATCACGCTTTGAGTTGATACTGTGATAAAGTTATAATTCAGTTCATTGATAAGGATATATTTAGTTCAGTTTTGAAATATGGGTAAAACTTATTATAAAAAAGTTTTAGTATGACACAATAAAAATAAACACATTTTTGAATGATTGATCATAGGGCACTGAAGATATAATTAGGTCAAGCATTTAGGTCGCAATTGTGATCTTTAAAACTTTGAAATTGTTTATGAAATTTAGTAGTTTTCTCCAATTCAGTCCGAGGTTGGGTGAATACAGAAATAAAAATTTTATAATTCTGATTCTGTTAGATATGCTTCAGTTCAATATAGCTGGATATATTTAGTTCAGTTGAGAATAAAATCAAACTTTCAAGTCCAGTCGAAATATGGGTAAAACTTACCAAAGAAATATATTGCTCGTAAATATATTATATGAGAAGTTTAAAAAAAAAGAAATTCTAAAAACTTTTCTCAGAAATGGAATCAGAGTCCTTGAAAACCCCCAGATCTTAAATTTCATCGCAATCGGACCAATATAAAATTAAATCCCTTCTTTGAATCCTCAGGGATCATATAGAATAACCGTCGCTCGGCCTACAGCCTCGCTCCGGTATGATGAGACTCGCAAGGTGCCGTCGCTCGGCCTTCGGCCTCACTCCGACACCTTGCTCGTTTGAACCCCACTTTGAACCCTTTCGAAATTATCAATGAAACCGTCGCTCGGCCTTCGGCCTCGCTCCGGTGCGATGGGAGACTCGCAAGGTGCCGTCGTTCGGCCTTCGGCCTCACTCCGCCACCTTGCTCGTAAGTTTGTATGGGAGCTATTAAAAAAAAAAAAGTAATTCCAAAATTTTTTTCAGAACTGAATTCAGCGACCCCAAAAACCCCCGGAGCCAAAATTTCGTCCCGCTCGGACCATTTTGAAATTTGATCCCCGACTTGAACCCCCAGGGGATCAATCAGACCACCTTAGGTTGGTAGCGCTTACCATTCCCTATGACATTTGGTCGAACACTAATTAAAAAAAGTTTACCGTTCCGAATTTATTCAGGGTCAAACTTTGTATGGGATCGATGTTTTTTTGTCTGTGACACCCATTTTTTTTAATTTTTTGGGAGGGACTCATGGTCCCTAACAACCTTTGTTCGAACCCCACCCCCTTTTGCAGGACGATGGGGTACTCCAGGGTCTGTTCCACTTTTGCAACTTTTCGGATTTTTCCCTAGGTCACATAACGCTCCTCTATCCAGGAGTACCACTCTTCACCCCCCCACAAAACTCCTTCTGGGAGAACAATTATGTCAATCAGTGAGTCAGTGAATCAATGGTAGTTCAGCTTTATATAATATAGACTAGTATTTGCGTGGCTGCGCGGGCCGCATGCGGCCCGCGTTTATATCCTTTTACCTATAGGGTTGGGACTGTGCATTTAAATTGCAGTTGTAACCTTTAAAACTTTGAAATTGATTAAGAAGGTAGGTAGATATCTCCAATTCAGTCTGGAGTTGAGTGGAGATTGAAATTCAAAAATTTTTAATTTGGATTCTGTGAGAGAAATTTAAATTCAGTTCAAAATAGGTAGAAATTTTTAATTCCGTTGAAAAAAAAAGTCAAACTTTCAAGTCCAGTCGAAAAGTGGGTAAAACTTACCAAAGAAATATTTTTTGTATGAAAGTATGAAAACCATACATCATTGTACGGTAGGCAAAGGGCACTGAACACTACGATAATCATACAGTATTTAATTTTTGTTTGATTTACTGTCGGGCACTGAAGTTCGGCCTGCGGCCTCACTTCAATGCCCTCCGGACTCGCAAGATGCCATAGCTCGGTCTTCGGCCTCACTATGACACCTTGCTCGTCAAACATTAGCTCGGCCTACGGCCTCGCTTTAGTTACTTGAGTACTCACAAGGTGCCATAGCTCGGCCTTCGGCCTCACTATGACACCTTGCTCGTCAAACATTAGCTCGGCCTACGGCCTCGCTTTAGTTACTTAAAAACTTGCAAGGTGTCATAGCTCGGCCTTCGGCCTCAATATGACACCTTGCTCGTAAAAGGTTAGCTCGGCCTACGGCCTCGCTTTAGTTACTAAGGAACTCGCAAGGTGCCATAGCTCGGCCTCCGGCCTCGCTATGACACCTTGCTCGTAAAACGTTAGCTCGGCCTACGGCCTCGCTTTAGTTACTAAGGAACTCGCAAGGTGCCATAGCTCGGCCTCCGGCCTCGCTATGACACCTTGCTCGTAAAACGTTAGCTCGGCCTGCGGCCTCGCTTTAGTGACTTATGAACTCGCATGGTGCCGTCGTTCGGCCTTCGGCCTCACTCCGACACCTTGCTCGTAAATATGTATGAGAGGTTAAAAAAAAAAAGAAATTCCAAAAACTTTCGTCAGAAATGAAATCAGAGTCCTTGAAAACCCCCAGATCTTAAATTTCATCGCAATCGCAACAATATAAATTTTGATCCCTTCTTTGAATCCTCAGGGATCATAATGAATAACCGTCGCTCGGTCTACGGCCTCGCTCCAGTATGATGAGACTCGCAAGGTGCCGTCGCTCGGCCTCCGGCCTCGCTCCGGCACCTTGCTCGTTTGAACCCCACTTTGAACCCTTCAGAAAAAATCCCAAGAACCGTTGCTCGGCCTTCGGCCTCGTTCCGGTGTGATAGGAGCCTCGCAAGGTGCCGTCGTTCGGCCTTCGGCCTCACTCCGCCACCTTGCTCGTAAGTTTGTATGGGAGCTATTAAAAAAAAAAGAAATTCCAAAATTTTTTTTCAAAAATGAACTCAACGTCCCCAAAAACCCCCGGAGCCAAAATTTCGTCCCGCTCGGATCATTTTGAAATTTGATCCCCGACTTGAACCCCCAGGGGATCAATCAGACCAATTTAGGTTGGTAGCGCTTACCATCCCCTATGACATTTGGTCGAACACTAATTAAAAAAAGTTTACCGCTCTGAAGTTATTGAGGGTCAAACTTTGTATGGGATCGACGTTTTTTTGTTTGTGACACCTATTTTTTTTTTATTTTTTGGGAGCGACTCATGGTCCCTAACAATCTTTGTTCGAACCCCACCCCCCTAAACCCTACCATTTTTGCAGGACGTTGGGGTACTCCAGGGTCTGTTCCATTTTTGCAACTTTTCGGATTTTTCCCTAGGTCCCATAACCCTCCTCTATACAGTCGCTCCACTCCTCACCCCCCCACAAAACTCCTTCTGGGAGAACAATTATGTCAGTGAGTCAGTCAATGGTAGTTCAGCTTTATATAATATAGAAGAAGACTAGTATTTGCGTGGCTGCGCGGGCCGCATGCGGCCCGCGTTTATATCCTTTAACCTGTTGGGGTAGGACAGTGCATTTAATTTGCAGTTGTATCTTTAAAACTTTGAAATTGATTAAGAAGGTAGGTAGATATTGTTGAGTATATCCGAACAACTTACTTAAATGACATTAACTATTAGGTGTATTCGAACGCCTTGCATACAGCGCCCCTAGTGTCTATTGGTGCAACTAACATATTATAACCTGATTTCTCCATTTTGTCATTCATAGTGTATGTTGAATATAAGTGAGTAAAAGTAGTACGTGTTGTATAATTTACAAGAATAATCCCTGGATCCCTACAAACGCTTCCACTGCGCAATATAATGGGAGATAAGGATACACTCCCGCGATTAAACGAGAAAACCAACTTCAGTAATTGGAAATTTAGATTGTGCTTAATATTGGAAGAAAAAGGCGTGAGCTACACGCTATCAGAAAACGTCGAAGATGGCGGCCAAGCTAAGTACTTGAAAGATGATGCGAAGGCACGATCAATTATAGTTCAATGCCTTAGCGACAAACATTTAGAAATAATCAAAGCATGCGCAACTTCAAGAGAAATGCTGAATAAGCTTGGAGAAACATTTGAAAGAAGGAGTATTTTAAACAAACTACATTTAAAGAAAAAATTGATTACGATGAAATGCGGTCAGTCTGAAAAATTGCAAGATTTTTTTTCCAGATTTGACGCTGCTGTGAGTGAAGTTAAAGCAACAGGATGCGAAATGTTTGAAGAAGATAAAATTTGCCAGTTGCTTACGGCCATGCCGTCCACGTATGAACACATTATAACCTCAATTGAAACCATTTTTACAGACAAAACAATATCTTTGGAATTTACTAAAGCCAGACTGCTGGATGCAGAAATTAAAGTGAACCATTCCCGAAGTGAGCCGACAATAGCAGCATCATTCATCTGTTACTCATGTCGAATGCCAGGACACAAAGCTTCAAATTGTGCACAACAGCGGCAATGGATTGGAAATCATGGACCAAGGCAATCATTTCAAGGTCGAGGCCAATCATACAGCTCTGGACGAGGCCATAATACTTTCAATGGACGAGGACAAGGACGCGGGCAGATATGTCAAGGGCAAGGAGAATTTCAATATCAAAGTGGGCGGACATACAGAGGACGAGGAAGCGGCAGAAGCAGGTATCGAGGTCAGAACCAGGGCCATCATTATGGCCATGCAGCAGAAGAAGTTAGTGAGTATGAGATGTTGTTTACTGCGTTTAGTGTGAATAGTGAAGGAAAATATATATCAAAAGGTGACATTCGATTTGTTGTTGACTCGGGAGCAACAGAGCACCTAATTAAAAGTGAATATTTATTGTGTGCTACAGATGTAGAAAATTTAGATAGTGAAACTAAGATTTATGTGGCAAATGGACAGTACTTAACAGCTAATAAACGAGGTAACCTTTTTGTTCAACAAAATGGTATAAATATCAAAATAAATGGTCTATTTGTAGAAGGCTTGTCACACAATCTTTTGTCAGTACAAAAATTAATTGAAAATAAACTCAGTGTAAAATTTTCTAACAACTCTGTTAAGATTTATAACAATTTGTATGAAATATGTGGACACATGACTGGAAAACTTTACACTATGGATTTGAAACTTAAATCACATAGATGTTTCTCAACTTCTCATAGTAATGACTTGTGGCATCAAAGGTTAGGTCATGCCAACAGGAAGCACTTAGCGATTCTAAAGCTGCCCTACTCTAACACACCATGTGGACCATGTATGGAAGGTAAGTCTACACGTCTACCCTTTAAACAGGTGAGCCAGCCGAGATCCAGCTATATAGGTGAATTATTACACACGGATCTATCTGGACCAGTAAAAACTCCTACAAAAGAAGGTGAGGTTTACTTTCATTCTATAATAGATGATTACAGTCATTTTTGTGTTGTATATTTATTAAAAAAGAAGAGCGAAGCCGCAGAAAATATTATAAAATATATACAGTTTTTAGAAACACAAACAGGAAACAATACAAGAAAAGTAAGATGTGACAATGGAGGAGAGTTTAAAAATCAAATTTTAATAGAATACTGCTTGAAAAGGGGTATAGACTTGCAATTTACAAATGCCTACTCACCACAGTCAAATGGTGTCGCTGAACGGATGAATCGCACTATTTATAACAAAGCGAGAACACTCATGATTGAAACTGAACTGCCAAAGCATCTATGGGGTGAAGCTGTGAGATGCGCTGTTTACCAAATAAATAGATGTCCTTCATCAGCTATAAATTATAAAATTCCTGCTGAAATAAGATATGGAGACAGCAATTTATCAAAACTTAAAGTTTTTGGGTCAAAAGCATGGGTAGTACAGTTACCTAAACAAAATAAATTTGAAAAGCGAGCAAGGGAGATGAGATTTGTGGGGTACACAGTAAATGGTTATAGGCTTTGGGACCCTGAAACTGATAAAGTCATATGTTCAAGGGATGTAAGATTTGATGAAAACCAAATAAAATATAAAATAGGAAAAGAAGATTTTGAAAATTTATCAAAATATCAATCAAATACTGATGATGATCAGACAAGCGGAGACTTTAACCAAGATGAACAAATTAACAGGGAAACAGACATATATGTAAAAAGATGCTTTGAAGAAAGTCAAATGGAAATAGAAGATGAAGAGGAAGAGTTAAATAATAATGAAGAAGAAGAACAACAAATGACAACACAAAAACACACAACAAGGTCAGGAAGAGAAGTAAGACAGCCAGCACGTTTTCTAAATTATAATGCAGAGCACAATATTAATGTTGCTTATTGCTTATTGACAGGAGAACCACAAAACTTTGAAGAAGCTATTGTAAATAAAGAATGGAAAGAAGCTATTGATAAAGAATTAAATGCACATAAACGATTAGAAACTTGGAGTGAAGCTACTTTACCAGAAGGTGTTAAGGCTATAGACACCAAATGGATTTTCAGACAAAAACAAGATGGGATCAAAAAGGCTAGAATTGTTGCCAGAGGATATCAACAAAATAGACAAGAACAGACATACTATTCACCAGTAGCAAGAATGTCAACTATTAGAACCTTATTAAGTTATGCGGTACAAGAAAATCTTAAACTCAGACAACTTGATGTACCAACTGCATTTTTGAACGGACGATTGGAGGGTGATATCTACATAAAATGTCCAAAGGGCTTAAACCTAAAGAAAGGAAATGTACTAAAACTAAACAAGGCTCTGTACGGATTAAAAGAGGCACCGAAATGTTGGAATTTAAGATTCCACCAATTTATGATAGAAAATGGATTTGAACAATCAAAGCATGATTTTTGTCTTTACAAAAACAAAAACACAAGACTACTAATATTCGTGGATGATATTCTAATACTGGGAGAAGAAAAAGAAATATTAGAGAAACTGAAAAAGGAATTTAAAGTAAAAGATCTAGGAGAAGTTCAAGACTACTTAGGATTAGAGATATCTAGAACAAATAATACAATAGTAATTAAACAAAAAAACATGATTCAGAAAACTTTAGAAAAATTTAATATGCAAGAATGCAACGGTGTATCAACACCAATGGAGTCTCACTTTACACCAGAAAATAATGAAGAAGTTATAAATGTACCTTTCAAAGAACTAATTGGATGCTTACTATTTATCTCTTCAAATAGTCGCCCAGATATTTGTTACTCTGTTTCATACTTAAGTAGGTATCTGGACAGACCAACAGCAAGCTTATGGAAAGCAGGTAAGAGGATTCTAAGATATTTAAAGGCTACTGAAGACAAAGGTTTAGTATATTTCGAGAGTAATAGCAACCACTGTTTGCTTGGCTACTCTGATGCAGACTGGGCAGGGGATAAATCAGACCGGAAAAGTACCAGCGGATCTATAATATTTTACAATGGTAATCCAATACATTGGTTTTCTAAGAAGCAGACATCCGTAGCCCTCTCCACCGCAGAAGCTGAGTATGTTGCAGGGGCTGTTGCAGTAAGTGAGCTTATTTATCTTAAAGGCATTTTAACTGATCTGACTATGTCACAAGTTACTATAGAGACTCATTTATTAGTTGACAACCAGAGTGCCATACAAATGATAGAAAGTTTTGAAAACAGTAAGAGGTCAAAGCACATTGATATAAAAGCTCATTTTATCAAAGACATAATTAGTAAGAAAATTGTAACTGTATCTTATGTACCATCAGGTGAAAATGTATCTGATATATTCACAAAAGCTCTACCAATGTGTAAACATATGTATTTTTTGGAATAACTTAAATTGTTGTAAAAAAAAAAAAAAAAAAAAATTAAATATATTTAAGTAAAAAATTTCAACAAAAACTTTATCTCTAAAATATAAAACTAAAATGTGTTTAGAGACATTAAACTTAATACTTATTTGTAGTACATTATTATGGTGAACTTTATATAATTATTGTACATTATTGTAACTGTATTGCTATAAACTAATGAAAGCTTTATTGCTTATTATTTTTTTATTGTTATGAACTAATACTTACTACTAAAATTAGCTACCTATTTGTAATATTAGAAAATAAAATGTAATTAAAACTCCGTGAAACTTAATTCTTAACTAAAACCGTACTAGTTTCTTTCATTAAAAGGACTAAATTGTTTATAAATAATTATATAGAAAATCCTTAAATTATGTCATACTTTACTGATGAATAAAAATGTTAATTAAGTTATCTTAGCTAGAAATGTAACATGAAGGGGCTTAAGAATTTAATCTTTAGCTTTTACTTGAATGTAGCTAGAAAATGCATAATATAAAATTATATACAATGTAGAATCAGAATTTGTCAATTTCTGAACTTATAGTAATAGTCGTATTTTGTAAAAAATTAAATGGGGTTGAAGTTCTGAAATTGGGGGGGGATGTTGAGTATATCCGAACAACTTACTTAAATGACATTAACTATTAGGTGTATTCGAACGCCTTGCATACAGCGCCCCTAGTGTCTATTGGTGCAACTAACATATTATAACCTGATTTCTCCATTTTGTCATTCATAGTGTATGTTGAATATAAGTGAGTAAAAGTAGTACGTGTTGTATAATTTACAAGAATAATCCCTGGATCCCTACAGATATCTCCAATTCAGTCTGGAGTTGGGTGGAGATTGAAATTCAAAAATTTTAAATTTGGATTCTGTGAGAGAAATTTTAATTCAGTTCAAATTAGGTGGAAATTTATCATTCAGTTGAAAATAAAAGTCAAACTTTCAAGTCCAGTCGAAAACTGGGTAAAACTTACCAAAGAAATATTTTTTGAATGAAAGTATGAATAAATAAATCATTACGTACGGTCGGCAACGGGCACTGAAGCTCGGCCTGCGGCCTCGCTTCAGCACGTACGATAATCATACAGCATTTAATTTTTGTTTGATTTACTGTCGGGCACTGAAGTTCGGCCTGCGGCCTCACTTCAATGCCCTCCGGACTCGCAAGATGCCATAGCTCGGCCTTCGGCCTCACTATGACACCTTGCTCTTCAAACGTTAGCTCGGCCTACGGCCTCGCTTTAGTTACTTGAGAACTCGCATGGAGTCATAGCTCGGCCTCCGGCCTCACTATGACACCTTGCTCGTCAAACGTTAGCTCGGCCTACGGCCTCGCTTTAGTTACTTGACAACTCGCAAGGTGTCTTAGCTCGGCCTCCGGCCTCGCTTTGACACCTTGCTCGTCAAACGTTAGCTCGGCCTGCGGCCTCGCTTTAGTGACTTAGGAACTCGCATGGTGCCGTCGTTCGGCCTTCGGCCTCACTCCGACACCTTGCTCGTAAATATGTATGAAAGGTTTAAAAAAAAAAGAAATTCCAAAAACCTTTCCTCAGAAATGGAATCAGAGTCCTTGAAAACCCCCAGATCCTAAATTTTATCGCAATCGGAACAATATTAAATTTGATCCCTTCTTTGAATCCTCAGGGATCACATAGTATTACCGTCGCTCGGCCTACGGCCTCGCTCCGGTATGATAAGACTCGCAAGGTGCCGTCGCTCGGCCTCCGGCCTCGCTCCGACACCTTGCTCGTTTGAACCCCACTTTGAACCCTTCAAAAAAAATCTTAAGAACCGTCGCTCGGCCTTCGGCCTCGCATCGGTGTGATGGGGGACTCGCAAGGTGCCGTCGTTCGGCCTTCGGCCTCACTCCGCCACCTTGCTCGTAAGTTTGTATGGGAGCTATTAAAAAAAAAAAGAAATTCCAAATTTTTTTTTCAAAACTGAATTCAGCGACTCCAAAAACCCCCGGAGCCAAATTTTCGCCCCGCTCGGACCATTTTGAAATTTGATCCCCGACTTGAACCCCCAGGGGATCAATCAGACCTCTTTAGGTTGGTAGCGCGTGCCAACGCCTATGACATTTGGTCGAACACTAATTAAAAAAAGTTTACCGTTCCGAAGTTATTGAGGGTCAAACTTTGTATGAGATCGCCGTTTTTTTGTCTGTGACCCCAATTTTTTTTTTATTTTTTGGGAGGGGCTCATGGTCCCTAACAACCTTTGTTCGAACCCCACCCCCCTAAACCCTACCATTTTTGCAGGACGTTGGGGTACTCCAGGGTCTATTCCACTTTTGCAACTTTTCGGATTTTTCCCTAAGTCCCCTAACCCTCCTCTATACAATCGTTCCACTCGTCAACCTCCCACAAAACTCCTTCTGGGAGAACAATTCTGTCAGTCAGTCAATGGTAGTTTAGCTTTATATAATATAGACTAGTATTTGCGTGGCTGCGCGGGCCGCATGCGGCCCGCGTTTATATCCTTTAACCTATATGAATAGGTCAAGCATTTTAGTTGCAGTTGTAATCTTTAAAACTTTGAAATTGATTAAGAAATGTTGTAGATTTCTCCAATTCAGTCTGGAGTTGGGTGGAACAATCAAATTCAAAAATTTTAAATTTGGATTCTGTGAGAGAAATTTCAATTCAGTTCAAATTAGGTAAAAATATTTAATTCAGTCGAAAAAAAAAGTCAAACATTCAAGTCCAGTCGAAAAGTGGGTAAAACTTACCAAAGAAATATTTTTTGTATGAAATTGTATGTTGCATTGTATGATCGTCTACAGGGCAATGAAGCTCGGCCTGCGGCCTCGCTACAGCACCCACGATAACCGAACAGTATATAACTTTTGTATGATTTATTGTCGGGCACTGAAGTTCGGCCTGCGGCCTCACTTCAATGCCCTCCGGACTCGCAAGATGCCATAGCTCGGCCTTCGGCCTCACTATGACACCTTGCTCGTCAAACATTAGCTCGGTCTACGGCCTCGCTTAAGTTACTTGAGTGCTCGCAAGGTGTCATAGCTCGGCCTCCGGCCTCCCTATGACACCTTGATCGTCAAACATTAGCTCCGCCTACGGCCTCACTTGAGCTACATGAGTACTCGCAAGGTGTCATAGCTCGGCCTCCGGCCTCACTATGACACCTTGCTCGTAAAACGTTAGCTCGGCCTACGGCCTCGCTTTAGTTACTTGAGAACTCGCAAGGTGTCATAGCTCGGCCTCTGGCCTCGCTATGACACCTTGCTCGTCAAACGTTAGCTCGGCCTGCGGCCTCGCTTTAGTGACTTACGAACTCGCATGGTGCCGTCGTTCGGCCTTCGGCCTCACTCCGACACCTTGCTCGTAAATATGTATGAGAGGTTTAAAAAAAAAAGAAATTCCAAAAACTTTCATCAGAAATGAAATCAGAGTCCTTGAAAACCCCCAGATCTTAAATTTCATCGCAATCGCACCAATATTAAATTTGATCCCTTCTTTGAATCCTCAGGGATCATAATGAATAACCGTCGCTCGGCCTACGGCCTCGCTCCGGTATGAAGAGACTCGCAAGGTGTCGTCGCTCGGCCTCCGGCCTCGCTCCGACACTTTGCTCGTTTGAACCCCACTTTGAACCCTTCAGAAAAAATCTCAAGAACCGTCGCTCGGCCTTCGGCCTCGCTCCGGTGCGATGGGGGACTCGCAAGGTGCCGTCGTTCGGCCTTCGGCCTCACTCCGCCACCTT
This sequence comes from Ligdia adustata, assembly GCA_947049295.1. Lineage (NCBI taxonomy): Eukaryota > Metazoa > Arthropoda > Insecta > Lepidoptera > Geometridae > Ligdia > Ligdia adustata. The sequence goes on from OX346229.1 coordinate 11,861,760, forward strand.
GCTCGTAAGTTTGTATGGGAGCTATTAAAAAAAAAAAGAAATTCCAATTTTTTTTTTCAGAACTGAATTAAGCAACCCCGAAAACCCCCAGAGCCAAAATTTCATCTCCCTCGGACCATTTTGAAATTTGATCCCCGACTTGAACCCCCAGGGGATTAATCAGACCATTTTAGGTTGGTAGCGCTTACCATTCCCTATGACATTTGGTCGAACACTAATTAAAAAAAGTTTACCGTTCCGAAGTTATTAAGGGTCAAACTTTGTATGGAATCGCCGTTTTTTTGTCTGTGACACCCATTTTTTTTTAATTTTTTGGGAAGGGCTCATGGTCCCTATCAACCTTTCTTCGAACCCCACCCCCCTAAACCCTACCATTTTCGCAGGACGTTGGGGTACTCCAGGGTCTTTTCCACTTTTGCAACTTTTCGGATTTTTCCCTAGGTCCCATAACCCTCCTCTATACAGTCGCTCTACTCCTCACCCCCCCACAAAACTCCTTCTGGGAGAACAATTATGTCAATCAGTCAATGAGTCAATGGTAGTTCAGCTTTATATAATATAGAATAGACTAGTATTTGCGTGGCTGCGCGGGCCGCATGCGGCCCGCGTTTATATCCTTTTACCTATAGGATTAGGTACAGCATTTAAGTTGCAGTTTTATTCTTTAAAACTTTGAAATTGATTAAGAAGGTAGGTAGATATCTCCAATTCAGTCTGGAGTTGGGTGGAGATAGAAATTCAAAAATTTTAAATTTGGATTCTGTGAGAGAAATTTAAATTTAGTTCAAATTAGGTAATAATATTTAATTCAGTCGAAAAAAAAAGTCAAACATTCAAGTCCAGTCGAAAAGTGGGTAAAACTTACCAAAGAAATATTTTTTGTATGAAATTGTATGTTGCATTGTATGATCGTCAACAGGGCAATAAAGCTCGGCCTGCGGCCTCGCTTCAGCACCCACGATAACCGAACAGTATAAAACTTTTGTATGATTTATTGTCGGGCACTGAAGTTCGGCCTCCGGCCTCACTTCAATGCCCTCAGGACTCGCAAAGTGCCATAGCTCGGCCTTCGGCCTCACTATGACACCTTGCTCGTCAAACATTAGCTCGGCCTACGGCCTCGCTTAAGTTACTTGAGTACTCGCAAGGTGTCATAGCTCGGCCTCCGGCCTCACTATGACACCTTGCTCGTCTACCGTTAGCTCGGCCTACGGCCTCGCTTTAGTTACTTGAGAACTCGCATGGAGTCATAGCTCGGCCTCCGGCCTCACTATGACACCTTGCTCGTCATACATTAGCTCGGCCTACGGCCTCGCTTTAGTTACTTGAGTACTCGCAAGGTGTCATAGCTCGGCCTCCGGCCTCACTATGACACCTTGCTCGTCAAACGTTAGCTCGGCCTACGGCCTCGCTTTAGAGACTTAGGAACTCGCAAGGTGCCTATAGGGTTGGGACAGTGCATTGGTGTTGCAGTTATATCTTTAAAACTTTGAAATTGATTAAGAAGGTAGGTAGATATCTCCAATTCAGTCTGGAGTTGGGTGGAGATAAAAATTCAAAAATTTTAAATTTGGATTCTGTGAGAGAAATTTAAATTTAGTTCAAAATGGGTGGAAATATTTAATTCAGTCGAAAAAGAAGTCAAACTTTCAAGTCCAGTCGAAAACTGGGTAAAACTTACCAAAGAAATATTTTTTGCATAAAATTATGAACAACCATACATCATTGTACGGTTGGCAACGGGCACTGAAGCTCGGCCTGCGGCCTCGCTTCAGCACCCACGATAATCAAACAGTATTTAATTTTTGTTTGATTTACTGTCGGGCACTGAAGTTCGGCCTGCGGCCTCACTTCAATGCCCTCCGGACTCGCAAAGTGCCATAGCTCGGCCTTCGGCCTCACTATGACACCTTGCTCGTCAAACATTAGCTCGGCCTGCGGCCTCGCTTGAGCTACTTGAGTACTCGCAAGGTGTCATAGCTCGGCCTCCGGCCTCACTATGACACCTTGCTCGTCATACGTTAGCTCGGCCTACGGCCTCGCTTTAGTTACTTAAGAACTCGCAAGGTGTCATAGCTCGGCCTCCGGCCTCACTATGACACCTTGCTCGTTAAACGTTAGCTCGGCCTCTGGCCTCGCTTTAGTTACTTGGGTACTCGCAAGGTGTCATAGCTCGGCCTCCGGCCTCACTATGACACCTTGCTCGTTAAACGTTAGCTCGGCCTGCGGCCTCGCTTGAGCTACTTGAGTACTCGCAAGGTGTCATAGCTCGGCCTCCGGCCTCACTATGACACCTTGCTCGTCATACGTTAGCTCGGCCTACGGCCTCGCTTTAGTTACTTAAGAACTCGCAAGGTGTCATAGCTCGGCCTCCGGCCTCACTATGACACCTTGCTCGTTAAACGTTAGCTCGGCCTCTGGCCTCGCTTTAGTTACTTGGGTACTCGCAAGGTGTCATAGCTCGGCCTCCGGCCTCACTATGACACCTTGCTCGTTAAACGTTAGCTCGGCCTGCGGCCTCGCTTGAGCTACTTGAGTACTCGCAAGGTGTCATAGCTCGGCCTTCGGCCTCACTATGACACCTTGCTCGTCAAACGTTAGCTCGGCCTACGGCCTCGCTTTAGTTACTTGAGAACTCGCAAGGTGTCATAGCTCGGCCTCCGGCCTCACTATGGCACCTTGCTCGTCAAACGTTAGCTCGGCCTACGGCCTCGCTTAAGTGACTTGGGAACTCGCAAGGTGCCGTCGCTCGGCCTTCGGCCTCGCTCCGACACCTTGCTCGTAAATATGTATGAGAAGTTTAAAAAAAAACAAATTCCAAAAACTTTCCTCATAAATGGAATCAGAGTCCTTGAAAACCCCCATATCTTAAATTTCAACGCAATCGGACCAATATTAGATTTGATCCCTTCTTTGAATCCTCAGGGATCATATGGAATAACCGTCGCTCGGCCTTCGGCCTCGCTCCGGTGCGAAGGGGAGACTCGCAAGGTGCCGTCGTTCGGCCTTCGGCCTCACTCCGCCACCTTGCTCGTAAGTTTGTATGGGAGCTATTAAAAAAAAAAAGAAATTCCAAAATTTTTTTTCAGAACTGAATTAAGCGACCCCAAAAACCCCCAGAGCCAAAATTTCATCCCCCTCGGACTATTTTGAAATTTGATCCCCGACTTGAACCCCCAGGGGATCAATCAGACCATTTTAGGTTGGTAGCGCTTACCATCCCCTATGACATTTGGTCAAACACTAATTAAAAAAAGTTTACCGTTCCGAAGTTATTAACGGTCAAACTTTGTATGGGATCGATGTTTTTTTGTTTGTGACCCCAATTTTTTTTTAATTTTTTGGGAGGGACTCATGGTTCCCAACAACTTTTGTTCAAAAAGAGGGGTTCCAAGTGTTATAGTTAAGCCAGGACGTTGGGGTACTCCAGGGTCTGTTCCACTTTTGCAACTTTTCGGATTTTTCCCTAGGTCACATAACGCTTCCCTATACAGTCGCTCCACTCCTCACCCCCCCACAAAACTCCTTCTGGGAGAACAATTATGTCAATCAGTGAGTGAGTCAGTCAGTCAATGGTAGTTTAGCTTTATATAATATAGACTAGTATTTGCGTGGCTGCGCGGGCCGCATGCGGCCCGCGTTTATATCCTTTTACCTATAGGATTAGGTACAGCATTTAAGTTGCAGTTTTATTCTTTAAAACTTTGAAATTGATTAAGAAGGTAGGTAGATATCTCCAATTCAGTCTGGAGTTGGGTGGAGATAGAAATTCAAAAATTTTAAATTTGGATTCTGTGAGAGAAATTTAAATTTAGTTCAAATTAGGTAATAATATTTAATTCAGTCGAAAAAAAAAGTCAAACATTCAAGTCCAGTCGAAAAGTGGGTAAAACTTACCAAAGAAATATTTTTTGTATGAAATTGTATGTTGCATTGTATGATCGTCAACAGGGCAATAAAGCTCGGCCTGCGGCCTCGCTTCAGCACCCACGATAACCGAACAGTATAAAACTTTTGTATGATTTATTGTCGGGCACTGAAGTTCGGCCTCCGGCCTCACTTCAATGCCCTCAGGACTCGCAAAGTGCCATAGCTCGGCCTTCGGCCTCACTATGACACCTTGCTCGTCAAACATTAGCTCGGCCTACGGCCTCGCTTAAGTTACTTGAGTACTCGCAAGGTGTCATAGCTCGGCCTCCGGCCTCACTATGACACCTTGCTCGTCTACCGTTAGCTCGGCCTACGGCCTCGCTTTAGTTACTTGAGAACTCGCATGGAGTCATAGCTCGGCCTCCGGCCTCACTATGACACCTTGCTCGTCATACATTAGCTCGGCCTACGGCCTCGCTTTAGTTACTTGAGTACTCGCAAGGTGTCATAGCTCGGCCTCCGGCCTCACTATGACACCTTGCTCGTCAAACGTTAGCTCGGCCTACGGCCTCGCTTTAGAGACTTAGGAACTCGCAAGGTGCCTATAGGGTTGGGACAGTGCATTGGTGTTGCAGTTATATCTTTAAAACTTTGAAATTGATTAAGAAGGTAGGTAGATATCTCCAATTCAGTCTGGAGTTGGGTGGAGATAAAAATTCAAAAATTTTAAATTTGGATTCTGTGAGAGAAATTTAAATTTAGTTCAAAATGGGTGGAAATATTTAATTCAGTCGAAAAAGAAGTCAAACTTTCAAGTCCAGTCGAAAACTGGGTAAAACTTACCAAAGAAATATTTTTTGCATAAAATTATGAACAACCATACATCATTGTACGGTTGGCAACGGGCACTGAAGCTCGGCCTGCGGCCTCGCTTCAGCACCCACGATAATCAAACAGTATTTAATTTTTGTTTGATTTACTGTCGGGCACTGAAGTTCGGCCTGCGGCCTCACTTCAATGCCCTCCGGACTCGCAAAGTGCCATAGCTCGGCCTTCGGCCTCACTATGACACCTTGCTCGTCAAACATTAGCTCGGCCTGCGGCCTCGCTTGAGCTACTTGAGTACTCGCAAGGTGTCATAGCTCGGCCTCCGGCCTCACTATGACACCTTGCTCGTCATACGTTAGCTCGGCCTACGGCCTCGCTTTAGTTACTTAAGAACTCGCAAGGTGTCATAGCTCGGCCTCCGGCCTCACTATGACACCTTGCTCGTTAAACGTTAGCTCGGCCTCTGGCCTCGCTTTAGTTACTTGGGTACTCGCAAGGTGTCATAGCTCGGCCTCCGGCCTCACTATGACACCTTGCTCGTTAAACGTTAGCTCGGCCTGCGGCCTCGCTTGAGCTACTTGAGTACTCGCAAGGTGTCATAGCTCGGCCTCCGGCCTCACTATGACACCTTGCTCGTCATACGTTAGCTCGGCCTACGGCCTCGCTTTAGTTACTTAAGAACTCGCAAGGTGTCATAGCTCGGCCTCCGGCCTCACTATGACACCTTGCTCGTTAAACGTTAGCTCGGCCTCTGGCCTCGCTTTAGTTACTTGGGTACTCGCAAGGTGTCATAGCTCGGCCTCCGGCCTCACTATGACACCTTGCTCGTTAAACGTTAGCTCGGCCTGCGGCCTCGCTTGAGCTACTTGAGTACTCGCAAGGTGTCATAGCTCGGCCTTCGGCCTCACTATGACACCTTGCTCGTCAAACGTTAGCTCGGCCTACGGCCTCGCTTTAGTTACTTGAGAACTCGCAAGGTGTCATAGCTCGGCCTCCGGCCTCACTATGGCACCTTGCTCGTCAAACGTTAGCTCGGCCTACGGCCTCGCTTAAGTGACTTGGGAACTCGCAAGGTGCCGTCGCTCGGCCTTCGGCCTCGCTCCGACACCTTGCTCGTAAATATGTATGAGAAGTTTAAAAAAAAACAAATTCCAAAAACTTTCCTCATAAATGGAATCAGAGTCCTTGAAAACCCCCATATCTTAAATTTCAACGCAATCGGACCAATATTAGATTTGATCCCTTCTTTGAATCCTCAGGGATCATATGGAATAACCGTCGCTCGGCCTACGGCCTCGCTCCGGTATGAAGAGACTCGCAAGGTGTCGTCGCTCGGCCTCCGGCCTCGCTCCGACACCTTGCTCGTTTGAACCCCACTTTGAACCCTTCAGAAAAAATCTCAAGAACCGTCGCTCGGCCTTCGGCCTCGCTCCGGTGCGAAGGGGAGACTCGCAAGGTGCCGTCGTTCGGCCTTCGGCCTCACTCCGCCACCTTGCTCGTAAGTTTGTATGGGAGCTATTAAAAAAAAAAAGAAATTCCAAAATTTTTTTTCAGAACTGAATTAAGCGACCCCAAAAACCCCCAGAGCCAAAATTTCATCCCCCTCGGACTATTTTGAAATTTGATCCCCGACTTGAACCCCCAGGGGATCAATCAGACCATTTTAGGTTGGTAGCGCTTACCATCCCCTATGACATTTGGTCAAACACTAATTAAAAAAAGTTTACCGTTCCGAAGTTATTAACGGTCAAACTTTGTATGGGATCGATGTTTTTTTGTTTGTGACCCCAATTTTTTTTTAATTTTTTGGGAGGGACTCATGGTTCCCAACAACTTTTGTTCAAAAAGAGGGGTTCCAAGTGTTATAGTTAAGCCAGGACGTTGGGGTACTCCAGGGTCTGTTCCACTTTTGCAACTTTTCGGATTTTTCCCTAGGTCACATAACGCTTCCCTATACAGTCGCTCCACTCCTCACCCCCCCACAAAACTCCTTCTGGGAGAACAATTATGTCAATCAGTGAGTGAGTCAGTCAGTCAATGGTAGTTTAGCTTTATATAATATAGAAGACTAGTATTTGCGTGGCTGCGCGGGCCGCATGCGGCCCGCGTTTATATCCTTTAACCTGTTCGGGTAGGACAGTGCATTGGTGTTGCAGTTTTATTCTTTAAAACTTTGAAATTGATTAAGAAGGTAGGTAGATATATCCAATTCAGTCTGGAGTTGGGTGGTGATTGAAATTCAAAAATTTTAAATTTGGATTCTGTGAGAGAAATTTAAATTCAGTTCGGAGTAGGTAGATAAATTTAGTTCAGTTGAAAAAATAAGTCAAACTTTCAAGTCCAGTCGAAAAGTGGGTAAAACTTACCAAAGAAATATTTTTTGTATGAAATTGTATGTTGCATTGTATGATTGTCAACAAGGCAATTGTCAAACGTTAGCTCGGCCTGCGGCCTCGCTTTAGTGACTTAGGAACTCGCATGGTGCCGTCGTTCGGCCTTCGGCCTCACTCCGACACCTTGCTCGTAAATATGTATTAGAGGTTTAAAAAAAAAAAGAAATTCCAAAAACTTTCATCAGAAATGAAATCAGAGTCCTTGAAAACCCCCAGATCTTAAATTTCATCGCAATCGCACCAATATAAAATTTGATCCCTTCTTTGAATCCTCAGGGATCATAATGAATAACCGTCGCTCGGCCTACGGCCTCGCTCCGGTATGATGAGACTCGCAAGGTGTCGTCGCTCGGCCTCCGGCCTCGCTCCGACACCTTGCTCGTTTGAACCCCACTTTGAACCCTTCAGAAAAAATCTCAAGAACCGTCGCTCGGCCTTCGGCCTCGCTCCGGTGCGAAGGGGAGACTCGCAAGGTGCCGTCGTTCGGCCTTCGGCCTCACTCCGCCACCTTGCTCGTAAGTTTGTATGGGAGCTATTAAAAAAAAAAAGAAATTCCAAAAACTTTTTTCAGAAATGAATTCAGCGACCCCAAAAACCCCCGGAGCAAAAATTTCATCCCGCTCGGACCATTTTGAAATTTGATCCCCGACTTGAACCCCCAGGGGATCAATCAGACCATTTTAGGTTGGTAGCGCTTACGATTCCCTATGACATTTGGTCGAACACTAATTAAAAAAAGATTACCGTTCCGAAGTTATTAACGGTCAAACTTTGTATGGGATCGATGTTTTTTTGTTTGTGACCCCAATTTTTTTTTTATTTTTTGGGAGGGACTCATGGTTCCCTACAACTTTTGTTCAAAAAGGGGGGTTCCAAGTGTTTTAGTTTAGCCAGGACGCTGGGGTACTCTAGGGTCTGTTCCACTTTTGCAACTTTTTGGATTTTTCCCTAGGTCCCATACCCCTCCTCTATACAGTCGCTTCACTCTTTACCCCCCCACAAAACTCCTTCTGGGAGAACAATTCTGTCAATGAGTCAATGGTAGTTCAGCTTTATATAATATAGACTAGTATTTGCGTGGCTGCGCGGGCCGCATGCGGCCCGCGTTTATATCCTTTTACCTATAGGGTTGGGACAAACATTCACATTGCAGTTTTATTCTTTAAAACTTTGAAATTGATTAAGAAGGTAGGTAGATATCTCCAATTCAGTCTGGAGTTGGGTGGAGATAGAAATTCAAAAATTTTAAATTTGGATTCTGTGAGAGAAATTTAAATTCAGTTCAAAATAGATAGATAAATTTAGTTCAGTTGAAAAAATAAGTCAAACTTTCAAGTCCAGTCGAAAAGTGGGTAAAACTTACCAAAGAAATATTTTTTGTATGAAAGTATGAAAACCATACATCATTGTACGGTAGGCAAAGGGCACTGAAGCTCGGCCTGCGGCCTCGCTTCAGCACCTACGTTAATCATGCAGTACTTAATTTTTGTTTGATTTACTGTCGGGCACTGAAGTTCGGCCTGCGGCCTCACTTCAATGCCCTCCGGACTCGCTTTAGTTACTTGAGAACTCGCAAGGTGTCATAGCTCGGCCTACGGCCTCACTATGACACCTTGCTCGTCAAACGTTAGCTCGGCCTACGGCCTCGCTTTAGTTACTTGAGAACTCGCAAGGTGTCATAGCTCGGCCTCCGGCCTCGCTATGACACCTTGCTCGTCAAACGTTAGCTCGGCCTACGGCCTCGCTTAAGTTACTTGAGTACTCGCAAGGAGTCATAGCTCGGCCTCCGGCCTCGCTATGACAACTTGCTCGTCAAACGTTAGCTCGGCCTACGGCCTCGCTTAAGTTACTTGAGTACTCGCAAGGAGTCATAGCTCGGCCTCCGGCCTCGCTATGACACCTTGTTCGTCAAACTTTAGCTCGGCCTACGGCCTCGCTTTAGTGACTTAGGAACTCGCAAGGTGCCGTCGTTCGGCCTTCGGCCTCACTCCGACACCTTGCTCGTAAATATGTATGAGAGGTTTAAAAAAAAAAGAAATTCCAAAAACTTTCATCAGAAATGAAATCAGAGTCCTTGAAAACCCCCAGATCTTAAATTTCATCGCAATCGGACCAATATAAAATTTGATCCCTTCTTTGAATCCTCAGGGATCATAATGAATAACCGTCGCTCGGCCTACGGCCTCGCTCCGGTATGATAAGACTCGCAAGGTGCCGTCGCTCGGCCTCCGGCCTCGCTCCGACACCTTGCTCGTTTGAACCCCACTTTGAACCCTTCAGAAAAAATCTCAAGAACCGTCGCTCGGCCTTCGGCCTCGCTCCGGTGCGAAGGGGAGACTCGCAAGGTGCCGTCGTTCGGCCTTCGGCCTCACTCCGCCACCTTGCTCGTAAGTTTGTATGGGAGCTATTAAAAAAAAAAAGAAATTCCAAAATTTTTTTTCAGAACTGAATTCAGCGATCCCAAAAACCCCCAGAGCCAAAATTTCATCCCCCTCCGACCATTTTGAAATTTGATCCCCGACTTGAACCCCCAGGGGATCAATAAGACCATTTTAGGTTGGTAGCGCTAACGATTCCCTTTGACATTTGATCGAACACTAATTAAAAAAAGTTTACCGTTCCGAAGTTATTGAGGGTCAAACTTTGTATGGGATCGATGTTTTTTTGTTTGTGACCCCAATTTTTTTTTTATTTTTTGGGAGGGACTCATGGTTCCCTACAACTTTTATTCAAAAAGGGGGGTTCCAAGTGTTATAGTTTAGCCAGGACGTTGGGGTACTCCAGGGTCTGTTCCACTTTTGCAACTTTTCGGATTTTTCCCTAGGTCCCATAACTATCCTCTATACAGTCGTTCCACTTTTCACCCCCCCACAAAACTCCTTCTGGGAGAACAATTATGTCAATCAGTGAGTCAGTCAATGGTAGTTCAGCTTTATATAATATAGAAGACTAGTATTTGCGTGGCTGCGCGGGCCGCATGCGGCCCGCGTTTATATCCTTTTACCTATAGGGTTGGGACAAACATTCACATTGCAGTTTTATTCTTTAAAACTTTGAAATTGATTAAGAAGGTAGGTAGATATCTCCAATTCAGTCTGGAGTTGGGTGGAGATAGAAATTCAAAAATTTTAAATTTGGATTCTGTGAGAGAAATTTAAATTCAGTTCAAAATAGATAGATAAATTTAGTTCAGTTGAAAAAATAAGTCAAACTTTCAAGTCCAGTCGAAAAGTGGGTAAAACTTACCAAAGAAATATTTTTTGTATGAAAGTATGAAAACCATACATCATTGTACGGTAGGCAAAGGGCACTGAAGCTCGGCCTGCGGCCTCGCTTCAGCACCTACGTTAATCATGCAGTACTTAATTTTTGTTTGATTTACTGTCGGGCACTGAAGTTCGGCCTGCGGCCTCACTTCAATGCCCTCCGGACTCGCTTTAGTTACTTGAGAACTCGCAAGGTGTCATAGCTCGGCCTACGGCCTCACTATGACACCTTGCTCGTCAAACGTTAGCTCGGCCTACGGCCTCGCTTTAGTTACTTGAGAACTCGCAAGGTGTCATAGCTCGGCCTCCGGCCTCGCTATGACACCTTGCTCGTCAAACGTTAGCTCGGCCTACGGCCTCGCTTAAGTTACTTGAGTACTCGCAAGGAGTCATAGCTCGGCCTCCGGCCTCGCTATGACAACTTGCTCGTCAAACGTTAGCTCGGCCTACGGCCTCGCTTAAGTTACTTGAGTACTCGCAAGGAGTCATAGCTCGGCCTCCGGCCTCGCTATGACACCTTGTTCGTCAAACTTTAGCTCGGCCTACGGCCTCGCTTTAGTGACTTAGGAACTCGCAAGGTGCCGTCGTTCGGCCTTCGGCCTCACTCCGACACCTTGCTCGTAAATATGTATGAGAGGTTTAAAAAAAAAAGAAATTCCAAAAACTTTCATCAGAAATGAAATCAGAGTCCTTGAAAACCCCCAGATCTTAAATTTCATCGCAATCGGACCAATATAAAATTTGATCCCTTCTTTGAATCCTCAGGGATCATAATGAATAACCGTCGCTCGGCCTACGGCCTCGCTCCGGTATGATAAGACTCGCAAGGTGCCGTCGCTCGGCCTCCGGCCTCGCTCCGACACCTTGCTCGTTTGAACCCCACTTTGAACCCTTCAGAAAAAATCTCAAGAACCGTCGCTCGGCCTTCGGCCTCGCTCCGGTGCGAAGGGGAGACTCGCAAGGTGCCGTCGTTCGGCCTTCGGCCTCACTCCGCCACCTTGCTCGTAAGTTTGTATGGGAGCTATTAAAAAAAAAAAGAAATTCCAAAATTTTTTTTCAGAACTGAATTCAGCGATCCCAAAAACCCCCAGAGCCAAAATTTCATCCCCCTCCGACCATTTTGAAATTTGATCCCCGACTTGAACCCCCAGGGGATCAATAAGACCATTTTAGGTTGGTAGCGCTAACGATTCCCTTTGACATTTGATCGAACACTAATTAAAAAAAGTTTACCGTTCCGAAGTTATTGAGGGTCAAACTTTGTATGGGATCGATGTTTTTTTGTTTGTGACCCCAATTTTTTTTTTATTTTTTGGGAGGGACTCATGGTTCCCTACAACTTTTATTCAAAAAGGGGGGTTCCAAGTGTTATAGTTTAGCCAGGACGTTGGGGTACTCCAGGGTCTGTTCCACTTTTGCAACTTTTCGGATTTTTCCCTAGGTCCCATAACTATCCTCTATACAGTCGTTCCACTTTTCACCCCCCCACAAAACTCCTTCTGGGAGAACAATTATGTCAATCAGTGAGTCAGTCAATGGTAGTTCAGCTTTATATAATATAGATAGACTAGTATTTGCGTGGCTGCGCGGGCCGCATGCGGCCCGCGTTTATATCCTTTTACCTATAGGGTTGGGACAAACATTTACATTGTAGTTATATCTTTAAAACTTTAAAATTGATTAAGAAGGTAGGTAGATTTCTCCAATTCAGTCTGGAGTTGGGTGGAGATATAAATTCAAAAATTTTTAAAGTTGGATTCTGTGAGTGATATTTAAATTCAGTTCAAATAAGGTGGATAAATTTTGTTCACTTGAAAAAAAAAGTCAAACTTTCAAGTCCAGTCGAAAACTCGGTTAAACTTACCAAAGAATTTTTTTTTGCATAAATGTATTAAAAACCATACATCATTGTATGATCGACAACAGGGCACTGAAGCTCGGCCTACGGCCTCGCTTCAGCACTCACAATAATCATACAGCGTTTAATTTTTGTATGATTTACTGTCGGACACTGAAGTTCGGCCTGCGGCCTCACTTCAATGCCCTCCGGACTCGCAAGGTGCCATAGCTCGGCCTTCGGCCTCACTATGGCACCTTGCTCGTCAAACATTAGCTCGGCCTACGGCCTCGCTTGAGCTACTTGAGAACTCGCAAGGTGTCATAGCTCGGCCTCCGGCCTCGCTATGACACCTTGCTCGTCAAACGTTAGCTCGGCCTACGGCCTCGCTTTAGTTACTTGAGAACTCGCAAGGGGTCATAGCTCGGCCTCCGGCCTCACTATGACACCTTGCTCGTCAAACGTTAGCTCGGCCTCCGGCCTCGCTTTAGTGACTTAGGAACTCGCATGGTGCCGTCGTTCGGCCTTCGGCCTCACTCCGACACCCTCGTAAATATGTATGAGAGGTTTAAAAAAAAAAGAGATTGCAAAAACTTTCATCATAAATGAAATCAGAGTCCTTGAAAACCCCCAAATCTTAAATTTCATCGCAATCGCACCAATATAAAATTTGATCCCTTTTTTGAATCCTCAGGGATCATAATGAATAACCATCGCTCGGCCTACGGCCTCGCTCCGGTATGAAGAGACTCGCAAGGTGTCGTCGCTCGGCCTCCGGCCTCGCTCCGACACCTTGCTCGTTTGAACCCCACTTTGAACCCTTCAGAAAAAATCTCAAGAACCGTCGCTCGGCCTTCGGCCTCGCTCCGGTGCGAATGGAGACTCGCAAGGTGCCGTCGTTCGGCCTTCGGCCTCACTCCGCCACCTTGCTCGTAAGTTTGTATGGGAGCTATTAAAAAAAAAAAGAAATTCCAAAATTTTTTTTCAGAACTGAATTCAGCGACCCCAAAAACTCCCGGAGCCAAAATTTCATCCCCCTCGGACCATTTTGAAATTTGATCCCCGACTTGAACCCCCAGGGGATCAATCAGACCATTTTAGGTTGGTAGCGCTTACCATCCCCTATGACATTTGGTTGAACACTAATTAAAAAAAGTTAACCGTTCAAAAGTTATTGACGGTCAAACTTTGTATGGGATCGACGTTTTTTTGTCTGTGACACCTATTTTATTTTTATTTTTTGGGAGGGGCTCATGGTCCCTAATAACCTTTGTTCGAACCCCACCCCCCTAAACCCTACCATTTTTGCAGGACGTTGGGGTACTCCAGGGTCTGTTCCACTTTTGCAACTTTTCGGATTTTTCCCTAGGTCCCATAACCCTCCTCTATCCAGGTGTACCACTCGCAAACCCTCCACAAAACTCCTTCTAGGAGAACAATTATGTCAATCAGTGAGTCAGTCAATGGTAGTTCAGCTTTATATAATATAGACTAGTATTTGCGTGGCTGCGCGGGCCGCATGCGGCCCGCGTTTATATCCTTTTACCTATAGGGTTGGGACAAACATTCACATTGCAGTTTTATTCTTTAAAACTTTGAAATTGATTAAGAAGGTAGGTAGATATCTCCAATTCAGTCTGGAGTTGGGTGGAGATAGAAATTCAAAAATTTTAAATTTGGATTCTGTGAGAGAAATTTAAATTCAGTTCAAAATAGATAGATAAATTTAGTTCAGTTGAAAAAATAAGTCAAACTTTCAAGTCCAGTCGAAAAGTGGGTAAAACTTACCAAAGAAATATTTTTTGTATGAAAGTATGAAAACCATACATCATTGTACGGTAGGCAAAGGGCACTGAAGCTCGGCCTGCGGCCTCGCTTCAGCACCTACGTTAATCATGCAGTACTTAATTTTTGTTTGATTTACTGTCGGGCACTGAAGTTCGGCCTGCGGCCTCACTTCAATGCCCTCCGGACTCGCTTTAGTTACTTGAGAACTCGCAAGGTGTCATAGCTCGGCCTACGGCCTCACTATGACACCTTGCTCGTCAAACGTTAGCTCGGCCTACGGCCTCGCTTTAGTTACTTGAGAACTCGCAAGGTGTCATAGCTCGGCCTCCGGCCTCGCTATGACACCTTGCTCGTCAAACGTTAGCTCGGCCTACGGCCTCGCTTAAGTTACTTGAGTACTCGCAAGGAGTCATAGCTCGGCCTCCGGCCTCGCTATGACAACTTGCTCGTCAAACGTTAGCTCGGCCTACGGCCTCGCTTTAGTGACTTAGGAACTCGCAAGGTGCCGTCGTTCGGCCTTCGGCCTCACTCCGACACCTTGCTCGTAAATATGTATGAGAGGTTTAAAAAAAAAAGAAATTCCAAAAACTTTCATCAGAAATGAAATCAGAGTCCTTGAAAACCCCCAGATCTTAAATTTCATCGCAATCGGACCAATATAAAATTTGATCCCTTCTTTGAATCCTCAGGGATCATAATGAATAACCGTCGCTCGGCCTACGGCCTCGCTCCGGTATGATAAGACTCGCAAGGTGCCGTCGCTCGGCCTCCGGCCTCGCTCCGACACCTTGCTCGTTTGAACCCCACTTTGAACCCTTCAGAAAAAATCTCAAGAACCGTCGCTCGGCCTTCGGCCTCGCTCCGGTGCGAAGGGGAGACTCGCAAGGTGCCGTCGTTCGGCCTTCGGCCTCACTCCGCCACCTTGCTCGTAAGTTTGTATGGGAGCTATTAAAAAAAAAAAGAAATTCCAAAATTTTTTTTCAGAACTGAATTCAGCGATCCCAAAAACCCCCAGAGCCAAAATTTCATCCCCCTCCGACCATTTTGAAATTTGATCCCCGACTTGAACCCCCAGGGGATCAATAAGACCATTTTAGGTTGGTAGCGCTAACGATTCCCTTTGACATTTGATCGAACACTAATTAAAAAAAGTTTACCGTTCCGAAGTTATTGAGGGTCAAACTTTGTATGGGATCGATGTTTTTTTGTTTGTGACCCCAATTTTTTTTTTATTTTTTGGGAGGGTCTCATGGTTCCCTACAACTTTTATTCAAAAAGGGGGGTTCCAAGTGTTATAGTTTAGCCAGGACGTTGGGGTACTCCAGGGTCTGTTCCACTTTTGCAACTTTTCGGATTTTTCCCTAGGTCCCATAACTATCCTCTATACAGTCGTTCCACTTTTCACCCCCCCACAAAACTCCTTCTGGGAGAACAATTATGTCAATCAGTGAGTCAGTCAATGGTAGTTCAGCTTTATATAATATAGACTAGTATTTGCGTGGCTGCGCGGGCCGCATGCGGCCCGCGTTTATATCCTTTAACCTATATGAATAGGTCAAGCATTTTAGTTGCAGTTGTAATCTTTAAAACTTTGAAATTGATTAAGAAATGTTGTAGATTTCTCCAATTAAGTCTGGAGTTGGGTGGAGATTGAAATTCAAAAATTTTAAATTTGGATTCTGTGAGAGAATTTAAATTCAGTTCAAAGAAGGTAGATAAATTTAGTTCAGTCGAAAAAATAAGTCAAACTTTCAAGTCCAGTCGAAAAGTGGGTAAAACTTACCAAAGTCATATTTTTTGTATGAAAGTATGAAAACCATACATCATTGTATGGTCGGCAACGGGCACTGAAGCTCGGCCTGCGGCCTCGCTTCAGCACCTACGATAATCATACTGTATTTAATTTTTGTTTGATTTACTGTCGGGCACTGAAGTTCGGCCTGCGGCCTCACTTCAATGCCCTCTGGACTCGCTTTAGTTACTTGAGTACTCGCAAGGTGTCATAGCTCGGCCTCCGGCCTCGCTATGACACCTTGCTCGTCAAACGTTATCTCGGCCTACGGCCTCGCTTTAGTTACTTGAGAACTCGCAAGGTGTTATAGCTCGGCCTCCGGCCTCGCTATGACACCTTGCTCGTCGGACGTTAGCTCGGCCTACGGCCTCGCTTAAGTTACTTGAGTACTCGCAAGGTGTCATAGCTCGGCCTCCGGCCTCGCTATGACACCTTGCTCGTCAAACGTTAGCTCGGCCTGCGGCCTCGCTTTAGTGACCTACGAACTCGCATGGTGCCGTCGTTCGGCCTTCGGCCTCACTCCGACACCTTGCTCGTAAATATGTATGAGAGGTTTAAAAAAAAAAAGGAATTCCAAAAACTTTCATCAGAAATGAAATCAGAGTCCTTGAAAACCCCCAGATCTTAAATTTCATCGCAATCGCACCAATATAAAATTTGATCCCTTCTTTGAATCCTCAGGGATCATAATGAATAACCGTCGCTCGGCCTACGGCCTCGCTCCGGTATGTAGAGACTCGCAAGGTGTCGTCGCTCGGCCTCCGGCCTCGCTCCAACACCTAGCTCGTTTGAACCCCACTTTGAACCCTTAAGAAATCATCAATGAAACCGTCGCTCGGCTTTCGGCCTCGCTCCGGTGAGATTTGAGACTCGCAAGGTGCCGTCGTTCGGCCTTCGGCCTCACTCCGCCACCTTGCTCGTAAGTTTGTATGGGAGCTATTAAAAAAAAAACAAAATACCAAAATTTTTTTTCAGAAATAAATTCAGCGACCCCAAAAACCCCCGGAGCCAAAATTTCGTCCCGCTCGGACCATTTTGAAATTTGATCCCCGACTTGAACCCCCAGGGGATCAATCAGACCATTTTAGGTTGGTAGCGCTTACCATTTCCTATGACATTTGGTCGAACACTAATTAAAAAAAGTTTACCGTTCCGAAGTTATTAACGGTCAAACTTTGTATGGGATCGATGTTTTTTTGTTTGTGACCCGATTTTTTTTTTATTTTTTGGGAGGGACTCATGGTTCCCTACAACTTTTGTTCAAAAAGGGGGGTTCCAAGTGTTATAGTTTAGCCAGGACGTTGGGGTACTCCAGGGTCTGTTCCACTTTTGCAACTTTTCGGATTTTTCCCTAAGTCCCATAACGCTCCCCTATCCAGGTGTACCACTCGCCAACCCCCCACAAAACTCCTTCTGGGAGAACAATTATGTCAATGAGTCAGTCAGTCAGTCAGTGGTAGTTCAGCTTTATATAATATAGACTAGTATTTGCGTGGCTGCGCGGGCCGCATGCGGCCCGCGTTTATATCCTTTTACCTATAGGATTAGGTCAAGCATTTAAAATGCAGTTATATCTTTAAAACTTTGAAATTGATTAAGAAGGTAGGTAGATATTTCCAATTCAGTCTGGAGTTGGGTGGAGATAGAAATTCAAAAATTTTAAATTTGGATTCTGTGAGAGAAATTTTAATTCAGTTCAAAATTGGTAGAAATTTATCATTCAGTCGAGAATAAAAGTCAAACTTTCAAGTCCAGTCGAAAAGTGGGTAAAACTTACCAAAGTTATATTTTTTCTATGAGAGTATGAAAATCATACATCATTGTACGGTCGGCAACGGGCACTGAAGCTCGGCCTGCGGCCTCGCTTCAGCACCTTCGATAATCAAACAGTATTTAATTTTTGTTTGATTTACTCTGGACTCGCAAGATGCCATAGCTCGGCCTTCGGCCTCACTATGGCACCTTGCTCGTCAACAATTAGCTCGGCCTACGGCCTCGCTTTAGTTACTTGAGTACTCGCAAGGTGTCATAGCTCGGCCTCCGGCCTCACTATGACACCTTGCTTGTCAAACGTTAGCTCGGCCTGCGGCCTCGCTTTAGTGACTTAGGAACTCGCAAGGTGCCGTCGCTCGGCCTTCGGCCTCACTCCGACACCTTGCTCGTAATTATGTATAAGAGATTTAAAAAAAAAAGAAATTCCAAAAACTTTCCTCAGAAATGAAATCAGAGTCCTTGAAAACCCCCAGATCTTAAATTTCATCGCAATCGCACCAATATAAAATTTGATCCCTTCTTTGAATCCTCAGGGATCATATGGAATAACCGTCGCTCGGCCTACGGCCTCGCTCCGGTATGATGAGACTCGCAAGGTGCCGTCGCTCGGCCTTCGGCCTCACTCCGGCACCTTGCTCGTTTGAACCCCACTTTGAACCCTTTAGAAATCATCAGTGAAACCGTCGCTCGGCCTTCGGCCTCGCTCCGGTGTGATGGGAGACTCGCAAGGTGCCGTCGTTCGGCCTTCGGCCTCACTCCGCCACCTTGCTCGTAAGTTTGTATGGGAGCTATTAAAAAAAAAAAGAAATTCCAAAATATTTTTTATGAAATGTATTCAGCGACCCCAAAAACTCCCGGAGCCAAAATTTCGTCCCGCTCGGACCATTTTGAAATTTGATCCCCGACTTGAACCCCCAGGGGATCAATCAGACCAATTTAGGTTGGTAGCGCTTACCATTCCCTATGACATTTGGTCGAACACTAATTAAGAAAAGTTTACCGTTCCGAAGTTATTAACGGTCAAACTTTGTATGGGATCGATGTTTTTTTGTTTGTGACCCCAATTTTTTTTTAATTTTTTGGAAGGGACTCATGGTTCCCTACAACTTTTGTTCAAAAAGGGGGGTACCAAGTGTTATGGTTTAGCCAGGACGTTGGGGTACTCCAGGGCCTTTTCCACTTTTGCAACTTTTCGGATTTTTCCCTAGGTCACATAACCCTCCTCTATACAGTCGCTCCACTCTTCACCCCCCCACAAAACTCCTTCTGGGAGAACAATTATGTCAATGAGTCAGTCAGTCAATGGTAGTTCAGCTTTATATAATATAGACTAGTATTTGCGTGGCTGCGCGGGCCGCATGCGGCCCGCGTTTATATCCTTTTACCTATAGGGTTGGGGCAGGTATTTGTTTTGCAGTTGTAATCTTTAAAACTTTGAAATTGATTAAGAAGGTAGGTAGATATCTCCAATTCAGTCTGGAGTTGGGTGGAGATAGAAATTCAAAAATTTTAAATTTGGATTCTGTGAGAGACATTTAAATTCAGTTCAAAATTGGTAGATAAATTTAGTTCAGTTGAAAAAATAAGTCAAACTTTCAAGTCCAGTCGAAAAGTGGGTAAAACTTGCCAAAGAAATATATTTTGTATGAAATTGTATGTTGCATTGTATGATCGTCAACAGGGCAATGAAGCTCGGCCTACGGCCTCGCTTCAGCACCCACGATAACCGAACAGTATATAACTTTTGTATGATTTATTGTCGGGCACTGAAGTTCGGCCTCCGGCCTCACTTCAATGCCCTCCGAACTCGCAAAGTGCCATAGCTCGGCCTTCGGCCTCACTATGACACCTTGCTCGTCGACAATTAGCTCGGCCTACGGCCTCGCTTTAGTTACTCGAGAACTCGCAAGGTGTCATAGCTCGGCCTCCGGCCTCGCTATGACACCTTGCTCGTCAAACGTTAGCTCGGCCTACGGCCTCGCTTTAGTTACTTGAGAACTCGCAAGGTGTCATAGCTCGGCCTCCGGCCTCGCTATGACACCTTGCTCGTCAAACGTTAGCTCGGCCTGCGGCCTCGCTTAAGTGACTTAGAAACCTTGCTCGTAAATATGTATGAGAGGTTTAAAAAAAAAAGAAATTCCAAAAACTTTCATCAGAAATGAAATCAGAATCCTTGAAAACCCCCAGATCTTAAATTTCATCGCAATCGGACCAATATAAAATTAGATCCCTTCTTTGAATCCTCAGGGATCATAATGAATAACCGTCGCTCGGCCTACGGCCTCGCTCCAGTATGTAGAGACTCGCAAGGTGTCGTCGCTCGGCCTCCGGCCTCGCTCCGACACCTTGCTCGTTTGAACCCTACTTTGAACCCTTCAGAAAAAATCTCAAGAACCGTCGCTCGGCCTTCGGCCTCGCTCCGGTGCGATGGGGGACTCGCAAGGTGCCGTCGTTCGGCCTTCGGCCTCACTCCGCCACCTTGCTCGTATGTTTGTATGGGAGCTATTAAAAAAAAAAAGAAATTCCAAAATTTTTTTTCAGAAATAAATTCAGCGACCCCAAAAACCCCCGGAGCCAAAATTTCATCCCGCTCGGACCATTTTGAAATTTGATCCCCGACTTGAACCCCCAGGGGATCAATTAGACCATTTTGGGTTGGTAGCGCTTACCATCCCCTATGACATTTGGTCGAACACTAATTAAAAAAAGTTTACCGTTCCGAAGTTATTAACGGTCAAACTTTGTATGGGATCGACGTTTTTTTGTCTGTGACACCCATTTTTTTTTATTTTTTGGGAAGGGCTCATGGTCCCTAACAACCTTTGTTCAAACCCCACCCCCCTAAACCCTACCATTTTTGCAGGACGTTGGGGTACTCCAGGGTCTGTTCCACTTTTGCAACTTTTCGGATTTTTCCCTAGGTCACATAACGCTCCCCTATCCAGGAGTACCACTCTTTACCCCCCCACAAAACTCCTTCTGGGAGAACAATTCTGTCAATGAGTCAGTGAGTGAGTCAATGGTAGTTCAGCTTTATATAATATAGATAGACTAGTATTTGCGTGGCTGCGCGGGCCGCATGCGGCCCGCGTTTATATCCTTTAACCTGTTGGGGTAGGACAGTGCTTTTGATTTGCAGTTTTATTCTTTAAAACTTTGAAATTGATTATGAAATGTTGTAGATTTCTCCAATTCAGTCTGGAGTTGGGTGCAGATAGAAATTCAAAAATTTTAAATTTGGATTCTGTGAGAAAAATTTTAATTCAGTTCAAAATAGGTAGATAAATTTAGTTCAGTTGAAAAAATAAGTCAAACTTTCAAGTCCAGTCGAAAAGTGGGTAAAACTTACCAAAGAAATATTTTTTGTATGAAAGTATGAAAACCATACATCATTGTACGGTTGGCAACGGGCACTGAAGCTCGGCCTACGGCCTCGCTTCAGCACCCACGATAATCAAACAGTATTTAATTTTTGTTTGATTTACTGTCGGGCACTGAAGTTCGGCCTGCGGCCTCACTTCAATGCCCTCCGGACTCGCAAGGTGCCATAGCTCGGCCTTCGGCCTCACTATGACACCTTGCTCGTAACAGGTTAGCTCGGCCTACGGCCTCGCTTTAGTTACTTGGGAACTCGCAAGGTGCCATAGCTCGGCCTCCGGCCTCACTATGACACCTTGCTCGACAAACGTTAGCTCGGCCTATGGCCTCGCTTAAGTTACATGAGAACTCGCAAGGTGCCATAGCTCGGCCTGCGGCCTCGCTTTAGTGACTTAAGAACTCGCAAGGTGCCGTCGCTCGGCCTTCGGCCTCACTCCGACACCTTGCTCGTAATTATGTATGAGAGTTTAAAAAAAAGAAATTCCAAAAACTTTCATCAGAAATGAAATCAGAGTCCTTGAAATCCCCCAGATCTTAAATTTCATCGCAATCGCACCAATATAAAATTTGATCCCTTCTTTGAATCCTCAGGGATCATAATGAATAACCGTCGCTCGGCCAACGGCCTCGCTCCGGTATGTAGATACTCGCAAGGTGTCGTCGCTCGGCCTCCGGCCTCGCTCCATCACCTTGCTCGTTTGAACCCCACTTTGAACCCTTCAGAAAAAATCTCAAGAACCGTCGCTCGGCCTTCGGCCTCGCTCCGGTGCGATAGGGGACTCGCAAGGTTCCGTCGTTCGGCCTTCGGCCTCACTCCGCCACCTTGCTCGTAAGTTTGTATGGGAGCTATTAAAAAAAAAAAGAAATTCCAAAAACTTTTTTCAGAAATGAAATCAGCGACCCTAAAAACCCCCAGAGCCAAAATTTCATCCCCCTCGGACCATTTTAAAATTTGATCCCCGACTTGAACCCCCAGGGGATCAATCAGACTATTTTAGGTTGGTAGCGCTTACCATCCCCTATGACATTTGGTCGAACACTAATTAAAAAAAGTTTACCGTTCTGAAGTTATTAAGGGTCAAACTTTGTATCGGATCGATGTTTTTTTGTTTGTGACCCCAATTTTTTTTTTAATTTTTGGGAGAGACTCATGGTTCCCTACTACTTTTGTTCAAAAAGGGGGGTTCCAAGTGTTATAGTTTAGCCAGGACGTTGGGGTACTCCAGGGTCTGTTCCACTTTTGCAACTTTTCGGATTTTTCCCTAGGTCCCATAACCCTCCTCTATCCAGGTGTACCACTCGCAAACCCTCCACAAAACTCCTTCTAGGAGAACAATTATGTCAATCAGTGAGTCAGTCAATGGTAGTTCAGCTTTATATAATATAGACTAGTATTTGCGTGGCTGCGCGGGCCGCATGCGGCCCGCGTTTATATCCTTTAACCTGTTGGGGTAGGTCAAGCATTTAAAATGCAGTTAGATTCTTTAAAACTTTGAAATAGATTAAGAAATGTTGTAGATTTCTCCAATTCAGTCTGGAGTTGGGTGGAGATAGAAATACAAAAATTTTAAATTTGGATTCTGTGAGAGAAATTTAAATTCAGTTCAAAATAGGTAGATAAATTTAGTTCAATTGAAAAAAAAAGTCAAACTTTCAAGTCCAGTCGAAAAGTGGGTAAAACTTACAAAAGAAATATTTTTTGTATGAAAACCATACATCATTGTACGGCCAGCAACGGGCACTGAAGCTCGGCCTGCGGCCTCGCTTCAGCACCTTCGATAGTCAAACAGTATTTAATTTTTGTTTAATTTACTGTCGGGCACTGAAGTTCGGCCTGCGGCCTCACTTCAATGCCCTCCAGACTCGCAAGGTGCCATAGCTCGGCCTTCGGCCTCACTATGACACCTTGCTCGTAACAGGTTAGCTCGGCCTAAGGCCTCGCTTCAGTTACTTGGGAACTCGCAAGGTGCCATAGCTCGGCCTTCGGCCTCACTATGACATCTTGCTCGTTAACGGTTAGCTCGGCCTACGGCCTCGCTTTAGTTACTTGGGTACTCGCAAGGTGCCATACATCATTGTACGGTCAGCAAAGGGCACTGAAGCTCGGCCTGCGGCCTCGCTTCAGCACCTTCGATAATCAAACAGTATTTAATTTTTGTTTGATTTACTGTCGGGCACTGAAGTTCGGCCTGTGGCCTCACTTCAATGCCCTCCGGACTCGCAAGGTGCCATAGCTCGGCCTTCGGCCTCACTATGACACCTTGCTCGTAACAGGTTAGCTCGGCCTACGGCCTCGCTTTAGTTACTTGGGAACTCGCAAGGTGCCATAGCTCGGCCTCCGGCCTCACTATGACACCTTGCTCGTAACAGGTTAGCTCGGCCTACGGCCTCGCTTTAGTTACTAAGGAACTCGCCCGGTGCCGTCGTTCGGCCTTCGGCCTCACTCTGACACCTTGCTCGTAAATATGTATGAGAGGTTTAAAAAAAAAAAGAAATTCCAAAAACTTTCGTCAGAAATGAAATCAGAGTCCTTGAAAACCCCCAGATCTTAAATTTCATCGCAATCACACCAATAAAAAATTTGATCCCTTCTTTGAATCCTCAGGGATCATAATGAATAAACGTCGCTCGGCCTACGGCCTCGTTCCGGTATGAAGAAACTCGCAAGGTGTCGTCGCTCGGCCTCCGGCCTCGCTCCGACACCTTGCTCGTTTGAACCCCACTTTGAACCCTTCAGGAAAAATCTCAAGAACCGTCGCTCGGCCTTCGGCCTCGCTCCGGTGCGAAGGGGAGACTCGCAAGGTGCCGTCGTTCGGCCTTCGGCCTCACTCCGCCACCTTGCTCGTAAGTTTGTATGGGAGCTATTAAAAAAAAAAAGAAATTCCAAAATTTTTTTTCAGAAATAAATTCAGCGACCCCAAAAACCCCCGGAGCCAAAATTTCATTCCCCTCGGACCATTTTGAAATTTGAACCCCGACTTGAACCCCCAGGGGATCAATCAGACCATTTTAGGTTGGTAGCGCTTACGATTCCCTATGACATTTGGTTGAACACTAATTAAAAAAAGTTTACCGTTCTGAAGTTATTAAGGGTCAAACTTTGTATCGGATCGATGTTTTTTTGTTTGTGACCCCAATTTTTTTTTAATTTTTTGGGAGGAGCTCATAGTTCCCAACAACTTTTGTTCAAAAAGGGGGGTTCCAAGTGTTATAGTTTAGCCAGGACGTTGGGGTACTCCAGGGTCTGTTCCACTTTTGCAACTTTTCGGATTTTTCCCTAGGTCACATAACCCTCCTCTATACAGTCGCTCCACTCTTCACCCCCCCACAAAACTCCTTCTGGGAGAACAATTCTGTCAATCAGTGAGTCAATGGTAGTTTAGCTTTATATAATATAGACTAGTATTTGCGTGGCTGCGCGGGCCGCATGCGGCCCGCGTTTATATCCTTTAACCTATATGAATAGGTCAAGCATTTTAGATGCAGTTGTAATCTTTAAAACTTTGAAATTGATTAAGAAATGTTGTAGATTTCTCCAATTCAGTCTGGAGTTGGGTGGAGATAGAAATTCAAAAATTTTAAATTTGGATTCTGTGAGAGAAATTTAAATTCAGTTCAAAATAGATAGATAAATTTAGTTCAGTTGAAAAAATAAGTCAAACTTTCAAGTCCAGTCGAAAAGTGGGTAAAACTTACCAAAGAAATATTTTTTGTATGAAAGTATGAAAACCATACATAATTGTACGGTAGGCAAAGGGCACTGAAGCTCGGCCTGCGGCCTCACTTCAATGCCCTCCGGACTCGCTTTAGTTACTTGAGAACTCGCAAGGTGTCATAGCTCGGCCTACGGCCTCACTATGACACCTTGCTCGTCAAACGTTAGCTCGGCCTACGGCCTCGCTTTAGTTACTTGAGAACTCGCAAGGTGTCATAGCTCGGCCTCTGGCCTCACTATGACACCTTGCTCGTCAAACGTTAGCTCGGCCTACGGCCTCGCTTTAGTGACTTAGGAACTCGCAAGGTGCCGTCGTTCGGCCTTCGGCCTCACTCCGACACCTTGCTCGTAAATATGTATGAGAGGTTTAAAAAAAAAAGAAATTCCAAAAACTTTCATCAGAAATGAAATCAGAGTCCTTGAAAACCCCCAGATCTTAAATTTCATCGCAATCGGACCAATATAAAATTTGATCCCTTCTTTGAATCCTCAGGGATCATAATGAATAACCGTCGCTCGGCCTACGGCCTCGCTCCGGTATGTAGAGACTCGCAAGGTGTCGTCGCTCGGCCTCCGGCCTCGCTCCGACACCTTGCTCGTTTGAACCCCACTTTGAACCCTGCCAAAAAAATCTCAAGAACCGTCGCTCGGCCTTCGGCCTCGCTCCGGTGTGATGGGAGACTCGCAAGGTGCCGTCGTTCGGCCTTCGGCCTCACTCCGCCACCTTGCTCGTAAGTTTGTATGGGGGCTATTAAAAAAAAAAAGAAATTCCAAAAACTTTTTTTAGAAATGAATTCAGCGACCCCAAAAACCCCCAGAGCCAAAATTTCATCCCCCTCGGACCATTTTGAAATTTGATCCCCGACTTGAACCCCCAGGGGATCAATGAAACCATTTTAGGTTGGTAGCGCTTACCATCCCCTATGACATTTGGTCGAACACTAATTAAAAAAAGTTTACCGTTCTGAAGTTATTAAGGGTCAAACTTTGTATCGGATCGATGTTTTTTTGTTTGTGACCCCAATTTTTTTTTTATTTTTTGGGAGGGACTCATGGTTCCCAACAACTTTTGTTCAAAAAGAGGGGTTCCAAGTATTATAGTTTAGCCAGGACGTTGGGGTACTCCAGGGTCTGTTCCACTTTTGCAACTTTTCGGATTTTTCCCTAGGTCACATAACGCTCCCCTATCCAGGAGTACCACTCTTCACCCCCCCACAAAACTCCTTCTGGGAGAACAATTATGTCAATCAGTGAGTCAGTCAATGGTAGTTCAGCTTTATATAATATAGATAGACTAGTATTTGCGTGGCTGCGCGGGCCGCATGCGGCCCGCGTTTATATCCTTTTACCTATAGGGTTGGGGCAGGTATTTGTTTTGCAGTTGTAATCTTTAAAACTTTGAAATTGATTAAGAAGGTAGGTAGATATCTCCAATTCAGTCTGGAGTTGGGTGGAGATAGCAATTCAAAAATTTTAAATTTGGATTCTGTGAGAGAAATTTAAATTCAGTTCAAAATTGGTAGATAAATTTAGTTCAGTTGAAAAAATAAGTCAAACTTTCAAGTCCAGTCGAAAAGTGGGTAAAACTTACCAAAGAAATATTTTTTGTATGAAATTGTATGTTGCATTGTATGATCGTCAACAGGGCAATGAAGCTCGGCCTACGGCCTCGCTTCAGCACCCACGATATCCGAACAGTATATAACTTTTGTATGATTTATTGTCGGGCACTGAAGTTCGGCCTCCGGCCTCACTTCAATGCCCTCCGAACTCGCAAAGTGCCATAGCTCGGCCTTCGGCCTCACTATGACACCTTGCTCGTCAAACGTTAGCTCGGCCTACGGCCTCGCTTTAGTTACTTGAGAACTCGCAAGGTGCCGTCGCTCGGCCTTCGGCCTCACTCCGACATCTTGATCGTAATTATGTATGAGAGATTAAAAAAAAAAAAAGAAATTCTAAAAACTTTCATCAGAAATGAAATCAGAGTCCTTAAAAACCCCCAGATCTTAAATTTCATCGCAATCGCACCAATATAAAATTTGATCCCTTCTTTGAATCCTCAGGGATCATAATGAATAACCGTCGCTCGGCCTACGGCCTCACTCCGGTATGAAGAGACTCGCAAGGTGTCGTCGCTCGGCCTCCGGCCTCGCTCCGACACCTTGCTCGTTTGAACCCCACTTTGAACCCTTTCGAAATCATCAATGAATTCGTCGCTCGGCCTTCGGCCTCGCTCCGGTGTGATGGGAGACTCGCAAGGTGCCGTCGCTCGGCCTCCGGCCTCGCTCCGACACCTTGCTCGTTTGAACCCCACTTTGAACCCTTCAGAAAAAATCTCAAGAACCGTCGCTCGGCCTTCGGCCTCGCTCCGGTGCGAAGGGGAGACTCGCAAGGTGCCGTCGTTCGGCCTTCGGCCTCACTCCGCCACCTTGCTCGTAAGTTTGTATGGGAGCTATTAAAAAAAAAAAGAAATTACAAAAACTTTTTTCAGAAATGAATTCAGCGACCCTAAAAACCCCCGGAGCCAAAATTTCGTCCCGCTTGGACCATTTTGAAATTTGATCCCCGACTTGAACCCCCAGGGGATCAATCAGACCATTTTAGGTTGGTAGCGCTTATGATTCCCTATGACATTTGGTCGAACACTAATTAAAAAAAGTTTACCGTTCCGATGTTATTAAGGGTCAAACTTTGTATCGGATCGACGTTTTTTTGTTTGTGACACCCATTTTTTTTTAATTTTTTGGGAGGGGCTCATGGTCCTTAACAACCTTTGTTCAAAAAGGGGGGTTCCAAGTGTTATAGTTTAGCCAGGACGTTGGGGTACTCCAGGGTCTGTTCCACTTTTGCAATTTTTCGGATTTTTCCCTAGGTCACATAACGCTCCTCTATCCAGGTGTTCCACTCTACAACCCCCCACAATACTCCTTCTGGGAGAACAATTCTGTCAATCAGTCAGTGAGTCAATGGTAGTTCAGCTTTATATAATATAGACTAGTATTTGCGTGGCTGCGCGGGCCGCATGCGGCCCGCGTTTATATCCTTTAACCTATATGAATAGGTCAAGCATTTTAGTTGCAGTTGTAATCTTTAAAACTTTGAAATTGATTAAGAAATGTTGTAGATTTCTCCAATTCAGTCTGGAGTTGGGTGGAACAATCAAATTCAAAAATTTTAAATTTGGATTCTGTGAGAGAAATTTCAATTCAGTTCAAATTAGGTAAAAATATTTAATTCAGTCGAAAAAAAAAGTCAAACATTCAAGTCCAGTCGAAAAGTGGGTAAAACTTACCAAAGAAATATTTTTTGTATGAAATTGTATGTTGCATTGTATGATCGTCTACAGGGCAATGAAGCTCGGCCTGCGGCCTCGCTACAGCACCCACGATAACCGAACAGTATATAACTTTTGTATGATTTATTGTCGGGCACTGAAGTTCGGCCTGCGGCCTCACTTCAATGCCCTCCGGACTCGCAAGATGCCATAGCTCGGCCTTCGGCCTCACTATGACACCTTGCTCGTCAAACATTAGCTCGGTCTACGGCCTCGCTTAAGTTACTTGAGTGCTCGCAAGGTGTCATAGCTCGGCCTCCGGCCTCCCTATGACACCTTGATCGTCAAACATTAGCTCCGCCTACGGCCTCACTTGAGCTACATGAGTACTCGCAAGGTGTCATAGCTCGGCCTCCGGCCTCACTATGACACCTTGCTCGTAAAACGTTAGCTCGGCCTACGGCCTCGCTTTAGTTACTTGAGAACTCGCAAGGTGTCATAGCTCGGCCTCTGGCCTCGCTATGACACCTTGCTCGTCAAACGTTAGCTCGGCCTGCGGCCTCGCTTTAGTGACTTACGAACTCGCATGGTGCCGTCGTTCGGCCTTCGGCCTCACTCCGACACCTTGCTCGTAAATATGTATGAGAGGTTTAAAAAAAAAAGAAATTCCAAAAACTTTCATCAGAAATGAAATCAGAGTCCTTGAAAACCCCCAGATCTTAAATTTCATCGCAATCGCACCAATATTAAATTTGATCCCTTCTTTGAATCCTCAGGGATCATAATGAATAACCGTCGCTCGGCCTACGGCCTCGCTCCGGTATGAAGAGACTCGCAAGGTGTCGTCGCTCGGCCTCCGGCCTCGCTCCGACACTTTGCTCGTTTGAACCCCACTTTGAACCCTTCAGAAAAAATCTCAAGAACCGTCGCTCGGCCTTCGGCCTCGCTCCGGTGCGATGGGGGACTCGCAAGGTGCCGTCGTTCGGCCTTCGGCCTCACTCCGCCACCTTGCTCGTAAGTTTGTATGGGAGCTATTAAAAAAAAAAAGAAATTCCAATTTTTTTTTCAGAACTGAATTAAGCAACCCCGAAAACCCCCAGAGCCAAAATTTCATCTCCCTCGGACCATTTTGAAATTTGATCCCCGACTTGAACCCCCAGGGGATTAATCAGACCATTTTAGGTTGGTAGCGCTTACCATTCCCTATGACATTTGGTCGAACACTAATTAAAAAAAGTTTACCGTTCCGAAGTTATTAAGGGTCAAACTTTGTATGGAATCGCCGTTTTTTTGTCTGTGACAC
Source organism: Ligdia adustata (assembly GCA_947049295.1). Lineage (NCBI taxonomy): Eukaryota > Metazoa > Arthropoda > Insecta > Lepidoptera > Geometridae > Ligdia > Ligdia adustata. The sequence goes on from OX346229.1 coordinate 11,890,977, forward strand.
CCATTTTTTTTTAATTTTTTGGGAAGGGCTCATGGTCCCTATCAACCTTTCTTCGAACCCCACCCCCCTAAACCCTACCATTTTCGCAGGACGTTGGGGTACTCCAGGGTCTTTTCCACTTTTGCAACTTTTCGGATTTTTCCCTAGGTCCCATAACCCTCCTCTATACAGTCGCTCTACTCCTCACCCCCCCACAAAACTCCTTCTGGGAGAACAATTATGTCAATCAGTCAATGAGTCAATGGTAGTTCAGCTTTATATAATATAGAATAGACTAGTATTTGCGTGGCTGCGCGGGCCGCATGCGGCCCGCGTTTATATCCTTTTACCTATAGGATTAGGTACAGCATTTAAGTTGCAGTTTTATTCTTTAAAACTTTGAAATTGATTAAGAAGGTAGGTAGATATCTCCAATTCAGTCTGGAGTTGGGTGGAGATAGAAATTCAAAAATTTTAAATTTGGATTCTGTGAGAGAAATTTAAATTTAGTTCAAATTAGGTAATAATATTTAATTCAGTCGAAAAAAAAAGTCAAACATTCAAGTCCAGTCGAAAAGTGGGTAAAACTTACCAAAGAAATATTTTTTGTATGAAATTGTATGTTGCATTGTATGATCGTCAACAGGGCAATAAAGCTCGGCCTGCGGCCTCGCTTCAGCACCCACGATAACCGAACAGTATAAAACTTTTGTATGATTTATTGTCGGGCACTGAAGTTCGGCCTCCGGCCTCACTTCAATGCCCTCAGGACTCGCAAAGTGCCATAGCTCGGCCTTCGGCCTCACTATGACACCTTGCTCGTCAAACATTAGCTCGGCCTACGGCCTCGCTTAAGTTACTTGAGTACTCGCAAGGTGTCATAGCTCGGCCTCCGGCCTCACTATGACACCTTGCTCGTCTACCGTTAGCTCGGCCTACGGCCTCGCTTTAGTTACTTGAGAACTCGCATGGAGTCATAGCTCGGCCTCCGGCCTCACTATGACACCTTGCTCGTCATACATTAGCTCGGCCTACGGCCTCGCTTTAGTTACTTGAGTACTCGCAAGGTGTCATAGCTCGGCCTCCGGCCTCACTATGACACCTTGCTCGTCAAACGTTAGCTCGGCCTACGGCCTCGCTTTAGAGACTTAGGAACTCGCAAGGTGCCTATAGGGTTGGGACAGTGCATTGGTGTTGCAGTTATATCTTTAAAACTTTGAAATTGATTAAGAAGGTAGGTAGATATCTCCAATTCAGTCTGGAGTTGGGTGGAGATAAAAATTCAAAAATTTTAAATTTGGATTCTGTGAGAGAAATTTAAATTTAGTTCAAAATGGGTGGAAATATTTAATTCAGTCGAAAAAGAAGTCAAACTTTCAAGTCCAGTCGAAAACTGGGTAAAACTTACCAAAGAAATATTTTTTGCATAAAATTATGAACAACCATACATCATTGTACGGTTGGCAACGGGCACTGAAGCTCGGCCTGCGGCCTCGCTTCAGCACCCACGATAATCAAACAGTATTTAATTTTTGTTTGATTTACTGTCGGGCACTGAAGTTCGGCCTGCGGCCTCACTTCAATGCCCTCCGGACTCGCAAAGTGCCATAGCTCGGCCTTCGGCCTCACTATGACACCTTGCTCGTCAAACATTAGCTCGGCCTGCGGCCTCGCTTGAGCTACTTGAGTACTCGCAAGGTGTCATAGCTCGGCCTCCGGCCTCACTATGACACCTTGCTCGTCATACGTTAGCTCGGCCTACGGCCTCGCTTTAGTTACTTAAGAACTCGCAAGGTGTCATAGCTCGGCCTCCGGCCTCACTATGACACCTTGCTCGTTAAACGTTAGCTCGGCCTCTGGCCTCGCTTTAGTTACTTGGGTACTCGCAAGGTGTCATAGCTCGGCCTCCGGCCTCACTATGACACCTTGCTCGTTAAACGTTAGCTCGGCCTGCGGCCTCGCTTGAGCTACTTGAGTACTCGCAAGGTGTCATAGCTCGGCCTCCGGCCTCACTATGACACCTTGCTCGTCATACGTTAGCTCGGCCTACGGCCTCGCTTTAGTTACTTAAGAACTCGCAAGGTGTCATAGCTCGGCCTCCGGCCTCACTATGACACCTTGCTCGTTAAACGTTAGCTCGGCCTCTGGCCTCGCTTTAGTTACTTGGGTACTCGCAAGGTGTCATAGCTCGGCCTCCGGCCTCACTATGACACCTTGCTCGTTAAACGTTAGCTCGGCCTGCGGCCTCGCTTGAGCTACTTGAGTACTCGCAAGGTGTCATAGCTCGGCCTTCGGCCTCACTATGACACCTTGCTCGTCAAACGTTAGCTCGGCCTACGGCCTCGCTTTAGTTACTTGAGAACTCGCAAGGTGTCATAGCTCGGCCTCCGGCCTCACTATGGCACCTTGCTCGTCAAACGTTAGCTCGGCCTACGGCCTCGCTTAAGTGACTTGGGAACTCGCAAGGTGCCGTCGCTCGGCCTTCGGCCTCGCTCCGACACCTTGCTCGTAAATATGTATGAGAAGTTTAAAAAAAAACAAATTCCAAAAACTTTCCTCATAAATGGAATCAGAGTCCTTGAAAACCCCCATATCTTAAATTTCAACGCAATCGGACCAATATTAGATTTGATCCCTTCTTTGAATCCTCAGGGATCATATGGAATAACCGTCGCTCGGCCTACGGCCTCGCTCCGGTATGAAGAGACTCGCAAGGTGTCGTCGCTCGGCCTCCGGCCTCGCTCCGACACCTTGCTCGTTTGAACCCCACTTTGAACCCTTCAGAAAAAATCTCAAGAACCGTCGCTCGGCCTTCGGCCTCGCTCCGGTGCGAAGGGGAGACTCGCAAGGTGCCGTCGTTCGGCCTTCGGCCTCACTCCGCCACCTTGCTCGTAAGTTTGTATGGGAGCTATTAAAAAAAAAAAGAAATTCCAAAATTTTTTTTCAGAACTGAATTAAGCGACCCCAAAAACCCCCAGAGCCAAAATTTCATCCCCCTCGGACTATTTTGAAATTTGATCCCCGACTTGAACCCCCAGGGGATCAATCAGACCATTTTAGGTTGGTAGCGCTTACCATCCCCTATGACATTTGGTCAAACACTAATTAAAAAAAGTTTACCGTTCCGAAGTTATTAACGGTCAAACTTTGTATGGGATCGATGTTTTTTTGTTTGTGACCCCAATTTTTTTTTAATTTTTTGGGAGGGACTCATGGTTCCCAACAACTTTTGTTCAAAAAGAGGGGTTCCAAGTGTTATAGTTAAGCCAGGACGTTGGGGTACTCCAGGGTCTGTTCCACTTTTGCAACTTTTCGGATTTTTCCCTAGGTCACATAACGCTTCCCTATACAGTCGCTCCACTCCTCACCCCCCCACAAAACTCCTTCTGGGAGAACAATTATGTCAATCAGTGAGTGAGTCAGTCAGTCAATGGTAGTTTAGCTTTATATAATATAGACTAGTATTTGCGTGGCTGCGCGGGCCGCATGCGGCCCGCGTTTATATCCTTTTACCTATAGGGTTGGGACAAACATTCACATTGCAGTTTTATTCTTTAAAACTTTGAAATTGATTAAGAAGGTAGGTAGATATCTCCAATTCAGTCTGGAGTTGGGTGGAGATAGAAATTCAAAAATTTTAAATTTGGATTCTGTGAGAGAAATTTAAATTCAGTTCAAAATAGATAGATAAATTTAGTTCAGTTGAAAAAATAAGTCAAACTTTCAAGTCCAGTCGAAAAGTGGGTAAAACTTACCAAAGAAATATTTTTTGTATGAAAGTATGAAAACCATACATCATTGTACGGTAGGCAAAGGGCACTGAAGCTCGGCCTGCGGCCTCGCTTCAGCACCTACGTTAATCATGCAGTACTTAATTTTTGTTTGATTTACTGTCGGGCACTGAAGTTCGGCCTGCGGCCTCACTTCAATGCCCTCCGGACTCGCTTTAGTTACTTGAGAACTCGCAAGGTGTCATAGCTCGGCCTACGGCCTCACTATGACACCTTGCTCGTCAAACGTTAGCTCGGCCTACGGCCTCGCTTTAGTTACTTGAGAACTCGCAAGGTGTCATAGCTCGGCCTCCGGCCTCGCTATGACACCTTGCTCGTCAAACGTTAGCTCGGCCTACGGCCTCGCTTAAGTTACTTGAGTACTCGCAAGGAGTCATAGCTCGGCCTCCGGCCTCGCTATGACAACTTGCTCGTCAAACGTTAGCTCGGCCTACGGCCTCGCTTAAGTTACTTGAGTACTCGCAAAGAGTCATAGCTCGGCCTCCGGCCTCGCTATGACACCTTGTTCGTCAAACTTTAGCTCGGCCTACGGCCTCGCTTTAGTGACTTAGGAACTCGCAAGGTGCCGTCGTTCGGCCTTCGGCCTCACTCCGACACCTTGCTCGTAAATATGTATGAGAGGTTTAAAAAAAAAAGAAATTCCAAAAACTTTCATCAGAAATGAAATCAGAGTCCTTGAAAACCCCCAGATCTTAAATTTCATCGCAATCGGACCAATATAAAATTTGATCCCTTCTTTGAATCCTCAGGGATCATAATGAATAACCGTCGCTCGGCCTACGGCCTCGCTCCGGTATGTAGAGACTCGCAAGGTGTCGTCGCTCTGCCTCCGGCCTCGCTCCAACACCTTGCTCGTTTGAACCCCACTTTGAACCCTTCAGAAAAAATCTCAAGAACCGTCGCTCGGCCTTCGGCCTCGCTCCGGTGCGAAGGGGAGACTCGCAAGGTGCCGTCGTTCGGCCTTCGGCCTCACTCCGCCACCTTGCTCGTAAGTTTGTATGGGAGCTATTAAAAAAAAAAAGAAATTCCAAAATTTTTTTTCAGAACTGAATTCAGCGATCCCAAAAACCCCCAGAGCCAAAATTTCATCCCCCTCCGACCATTTTGAAATTTGATCCCCGACTTGAACCCCCAGGGGATCAATAAGACCATTTTAGGTTGGTAGCGCTAACGATTCCCTTTGACATTTGATCGAACACTAATTAAAAAAAGTTTACCGTTCCGAAGTTATTGAGGGTCAAACTTTGTATGGGATCGATGTTTTTTTGTTTGTGACCCCAATTTTTTTTTTATTTTTTGGGAGGGACTCATGGTTCCCTACAACTTTTATTCAAAAAGGGGGGTTCCAAGTGTTATAGTTTAGCCAGGACGTTGGGGTACTCCAGGGTCTGTTCCACTTTTGCAACTTTTCGGATTTTTCCCTAGGTCCCATAACTATCCTCTATACAGTCGTTCCACTTTTCACCCCCCCACAAAACTCCTTCTGGGAGAACAATTATGTCAATCAGTGAGTCAGTCAATGGTAGTTCAGCTTTATATAATATAGAAGAAGAAGACTAGTATTTGCGTGGCTGCGCGGGCCGCATGCGGCCCGCGTTTATATCCTTTAACCTGTTCGGGTAGGACAGTGCATTGGTGTTGCAGTTTTATTCTTTAAAACTTTGAAATTGATTAAGAAGGTAGGTAGATATATCCAATTCAGTCTGGAGTTGGGTGGTGATTGAAATTCAAAAATTTTAAATTTGGATTCTGTGAGAGAAATTTAAATTCAGTTCGGAGTAGGTAGATAAATTTAGTTCAGTTGAAAAAATAAGTCAAACTTTCAAGTCCAGTCGAAAAGTGGGTAAAACTTACCAAAGAAATATTTTTTGTATGAAATTGTATGTTGCATTGTATGATTGTCAACAGGGCAATGAAGCTCGGCCTGCGGCCTCGCTTCAGCACCCACGATAACCGAACAGTATATAACTTTTGTATGATTTATTGTCGGGCACTGAAGTTCGGCCTCCGGCCTCACTTCACTCAGGACTCGCAAAGTGCCATAGCTCGGCCTTCGGCCTCACTATGACACCTTGCTCGTCTACCGTTAGCTCGGCCTACGGCCTCGCTTTAGTTACTTGAGTACTCGCAAGGTGTCATAGTGAGGCCGGAGGCCGAGCTATGACACCTTGCTCATCAAACGTTAGCTCGGCCTGCGGCCTCGCTTTAGTGACTTAGGAACTCGCATGGTGCCGTCGTTCGGCCTTCGGCCTCACTCCGACACCTTGCTCGTAAATATGTATTAGAGGTTTAAAAAAAAAAAGAAATTCCAAAAACTTTCATCAGAAATGAAATCAGAGTCCTTGAAAACCCCCAGATCTTAAATTTCATCGCAATCGCACCAATATAAAATTTGATCCCTTCTTTGAATCCTCAGGGATCATAATGAATAACCGTCGCTCGGCCTACGGCCTCGCTCCGGTATGATGAGACTCGCAAGGTGTCGTCGCTCGGCCTCCGGCCTCGCTCCGACACCTTGCTCGTTTGAACCCCACTTTGAACCCTTCAGAAAAAATCTCAAGAACCGTCGCTCGGCCTTCGGCCTCGCTCCGGTGCGAAGGGGAGACTCGCAAGGTGCCGTCGTTCGGCCTTCGGCCTCACTCCGCCACCTTGCTCGTAAGTTTGTATGGGAGCTATTAAAAAAAAAAAGAAATTCCAAAAACTTTTTTCAGAAATGAATTCAGCGACCCCAAAAACCCCCGGAGCAAAAATTTCATCCCGCTCGGACCATTTTGAAATTTGATCCCCGACTTGAACCCCCAGGGGATCAATCAGACCATTTTAGGTTGGTAGCGCTTACGATTCCCTATGACATTTGGTCGAACACTAATTAAAAAAAGATTACCGTTCCGAAGTTATTAACGGTCAAACTTTGTATGGGATCGATGTTTTTTTGTTTGTGACCCCAATTTTTTTTTTATTTTTTGGGAGGGACTCATGGTTCCCTACAACTTTTGTTCAAAAAGGGGGGTTCCAAGTGTTTTAGTTTAGCCAGGACGCTGGGGTACTCTAGGGTCTGTTCCACTTTTGCAACTTTTTGGATTTTTCCCTAGGTCCCATACCCCTCCTCTATACAGTCGCTTCACTCTTTACCCCCCCACAAAACTCCTTCTGGGAGAACAATTCTGTCAATGAGTCAATGGTAGTTCAGCTTTATATAATATAACTAGTATTTGCGTGGCTGCGCGGGCCGCATGCGGCCCGCGTTTATATCCTTTTACCTATAGGGTTGGGACAGTGCATTGGTGTTGCAGTTATATCTTTAAAACTTTGAAATTGATTAAGAAGGTAGGTAGATATCTCCAATTCAGTCTGGAGTTGGGTGGAGATTGAAATTCAAAAATTTTAAATTTGGATTCTGTGAGAAAAATTTAAATTCAGTTCAGAATGGGTGGAAATATTTAATTCAGTCGAAAAAAAAGTCAATCTTTCAAGTCCAGTCGAAAAGTGGGTAAAACTTACAAAAGAAATATTTTTTGTATGAAAGTATGAAAACCATACATCATTGTACGGTAGGCAAAGGGCACTGAAGCTCGGCCTGCGGCCTCGCTTCATCACCTACGATAATCATACAGTATTTAATTTTTGTTTGATATTACTGTCGGGCACTGAAGTTCGGCCTGCGGCCTCACTTATATGCCCTCCGGACTCGCAAGGTGTCATAGCTCGGCCTCCGGCCTCGCTATGACACCTTGCTCGTAACAGGTTAGCTCGGCCTACGGCCTCGCTTTAGTTACTTGGGAACTCGCAAGGTGCCATAGCTCGGCCTTCGGCCTCACTATGACACCTTGCTCGTCAAACGTTAGCTCGGACTACGGCCTCGCTTTAGTTACTTAAGAACTCGCAAGTTGTCATAGCTCGGCCTCCGGCCTCACTATGACACCTTGCTCGTCATACGTTAGCTCGGCCTGCGGCCTCGCTTTAGTTACTTGAGAACTCGCAAGGTGTCATAGCTCGGCCTCCGGCCTCACTATGACACCTTGCTCGTCAAACGTTAGCTCGGCCTACGGCCTCGCTTTAGTTACTTGAGAACTCGCAAGGTGTCATAGCTCGGCCTCCGGCCTCGCTATGACACCTTGCTCGTCAAACGTTAGCTCGGCCAGCGGCCTCGCTTTAATGACTTAGGAACTCGCATGGTGCCGTCGTTCGGCCTTCGGCCTCACTCCGACACCTTGCTCGTAAATATGTATGAGAGGTTTAAAAAAAAAAAGAAATTCCAAAAACTTTCATCAGAAATGAAATCAGAGTCCTTGAAAACCCCCAGATCATAAATTTCATCGCAATCGCACCAATATAAAATTTGATCCCTTCTTTGAATCCTCAGGGATCATAATTAATAACTGTCGCTCGGCCTACGGCCTCGCTCCGGTATGAAGAGACTCGCAAGGTGTCGTCGCTCGGCCTCCGGCCTCGCTCCGACACCTGGCTCGTATGAACCCCACTTTGAACCCTTCAGAAAAAATCTCAAGAACCGTCGCTCGGCCTTCGGCCTCGCTCCGGTGCGAAGGGGAGACTCGCAAGGTGCCGTCGTTCGGCCTTCGGCCTCACTCCGACACCTTGCTCGTAAGTTTGTATGGCGGCTATTAAAAAAAAAAAGAAATTCCAAAATCTTTTTTCAGAAATGAAATCAGCGACCCCAAAAACCCCCGGAGCCAAAATTTCACCCCCCTCGGACCATTTTGAAATTTGATCCCCGACTTGAACCCCCAGGGGATCAATCAGACCATTTTAGGTTGGTAGCGCTTACGATTCCCTATGACATTTGGTCGAACACTAATTAAAAAAAAATTACCGTTCCGAAGTTATTAACGGTCAAACTTTGTATGGGATCGATGTTTTTTTGTTTGTGACCCAAATTTTTTTTTTATTTTTTGGGAGGGGCTCATGGTCCCTAACAACCTTTGTTCAAACCCCAACCCCCTAAACCCTACCATTTTTGCAGGACGTTGGGGTACTCCTGGGTCTGTTCCACTTTTGCAACTTTTCGGATTTTTCCCTAGGTCACATAGCCCTCCTCTATACAGGTGTGCCACTCGCCAACCCCCCACAAAACTCCTTCTGGGAGAACAATTCTGTCAATCAGTCAATCAATGGTAGTTCAGCTTTATATAATATAGATAATAAAATAATAAACTAGTATTTGCGTGGCTGCGCGGGCCGCATGCGGCCCGCGTTTATATCCTTTTACCTATAGGGTTGGGGCAGGTATTTGTTTTGCAGTTGTAATCTTTAAAACTTTGAAATTGATTAAGAAGGTAGGTAGATATCTCCAATTCAGTCTGGAGTTGGGTGGAGATAGAAATTCAAAAATTTTAAATTTGGATTCTGTGAGAGAAATTTAAATTCAGTTCAAAATTGGTAGATAAATTTAGTTCAGTTGAAAAAATAAGTCAAACTTTCAAGTCCAGTCGAAAAGTGGGTAAAACTTACCAAAGAAATATTTTTTGTATGAAATTGTATGTTGCATTGTATGATCGTCAACAGGGCAATGAAGCTCGGCCTACGGCCTCGCTTCAGCACCCACGATATCCGAACAGTATATAACTTTTGTATGATTTATTGTCGGGCACTGAAGTTCGGCCTCCGGCCTCACTTCAATGCCCTCCGAACTCGCAAAGTGCCATAGCTCGGCCTTCGGCCTCACTATGACACCTTGCTCGTCAAACGTTAGCTCGGCCTACGGCCTCGCTTTAGTTACTTGAGAACTCGCAAGGTGCCGTCGCTCGGCCTTCGGCCTCACTCCGACATCTTGATCGTAATTATGTATGAGAGATTAAAAAAAAAAAAAGAAATTCTAAAAACTTTCATCAGAAATGAAATCAGAGTCCTTGAAAACCCCCAGATCTTAAATTTCATCGCAATCGGACCAATATTAGATTTGATCCCTTCTTTGAATCCTCAGAGATCATATGGAATAACCGTCGCTCGGCCTACGGCCTCGCTCCGGTATGATGAGACTCGCAAGGTGCCGTCGCTCGGCCTTCGGCCTCACTCCGGCACCTTGCTCGTTTGAACCCCACTTTGAACCCTTTAGAAATCATCAATGAAACCGTCGCTCGGCCTTCGGCCTCGCTCCGGTGCGATTGGAGTCTCGCAAGGTGCAGTCGTTCGGCCTTCGGCCTCACTCCGACACCTTGCTCGTAAGTTTGTATGGCGGCTATTAAAAAAAAAAAGAAATTCCAAAAACTTTTTTCAGAAATGAAATCAGCGACCCCAAAAACCCCCGGAGCCAAAATTTCATCCCCCTCGGACCATTTTGAAATTTGATCCCCGACTTGAACCCCCAGGGGATCAATCAGACCATTTTAGGTTGGTAGCGCTTACGATTCCCTATGACATTTGGTCGAACACTAATTAAAAAAAGTTTACCGTTCCGAAGTTATTAACGGTCAAACTTTGTATGGGATCGATGTTTTTTTGTTTGTGACCCCAATTTTTTTTTTATTTTTTGGGAGGGACTCATGGTTCCCTACAACTTTTGTTCAAAAAGGGGGGTTCCAAGTGTTATAGTTTAGCCAGGACGTTGGGGTACTCCAGGGTCTGTTCCACTTTTGCAACTTTTCGGATTTTTCCCTAGGTCCCCTAACCCTCCTCTATACAATCGCTCCACTCGCCGACCCCCCACAAAACTCCTTCTGGGAGAACAATTGTGTCAATGAGTCAGTGAGTGGTAGTTTAGCTTTATATAATATAGACTAGTATTTGCGTGGCTGCGCGGGCCGCATGCGGCCCGCGTTTATATCCTTTTACCTATAGGAATAGGTCAAGCATTTTAGTTGCAGTTAAATTCTTTAAAACTTTGAAATTGATTAAGAAGGTAGGTAGATATCTCCAATTCAGTCTGGAGTTGGGTGGGTATTGAAATTCAAAAATTTTAAATTTAGATATTGTGAGAGAAATTCAAATTCAGTTCAAAATTGGTGGTTAAATTTAATTCAGTTTAAAATAAAGACAAACTTTCAAGTCCAGTCGAAAAGTGGGTAAAACTTACCAAAGAAATATTTTTTGTATGTAATTGTATGTTGCATTGTATGATCGTCAGCAGGGCAATGAAGCTCGGCCTGCGGCCTCGCTTCAGCACCCACGATAACCGAACAGTATATAACTTGTATGATTTATTGTCGGGCACTGAAGTTCGGCCTCCGGCCTCACTTCAATGCCCTCCGGACTCGCAAAGTGCCATAGCTCGGCCTTCGGCCTCACTATGACACCTTGCTCGTCAAACATTAGCTCGGCCTACGGCCTCGCTTTAGTGACTTAGGAACTCGCAAGGTGTCATAGCTCGGCCTCCGGCCTCACTATGACACCTTGCTCGTCAAACGTTAGCTCGGCCTACGGCCTCGCTTTAGTGACTTAGGAACTCGCATGGTGCCGTCGTTCGGCCTTCGGCCTCACTCCGACACCTTGCTCGTAAATATGTGTGAGAGGTTTAAAAAAAATAAGAAATTCCAAAAACTTTCATCAGAAATGAAATCAGAGTCCTTGAAAACCCCCAGATCTTAAATTTCATCGCAATCGGACCAATATAAAATTTGATCCCTTCTTTGAATCCTCAGGGATCATAATGAATAACCTCGTATAAGTATGTAGTATACGAATAAGTATGTAGAGACTCGCAAGGTGTCGTCGCTCGGCCTCCGGCCTCGCTCCGACACCTTGCTCGTTTGAACCCCACTTTGAACCCTTCAGAAAAAATCTCAAGAACCGTCGCTCGGCCTTCGGCCTCGCTCCGGTGCGATGGGGGACTCGCAAGGTGCCGTCGTTCGGCCTTCGGCCTCACTCCGCCACCTTGCTCGTAAGTTTGTATGGGAGCTATTAAAAAAAAAAAGAAATTCCAAAAATTTTTTTCAGAAATGAATTCAGCGACCCCAAAAACCCCCGGAGCCAAAAATTCATCCCGCTCGGACCATTTTGAAATTTGATCCCCGACTTGAACCCCCAGGGGATCAATCAGACTACTTAAGGTTGGTAGCGCTTACGATTCCCTATGACATTTGGTCGAACACTAATTAAAAAAAGTTTACCGTTCCGAAGTTATTAACGGTCAAACTTTGTATGGGATCGATGTTTTTTTGTTTGTGACCCCAATTTTTTTTTTAATTTTTGGGAGGGACTCATGGTTCCCTTCAATTTTTGTTCAAAAAGGGGGGTTCCAAGTGTTATAGTTTAGCCAGGACGTTGGGGTACTCCAGGGTCTGTTCCACTTTTGCAACATTTCGGATTTTTCCCTAGGTCCCATAACCCTCCTCTATACAGTCGTTCCACTCTTCACCCCCCCACAAAACTCCTTCTGGGAGAACAATTATGTCAATCAGTGAGTCAGTCAATGGTAGTTCAGCTTTATATAATATAATAATAAAAAAACTAGTATTTGCGTGGCTGCGCGGGCCGCATGCGGCCCGCGTTTATATCCTTTTACCTATAGGATTAGGTCAAGCATTTTAGTTGCAGTTAAATCTTTAAAACTTTGAAATTGATTAAGAAATGTTGTAGATTTCTCCAATTCAGTCTGGAGTTGGGTGGAGATTGAAATTCAAAAATTTTAAATTTGGATTCTGTGAGAGAAATTTCAATTCAGTTCAAAATTGGTGGAAATATTTAATTCAGTCGAAAAAAAAGTCAATCTTTCAAGTCCAGTCGAAAAGTGGGTAACTCTTACAAAAGAAATATTTTTTGTATGAAAGTATGAAAACCATACATCATTGTACGGTCAGCAACGGGCACTGAAGCTCGGCCTGCGGCCTCGCTTCAGCACCTTCGATAATCAAACAGTATTTAATTTTTGTTTGATTTACTGTCGGGCACTGAAGTTCGGCCTGCGGCCTCACTTCAATGCCCTCCGGACTCGCAAGATGCCATAGCTCGGCCTTCGGCCTCACTATGACACCTTGCTCGTAACAGGTTAGCTCGGCCTACGGCCTCGCTTGAGCTACTTGAGGACTCGCAAGGTGTCATAGCTCGGCCTCCGGCCTCACTATGACACCTTGCTCGTCATACGTTAGCTCGGCCTACGGCCTCGCTTAAGTGACTTGGGAACTCGCAAGGTGCCGTCGCTCGGCCTTCGGCCTTGTTGTAGTGTAGAAGTTCTTTTAAAACCACAAACCTTTGTACTATTATTTATATTGGTAACACTAAATTGACAGCTCAAAACTCTCTAAATGGTTGATTTCCTTCTTCCGGTGTTTCTTGGTGCAAATGGTTTTATCTCATAGTAATAATATCGAATTATAAGTTAATTTGTCAAACCAAGTCTCTTTTAATATAAATACAACAGGTTATGGGCCCAGTTTATCGCTTCGAAAGTTTTAAATAAAAGTTAAAAGTGAAAGTTCGACAACTTAACCTAAAACTTTTATGCCGGCACCGGCGTGTCGGTCGGAAAAGTTTTATAAAATGTCTTCAAGCAACACGATGACGCTTATAGAAAAGCTCACGGGACGTGATAATTACAGTACGTGGAAATTCGCTGTTCAAAATTACTTCGAACATGAAGAATTGTGGGCATGTGTAGAAGGCACGGAAAAAGATGTCAAACTCAATACAAAAGCGAAGTCGAAGCTTATATTACTGGTAGATCCCATCAACTACGTACATATTCAAGAAGCAAAAAGTGCTAAGCAGGTATGGGAGAACCTCGCTAAAGCTTTCGACGACAAAGGATTGACAAGACGTGTTGGTTTGTTGCGAGATTTAATTACCACGAGACTTGAAAGTTGCCAAAACGTTGAAGATTATGTCACTAAGGTTATGGTGACTGCACACAAACTACGCAATATTGGTTTCCACGTTGATGACCAGTGGTTGGGAACATTATTGTTAGCAGGGCTGCCTGATATTTATCAGCCCATGATTATGGCTATGGAGAGTTCCGGTGTGTTAATATCTGCTGATGCTGTAAAAACAAAACTCCTTCAAGATATCCGAACTGAATCCACAGCGTTACTGGCAATTGGCAACAATAAAAATAAAAATCAACAAGAAACACAAAGAAAAGGCCCTCGCTATTATTCATGCAACCGATATGGACATATTAGTCGTTATTGCAAGAATAGTAAAAAGAAAGAAAATAAGTCTACAGATAATACAGGCTATGTTGCTGTTTTTTCTGCAACAACATGTAATAAACAAGGTGACTGGTTTATAGACTCTGGGGCATCTATGCATTTAACTATGCACCGTGACTGGCTTTATGACGAAATATCACCTCCGATTACATCAATCAAGGTAGCCGATAACAAAATACTACTTGTGAAAGCCTGTGGCAAGTTGAACTTGCAAGTTCTAGACCAAAAGGGCAGAGTGCAAATTATACAAGTCCAAAATGTGCTCTATGTTCCCGAGTTAGCTACAAACTTACTATCAGTGAGTCAGATGATAAAAAATGAGTGTCACATACAATTTGATAAACGAGGCTGCAAAATTTACAACAAAATTAAAGAACAAGTAGCCGAGGCAACTTTGAGTAATAATATGTATCAACTAAAAACTCTGAAACCTGCGGCTTACATGACTGAAGCAAATAAAAGTGACGCCTATCTATGGCACCAGAGAATGGCACATCTGAATTTTGATGATTTGAACAAATTATCTGAAAATGCTGGAGTGAAAATAGAAAACAAAGAGAAGATTTTATGTGTTCCCTGTTCAGAAGGAAAGCAAACAAGAGCTCCTTTTCCAGTGGATGGTTCCCGGGCTCAGTCAAAGCTAGAACTTATCCACTCTGACGTGGCCGGGCCTATAGAAGTCCCATCCCTTGGAGGTGCCCGCTACTTCGTCACCTTCATCGATGATTATACCAGGAAAGTATATGTTTATTTTATGAAAAATAAATCTGAAGTTTATGAGAAATTCACTCAGTATAAAGCATTAGCTGAAAATCAGCTCAACTGTAAAATTAAAAAGTTCCGAACTGATAATGGCACAGAGTATCTGAGTAATGAATTTAAAATGCTCTTACAAAAGTCTGGAATTTTGCATCAAACATCCACTCCTTACACACCACAACAGAATGGGTTAGCTGAGCGAATGAATCGCACATTGTTAGACAGATCTAGATGTATGCTTGTAAATGCTAAATTGCAGAAACAGTATTGGGCAGAAGCTGTAGCGACTGCAGCATACATAACAAACAGATGCCCAACACGAGCGCTACAGTATGCTACGCCTGAGGAGAAATGGACCGGTAAGAAACCAGACATCTCACACATGAAAATATTTGGGTGTGAAGCAATGATGCACATACCAAAAGAGAAGACAAAGAAATTGGATCCGAAAGCTACTAAATTAATATTTATTGGCTACTGTGAAAATACAAAGGGATATAAATTATACGATCCAAAAAGTAGAAAAGTTTTGATTAGTAGAGATGTAATTTTCATGGAGAATACTGTTAAAAGAAATTTTGCATTAATGCCATTATCAGAAGACACAAATATAAATGAAAGTTCCACTTGTGAACAGTCAGACGAAGAAAAATCGAGTGAGGATTCTTTCCACTCGGATGAGGGATCTTTGTATGTACCTGAAGAACCTTTGAGACCTTCAGATATACAAGAAAGGGTAGTAACCAGTAAAAGAAAATGCAGACTAGCTAGAGAAGGAAAATCTTATCTTTCAGCACTACAAGAAAATAATAAAATGACAAGCATCTCAGAAACTTACAGTGAAGCTACATCACCTAGAAGCTTATTGTGATGCAGACTATGCAAAAGATATTAGCACAAGACGCTCATTATCTGGTTATGTTTTTATAAAAAATGGTGCAGCCATTACATGGACAACACAAAGACAACAGAGTGTTGCATTATCCACTACTGAAAGTGAATTCATGGCGGCATGCTTAGCCACAAAGGAAGCCCTGTGGGTTAAAAGACTATTGATAGACATTGGTGAATTTAATCAAGACTCAGTGTGTTTAAATATTGATAATCAAAGTGCAATTTGTTTAATTAAGAATATAGACTTTCATAAACGTTGCAAACATATAGATGTTAGGTATAACTTTATTAAGGAAAAATATGCTGAAAAACAAATTGATTTATGATATGTGTGTACTAAAGAGCAATATGCTGATATTTTTACAAAAGCTTTGTCTAAAGAACAGTTTCAGTATTTACGAATGAAAATTGGTGTTTCTAAATGAGTAAAAAATGCTCTTAAATATATATGTGAATAAGATATTTATGTAAATGTCATTATGCATAAATTAATGTTAATTTACTGTAACTTTTGTAGACAGGAAATAGTAATAAGAGTTTGAGTCTAATTTTTGATTGTTTATTGGCATATAATTAGTATTGTTTTGGTGAGAGTATGTCAACTTACAACTTACTCTAAGCTGTAAGTTATGTACTTCAGTTTAAAGTTTTTTTTAAAAGGTTTTGTTTTGGTGAGAGTGTTGTAGTGTAGAAGTTCTTTTAAAACCACAAACCTTTGTACTATTATTTATATTGGTAACACTAAATTGACAGCTCAAAACTCTCTAAATGGTTGATTTCCTTCTTCCGGTGTTTCTTGGTGCAAATGGTTTTATCTCATAGTAATAATATCGAATTATAAGTTAATTTGTCAAACCAAGTCTCTTTTAATATAAATACAACAGGCCTCGCTCCGACACCTTGCTCGTAAATATGTATGAGAAGTTTAAAAAAAAACAAATTCCAAAAACTTTCCTCATAAATGGAATCAGAGTCCTTGAAAACCCCCAGATCTTAAATTTCATCGCAATCGGACCAATATTTGATTTGATCCCTTCTTTGAATCCTCAGGGATCATATGGAATAACCGTCGCTCGGCCTACGGTCTCGCTCCGGTATGATAAGACTCGCAAGGTGCCGTCGCTCGGCCTCCGGCCTCGCTCCGACGCCTTGCTCGTTTGAACCCCACTTTGAACCCTTCAGAAAAAATCTCAAGAACCGTCACTCGGCCTTCGGCCTCGCTGCGGTGTGATGGGAGACTCGCAAGGTGCCGTCGTTCGGCCTTCGGTAAGTTTGTATGGCGGCTATTAAAAAAAAAAAGAAATTCCAAATTTTTTTTTCAGAAATGAATTCAGCGACCCCAAAAACCCCCGGAGCCAAAATTTCATCCCGCTCGGACCATTTTGAAATTTGATCCCCGACTTGAACCCCCAGAGGATCAATCAGACCATTTTAGGTTGGTAGCGCTTACCATCTCCTATGACATTTCTTTGAACACTAATTAAAAAAAGTCTACCGTTCCGAAGTTATTAACGGTCAAACTTTGTATGGGATCGATGTTTTTTTGTTTGTGACCCCAATTTTTTTTTTATTTTTTGGGAGGGACTCATGGTTCCCTACAACTTTTGTTCAAAAAGGGGGGTTCCAAGTGTTATAGTTTAGCCAGGACGTTGGGGTACTCCAGGGTCTCTTCCATTTTTGCAACTTTTCGGATTTTTCCCTAGGTCCCATAACCCTCCTCTATACAGTCGCTCCACTCCTCACCCCCCCACAAAACTCCTTCTGGGAGAACAATTCTGTCAATGAGTCAGTGAGTCAGTGGTAGTTCAGCTTTATATAATATAGAAAAAGAATAGACTAGTATTTGCGTGGCTGCGCGGGCCGCATGCGGCCCGCGTTTATATCCTTTTACCTATAGGGTTGGGACAAACATTCACATTGCAGTTGCTTTCTTTAAAACTTTAAAATTGATTAAGAAATGTTGTAGATTTCTCCAATTCAGTCTGGAGTTGGGTAGAGATTGAACTTTAAAAATTTTAAATTTGGATTCTGTGAGAGAAATTTAAATTCAGTTCAAAGTAGGTAGATAAATTTAGTTCAGTTGAAAAAATGAGTCAAACTTTCAAGTCCAGTCGAAAAGTGGGTAAAACTTACCAAAGAAATATTTTTTGTATGAATGTATGAAAACCATACATCATTGTACGGTTGGCAACGGGCACTGAAGCTCGGCCTACGGCCTCGCTTCAGCACCCACGATAATCAAACAGTATTTAATTTTTGTTTGATTTACTGTCGGGCACTGAAGTTCGGCCTGCGGCCTCACTTCAATGCCCTCCGGACTCGCAAGGTGCCATAGCTCGGCCTTCGGCCTCACTATGACACCTTGCTCGTAACAGGTTAGCTCGGCCTACGGCCTCGCTTTAGTTACTTGGGAACTCGCAAGGTGCCATAGCTCGGCCTCCGGCCTCACTATGACACCTTGCTCGTCAAACGTTAGCTCGGCCTACGGCCTCGCTTAAGTGACTTGGGAACTCGCAAGGTGCCGTCGCTCGGCCTTCGGCCTCGCTCCGACACCTTGCTCGTAAATATGTATGAGAAGTTTAAAAAAAAAAACAAATTCCAAAAACTTTCCTCATAAATGGAATCAGAGTCCTGGAAAACCCCCAGATCTTAAATTTCATCGCAATCGGACCAATATTAGATTTGATCCCTTCTTTGAATCCTCAGGGATCATATAGAATAACCGTCGCTCGGCCTACGGCCTCGCTCTGGTATGATAAGACTCGCAAGGTGCCGTCGCTCGGCCTCCGGCCTCGCTCCGACACCTTGTTCGTTTGAACCCCAATTTGAACCCTTCAGAAAAAATCTCAAGAACCGTCGCTCGGCCTTCGGCCTCGCTCCGGTGCAAAGGGGAGACTCGCAAGGTGCCGTCGTTCGGCCTTCGGCCTCACTCCGCCACCTTGCTCGTAAGTTTGTATGGGAGCTATTAAAAAAAAAAAGAAATTACAAATTTTTTTTCCAGAAATGAATTCAACGACCCCAAAAACCCCCGGATCCAAAATTTCGTTCCGCTCCGACCATTTTGAAATTTGATCCCCGACTTGAACCCCCAGGGGATCAATCAGACCACTTTAGGTTGGTAGCGCTTACCATCTCCTACGACATTAAATTTGGATTCTGTGAGAGAAATTTAAATTCAGTTCAAATTAGGTAAAAATATTTAATTCAGTCGAAAAAATAAGTCAAACTTTCAAGTCCAGTCGAAAAGTAGGTAAAACTTACCAAAGAAATATTTTTTGTATGTAATTGTATGTTGCATTGTATGTTCGTCAGCAGGGCAACGAAGCTCGGCCTGCGGCCTCGCTTCAGCACCCACGATAACCGAACAGTATATAACTTTTGTATGATTTATTGTCGGGCACTGAAGTTCGGCCTCCGGCCTCACTTCAATGCCCTCAGGACTTGCAAAGTGCCATAGCTCGGCCTCCGGCCTCGCTATGACACCTTGCTCGTCAAACGTTAGCTCGGCCTACGGCCTCGCTTTAGTGACTTAGAAACTCGCAAGGTGTCATAGATCGGCCTTCGGCCTCACTATGACACCTTGCTCGTCAAACGATAGCTCGGCCTACGGCCTCGCTTTAGTTACTTGAGAACTCGCAAGGTGCCGTCGCTCGGCCTTCGGCCTCACTCCGACACCTTGCTCGTAATTATGTATGAGAGATTTAAAAAAAAAGAAATTCCAAAAACTTTCCTCAGAAATGGAATCAGAGTCCTTGAAAACCCCCAGATCTTAAATTTCATCGCAATCGCACCAATATAAAATTTGATCCCTTCTTTGAATCCTCAGGGATCATAATGAATAACCGTCGCTCGGCCTACGGCCTCGCTCCGGTATGTAGAGACTCGCAAGGTGTCGTCGCTCGGCCTCCGGCCTCGCTCCAACACCTTGCTCGTTTGAACCCTACTTTGAACCCTTCAGAAAAATCTCAAGAACCGTCGCTCGGCCTTCGGCCTCGCTCCGGTGCGATGGGGGACTCGCAAGGTGCCGTCGTTCGGCCTTCGGCCTCACTCCGCCACCTTGCTGGTAAGTTTGTATGGCGGCTATTAAAAAAAAAAAGAAATTCCAAAAACTTTTTTCAGAAATGAAATAAGCGACCCCAAAAACCCCCGGAGCCAAAATTTCATCCCCCTCGGACCATTTTGAAATTTGATCCCCGACTTGAACCCCCAGGGGATCAATCAGACCATTTTAGGTTGGTAGCGCTTACCATCCCCTATGACATTTGGTCGAACACTAATTAAAAAAATTTTACCGTTCTGAAGTTATTAAGGGTCAAACTTTGTATAGGATTGATGTTTTTTTGTCTGTGACACCCATTTTTTTTTAATTTTTTGGGAGGGACTCATTGTCCTTAACAACCTTTGTTCGAACCCCACCCCCCTAAACCCTACCATTTTTGCAGGACGTTGGGGTACTCCAGGGTCTGTTCCACTTTTGCAACTTTTCGGATTTTTCCCTTGGTCCCATAACCTTCCTCTATACAGTCGCTCCACTCCTCACCCCCCCACAAAACTCCTTCTGGGAGAACAATTATGTCAATCAGTGAGTGAGTCAGTCAGTCAATGGTAGTTTAGCTTTATATAATATAGACTAGTATTTGCGTGGCTGCGCGGGCCGCATGCGGCCCGCGTTTATATCCTTTTACCTATAGGGTTGGGACTGATCATTTAAATTGCAGTTATATCTTTAAAACTTTGAAATTGATTAAGATATGTTGTAGATTTCTCCAATTCAGTCTGGAGTTGGGTGGAGATTGAAATTCAAAAATTTTAAATTTGGATTCTTTGAGAGAAATTTAAATTCAGTTCAAATTAGGTAGAACTATTTAATTCAGTCGAAAAAAAAGTAAAACTTTCAAGTCCAGTCGAAAAGTGGGTATAACTTACCAAAGTCATATTTTTTGTATGAAAGTATGAAAACCATACATCATTGTATGGTCGGCAACGGGCACTGAAGCTCGGCCTGCGGCCTCGCTTCAGCACCTACGATAATCATACAGTATTTAATTTTTGTTTGATTTACTGTCGGGCACTGAAGTTCGGCCTGCGGCCTCACTTCAATGCCCTCCGGACTCGCTTTAGTTACTTGAGAACTCGCAAGGTGTCACAGCTCGGCCTACGGCCTCGCTTTAGTTACTTGAGGACTCGCAAGGTGTCATAGCTCGGCCTCCGGCCTCGCTATGACACCTTGTCGTCAAACGTTAGCTCGGCCTGCGGCCTCGCTTTAGTGACTTAGGAACTCGCAAGGTGCCGTCGCTCGGCCTTCGGCCTCACTCCGACACCTAGCTCGTAACATACATATGTATGAGAGATTTAAAAAAAAAAAGAAATTCCAAAAACTTTCCTCAGAAATGGAATCAGAGTCCTTGAAAACCCCCAGATCTTAAATTTCGTCGCAATCGGACCAATATAAATTTTGATCCCTTCTTTGAATCCTCGGGGATCATATGGAATAACCGTCGCTCGGCCTACGGCCTCGCTCCGGTATGAAGAGACTCGCAAGGTGTCGTCGCTCGGCCTCCGGCCTCGCTCCGACACCTTGCTCGTTTGAACCCCACTTTGAACCCTTCAGGAAAAATCTCAAGAACCGTCGCTCGGCCTTCGGCCTCGCTCCGGTGCGAAGGGGAGACTCGCAAGGTGCCGTCGTTCGGCCTTCGGCCTCACTCCGCCACCTTGCTCGTAAGTTTGTATGGGAGCTATTAAAAAAAAAAAGAAATTCCAAAATTGTTTTTCAGAACTGAATTTAGCGACCCCAAAAACCACCAGAGCCAAAATTTCATCCCCCTCGGACCATTTTGAAATTTGATCGGCCTACGGCCTCGCTTAAGTTACTTGAGTACTCGCAAGGAGTCATAGCTCGGCCTCCGGCCTCGCTATGACAACTTGCTCGTCAAACGTTAGCTCGGCCTACGGCCTCGCTTAAGTTACTTGAGTACTCGCAAGGAGTCATAGCTCGGCCTCCGGCCTCGCTATGACACCTTGTTCGTCAAACTTTAGCTCGGCCTACGGCCTCGCTTTAGTGACTTAGGAACTCGCAAGGTGCCGTCGTTCGGCCTTCGGCCTCACTCCGACACCTTGCTCGTAAATATGTATGAGAGGTTTAAAAAAAAAAGAAATTCCAAAAACTTTCATCAGAAATGAAATCAGAGTCCTTGAAAACCCCCAGATCTTAAATTTCATCGCAATCGGACCAATATAAAATTTGATCCCTTCTTTGAATCCTCAGGGATCATAATGAATAACCGTCGCTCGGCCTACGGCCTCGCTCCGGTATGATAAGACTCGCAAGGTGCCGTCGCTCGGCCTCCGGCCTCGCTCCGACACCTTGCTCGTTTGAACCCCACTTTGAACCCTTCAGAAAAAATCTCAAGAACCGTCGCTCGGCCTTCGGCCTCGCTCCGGTGCGAAGGGGAGACTCGCAAGGTGCCGTCGTTCGGCCTTCGGCCTCACTCCGCCACCTTGCTCGTAAGTTTGTATGGGAGCTATTAAAAAAAAAAAGAAATTCCAAAATTTTTTTTCAGAACTGAATTCAGCGATCCCAAAAACCCCCAGAGCCAAAATTTCATCCCCCTCCGACCATTTTGAAATTTGATCCCCGACTTGAACCCCCAGGGGATCAATAAGACCATTTTAGGTTGGTAGCGCTAACGATTCCCTTTGACATTTGATCGAACACTAATTAAAAAAAGTTTACCGTTCCGAAGTTATTGAGGGTCAAACTTTGTATGGGATCGATGTTTTTTTGTTTGTGACCCCAATTTTTTTTTTATTTTTTGGGAGGGACTCATGGTTCCCTACAACTTTTATTCAAAAAGGGGGGTTCCAAGTGTTATAGTTTAGCCAGGACGTTGGGGTACTCCAGGGTCTGTTCCACTTTTGCAACTTTTCGGATTTTTCCCTAGGTCCCATAACTATCCTCTATACAGTCGTTCCACTTTTCACCCCCCCACAAAACTCCTTCTGGGAGAACAATTATGTCAATCAGTGAGTCAGTCAATGGTAGTTCAGCTTTATATAATATAGACTAGTATTTGCGTGGCTGCGCGGGCCGCATGCGGCCCGCGTTTATATCCTTTTACCTATAGGATTAGGTCAAGCATTTAAGTCGCAGTTTTATTCTTTAAAACTTTGAAATTGATTAAGAAATGTTGTAGATTTCTCCAATTCAGTCTGGAGTTGGGTGGAGATATAAATTCAAAAATTTTAAATTTGGTTTCTATGAGAGAAATTTAAATTCAGTTCAAAGTAGGTAGATAAATTTAGTTCAGTTGAAAAATAAGTCAAACTTTCAAGTCCAGTCGAAAAGTGGGTAAAACTTACCAAAGTCATATTTTTTGTATGAAAGTATGAAAATCATACATCATTGTACGGTCGGTAACGGGCACTGAAGCTCGGCCTGCGGCCTCGCTTCAGCACCTACGATAATCAAACAGTATTTAATTTTTGTTTGATTTACTGTCGGGCACTGAAGTTCGGCCTGTGGCCTCACTTCAATGCCCTCCGGACTCGCAAGGTGCCATAGCTCGGCCTTCGGCCTCACTATGACACCTTGCTCGTAACAGGTTAGCTCGGCCTACGGCCTCGCTTTAGTTACTTGGGAACTCGCAAGGTGCCATAGCTCGGCCTCCGGCCTAACTATGACACCTTGCTCGTAAAACGTTAGCTCGGCCTACGGCCTCGCTTTAGTTACTTGAGAACTCGCAAGGTGTCAAAGCTCGGCCTCGGGCCTCACTATGTCACCTTGCTCGTCAAACGTTAGCTCGGCCTGCGGCCTCGCTTGAGCTACTTGAGTACTCGCAAGGTGCCGTCGCTCGGCCTTCGGCCTCACTCCGACACCTTGCTCGTAAATATGTATGAGAGGTTTAAAAAAAAAACAAATTCCAAAAACTTTCCTCATATATGGAATCAGAGTCCTTGAAAACCCCCAGATCTTAAATTTCATCGCAATCGGGCCAATATTAGATTTGATCCCTTCTTTGAATCCTCAGGGATCATAATGAATAACCGTCGCTCGGCCTACGGCCTCGCTCCGGTATGTAGAGACTCGCAAGGTGTCGTCGCTCGGCCTCCGGCCTCGCTCCAACACCTTGCTCGTTTGAACCCCACTTTGAACCCTTCAGAAAAAATCTCAAGAACCGTCGCTCGGCCTTCGGCCTCGCTCCGGTGCGAAGGGAGACTCGCAAGGTGCCGTCGTTCGGCCTTCGGCCTCACTCCGCCACCTTGCTCGTAAGTTTGTATGGGAGCTATTAAAAAAAAAAAGAAATTTCAAATTTTTTTTTCAGAACTGAATTCGGCGACCCCAAAAACCCCCAGAGCCAAAATTTCATCCCGCTCGGACCATTTTGAAATTTGATCCCCGACTTGAACCCCCAGGGGATCAATGAGACCATTTTAGGTTGGTAGCGCTTACCATCCCCTATGACATTTGGTCGAACACTAATTAAAAAAAGTTTACCGTTCCGAAGTTATTAACGGTCAAACTTTGTATGGGATCGATGTTTTTTTGTTTGTGAACCCAATTTTTTTTTAATTTTTTGGGAGGGACTCATGGTCCCTAACAACTTTTGTTCGAACCCCACCCCCCTTAACCCTACCATTTTTGCAGGACGTTGGGGTACTCCAGGGTCTGTTCCACTTTTGCAACTTTTCGGATTTTTCCCTAGGTCACATAACGCTCCCCTATCCAGGTGTACCACTCTTCACCCCCCCACAAAACTCCTTCTGGGAGAACAATTCTGTCAATCAGTGAGTCAATGGTAGTTTAGCTTTATATAATATAGAAGACTAGTATTTGCGTGGCTGCGCGGGCCGCATGCGGCCCGCGTTTATATCCTTTTACCTATAGGATTAGGTCAAGCATTTTAGTCGCAGTTTTATTCTTTAAAACTTTGAAATTGATTAAGAAATGTTGTAGATTTCTCCAATTCAGTCTGGAGTTGGGTGGAGATTGAAATTCAAAAATTTTAAATTTGGATTCTGTGAGAGAAATTTAAATTCAGTTCAAAATAGGTAGAAATATCTAATACAGTCGAAAAAAAAGTTAAACTTTCAAGTCCAGTCGAAAAATGGGTAAAACTTACCAAAGAAATATTAATTGTATGAAATTGTATGTTGCATTGTATGATCGTCAGCAGGGCAATGAAGCTCGGCCTGCGGCCTCGCTTCAGCACCCACGATAACCGAACAGTATATAACTTTTGTATGATTTATTGTCGGGCACTGAAGTTCGGCCTCCGGCCTCACTTCAATGCCCTCAGGACTCGCAAAGTGCCATAGCTCGGCCTTCGGCCTCACTATGACACCTTGCTCGTCAAACATTAGCTCGGCCTACGGCCTCGCTTAAGTTACTTGAGTACTCGATAGGTGTCATAGCTCGGCCTCCGGCCTCACTATGACACCTTGCTCGTCAAACGTTAGCTCGGCCTACGGCCTCGCTTTAGTGACTTAGGGACTCGCATGGTGCCGTCGTTCGGCCTTCGGCCTCACTCCGACACCTTGCTCGTAAACATGTATGAGAAGTTTAAAAAAAAAAAAAAATTCAAAAAACTTTCATCAGAAATGAAATCAGAGTCCTTGAAAACCCCCATATCTTAAATTTCGTCGCAACCGGAACAATATTAAATTTGATCCCTTCTTTGAATCCTCAGGGATCACATAGTATTACCGTCGCTCGGCCTACGGCCTCGCTCCGGTATGATGAGACTCGCAAGGTGTCGTCGCTCGGCCTCCGGCCTCGCTCCGACACCTTGCTCGTTTGAACCACACTTTGAACCCTTTCGAAATAATCAATCGAACCGTCGCTCGGCCTTCGGCCTCGCTCCGGTACGATAAGACTCGCAAGGTGCCGTCGCTCGGCCTTCGGCCTCGCTCCGGTGTGATGGGAGACTCGCAAGGTGCCGTCGTTCGGCCTTCGGCCTCACTCCGCCACCTTGCTCGTAAGTTTGTATGGGAGCTATTAAAAAAAAAAGAAATTCCAAAAATTTTTTTCAGAAATCAATTCAGCGACCCCAAAAACCCCCGGAGACAAAATTTCGTCCCGCTCGGACCATTTTGAAATTTGATCCCCGACTTGAACCCCCAGGGGATCAATTAGTCCACTTTAGGTTGGTAGCGCTTACCATCTTCTATGACATTTGGTCAAACACTAATTAAAAAAAGTTTACCGTTCCGAAGTTATTAACGGTCAAACTTTGTATGGGATCGATGTTTTTTTGTTTGTGACCCCAATTTTTTTTTTATTTTTTGGGAGAGACTCATGGTTCCCAACAACTTTTGTTCAAAAAGGGGGGTTCCAAGTGTTATAGTTTAGCCAGGACGTTGGGGTACTCCAGGGTCTGTTCCACTTTTGCAACTTTTCGGATTTTTCCCTAAGTCCCATAACGCTCCCCTATCCAGGTGTACCACTCGCCAACCCCCCACAAAACTCCTTCTGGGAGAACAATTATGTCAATGAGTCAGTCAGTCAGTCAATGGTAGTTCAGCTTTATATAATATAGACTAGTATTTGCGTGGCTGCGCGGGCCGCATGCGGCCCGCGTTTATATCCTTTTACCTATAGGGTTGGGACAAACATTCACATTGCAGTTTTATTTTTTAAAACTTTGAAATTGATTAAGAAATGTTGTAGATTTCTCCAATTCAGTCTGGAGTTGGGTGGAGATTGAAATTCAAAAATTTTAAATTTGGATTCTGTGAGAGAAATTTAAATTCAGTTCAAAATTGGTGGATAAATTTAATTCAGTGGAAAAAAAAGTCAATCTTTCAAGTCCAGTCGAAAAGTGGGTAAAACTTACCAAAGAAATATTTTTTGTATGAAATTGTATGTTGCATTGTATGATCGTCAGCAGGGCAATGAAGCTCGGCCTGCGGCCTCGCTTCAGCACCCACGATAATCAAACAGTATTTAATTTATGTTTGATTTATTGTCGGGCACTGAAGTTCGGCCTCCGGCCTCACTTCAATGCCCTCAGGACTCGCAAAGTGCCATAGCTCGGCCTTCGGCCTCACTATGACACCTTGCTCGTCATACATTAGCTCGGCCTACGGCCTCGCTTGAGCTACTTGAGTACTCGCAAGGTGTCATAGCTCGGCCTCCGGCCTCACTATGACACCTTGCTCGTCAAACGTTAGCTCGGCCTACGGCCTCGCTTTAGTTACTTGAGAACTCGCAAGGTGTCATAGCTCGGCCTCCGGCCTCGCTATGACACCTTGCTCGTCAAACGTTAGCTCGGCCTGCGGCCTCGCTTTAGTGACTTAGGAACTCGCATGGTGCCGTCGTTCGGCCTTCGGCCTCACTCCGACACCTTGCTCGTAAATATATATGATAGGTTTAAAAAAAAAAAGAAATTCCAAAAACTTTAATCAGAAATGAAATCAGAGTCCTTGAAAACCCCCAGATCTTAAATTTCATCGCAATTGGTCCAATATAAAATTTGATCCCTTTTTTGAATCCTCAGGAATCATCATGAATAACCGTCGCTCGGCCTACGGCCTCGCTCCGGTATGATGAGACTCGCAAGGTGCCGTCGCTCGGCCTTCGGCCTCACTCCGGCACCTTGCTCGTTTGAACCCCACTTTGAACCCTTTAGAAATCATAAATGAAACCGTCGCTCGGCCTTCGGCCTCGCTCCGGTGCGATTGGAGACTCGCAAGGTGCCGTCGTTCGGCCTTCGGCCTCACTCCGACACCTTGCTCGTAAGTTTGTATGGCGGCTATTAAAAAAAAAAAAGAAATTCCAAAATCTTTTTTCAGAAATGAAATCAGCGACCCCAAAAACCCCCGGAGCCAAAATTTCATCCCCCTCGGACCATTTTGAAATTTGATCCCCGACTTGAACCCCCAGGGGATCAATCAGACCATTTTAGGTTGGTAGCGCTTACGATTCCCTATGACATTTGGTCGAACACTAATTAAAAAAAGTTTACCTTTCCGAAGTTATTAACGGTCAAACTTTGTATGGGATCGATGTTTTTTTGTTTGTGACCCAAATTTTTTTTTTATTTTTTGGGAGGGGCTCATGGTCCCTAACAACCTTTGTTCGAACCCCACCCCCCTAAACCCTACCATTTTTGCAGGACGTTGGGGTACTCCAGGGTCTTTTCCACTTATTCAACTTTTCGGATTTTTCCCTAGGTCACATACCCCTCCCCTATCCAGGAGTACCACTCACCAACCCCCCACAAAACTCCTTCTGGGAGAACAATTATGTCAATCAGTGAGTCAGTCAATGGTAGTTTAGCTTTATATAATATAGACTAGTATTTGCGTGGCTGCGCGGGCCGCATGCGGCCCGCGTTTATATCCTTTTACCTATAGGGTTGGGACTGTTCATTTAAATTGCAGTTATATCTTTAAAACTTTGAAATTGATTAAGATATGTTGTAGATTTCTCCAATTCAGTCTGGAGTTGGGTGGAGATTGAAATTCAAAAATTTTAAATTTGGATTCTTTGAGAGAAATTTAAATTCAGTTCAAATTAGGTAGAACTATTAATTTAGTCGAAAAAAAAGTAAAACTTTCAAGTCCAGTCGAAAAGTGGGTATAACTTACCAAAGTCATATTTTTTGTATGAAAGTATGAAAACCATACATCATTGTATGGTCGGCAACGGGCACTGAAGCTCGGCCTGCGGCCTCGCTTCAGCACCCACGATAACCGAACAGTATATAACTTTTGTATGATTTATTGTCGGGCACTGAAGTTCGGCCTGCGGCCTCACTTCAATGCCCTCCGGACTCGCAGGGTGTCATAGCTCGGCCTCCGGCCTCACTATGACACCTTGCTCGTCAAACGTTAGCTCGCCCTACGGCCTCGCTTTAGTTACTTGAGAACTCGCAAGGTGTCATAGCTCGGCCTCCGGCCTCACTATGACACCTTGCTCGTCAAACGTTAGCTCGGCCTGCGGCCTCGCTTTAGTGACTTAGGAACTCGCATGGTGCCGTTGTTCGGCCTTCGGCCTCACTCCGACACCTTGCTCGTAAATATGTATTAGAGGTTTAAAAAAAAAGAAATTCCAAAAACTTTCATCAGAAATGGAATCAGAGTCCTTGAAAACCCCCAGATCTTAAATTTCATCGCAATCGCAACAATATAAAATTTGATCCCTTCTTTGAATCCTCAGGGATCATAATGAATAACCGTCGCTCGGCCTACGGCCTCGCTCCGGTATGAAGAGACTCGCAAGGTGTCATCGCTCGGCCTCCGGCCTCGCTCCGACACCTTGCTCGTTTGAATCCCACTTTGAACCCTTCAGAAAAAATCTCAAGAACCGTCGCTCGGCCTTCGGCCTCGCTCCGGTGCGAAGGGGAGACTCGCAAGGTGCCGTCGTTCGGCCTTCAGCCTCACTCCGCCACCTTGCTCGTAAGTTTGTATGGGAGCTATTTAAAAAAAAAAGAAATTCCAAAATTTTTTTTCAGAAATGAATTCAGCGACCCCGAAAACCCCCGGAGCCAAAATTTCATTCCCCTCGAACCATTTTGAAATTTGATCCCCGACTTGAACCCCCAGGGGATCAATCAGACCATTTTTGGTTGGTAGCGCTTACCATCCTCTATGACATTTGGTCGAACACTAATTAAAAAAAGTTTAATGCTCTGAAGTTATTAAGGGTCAAACTTTGTATCGGATCGATGTTTTTTTGTTTGTGACCCCAATTTTTTTTTAAATTTTTTGGAGGCACTCATGGTTCCCAACAACTTTTGTTCGAAAAGAGGGCTTCCAAGTGTTATAGTTTAGCCAGGACGTTGGGGTACTCCAGGGTCTGTTCCACTTTTGCAACTTTTCGGATTTTTCCCTAGGTCCCATAACCCTCCTCTATACAGTCGCTCCACTCCTCACCCCCCCACAAAACTCCTTCTGGGAGAACAATTCTGTCAATGAGTCAGTGAGTGGTAGTTTAGCTTTATATAATATAGACTAGTATTTGCGTGGCTGCGCGGGCCGCATGCGGCCCGCGTTTATATCCTTTAACCTTTTGGGTGGGGCAGGTATTTGTTTTGCAGTTGGCTTCTTTAAAACTTTGAAATTGATTAAGAAATGTTGTAGATTTCTCCAATTCAGTCTGGAGTTGGGTGGAGATAGAAATTCTAAAATTTTAAATTTGGATTCTGTGAGAGAAATTTAAATTCAGTTCAAAATAGGTAGATAAATTTAGTTCAGTTGAAAAAATTAGTCAAACTTTCAAGTCCAGTCGAAAAGTTGGTAAAACTTACCAAAGAAATATTTTTTATATGAATGTATGAAAACCATACATCATTGTACGGTTGGCAACGGGCACTGAAGCTCGGCCTACGGCCTCGCTTCAGCACCCACGATAATCAAACAGTATTTAATTTTTGTTTGATTTACTGTCGGGCACTGAAGTTCGGCCTGCGGCCTCACTTCAATGCCCTCCGGACTCGCAAGGTGCCATAGCTCGGCCTTCGGCCTCACTATGACACCTTGCTCGTCAAACATTAGGTCGGCCTACGGCCTCGCTTGAGCTACTTGAGGACTCGCAAGGTGTCATAGCTCGGCCTCCGGCCTCACTATGACTCCTTGCTCGTCAAACGTTAGCTCGGCCTACGGCCTCGCTTTAGTTACTTGAAAACTCGCTAGGTGTCATAGCTCGGCCTCCGGCCTCGCTATGACACCTTGCTCGTCAAACATTAGCTCGGCCTGCGGCCTCGCTTTAGTGACTTAAGAACTCGCATGGTGCCGTCGTTCGGCCTTCGGCCTCACTCCGACACCTTGCTCGTAAATATGTATGAGAGGTTTAAAAAAAATAAGAAATTCCTAAAACATTCATCAGAAATGAAATCAGTGTCATTGAAAACCCCCAGATCTTTAATTTCATCGCAATCGCACCAATATAAAATTTGATCCCTTCTTTGAATCCTCAGGGATCATAATGAATAACCGTCGCTCGGCCTACGGCCTCGCTCCGGTATGAAGAGACTCGCAAGGTGTCGTCGCTCGGCCTCCGGCCTCGCTCCGACACCTTGCTCGTTTGAACCCCACTTTGAACCCTTCAGAACAAATCTCAAAAACTGTCGCTCGGCCTTCGGCCTCGCTCCGGTGTGATGGGAGACTCGCAAGGTGCCGTCGTTCGGCCTTCGGCCTCACTCCGCCACCTTGCTCGTAAGTTTGTATGGGAGCTATTAAAAAAAAAAGAAATTCCAAAATTTTTTTTCAGAAATGAATTCAGCAACCCCAAAAACCCCCGGAGCCGAAATTTTGTCTCGCTCGGACCATTTTGAAATTTGATCCCTCACTTGAACCCCCAGGGGATCAATCAGACCATTTTAGTTTGGTAGCGCTTACGATTCCCTATGACATTTGGTCGAACACTAATTAAAAAAAGTTTACCGTTCCGAAGTTATTAACGGTCAAACTTTGTATGGGATCGATGTTTTTTTGTTTGTGACCCCAATTTTTTTTTTATTTTTTGGGAGGGACTCATAGTTCCCTACAACTTTTGTTCAAAAAGGGGGGTTCCAAGTGTTATAGTTTAGCCAGGACGTTGGGGTACTCCAAGGTCTTTTCCACTTTTGCAACTTTTCGGATTTTTCCCTAGGTCACATACCCCTCCCCTATCCAGGAGTACCACTCGCCAACCCCCCACAATACTCCTTCTAGGAGAACAATTCTGTCAATCAGTCAGTGAGTGGTAGTTTAGCTTTATATAATATAGACTAGTATTTGCGTGGCTGCGCGGGCCGCATGCGGCCCGCGTTTATATCCTTTAACCTGTTGGGGTAGGACAGTGCATTGGTGTTGCAGTTTTATTCTTTAAAACTTTGAAATTGATTAGGAAGGTAGGTAGATATCTCCAATTCAGTCTGGAGTTGGGTGGTGATCGAAATTCAAAAATTTTTAATTTGGATTCTGTGAGAGAAATTTAAATTCAGTTCAGAGTAGGTAGGTAAATTTAGTTCAGTTGAAAAAATAAGTCAAACTTTCAAATCCAGTCGAAAAGTGGGTAAAACTTACCAAAGAAATATTTTTTGTATGAAAGTATGAAAACCATACATCATTGTACGGTAGGCAACGGGAACTGAAGCTCGGCCTGCGGCCTCGCTTCAGCACCCACGATAACCGAACAGTATATAACTTTTGTATGATTTATTGTCGGGCACTGAAGTTCGGCCTCCGGCCTCACTTCAATGCCCTCCGGACTCGCAGTGCCATAGCTCGGCCTTCGGCCTCGCTTAAGTTACTTGAGTACTCGGGCCGAGCTATGACAACTTGCTCGTCAAACATTAGCTCAGCCTACGGCCTCGCTTGAGCTACTTGAGTACTCGCAAGATGTCATAGCTCGGCCTCCGGCCTCACTATGACACCTTGCTCGTCAAACGTTAGCTCGGCCTACGGCCTCGCTTTAGTTACTTGAGAACTCGCAAGGTGTCATAGCTCGGCCTCCGGCCTCGCTATGACACCTTGCTCGTCAAACGTTTGCTCGGCCTGCGGCCTCGCTTTAGTGACTTAGGAACTCGCATGGTGCCGTCGTTCGGCCTTCGGCCTCACTCCGACACCTTGCTCGTAAATATGTATGAGATGTTTAAAAAAAAATAGAAATTCCAAAAACTTTCATCAGAAATGAAATCAGAGTCCTTGAAAACCCCCAGATCTTAAATTTCATCGCAATCGCACCAATATAAAATTTGATCCCTTCTTTGAATCCTCAGGGATCATAATGAATAACCGTCGCTCGGCCTACGGCCTCGCTCCGGTATGAACAGACTCGCAAGGTATCGTCGCTCGGCCTCCGGCCTCGCTCCGACACCTTGCTTGTTTGAACCCCACTTTGAACCCTTCAGAAAAAATCTCAAGAACCGTCGCTCGGCCTTCGGCCTCGCTCCGGTGCGAAGGGGAGACTCGCAAGGTGCCGTCGGTCGGCCTTCGGCCTCACTCCGCCACCTTGCTCGTAAGTTTGTATGGGAGCTATTAAAAAAAAAAAGAAATTCCAATTTTTTTTTTCAAAACTGAATTCAACGACCCAAAAAAACCCCGGAGCCAATATTTCGTCCCGCTCGGACCATTTTGAAATTTGATCCCCGACTTGAACCCCCAGGGGATCAATCAGACCTCTTTAGGTTGGTAGCGCTTGCCATCCCCTATGACATTTGGTCGAACACTAATCAAAAAAAGTTTACCGTTCCGAAGTTATTGACGGTCAAACTTTGTATGGGATCGACCTTTTTTTGTCTGTGACACCTATTTTTTTTTATGTTTTGGGAGGAACTCATGGTCCCTAACAACCTTTGTTCGAAGCCCTCCCCCCTAAACCCTACCATTTTTGCAGGACGTTGGGGTACTCCAGGGTCTGTTCCACTTTTGCAACTTTTCGGATTTTTCCCTAGGTCCCATAGCCCTCCTCTATACAGGTGTTCCACTCTACAACCCCCCACAAAACTCCTTCTGGGAGAACAATTATGTCAATCAGTCAATGAGTCAATGGTAGTTCAGCTTTATATAATATAGATATAGACTAGTACTAGTATTTGCGTGGCTGCGCGGGCCGCATGCGGCCCGCGTTTATATCCTTTTACCTATAGGGTTGGGACAAACATTCACATTGCAGTTTTATTCTTTAAAACTTTGAAATTGATTAAGAAATGTTGTAGATTTCTCCAATTCAGTCTGGAGTTGGGTGGAACAATCAAATTCAAAAATTTAAAATTTGGATTCTGTGAGAGAAATTCAAATTCAGTTCAAAATTAGTAGAAATATTAATTCAGTACAAAAAGAAACAACAAATTCAAGTTCAGTCTTAAGATGATAAAAGTCGTCAACATAAGGTTTAATGGAGTTTAAGTATATAATTAATGATGAAGTTTGGTTAAAACTATATATGTTACTGCTAATGGTTCCCTTTCTTTCACTCAAAAGTTATAATTATGTATTATTATTCATATTAAAAAATAAAACAATACGGTTTTCATTTCTATTTCCGAACTTTATTACTTGATAGAATAGACATTGATGATATATGTACCTATAACATTCTATAATAATAATCATATTAATTTACATTTGTATATAAGCCATCTGTTGATACTTTTATAAACTAATACAATTCAGTCAATTAGTGTAGCTACCTACGTAACGTAATTTAGTACAATATTCAGTAACTGCGATAGTAGCGCCATTGTGAATTGATTAGTAATACAATAAAAAAGTTACAACCAATTTCAATTAAATTAAAGCTATTGTTTCTAAAAATTCGTCAATATAGTTCGAGAGATAATTAAGTATGTCAAATGAAATTAATGAATTTAATTCAAAATAAAGAATGCTTTATTATAGTCACAAACCAATACAAAAATATAATTATATATGTAATGTCACAAGCTAAGGTTAAATAATTAATTAAGATGACATTTTTAAAGTGCTTTTGTATGTTTAATGTGTACAACAAAGCTTTCATAATTGGTTTTGTTAGTATTATTTTTGTTTCTGTGTAGATTAACATTTGCTCCGTGGTATGTGCGTCGGCTTAGTTTTCCGTTGTAAGGTTGACAGTTCTTCTAATCGGCGCTGGCTGGTGTCATCCTGGAATAATATTTTTTTCTTATTAGTTTTTGATAATAAATTTTATGGTCCACTGTTTTTCAAACTCAACCTGAACCTATTGCGGACCTTGTTGACGACAAGTATACGGATTGACATTAAAAAAAATAACCTGAACCTACTGCGGACCTTGTTGGTGAAAGTATTCAGATTGACATAAAAAAAATAACCTGAACCTACTGCGGCATTGTTGGTGAAAGTATTCAGATTGACATAAAAAAAATAACCTGAACCTACTGCGGACCATGTCGGCGGCAAATATACGGATTGACATAAAAAAAAATAACCTGAACCTACTGCGGACCTTGTTGGTGAAAGTATTCAGATTGACATAAAAAAAATAACCTGAACCTACTGCGGACTTTGTTAGCGAAAGTATTTGGATTGACATAAAAATCGATACTGCGCATGATAGTAAAATTTTTTTAAGGTAATTGTACAAATACAGTGTAAATAATTTAGTACCTGTAGCATTGTGATGATGTGTTAGTTCAGGCCTGCGCTTAGTTAAATATCGTCTCGGTTAACATTATGAATGTTAATGTTTGTCCTTCTGCATAGCTGCAAAAATCATAAAAAAATAATTAAAATTACATTCTTTAAAAGTAAATAATGAGATAAAATATAGTTTTGGGATGGGAATTAAGAATTTTAGTTGCATTTTTAATTGGTTTTTTAACATGTTAATAATTGTATCAGCTATTCTGATCCTTACCGATTCGATTCAAGTCTTGTTTTTGAAATATATGTTCTGTCTTTGTGTTGTCCAGGCGTTGGTCCAAGTTTTTCCGTGGAATGGTGTCATGATATTTTTCTTTGATGCATACGGCTTCTGAAATACATGTATTCTTAAAATTAGTATAAATTTGATGATGTGGTTCAAATAGGGGTCGGAAACTGGGGTTAGATACAAAGAGCGATGATCTTCAATATGGTACATGAAATCAGGTGGCCTATATATTTGTAGTCTCTACCACCAGGGGGCTTGCTGTTAGTGTTATTTTAGTAATAAAATTAATGTCAAAATAAAAATAATAAAATAAATAATTATTAAATTACCTACGTCTCATATAAAGAATATTTAAATAATCTATTGACATAGATAATACTTTAAAATTATTTTTTGCATAATATAATTATACACAAGACATGTTTGTTATCACAATAGACAGTTATGTATGTTTAACAAAATTAATAAATACCTTATGTATCAGTCATGTAATAAACAGCAGATGCGCTTCGCTCCGATCATATGTGCTGCTTGCTCCGTGGTTGCAGTGTATAACAGTTGTTGCTGCTCTCTCGAAGATGATTACTGCGTAGCTGCGTAGGACAGGTTGCGCTCTATGTAGTAATATAATTATCTCTGTATGTGAATCAATACATAATTATGGTGTATAAATTATTTTACTAATGAGTTATCATCAATTATTAGTCGTATTCCACACCACCTTAAATCAATAGAGTATTGTAAAGAATAATCAATAAAAATGATTTTGAGGTTCGACTATAGGCGCATTTTTTTTAACGTGGTATCCCCAAGTAGGTCTAATCCACGACTATTTCTACTCTAAATACCTAATCTATAGCACCTATGACTATGTCTATATTATATTTACAAACTATGCACGTAACAAAAGTAAAGTTCGCAATAACAACACTAAAACTAACAATATATTACAAAGCACAAAAAAACATGCAAGAAAAGCAATAACAATAAGAAGTAGTACTAAATATACTAAAATTTACATGATACTGCCAAAAATACAACTAATATGTTATGATTGAAAGTGTTTTTGTTAGGTTTCGTCTAATGTTGTAAAATGTGTAAACTACTATTGAATATGTTTGATACAGTGTATAAAAATGTATGTGTAGTAATGTGTTATAATTATATATCAACTGATTACTCAACGGTCGTTTTAACCATTATATCGTATAACATGCCACATTCAAAGAGATGCTATTGTTTATAAGGGGGAAAAAAATACCCGAATTCTGGAAGTGTATACATCCGTCAAACCGATCGAAACGACATGTCACATTACTAACGACGAGATCCCAGTCGAATGAAGCAAGGAGAAAAAGAAATTTGTCAACTCGGAACATTGGCCAAAACTGAGACGCATAACACAAACAGGAGACTCGGAATATCAAGGCCTAGGCCTAGGTCAACCTACGCCCAGCGTGGGAAGGTAACGCAATAAATGAGAACTTTGAGGGGGCAACGATTGAAATGAAGAGGGAACAAAGAAAAAGTAGAAAACTACGCAAAGACGGCAAAAATATACCCACCGGTCGACAGTTATTCAATAGTTGCAATAGAATCAAATATACAGAGTTACGCCAAGTTGCTCTGCCGGCGAATTATGCCTGGAAACGACGTAGGAGATGCCGTCATCACAGTGAAGTCGTCCACGTTTGACCCATTGCGAGGCAAATCAACGCAAGGACATATACAGTGAGTGAGTGAAAACACACTCTAGATCAAGAATCGGTACCGAATTTGAACCATCGGTAGTCAAAGCCATAATTATCTAATCACCGAACGATTGTCACCAAACAGGTACGACGATGTGACGCTCAAAGCTTTTGAAAGAAATAAAATAAACTATACATATACTATAAATATAACAATGTAAATAATATAGGTGGAAATTGGGCATACTGAAAGAGTTGAATCGAATTAGCTGGACCTATTGGATTGATCTGTATTGTAAAAATGGAAAAAAAAACGAAAAAAATGGTATTAAAAAATGGAATCCAGTAAATGAAAAATTAAAATAAACTTTAATTATTAGAGACAAATTATAGAACATGACAGAGTATGAGAAAATACAAAAACGTTAGTTATTATTTATATAAAATAAATCTTTTAAACAAATTACAGTCACAGTTTGATTCAGTAAAAAGTTGCAGATATATGAATTATTAAGTTACAAATAAAAATCATGAGTTTAGTAAAAGTAATATAAACGCTGTACTTATGCAAAAATGTTAAAGATTGAGTAAGGAACAACGCGATAAAGTTTTCTTACCAGAGACATTGTAAGGCGCGATATTGAAGATAATTTCTATCCATTAAAATGAGATTGTCAAATAAAACACCATACAAGCATGAAAGTTATCAATGTCTTTGTATAGGCTGCTTGCAGACGTTTGCTGTTATAATCCCATGTAACACTACTATATTGACATTAATTAATTAAAAATGTTATATCAACATTGTGACTATTAAAACAGGATTTCTTCTTAAACTATAGTATTAATTCATAGTTATACTAATTGATGATCACGTTTTATTATATCTATTTTTTTATGTATATGTTTTTTAATATATTTTTTGTTTATTTGTATTTGTTTTTGTATAATATATTTTTTGTTTATTTGTATTTGTTTTTGTATAATATATTTTTTGTTTATTTGTATGTGTTTTTGTATTTATATTTTTTCCTTGTTTTTTTTTTAACAATTTATGATCACCAATTTACAATTTTATTTAATGCCATTAGAGCTAGGTACCTAAAGTAGTATTTTATTGATCATTACCAATATTTTAGTTGCTGTTAAGTTGTCGGTAACTCAACAATTGATATAATTTCGTTTCAGAAACCAAAAACCCAATTGCATGACTCGATACTTTAAAGCTTTATCTAAAAAACGAACATATTCTATGAACTTGAACATCTTTGTTGTTGTAAACATGTTGGCAGCTTTTCAATTCAGAAACCGAAAAAATTCATTTATATAAAGTGTGTGTACCCTTTAAATTTGAACTTCATATGTGATATTTCGTTACTTTAAGTATAAAAAATAGCAAATAACTGTATAATATGAAATTTTCTTATAAGCTAAACTCTCTACCAACTATGCTATTAATTATTTCCTAAGAACATTAATCAGTAACACGTTTTTTTTTTATTTTGTGTTTTTTTTGGGTTTATGTTTTTTGTACAGTCCACTTAGCGTCATATTTTTTTACATGTTATTAATTAATGTTCTTAGAAAATAATTGATAGTAAAGTTATCGAAGAGAATTGTGTTGATTAGTGTCTTATCTCAAAATTTCATACTTTACAGTGATTAAATATTGTTCTTTATACTTATAGTAAAAAATAAAATAACGATATATGATATGAATATGTAATTTAGAATGCATGTTTTAATTATGTAATTGAATATTTAACTATGAAGTTTGAATTTTAATATGTGTTTTTTAGTTTTGTATTTTTTTTGGGTTTTAAATTTTAAACATTCCACTTAGCATCTTTTTTTTCACATATTATTATTTAAGTTTCATAATTAAATATCAATGACATAGTTAAAATATACAATCGATCGTTATGTAATCCTAAGTATATAAAACTATAACATATCGCTATAAAGTATGAAATTGTAGATAGGTAGAATCAACATAGCTTACTTTGTTGAAAAACAGTTTTATTTTAGTATTTTTAGTTACATAATATATTTTTATTATTATACTATTAAAATACCTATTCTTCGTTTTCTTGTTGGTGGGACAGCTACAGCCGATTTGGGTTTTCGGTATAGATGTACGTTTTCTGATAAGTGTTTTCTTTTCTGTGTAGATTCATTGGTAATGTTTGGCAATAGTTGTGATTCGCTGAAATTCATCCTTGTTAAATTGATATTGTATAATTTGCTGGCTTGGTTGAATTGTTCATACTTTTTGATTCCCATTGTTTCATATTTTTTCGTAATGTATAAGTGAATAAAATGGTTTTAGAGCTGTAACTTTTCTGTTTTCTATTGACGTCATTTTTTGTTCTTCGAGGAGCTTGGCTTCATTTGCAGAAGTATAAATATATAATACAATATATTTTGTTTCTTATTGTATGATATGTTCTTGGTTGTTTTCTCTGATATGTAATGTTATCAGGAACTCTTCGATTTGAAATAGCATCATGAATGTGTTTTGGTAACAAATTATTTAAAGCTGGAGATTTTCAATTACCGTTGATATGCTTTCATGACCATTAGAAATATACTTGCAAATATTTCGATTTCTGAAGTATGTTGTCTTCACTTTGCGACAGTCAAAAGGAAAGTAAGGAGAATGCCAGCAGCCAGTTATGTAATATATAAAATCTGCAGCAGTTATCAATGTATAATGTTTTACAATGTGTTAACTAACACATATGTAAGAATAAAGTCAGTTCTATGTAAAATACAACATTTTTCCAGTATCTACTCTTTCTTCGATGCAATTAGTTTCCTGATGATCTTGATAGATTGATTTTTGAACTTGTACTCTTCGGTCTGTTTTGATGTTGGGTATTTAAATATATTCTGATGTTAATAATATTGACAAACGACATTGAAGTATAGAGTAATTAACATTTATAATTTTTGTATTGTGGAGGTAATCTTATTTAAGAATTATTTCACATAATTTCATATAATAAGTCTTCTACATTAACTTGCGCTTAAACTGTCATATACATTGATTTCACAAAAAAATCAAAGATAGATGATTATACACTTTTTTTCATTGTTTTTACTCTATACGTACAAATATATTGTTATAGAAATTAAATTTAAATCTACTAAATGAAGTATTACATTTTTTAAATATTTTAGTTATTATTTCAGAGATGATGTTTTCAAGTCCATAGAAAATT
This sequence comes from Ligdia adustata, assembly GCA_947049295.1. NCBI lineage: Eukaryota > Metazoa > Arthropoda > Insecta > Lepidoptera > Geometridae > Ligdia > Ligdia adustata. The sequence goes on from OX346229.1 coordinate 11,930,736, forward strand.
AGTTCGATTTAATAATATTGACAAACGATATTGTAGAGTAAATATTTTTATTGTATAATTCAAATGTTTAGAAAATCTTATTCATGATTTTATTGCTATAAAATCATAAAAGAATCCTTACATTTTAACGTGTGTGTAATCAGTCATATACATTGATTTTACTAAAAAAACCTACGATAGATCCTTACACACATCCTTATTTAAATAATATTGTTTATTTTGGCATTGGGTTTTTTGGTTTCTCGATGATGTATAGTGTGCCATGGGATTATAATGTTAGAAAAGCAATTTCATCTGCTTTTCGGTCTCTAATACAATATAAGTGTGATGTTATTAATATAGGCGAATGATATTGTAATACAAAGTAAACACATTTTTTATTGTTTTATGTGTAGGTAAATCTTATTTATGAATTTATTAGCATAAAATCATATAAGAAGCCTTACACTTTAACAGCCGTGTAATCTGTCGTATACATAGATTTCATGAAGAAACCCACGATAGATGATTACAGGCATAATTTTTTTGGTGTTTTACTTTTTACGTACAAAGATAATAATAATAATTGTAATTTAAATGTAAAGTTCAAAAAAATAGTTGCATTATTTATGTCAGTGGTTAATTTAACGGTCATGTTGTATGGTGTCCCATTATAGAATTGTGGTAAATGCGGATATATCTTCGCGTATCGGCCTTATGGAGTCCTTAAGATTTTTGATATAGGTAGGTACTAATTTTACATAAAAAGGAATGAGATTTCATGATAATTTAAAATTAAAAGATTTTTTGATATTAGGTATATGAAGTAGAAAAGTTTAAAAGTCATGTTAGCTTTTTAATCCAATTGGTCCATACTATAAAAATGGTTCTTGAAAAGATAAACGGCGGAAACTAAGTCAATAAGGAAAACAACAAAAGGGGATGTAAAAAAATTAAAAGGTGAAATTTAAGATTGAATCTCGACTGTTTAAATTATTCAGACGGTTTATAAGATATAAAATAATATACTACATACACGTATATATTGTATAAACTTACATATATAGATAAGTAATAGAATAAACGTACATAACAAATATCAGAAATACTATAAAAATATACTACATATATAAGTCATAAAAATATACATACATATATAGATACGTTTCAAAAGCTCCGAGCGTGACATGACGTCGCAATCCTCCTGTTTGTTGACATTCGTAAGGCGACGATAAAATGGCTTTGATTACATGGCTAAAATTCGATCCCGATTAATGATCTGTCATTGTGCATTTTCGATCACTCACCGTATGTATCAGTGCGCTAGTTTGCTCCGCAGTGGGTCACGCGTCGACGACTCCCCTCTGATTCCGCCGTCTCCTTCGTCGTTTCCGCGCATGATTCCACGGCAGCGGAACTTGGCGTTTTACTCTGTAAATTGTATTCAATCACAACATTTGAATAACCTACAGTGAACATATTTTTCCCCGTTATGCGATACGTTTCCTATATTTTCTTTTTTACCAGTGCATTTCAAACATCGGCGCTCACATTTCGCATCGATTGAATATACCCGCATACCCCCTTATAGCCGGGGATGTAAGGTTACCCAAACCCATCGCCTATCACTTATTCTTTGTCAACCACGTTCGCGAAACACGCCCCCTTTCCGGCCTCCGTGTCCACTGTGACTCATTCCTCCCTCTACCGAACCCACTGACCATCGTTCATTTCGTTAATATTGTGACACTTAATTCCAATCTGTTCATTACATCAATATACATTTAACCAGTAACAGGTATTGCCCCTAAACAATTTCATTTCTTGTAATCCGACAAGGTCACACCTATATAATGATTAGAATTACCACTTCATAATATGCGTTTATATACAACTATAACTGTGTTAGTGTAAGGAATGGGAACAAACTAATAGAGGGAAATAAAAAATAATAATAAAATGGGGCCGGTCAATAAAACCGCCATATCCACCATGATTTAAATTGATTTTATTTACAAAAACACCCTGCCGAAATGAACATGGAGAACAATTTTACTACTTTCCAAGAAGATCCAATTTAATTTGATTTTTTTATTTACGCGATTTACTGATTTATTCTAAAAGTTCAGGTATTACTACATTGTTTGCAAATGGTATGCCATCAATTACGCGATTTTTATGTACTAATATTTTTATTGATTCCCTATCTCTTACGCGGGCACAAGCGACATAGAGCATACCGTGCGCGAAAATCGGCGTATCCTTAAGGGATATCCCTACGCGTTCTAATGTCTGACCTTGTGATTTATGGAAACTGCAGGCGTACGAAACCTGCAGCGGGAATTGACGACGACTCATTTCATACGGGCTATTGCGATGTATTGGCGCTTTGAATAAAATTCGCGGTATTAAATACGGTAGATTTTCTAAACAGCCTTTTTTCCGAACGGTTATTAAACGCGGAGATGTCGCTAATACGATCACTTTTGTTCCGTTTACGAGACCGTCGGCGAAACTAATATTACGAGTGACCGTACAAACGCAATCTATTTTTAAAGCTAAATCGTAGGGCGGCATCCCCTGTGGTTGCAATTGATGTAACGCGTCATCACTGAAATAAAGTTCATCGGCTTCGTCGTTTTCGATTCGATCTATACTATAATGATGTGAAATTTCTCCTGGTACGCGATCCAGGACTCGAGAGTTTATTTCGCGTACAACATCGTTACGAGTACACAAAATAGCACGATTAGCGCATAGGTCTGGTTCGCCTAGAATTGCATATGAAAATACAAAATCAATTAAATCCTCTAATTCTGTAACAAATTGTATTAAATTTAGAGAGACCATCCAGTGAATATTCCTACCAACTTGCAAGGGGGTCGAAGGCAATTCGTTGGACCCCAACTTTAGCAAAAAATCTGCATATTGTGGATCGTCTTTGCATCTCATCGATGCTGCCAAAGAGAAAGTTTTTAACTGTCGCCAAATCGGAGATTGTTTCACAGAACCATTTAATATGTCCGAATTTGACTTGGCGCCGGGTACCACGGGTGGAATTTGCCGAAAATCACCCGCGAAAATAATGATTTTACCGCCAAAAATTTTATCACATTGCATCAAGTCTTGAAGAGATCTGTTTAGCATGTGTATCAAATACTTATGTGCCATTGGAGCCTCGTCATAGATGATGACGGCAGCGTTGTAAATGAGTTCGGCACGCTGAGATTTGTTGGTTATGCTCCAATAGCTGCTATCATCGACTGGATCGAGAGGGAAGCGAAACATTGAATGTGCCGTGATAGCATTCGAACCAAGACCTAAGGCTGCTATTCCGGAGCTCGCTACGTTGATGCACACGCTATTTAAATTGCCGCGAACGAAGGCCGATATTGTGTTTAGTAACGCTGATTTACCCGTTCCCGCGGGGCCGTCGATAAATAACGCGCAACAGTTTGTTTCACGGAATCCGGGATCTTCGCATAGTCGTTTTACGTAGTCGAAAACAGTGCGCTGCTCGGTGGACAATTTCGGTATCCATTCATTAACGACAGTTATTTGCTCATCTGTATTGTATTCGACGCGTTCCCTACCCAATTCGGTTGTATCATCAAAGGCTTCCGGAAGACCTTGTAACGCGAGCGAAGATCCGTGTTTGCGCAATAGCCTGTTTATTTGAACTAAACCTTTGTTATATGCATTTTCGGGGTTATTGGGCATCCATTGCAAAATATCTTCACAAATTTTATCTTTAAAAGTTTCCCACAACGATGACACTGGGATTCCGTTCACCGAGAGCATAACGAAGAAGCGCCTCAACCGAGCTCCCGTAAAAAAAGTTATGGCCTCCTTTAAACAATTTTCGTACTCTATTTCATCGTCCGCGAGCCCTACCGCTTTGGCAGCTTCTTGGAAAGTCTTGCAATTAGGACCACCGAGTTTTATCAAATCTGCGTAACAACGACACGCGAATGAATTTAATAATATTCTAAGGTAAAATTGTTCTCCGTGTTTAGGCGCGACCCAAAATAAGCGCGCGATCATTTTACCTCTTTGACGCGCGGTGATGAAATGTTTTCCATCAGTCGTTTCGTAAACAGTACTTTTTGTCGCGGGGCGTTTTGTATGAACCATATACTGTTCATAGAACTCACGATAATTTAGATTTTCGAATTCGTCGTGTTGCGGTCGATTGAAATATGTGATTAAATCAGAACCCCCGTCGATACTCGATTCTACAATTGGAGCTGTATTATTTGAATCGTCTACTTTGAAATATACGGTTTGTTGGTTTTCTAAATGCACCGACAGTTGCTTAACGTTAGGCTCGCGCGCAGTGACGTCAAACTCCAAAATTCGCCACGTGGCATCTGTCGATCCTATATAACGTTTTGTAACGAAATCTTCGATTTCGTTTTCGTTATTTCGGTCTCTGATTAAGACATTAGATTCATCGGGCCCTTTTGTCATGTATTTAAAAATATATTTTACTATACTACGATGCGAGGACACTTCTACATTTATATGTGCGTCAAATTTTAATAAAAGGCTGGCATTGTACGGGACGACATATAAATCGGATACTTTTACATCTCTACCGCGGTATTTAATAATGCCTTCATTTTTACTGTTACGTTTCAAGTGAACAAAGCCTCGATCGTCATAGAAAGTCACGTCCGTTTCACATTTGGGGAAGCGTCTGCTACATTTATTTTTTGTTGCATCGTAGCACGGCAAATTGGGACGGTCTTTCCCACAAGGACCGTGTATCATATGCTTCAATACGGCATCACGCAATTTGCCATCAGCTTCCGTTTCGTCAGGTATGTCGGCGCGACATACCTTGTCAATATCCAAAGTGTCTTTTGGACCATCCTTGACTCTAAAACAAATGTGGGCGTGAGGCAATCCTCGTTTTTGAAATTCAATTACGTACGTTAAATACTCTATTTCACCGAACCAATGACCAGACCGCAAGTTACGTATCAATTCATTGAGACGTAATTCGAAAACCCGGGTACAAATTAAAGGATCCGGAAGACCTGTTGTTGAATTTTTTATTTCAGGCCAGTTCGGGTTACAGGTAAAAGTGACAAAGTAGGATGGTGGTCCAAATTTATTAACTAAAGCGATACAGTCCAAGTATCTAAGTTTCATGTATCGCGGGGACCCGGTGAACGTATTCGGCAAATAAATACGTCCAGGCACGACACCTTCTGCGAGGATCGATTCGTCATTCATGAGTTCTTGGAGGGATGCTGCTCTAATTTCATTATTTCTATTCGTTTGCCTGTTGAGTATGTATCGCAAACGTTCCTCGCTAATTCTACAATACATATCTACCATCCACTCCTCAGACAAACGGCTCAATTTACTAAATCTATCTTCAGAGAGCAGGAGACATCTCACGTATCGCGCCTGTGTGAGTTTGACGCCACTGTTGTTTAATTTTTCGGGAAACCAACCAGCATTACCTTCTGGGTACAAAAGAGGGTACTGAAAGCTCTCATACAATGGGTGCAAGATGTCAATCACGTGTGGTACCATTAAACCCACTTTCCATACAGCAATACACCGTGGAACGTATTCTTCGCGATCTGTACTAATTATAGCTGAAATTTCCCTACCCACGGGCTGGTCGCCTAAAATATTTCCGTGAGTAGCACGAGTGGTTTTTTGAAACTGAATGAAAGCCTCGTCGGAAGTTTCTTGGCTTAATCTTTTGAAACATTCGATAAAAGGATTAACGTTGTGTAAAAAGTTTGTAATCGACCGAATTACTTGTAAATCGAGAGACAAATTTTGTGCTAAATTTTCGCGTTCTGTCGGATCATTTATATATAACCCGAGGTTGTTGGTTGTTTTGTTGTATGCTAAATCGAAAACGCGATGGTACGTGCGACCTTGAATTTTATAAAATGACAACCCTTCGGGGTGATGAGTACCGTGAGTTGTTCCTAATGCCGAAAACGCAAATAGATTATTATACGCGCGCGGTCTTCTCGTGAAAGAGGGATGATTATAAAAATCTTCTGTCAAAGGGGTCAGGTTCTGAACGTTATTAGCATTTTCGCCGCAACACCATTTTTTTCGCGATTTTTCTTCATCGAACAAACGGGCGTTACAATGTGGGCAAATGTATGTTTGAGGTGAATTTAGGGATTGATTTTTAAGCGCGAATGCCTGTACAGCTTTTAGTTCATCGCCGCGTTTTTCACCTATTAAGTTTACTGAATTACGTAGAGAGCGCTCTACATTACGACTATTTTTATTGTAACGCGCCGATGTTATTTTATTTAATTCCGGGTTCTTTTTGTTGTATTTTATGGCCGCTTCGCGATGCACATCCGGATTTTTAACGTTATATTTTTGTGTGGCTTTACGATTTACATTTTGATTATCTTTATTATATTTTTGTACAGCTTGACGATGTACTTCGGGTTTATTAATATTATATTTAATGACCGCATCCAGATGCGCATTCCCTTTAGTAGATTTACGTCCGCGTGTTTTTTGAATGGGTCGGCCTTTCTTAACGGAAGGTATCGGTTTTTTTTCAGCCAAACATTCCAAAGGTTCAAATAAAACATAACCACAAACTACTTAAAATAAAGTTTCGTTCGTTTTTTATCTGTTTCATTCTTCATGGGCCATCATACTGTGTATGTATTGTGCCAGCAGTGTGACATTTGTTTTTTTATGGCGTCATTTAAGAATGTCGCATAAATGTTTATTATGTACTTGTAAAGATTATTTGCATGTGTATCTGATTAAATAAACATGAAAATAAAAAATAAATAGAATATTAAAAAAATATTCTGTGGAGAGCAATGATTTATTTATTTTAACTTTTATTTAGGTAATTCATCTTCTTTTAAAATACCTACAATACCTACGTATGTCAATGTCAATATTATTTTTATTGTTTTCTGTTACTATTATAGCGTCATACGACTTTCTTCTTTATCCAAACCATGTCAAAAGAAAATAAAGTCAAGTTCATAGAACAGTTAACTATAAAATAATTTAAAGTGTATGTATAAGTAAAACTAATAGTAGATATTATAGTGACTGTTTTTGTTGCTGTGACGTATAACTGTTATTTATTACTAAATATACTAATAAAACAGTTTTTGGTTATTGAATGATAATTTGTTTTAAACCAATAAACTACATCACATTATTCAGAACAATGAATTTGATTTATCCTACTAATATTATAAAAGCGAAAGTTTGTAAGCATGTATGTGTGTAGCCTCAACTCTGGATTAACACATAGGCTATTTTTTATCCGAGAAAATTAAAGTAGTTACTTATCAATCATACATATTATGTGAATTCTTAAAATGAACAATGCTTAGAATCCTAATTATTATTGTTGATATCTGATAAGCAGCAGTTTGTTTAGCCAATATAGTAAATGATATAAAATATTGGCTATATGTTACGGAACAGAAATCGAATGATTATTTCTATTTCGTCAATGTGAATATTACTTACCATATATTTAAATTACTTAATTGCGATGGTTAAAAAACCAAATGTAATAAATGTTGGTAAATAAAAGTTTTAAAACAAATTTTAGTTAACATAGATAGTTTGCATTTCTAGGGGTAGGTGGCGTGCTCGTTGTTTATTGTGAGTTAGTCTATTTGTTTTCTACGTCTACGGACCATGTCACCATAATATAATTTGATTTTACACTTGGCTCTGAAAAGCAACCCAACTGTATGAAGCTATAATAAAAAAAAATTGTACATAAACAATAACTTTTTAGCATTAATTTGAATTAATTTCTGTAACTAATAACGCCATACCATCTAAAACGTTAGTAACGTTACACAATAAAGTTGATATGCACATTGATGAAGTTAGTTTGTGGTCTGATCGACTCGCAATACATACACCATTCGCTCAGACTTTATTTGCATGCCAGCCTTACTCTCCCACAAAGTGTCTTTGAACGCGAGCAGATGAAAAAGAAACCCGATAATCTTTTGAAGACCAAGAATTTCCTAACCTGGACTGGAGTTGTTCGCAGTGCTATGATATTCAAATTTCCTTCGAGTCAAGTGTACTCCAGCGCTCTGTTCAGTGCAATTTTAGAAGTGCAGAAAAAGAGAACTATCATCCGCCTTGGAGGTGAAAATGACGACCAATATGATGACTATGTTTTAAACTTGATCTGCAGTCAAAGAAGATTTAGTAATAAATGCAAATATTGTGCAAAACTTGACTTGAATTGTAGCATATTGTTTTTCTTCTAACACATTAAAATCTATTTGAAATGTATCAGATTTTTTAAAAAAACTGCTCAAGTAACAAAGGACAGTTATTTTATTCACAATATAATAAGCAATGCTATAAGAAAAATGTTTAACATTCAGTCTTCTTTCAAAACTATGAAAAAACCACTATAACATCACTATCAGTAGTACATTGATAATGTATGTACCTAGGTAGCTATATTCAAAACTAATCAGTAACATTTGTTTAATTTGGTTCTCATAGGCAGATTCACACAGGAAAGATAGAAAAAACAAAGACAAACTTATACAATTTACTTGCACTTTGATCCATTTTCATGAAATAGTCTCCCATTAGATGTTAGGTAACTACAGGATATTTAATTTAGAAACAAAATTGATTATAAAAATTTTCAGAAATAGGTATTATGTAATAAACATAATAATATGGTTTCTTAGTATCCTTAGGCTGGTAAATTAGACAGAGATTAATATTTTATTTATAAAGCAATAAAGATTCTTTGACCTTAATGTTTGTAGCAAACTTTTCACTGTGCAGATAAACTTTGAAATTGATTTGGAAATGTTATAGATTTCTCCAATTCATACTGAAGTTAAGTGGCTAACATAATTCAAAATTTTTATTCTATGAAAAAGGTATAATTCAGTTCAATGATAAGGATATATTTAGTTCAGTTGAGAAAAATGTCAAACTTTCAAGTCCAGTCGAAATATGGGTAAGTAACTTACTATAAATAATTTTTTGTTATGACACTATGAAAATCCATACATTTTTGTATGATTGACCATAGGGCACTGATGATAGAATTAGGTCAAGCATTTAGGTCGCAGTTGTAATATTTAAAACCTTGAAATTGATTAGGAAATTTTGTGGGTTTCTCCAATTCAGTCCGAGGTTGGGTTAAATTACTTCTTGAGTACTCGCAAGGTGTCATAGCTCGGCCTCCGGCCTCACTATGACACCTTGCTCGTCAAACATAAGCTCGGCCTACGGCCTCGCTTTAGTTACTTGAGAACTCGCAAGGTGTCATAGCTCGGCCTCCGGCCTCGCTATGACACCTTGCTCGTCATACGTTAGCTCGGCCTACGGCCTCGCTTTACTTACTTGAGAACTCGCAAGTTGTCATAGCTCGGCCTCCGGCCTCACTATGACACCTTGCTTGTCAAACGTTAGCTCGGCCTACGGCCTCGCTTTAGTTACTTGAGAACTCGCAAGGTGTCATAGCTCGGCCTCCGGCCTCGCTATGACACCTTGCTCGTCAAACGTTAGCTCGGGCTGCGGCCTCGCTTTAGAGACTTAGGAACTCGCAAGGTGCCGTCGCTCGGCCTTCGGCCTCACTCCGACACCTTGCTCGTAATTATGTGTGAGAGGTTTAAAAAAAAAAGGAATTCCAAAAACTTTCCTCAGAAATGGAATCAGAGTCCTTGAAAACCCCCAGATCTTAAATTTCATCGCAATCGGACCAATATAAAATTTGATCCCTTCTTTGAATCCTCTGGGATCACATAGTATAACCGTCGCTCGGCCTACGGCCTCGCTCTGGTGTGATGAGACTCGCAAGGTGCCGTAGCTCGGCCTTCGGCCTCGCTCCGACACCTTGCTCGTTTGAACCCCACTTTGAACCCTTTATAAATCATCAATGAAACCGTCGCTCGGCCTTCGGCCTCGCTCCAGTGCGATGGGAGACTCGCAAGGTGGCGTCGTTCGGCCTTCGGCCTCACTCCGCCACCTTGCTCGTAAGTATGTATGGGAGCTATTAAAAAAAAAAGAAATTCCAAAAACTTTCCTCAGAAATGGAATCAGAGTCCTTGAAAACCCCCAGATCTTAAATTTCATCGCAATCGGACCAATATAAAATTTGATCCCTTCTTTGAATCCTCAGGGATCATATATAATAACCGTTGCTCGGCCTACGGCCTCGCTCCGGTGTGATGAGACTCGCAAGGTGCCGTAGCTCGGCCTTCGGCCTCGCTCCGACACCTTGCTTGTTTGAACCCCACTTTGAACCCTTTATAAATCATCAATGAAACCGTCGCTCGGCCTTCGGCCTCGCTCCAGTGCGATGGGAGACTCGCAAGGTGGCGTCGTTCGGCCTTCGGCCTCACTCCGCCACCTTGCTCGTAAGTTTGTATGGGAGCTATTAAAAAAAAAAAGAAATTCCAAATTTTTTTTTCAGAAATGAATTCAGCATCCACAAAAACCCCCAGAGCCAAAATTTCATCCCCCTCGGACCATTTTGAAATTTGATCCCCGACTTGAACCCCCAGGGGATCAATCAGACCACTTTAGGTTGGTAGCGCTTACGATCCTCTATGACATTTGGTTGAACACTAATTAAAAAAAGTTTACCGTTCCGAAGTTATTAACGGTCAAACTTTGTATGGGATCGATGTTTTTTTGTTTGTGACCCCAATTTTTTTTTAATTTTTTGGGAGGGACTCATGGTTTCCTACAACTTTTGTTCAAAAAGGGGGGTTCCAAGTGTTATAGTTTAGCCAGGACGTTGGGGTACTCCAGGGTCTATTCCACTTTTGCAACTTTTCGGATTTTTCCCTAGGTCCCATAACGCTCCCCTATCCAGGTATACCACTCTACAACCCCCCACAATACTCCTTCTGGGAGAACAATTCTGTCAATCAGTGAGTCAATGGTAGTTCAGCTTTATATAATATAGACTAGTATTTGCGTGGCTGCGCGGGCCGCATGCGGCCCGCGTTTATATCCTTTTACCTATAGGGTTGGGGCAGGTATTTGTTTTGCAGTTGTAATCTTTAAAACTTTGAAATTGATTAAGAAGGTAGGTAGATATCTCCAATTCAGTCTGGAGTTGGGTGGAGATAGAAATTCAAAAATTTTAAATTTGGATTCTGTGAGAGAAATTTAAATTCAGTTCAAAATTGGTAGATAAATTTAGTTCAGTTGAAAAAATAAGTCAAACTTTCAAGTCCAGTCGAAAAGTGGGTAAAACTTACCAAAGAAATATTTTTTGTATGAAATTGTATGTTGCATTGTATGATCGTCAACAGGGCAATGAAGCTCGGCCTACGGCCTCGCTTCAGCACCCACGATATCCGAACAGTATATAACTTTTGTATGATTTATTGTCGGGCACTGAAGTTCGGCCTCCGGCCTCACTTCAATGCCCTCCGAACTCGCAAAGTGCCATAGCTCGGCCTTCGGCCTCACTATGACACCTTGCTCGTCAAACGTTAGCTCGGCCTACGGCCTCGCTTTAGTTACTTGAGAACTCGCAAGGTGCCGTCGCTCGGCCTTCGGCCTCACTCCGACATCTTGATCGTAATTATGTATGAGAGATTAAAAAAAAAAAAAGAAATTCTAAAAACTTTCATCAGAAATGAAATCAGAGTCCTTAAAAACCCCCAGATCTTAAATTTCATCGCAATCGCACCAATATAAAATTTGATCCCTTCTTTGAATCCTCAGGGATCATAATGAATAACCGTCGCTCGGCCTACGGCCTCACTCCGGTATGAAGAGACTCGCAAGGTGTCGTCGCTCGGCCTCCGGCCTCGCTCCGACACCTTGCTCGTTTGAACCCCACTTTGAACCCTTTCGAAATCATCAATGAATTCGTCGCTCGGCCTTCGGCCTCGCTCCGGTGTGATGGGAGACTCGCAAGGTGCCGTCGCTCGGCCTCCGGCCTCGCTCCGACACCTTGCTCGTTTGAACCCCACTTTGAACCCTTTATAAATCATCAATGAAACCGTCGCTCGGCCTTCGGCCTCGCTCCAGTGCGATGGGAGACTCGCAAGGTGGCGTCGTTCGGCCTTCGGCCTCACTCCGCCACCTTGCTCGTAAGTATGTATGGGAGCTATTAAAAAAAAAAGAAATTCCAAAAACTTTCCTCAGAAATGGAATCAGAGTCCTTGAAAACCCCCAGATCTTAAATTTCATCGCAATCGGACCAATATAAAATTTGATCCCTTCTTTGAATCCTCAGGGATCATATATAATAACCGTTGCTCGGCCTACGGCCTCGCTCCGGTGTGATGAGACTCGCAAGGTGCCGTAGCTCGGCCTTCGGCCTCGCTCCGACACCTTGCTTGTTTGAACCCCACTTTGAACCCTTTATAAATCATCAATGAAACCGTCGCTCGGCCTTCGGCCTCGCTCCAGTGCGATGGGAGACTCGCAAGGTGGCGTCGTTCGGCCTTCGGCCTCACTCCGCCACCTTGCTCGTAAGTTTGTATGGGAGCTATTAAAAAAAAAAAGAAATTCCAAATTTTTTTTTCAGAAATGAATTCAGCATCCACAAAAACCCCCAGAGCCAAAATTTCATCCCCCTCGGACCATTTTGAAATTTGATCCCCTACTTGAACCCCCAGGGGATCAATCAGACCACTTTAGGTTGGTAGCGCTTACGATCCTCTATGACATTTGGTTGAACACTAATTAAAAAAAGTTTACCGTTCCGAAGTTATTAACGGTCAAACTTTGTATGGGATCGATGTTTTTTTGTTTGTGACCCCAATTTTTTTTTAATTTTTTGGGAGGGACTCATGGTTTCCTACAACTTTTGTTCAAAAAGGGGGGTTCCAAGTGTTATAGTTTAGCCAGGACGTTGGGGTACTCCAGGGTCTATTCCACTTTTGCAACTTTTCGGATTTTTCCCTAGGTCCCATAACGCTCCCCTATCCAGGTATACCACTCTACAACCCCCCACAATACTCCTTCTGGGAGAACAATTCTGTCAATCAGTGAGTCAATGGTAGTTCAGCTTTATATAATATAGACTAGTATTTGCGTGGCTGCGCGGGCCGCATGCGGCCCGCGTTTATATCCTTTTACCTATAGGGTTGGGACAAACATTCACATTGCAGTTTTATTTTTTAAAACTTTGAAATTGATTAAGAAATGTTGTAGATTTCTCCAATTCAGTCTGGAGTTGGGTGGAGATTGAAATTCAAAAATTTTAAATTTGGATTCTGTGAGAGAAATTTAAATTCAGTTCAAAATTGGTGGATAAATTTAATTCAGTGGAAAAAAAAGTCAATCTTTCAAGTCCAGTCGAAAAGTGGGTAAAACTTACCAAAGAAATATTTTTTGTATGAAATTGTATGTTGCATTGTATGATCGTCAGCAGGGCAATGAAGCTCGGCCTGCGGCCTCGCTTCAGCACCCACGATAATCAAACAGTATTTAATTTATGTTTGATTTATTGTCGGGCACTGAAGTTCGGCCTCCGGCCTCACTTCAATGCCCTCAGGACTCGCAAAGTGCCATAGCTCGGCCTTCGGCCTCACTATGACACCTTGCTCGTCATACATTAGCTCGGCCTACGGCCTCGCTTGAGCTACTTGAGTACTCGCAAGGTGTCATAGCTCGGCCTCCGGCCTCACTATGACACCTTGCTCGTCAAACGTTAGCTCGGCCTACGGCCTCGCTTTAGTTACTTGAGAACTCGCAAGGTGTCATAGCTCGGCCTCCGGCCTCGCTATGACACCTTGCTCGTCAAACGTTAGCTCGGCCTGCGGCCTCGCTTTAGTGACTTAGGAACTCGCATGGTGCCGTCGTTCGGCCTTCGGCCTCACTCCGACACCTTGCTCGTAAATATATATGATAGGTTTAAACAAAAAAAGAAATTCCAAAAACTTTAATCAGAAATGAAATCAGAGTCCTTGAAAACCCCCAGATCTTAAATTTCATCGCAATTGGTCCAATATAAAATTTGATCCCTTTTTTGAATCCTCAGGGATCATCATGAATAACCGTCGCTCGGCCTACGGCCTCGCTCCGGTATGATGAGACTCGCAAGGTGCCGTCGCTCGGCCTTCGGCCTCACTCCGGCACCTTGCTCGTTTGAACCCCACTTTGAACCCTTTAGAAATCATAAATGAAACCGTCGCTCGGCCTTCGGCCTCGCTCCGGTGCGATTGGAGACTCGCAAGGTGCCGTCGTTCGGCCTTCGGCCTCACTCCGACACCTTGCTCGTAAGTTTGTATGGCGGCTATTAAAAAAAAAAAAGAAATTCCAAAATCTTTTTTCAGAAATGAAATCAGCGACCCCAAAAACCCCCGGAGCCAAAATTTCATCCCCCTCGGACCATTTTGAAATTTGATCCCCGACTTGAACCCCCAGGGGATCAATCAGACCATTTTAGGTTGGTAGCGCTTACGATTCCCTATGACATTTGGTCGAACACTAATTAAAAAAAGTTTACCTTTCCGAAGTTATTAACGGTCAAACTTTGTATGGGATCGATGTTTTTTTGTTTGTGACCCCAATTTTTTTTTTATTTTTTGGGAGGGACTCATGGTTCCCTACAACTTTTGTTCAAAAAGGGGGGTTCCAAGTGTTATAGTTTAGCCAGGACGTTGGGGTACTCCAGGGTCTGTTTCACTTTTGCAACTTTTCGGATTTTTCCCTAGGTCCCATAACGCTTCCCTATCCAGTAGTACCACTGTTCCACCCCCCACAATACTCCTTCTGGGAGAACAATTCTGTCAATGAGTCAATGGTAGTTCAGCTTTATATAATATAGACTAGTATTTGCGTGGCTGCGCGGGCCGCATGCGGCCCGCGTTTATATCCTTAACCCTATTGGGTGGGGCAGGTATTTGTTTTGCAGTTAGATTCTTTAAAACTTTGAAATAGATTAAGAAATGTTGTAGATTTCTCCAATTCAGTCTGGAGTTGGGTGGAGATAGAAATTCAAAAATTTTAAATTTGGATTCTGTGAGAGAGATTTAAATTCAGTTCAAAATAGGTGGAAATATTTAATACAGTCGAAAAAAAAGTCAAACTTTCAAGTCCAGTCGAAAAGTGGGTAAAACTTACCAAAGAAATATTTTTTGTATGAAAGTATGAAAACCATACATCATTGTACGGTAGGCAACGGGAACTGAAGCTCGGCCTGCGGCCTCGCTTCAGCACCCACGATAATCAAACAGTATTTAATTTTTGTTTGATATTACTGTCGGGCACTGAAGTTCGGCCTGCGGCCTCACTTCAATGCCCTCCGGACTCGCAAGCTGCCATAGCTCGGCCTTCGGCCTCACTATGACACCTTGCTCGTCTACCGTTAGCTCGGCCTACGGCCTCGCTTTAGTTACTTGAGTACTCGCAAGGTGCCATAGCTCGGCCTTCGGCCTCACTATGACACCTTGCTCGTCAAACATTAGCTCGGCCTACGGCCTCGCTTTAGTTACTTGAGTACTCGCAAGGTGCCATAGCTCGGCCTCCGGCCTCGCTATGACACCTTGCTCGTAAATATGTATGAGAAGTTTAAAAAAAAAACAAATTCCAAAAACTTTCCTCAGAAATGGAATCAGAGTCCTTGAAAACCCCCAGATCTTAAATTTCATCGCAATCTGACCAATATGAATTTTGATCCCTTCTTTGAATCCTCGGGGATCATATGGAATAACCGTCGCTCGGCCTACGGCCTCGCTCCGGTATGATGAGACTCGCAAGGTGCCGTCGCTCGGCCTTCGGCCTCACTCCGGCACCTTGCTCGTTTGAACCCCACTTTGAACCCTTTAGAAATCATAAATGAAACCGTCGCTCGGCCTTCGGCCTCGCTCAAGTGCGATTGGAGACTCGCAAGGTGCCGTCGTTCGGCCTTCGGCCTCACTCCGACACCTTGCTCGTAAGTTTGTATGGCGGCTATTAAAAAAAAAAAGAAATTCCAAAAACTTTTTTCAGAAATAAAATCAGCGACCCCAAAAACCCCCGGAGCCAAAATTTCATCCCCCTCGGACCATTTTGAAATTTGATCCCCGACTTGAACCCCCAGGGGATCAATCAGACCACTTTAGGTTGGTAGCGCTTGCCATTCCCTATGACATTTGGTCGAACACTAATTAAAAAAAGTCTACCGTTCCAAAGTTATTAACTGTCAAACTTTGTATGGGATCGCCGTTTTTTTGTCTGTGACACCCATTTTTTTTAATTTTTTTGGGAGGGGCTTATAGTCCTTAACAACCTTTGTTCAAACCCCAGCCCCCTGAACCCTACCATTTTTGCAGGACGTTGGGGTACTCCAAGGTCTATTCCACTTTTGCAACTTTTCGGATTTTTCCCTAGGTCCCATAACGCTCCTCTATCCATGTGTTCCACTCTAAAACCCCCCACAATACTCCTTCTAGGAGAACAATTATGTCAATCAGTGAGTCAGTCAATGGTAGTTCAGCTTTATATAATATAGACTAGTATTTGCGTGGCTGCGCGGGCCGCATGCGGCCCGCGTTTATATCCTTTTACCTATAGGGTTGGGGCAGGTATTTGTTTTGCAGTTGTAATCTTTAAAACTTTGAAATTGATTAAGAAGGTAGGTAGATATCTCCAATTCAGTCTGGAGTTGGGTGGAGATAGAAATTCAAAAATTTTAAATTTGGATTCTGTGAGAGAAATTTAAATTCAGTTCAAAATTGGTAGATAAATTTAGTTCAGTTGAAAAAATAAGTCAAACTTTCAAGTCCAGTCGAAAAGTGGGTAAAACTTACCAAAGAAATATTTTTTGTATGAAATTGTATGTTGCATTGTATGATCGTCAACAGGGCAATGAAGCTCGGCCTACGGCCTCGCTTCAGCACCCACGATATCCGAACAGTATATAACTTTTGTATGATTTATTGTCGGGCACTGAAGTTCGGCCTCCGGCCTCACTTCAATGCCCTCCGAACTCGCAAAGTGCCATAGCTCGGCCTTCGGCCTCACTATGACACCTTGCTCGTCAAACGTTAGCTCGGCCTACGGCCTCGCTTTAGTTACTTGAGAACTCGCAAGGTGCCGTCGCTCGGCCTTCGGCCTCACTCCGACATCTTGATCGTAATTATGTATGAGAGATTAAAAAAAAAAAAAGAAATTCTAAAAACTTTCATCAGAAATGAAATCAGAGTCCTTAAAAACCCCCAGATCTTAAATTTCATCGCAATCGCACCAATATAAAATTTGATCCCTTCTTTGAATCCTCAGGGATCATAATGAATAACCGTCGCTCGGCCTACGGCCTCACTCCGGTATGAAGAGACTCGCAAGGTGTCGTCGCTCGGCCTCCGGCCTCGCTCCGACACCTTGCTCGTTTGAACCCCACTTTGAACCCTTTCGAAATCATCAATGAATTCGTCGCTCGGCCTTCGGCCTCGCTCCGGTGTGATGGGAGACTCGCAAGGTGCCGTCGCTCGGCCTCCGGCCTCGCTCCGACACCTTGCTCGTTTGAACCCCACTTTGAACCCTTCAGAAAAAATCTCAAGAACCGTCGCTCGGCCTTCGGCCTCGCTCCGGTGCGAAGGGGAGACTCGCAAGGTGCCGTCGTTCGGCCTTCGGCCTCACTCCGCCACCTTGCTCGTAAGTTTGTATGGGAGCTATTAAAAAAAAAAAGAAATTACAAAAACTTTTTTCAGAAATGAATTCAGCGACCCTAAAAACCCCCGGAGCCAAAATTTCGTCCCGCTTGGACCATTTTGAAATTTGATCCCCGACTTGAACCCCCAGGGGATCAATCAGACCATTTTAGGTTGGTAGCGCTTATGATTCCCTATGACATTTGGTCGAACACTAATTAAAAAAAGTTTACCGTTCCGATGTTATTAAGGGTCAAACTTTGTATCGGATCGACGTTTTTTTGTTTGTGACACCCATTTTTTTTTAATTTTTTGGGAGGGGCTCATGGTCCTTAACAACCTTTCTTCAAAAAGGGGGGTTCCAAGTGTTATAGTTTAGCCAGGACGTTGGGGTACTCCAGGGTCTGTTCCACTTTTGCAACTTTTCGGATTTTTCCCTAGGTCCCATAACTATCCTCTATACAGTCGTTCCACTTTTCACCCCCCCACAAAACTCCTTCTGGGAGAACAATTCTGTCAATGAGTCAATGGTAGTTCAGCTTTATATAATATAGAACTAGTATTTGCGTGGCTGCGCGGGCCGCATGCGGCCCGCGTTTATATCCTTTAACCTGTTGGGGTGGGGCATTGCATTTAATTTGCAGTTAAATTCTTTAAAATTTTGAAATTGATTAAGAAGGTAGGTAGATATCTCCAATTCAGTCTGGAGTTGGGTGGGTATTGAAATTCAAAAATTTTGAATTTAGATTTTGTGAGAGAAATTTAAATTCAGTTCAAAATTGGTGGTTAAATTTCATTCAGTTTAAAAAAAAGACAAACTTTCAAGTCCAGTCGAAAAGTGGGTAAAACTTACCAAGGTCATATTTTTTGTATGAAAGTATGAAAACCATACATCATTGTACGGTTGGCAACGGGCACTGAAGCTCGGCCTGCGGCCTCGCTTCAGCACCCACGATAATCAAACAGTATTTAATTTTTGTTTGATTTACTGTCGGGCACTGAAGTTCGGCCTGCGGCCTCACTTCAATGCCCTCCGGACTCGCAAGGTGCCATAGCTCGGCCTTCGGCCTCACTATGACACCTTGTTCGTCAAACGTTAGCTCGGCCTACGGCCTCGCTTAAGTGACTTGGGAACTCGCAAGGTGCCGTCGCTCGGCCTTCGGCCTCGCTCCGACACCTTGCTCGTAAATATGTATGAGAAGTTTAAAAAAAAAAAGAAATTCCAAAAACTTTCCTCATAAATGGAATCAGAGTCCTTGAAAACCCCCAGATCTTAAATTTCATCGCAATCGGACCAATATTAGATTTGATCCCTTCTTTGAATCCTCAGGGATCATAATGAATAACCGTCGCTCGGCCTACGGCCTCGCTCCGGTATGTAGAGACTCGCAAGGTGTCGTCGCTCGGCCTCCGGCCTCGCTCCAACACCTTGCTCGTTAAAACCCCACTTTGAACCCTTCAGAAAAAATCTCAAGAACCGTCGCTCGGCCTTCGGCCTCGCTCCGGTGCGAAATGGAGACTCGCAAGGTGCCGTCGTTCGGCCTTCGGCCTCACTCCGCCACCTTGCTCGTAAGTTTGTATGGGAGCTATTAAAAAAAAAAAGTAATTCCAAAAATTTTTTTCAGAACTGAATTCAGCGACCCCAAAAACCCCCGGAGCCAAAATTTCATCCCCCTCGGACCATTTTGAAATTTGAACCCCGACTTGAACCCCCAGGGGATCAATTAGACCACCTTAGGTTGGTAGCGCTTACCATTCCCTATGACATTTGGTCGAACACTAATTAAAAAAAGTTTACCGTTCAAAAGTTATTGACGGTCAAACTTTGTATGGGATTGACGTTTTTTTGTCTGTGACACCCATTTTTTTTTAATTTTTTAGGAGGGGCTCATGGTCCCTAACAACCTTTGTTTGAACCTCACCCCCCTAAACCCTACCATTTTTGCAGGACGTTGGGGTACTCCAGGGTCTGTTCCACTTTTGCAACTTTTCGGATTTTTCCCTAGGTCCCATAACCCTCCTCTATACAGTCGCTCCACTCCTCACCCCCCCACAAAACTCCTTCTGGGAGAACAATTATGTCAATGAGTCAGTGAGTCAGTCAGTGGTAGTTCAGCTTTATATAATATAGACTAGTATTTGCGTGGCTGCGCGGGCCGCATGCGGCCCGCGTTTATATCCTTTTACCTATAGGGTTGGGGCAGGTATTTGTTTTGCAGTTGTAATCTTTAAAACTTTGAAATTGATTAAGAAGGTAGGTAGATATCTCCAATTCAGTCTGGAGTTGGGTGGAGATAGAAATTCAAAAATTTTAAATTTGGATTCTGTGAGAGAAATTTAAATTCAGTTCAAAATTGGTAGATAAATTTAGTTCAGTTGAAAAAATAAGTCAAACTTTCAAGTCCAGTCGAAAAGTGGGTAAAACTTACCAAAGAAATATTTTTTGTATGAAATTGTATGTTGCATTGTATGATCGTCAACAGGGCAATGAAGCTCGGCCTACGGCCTCGCTTCAGCACCCACGATATCCGAACAGTATATAACTTTTGTATGATTTATTGTCGGGCACTGAAGTTCGGCCTCCGGCCTCACTTCAATGCCCTCCGAACTCGCAAAGTGCCATAGCTCGGCCTTCGGCCTCACTATGACACCTTGCTCGTCAAACGTTAGCTCGGCCTACGGCCTCGCTTTAGTTACTTGAGAACTCGCAAGGTGCCGTCGCTCGGCCTTCGGCCTCACTCCGACATCTTGATCGTAATTATGTATGAGAGATTAAAAAAAAAAAAAGAAATTCTAAAAACTTTCATCAGAAATGAAATCAGAGTCCTTAAAAACCCCCAGATCTTAAATTTCATCGCAATCGCACCAATATAAAATTTGATCCCTTCTTTGAATCCTCAGGGATCATAATGAATAACCGTCGCTCGGCCTACGGCCTCACTCCGGTATGAAGAGACTCGCAAGGTGTCGTCGCTCGGCCTCCGGCCTCGCTCCGACACCTTGCTCGTTTGAACCCCACTTTGAACCCTTTCGAAATCATCAATGAATTCGTCGCTCGGCCTTCGGCCTCGCTCCGGTGTGATGGGAGACTCGCAAGGTGCCGTCGCTCGGCCTCCGGCCTCGCTCCGACACCTTGCTCGTTTGAACCCCACTTTGAACCCTTCAGAAAAAATCTCAAGAACCGTCGCTCGGCCTTCGGCCTCGCTCCGGTGCGAAGGGGAGACTCGCAAGGTGCCGTCGTTCGGCCTTCGGCCTCACTCCGCCACCTTGCTCGTAAGTTTGTATGGGAGCTATTAAAAAAAAAAAGAAATTACAAAAACTTTTTTCAGAAATGAATTCAGCGACCCTAAAAACCCCCGGAGCCAAAATTTCGTCCCGCTTGGACCATTTTGAAATTTGATCCCCGACTTGAACCCCCAGGGGATCAATCAGACCATTTTAGGTTGGTAGCGCTTATGATTCCCTATGACATTTGGTCGAACACTAATTAAAAAAAGTTTACCGTTCCGATGTTATTAAGGGTCAAACTTTGTATCGGATCGACGTTTTTTTGTTTGTGACACCCATTTTTTTTTAATTTTTTGGGAGGGGCTCATGGTCCTTAACAACCTTTGTTCAAAAAGGGGGGTTCCAAGTGTTATAGTTTAGCCAGGACGTTGGGGTACTCCAGGGTCTGTTCCACTTTTGCAATTTTTCGGATTTTTCCCTAGGTCCCATAACCCTCCCCTATCCAGTAGTACCACTCTTCAACCCCCCACAAAACTCCTTCTGGGAGAACAATTCTGTCAATGAGTCAGTGAGTGAGTCAATGGTAGTTTAACTTTATATAATATAGACTAGTATTTGCGTGGCTGCGCGGGCCGCATGCGGCCCGCGTTTATATCCTTTAACCTATATGAATAGGTCAAGCATTTTAGTTGCAGTTGTAATCTTTAAAACTTTGAAATTGATTAAGAAATGTTGTAGATTTCTCCAATTCAGTCTGGAGTTGGGTGGAACAATCAAATTCAAAAATTTTAAATTTGGATTCTGTGAGAGAAATTTAAATTCAGTTCAAAGTAGGTAGATAAATTTAGTTCAGTTGAAAAAATTTGTCAAACTTTCAAGTCCAGTCGAAAAGTGGGTAAAACTTACCAAAGAAATATTTTTTGTATGAAAGTATGAAAACCATACATCATTGTACGGTAGGCAACGGGAACTGAAGCTCGGCCTGCGGCCTCGCTTCAGCACCTACGATAATCAAACAGTATTTAATTTTTGTTTGATTTACTGTCGGGCACTGAAGTTCGGCCTGCGGCCTCACTTCAATGCCCTCCGGACTCGCAAGATGCCATAGCTCGGCCTTCGGCCTCACTATGATACCTTGCACGTCAATAATTAGCTCGGCCTCCGGCCTCGCTTAAGTTACTTGAGTACTCGCAAGGTGTCATAGCTCAGCCTCCGGCCTCGCTATGACACCTTGCTCGTCATACATTAGCTCGGCCTACGGCCTCGCTTGAGCTACTTGAGTACTCGCAAGGTGTCATAGCTCGGCCTCCGGCCTCACTATGACACCTTGCTCGTCAAACGTTAGCTCGGCCTACGGCCTCGCTTTAGTTACTTGAGAACTCGCATGGTGCCGTCGTTCGGCCTTCGGCCTCACTCCGACACCTTGCTCGTAAATATGTATGAGAGGTATAAAAAAAAAAGAAATTCCAAAAACTTTCATCAGAAATGAAATCAGAGTTCTTGAAAACCCCCAGATCTTAAATTTCATCGCAATCGGACCAATATAAAATTTGATCCCTTCTTTGAATCCTCGGGGATCATATAGAAAAACCGTCGCTCGGCCTGCGGCCTCGCTCCGGTATGATGAGACTCGCAAGGTGCCGTCGCTCGGCCTTCGGCCTCACTCCGGCTCCTTGCTCGTTTGAACCCCACTTTGAACCCTTAAGAAATCATCAATGAAACCGTCGCTCGGCCTTCGGCCTCGCTCCGGTGCGATGGGGGACTCGCAAGGTGCCGTCGTTCGGCCTTCGGCCTCACTCCGCCACTTTGCTCGTAAGTTTGTATGGGAACTATTAAAAAAAAAAAGAAATTCCAAAATTTTTTTTCAGAAATGAATTCAGCATCCACAAAAACCCCCAGAGCCAAAATTTCATCCCCCTCGGACCATTTTGAAATTTGATCCCCGACTTGAACCCCCAGGGGATCAATCAGACCACTTTAGGTTGGTAGCGCTTACGATCCTCTATGACATTTGGTTGAACACTAATTAAAAAAAGTTTACCGTTCCGAAGTTATTAACGGTCAAACTTTGTATGGGATCGATGTTTTTTTGTTTGTGACCCCAATTTTTTTTTAATTTTTTGGGAGGGACTCATGGTTTCCTACAACTTTTGTTCAAAAAGGGGGGTTCCAAGTGTTATAGTTTAGCCAGGACGTTGGGGTACTCCAGGGTCTATTCCACTTTTGCAACTTTTCGGATTTTTCCCTAGGTCCCATAACGCTCCCCTATCCAGGTATACCACTCTACAACCCCCCACAATACTCCTTCTGGGAGAACAATTCTGTCAATCAGTGAGTCAATGGTAGTTCAGCTTTATATAATATAGACTAGTATTTGCGTGGCTGCGCGGGCCGCATGCGGCCCGCGTTTATATCCTTTAACCTATATGAATAGGTCAAGCATTTTAGTTGCAGTTGTAATCTTTAAAACTTTGAAATTGATTAAGAAATGTTGTAGATTTCTCCAATTCAGTCTGGAGTTGGGTGGAACAATCAAATTCAAAAATTTTAAATTTGGATTCTGTGAGAGAAATTTCAATTCAGTTCAAATTAGGTAAAAATATTTAATTCAGTCGAAAAAAAAAGTCAAACATTCAAGTCCAGTCGAAAAGTGGGTAAAACTTACCAAAGAAATATTTTTTGTATGAAATTGTATGTTGCATTGTATGATCGTCTACAGGGCAATGAAGCTCGGCCTGCGGCCTCGCTACAGCACCCACGATAACCGAACAGTATATAACTTTTGTATGATTTATTGTCGGGCACTGAAGTTCGGCCTGCGGCCTCACTTCAATGCCCTCCGGACTCGCAAGATGCCATAGCTCGGCCTTCGGCCTCACTATGACACCTTGCTCGTCAAACATTAGCTCGGTCTACGGCCTCGCTTAAGTTACTTGAGTGCTCGCAAGGTGTCATAGCTCGGCCTCCGGCCTCCCTATGACACCTTGATCGTCAAACATTAGCTCCGCCTACGGCCTCACTTGAGCTACATGAGTACTCGCAAGGTGTCATAGCTCGGCCTCCGGCCTCACTATGACACCTTGCTCGTAAAACGTTAGCTCGGCCTACGGCCTCGCTTTAGTTACTTGAGAACTCGCAAGGTGTCATAGCTCGGCCTCTGGCCTCGCTATGACACCTTGCTCGTCAAACGTTAGCTCGGCCTGCGGCCTCGCTTTAGTGACTTACGAACTCGCATGGTGCCGTCGTTCGGCCTTCGGCCTCACTCCGACACCTTGCTCGTAAATATGTATGAGAGGTTTAAAAAAAAAAGAAATTCCAAAAACTTTCATCAGAAATGAAATCAGAGTCCTTGAAAACCCCCAGATCTTAAATTTCATCGCAATCGCACCAATATTAAATTTGATCCCTTCTTTGAATCCTCAGGGATCATAATGAATAACCGTCGCTCGGCCTACGGCCTCGCTCCGGTATGAAGAGACTCGCAAGGTGTCGTCGCTCGGCCTCCGGCCTCGCTCCGACACTTTGCTCGTTTGAACCCCACTTTGAACCCTTCAGAAAAAATCTCAAGAACCGTCGCTCGGCCTTCGGCCTCGCTCCGGTGCGATGGGGGACTCGCAAGGTGCCGTCGTTCGGCCTTCGGCCTCACTCCGCCACCTTGCTCGTAAGTTTGTATGGGAGCTATTAAAAAAAAAAAGAAATTCCAATTTTTTTTTTCAGAACTGAATTAAGCAACCCCGAAAACCCCCAGAGCCAAAATTTCATCTCCCTCGGACCATTTTGAAATTTGATCCCCGACTTGAACCCCCAGGGGATCAATCAGACCATTTTAGGTTGGTAGCGCTTACCATTCCCTATGACATTTGGTCGAACACTAATTAAAAAAAGTTTACCGTTCCGAAGTTATTAAGGGTCAAACTTTGTATGGAATCGCCGTTTTTTTGTCTGTGACACCCATTTTTTTTTAATTTTTTGGGAAGGGCTCATGGTCCCTATCAACCTTTCTTCGAACCCCACCCCCCTAAACCCTACCATTTTCGCAGGACGTTGGGGTACTCCAGGGTCTTTTCCACTTTTGCAACTTTTCGGATTTTTCCCTAGGTCCCATAACCCTCCCCTATCCAGTAGTACCACTCTTCAACCCCCCACAAAACTCCTTCTGGGAGAACAATTCTGTCAATGAGTCAGTGAGTGAGTCAATGGTAGTTTAACTTTATATAATATAGACTAGTATTTGCGTGGCTGCGCGGGCCGCATGCGGCCCGCGTTTATATCCTTTAACCTATGGGTTGGGACAATCATTTACATTGCAGTTTTATTCATTAAAACTTTGAAATTGATTAAGAAATGTTGTAGATTTCTCCAATTCAGTCTGGAGTTGGGTGGAGATTGAAATTCAAAAATTTTAAATTTGGATTCTGTGAGAGAAATTTAAATTCAGTTCAAATTAGGTAAAAATATTTAATTCAGTCGAAAAAATAAGTCAAACTTTCAAGTCCAGTCGAAAAGTAGGTAAAACTTACCAAAGAAATATTTTTTGTATGTAATTGTATGTTGCATTGTATGTTCGTCAGCAGGGCAACGAAGCTCGGCCTGCGGCCTCGCTTCAGCACCCACGATAACCGAACAGTATATAACTTTTGTATGATTTATTGTCGGGCACTGAAGTTCGGCCTCCGGCCTCACTTCAATGCCCTCAGGACTTGCAAAGTGCCATAGCTCGGCCTCCGGCCTCGCTATGACACCTTGCTCGTCAAACGTTAGCTCGGCCTACGGCCTCGCTTTAGTGACTTAGGAACTCGCAAGGTGTCATAGATCGGCCTTCGGCCTCACTATGACACCTTGCTCGTCAAACGATAGCTCGGCCTACGGCCTCGCTTTAGTTACTTGAGAACTCGCAAGGTGCCGTCGCTCGGCCTTCGGCCTCACTCCGACACCTTGCTCGTAATTATGTATGAGAGATTTAAAAAAAAAGAAATTCCAAAAACTTTCCTCAGAAATGGAATCAGAGTCCTTGAAAACCCCCAGATCTTAAATTTCATCGCAATCGCACCAATATAAAATTTGATCCCTTCTTTGAATCCTCAGGGATCATAATGAATAACCGTCGCTCGGCCTACGGCCTCGCTCCGGTATATAGAGACTCGCAAGGTGTCGTCGCTCGGCCTCCGGCCTCGCTCCAACACCTTGCTCGTTTGAACCCTACTTTGAACCCTTCAGAAAAATCTCAAGAACCGTCGCTCGGCCTTCGGCCTCGCTCCGGTGCGATGGGGGACTCGCAAGGTGCCGTCGTTCGGCCTTCGGCCTCACTCCGCCACCTTGCTGGTAAGTTTGTATGGCGGCTATTAAAAAAAAAAAGAAATTCCAAAAACTTTTTTCAGAAATGAAATAAGCGACCCCAAAAACCCCCGGAGCCAAAATTTCATCCCCCTCGGACCATTTTGAAATTTGATCCCCGACTTGAACCCCCAGGGGATCAATCAGACCATTTTAGGTTGGTAGCGCTTACCATCCCCTATGACATTTGGTCGAACACTAATTAAAAAAATTTTACCGTTCTGAAGTTATTAAGGGTCAAACTTTGTATAGGATTGATGTTTTTTTGTCTGTGACACCCATTTTTTTTTAATTTTTTGGGAGGGACTCATTGTCCTTAACAACCTTTGTTCGAACCCCACCCCCCTAAACCCTACCATTTTTGCAGGACGTTGGGGTACTCCAGGGTCTGTTCCACTTTTGCAACTTTTCGGATTTTTCCCTTGGTCCCATAACCTTCCTCTATACAGTCGCTCCACTCCTCACCCCCCCACAAAACTCCTTCTGGGAGAACAATTATGTCAATCAGTGAGTGAGTCAGTCAGTCAATGGTAGTTTAGCTTTATATAATATAGACTAGTATTTGCGTGGCTGCGCGGGCCGCATGCGGCCCGCGTTTATATCCTTTAACCTTTTGGGTGGGGCAGGTATTTGTTTTGCAGTTGGCTTCTTTAAAACTTTGAAATTGATTAAGAAATGTTGTAGATTTCTCCAATTCAGTCTGGAGTTGGGTGGAGATAGAAATTCTAAAATTTTAAATTTGGATTCTGTGAGAGAAATTTAAATTCAGTTCAAAATAGGTAGATAAATTTAGTTCAGTTGAAAAAATTAGTCAAACTTTCAAGTCCAGTCGAAAAGTTGGTAAAACTTACCAAAGAAATATTTTTTATATGAATGTATGAAAACCATACATCATTGTACGGTTGGCAACGGGCACTGAAGCTCGGCCTACGGCCTCGCTTCAGCACCCACGATAATCAAACAGTATTTAATTTTTGTTTGATTTACTGTCGGGCACTGAAGTTCGGCCTGCGGCCTCACTTCAATGCCCTCCGGACTCGCAAGGTGCCATAGCTCGGCCTTCGGCCTCACTATGACACCTTGCTCGTCAAACATTAGGTCGGCCTACGGCCTCGCTTGAGCTACTTGAGGACTCGCAAGGTGTCATAGCTCGGCCTCCGGCCTCACTATGACTCCTTGCTCGTCAAACGTTAGCTCGGCCTACGGCCTCGCTTTAGTTACTTGAAAACTCGCTAGGTGTCATAGCTCGGCCTCCGGCCTCGCTATGACACCTTGCTCGTCAAACATTAGCTCGGCCTGCGGCCTCGCTTTAGTGACTTAAGAACTCGCATGGTGCCGTCGTTCGGCCTTCGGCCTCACTCCGACACCTTGCTCGTAAATATGTATGAGAGGTTTAAAAAAAATAAGAAATTCCTAAAACATTCATCAGAAATGAAATCAGTGTCATTGAAAACCCCCAGATCTTTAATTTCATCGCAATCGCACCAATATAAAATTTGATCCCTTCTTTGAATCCTCAGGGATCATAATGAATAACCGTCGCTCGGCCTACGGCCTCGCTCCGGTATGAAGAGACTCGCAAGGTGTCGTCGCTCGGCCTCCGGCCTCGCTCCGACACCTTGCTCGTTTGAACCCCACTTTGAACCCTTCAGAACAAATCTCAAAAACTGTCGCTCGGCCTTCGGCCTCGCTCCGGTGTGATGGGAGACTCGCAAGGTGCCGTCGTTCGGCCTTCGGCCTCACTCCGCCACCTTGCTCGTAAGTTTGTATGGGAGCTATTAAAAAAAAAAGAAATTCCAAAATTTTTTTTCAGAAATGAATTCAGCAACCCCAAAAACCCCCGGAGCCGAAATTTTGTCTCGCTCGGACCATTTTGAAATTTGATCCCTCACTTGAACCCCCAGGGGATCAATCAGACCATTTTAGTTTGGTAGCGCTTACGATTCCCTATGACATTTGGTCGAACACTAATTAAAAAAAGTTTACCGTTCCGAAGTTATTAACGGTCAAACTTTGTATGGGATCGATGTTTTTTTGTTTGTGACCCCAATTTTTTTTTTATTTTTTGGGAGGGACTCATAGTTCCCTACAACTTTTGTTCAAAAAGGGGGGTTCCAAGTGTTATAGTTTAGCCAGGACGTTGGGGTACTCCAAGGTCTTTTCCACTTTTGCAACTTTTCGGATTTTTCCCTAGGTCACATACCCCTCCCCTATCCAGGAGTACCACTCGCCAACCCCCCACAATACTCCTTCTAGGAGAACAATTCTGTCAATCAGTCAGTGAGTGGTAGTTTAGCTTTATATAATATAGAACTAGTATTTGCGTGGCTGCGCGGGCCGCATGCGGCCCGCGTTTATATCCTTTAACCTATATGAATAGGTCAAGCATTTTAGTTGCAGTTGTAATCTTTAAAACTTTGAAATTGATTAAGAAATGTTGTAGATTTCTCCAATTCAGTCTGGAGTTGGGTGGAACAATCAAATTCAAAAATTTTAAATTTGGATTCTGTGAGAGAAATTTAAATTCAGTTCAAAGTAGGTAGATAAATTTAGTTCAGTTGAAAAAATTTGTCAAACTTTCAAGTCCAGTCGAAAAGTGGGTAAAACTTACCAAAGAAATATTTTTTGTATGAAAGTATGAAAACCATACATCATTGTACGGTAGGCAACGGGAACTGAAGCTCGGCCTGCGGCCTCGCTTCAGCACCTACGATAATCAAACAGTATTTAATTTTTGTTTGATTTACTGTCGGGCACTGAAGTTCGGCCTGCGGCCTCACTTCAATGCCCTCCGGACTCGCAAGATGCCATAGCTCGGCCTTCGGCCTCACTATGATACCTTGCACGTCAATAATTAGCTCGGCCTCCGGCCTCGCTTAAGTTACTTGAGTACTCGCAAGGTGTCATAGCTCAGCCTCCGGCCTCGCTATGACACCTTGCTCGTCATACATTAGCTCGGCCTACGGCCTCGCTTGAGCTACTTGAGTACTCGCAAGGTGTCATAGCTCGGCCTCCGGCCTCACTATGACACCTTGCTCGTCAAACGTTAGCTCGGCCTACGGCCTCGCTTTAGTTACTTGAGAACTCGCATGGTGCCGTCGTTCGGCCTTCGGCCTCACTCCGACACCTTGCTCGTAAATATGTATGAGAGGTATAAAAAAAAAAGAAATTCCAAAAACTTTCATCAGAAATGAAATCAGAGTTCTTGAAAACCCCCAGATCTTAAATTTCATCGCAATCGGACCAATATAAAATTTGATCCCTTCTTTGAATCCTCGGGGATCATATAGAAAAACCGTCGCTCGGCCTGCGGCCTCGCTCCGGTATGATGAGACTCGCAAGGTGCCGTCGCTCGGCCTTCGGCCTCACTCCGGCTCCTTGCTCGTTTGAACCCCACTTTGAACCCTTAAGAAATCATCAATGAAACCGTCGCTCGGCCTTCGGCCTCGCTCCGGTGCGATGGGGGACTCGCAAGGTGCCGTCGTTCGGCCTTCGGCCTCACTCCGCCACTTTGCTCGTAAGTTTGTATGGGAACTATTAAAAAAAAAAAGAAATTCCAAAATTTTTTTTCAGAAATGAATTCAGCGACCCCAAAAACCCCCGGAGCCAAAATTTCGTCCCGCTCGGACCATTTTGAAATTTGATCCCCGACTTGAACCCCCAGGGGATCAATCAGACTATTTTAGGTTGGTAGCGCTTACCATTCCCTATGACATTTGGTCGAACACTAATTAAAAAAAGTTTACCGTTCCGAAGTTATTAACGGTCAAACTTTGTATGGGATCGATGTTTTTTTGTTTGTGACCCCGATTTTTTTTTTATTTTTTGGGAGGGGCTCATGGTTCTTAACAACCTTTGTTCGAACCCCACCCCCCTAAACCCTACCATTTTTGCAGGACGTTGAGGTACTCCAAGGTCTTTTCCACTTTTGCAACTTTTCGGATTTTTCCCTAGGTCACATACCCCTCCCCTATCCAGGAGTACTACTCGCCAACCCCCCACAAAACTCCTTCTGGGAGAACAATTATGTCAATGAGTCAGTCAGTCAGTCAATGGTAGTTCAGCTTTATATAATATAGAATAGAAGATGACTAGTATTTGCGTGGCTGCGCGGGCCGCATGCGGCCCGCGTTTATATCCTTTAACCTATATGAATAGGTCAAGCATTTTAGTTGCAGTTGTAATCTTTAAAACTTTGAAATTGATTAAGAAATGTTGTAGATTTCTCCAATTCAGTCTGGAGTTGGGTGGAACAATCAAATTCAAAAATTTTAAATTTGGATTCTGTGAGAGAAATTTCAATTCAGTTCAAATTAGGTAAAAATATTTAATTCAGTCGAAAAAAAAAGTCAAACATTCAAGTCCAGTCGAAAAGTGGGTAAAACTTACCAAAGAAATATTTTTTGTATGAAATTGTATGTTGCATTGTATGATCGTCTACAGGGCAATGAAGCTCGGCCTGCGGCCTCGCTACAGCACCCACGATAACCGAACAGTATATAACTTTTGTATGATTTATTGTCGGGCACTGAAGTTCGGCCTGCGGCCTCACTTCAATGCCCTCCGGACTCGCAAGATGCCATAGCTCGGCCTTCGGCCTCACTATGACACCTTGCTCGTCAAACATTAGCTCGGTCTACGGCCTCGCTTAAGTTACTTGAGTGCTCGCAAGGTGTCATAGCTCGGCCTCCGGCCTCCCTATGACACCTTGATCGTCAAACATTAGCTCCGCCTACGGCCTCACTTGAGCTACATGAGTACTCGCAAGGTGTCATAGCTCGGCCTCCGGCCTCACTATGACACCTTGCTCGTAAAACGTTAGCTCGGCCTACGGCCTCGCTTTAGTTACTTGAGAACTCGCAAGGTGTCATAGCTCGGCCTCTGGCCTCGCTATGACACCTTGCTCGTCAAACGTTAGCTCGGCCTGCGGCCTCGCTTTAGTGACTTACGAACTCGCATGGTGCCGTCGTTCGGCCTTCGGCCTCACTCCGACACCTTGCTCGTAAATATGTATGAGAGGTTTAAAAAAAAAAGAAATTCCAAAAACTTTCATCAGAAATGAAATCAGAGTCCTTGAAAACCCCCAGATCTTAAATTTCATCGCAATCGCACCAATATTAAATTTGATCCCTTCTTTGAATCCTCAGGGATCATAATGAATAACCGTCGCTCGGCCTACGGCCTCGCTCCGGTATGAAGAGACTCGCAAGGTGTCGTCGCTCGGCCTCCGGCCTCGCTCCGACACTTTGCTCGTTTGAACCCCACTTTGAACCCTTCAGAAAAAATCTCAAGAACTGCGATGGGGGACTCGCAAGGTGCCGTCGTTCGGCCTTCGGCCTCACTCCGCCACCTTGCTCGTAAGTTTGTATGGGAGCTATTAAAAAAAAAAAGAAATTCCAATTTTTTTTTTCAGAACTGAATTAAGCAACCCCGAAAACCCCCAGAGCCAAAATTTCATCTCCCTCGGACCATTTTGAAATTTGATCCCCGACTTGAACCCCCAGGGGATCAATCAGACCATTTTAGGTTGGTAGCGCTTACCATTCCCTATGACATTTGGTCGAACACTAATTAAAAAAAGTTTACCGTTCCGAAGTTATTAAGGGTCAAACTTTGTATGGAATCGCCGTTTTTTTGTCTGTGACACCCATTTTTTTTTAATTTTTTGGGAAGGGCTCATGGTCCCTAACAACCTTTGTTCAAAAAGAGGGGTTCCAAGTGTTATAGTTTAGCCAGGACGTTGGAGTACTCCAGGGTCTGTTCCATTTTTGCAACTTTTCGGATTTTTCCCTAGGTCCCATAGCTCTCCTCTATACAGGTATTCCACTCTACAACCCCCCACAAAACTCCTTCTGGGAGAACAATTATGTCAATGAGTCAGTGAGTGAGTCAATGGTAGTTCAGCTTTATATAATATAGACTAGTATTTGCGTGGCTGCGCGGGCCGCATGCGGCCCGCGTTTATATCCTTTTACCTATAGGATTAGGTCAAGCATTTTAGTAGCAGTTATTTTCTTTAATACTTTGAAATTGATTAAGAAATGTTGTAGATTTCTCCAATGCAGTCTGGAGTTGGGTGGAGATTGAAATTAAAAAAAATTAAATTTGGATTCTGTGAAAGAAATTTAAATTCAGTTCAAAATAGGTGGATAAATTTAGTTCAGTTGAAAAAATAAGTCAAACTTTCAAGTCCAGTCGAAAAGTGGGTAAAACTTACCAAAGAAATATTTTTTGTATGAAATTGTATGTTGCATTGTATGATCGTCAACAGGGCAATGAAGCTCGGCCTGCGGCCTCGCTTCAGCACCCACGATAACCGAACAGTATATAACTTTTGTATGATTTATTGTCGGGCACTGAAGTTCGGCCTCCGGCCTCACTTCAATGCCCTCCGGACTCGCAAAGTGCCATAGCTCGGCCTTCGGCCTCACTATGACATCTTGCTCGTCAAACATTAGCTCGGCCTACGGCCTCGCTTGAGCTACTTGAGTACTCGCAAGGTGTCATAGCTCGGCCTCCGGCCTCACTATGACACCTTGCTCGTCAAACGTTAGCTCGGCCTACGGCCTCGCTTTAGTTACTTGAGAACTCGCAAGGTGTCATAGCTCGGCCTCCGGCCTCACTATGACACCTTGCTCGTCAAACGTTAGCTCGGCCTACGGCCTCGCTTTAGTTACTTAAGAACTCGCAAGGTGTCATAGCTCGGCCTCCGGCCTCGCTTTGACACCTTGCTCGTCAAACGTTAGCTCGGCCTGCGGCCTCGCTTTAGTGACTTAGGAACTCGCATGGTGCCGTCGTTCGGCCTTCGGCCTCACTCCGACACCTTGCTCGTAAATATGAATGAGAGGTTTAAAAAAAAAGAAATTCCAAAAACTTTCATCAGAAATGAAATCAGAGTCCTTGAAAACCCCCAGATCTTAAATTTCATCGCAATCGCACCAATATAAAATTTGATCCCTTCTTTGAATCCTCAGGGATCATAATGCATAACCGTCGCTCGGCCTGCGGCCTCGCTCCGCTATGAAGAGACTCGCAAGGTGTCGTCGCTCGGCCTCCGGCCTCGCTCCGACACCTTGCTCGTTTGAACCCCACTTTGAACCCTTCAGAAAAAATCTCAAGAACCGTCGCTCGGCCTTCGGCCTCGCTCCGGTGCGAAGGGGAGACTCGCAAGGTGCCGTCGTTCGGCCTTCGGCCTCACTCCGCCACCTTCCTCGTAAGTTTGTATGGCGGCTATTAAAAAAAAAAAGAAATTCCAAAAACTTTTTTCAGAAATAAAATCAACGACCCCAAAAACCCCCGGAGCCAAAATTTCATCCCACTCGGACCATTTTGAAATTTGATCCCCGACTTGAACCCCCAGGGGATCAATCAGACCATTTTAGGTTGGTAGCGCTTACCATCCCCTATGACATTTGGTCGAACACTAATTAAAAAAAGTTAACCGTTCAAAAGTTATTGACGGTCAAACTTTGTATGGGATCGACGTTTTTTTGTCTGTGACACCTATTTTTTTTTTATTTTTTGGGAGAGGCTCATGGTCCCTAACAACCTTTGTTCGAACCCCACCCCCCTCAACCCTACCACTTTTGCAGGACATTGGGGTACTCCAGGGTCTATTCCACTTTTGCAACTTTTCGGATTTTTCCCTAGGTCCCATAACGCTTCCCTATCCAGTAGTACCACTCGCCAACCCCCCACAAAACTCCTTCTGGGAGAACAATTCTGTCAATCAGTCAGTGAGTGGTAGTTCAGCTTTATATAATATAGACTAGTATTTGCGTGGCTGCGCGGGCCGCATGCGGCCCGCGTTTATATCCTTTAACCTATATGAATAGGTCAAGCATTTATGTTGCAGTTTTATTCTTTAAAACTTTGAAATTGATTAAGAAGGTAGGTAGATATCTCCAATTCAGTCTGGAGTTGGGTGGTGATTGAAATTCAAAAATTTTAAATTTGGATTCTGTGAGAGAAATTTCAATTCAAATCAGAGTAGGTAGATAAATTTAGTTCAGTTGAAAAAATAAGTCAAACTTTCAAGTCCAGTCGAAAAGTGGGTAAAACTTACCAAAGAAATATATTTTGTATGAAATTGTATGTTTCATTGCATGATCGTCAGCAGGGCAATGAAGCTCGGCCTGCAGCCTCGCTTCAGCACCCACGATAACCGAACAGTATTAAATTTTTGTATGATTTACTGTGGGGCACTGAAGATCGGCCTGCGGCCTCACTTCAATGCCCTCCGGACTCGCAAGATGCCATAGCTCGGCCTTCGGCCTCACTATGACACCTTGCTCGTCAAACATTAGCTCGGCCTACGGCCTCGCTTAAGTTACTTGAATACTCGCATGGTGTCATAGCTCGGCCTCCGGCCTCACTATGACACCTTGCTCGTCAAACGTTAGCTCGGCCTACGGCCTCGCTTTAGTTACTTGAGAACTCGCAAGGTGTCATAGCTCTCAAGCTCTCTGTGCAAGGTCTCATAGCCTTAGGAACTCGCATGGTGCCGTCGTTCGGCCTTCGGCCTCACTCCGACACCTTGCTCGTAAATATGTATGAGAGGTTTTAAAAAAAAAAGAAATTCCAAAAACTTTCATCAGAAATGAAATCAGAGTCCTTGAAAACCCCCAGATCTTAAATTTCATCGCAATCGGACCAATATAAAATTTGATCCCTTCTTTGAATCCTCAGGGATCATTATGAATAACCGTCGCTCGGCCTACGGCCTCGCTCCGGTATGTAGAGACTCGCAAGGTGTCGACGCTCGGCCTCCGGCCTCGCTCCGACACCTTGCTCGTTTGAACCCCACTTTGAACCCTTCAGAAAAAATCTCAAGAACCGTCGCTCAGCCTTCGGCCTCGCTCCGGTGCGATGGGAGACTCGCAAGGTGCCGTCGTTCGGCCTTCGGCCTCACTCCGCCACCTTGCTCGTAAGTTTGTATAGGAGCTATTAAAAAAAAAAGAAATTCCAATTTTTTTTTTCAGAAATGAATTCAGCGACCCCAAAAACCCCCGGAGCCAAAATTTCATCCCCCTCGGACCATTTTGAAATTTGATCCCCGACTTGAACCCCCAGGGGATCAATGACACTACTTTAGGTTGGTAGCGCTTACGATTTCCTATGACATTTGGTCGAACACTAATTAAAAAAAGTTTACCGTTCCGAAGTTATTAACGGTCAAACTTTGTATGGGATCGATGTTTTTTTGTTTGTGACCCCAATTTTTTTTTTATTTTTTGGAAGGGACTCATGGTTCCCTACAACTTTTGTTCAAAAATGGGGGTTCCAAGTGTTATAGTTTAGCCAGGACGTTGGGGTACTCCAGGGTCTTTTCCACTTTTGCAACTTTTCGGATTTTTCCCTAGGTCCCATAACGCTCCCCTATCCAGTAGTACCACTCGCCAACCCCCCACAAAACTCCTTCTGGGAGAACAATTATGTCAATGAGTGAGTGAGTCAGTCAGTGGTAGTTCAGCTTTATATAATATAGACTAGTATTTGCGTGGCTGCGCGGGCCGCATGCGGCCCGCGTTTATATCCTTTAACCTGTTGGGGTAGGACAGTGCATTTAATTTGCAGTTAGATTCTTTAAAACTTTGAAATTGATTATGAAATGTTGTAGATTTCTCCAATTCAGTCTGGAGTTGGGTGGAAATATAAATTCAAAAATTTTAAATTTGGATTCTGTGAGAAAAATTTAAATTCATTTTAAAATGGGTGGAAATATTTAATTCAGTCGAAAAAAAAGTCAAACTTTCAAGTCCAGTCGAAAAGTGGGTAAAACTTACCAAAGAAATATTTTTTGCATAAAAGTATGAAAAACCATACATCATTGTACGGTTGGCAACGGGCACTGAAGCTCGGCCTGCGGCCTCGCTTCAGCACCCACGATGATCAAACAGTATTTAATTTTTGTTTGATTTACTGTCGGGCACTGAAGTTCGGCCTGCGGCCTCACTTCAATGCCCTCCGGACTCGCTTTAGTTACTTGAGAACTCGCAAGGTATCATAGCTCGGCCTACGGCCTCACTATGACACCTTGCTCGTCAAACGTTAGCTCGGCCTACGGCCTCGCTTTAGTTACTTAAGAACTCGCAAGGTGTCATAGCTCGGCCTTCGGCCTCCCTATGACACCTTGCTCGTCAAACGTTAGCTCGGCCTACGGCCTCGCTTTAGTTACTTGAGAACTCGCAAGGAGTCATAGCTCGGCCTCCGGCCTCGCTATGACAACTTGCTCGTCAAACGTTAGCTCGGCCTACGGCCTCGCTTTAGTGACTTAGGAACTCGCAAGGTGCCGTCGTTCGGCCTTCGGCCTCACTCCGACACCTTGCTCGTAAATATGTATGAGAGGTTTAAAAAAAAAAGAAATTCCAAAAACTTTCATCAGAAATGAAATCAGAGTCCTTGAAAACCCCCAGATCTTAAATTTTATCGCAATCGGACCAATATAAAATTTGATCCCTTCTTTGAATCCTCAGGGATCATAATGAATAACCGTCGCTCGGCCTACGGCCTCGCTCCGGTATGAAGAGACTCGCAAGGTGTCGTGGCTCGGCCTCCGGCCTCGCTCCGACACCTTGCTCGTTTGAACCCCACTTTGAACCCTTCAGAAAAAATCTCAAGAACCGTCGCTCGGCCTTCGGCCTCGCTCCGGTGCGAAGGGAAGACTCGCAAGGTGCCGTCGTTCGGCCTTCGGCCTCACTCCGCCACCTTGCTCGTAAGTTTGTATGGGAGCTATTAAAAAAAAAAAGAAATTCCAAAATTTTTTTTCAGAAATGAATTCAGCGGCCCCAAAAACCCCCGGAGCCAAAATTTCGTCCTGCTCGGACCATTTTGAAATTTGATCCCTGACTTGAACCCCCAGGGGATCAATGAGACCATTTTAGGTTGGTAGCGCTTACCATCCCCTATGACATTTGGTCGAACACTAATTAAAAAAAGTTTACCGTTCCGAAGTTATTAACGTTCAAACTTTGTATGGGATCGACGTTTTTTTGTCTGTGACACCTATTTTTTTTTTTTTTTTGGGAGGGGCTCATGGTCCCTTACAACCTTTGTTCGAACCCCACTCCCCTAAACCCTACATTTTTTGCAGGACGTTGGGGTACTCCAGGGTTTGTTCCACTTTTGCAACTTTTCGGATTTTTCCCTAGGTCTTATAACCCTCCTCTATACAGTCGCTCCACTCGCCAACCCCCCACAAAACTCCTTCTGGGAGAACAATTATGTCAATCAGTGAGTCAGTCAGTCAGTCAATGGTAGTTTAGCTTTATATAATATAGAACTAGTATTTGCGTGGCTGCGCGGGCCGCATGCGGCCCGCGTTTATATCCTTTTACCTATAGGGTTAAGACAAACATTCACATTGCAGTTGCTTTCTTTAAAACTTTGAAATTGATTAAGAAGGTAGGTAGATATCTCCAATTCAGTCTGGAGTTTGGTGGAGATAGAAATTCAAAAATTTTAAATTTGGATTCTGTGAGAGAAATTTAAATTCAGTTCAGAATGGGTGGAAATATTTAATTCAGTCGAAAAAAAAGTCAAACTTTCAAGTCCAGTCGAAAACTGGGTAAAACTTACCAAAGAAATATTTTTTGCATAAAATTATGAAAAACCATACATCATTGTACGGTTGGCAACGGGCACTGAAGCTCGGCCTGCGGCCTCGCTTCAGCACCCACGATAATCAAACAGTATTTAATTTTTGTTTGATATTACTGTCGGGCACTGAAGTTCGGCCTGCGGCCTCACTTCAATGCCCTCCGAACTCGCAAGGTGTCATAGCTCGGCCTTCGGCCTCACTATGACACCTTGCTCGTCAAACATTAGCTCGGCCTACGGCCTCGCTTTAGTTAATTGAGAAATCGCAAGGTGTCATAGCTCGGCCTTCGGCCTCACTATGACACCTTGCTCGTCAAACATTAGCTCAGCCTACGGCCTCGCTTAAGTGACTTGGGAACTCGCAAGGTGCCGTCGCTCGGCCTTCGGCCTCGCTCCGACACCTTGCTCGTAAATGTGTATGAGAGGTTTAAAAAAAAAAAGAAATTCCAAAAACTTTTATCAGAAATGAAATCAGAGTCCTTGAAAACCCCCAGATCTTAAATTTCATCGCAATCGCACCAATATTAAATTTGATCCCTTCTTTGAATCCTCAGGGATCATAATGAATGACCGTCGCTCGGCCTACGGCCTCGCTCCGGTATGTAGAGACTCGCAAGGTGTCGTCGCTCGGCCTCCGGCCTCGCTCCGACACCTTGCTCGTTTGAACCCCACTTTGAACCCTTCAGAAAAAATCTCAAGAACCGTCGCTCGGCCTTCGGCCTCGCTCCGGTGCGAAGGGGAGACTCGCAAGGTGCCGTCGTTCGGCCTTCGGCCTCACTCCGCCACCTTGCTCGTAAGTTTGTATGGGAGCTATTAAAAAAAAAAGAAATTCCAAAAACTTTTTTCAGAAATGAATTCAGCGACCCCAAAAACTCCCAGAGCCAAAATTTCATCTCCCTCGGACCATTTTGAAATTTGATCCCCGACTTGAACCCCCAGGGGATCAATCATACCATTTTAGGTTGGTAGCGCTTGCCATCCCCTATGACATTTGGTCGAACACTAATTAAAAAAAGTTTACCGTTCCGAAGTTATTTAGGGTCAAACTTTGTATGGGATCGCCGTATTTTTGTCTGTGACACCCATTTTTTTTTAATTTTTTGGGAGGGGCTTATAGTCCCTAACAACCTTTGTTTGAACCCCACCCCCCTAAACCCTACCATTTTTGCAGGACGTTGGGGTACTCCAGGGTCTGTTCCACTTTTGCAACTTTTCGGATTTTTCCCTAGGTCACATAACGCTCCCCTATCCAGGTGTACCACTCTTCACCCCCCCACAAAACTCCTTCTGGGAGAACAATTCTGTCAATCAGTGAGTCAATGGTAGTTTAGCTTTATATAATATAGATATAGAAGACTAGTATTTGCGTGGCTGCGCGGGCCGCATGCGGCCCGCGTTTATATCCTTTTACCTATAGGATTAGGTCAAGCATTTTAGTTGCAGTTATTTTCTATAAAACTTTGAAATTGATTAAGAAATGATGTAGATTTCTCCAATTCAGTCTGGAGTTAGGTGGAGATTGAAATTCAAAAATTTTAAATTTGGATTCTGTGAGAGAAATTTAAATTCAGTTCAAATTAGGTAAAAACATTTAATTCAGTAGAAAAAAAAAGTCAAACATTCAAGTTCAGTCGAAAAGTGGGTAAAACTTACCAAAGAAATATTTTTTGTATGAAATTGTATGTTGCATTGTATGATCGTAAACAGGGCAATGAAGCTCGGCCTGCGGCCTCGCTTCAGCATCCACGATAACCGAACAGTATATAACTTTTGTATGATTTATTGTCGGGCACTGAAGTTCGGCCTCCGGCCTCACTTCAATGCCCTCAATCCGTGAGAGAAATTTAAATTCAGTTCAAAGTAGGTAGATAAATTTAGTTCAGTTGAAAAAATAAGTCAAACTTTCAAGTCCAGTCGAAAAGTGGGTAAAACTTACCAAAGAAATATTTTTTGTATGAAATTGCATGTTGCATTGTATGATCGTCAACAGGGCAATGAAGCTCGGCCTGCGGCCTCGCTTCAGCACCCATGATAACCGAACAGTATATAACTTTTGTATGATTTATTGTCGGGCACTGAAGTTCGGCCTCCGGCCTCACTTCAATGCCCTCCGGACTCGCAAAGTGCCATAGCTCGGCCTTCGGCCTCACTATGACACCTTGCTCGTCAAACATTAGCTCGGCCTACGGCCTCGCTTGAGCTACTTGAGGACTCGCAAGGTGTCATAGCTCGGCCTCCGGCCTCACTATGACACCTTGCTCGTCAAACGTTAGCTCGGCCTACGGCCTCGCTTTAGTTACTTGAGAACTCGCAAGGTGTCATAGCTCGGCCTCCGGCCTCTCTATGACACCTTGCTCGTCAAACGTTAGCTCGGCCTGCGGCCTCGCTTTAGTGACTTAGGAACTCGCACGGTGCCGTCGTTCGGCCTTCGGCGTCACTCCGACACCTTGCTCGTGAATATGTATGAGAGGTTTAAAAAAAAAAAGAAATTCCAAAAACTTTCATCAGAAATGAAATCAGAGTCCTTGAAAACCCCCAGATCTTAAATTTCATCGCAATCGCACCAATATAAAATTTGATCCCTTCTTTGAATCCTCAGGGATCATAATGAATAACCGTCGCTTGGCCTACGGCCTCGCTCCGGTATGAAGAGACTCGCAAGGTGTCGTCGACCTTCCTCGTTTGAACCCCACTTTAAACCCTTCAGAAAAAATCTCAAGAACCGTCGCTCGGCCTTCGGCCTCGCTCCGGTCCGAAAGGGAGACTCGCAAGGTGCCGTCGTTCGGCCTTCGGCCTCACTCCGCCACCTTGCTCGTAAGTTTGTATGGGAGCTATTAAAAAAAAAAAGAAATTCCAAAATTTTTATCCAGAACTGAATTCAGCATCCACAAAAACCCCCAGAGCCAAAATTTCATCCCGCTTGGACCATTTTGAAATTTGATCCCCGACTTGAACCCCCAGGGGATCAATCAGACCATTTTAGGTTGGTAGCGCTTACGATTCCCTATGACATTTGGTCGAACACTAATTAAAAAAAGTTTACCGTTCCGAAGTTATTAACGGTCAAACTTTGTATGGGATCGATGTTTTTTTGTTTGTGACCCCAATTTTTTTTTTATTTTTTGGGAGGGACTTATGGTTCCCTACAACTTTTGTTCAAAAAGGGGGGTTCCAAGTGTTATAGTTTAGCCAGGACGTTGGGGTACTCCAGGGTCTGTTCCACTTTTGCAACTTTTCGGATTTTTCCCTAGGTCACATAACGCTCCCCTATCCAGGTGTACCACTCTTCACCCCCC
This sequence comes from Ligdia adustata, assembly GCA_947049295.1. Taxonomy (NCBI): domain Eukaryota; kingdom Metazoa; phylum Arthropoda; class Insecta; order Lepidoptera; family Geometridae; genus Ligdia; species Ligdia adustata. Next base: position 11,971,744 of record OX346229.1, read on the forward strand.
CACAAAACTCCTTCTGGGAGAACAATTCTGTCAATCAGTGAGTCAATGGTAGTTTAGCTTTATATAATATAGAATAGACTAGTATTTGCGTGGCTGCGCGGGCCGCATGCGGCCCGCGTTTATATCCTTTTACCTATAGGGTTGGGGCAGGTATTTGTTTTGCAGTTGGCTTCTTTAAAACTTTGAAATTGATTAAGAAGGTAGGTAGATATCTCCAATTAATTCTGGAGTTGGGTGGAGATTGAAATTCAAAAATTTTAAATTTAGATTCTGTGAGAGAAATTTAAATTTAGTTTAAATTAGGTAATAATATTTAATTCAGTCGAAAAAAAAAGTCAAACATTCAAGTCCAGTCGAAAAGTGGGTAAAACTTACCAAAGAAATATTTTTTTGTATAAAATTGTATGTTGCATTGTATGATCGTCAACAGGGCAATGAAGCTCGGCCTGCGGCCTCGCTTCAGCACCCACGATAACCGAACAGTATAAAACTTTTGTATGATTTATTGTCGGGCACTGAAGTTCGGCCTCCGGCCTCACTTCAATGCCCTCAGGACTCGCAAAGTGCCATAGCTCGGCCTTCGGCCTCACTATGACACCTTGCTCGTCTACCGTTAGCTCGGCCTACGGCCTCGCTTTAGTTACTTGAGAACTCGCAAGGTGTCATAGCTCGGCCTCCGGCCTCGCTATGACACCTTGCTCATCAAAAGTTTGCTCGGCCTGCGGCCTCGCTTTAGTGACTTAGGAACTCGCATGGTGCCGTCGTTCGGCCTTCGGCCTCACTCCAACACCTTGCTCGTAAATACGTATAAGAGGTTTAAAAAAAAAAAGAAATTCCAAAAACTTTCATCAGAAATGAAATCAGAGTCCTTGAAAACCCCCAGATCTTAAATTTCATCGCAATCGCACCAATATAAAATTTGATCCCTTCTTTGAATCCTCAGGGATCATAATAATAATATGAAGAGACTCGCAAGGTGTCGTCGCTCGGCCTCCGGCCTCGCTCCGACACCTTGCTCGTTTGAATCCCACTTTGAACCCTTCAGAAAAAATCTCAAGAACCGTCGCTCGGCCTTCGGCCTCGCTCCGGTGCGATGGGGGACTCGCAAGGTGCCGTCGTTCGGCCTTCGGCCTCACTCCGCCACCTTGCTCGTAAGTTTGTATGGGAGCTATTAAAAAAAAAAAGAAATTCCAAAATTTTTTTTCAGAAATGAATTCAGCGACCCCAAAAACCCCCGGAGCCAAAATTTCATTCCCCTCGGACCATTTTGAAATTTGATCCCCCACTTGAACCCCCAGGGGATCAATCAGACCATTTTAGGTTGGTAGCGCTTACGATTCCCTATGACATTTGGTCGAACACTAATCAAAAAAAGTTTACCGTTCCGAAGTTATTAACGGTCAAACTTTGTATGGGATCGATGTTTTTTTGTTTGTGAACCCAATTTTTTTTTAATTTTTTGGGAGGGACTCATGGTCCCTAACAACTTTTGTTCGAACCCCACCCCCCTAAACCCCACCATTTTCGTAGGACGTTGGGGTACTCCAGGGTCTGTTCCACTTTTGCAACTTTTCGGATTTTTCCCTAGGTCTTATAACCATCCTCTATACAGTCGCTCTACTCTCCACCCCCCCACAAAACTCCTTCTGGGAGAACAATTATGTCAATCAGTGAGTCAGTCAGTGAGTCAATGGTAGTTTAACTTTATATAATATAGACTAGTATTTGCGTGGCTGCGCGGGCCGCATGCGGCCCGCGTTTATATCCTTTAACCTATATGAATAGGTCAAGCATTTTAGTTGCAGTTGTAATCTTTAAAACTTTGAAATTGATTAAGAAATGTTGTAGATTTCTCCAATTCAGTCTGGAGTTGGGTGGAACAATCAAATTCAAAAATTTTAAATTTGGATTCTGTGAGAGAAATTTCAATTCAGTTCAAATTAGGTAAAAATATTTAATTCAGTCGAAAAAAAAAGTCAAACATTCAAGTCCAGTCGAAAAGTGGGTAAAACTTACCAAAGAAATATTTTTTGTATGAAATTGTATGTTGCATTGTATGATCGTCTACAGGGCAATGAAGCTCGGCCTGCGGCCTCGCTACAGCACCCACGATAACCGAACAGTATATAACTTTTGTATGATTTATTGTCGGGCACTGAAGTTCGGCCTGCGGCCTCACTTCAATGCCCTCCGGACTCGCAAGATGCCATAGCTCGGCCTTCGGCCTCACTATGACACCTTGCTCGTCAAACATTAGCTCGGTCTACGGCCTCGCTTAAGTTACTTGAGTGCTCGCAAGGTGTCATAGCTCGGCCTCCGGCCTCCCTATGACACCTTGATCGTCAAACATTAGCTCCGCTTACGGCCTCACTTGAGCTACATGAGTACTCGCAAGGTGTCATAGCTCGGCCTCCGGCCTCACTATGACACCTTGCTCGTAAAACGTTAGCTCGGCCTACGGCCTCGCTTTAGTTACTTGAGAACTCGCAAGGTGTCATAGCTCGGCCTCTGGCCTCGCTATGACACCTTGCTCGTCAAACGTTAGCTCGGCCTGCGGCCTCGCTTTAGTGACTTACGAACTCGCATGGTGCCGTCGTTCGGCCTTCGGCCTCACTCCGACACCTTGCTCGTAAATATGTATGAGAGGTTTAAAAAAAAAAGAAATTCCAAAAACTTTCATCAGAAATGAAATCAGAGTCCTTGAAAACCCCCAGATCTTAAATTTCATCGCAATCGCACCAATATTAAATTTGATCCCTTCTTTGAATCCTCAGGGATCATAATGAATAACCGTCGCTCGGCCTACGGCCTCGCTCCGGTATGAAGAGACTCGCAAGGTGTCGTCGCTCGGCCTCCGGCCTCGCTCCGACACTTTGCTCGTTTGAACCCCACTTTGAACCCTTCAGAAAAAATCTCAAGAACCGTCGCTCGGCCTTCGGCCTCGCTCCGGTGCGATGGGGGACTCGCAAGGTGCCGTCGTTCGGCCTTCGGCCTCACTCCGCCACCTTGCTCGTAAGTTTGTATGGGAGCTATTAAAAAAAAAAAGAAATTCCAATTTTTTTTTTCAGAACTGTATTAAGCAACCCCGAAAACCCCCAGAGCCAAAATTTCATCTCCCTCGGACCATTTTGAAATTTGATCCCCGACTTGAACCCCCAGGGGATCAATCAGACCATTTTAGGTTGGTAGCGCTTACTATTCCCTATGACATTTGGTCGAACACTAATTAAAAAAAGTTTACCGTTCCGAAGTTATTAAGGGTCAAACTTTGTATGGAATCGCCGTTTTTTTGTCTGTGACACCCATTTTTTTTTTATTTTTTGGGAGGAACTCATGGTCCTTATCAACCTTTGTTCGAACCCCACCCCCCTAAACCCTACCATTTTTGCAGGACGTTGGGGTACTCCAGGGTCTGTTCCACTTTTGCAACTTTTCGGATTTTTCCCTAGGTCCCATAACCCTCCCCTATCCAGTAGTACCACTCTTCAACCCCCCACAAAACTCCTTCTGGGAGAACAATTCTGTCAATGAGTCAGTGAGTGAGTCAATGGTAGTTTAACTTTATATAATATAGACTAGTATTTGCGTGGCTGCGCGGGCCGCATGCGGCCCGCGTTTATATCCTTTAACCTGTTGGGGTAGGACAGTGCATTTAATTTGCAGTTAGATTCTTTAAAACTTTGAAATTGATTATGAAATGTTGTAGATTTCTCCAATTCAGTCTGGAGTTGGGTGGAAATATAAATTCAAAAATTTTAAATTTGGATTCTGTGAGAAAAATTTAAATTCATTTTAAAATGGGTGGAAATATTTAATTCAGTCGAAAAAAAAGTCAAACTTTCAAGTCCAGTCGAAAAGTGGGTAAAACTTACCAAAGAAATATTTTTTGCATAAAAGTATGAAAAACCATACATCATTGTACGGTTGGCAACGGGCACTGAAGCTCGGCCTGCGGCCTCGCTTCAGCACCCACGATGATCAAACAGTATTTAATTTTTGTTTGATTTACTGTCGGGCACTGAAGTTCGGCCTGCGGCCTCACTTCAATGCCCTCCGGACTCGCTTTAGTTACTTGAGAACTCGCAAGGTATCATAGCTCGGCCTACGGCCTCACTATGACACCTTGCTCGTCAAACGTTAGCTCGGCCTACGGCCTCGCTTTAGTTACTTAAGAACTCGCAAGGTGTCATAGCTCGGCCTTCGGCCTCCCTATGACACCTTGCTCGTCAAACGTTAGCTCGGCCTACGGCCTCGCTTTAGTTACTTGAGAACTCGCAAGGAGTCATAGCTCGGCCTCCGGCCTCGCTATGACAACTTGCTCGTCAAACGTTAGCTCGGCCTACGGCCTCGCTTTAGTGACTTAGGAACTCGCAAGGTGCCGTCGTTCGGCCTTCGGCCTCACTCCGACACCTTGCTCGTAAATATGTATGAGAGGTTTAAAAAAAAAAGAAATTCCAAAAACTTTCATCAGAAATGAAATCAGAGTCCTTGAAAACCCCCAGATCTTAAATTTTATCGCAATCGGACCAATATAAAATTTGATCCCTTCTTTGAATCCTCAGGGATCATAATGAATAACCGTCGCTCGGCCTACGGCCTCGCTCCGGTATGAAGAGACTCGCAAGGTGTCGTGGCTCGGCCTCCGGCCTCGCTCCGACACCTTGCTCGTTTGAACCCCACTTTGAACCCTTCAGAAAAAATCTCAAGAACCGTCGCTCGGCCTTCGGCCTCGCTCCGGTGCGAAGGGAAGACTCGCTAGGTGCCGTCGTTCGGCCTTCGGCCTCACTCCGCCACCTTGCTCGTAAGTTTGTATGGGAGCTATTAAAAAAAAAAAGAAATTCCAAAATTTTTTTTCAGAAATGAATTCAGCGGCCCCAAAAACCCCCGGAGCCAAAATTTCGTCCCGCTCGGACCATTTTGAAATTTGATCCCTGACTTGAACCCCCAGGGGATCAATGAGACCATTTTAGGTTGGTAGCGCTTACCATCCCCTATGACATTTGGTCGAACACTAATTAAAAAAAGTTTACCGTTCCGAAGTTATTAACGTTCAAACTTTGTATGGGATCGACGTTTTTTTGTCTGTGACACCTATTTTTTTTTTTTTTTTGGGAGGGGCTCATGGTCCCTTACAACCTTTGTTCGAACCCCACTCCCCTAAACCCTACATTTTTTGCAGGACGTTGGGGTACTCCAGGGTTTGTTCCACTTTTGCAACTTTTCGGATTTTTCCCTAGGTCCCATAACCCTCCTCTATACAGTCGCTCCACTCGCCAACCCCCCACAAAACTCCTTCTGGGAGAACAATTATGTCAATCAGTGAGTCAGTCAGTCAGTCAATGGTAGTTTAGCTTTATATAATATAGAACTAGTATTTGCGTGGCTGCGCGGGCCGCATGCGGCCCGCGTTTATATCCTTTTACCTATAGGATTAGTTCAAGCATTTTAGTTGCAGTTTTATTCTTTAAAACTTTGAAATTGATTAAGAAGGTAGGTAGATATCTCCAATTCAGTCTGGAGTTGGGTGGAGATAGAAATTCAAAAATTTTAAATTTGGATTCTGTGAGAAAAATTTAAATTCAGTTCAAAGAAGGTAGATAAATTTAGTTCAGTTGAAAAATAAGTCAAACTTTCAAGTCCAGTCGAAAAGTGGGTAAAACTTACCAAAGAAATATTTTTTGTATGAAATTGTATGTTGCTTTGTATGATCGTCAACAGGGCAATGAAGCTCGGCCTGCGGCCTCGCTTCAGCACCCACGATAACCGAACAGTATATAACTTTTGTATGATTTATTGTCGGGCACTGAAGTTCGGCCTCCGGCCTAACTTCAATGCCCTCCGGACTCGCAAAGTGCCATAGCTCGGCCTTCGGCCTCACTATGACACCTTGCTCGTCGACAATTAGCTCGGCCTACGGCCTCGCTTTAGTTACTCGAGAACTCGCAAAGTGTCATAGCTCGGCCTCCGGCCTCACTATGACACCTTGCTCGTCAACCGTTAGCTCGGCCTGCGGCCTCGCTTTAGTGACTTAGGAACTCGCATAGTGCCGTCGTTCGGCCTTCGGCCTCACTCCGACACCTTGCTCGTAACTATGTATGAAAGGATTAAAAAAAAAACGAAATTCCAAAAACTTTCATCAGAAATGAAATCAGAGTCCTTGAAAACCCCCAGATCTTAAATTTCATCGCAATCGGACCAATATTAGATTTGATCCCTTCTTTGAATCCTCAGAGATCATATGGAATAACCGTCGCTCGGCCTACGGCCTCGCTCCGGTATGATGAGACTCGCAAGGTGCCGTCGCTCGGCCTTCGGCCTCACTCCGGCACCTTGCTCGTTTGAACCCCACTTTGAACCCTTTAGAAATCATCAATGAAACCGTCGCTCGGCCTTCGGCCTCGCTCCGGTGCGATTGGAGACTCGCAAGGTGCAGTCGTTCGGCCTTCGGCCTCACTCCGACACCTTGCTCGTAAGTTTGTATGGCGGCTATTAAAAAAAAAAAGAAATTCCAAAAACTTTTTTCAGAAATGAAATCAGCGACCCCAAAAACCCCCGGAGCCAAAATTTCATCCCCCTCGGACCATTTTGAAATTTGATCCCCGACTTGAACCCCCAGGGGATCAATCAGACCATTTTAGGTTGGTAGCGCTTACGATTCCCTATGACATTTGGTCGAACACTAATTAAAAAAAGTTTACCGTTCCGAAGTTATTAACGGTCAAACTTTGTATGGGATCGATGTTTTTTTGTTTGTGACCCCAATTTTTTTTTTATTTTTTGGGAGGGACTCATGGTTCCCTACAACTTTTGTTCAAAAAGGGGGGTTCCAAGTGTTATAGTTTAGCCAGGACGTTGGGGTACTCCAGGGTCTGTTCCACTTTTGCAACTTTTCGGATTTTTCCCTAGGTCCCCTAACCCTCCTCTATACAATCGCTCCACTCGCCGACCCCCCACAAAACTCCTTCTGGGAGAACAATTCTGTCAATGAGTCAATGGTAGTTCAGCTTTATATAATATAGACGAGCAAGGTGCCGTCGTTCGGCCTTCGGCCTCACTCCGACACCTTGCTCGTAAATATGTATGAGAGGTTTAAAAAAAAAAGAAATTCCAAAAACTTTCATCAGAAATGAAATCAGAGTCCTTGAAAACCCCCAGATCTTAAATTTTATCGCAATCGGACCAATATAAAATTTGATCCCTTTTTTGAATCCTCAGGGATCATATGGAATAATCGTCGCTCGGCCTACGGCCTCGCTCCGGTATGTAGAGACTCGCAAGGTGTCATCGCTCGGCCTCCGGCCTCGCTCCGACACCTTGCTCGTTTGAACCCCACTTTGAACCCTTCAGAAAAAATCTCAAGAACCGTCGCTCGGCCTTCGGTCTCGCTCCGGTGCGATTAGGGACTCGCAAGGTGCCGTCGTTCGGCCTTCGGCCTCACTCCGCCACCTTGCTCGTAAGTTTGTATGGGAGCTATTAAAAAAAAAAAGAAATTCCAAAAACTTTTTTCAGAAATAAAATCAGCGACCCCAAAAACCCCCGGAGCCAAAATTTCGTCCCCCTCGGACCATTTTGAAATTTGATCCCCGACTTGAACCCCCAGGGGATCAATCAGACCAATTTAGGTTGGTAGCGCTTACAATCCCCTATGACATTTGGTCGAACACTAATTAAAAAAAGTTTACCGTTCCAAAGTTATTAACGGTCAAACTTTGTATGGGATCGATGTTTTTTTGTTTGTGACCCCAATTTTTTTTTTATTTTTTGGGAGGGACTCATGGTTCCCTACAACTTTTGTTCAAAAAGGGGGGTTCCAAGTGTTATAGTTTAGCCAGGACGTTGGGGTACTCCAGGGTCTGTTCCACTTTTGCAACTTTTCGGATTTTTCCCTAGGTCCTATAACGCTTCCCTATCCAGTAATACGACTCCTCAACCCCCCACAAAACTCCTTCTGGGAGAACAATTCTGTCAGTGAGTGAGTCAATGGTAGTTTAACTTTATATAATATAGACTAGTATTTGCGTGGCTGCGCGGGCCGCATGCGGCCCGCGTTTATATCCTTTTACCTATAGGAATAGGTCAAGCATTTTAGTTGCAGTTAAATTCTTTAAAACTTTGAAATTGATTAAGAAGGTAGGTAGATATCTCCAATTCAGTCTGGAGTTGGGTGGGTATTGAAATTCAAAAATTTTAAATTTAGATTTTGTGAGAGAAATTCAAATTCAGTTCAAAATTGGTGGTTAAATTTAATTCAGTTTAAAATAAAGACAAACTTTCAAGTCCAGTCGAAAAGTGGGTAAAACTTACCAAAGAAATATTTTTTGTATGTAATTGTATGTTGCATTGTATGATCGTCAGCAGGGCAATGAAGCTCGGCCTGCGGCCTCGCTTCAGCACCCACGATAACCGAACAGTATATAACTTGTATGATTTATTGTCGGGCACTGAAGTTCGGCCTCCGGCCTCACTTCAATGCCCTCCGGACTCGCAAAGTGCCATAGCTCGGCCTTCGGCCTCACTATGACACCTTGCTCGTCAAACATTAGCTCGGCCTACGGCCTCGCTTTAGTGACTTAGGAACTCGCAAGGTGTCATAGCTCGGCCTCCGGCCTCACTATGACACCTTGCTCGTCAAACGTTAGCTCGGCCTACGGCCTCGCTTTAGTGACTTAGGAACTCTAGTGTGAGAGGTTTAAAAAAAATAAGAAATTCCAAAAACTTTCATCAGAAATGAAATCAGAGTCCTTGAAAACCCCCAGATCTTAAATTTCATCGCAATCGGACCAATATAAAATTTGATCCCTTCTTTGAATCCTCAGGGATCATAATGAATAACCTCGTATAAGTATGTAGTATACGAATAAGTATGTAGAGACTCGCAAGGTGTCGTCGCTCGGCCTCCGGCCTCGCTCCGACACCTTGCTCGTTTGAACCCCACTTTGAACCCTTCAGAAAAAATCTCAAGAACCGTCGCTCGGCCTTCGGCCTCGCTCCGGTGCGATGGGGGACTCGCAAGGTGCCGTCGTTCGGCCTTCGGCCTCACTCCGCCACCTTGCTCGTAAGTTTGTATGGGAGCTATTAAAAAAAAAAAGAAATTCCAAAAATTTTTTTCAGAAATGAATTCAGCGACCCCAAAAACCCCCAGAGCCAAAATTTCATCCCCATCGGACCATTTTGAAATTTGATCCCCGACTTGAACCCCCAGGGGATCAATCAGACCATTTTAGGTTGGTAGCGCTTACGATTCCCTATGACATTTGGTCGAACACTAATTAAAAAAAGTTTACCGTTCCGAAGTTATTAACGGTCAAACTTTGTATGGGATCGATGTTTTTTTGTTTGTGACCCCAATTTTTTTTTTATTTTTTGGGAGGGACTCATGGTTCCCTACAACTTTTGTTCAAAAAGGGGGGTTCCAAGTGTTATAGTTTAGCCAGGACGTTGGGGTACTCCAGGGTCTGTTCCACTTTTGCAACTTTTCGGATTTTTCCCTAGGTCCCCTAACCCTCCTCTATACAATCGCTCCACTCGCCGACCCCCCACAAAACTCCTTCTGGGAGAACAATTCTGTCAATGAGTCAATGGTAGTTCAGCTTTATATAATATAGACTAGTATTTGCGTGGGTGCGCGGGCCGCATGCGGCCCGCGTTTATATCCTTTTACCTATAGGGTTGGGACAAACATTCACATTGCAGTTGCTTTCTTTAAAACTTTGAAATTGATTAAGAAATGTTGTAGATTTCTCCAATTCAGTCTGGAGTTGGGTGGAGATTGAAATTCAAAAATTTTAAATTTGAATTCTGTGAGCGAAATTTAAATTCAGTTCAAAATGGGTTGAAATATTTAATTCAATCGAAAAAAAAGTCAATCTTTCAAGTCCAGTCGAATTGTGGGTAAAACTTACAAAAGAAATATTTTTTGTATGAAAAAATTGAAAACCATACATCATTGTACGGTAGGCAAAGGGCACTGAAGCTCGGCCTGCGGCCTCGCTTCAGCACCTACGATAATCATACAGTATTTAATTTTTGTTTGATTTATTGTCGGGCACTGAAGTTCGGCCTCCGGCCTCACTTCAATGCCCTCCGGACTCGCAAAGTGCCATAGCTCGGCCTTCGGCCTCACTATGACACCTTGTTCGTCAAACATTAGCTCGGCCTACGGCCTCGCTTGAGCTACTTGAGTACTCGCAATGTGTCATAGCTCGGCCTCCGGCCTTACTATGACACCTTGCTCGTCAAACGTTAGCTCGGCCTACGGCCTCGCTTTAGTTACTTGAGAACTCGCAAGGTATCATAGCTCGGCCTCCGGCCTCGCTATGACACCTTGCTCGAAAAACATGAGCTCGGCCTGCGGCCTCGCTTTAGTGACTTATGAATTCGCATGGTGCCGTCGTTCGGCCTTCGGCCTCACTCCGACACCTTGCTCGTAAATATGTATGAGAGGTTTAAAAAAAAAAAGAAATTCCAAAAACTTTCATCAGAAATGAAATCAGAGTCCTTGAAAACCCCCAGATCTTAAATTTCATCGCAATCGCACCAATATAAAATTTGATCCCTTCTTTGAATCCTCAGGGATCAAAATGAATAACCGTCGCTCGGCCTACGGCCTCGCTCCGGTATGAAGAGACTCGCAAGGTGTCGCCGCTCGGCCTCCGGCCTCGCTCCGACATCTTGCTCGTTTGAACCCCACTTTGAACCCTTCAGAAAAAATCTCAAGAACCGTCGCTCGGCCTTCGGCCTCGCTCCGGTGCGAAGGGGAGACTCGCAAGGTGCCGTCGTTCGGCCTTCGGCCTCACTCCGCCACCTTGCTCGTAAGTTTGTATGGGAGCTATTAAAAAAAAAAAGAAATTCCAAATTTTTTTTTCAGAACTGAATTCAGCGACCCCAAAAACGCCCAGAGCCAAAATTTCATCCCCCTCGGACCATTTTGAAATTTGATCCCCGACTTGAACCCCCAGGGGATCAATCAGACCATTTTAGGTTGGTAGCGCTTACCATTCCCTATGACATTTGGTCGAACACTAATTAAAAAAAAATTACCGTTCCGAAGTTATTAACGGTCAAACTTTGTATGGGATCGACGTTTTTTTGTCTGTGACACCTATTTTTTTTTAATTTTTTGGGAGGGGCTCACGGTCCCTAACAACCTTTGTTCGAACTCCACCCCCCTAAACCCTACCATTTTCGCAGGACGTTGGGGTACTCCAGGGTCTGTTCCATTTTTGCAACTTTTCGGATTTTTCCCTAGGTCCCATAACGCTCCCCTATACAGCAGTACCACTCCTCACCCCCCCACAAAACTCCTTCTGGGAGAACAATTATGTCAATGAATCAGTGAGTCAGTGAGTCAATGGTAGTTTAGCTTTATATAATATATATATATATATGAGGTAATGCCGGTCGGTGACTGCCATTACCCACTTCGAGTAACTGGCATAACCCCAATACAAAAGAAATGTTTTCTTTGACATTCACACAAAAACTAAATAAGCTATCAAAAATCAAACCGGCCCAACCAAAGTGATAACAAATTTGTTGTAATTGGTGATAAAAGCTAATCAAGCTGTAAATAATATTCTTAAGCTTACCTTTGATTGAAAATTCCAATTTTTAACAACAAAACACTCCGAAACATGAACGACGCACTGCCATACTGACGTGCAATGCAAGATGGCCGCGGCCATGTAAATTAGTTGTCCTCAGTGAAGACTAGATGGCAGCATATGTATCATTTTTTAAATAATTCAGGAACTTAGTATTCCACAGTGACCGGCATTTCCCGCTGACCGGCATTCCCCCACCTTACCCTATATCTCATTAGCTGCGCTCTGTGGTGATCCACGTTAATACAGGATACAAAGTAACCTACGTGATAATACAGAGTGTAAGCTATATCTGTAACAAATTTCATATAAATATGTTCAGTAGATAATGCGTGAAAGATTAACAAACATGCATCCATTCTTTAGCGTTTACAATATTAGTAGGACGAAGGATTATTTCTATTGCGGCAATAAAAAGCGATTGTCACCCCCCAACAACAGTGGAAACAGTGGGAGAATCAGTCCCAGTATTTCTATCGATGGTATATAATACACTAGCTGTGCTCCGCGGTTTCACCCGCGTAGTTCCCCATTTTACTATCGAGATAATCCAATGGAGAACTAATTTTTTGAAGTCGGTTAAAAAGTATCCTATGTCCATTCCCGGGGTCCAATCTACCTGTGTACCAAATTTCATCTATATCGGTTCAGTGGTTTTGGCGTGAAAGCGACACAGACAGACAGACAGAGTTACTTTCGCATTTATAATATTAGTGAGGATAATAGAAATAGTAGGATACACCCCAAATGACCAACTTGACTGGAAATTACTTAGCAAAATATTTATTTGAATCAGAAAATAAACTTCATTACACAATTTATAATCAGACTAAAGTTACAAATTAATGCTTTCTGTCACAAACTGGTCTCAACTATGACGATTACATGTCGTCATTGCGCAGTCTAGGTCATTGGCGTCATTGGTCTGTTGCGGATCGTTGTGTGCGGAGTAGTATAACAGTGACAACTCCTCAGTCATATTGTTGTATCATACAACGCGTAACAGAAAGGTGTGACAATAATTAAGGGCTTTAGTCTACCCATCAAAGTAAACCCAATATTGAACAGAATTTTGCAAAATTCAAGAAAAATATTCCGTACTCCATTTGACCGATCACGGGACCAATTTTTGGTATGGAGAACCTAATATGTTTCTCTCAAATTTAGCAAAATTTTCTTCTACAATGGTTTCACTGTAGTAATGAATAATTATAAAACTATATTGTAAAATTGTAATAAGTGGTTAGAAGTGAGTGCGCCCGACTGCAAAACATTTAAACCGCTATATCTTTGCGAGTGGAACTGTGGGGTGCCATAATTCGCACTCGCAAATGGTGCCTATTACCATTTACAAAAAACGAATCCAATGACAACTCGCACATCAAAATCGGTTTATCAGTTTAGGCTGTAGGTGGACATAAAGATTTAGACATGCATATATTATAACAACATTTCTTTACTCTTTACATATTAAATATACACCCGAAAATCATTCCTTTTTGGGCAGTCAGGGAAAATTATGTTAAATTTATTTGTAAAAGTGATATTTTATGTGATTAACTAATTTTGTTAAGGTCTTTAAATAATATGGTGTCATACGTTTAAGTCATTTGCCAGCGTGTAGTATAAAATTGAAAGTATAAAGTCATTGAATGTTAGTCAAGTGAATGTTTTCATACGAATCTGGAGCCTTACTGTGCAACCACTGTCATCGCATTCATTATCGTGCCATCCCGCTCGCACCAGTTGCAAATGTTATTCGTCTAGCCGGGATGCACGATATGGATTGTGATAGCTTACAAAATAAGCGCTCTGATCGCTGGAAAGGATTAACTATACAGGTTAATCGGCTAGGGGAGTACTAAGCCAAAAGGGGGTCACTATACTCATCCCAAGGAACAACTTTCTCTATGGGACCAACTATGAATTCGAGAAAAAATGGGAGCGTCTTAACGATAAATTTGTTCAGCTTGCACCAATTAAAACTGAAATTATTAATGTTGGAAAATCCTAATTAATTATTATTTCATAGAATTTATTACTATTTTAGAGATCAAAACTTAAATTATATAACATATTGTCAAATAATAAATAAAATTAGAGTAAAACAACCAATTATTGACACACAATTTTCCAAAAATCCTTAGTATTTTTTATTATCTGTTAAAATAAATCTTTATGTATTGGAAACTATTGTCAATTCTTTTTTTTTCCTTTTATACATTCGCAATAAGGATTAACCCTCTGCGACTGACGTGGCTTGATTATTACTATTGTACTGACGTGGTAGTACATGAGACACCATTTCAATAGCAAATACCTATTTTAAAAATATTAAATTGTGCGGCTATTTTATTTACAGTAATTAGATTTCTAACCTTTTTAATATTAAATTAACTTAAAATTAAAATAAAACCAATGTCTATTTTCAAAATTAAATTGTGTTTAATGACAAACTTATAGACATAAATCAGTCTATAAGTTTGTACCTTATCATTTATGACATAAAAAAATTACAAAATCAATTTTTTTAAAACGTAACACTAGACTTTCAAAAATTAAACATTACAATAATAAGCCTTACAAATATGAGATACATTCATTGGTTCACTTTAGAATTAGGCAGTTTCATAATCACAGTTTTGTTTGGCAATTATCACACAGTGGCTTGGAGCACTGGAGGCAAATTGGTTTAGAGCAATCACAGCAAACATATTTAGTTTGTCTTTTTATTTTTGTTGGACAAATAGAGCACAGTTTTCTGCCACTTGATGGAACAGACCGAATTACTGGTGGGGGAGGGGGGATATCTTTGCCTAAAACCCTAGTGATGGTCAACCGAAGCTCTCTTGGCAATCTCTCATTGTATACTCGGTTTTTCGAGTGATTCAGAACTAAATCTCTTGCCATATTCAATAAAAAAGTGGCTCTTTTCATTTTATCATCACTGTCAGTACAACTTTGTTACAATACAAAGCTATTAATGCCTGCCATGTCCAACATCCTTAGAAAGATTGCCATAGGCCAACGACGTGTTTTTCGGCTGCTACAATAAATCGAGCATTTCTTATCCACCTCGTCAACTCCACCTTTTGTATGATTATAGTCTACTATCATGACTGGTTTTCCTGTATCATTATCTGTCTCTTGAATATGATGAGAGGAAGAAAGCAACAACACGGCTTTATTAGGTTTTGGCACGTATGATAAAATTGTATAGTCTTGCGTAAAACCATACAAAGAACTTTCTATCGGTCTTTTTCTGTCTGGCAAGAAACAAGGTGGTATTTCAGCTTTATTTTTTTTTCAGAGTGCCCAAGTAAGTCAGTCCTCGTTTCCGCAATATTTCAACTAGTGGTACCGAGCTGAACCAATTGTCAGCAGTAATATTGCGGTTCGAGTTTTCGACCACTTTTGCAAGTCTTAGAACTGATTGAGTAGGCACTGCCATTTTTTTCTCTTGATCAGTTAAACCTTTGCCATCGGAATTCTTCCCATGGTATATGTAAGCATTGCAAAATTCGGATCTTCATCTTCATCATCAATATCGCTAAACTCGTGTTCGCTTTCCTGTTCCAGCCACTGTGATATTAGATCCTCATTACCGACAAAAGTTCCAGCTGACGTTCTCTTGCGAGTTGCAGTTCCTGGCCTAGCGATGTAACTTGAGTCGCCCATCTAAAAAAAAAATAGCTTACAGATTACCGCCGCGACTGCACCCGCATATACTAAAGATAGCATTTTGCCGTCTATTTTACCACTACACAACTAAACTTATTCTCATTAAGTTACATAATAACATTAGTATATAGATACATATAAATTATGCAAATAAGATCAAATTCTAAAATAACGCGAAATAATGCAAAAAAATACATTATCAAACTTATTTACTGATGTGGTTATTTAAGAGACACTATGAAAATATAACCATTTTACTGAGGTGGTAGTATAGTAGACACTTACCTTAACGCTGATGTGGTACTCTCGTGGACACCTTGATCCGCCTACGCACACGTGTGCACACTGCGACCGCACGCCGCACACTGACCGACGCGTGAGGTCGCTGCAGTAACTGGCAGTAAGGTACTAAGAGCGGCGGCGCTCAAGTTTGAAAATTAACGGTAATGAATCGATTTTTTTGTTTCGCGGTGTCTATTGGACTACCACGTCATTCGCAGAAGGTTAAAACACATTTACGTTCAAATAGATCATTGTACCATTAACGAGTAAAGCGAGTACACAGTAGGCGCTCGGCGTTGCGTTCGACGCGCGTTGGTAGTGTACATACAGCGCGCTTAGTGCGGCGTTAAACGAGCGTTACCAAGGTGAACTCGGTTCAGTTCGGAAATGGACGTCGAAGTGATTGCCTGTGTGTGACGGCAGAGACAAAAATAATTTTGAGTGCACCCAATACTACGAGATAGACTGACGCATGAATGTTTGTAACATTGTATCCCAAATTAAGACAGTATGAAGCTAAGTTTTTTAATTATTTTAGAATGTCCATAAAATCATTTGATAACTTACTCCATGTTATAAAAGCTGATATTACTGGTGATTCAACAATTTTAAGAGCAAAAATTTCCCCAGAATAAAAACTCTTGATAACGTTAAGGCAAGGACATTTATTTAATGAAATAATAAAAAAGTTGACTGAATCCGTAGAGGCCGTGGAGGCCGTAGGTGAAGGCGACTATGATGACGGCGGCGGTGGAGGCGCTGCGCTGAACCACTGTTGTGTTGGGGGTCTAGCAGTGGTGTATCCAGAGTATATCGGTGTAGGATACATGTATTGGTGTTGATTATTTTGTAGTCGTAATGATTGATGATAATTCTGTGCTTCTTTAACCCATATATGCTCAGAACTTTTTGCAACACCGATTTTTATGATTTTCACATATGTTGTTAATTGAGCATCGCTGATAAATGCTATGATAGTAAATTATTGTTTTCAGTTCTGAAACTTCGGTTTTTTTCAGTGGGTCGAAAATGACCCTTAATGACCCATAAGGTCGTACACTAGTATGAAGTTGAGAATCATCAAAATAAAACAATGTAATACGTTAATTAGTCTCTTTTATTCGTTTCGGTAAAATAGGATCATTAGGAAACTGAGTAAGTAAGGAACATAACACATAATAAATAAATTACGAATGAAACTTTGCAAAGCATTTGTCATGCAAATTAACTTCACATTTGCGGCACATTTTAACTGTTTTGTTTTTACAAACATCTTCTTCTGACCTGACTGGTGAGTATCACATGTTCGGCTGCATGTTATCTAACAGAAACAGGTACAATTGTCTTTACTCTTTTCTGTGGCCCAGTCTGAGTTTTGGTACTGCCATATTTCTTGAGTAAAGGCCTTGCAACTGAAATTCAAGCGTGTCTACGTTTGCCCCTAATGATCTGGCCTGCAAAGAAGAGTTGTTGACGGCAGCGTCAACTAGCCACATCAAAATGGGTATATACCATTTTTTACCCCTAATGGCAATTCTGTAAACTCCGATATTGGCATCTAATCTGTCCACACCACCCATAAATCGGTTGTATTGGTGAACAACGTGTGGCTGGTCAATTTCAATTTTCTGTTTAGCAGCAACTGAATATCGGCGTGCCTCTTGAATAGGGTGTACTCCAAATTCATTTGACAACATGGTAACCACGCTGTTGTCATTCCATCTTACGGCGCAAATTTGGTCATTCGTATCCATTCTGTAATCTTAAAATTCTCTAGGTTGCTTTTTGCAAGACTTTACCTCCATTAGTGGACTTTGTCTACTCTATTTTTACGAGCAGTTCCAGTAATTCTCACGTTGTTGCCCTTCAAGGTACTTAGTAGTCCAGGGGATGTAAAAAAAATGTTACAATACACAGAAAACTGTGTGTCTGGGTATTCGTTCTTTATTGTGTTTGTCAATTTGGTGACAACATGTTCCCCAAGGCCAGTATCTCGTGCTTCCGACCTTCCCTCATATAAATCAACTTGCAAACAGTACCCTAAACGAGTCGCTGCAACCCATGCTTTAAATCCAAAGCGGATTGGTTTGTCCATGAATGTGCTGTTTACAGCCATGACGTCCATAATATGGTATCATCGACTCGTCAATACTCAAGTTTTTTTCAATGGGTGTGTACACGAGGAATTTTTCATTCATGATGTTGAACAATGGCCTAATTTTTGCCATTTTGTCTCTTGGGCGTAAGTTGCTGTTATCAGCAACATGGAAATATCTAAATATTTCTTCAAAACGATTACGTCTCATCGATTTCGTCACTAAAACATTGTGGGTATCTTCGTTTTCCTCCCAATACATACGCTGTCTTGGTAAAGGCGCGTAACCGCTGAGAATTAAAATACCTATAAAACAGTATATCTCATCACCCGATAGACAAAAACTAGTATTATGTTTTTCAACGGCGTACATTACCGTGTGCCGTCCAATGTATCTTATAACGTCTTCTTTAAAAATGAATTCGAAGAATTCAATTGGTTCACTTTCTTTGGTGAGTGTGAGTACAACTCGTGAAGGTGGAGGCGACCACTCATCTTGTTGGGTACGTAAATCTCGTTTTATCCATCTGCGTGGCCAGATGTTGCTCCGTCTTCCAGTTCTTGAAGAAGGGCCACCAGATTCATTGTTGGTCCTGGTAGAATGCCCAGTCGAAGAAGAATGTTCTTCAGGATTAGTGATGATAGTCAGTTCTTCTGATATCGGAGTTGATAGTTCAACGGAACGAGAATGGCGTGAACCGGATCCGGATGTCGTAGATGTTGGTTGAAAGATCTGAGAACTATTAGAAGCGCCGACTATCACCTCATTGATGGTGGTATCAACATCATCTTCTACGCGTTGTATTACCATCTCGGCTGGAGCGAGTAATTGATGTCGGTTCAAGCGATTTATACTATCACAGTCCTCTTCACCTGAGTCGCCATCCGATATGGTGCCTCCACAAGGCGGATCCATGTGAACATCGATGCACTGGACATCATCTTCGTAGTCCAGGGCAACAGCTATTTCATTTGTAGAGTGCACATGCCGAGACCTAAAAATGTGAAAATATAAACGGAAATTTTTCGATTGATTAGAATCATAAAAATAACTGTAATAAGTACAATTCATACCAATATCTCAAAAACAAACATTTACTTTAAATAACAGATGTTAGGGTAAAAATAAAAAATACCCAAAAAATACTTACATTTTTATGCGCGCTGTCGCAAAAATTTTCTATGAATTAAATGTCATAACTTAAACTAGTCCTGGTGACATAAAATGATGGTAAAGCAGAAATGTCATTGTGAAGGACTTCAAAATAGTTATTTTGTCTACCCAAAGATGGCGCTCTAATAAGAATCTTTAAAACAGTTCACTGTAAGGGTGCATTAGAAGTATTTAAGTACTTTTTGGTCATTATCGACCCCCTGGGCATATATGGGTTAATAACATTGAGCAATTCAATCTTTGTTGATAAGCAACGATTCTCGGGAGCTTTTTTTGAATTCGCTGTACAATGATAAACAGAATAATTTATTATTGTCTCCTTTAGTTAGTCGCCCCAATTCATTTTGTTCCCTTGCGTTTAAACTTTTCTGTAAAATTTCAACAATTTGTTTATCTACCTACAGCATTATTTTGTTGTCTTTTCCTTGTACCTTCAGTTTGGTCCTTAGGTGGCATCAAGTCTGTATTTTCTGCAATATCTACACATGAACCAGTTGTATCAGAATTGGTAATTGCTCTCCGTGTCGTTATTTGCTGTAGAATTCGCAAGATACTGTACTTTCTTTTAATACACATTTGGCGTATGTTTGGAAGATCCAGATAGAAGTTTTTTTGCCTCTAAGACTCCCTCATATCATTGTCTCGAATGCTTTTCCATTTTTTTATAAGTGTAGCACCTAAAAATAAACAATTACCTTTTAAATTTTAACAGATACTTGGCCACAGGCTGCTCCTTCGCAGATTTGCATTATGGATACCGTCTTGGAAATACAACAATCATAAAGAGTAGAACAAGTTTGTAGAGTACTATGGAGCAAATTGAAATCTACATCCATGCCTGAAATGACCACAGAATTCAACTCCTTTCAAAATTTTGTTGAATATAAATAATTCTACTGATATATTTAGAAAATGTTCAAGTACAATGTTTTTATGACATTCACAATCTATGAAATCAAATGAATACTTGGATAGTATTTTATCTTTAATTCGTGATAATATGTTGCTTTCACATGCATTTGTTTCCAAGTATTCATTTGTTTCCTTTTCGTTTGTTATAATGCCCAAATACCTCACGGCATATTCAGTGGGATAAGTCAAATTCCTTTTATTTTTTGATTTGTATTCTCTAGATTTAATCCAATCATGGACTTGGCTGTTTTTATCTATAGTTAAAAAAGTTTCTTTACATTTTTACAATCAAGGGTTTTGAAACATTTTTCGGATTACCCATCCCACTGTATATGCCCGTGAGTGTACATTTAATCTCTCTCGTCTAGCTTGTACATGAAAATTTTCGTTTTTTAATTTGTTGACTTCTTGCCGCGAAACTTGATTCTCTTCTATTGATGGAGTTTCTACTGGTACATTTGTTTTATTTACTAGTGCAAAGATTTTCTGGATTGATATCAACTCTCTGCCCGGATCATCTTCACAGTTAAAACTTTCTGAGTGAAAGTTTATAAATCTTGTGATGACAAGAGATTTAAAAGTATTTTTGACTTATACGCTCTTACTAGACCAAAAAGTTAACTGTAACTAAAGTTAACTACTAGTAATTAACGTCTTCTAACTCAATTATGGGACCCAGTTTCATAGTACTTAGACATTCAAAATAGGAACAGTGCTATCACCCATCATAAAAATTGGAATCACCAATTCTCTTAATACTAATAAAAACACTATCGTTATAAATATATCAATTGAATATTTCTAAAAAACCCAATTCAAAAAATATTTGTACTTAATCTGTCATATTACAATGATTCGTAAAATGACCTGTTGTATCTAGGAATGAGAGCTTTTTTCTCTGCTTAGGTTTTTGAAGATTTGGCCTTTTGCAAATCTAAATTAATGTTTTGGCTATTATGATATTTCTCTTTTTTTCACCACTATAGCTTTCTTAAATAATTCGTCAGCGTACGATTATTTGAAAAATATGGCATCTGGATCAGAGTTTTGAACTTTTATCATCTTCAGTCCAGCCAGTTTCACGGTATTATTGTTTTCATCTTTCATTATTGCAAAGCTCATTTCAGTGTATAAACTTTTCCAATCAAAAAAAATCATGAATCACATTTCATTAACATAGAATGGCTCGCTTTTTTTCGTGCCGCCTTTATTGCCCCGATAAATGGGTCAGATGTATATATTGGTCCTGATCTCAGTTGCCTTTTAACTTTTCTCTCTATTTGAGAGGGAGCTGATCGCCACATACGTATAAGAATATAACATACGTTATAAGAATACAAAATGTACTTTTCTGCTTACAGTACGTGTTATAAGACTACACTAGTTTTTAAAGTAATCAGTCATTTTAGTTTTTTTAGCTCAGCCTCAAATATTGTTTTGCATTTTACGTTTCATACTCCTCAAGGTATGAGTATCGACAGTGTTAAACTGGTCATTAAAGGCAACAAATTTTTGCAAAACTGTTATAGCGTTAAGAGCCTCGGAAATTGTTGTTGGCTGAAACTGTTCTTCAGAGTCTTGCTGGTCTTCATTTTCGTCGTCAGTGTTATGATTTTTACTTTCAGCTTCTGCATGAATTTCTTCCTCAGCTAATTTCGTAGCTAAGGCGCACACGGCGACACTGTCATCTATTTCAATAAAAAATCCTCTATCTCAATCCTTTGTTCTGTAGCAGTAGATCTTTGCAACTGAGCAACCAATTCAGCAAGTGGTACGTTGTCATCTTCATCTGTAGATTGTATCCTTCTCGCTAGCGGAATATCATCGTCGTCCTCCGCTTGTGATGGAGAGAGATCTTTGAAACCTGCATGCCGAAAGCAGTTAGCTATAGTGGTCTCTGTGGCCTTTTCCCAAGCTTCCGATATCATTAGAATTGCATCCAGAACACTGATACTTTTAGTATCTTTACTGTTTTCAATATTCTGTATCATTTGTAGCACTTGAAGTTTTCTGTATTGTGTTTTTAGAGCTTTTATCACCCCTTGGTCCATGGGCTGTAAGACAGAGGTGACATTGGGCAGTAAAAACACAAGCCTTATGCATTTCAGATTGGAGACTACAGGGTGGGCGGGACAGTTGTCTACTAGGAGAAGTATTTTGTTTCTTCCAGACTTCAATTCTGAATCCCAGCTAAGCAGCCATTTTTTAAAAATTTGCGATGCCATCCAGGACTTAGTGTTGTTTTCATAAGTTACAGGCAAATATTGAATGTTCTTAAAGCAAAAGAACTTAAAGTTTTGAAAAAGAACTTTTATTTTATCTCTATTCTTCCAAATCGGTGCGAAACCCCACATTCCTTTGCAATTTCACTATTCGACTCGCCATTTTCTAATTTCAATATAACATGAGATTTTTCTTCAATAGGAAACACTTTTCTCTTATTTTGCGACATGATAACGCATGCATGCACGGTCTAATCAAAACCAACACTATAAATCAAGCTGTCACTCACGCAGTCATTTAGCGCACTAAACAATTGGTGTAAAATATGCATGGAGGTCAAATGGCCGGGAAGAGGTTCGGATGAGGTGGGAGAAAGTGCGTAGGTAATAATACGCCAAAATATTCCTTCAATGCTTATCAATAAGATTTAAAATCGTCCGTATTGTTTTGTTTTGCTTTGACAAGAAGCGGTTGGTCGTTATAGTCGATGAATATATATATAATAGTTTCGTCGTTGTAAGCGATATCGTTATAATCGGTTTCGACTACTTATACAATACAGGTTGGGATACTATCATAACTTATTATGGCCCTGATTTGAGGTTGATTCTTTTAGTCCACCTCCAGTTCGGATGAGATTGCCTCTTTCAATGGCACGGCTTTTCTTGTCCACGCATTCATAGTATCCCATGCCCTCTTTAAAGAGCTGGTCTCACGTTTAAATAATAATTATAAAAGATTATAAAATTGTATACATGCACACCATACACTGATTCATTAGCATCCGATAAGATAGTACCTTGTTGACATAGACGTGGCAGTTAAATTCTCGCTTTATTAACTCTCATGTTGCGTGTTTTTTACTTGCCGTCTGTAATTTTATATTCAATTATTGGTTTGTTTTTAACTAATTAAGCTAACAGGTTTTTCGTCCGTGGTTTAATATGTACACATCTACAACAGTTCAAACACTGGATAGTTGGGAACTGATGGCCTTGAAATTTGACAGCAACAAGTATGAGTGTGTTGGAATCCAAAATAGTTTTCCATCTACTATAGTATTCCTGTTAAAACTGGGGATCTGAGCTTGGTAACTGTTGGAAGCTAAGGTTGGGTTATCAACAAATTTATTAGCATCCTCAGAAATGCACACTAGTTTTTAATTTTATTGAAATTTTGTTTCTTCCCACTTTTTTAAACCCTTCAACGCTGATATTGGGTATTTTGTTTTTGAAAAGAAACTGGCCCATGGCGTTGCGGTGTCAGTTGTTTTTCCTGTCTGACAGCAGATACATTTGTTTCTTGGCGTAGCTATGTCAGTTGGTTTTCCTGTCTGACAGCAGATACATTTGTTTCTGGGCGTTGCGGTGACAGTTGTTTTTCCTGTCTGACAGCAGATTCATTTGTTTCTTGGCGTTGCTATGTCAGTTGTTTTTCCTGTCTGACAGCAGATTCATTTGTTTCTTGGCGTTGCTATGTCAGTTGTTTTTCCTGTCTGACAGCAGAAACATTTGTTTCTTGGCGTTGCTATGTCAGTTGTTTTAGGCGGTACATTTATTTCTTAGAATCATGGTGTCTTTCCTGGATGACAGTAGTTACACTTGTTTCCTGGCACTGTGGTCACAGTTGTTTTTTCTTATGAGGCTATGTATAGGCTGAAGCAGGGTACGGCGCACAATGGTACCAGACATTTATCTCACTGTGTTGTGGATGTGCAACATATATGTGAATTCGATATGCCAGATATGAACGTTATGGTAGCCGCGGGCGTCAGTGTTGATAAAGTAGTAAGGTATTCTCTGAAATCTAATAGGGCTAGCTTGATCTTTCTTGGGAAACCAGTTAGTGACATGCCTTAATGTATTAGGTACCTATTCGTTGAGACATTGGGGTGTTTTGGTACGTTTGGATTTGGTCCATAGTCACTAGAGGGTCTCCTGTTTACGTTCTCGTACTCGATTATTGTGTTCACTAGCGTAAACAACTGATTGTGAGACACGTCCGTTCGCTTTGACCGGTCGTGTGGAACTGATATTTAGTCTTGTCCAATTTAAATTTAAATTTGCTAAGTGTTTTGATCATTGAATGAAACCTTGTGTTGCGTACATAATATAGTTATAATTTGAAACAGCCGAAAAAGTGATGTTGACCGTAGACGGAAAAAGTAGACTACAAAACTCTTAGAAATTTATCTTGACTGTTTGATAGTAAGGCTTCACGTGTTAACAAGTGTTATTCTACCATTTTTTATATAACCTTTATTGGCCGTCTATATATATAAACAATGGCCTATTACTTTTTTATTTTCATGATTTTAGAGTTTGCTCTAGAAAAATATAATACAAATCGTCAAAATAAAATAAAATCACAATTAAATGCACGTCAGCAATTAAATAGCCTTCCTGTGATCGTACCTGGTGCAAAAGTACCCATCACACTGGCCCTCTAGATAGCAATGGCAAGTCTTTGCACTAGGTACGAACCTGAGCGGGGGTCTTCAGATTTTTCCCTAATCCTGCGCACCATTTCTGTCACAAATCTTTTTGTTTCACTGCCCCAACTGCCCATTGTCTCCACCGCAAACGGCACAAATAAATACTGCAATAGGCTTTAAAATAGCAAAAATAGTTCACGAACAATGACCCCCTGATAAAGTTCACTGAATAAATCTGTACTTGAACCTTTCCTACAATCAATTTATTCAAACACGTGTTCATAAAGAAAACAATATTGACCCCCTTTCGGCTTGGCTTGGGATTGAGGAGACATAACTGATTGACTTAGTGCTTGCCAAATAAATAATAAGTAACTATGTACTTACTTAATATTAATATACGAGTAGTCATGTAGATATTAATAACCTATTATTTATATTTCGATATTATGTAGATCCTGTATTATACGGGGTTGTATTAAGCCGTAAGAGGGACACCTCACTATGGGAACAACTCTGGATTCAAGGAAAAACAGCTGTTTCATACATTTTGTCGACCAATTTTTCTATGGAACTGCTGTTTTTTACCGATTTCAGAATCGGTTCCATAGTGAAATTTGTTCGTAATCACGAGTATAGTCACCCGCTTTCGACTTAGTAGTTGCACCCCTAACCGATAACCTTGTATGTAAATAAACATCAAGGAAAGATATTACAAAATGTACAAATCATTAGACATTGTAAATAAATTATATATGTTCATGAAATATATTTATATTCGGTACTTGTATTTAGTTAATTAATTACCAATAAAATGTATGTAAATAAATAATTTATTACATATAAAAGCATTTTTATTACAATTATTATCACAAGAAAATACATGAGACAAATAATGGCACAAAATAATGTAAATCTTTTAAACTGTATAAAACACCTCTTACTATAAGTAAGATTTTTCGGATCTATCCCATTAGATCTATGGAATTGTCACGAAATGGGACCACGGAGACTATTTTGTAAAAATAGTAAAAAAAAAAACAGGAAATAAGTAACAAATGAGCAACGCAGATCTTCGCTTTCCACTTAGTAAGTATCTATACCTCACCAAAGATGTTTTTGCCGAAGTGACTTTCCCTGAAACAAAATTAAAATTTCAGTCTTTTGTCGGAAGCCTGTTCCGTTACGTACGACAGCATTGTCACTTTGAAACTACGGTTTTCCCTGAGATCTCCTGACAACAGTTTACATACTCAGCGCATGACATCTTCCAAGTGAAACTCGAATTGATCCAGCGCACTCGCCGCCTACCACCTCGCGAGTATAGCACACCCACTCCAACATGTAGACATGGCACCAACAAACAACATTGAAGTATTCACTCACAGTCTGCTCCATATCCTGTGGTGTGTGAACGGCTGCGTGTGCCTGAGAGCGAGCAGCGTGCGCTGACAGCGCGCACACCACTCGCCGCCCACCACCTCGCGAGTATAGCACAGCCATTCCAATATCTGACAAACGAAAAACGATTGAAATTAAACTAGATCCACTGTAGCACACACGAGACGACCGGTCTATGATAATAAATCCACAGACTAGCAAGAACGAAACTGGTTTCAGTTTATGTTAACAGACGTTTTTTGGTCGCGTACAACAATTGTCAATCCAAAGGCAAACAATTAAGTATGGTTATTCGCATACCAGGATATTGACCATGCCAGGAGAGACGCGAAACCTTGTGTTTATTCATTAGCGTTAAATCTCACTCAATTGGCTTTAAAATGTTTTCGGGTTGCTGATGTTGAGGCGCACACAACGTATTGCTTGGGACTTCTGATGACAAGTTTGACCGATATGATAGCGCAGTACGTTCGTCTGCCTACACTGGCAGTACAACAATAATTATAGAAATTCGCATTCGCCAAATGGGGATAGGTACGTAAAACGCTATGCAATTGGTAACACTAAATCGACAACTCAAAATTCTCTCGATGGTTGATTTCCTTCTTCCGGTGTTTCTTTGTGCAAATGGTTTTAACCTCGTGTAATTATCTAGAATTATAAGTTATTTTGTCAAACCAAGTCTATTTTAATACAAAAACAACAAAAGTATACAAAGCTAGCGGCCTAACGATATTCTACCAATAGTCTTGAGGATTTGTGCGCCTGAGTTGTCTCGCCTCTTTCGGCTCTATGTTAAGTCTGACTAGGTGCCAAAGTCTTGGAAGTTTGCAAACGCAACTTGTGCCTACGATCCTATTAACTACAGTCTCATTTTGGTTATATCCATACTCTTGCAGGATACTTTCAATACAATACAATATATCTTTATTGCACACCAAGAAAAATATATATTATTGCATATTGTTAACATTTTTATTAACAATAAATATTTTTGTATTTGTAAAATAAAACATTGGTGGTACATTGGGCGGCCTTCCTTCCAAAAAGAAGCAAGAGTTTTGTTGCAAGATTATAGGAAGTATCCAAAACCACCAGCTTCTGACGTATCTAGACATGAATTACCTACTCAGTGACTAGCAGTACGGGTTCCGCCGAAACCGGTCCAATGGGCATCTTTATACGCTACTCACATTTGGAGTGAAGCCATAGAGATAATACGCATGCCATTTCTCTCGATAATTCTAAGGCTTTTTAAAGGTTCCGGCACGGAAGTGCCAGGGAGGAAAGAAGGAAATTTAAAATCCAAAGCAGCATCATGTTATGTAGTAGTATCGACTAAAAGTGGCTAAGCTATCTTTTATTGGATACATTAGGGGAAGTCACCTGCAGAGTACACTGTTCTATATCAGTGTGTCGTAGCAGCGCGTGCGCGGCGGCGGGTAGGTCCCCGCCTCCCGCGGACCACTGCTCCCCCTCCAGCGCCCAGTGACCTGACCACGTGACCACTACTAGCACGAACACCTTGAATAGGTACAGCCTAGCGGTGGGCTCCTCACATCTGGATAATAAAATCAGTCATATCGTAAAACGAGTAAAACTATAAAATATGACTAACCCCTTCAATTGAAAACATTTCAAATTAGTTACCTACCCTCCATTTTTATTACGACAATGGAAATTTAATAACGTTCCCTTATTTATTTGTTTAATTTCGTAAAAGTTGCGTTTTTTGTGATTTTGGAAAATATAAGAAAAGTTCAGCATTATGTTATACTCGTCAAAAGCCTGTAAAAAATTATGTCATTAATTATCTGTATATTTGTTATTTGTTTTCGTATGGTTCACAGATGAAAGATACAATACAATATAAATCTGGTATTTTTAGTATAAACTTTTCATTGCATTATCTCGTAATGGTTTTCGAATTTCTATCATTTTACATACATGAAATGTTGTCAACTAGGCACGGTGGACCTAGCTAACCTACCTAGTGGACAGATTTTGATAATTTCTAATAGGGCCACCTGGAAAGTATATTTTTTACTAAAAAAGTATAAACTGGTCAGTATCTGAAAAGTCGAGAAACAAACATGTACAAACAAGTGGTTTGAAGCGAGTTCAAAAAAACCCGACTGTTAAATCGTAAAACCTGTGTATCATCTTTAATTACTTTTTATTTTATTTTGATGTACCCAGTGTCTCTCTCACGACTAAGATTATTTATACTCGGTATGTGTGATGTCAATAGATTCGCTATTGACATCACACATAGGAGTATAAAAATACGACAAGCCGTTTAGGCTCTAGAGCGTGGCTTAGAAATATACATACATACACTCGAAAAACATAACCTTTCTTCATTCGCAGTCGGGTAAAAAAAGATTTCTACGAATTGAGTACCGCTTCCTTTTTGTAGTCGGCTAAATATAATGAAATAAGATTACTGACTCGTTAAAGAGCACCTGCGCACGCGCCATCAGCTGCAGGAGCCACTCGCGACTGCTCGCCTCGCAGGGGTCCGTGGCGAGCAGCGCCGGGAACATGTACCACAGCGAGCTCTCCTGTTCACTGGAACGATACAAACAATATATGTACACCACTACTTCTTTAAATGAACTGCGCAAGTTTAGATATTTTACGCTCCGAGAGTCAGCGAACTACGCAACCGATGTCTCCCACCCGCCCGCACCAGAGAGCTGCGGGCGTGACTACTAAAACGATCTTGATCCATAGTGTAACTATATTTATAGGTCGTACTATATCGTACTTACTTGTACTTGAAAAGTATTTGAGTAGCACTTGAGTTGCGCTTAAGTTGCACTTGAAGCGCACTTTAGCTGCACTTGGTGACACAACCGCTAGGTGACGCCATGTTTATATAGGCTGTATGTATATATGTACTCACGTGATGAGCAGTGGATGCGCGTCTATGATCTCGTTGAGCCAGGTGGTGCGGCGCGTGTCGCGAGCCACGCAGCCGCGCACGGCGCTCGCCTTGCGCACCAGCGAGCCGCTGCTCTCCCACCACCCGCTGGGTGACGTCATACGCTCCAGGTTACTAGACGGGAGCGAGCTGCATGTCTCTACGTACGTCGGCCACGCCTGCACACATACCGAGTCAAACAGAGAAACGTCATTCTAGGTAAAGAACAAACAATAAAAACGAACGATCGAGTCCTACGTCATAGAAGTTACAGACGCGTGGAGCAGAAGTGGATTTTGTTTATTTATTGCAAATTGATTGAAAATCGAAAACCATTTCGAGATAATGTAATGAAGTGCTCACACTAAAAATATGTACTAGATTTTTATATCCACTTTCATCAGAGTCATTTATACTAAACTGATGAAAAAATTTATCGTATTTATGTCAAGTGCGTCAGATGCCACCTGTTAGGGGAAGTCACTACACTGAACAAACAACACTATGTGCACTAATAAGAACTATGTACTTATTTATAGAAACGTAAAGGTAAGCTCATCTTTATACAAGCGCTTGCGTGATTCGGCTTTGGCCCTCCACTGACGCACGCCATCTAGTAACGATTTCAAGAACCAAATTTACTAATGCTATTTTCTATTACGCCTTGTGTTTGGACACCGTCAATAAAAATATCATTGTACCTGTCATCTGTGAACCATACGAAAACAAACAACAAAAATACAGATAATTAATGACATAATTTTACTACGAGCTTATGACGAGAATAACATTAAGCTGAACTTTTCTTAGTACATTTTCAAAAATCTCAAAAATCGTAATTATTACATTCTGAATAAAATAAAAAATAGGACGTTATTTTTCGTTTATTTCTCCATTACCGCAATAAAATTGGGGGGTCAAAGTTGTCAACTGTGTTTAATTTCGTGCGCGAATGTCGAATTAATATTTTATAAGTGAAATCTGGAAGATTAACGCACGGAGTGACGTTCCGTGGTAGGACGTGCTTTTCTTAAAATGAATTGTGTAAAGTGACGAGGTCATGTATGTGAGTGACGTGTTCTCTGACTAGATCGCTGATGATTATTTGCGGTGATCATTCGCTGGCTCAAGGACTGTTTCGGCAACGTGACGTATTATCCATTAAACCAATAAACCTGTATATCTGTACTATACATATACAGAGTTATCGGCTAGGGGTGTACTAAGTCGAAGGGAGTTACTATACTCATCATTACAAACAACTTTCACTATGGGACTAACCCCGAATTCAAGATTAAATATCAGCCGTTCTATATAAAAAAACCGTAAAACTTTACGAACGTCGACAAAATCGAATTTTGAATTGGTTGCATAGTGAAAGTTGTTCATTAAGATGAGTATAGTGACCTCCTTTGCGCTTAGATCACACCTAACCGATAAACCTGCACTCTAATAATATTATAAACAGTTAAAACTAAAGCAAGCAATATCTTCGCTATTTGACAGTTCATCGCTTTAGGAAGGTCGTGTTCCGTGCCTCAGGGTGTGGTTGTTTTTTACCCTGGCCTTAGGTACGGAACGCGTTAGTGGAATATTTACACTGCCAGCAACTCAACCTCACACTTAATAGCCTTTATTGCTATAGCCATGTACGAGGGCGGAGCGATAAGTCAACGCCTATTTCGAAGGGTTTCCTAAGTCTTATTATATGGAGGGGATCGAAAAGTTAGAGACACGCTGGATGATGTGCATTGAGTTAAAAGAAAACTACGTTAAAAAATAAATAACAATTTTTAAATAAATATCACTCCTTGTTTAATTTTTACCCGACTTATCACTCCGCCCTCGTATTGTGAACTGTCAGATAAACGTCAGTGTTATTTACCGAATGATTTCGATCGTTAAATAGTTGCAGCTAACGGACGCTCCGAGCGCGTCAGTTGCATGTCAGTTGTTATTTACAGCGAGCCCGCGGACGCGAGAACGCGCGGCCCAGCGCACTAGCGCTTGCCATACGTCCGGTCAAGCTGTCCGAGGTCGTGTTCGACCAGCAGCTCAGTCCTTTCGTAAAAAAAAAAAAAAAAAAAAAAAAAAAAAAAAACGCGAGAACAGTTGCACCTAGAGTGTAGGCACGGAACGCACGCCAACCCTGTCAAATATAGACGCCATTGCTTGCTCTTGTTTTCAACACTTTCATGTCTGACGTCAGCCGTAGACCCCCTGCATACTCACCACATTATCATCACTGATGACAGAGAAGTATTGCTCCACCAGGTGAGACAACAGCGTCCTATTAGCATCATGAGTACTGTCACACTCCAAACACCTCTTAATCAACTTCAATTGCTTTACAAACAAACTGTCTTCCGAATCAAATATCAATTCACTTTCATTAGAATTAATATCTTTATTTACACATTTTGATACGCTTGTTATTTTGGACAAGTTAGCGAAAGTGTGGTCTAACAGGTGTTTGGTATATTCCTGTTCGGCTTTGATATGTGATATCATAGCGTAGGAATCGGCTAAAGTTCTTTCGAGAGGGTTCCTGAGAGTGTTGGGAGGTAAGTTGCGTGTTAGAGTGGGGAGGAGCTCGTAGAATAATATTATGTCTTCCTCCTGTAATAGAACAATATTAAAATTATTCATTTATTATTTATTTCTTTACAAAAATGCGCAAGTGTCGCAGCGCACTTCTACTGCCGTAATAAGTTGTGAAATCGAATGTAAACCAAGTCGGTTCATTCAGTGTCTGTTTATCTATGGGAGATATATTCCAACTAATTTGTCACAAATAATATCTTGCTCGTAAACTAACTAAATTTAAAAGTAACTATATATCAATATCATTATGTGCGTATATATCTTAATATATATAAATCTCGTGTCACAATGTTTGTCCTCAATGGACTCCTAAACCACTTAACCGATTATAATAAAATTCGCACACCATGTGCAGTTCGATCCAACTTGAGAGATAGAATAGTTTAAATCTCAAATTATAGTCGCAATTTTAATTTATTGCTAATTATTTGTCTGTTATTAATTGACAGTCACAATTATAAGTATTCAAAAAATATATTATAGAATCGACTGTTAGGCGGTACGAAGTTCGCCGAGTCAGCTAGTAAGTATATAATGGGCGTCCCCATTTTACTCCTTAAAATAATTTATGACAATACCATTGAAAGAATATTCTTTATTGAATGAAATAACTATAATTAATATAATATGATCTGAAGTGTAATTATAACTATGATAAATATTTACTAATTACCAGATTTGTTTCTTAAATTTTTCTACTAATGATAATTTGATTTATTTAGTTCTATATGTTTAATTAAATTCGACTGTAATACAACACGATAAACCTAAATTGTAATACCTGATGACTTGCCTGATGTAACATACTCGCATGTAGTTATAAGGCCAATAAACAGTTTCTATTTCTATCAATATGTATTTCTTTTATAAATATCGTGACTTGGCAAACGTACATATAAGACATATCTTATATCCCCATACATATTATAAATACTTAAGTGTGTTTGTTGGTTTGTTTGTTCATATTCTCCACAACCCAGGGTTTAGTTTGTCGCGGGTAGTATCGGTCGCGGGTTAAGTTTAATTATAAGAACTTTTTTTTTTCTCTTTTGTCGTCGCTCAATTTGTATATTTGCCAGCGTCATGTTTATGAATTTTTGAGTTGTAAATTAATCAAGTTATGCTGATTTCCCGCAAACATGAAAACCACGTTAAATAATCTTTACGTCGCTTGCCCACACTTGTGCACATAAAAAAGACATTAATGATTAAAAATCCGCCAATATTACACATTAAAACTTACAATCTCAATCAATGGGTCAATATTATTAATATTAAGAAGGTTAACAAAGCACACAAACGCCAGTCTGTCACAAATCAACACAGTGCACTTACATCAACATGGCCGCTCTGTATCCCGACCAACCAATTTTCCACAATAGCTTTGGCTGAAGGTGACACCTGAAACAACAAATCCGCTATTATAAAAATTGAACAAACTTAACCACAATGATTTGTTTCGATACAACGGTATGCATTCTGTTCCCATATTTTGAAAATTGTCTTTCACGCAATACGACAATTATTATAAGCTAATAAGATAATGTAAAACAGCAGTTTTCGTGTTAGACAAAAAAACACAGCGAGATCTGTTTTATACTTATATGAGTTTTTTCTGCAATGGAACATACGAGTACCAGGTGTTCAAGTCTGTCATTTGAATTGTTTCAGAATTACAATTGAATTGTGCCAAAATGGTGATTTCGACATAGAATAAATCATAGAATTAAATAGATGGCACCACGTTCGTGGCTATGTCAATAGATGGCACCACGTATCGTAGTTAGCGGCTATGTCAATAGATGGCACCACGAGTCGTAGTTAGTGGCTATGTCAATAGATGGCGCCACGAGTCTTAGTTCGTGGCTATGTCAATAGATGGCACCACGAGTCGTAGTTAGTGGCTATGTCAATAGATAGCACCACGAGTCATAGTTAGTGGCTATGTCAATAGATGGCACCACGAGTCTTAGTTCGTGGCTATGTCAATAGATGGCACCACGAGTCGTAGTTCGTGGCTATGTCAATAGATGGCACCACGAGTCTTAGTTCGTGGCTATGTCAATAGATGGCACCACGAGTCGTAGTTAGTGGCTATGTCAATAGATAGCACCACGAGTCATAGTTAGTGGCTATGTCAATAGATGGCACCACGAGTCTTAGTTCGTGGCTATGTCAATAGATGGCACCACGAGTCGTAGTTAGTGGCTATGTCAATAGATGGCACCACGAGTCGTAGTTCGTAGCTATGTCAATAGATGGCACCACGAGTCGTAGTTCGTAGCTATGTCAATAGATGGCACCACGAGTCTTAGTTCGTGGCTATGTCAATAGATGGCACCACGAGTCGTAGTTAGTGGTTTGACGCTAGATGGCGCCACATATGTATGTACTTACTTTAGCCTGCGCTGTGGCAAGTGTGAGTGCGTATCGTCTGTCACATTCCCCTTTCGCTTGTACCGGTGCCAGCAAGAAGTGCATCTCTATCGGCGGCAGCGGACGAGGGAAGGCGCCGGACAGGGCTTGTAACATGGCACGCACTGCACTAGAGGGACACTCGAATGATGGTGACGTTACCTGGTATATATGTAAGGAATTATTATTTTCGTATTCATTTAATTAAGTTTTCTACAAGACATATTCAAAACAATAAATATTATGAAAAAACTTAGTGGTAGGGACTACAGAGAGAGAAACTTCCATACAATACGTGCCGTATCGAGGATCACCGCTCTCTGTATCCGACCCTTGATCCAACCATCTAGCGAGAGTCTTTTAAGATGTTGGTTGAGACTTCTCGCTATCAGGCCGTTTGCTGAAACGACTATCGGAACAATGATCGTCGAATCAACATCCCACATGGCGGTAACCTCGACAGCCAAGTCAAGGTACTTGCTGACCTTGTTAATGAATTATTATTATTTGTTCTATATGGACCTAACTGTTGAAACACAATATTATTAAGAACTTAAATATGTAACACAGTAAACAATAAATTAATCTGAATCTATTGTACAAAAATACAGGTCAAAAATAAACCGTACATAATCATTTTTTTTTGTTAAATACGGGACAACATCCACACAAGTCAATGTTAATAATTTAAGATTTAAATAGTTAAATACGAATTAAATTTTTTTAAATTAATAAATGCGAGTTTTAGACGAATTTTGAAACGAAAAATTCATAAGGAACTAACGGGACAGCGTATTATTTAAAATACCTTTCATCACGAAAAAAATATATTTAATATTGAAATTTGGTTTTTTTTTATTTTCACTGAAAAATTGCTTAAGTAAAAATAAATTTATTGCAACGAATTAAGTATTTTTGCTTTCTTTATTGAAGACGGTTAAAATAGTTTTTAATTTATTTTTTAGTTTATAATATAAATACCTGTTTCCTATACCCGTCCATGACGCCCCTCAACACGCTCTGCGGCGGCAGGTGACTGTACGTGGTCGGTTCCTCTTTGCCTTCGAGATGATAGACGCCGCTGCGGTATGTCTTCACCTCTCGCTCTATCATACGGCGCGCGAGCGAGACGACACCACCCAGCGCCGCTTGGTTCGAGTACTTGAACACCTCGGGCCAGACTTCACCTGAGAGCGAACCACGTCACATATACAACGTGAAACAGAAAGGTGTGAAAATTCTTAACGGTGATATTGACCATCAAAGTGAACCATATAGTGAAAAAAAAATATTAGGTTGTCCAGACAAAAATTGGTCACGTGATCGGTCAAGTTATATTTAATCAATAATAATATGGGACAACATCCATACAAAGGTCTTCAGGTCCCAAACTAGGCAAAGCCTGTGCTAACCTATGGTAACCTGATGACTGATATACATACTTATAAATACATATATACATCCTAACTAATATTATAAATGCGAAAGTAACTCTTTCTGTCTTCTTGTCTCGCTTTCACGCCAAAACCACTGAACCGATCTGGATGAAATTTGGTGCGCAGGTAGATTGGACCCCGGGAAAGGACATAGGATACTTTTTAACCGACTTCAAAAAAGTAGTTCCCCATTATCTCGACAATCCAAAGGGGAACTACGCGGGTGAAACCGCGGGGCACAGCTAGTACTTATATAAATAATAAACACCCAGACACAGGTCGAACAGACATGTTCATGCACACAAATGTTTGACCTGTCCGGGGATCGAACCCGGGACCAGCGGCGCAGAAGGCAGCGTTGCTACCAACTGCGCCAACCGGACAGTCCAATTATATATTAATATACATTATTCAAATTTTGCAAAATTTTGTTTTACAATGGATTCACTTTGATTAGTAAACTAAACACCCTTATGTGTCGTCACACCTTCCACAACATGAATTCCCCAAGCGTCGAAAAAATGTCAACAGTTATTGAAGAGTTTGACTCTTCACTTCGTACTAAATATTTTTATTACATTTATATATATGTGAGCGACTCAATGATATATCACGAAACAGTAAGAATGCATATGTATTATTATTATTTTTATATTTTGACATTAAACATAACTTTTATTTTTCAAAAGTACATAATTCTAAATGATTATAATAGTTAGAACCTAGATGTATGCGGTAAAGTATTGAAATACTCACTGGGTAGGTAATCCAACACATCTTCTGGTCTCCGAGCCGCGTCGGCGGGAGTCTTACAGAAGGACGCGGGCAGTTTCACTGTTTTTCTGTATATCTATACCGGGTACCAACAAAATAACCTTCATTAATTTTACTCATATTTTAAAAAAAGAAAAATATATATATAATTATTTGTAATTTATTTTTAACCGCACACAATAACTCTAGCTATTTTCTTATTTCTAATCGGATTTTAAAATGTCTTATCAAGCATACCCTTTAAAAAATAAATAAATGTTTTCCAATATATATAACCGTTTCTGGGAAATAGGACTAATTACACGAGGAAAGAAAAGTCAGAAGTCGTATAAAAAGCAAATCCAGTGGGAAAAAAACCTTATGGTTCTTGACACGAGGCTGGCCATCTATTCGACGATTATCTGTCAGAACTTATTTTTTCTTTTGTAATAGCTCACTTTAGTTTCTATGATAGACGACATTAAAAAAAATTACCTTCCGTTTTCATTACAACAATGGAAAGATAAATGAAAAATTACTTTGCCCTATTTTTCCTTTTTTTAACGAGCTTTTGACGAGAATAACACTATTCGGAACTTTTCTTACATTTTCTAAATTCACTAAATTTATACGTAATTATTACATTCTGAGTAAAATTAAAAAACTTTATTTTTCATTATCTTGTTAAAAATGGGGAATAAAAATTTTGAAATGTTGTCAATTGATGGAGATATCACATAATAGACATACAAAATACATATAATAGCAAGATTTAGTTTAAACAATGAATTCGTTAGTTTTAGTTAGTAGTTAATTAATTTTAGTTAGTAGTTAGTTAGTTTTAGTTAGTAGTTAGTTAGTTTTAGTTAGTAGTTAGTTAGTTTAAGTTAGTTAATTTTAGTTAGTAGTTAATTAGTTTTAGATAGTAGTTAATTAATTTTAGTAAGTATTTAGTTTTTTGTTTAAGATTAAGTTTGTTACCTCGGGTACGTCTTTAAGCGTGTAATGTTCCGGAGAGTAACGAGCGAGTGCTTCGCAGGCGGCTTCCACTACCGGCGGCGTACCGTCTGCCACGTACAGCCACAGACGAGCACACGCGCTGCTTGCAAGGTGAGCGTGCTCCACTCCCAGGGACGCGGGCAAGAGTGGAGGGATCTCACCGAGGAGCTTGCATATACTAATAATAATAATAAAACATCTTAAGAGACTCTCGCTAGATGGTTGGATCAAGGATCGGATACAGAGAGCGGTGATCCTTGATACAGCACGTATTGTTAGGAGGTTCCTCTCTTTGTAGTCTCTACCACCGGTAGCTTGGCTCCTACCGCGCTGCTGGCGGCACTCTAGGTTTAGGTTTTTTATAATATTTATTGTTTTATATTTATATCGAAAAAACTTAGATTTAAGTAATAAAATGAATACGGAAATAATGAAAAATAAATAAAACATTGTTACAATAGTTTTTATCCTTCACGCACACCTTTTTTTATATGTTAATTTTAATTGTAAAGAGCCTCTCAACGTTGGTTACGGCTCCATTGATGTCTTAAAAAAGGTCCTTTTTTTATTTATACCTTTTTTAATTTTTTATTTAGGTATAATTTTTTGCTTAAATTATTTTTTTTATAAGGTTTACGTTATAATGCTGTAAAGAAAAGGATAAATATTTGCATTATTATAAGAGTAACTTCCGCAGTAGCAGTAGTTTGGGAAGTTAATTATCTTCTGAGATGTCAGGCTCGAGAACAACCTGGTGTCGCGTACTTGAGACAGAATATCATACATACTGAAGGTACAATGAAATAGTACAGTGAAAAATATCCAATCCTATAGAATTAATATCGTGTAGATCCATAGCGTTCATAGAGATGACCATTCAGATTAGGTACAAAACATTTGATGAAATATTAACTAGCTTTCACACTCAGATTCGCCCGCGTTACATTTGTTTTACACAAAATATAGTAACAGTAAAAATGTGTAATAAATCAGATCGATTTGATCCGTCACACAGTTACTGAGAAACATAAGGACGAAGCAACAAAACATACACACTTTCGTATTTATAACATGCGTAGAGATGTGGTTATCTGACACACTCTACTTTATACTCACTGTATCTGCACATTAGGTCTGTTATCCCTTGTTAGTTTTGGCTCTAGCGCTTTCCAAGCGGAATGCGGCGCCAGAGCTGATTGTCTCCACAGGAGGGCGATGCTCTGTAGCGCGAGGCAGCCGGCCGGGGCGCCGGCTCGGTCGGAGCAGCGGTTGAGAGTGCTCGATATTAGAGACACTAGTTCGAGTCCGTGTGAGGACGCCCTGGAATAACATCACACTGATATTGAAAAACCGAAAGTTTGTATCTCAGCAAGGAATCTCGTTGTTTGTAAGAGAATAAGGACCAAGGTAGAAACATGAACTAGTGTTGCATTGATAGTGGTGCCCTTCGTGCGCGAGTCCGACTCGCTCTTGGCCGATTATTATTATATTTGTCGTACCTGAGTTCACAAATCCTCCTAACAGCCATTATCCTCGCTATGTCCACTTCCCACTTGAAGTCGTCAGGCCGGCCCGGACCTGGTTCCGCTAGAATTTCTTGTAAGTATGGGAAACATCGGACCTATAAAAAACAGTATATTTCTACAACTACCCGCAGAACAAGATTATATTTTTTTAAAGGACTTGCTTCATTTTCGCCAAGAACGGTGTTCGTTTACCAAAAAATGCCTGAAGATAAGTATTTATGAAACCTGCATCAGTAGCGCCCTTCATTGTGGCATCCCTGGAAGATTTTAATATCCTTGGTTGACTGCAATGGTCACGATGGTCTATTAATTGTATCGCTCGCTACAAATATCAAAATAGACACAACAAAAATGCGCAAATCACCTTTCTGCGTAAATAACGTGATAATATTTAGAATCAAAATTAATTTTATACACTGCGTTAAGTTGCTTTATTTTGAATTTAGCTGGTAGAATAATGATTAATCTTCCTTCTTTCGGTCGCGTAAAAAGAACATCCAGGCATATTCGCATATATGACAAAAACATGTTAACTTATATCTAAACACCCTTACCTGAGTTTCAGCCAAGCTAGCGTAGAGCATGATTAAGACAGATGTTGGCACTCCTTTGTTGGCTTTCAGCTTGTTCAGTATTGATACAATGGTAGGCACATTCTCCTGAAAACCGTAATCTTAATATATAATCATAATCATAATCATTTATTGCATAACTGTACAGAAATTGGTCTTAATGTAGAATTCTTATCGTTTCAACAGTATTGTCCTTGCGAACATACAATCATTTTAGTATACTACTTACTTAATCTAACATGCAAATTAGTATTGAGAAGAAAATTATGCTTATGTCCAGATAAAATAACATTTACAAATTACACCTTTACATTATAACTACTTTATCTTGCAGAAATTCTTTAACCGAATAGTAACCTTTCAATATCAAAAAATGACGATTCAAGTAATGACGTAGGCAAGTGGTTATAGATCATAGGTCCCATACCTAATACACTTTTCCTGAACAGTGCGGTTCTATGGCGGAGGGCACAAATTTTACGTTTATTAGTTTTGCGGTCACTATTATATCCCTCAAACATATTAATGTTAGTTCTTATAAAAACTGCGGTTTCGTATATATATAAACAAGGAAATGTCAGTATTTTATGTTTAAAAAAGTATTCTTTGCAAGAATCCGTCGATTTTAAATGACACACTGATCTAAGGCACTTTTTTTGAGCTCTAAATATCGTGTCACGCATAGTACAGTTTCCCCAGAATATAATCCCGTATCTTAATGTAGACGTCACGTACGCATGATATGATGTGAGTACTGCAGGTTGGTTTACGACTTTGATTAGCATGTACAAGGCATACGAGTAACTGCTTAACTTAGAGCAAACGGTTTCGGCATGTTTACTCCAGTTCAGATCCGAGTCAACATATAAACCCAAAAATTTTGTTACTGGAATGTCCTCAATTTCATTATCGTCATAAATAATTTTCGATGTCAATTTTTTATATTTGTAAAATATCATTAAATTCGTTTTTTCAAGATTAATTAATAGATTATTACATTTTAACCAATCAATCACATTATTCAAAGTCATAGTAATTTCAGGTTCAATGGATTTACTTCTATCACCAGTAAAAACAATTGTGCTGTCATCAGCAAATAATATTATAGGGTGGTGAATGCTTTGGGGCAAGTCGTTTATATAAGTAATGAAAAGTAAAGGTCCAAGGACACTCCCCTATGGAACTCCATATGTAACGCGGCTCGTACGCGATGAATACTTTACTACAGTTCTGGAATTGGGACATATCTGTTCAATTTGAGTTTGTTGAAAACGATCACTAAGGTAATATTTAATCAAGTTCAAAACGTTTTCTCTTACTCCGTACGCTTCCAGCTTATTGACCAAAATTTCATGATCGACGTAGTCAAACGCTTTAGTAAGGTCCATATACATCGCAAATACTGGCAGTTTTCTATCACGCCCAATTAAACTTTTTTAAGAAAATTATAAATGGCAAGGTTAATAGATTTATTTTTTCGGAATCCAAGCTGTTCTTCAACAAGAATTTTATATTTTTCCATATACGAATAAAGACCAGAATGAATAAACTTTTCAAATACCTTTGAGAAAACTGGAACCAATGCTACTGGTCTATAGTTATTCAAAATATTTCTATCTTGTTTCTTAAAAAGTGGCTTTACGATTGTTAATTTTAATTTGTCTGGAAATATACCACAGGTTATACAAAGATTATTAATGTAGCTCAATACTGGGGATATAATGAGGGCGACGTCTTTTATTACCTTAGTTGTTATATCGTCATAGCCTGTACTCTGAGTATTTTTCAGTGAATATATGATTTTTAGAATCTCTTCCGGAGTCGATGGAGACATAAATATTGAGTTTGGTTGTTTTTTTTTAACAGGTATGCTATTTTTATTAATGAGATTAGAAAAGGCGACTTGATTGATATAAAAGTCATTGAATGCCTGCGCAATATCGTTTGGATCATTCAATATTTGATCGTTACATTTAATCTGTGTGATATTAGAATTAGGGGGCTTTTGGACAAAATTTTTATTTATGATATTCCATGTAGCCTTAGATTTATTTGAAGCTATTTTAATTGCATAATTATTTCTTGATTTTTGTGTCAATCGCATTATATGTTTCAAACGTTTAGTGTAATTTTTAAATGCCATTTTATTTTCTATACTTGGATTTTTCCTGTACTTCCAAAACATCATTCTTTTTTTCTTGGTACATATTCTTATGCCCTTTGATATCCACGATGGCTTTTTACAAATTGCTTGTCTACGTTTCACTAAAGGAAATGAAAGGTCATATAGTAATTTAAATGTCTCATAGAAATAATTATATACTT
This sequence comes from Ligdia adustata, assembly GCA_947049295.1. NCBI lineage: Eukaryota > Metazoa > Arthropoda > Insecta > Lepidoptera > Geometridae > Ligdia > Ligdia adustata. The sequence continues at coordinate 12,013,105 of OX346229.1, forward strand.
CATTAGGATCGCTGCTATTGTAAACTTCACTAAAAGTTAGATTACTTAAATTTTTCTTAAATTTTTCCATATTTTCTTTAGTATATTCACGTCGAAGTGAGTACCAATACTTCATTAGAAAATATTCTTTTACAGGACATTTAAAGTACTGTGCCGTATGATCAGACAAAACCAATTGCATTATCTCACAAGAAGAGCCACGAACATTATGCAGAAAGTTATCTAGACAAGTTCCGCTATCAGGCCTATTTGGTTCACGGAGCGATATTTTTAATTTATACTCATTAATGATATTTAGAAAAGTTGAGGTTGTAATTTTTTTATCCAAAATATTAATGTTGAAGTCACCACAAACAATCACTTTCTTATATTTTGATAATAAACAAATTCTATTCAATATATCGTAAAGACAATCATAAAATATATTATATTCAAATTGCCTTTTTTTAGGAGCTCTATATATACAAACAATTACAATATTATGTTCTATTAATTCTACTGCACAGCATTCTACATAATTAATCTTACTACATTTTACAACATTTGTAAATACTGAAAGTACTGACAGTTCATAAAACACTGAAAGATTGTTTGTGCTAAAAACAATCGTAAACCACTAAACCTAGAGACATGAAATTTGGAGGGTGTATTAATTATAGAGTGGAAATTCAACCAATAATGGAGATCATATCAAATGGAGATCCTTGGAACTTTTTCACATATTTTACTTCGTCGCGGACCACAGGAGACCGTTTCTAGTCATAAAAGAAAGTGATATTGGTTTCCCCACTAATAATTCAAGATCGCCCGAGCCGATTTTAATGATCTGTGATTTGTTGGATTCGTCTCCGCTTCTATAACAAATATATAATGTAATAGGGCAGACTAGGCCGCCCAATATAATCCGTGCGTCTGCGTTCGTCGACACAGTCGACTTGTATCGTCTAAATTGCTTTTGCGATTATATTAGATTATAAATTGTGTGTAATTTTCTATTAATATTTTTTTAAAATAACTCCGCTTCTGGTCCTTAAAAATAAAGATAATAATATTTATGTAATTTTTTTTCCAGCGACGCCCGGACGGACGTTTTTCAAATGATGTACTTCGTAGTTAGTCCTATCTTAATTTTCTAATTCCATCGAGTACTTTTTGTTTTTAATCAAATTACATAAAAAAATTTATAGACGCCTGACAAATCTAATTCGTTTGTAACTTATTTTGTGTTACTTGCTTAGTTATTATGTTTATGTTTGTTAGTTTGTCTATATTAGTTTTGTTATAATTTTATATGACTCACTTTAGTCTTCGCCAGAAGCGGTAGAGCCTTCAAACATTCGAGCCTGATATCCGGCGACTTATCGTTGGCTATCTTATACACCAAAATCGGTAACAATTCCACAGCTATATCCTTTTTAAAATCAACTAATCTGACTACCATATTCAAAACTTTTAGCACTGTAGCTTCCTTATTCCTTTCCATTATCACACCGTAGAGAAACGTCAAGATCTCCACTTTGACAGCATTGTTTATGGAATCTATTTTTTTAAACCAAGAATCCAATTTCTCTTCGTCTTCTCTTAATTTCTCCCATACCGAGTGCAATTTGACAGTGACAGATAATTGACTGTCAGTGTCGACTAGTGATTGAAATATCTTGTTAGACATTAGATTGGGAATGTTCAGACTTGTATCCTCTTTGGTGGTATTTTGGTAAATGTCTAAGATTTTGGCGGCAATTTTTAGCGCTGACGTAGTTAAATATGAGGGTAGTTGAAGCCACTGGAGTGTTTGGGCGACGAACGCGTTTAGGGATATTGATGGGACATCGTATTCTGTGATTATGGTTAAACCTGGAAATTGAGATACAGTAAAAATATTGTTATAACTATTTATAAAAACCAGCTTAATAACATTACACGTACACTATTAGGCTTCGTTCAGACGATACGCGCCCGCTAAGCACTCGCCACGCTCATCAGCACCCGCGTCTAATTCACTTTGAAGTTTTTTAACCTAATTTGACTCTTATGCCACATCAATAGATCTCAAAATTGCATTTATCGAAGTCCAACCGCATATGCCACGCACACGCCCGCCTCGTGCCTACTCAGCGCCCGCTCCGCACACACACCGCACCCGCTATGCGCCAGTCCCGCCACATAAAATCTTTGCGCCCATAGTTGGACATCAATGGTAGTACAAGCGGGTGCGAGGCGTGCGCGATACATACGCTGATTTTACGCGTGCTGATAGCGGATGTGGAGATGGCGCGAAGCGTGCGCGTGATCGACGCGGGTCGTCTGAACACGTCCTTAAGTAAATCGGTATTAATTTAAGAGGACACAAAAAGTTAAGTTTGCAACTTTAAGTTCAAGTAAAAAAAATCTACTATAAATATCGTATTTTGGCACCCAAATTGAGTGTTACAAATTGAGAGAGCAATACCTACTTACACAAGCAAAACGTAAAGTAAGAGTCTACATATCTATCATATACGAGGGTGGCACTAAAATTATCGGGAATGGAATATTTCCACTGTTCCTGTCATATTAAAATCTTTTGAAGTGAAAACTCCTTGGTTTTAAAAATAGAATACCATTTATTTATTTCAAAAAAGATTTTCGGTCTTGTCACAAGGTTTCGTCAAACTTGTTTAGTCGTTGAAAAAATGGAATTGTCTCGAGAAAATTCAAGAGCGTTGATTTATTATGACTTTCGAAGTGGTTTAACACAAAAACAGTGTATTGAGCGGATGATTTCTGCATTTGGTGATGAAGCCCCATCTAAAACCACAATTTATCGCTGGTTTGCTGAATTTCAACGTGGACGTGTCAAGCTCAGTGATGATCCCCGTCAAGGTCGTCCAAAAACTGCAGTCACCCAAGAAAACGTTGATGCTGTGCGTAAGCTGATTGAGGAAGATCGACATGTGACATACCGCGAAATTCAGGCAACTTTAGACATTGGCATGAGTGAAATACAAATAATCTTGCATGAACAATTAGGTGTAAAAAAGTTGTTTTCCCGATGGATACCGCATTCGCTCTGTGAAGAGCAAAAAGCGGCTCGCGTTACTTGGTACGTCAGAACTCTCGAAAGATTCCACGCGGGATCCTCAAATGCTGTATACAACATCGTATCAGGTGACGAATCCTGGATATACGCGTACGAACCCGAAATAAAAAACCAGTTACGAGTTTGGGTGTTCGAAAATGAGTTAAAGCCAACAAAAATTGTTCGTTCACGGAGTGTTGCAAAAAAAATGGTGGCCACGTTTGTCTCCAACACCGGCCATGTTGCGACTATTCCTCTTGAGGGACAAAGAACAGTTAATGCAGAATGGTATGCTAGCATTTGTTTGCCACAGGTCGTTTCTGAACTCCGTAAAGAGAACTGCAACCGCATAAGCCCTAATGATTTCTATATTTTCCCTAAAATAAAGAATAAATTGCGTGGTCAGAGATTTTCATCACCTGAAGAAGCTGTGGACGCCTACGAAACGGCCATTTTGGAGACCCCAACTTCCGAATGGAATGGTTGCTTCAATGATTGGTTCCATCGTATGGAAAAATGTGTCCAATTTCGCGGAGAATACTTCGAAAAGCAATAAATACATTTTTAAATAGTAATGTTGTGTCACTTCCTTGATTCCTGAAATTTTCAGTGCCGCCCTCGTAACTACATATTGTAATGAAGTCGGAGGGAAACAATCTTTACTAAAAAAGACTCATCAAGGTAGTAATTTCAAGTCACTACAAAACTTATGATACTATGACTCATCTAAGTTAATGTGTCAATAAAGTGAGAGAGAAACACTCATACAATAAGTAAAATACAAAAATTTTATAAATTCCCGACTTTTTAACTGTAGCTTTTTAAGATACGCTTCTAAAATTTCAAATCGCTAAAACGGAAAATTTCTATATTTTCTACTTCCTATCATCTAAACTTTAAAGTCGAATAGGTCTTTACAACGCTCGAGTAACTTCACATTTACCCTGACATTCATAATTGCTACGTGAAGATACCTCTAACTAGACAAGTTAGACATAAAATGAAACTCGACCGCACTCATGCCAACACGAATACAGCTTACCACATCCTCAACAACATAGTCGTTCACAACTGGAACAGGTTGACTGAAAATGTGATCACTGCAACGTCCATAAACTCTCTTAAAAATCAACTGGATAACTCACTGGACTGGATTATACGACAATCAACTATCTCATGCAAACCTTTAAGGACAATTTTGTGCAATGCATTGGACAATTTAATGAATTCAACACAATATGATATAGCCACATAAGCTTGAAGCTGCTCGCCATTATTAAGTAAATTATTTAGTTAATGTATCACTCCGGGTTCCCCTACTATAATAGATGAGAATCTCTCACCCAGGTGCAGCGTGTCGTGTAGATATAGTGCAGGTGCTTGCGGCAGGTTAGCGGCCAGCAGGTGCAGCGTAAGTCCTGCAGCGGAGCGCACGCCGGAGCACCGCAGCGACACTATCCGGGACATGAGACGGTAGCACGGGCCCGGGTCGCGGCTGAACAACACACACAACAATCAACTGTTTAAATTATAATATGGGATAACATCCGCACAAAGGTCTTCAGCACCCCGATTCACAATGAGTTTCCACTCGGGTTCGAAAACATTGCAACACAAATTGCCTCAACTTATTAAAAGTTCCTAAATCATTACTTTGAAAATCGATTCTAGATATAAACTAATAGGAATATAATAATCACAACCTATTTAATATTTTAAATCACGTAACAAACTTCGCGTAATTCGTGCAAAGTTTTCGAATCCGAGCGGAAACTCATTGTTAATCTGGATGCAGGTCCCAAATAAGGCAAAGCCTGTGCTATGGTAACCTGATGACTGATATACATACTTGACGGCGCCTAGTCTCTATTATAATAAGTTAGCTTAAGCGTCATCTAGTTTAGTTGCGGTGGACTAGAGATGCTTGGCACCATCTCTTATGTAACGCAGGTAACGTGCGCTGTTCGGTGATTGGTTATTTACGAGCCAATCATTGCTCACTAAAAGTTGCGCGTTCGGTCCGCGGGTGGCGCTGGTGAGAGCGTGCAGACGGGCAGCCGCAGCGTTCGTTACTAAGCGGAACACTTGGTCTCCGTGTAATTTTAAATTCAAGTTCCTCTTTAGTGTTATAATCAAATAAAACTGATTTACTGTACGTGCGATGTCTCATTCTCCTCGCCCGCCATACCCACGCCAACGAACCCTTTCTGACACGGATATGGCTCGTTCCCATGTTCCGACATACTTATATATATATATATATATATATAATAAACACCCAGACACAGGTCAAACAGACATTTGAATGGTTCATTTGCATGTTATAATACTAATATAAACTTCCACAATGATAGCTCTTCATCTAGAATCTGATCGCTAACTCTTAGGTTTACTAGACTTTTTCACTGACCTCAAAAAAAGAGGAGGCCTTTTCGCAGATTTTGGGCTTGTACACAAAACTGCGATGCGACGTCGCATCGCAAAAATCTGCGAGCTCCCTCTAGGCATCGCAAGAACTTGCGAATTGATTCGCATCGCGGATGAACCCAAAATCTTCTTTGTTTCTTTTTCCTGTATCTCCTAAGCAATAATAAAAGTGCACATTTCTTTTTACGATTCATGTCACGACCTAGTTTTCAATTCAAAATACGTTTAGTATGGTTAACGGTCGTCGAAGGAATGCTCACCCTGGGAGACGCCTTGCCGCACTAAATCGCATCGCAGCAATTCGTGTCGTCATTTTCTGCGTTGCGAATTCGCATCGCGTCGCATCGCAGTTTTGTGTACAAGCCCTTTTTTAGACACTTCTGGAATTGTTATTTTTTGTTTGCAAACATTATACTTATACAGGTAGCTCCATAGCAATGTCTGCAGTAAACCATGACTGCACATCTAAGACTCAAAACAGAGTGTTTTAGCAAAGAATGGAAGATGCCAATATCCAAATTGGGCAAAAAAGCGAAAAAAAAGATAAAGAAATTAACCCATACCCATATTGCATCAGTTGATTGGATATCCTGGCTAGTAGAGGCAGTAGTGCCGTAACATATTCCGTGTCCTTCTTGTAGATGGCAGCATCGACGACAGCGCAGTACGCACCAAACGCACGCTCTATCAGCGCAGGGTTGCAAATCTGTTGCACATGTAGACTTTATTTACAACTAGAAGTTCTGTGAATACCGACTTCAAATAGGCAAGAGCTGATAAGTTTTTAGAACCCTCTCATTCTTTATTTCTGGATATACGAAAAGCCCCATCATTGACTAGCTTCAAGGATAAGGTGAAAAAGTTTTAATTGACATCTGTGTGATGATTAGTTGTCTGCTATATGTATTATTGTCTATGTTGCTTATTTGCTTTATTTTACTGTGATATATTATTATACTATTTAGCAAGTGTATGTATAGACTATAACATTTAGATATTAAGTATATTCTTTATTATATACCTCGTCCTATTACATTATTTTTTCACAATTGTCTTAATTTTAAGATTGTCTGCATGAGATCGCTTTTTAGCGATAAGGCCGCCACTTGTAAAAATATATTTTGTAAGAAATTTTCTCTTGTATTTTTTTTTGTATCGGATATAACGATCTGTAATGCATCTGCAATTGATCAATCTATCTTTTTTGGGAAGTCAGTAAAAAAATGCAATGTAAGTAATCCCAAAAGTATCTTACCTGTTGACAAGAGAGACAGGCGAGCAGCAAGGAACACTGAGCGTCAGTGGGAGGCAGACTGAGCAGTAGCTGCCACGGTCGGACACTGCCCTCGCGCTGAGGGTTGCACGTCAGGTACAGGAACACGGGACGGAGCAGCTCCAGGCTGTTTGATGATACACTGCAATACCATGATAAATTATTACAGTAAACTTTATTTGCCAGAATTAATAGAAAACAAGTACCTATATTAGAAAAATACAGCACAGTGATTGGTCCAAGAGGTCAATTTTTTGATAATTAGTTTCCTTATCACCATTTCAGTAGATCTAAATTATTTCTTTTTATACTAGACAAATTTAAATTAATATCTTTTTACTTCCTTTTTCTTTTTTCAACTGTTCTTCTGTTAAAAAGACTTTTTTACAATCTCTAGTCTCAGATCATTGTGGTAAACAAGCTAGAAAACCACTTTCCTATAATTTAAACATAATTAATTATGAATATAGATAAATATATACATAGGTTGATGAGAAACTTACCTGTAATCAGGATGGGTACACAAAGCCTGCATTTGAGCAAAGACATCATCTTCTGCACCTTTATTCTTCTCCAGCACAGTTATAAAAGGATGCTGTGGAGACTTCAGTGAGAATTGACACTTGTATGTCTGATCCGGGATGAGACGGGACTTTAAGTCTAAGATCAGAAGGCCTGTCATTGTGGAGATGATTGCTGCATAGTTGCTGTGGATATAAAGGTATGAGTTAAACCATCGGCTATGTCAGACTTCGCCCGGCTCCGCATTTTAAATTAAGTTGTGGAAAAGTAAATGTTACTAACTGTGTAGTTGGTAGTAAGGTTACGACTGTTGACATAGTGTGCGCTATCTCCAAAACACCTAATTCCACAAGCGCCAGGAGCCCTTGACAGGCTGTGAGACTCACTATCCCTTCTTTCGAGGCACATTTCTCTCTCAAAAGCTTTAACTCTTCATTTTCAAAAATAAACTTCTGTCGCTCTGCTATCTTGAATTTCGATTTGATAGCCGATATCAATTTGTCGATCGCGTTGACGACTAGCACGCTGTTGTTTGTTTTGAGTTTATACTCAATCTCGTCCATTTTTGTGGGTTTTATTGATAATTAATGGGAACGCCGGTAGCTGAAACTGAGCCAAAGGAAAACAAACAGCTGGCTAAAAATTAAAAGCTCGCAACAGCTGTCAGTGACGTTGACACTTTACACTTTACTTTTCTTAAATATGGCGTATAAATATACTATAATTGCCAATGTCAAGTACTCTTTGACCGTATTGACAGAGGTACATCTCCATTGGAGAACACAAAAGGGTTAAATGTTACGCTAAATGTACAATCAGACAAGTAGAGATACTGTAAGGCGCCACCGGTTCAGGGTAGAGGTTCCACGGACCCACACAAAACGCTTCGCGTCTACATTTATTGTGCGAACTGCCAGGTTGTGGAATTCGCTGCCAAGTTCTTTATTTCCCGATAGCTATAATTTCAGTCTCTTCAGTATTTTATTATTTATAATTTCATAAATAAATAATAAAATCTCATCAGGTTATATTGGTAACCTATGAATTGGTAAAGTTTTGTGACTTAGGTACCTACTTACGAGTATGTATCCATTTTGTAAGGTTGGCGGGTTAGTGCCTAAACTGAAATACCTACTTATAAAATATGAAACCTATTCTGATAATTTAATCATATACATTTACTTAAGTAATCGGCAATATACAGATGTGTCGTTGTATAGTTAGGTACCGCGATGTTTTTACAACTGTAAGCAAGTGATTGGTAGCCACTTTAAAAAACCCGACTGCAAAATTTTTAATCCTGTGTATCATCATAACTTTCTTTTTATGTACCCAGAATCACTCTCACAACTGAGACAAATCTATTGACACTATTCACATAAAAATACGACAAGCCGTTTAGGCTCTAGGGCGTGCCAAAGAAATATACATACCTACATACAAAGTTACATGCATACGTACATACACTCGAAAAACAATCCCCTCCTTCTTTCGCAGTCGGGTAAAATAAAGACAACCACTTGGCCGATTTTTTTCTAAGTGTCAGGAATCTGTTAATTTGAATAATGTGGAGTTGTGTATGTTTGTAATACCAAATATTATTGAAATCGGCCAGTAAATGGTGCTGTGGCAAGTTTCGCCCTTTTTTGGGAGATATGCCCCAACGAACAAAAAATTCTTCTAAATGATCTTCACAACAGTATGCAGCAGTTTTAGGTCTAATTGCATCCATTTCTTTCGGCGTTTTGGATCCCTCGACATGTTAAAAAATGGCTTTTGCAGTGTTTTTAGTTGGAATTTAATCACTGAGGCACGACGTAGTATTTTTTATCACTATTAAAGTATTAGACTATTATTAGCTACTAACAAGATACGCGTTATTATAATATACTATGTTCAACCGTAGCGCGAGCAGCGAGCGAACGAATTGGCTATATCCGCCCGGCTAGCACAGGACCTGTGACGTCATCACGCTTTAGAACGCCTTGAAATTATGTCGAACGAAAATGCGCACTTCGATCTTAATTGTCTCAGCCATTTTTAATTATAGAAAAAAAGTACATCACAATTATTTACGTAATTTTTTCTAGATTATTTTGGCATTTTTCGAACAAAAAAATTAATTGATGGAGTCAGGCTTTACTTTGCGGAATTCCATTTATAATAAGATGGTATATACAAGATATTTAGTGTTTTTCCGCCTCGCCTTGATGTCAGCGTGAGAAATCGAAAAACATTTCCGCCCCTATGGCGTGGTTCCTCCTCACCACCGCCACACCTCACCTAATTATTTCTCCTTCTTTCAGTATCCGACTTCCTCGACACGTGTTTCGCCTTAGCAAAAAAAAAATTGTCAACTCCATTTGACCGTATCAGAAGTATCAGAGTACGCGGGTATGGCCAAATAAAACTAAAAATATGAAAAACTCCCTGTTTTGATCAGATTTACGGTCCTTATCATTCAAATAGTAAAGTGGAGTAGATATTTTTGATTTTGACTGATGTAGAGATTTCCGACAACCTAAAACACCTCGACCTACCAAAAAAAAAAAAAATTCGCCTAAGCCGTCAACATCACTGTCATAAATATATATTAATTCCAAGTCAGTGCCAAAAATTTCAAAATGTAATCAATCGAATCGAATTTGTTTGATTTTTTACACTGCCTGAATCATACTTGTTATTAATTCATTTTCATTAGAATACAGGGAAAAAAATTGTAAAAATGTCGACACCGCCCCGAGAAACTATTCAGAAACAGATTCAGCAAGACTGGGCAAACAGAGAATACATTGAAGTGATCACAGGAAGCATAAAAAAGATTACCGATTTCCTGAATTCTTTTGGTGAGCACAATGATTTTACTTTCCTATAATTACAAGCTATCTAGCAATGAAGTAATGTTTGGAAGAGCATCATTTGCAAGCTATCTAGCGAGGGCTTGACCTGTTATGATTGATCAGCTTGGTTTGTACGCAGTTTTTAGTTTGCAATGGTTATGAGTAATAGGTAAGGTGAATCAATGAACAGAAGTCGCTATGTGCTCTTGGCTAAAGTACCAGCATCTATTTCTAATATCCAATAGTTACATAAATAAAACTTCTGTTCTATTAGAGTAGTGCAGCTATAGTCTCTAGAATGCTTATTGCTTTGTTGCTGTCTGTTTTCGTATAGGAGTGGACGTATGATAGTTAAGGAATGTTTGCTAAAGTACAAAATGTATTTTAATTTCAGATATGTCATGTCGATCCCGCCTCGCCACCCTCAATGAGAAATTAACTTCCTTGGAAAGAAAGATTGATTATTTGGAAGCATGTGTAAGTACAATAGAGTTTATAATTACACCATGATATCTCGCATACGTAAATAAATAGCTGTAACTAAAAGTTTGCATGCAAGTTTCATCGAAACTAAAGTTAAGTTGGGCTGGCAAAAATAAATCCATTAAATATCCTAAGACAGTGATATATCCCTCAGTTTATTAAAAAAATTAATATGACTTGTATGTTGAGGTAAATATCTATGGTAAGTTATTTCATACAGATGAAACATCAGGAAACAATTAGTGAGCCTATGTATAGTAGGAATCTATTGAATCAAACAATTTGTTTACAATACTATTTATTTTCATGCATATAATATAATTCTGATATAATGATACAAAACTAAACACAAACTATTTAATTTTTGTTTTTAAGGTTTTGAGTTAAAAAAAAAGAACTTCAGTCTAAATTAATACATTCATTCAGTAAGTGACAAACTAATATAAACAAACATACATCATTTTTATATACCTATTTAGATTTACTTTATTTATTATATATCTTAATTACTATTATTTTTATCCTTTTGTTATAAGAGCATACGTGTTTTTGTTTTTTTGTGTGTCCTGTATTGTTTGTAGTCATTTCTATTTCCTTATTATGTGTTATTATTCGTGTTGCCCTTTAACTAGCTCTCTATCTCTATTTATTTACGTATTAGTATAAGTATAGCTGTTGGGCGATCTATTATTAAATAAATAAATAAATATTTAAACTAACCAAATGAAGCTTTAAATGTGTCATTTATTTTTCAGGTAACGAAAGGCGAGACACTGACATAAAGCACAATGAGATGTACCACCACCATTCCAGTATGTTCTTCTATTCAATACTTCTAGTACAATTATTATAATGCTAGGGGATCTGTAGGGGAGTAGGAATATGAATTGTTCTATTTGTAATAAGATACTGTGTAAAAATGTTGTTATATGGCTTGGAGATTAAACTCAAATGGTTAATTGAGTGTCCCGACAAAACCGCATTGCCCTGTATGCCAAAGCATTAATTTAGTTTTATTTTTTGATATGCAAAACTATAGATGTTGTTGGCACACAAAGATCGCTAGGCCTTTATCAAGTATGCTGGGTCATTGGTAAGAGATGTACCAAGCCTATACTTATCACTATGAACAACATTCATTATACCAACCCTGATGTTGAGCCAGAATGCTATACAAATTAGTTTTAAGGCCGCTATCCCACTGGCGTTTTACGAGCGTTGGCGTCTCTCCAACTTGTTCGCGTGGCGAGCATTAACGTCCGCTGAAAGTGACGTTACAGTCGCGCACATGATACTGTTAAAGGCGAGAACGCGACGTTAACGTTGCGTTGGTGCAGCGTTAACGTTGCGAGTTCGCAAGGCGAACGCTTGCCGCTAGAGACTCGCGACGTTGACGTCGCGTCTGCGCAGCGTTGGCCCCCGGTAGGCCCGGTAACCGTAAAACGCCAGTGGGACAGCGGCCTTAATCAAACGCGTTTAGATTGATTTATAGTTTAATTTAATTGTAATTAAAATAATGGCGACATATTCGACAAGCGAAACTAGATTAAAAAAATAACCCTATATTTAAGTAAAAAAAATGTGCTGATTTATCAAAAAAGTAAATCACTTGTCGTTAAAATGTATGAAACAGCCGATTTTTTAAAATGAGTTGGTGTCATAGTGAAATTTGTTCATTAGAATGTGTGTTGTGACCCCCGTTTGGCTTAGTACACCCCTTACCGATAACCCTGTGAGTGACTTTAGATACTCAAAAGGTCAATTACAGTTGTGAGAACTGAAGCTGTAACGACTGCCTTTGGTCAACAGATGCATCCTTTTTAAAGAGAAAAAGTGAAATTTGCAAATGTATTACAACATAACAAAATTTCAATATGTAGCTAACTAGCTACATATAAGTTACACATTAATTAGGCACCCAACTTTTTTATATTTTTCGTTCCATAGACCTAGGGATTCTACAAAAACTGAACTACAAAAAAATAGTACTTTTAGAAATACATTTAGTTGAAGAATCTCTACGTTTCTAAATAACCATATTATGAGGATATTTGCTAATGTGACCTCTGCGTCTAGTGACAATAATCCTTTCTAAAAACAAGAATGGTCAAATGTATACCACGTTTGATTTTATACTTTGTTTATTATTCTTAAAAAAGGGTTTAGGCTCTTTCTGCAGAAAAAAAAACGAATATGTCAGCACAACACACATTATAATTATTATTTAAGGAATATGAAATTTAAATATTTAAAATAATGTACATTTAATATTAAGATTTATTTTTTTTCCGCTAGATCTACACAATTAATTGAGTATGTTTTGTAAAGCTAAAATTTATTAATACTGCCAAATGTAGATCTGGCCTTACGCCGTGCATTTAACATTAAATTTATAATTTATATAAAATATATATCTTTTTTTAAAGCTAAGGTGTTGGTTTATTACAATTTTTCCAATAGTAGTGCAACTCCTTGCCCTCCGCCGCAGCTCGAGGCAGCTATAGCTCGTTTTGCATTTCGTCTTCTGAAAATAACAATATAAGTTAGGCAAAGCTTTGTATAACGAGGTACTCAATTCGACTGTACGTTTTTTTTATATATATATATATATTATATTAAAACACAGAAGGAAAGAAAAAACATTCATCGTTATAAAAACTAATCAAATAATAAACCCTCAGTAGAAGGGAAAGTTCACAGAATACTTTGTTTGTTAGGTACCTGATTTGTCAGAGAACGCTGAATTGAATTGAAAATCTTTTATTTTTATTTCAAAGGCTACTTCTCGAGTGGTCCCATTTCATTTATGTCTAAATGGGTCCAGAGGTTCGATTTTTATAACGAATTAACTGCAAAATGTTTTCTTTTTTTAATTTAGTGTATGTACGTAGATGCGCCGGTAAATGAATATAGTGAGAAATATTTATTTTGTGCATGTTTTCAAGTTACCACAATGCCGCCGATACTGAGGGAAAGTAAAAAACTTTTCTTCTAGTTTATATAAATACTTATAAATAAGGCGGATAATGGAAATAATTCTGAAGGAATATTACGGTTTTAAAGCTATAATGTAGTATCCTAAAACTTGCTTTTACGGTAGTTAGAATCGATAAGTAAAATCTCTAAAAACAAATTAAGAGAGGATACAAATCCAAGATATTTATAAGACAAAAGCTATTGAATGCTTATCTTTTTGGCTTGTATTTTTTTCGTTATACCAATACATAAAGATGTATATGGCGTCAATAAAATCTTTGTTACCTCATTTCATAGACTAGACTAGTGGCCATGCGAGCCCCAGTCGCTGCCACCGGATGACCCAAAGCTAATGCGCTTCCATTCACGTTCACTTTACTAAGATCTATTTTCAGCTCTTTGGTCGTAGCCAGAACTTGTGAAGCGAACGTCTCATTTATCTGAAAAAAACATAGACAGGGGGATATTAATTACTTTAGTTTACAAAACTATGCAATTCTTAACTAGTTTTTTCATACTCTTACTTACAAAGCATTGCTTTAATTATTCTTTCTAGAAGGTAATCTAGCACCTGTTTTACGTATCAAATACATAGCTGGTGTATTTATACAATTTAACTTCAGTTTTGTCTGACAACATTTATGTAGGTTCAAGAATATGAACAGCCAATATTTTAAAGATGAGCCACTAATTGTTATTTTTCTGCTGCCTCGCTCTGTCTCTCTGTCTGTCTGTCTATTTTATAAGTCGAGAAACTTCTTTTGCCTGAGGTATTTTATTTAAAATATTTAAATCGAGTTTAGAAAGGAGGCTCTAACTTTGTCGGAATATTTTCAAGTAGGTTCGATATCCCAAAGAGACAAGAAGGTGGTCAAGTCTGTTATTTGAATTGTTTCAGAATTACAGTTAGTATTAAAAATTATGTTTTGTGTTATACTAACTGTGGCCTATTCTATGTCGAAACGGTCATTTTAGCACAATCCAATCGTAATTCTGAGACAATTCAAATAACAGACTTGACCACCTGGACTGATTTGAATGCTCTTTTTTTGTTCGACAGGGCATACCTTTCAATTGGTCCATGTACCATATATTTTTATCAAAATAGCTTCAAAGGTTTGGTTTAAAAATCAAGGTATTAATGTTTGGTTTGGTTGATGTCGGGTTTTCCATTTTTTTTTGAAGCATTCCTTTTTTATTTTTTTTATCCTACACAGCTAGGCATTTGATAACAAGTTCGCACGGCCACGGAAGTGAGCGATGTAGCCCTAGATGGAGCATGCCTAGTCTAGAATACATTGGCTCTCAAGGAAAGCTGCCGGAAAACACCGCTAGGCCGATAGCCTATCCTTTGAATATTCATGATCTAAGCCCACCCAGAATGTTTACCTCAAACAGATCTACGCTCTCCACTCCGATCCCCTGGTCAGTGAGAAGTTTTCTAATCGCTACTGCTGCTGCTACTCCAGTCTCCGAGTGATCGACTCCGACGCAGGACCAGCCCGCCACCCTGGCGAGTGGTTCCAGGTTCTGGTTACTGACCGCTTCTTCGCTGGCCAGGAGTAAAGCCGCTGCGCCGTCTGCGGCTGTCTGTAATAATAGTTTTTTGCTCAAAATTAATGGGCTATTTTTGCTTGGATGTGACATAACTACTCTAAAGAGGCACGTGTTTTAACACCGCCCTAATCTTATTCTATTGCCAAAAAAAATCTGAACGTTTACCAAAATGGATATTTATTCATCACCAAACAAAAAATTGATAAAGGGTCACCAAAAAATATTAACCTGAACCTACTGCGGACCTTGTTGGCGAAAGTATTCGGAGTGTCATAATTTGGTAACCGTTAAGCCATTTTAGGAACCATAAAAAAATTTTGGTGACCGTCTAAATTATAACCCTCTAAAAACTTTTTCCCATCATCAATAAAAAATAACCAAAGCTTATTCTTGAAAAAAAAAACACAATGCAGAAGCTTATAAAATGATCAGGGAAGCAAGAGTGGATCCAGCTTTGTTGCTTTTTGTTTAGTGGGGATCCCCTGTATCTGCTCTTGCAGGGAAGTAGGTCATAGGGTGAACATGACTAGAGTACATCACCAACGGAAAAAGACTCCAGAACTGTAACTAACTGAAGAGTTTCCACTGGTCACCACTGCTCCATCTTCCAGCAGAACTGGCAGCTGCCTCAATTGATCCATGTCCAGGTTAGCGTCTTCTAGCTGATCCGAATCCACCGTTACTTCCTTCTTTCTAACTATCACTTTCAAGCTTGTCACCTCTTCGGCAAATCTTTCGGAATCTCGAGCTGAAAGTTAATAATTTACATATCAATAAAAGGCTTAACTAACTGAATCTTTCGGAGACGTAACGTGCAACTGAAATCTTGGTCTTTGTAGTTCAGGATGCAAAGGCACACAATGGCTGAAGAATAAATCTTACGCTAATGTATGGTTATAATAAAGTGTGAATTTGGCTAGAAAAATTACAAGTAATTTCCTATTTGCATTATGTACCCAGCAATTATTATAAAACCATCACCTGCCTTCCATCTTTGCAAACTCCTATGGGCAACTCTGTCGACGTCTTCCCTAGTAATTTGATATTTCTTCGCCACCTCCTCAGCAATCTTCGGCAGAGTTAAACCACTATAACTGTCTGCTAAAGCTCTCTGAATATGGTCTTCGAAGACATAAGAAGTTCCTAGAGCAGTCCCAAAGCGAGCGTTTCGAACTAGCATTGGCAGGGAAGACATTATTTCCGTTCCACCAGAAAGAATTATGTTTGAAGTTCCGAACAAAATGTCCTGGAATAAGTGCAGATATTATCATAAAAAAACTACGAGTATTACACAAATATCAATGCAAATGGTGATGGATTGTTATTACTATACGCGGTATACAGTTCCCGGCATTCAACTTAGACCAATGGACCTTGGATTGACGATTTTGAAGGCGTCTTGGGCGCGAGGTAAAGGTACGGAGTTCGTCGAAACGGTTCGTTGCCACTAGTACCATTAAAAGTTCCATGATGGAACTAGCGATAATAATTTACTACACTAGTTCCATTAAAAATGGATTTCGAAATAATGGAACTAGTGAAAATTTTTAGTTGACATTAGTACCACTCACAGTTTCATGTTGGAACTACTGATAATAATTTACTACACTAGTTCCATTAAAAATGGATTTCGAAATAATGGAACTAGTGAAAATTTTTAGTTGACATTAGTACCACTCACAGTTTCATGTTGGAACTACTGATAATAATTTACTACACTAGTTCCATTAATAACGGATTTCGAAAAAATTGGGACTATGCAAAATTTGAAGTTGACACTAGTACCTACCATTCCCAGTTCCATGTTGGAACTACCGATAATAATTTACTACAGTAGTTCCATTAAAAATGGATTTCGAAATAATGGAACTAGTGAACATTTTTAGTTGACACTAGTACCATTCACAGTTCCATGTTGGAACTACTGATAATAATTTACTACACTAGTTCCATTAAAAATGGATTTCGAAATAATGGAACTAGTGAAAATTTTTAGTTGACACTACCTAGTACCATTCACAGTTCCATGTTGGAACTACTGTTAATAATTTACTACACTAGTTCCATCCATTTTTGATTCTGAGAATAATATAAAATATTTTAATAAAACTTGTAAGTTAATATATAGTAGTATATAGTATAATAGTAGTAAGTTATTATCAGTAGTTCCATCATGGAACTTTTAATGGTACTAGTGGCAACGAACCGTCGAAACGCGATTGGTGATTCGTCAATAAGAAGTGAATTTAGGTACGCGGAAATTAATCGCTTTTAGTTCAAAAAATTACCAGGCACTACACAATCTCCATGCTAGACGTTCCGGGTTGCGTGTTGGTAAGTTGTGAGTAAGCTTTAAACGTTTATGACTTGTGTAAATGATCAGCTAAAAAGTTCTTTAGGTAGAAATGTCGAGATATCTAAAAAGTGTTCTTCAGTCCACCAGTAACGCTCTAGTTTCTTACCACAGCTCCAGTGATGATGGCTTGGAGTCCAGTACCACAGGCTTTGCTGACGCCCAAAGCAGGCTTCTCTATAGGCACTCCTGAGTAAATACCACAGTATCGTGGAGTCTTACCGCCGTCGCATTGGCTGAGCTATAAAAATGATTGATTTGAGAAAAAAAGGACAGTAAATAATTGTCTCATAAATTTTCAGGCTTTCTATGTAAATAGATACGGGTATATGTACTAAGAGTTGAGATGTCTTAGTATATACTAAGAGTTTACCTAAGTCATACCTGTTATTCCAAAAGCTTAAACCCAGAGACTTATCACTCGTCTATTCCTAAACCGATAAGGTTTATTAATATTACTTAAGCTTGTACACATTGCCAGTACTTCTTAGAAATAAACATCTAGCGCGACAGCGTAAACGAATGTCATTGCATTTCCTTGGTACCTACTTGTAACACCATTTTCATGATTTGGAATAAACAGTTTGACTGAATGTAGGGACGTAATCGAGGGATACATTCACCCTCAAATGATGTGAAACATCTATAGCCGCACGTAAAACCGATTTCTGGCGTGGCGACGCATGCCGTGGCGAGTTTGTTTGCAAAGTCAATGCTTCCTATTTCTCGGTACTTCTAAAGTTCATGCTAACTTACGTAATAAGCATTGCCCACGACTGTCTGGTCTACTAAAGCTGGGTCTAGATTCGCCGATTGGATGGCATCCTTAGCCGCCGCGGCAAACGCGTGGCAAGCCGGCAATTCCCGGAGAGGTCCGCCATACTTGCAAAATGGCGTCCGTTTCGCACCAATTATGAATATTCCTAGAAAACACGAGAACTACTAGTCAAATACTTGCTCTATACCTATTTATCTTAAAATAAGGCAACTAGCCAAGCCAAGTTCACTATTTTCCGATAGCTATAATCTCGGTCCTTTCAAATCGCAAGTGAATAGGTTTATTCTAGACAAACGTGCCACATCCCAGACCTCATCGTCGCTTCACATCAGGTGAGTTGCGGTTCAGCGCAAGCCAAGTTACAAAAAAAGCATAGCTCATGAGTAAGAAGTATTTATTTAAGTCTATCGGCTAAATAGTGGAGGTGTTAAGTGATAATAGTATGCGCAGGTCATTCTGGGCCAGATTCAGATTAAGCACGGGAGCCATCAAGGTGCCCAGAAGTGAGCATCTACCGCGGTACAGTCGGAGCTCCGTTTCTGAACACTTTTAAAAACTAGGGAAATTGGTCAATCTATTAAGTTGTATCACTTAGGTATTGGTAATGTATCTAAGTCCCTATGGATACTTTAGGATGCATTCATTTTTCGCGCTGTAACTAAACTGTAACTTTAATCGTTTTGTTGGGTAATTTGATTTTCTTTCGGTTTGCATTTGTAAACAATGTTTGCATCTACGAAGAGGTTTGGAAACAAACTATTTGTGGCAGCAAAAGTTACTAGGCATAAATTACGATTACCACAGGCGCCTCCAGTATTAGAGGTTAAGTAAAAACTAAGTTAAACTTCCTACTAGGCTTCTGGTAAAAGATTTCCTAAAACATTAAATAAAATTATCATCGTAATACACAATACTAATAATGATATAATTCTATTAACCACACATGTTTAAAACTAAATTGATATCAATTTAGTTTATTTTAGCTGTGCGAGTAGGTAAGTTTTATGTTGACTGATAACGGGCTAAAGTCTAAAAAAAATATCATAAAGCAAGGCTTAATGATCTTAGATATTATACTGACCTTTGTTCGACATTATCTTGAAACAATGATATAAAGATAAATAACACCTCACGTATTCAAAACATCTGCAATGTAATGTAGCCTCTAGTCGACCAAACGTGTTTTGTTGTGAACGAGTAATCGCGCACTGAAATGTCAGATATGGACGTTTTATCAAGGCAAATAGATATTTTGTACTCTTAGTACTTTGTTTTTAAAGATATTAATTTTATTTATTATGTTGTAATAGATGTACGATACGGTATTTTTACCTACTTTTTTACTTAAGTACTTTAAGAGTTTTTAAATTTTGTAGGATATACAAAATATTTAGCATATGGACGAACGCCAATGCTTCGTAGTCGGGCAAAACATTATATCTGCCACTCACATATACGTAACCTATAGATATACCTATATATCGAGTACCGGGTAACGCAATGCCTTAGTACACAAAAATGACAACGAGAAAGGAGCTGTTAGATCACCTACCGACAGACAACTAAATATACAGATAATCCAAATGCTCCAAACCACTACCTAAACATTCTTTAAAAGAAACATCTGTATTAAACTACTTCTAAATACTTTGTTTAGTTCTGAACTACTTATACCTAATCGTATTATTTACATGAAGGAGCAGTGCTCCCGCCAAGTCAAGCAAAAACACATTAAGAGACGTGTCATTTATTTAAGTAAAAGTAGTACTCAAAAATAAATAATTAGCAACAATTAAAATAATATTTTATTGAACAAATATAACCCTTATCAATAGACACAACATAATCGATTAATACAAAAATATATCTCTTCTAATTTCAAGTGTGCGACGTATTATGTAAATCAGACAGTCTCAAGAAGCAGGGCAATGCCTTGTCCGCCACCGATACACGCCGACCCGATTCCCCTCTTCAGGCCTCGTCGTCTGCAAAAGACAAAAGAATTAACAACTATTTGAACGGTGAAGAAAACATTTCAAAGAAATCTGCTTATTCGTGAAAGTTAAAAGTCCCAGCTCTCATTTGGTCAGCGTGGTGGACCGGGTGACTCTCTTAAGGGAGACACGAGTCCAGCACTAAACACAAAAGTGATAAACATTTTGTTTTTTACAGCTAGCACAGATTGCCATTCAATCTCGGCCAGGTCGAGTTTATGTAATTCACCTGAGCTCATGCGCCAAATGCGCGGTGATCCTGGCGCCCGACGCTCCGACGGGGTGCCCCATCGCTATGGCACCTCCATTCACGTTGAGCTTGCTCTGGTCGAGACCGAGTTCCTTTACGCATGCTAGGGTCTGCGCTGCGAAAGCTTCGTTTATCTGGAATGTAAATAAAATGGATAAACTATGCTACACAGAAACACGTGTTGCTGAAAATATATCTACGTCTTTATATGAATTTGAGAACATTGTTTGTTATCGTCGTCAAACTTTTATCCATTATAAGTCTTCCTTTGCTCGCGAAAGATCTATTTTCAATGGTGTCATCCGTGCTCGCTCGGCGTAAAGACGATAATCTTTCGTAGTTTTAAGATTGCATGTACCTAGTATTGTATATAATTGTGGAATAACAGGGCTGGCGTAATCGCTAAGCGATTAAAGCCCTATTAAAAATTAAGAATAAAAAAAAGTCTTCCTTTGGCTAGTCATCCGTTCCAGTGGCCCGATCCATAATCACTGTAACTATTTTTACGGATAAAAAATTTAAATAACATAATATTGGTGTGGTCTTTTACCTCAATGAGGTCAATGTCATCCAGCTTCAACCCCGTTACTTTGAGCAGGTTCTGGATAGCCGGAACTGGTCCGATCCCCATAATGCTGGGATCCACTCCGGTGAAAGACCATCCCAGTAGCCTCACCAGGGGCTTGAGGCCGTTCTGCTTCACTGCTTCCTCGCTGGCTAGAATCAACGCTCCAGCACCGTCGTTGACTCCCTGGCCATAAAGTTGTAATCAGTAAACTTGTAGGGTCTCAATGTATGATTTAAATTAGAACGAAATTAAAATCTAATTATCAGAATGAGTTTATCCGTTTAGTAACAATGATATTCTTCAGTAATGTGTGGGTCGTTAAAAACGAATATCTAGATGGTTATTAAAATAGTTTATTCGAGTTCCGTATGGGACGTTAACTAACTATTGCCAAAACTTACAGAAGAGTTTCCAGCAGTAACCACTCCGCCCTTCCTGAAGAGAGCCGGCAGTTTGTTTAGCGCTTCCGAGGTGGTCTCTGGTCTGGGATGCTCATCCTTGTCTACCACTACTTCCGCTTTTTTCACTTTCACGGTAATAGGAGTTAGCTCTTCCTTGAATACGCCGCTGTCGTGAGCTAAAGTGGAATAATCGTCATTAGCGGTGTTTGCCCACAGACTTTTGTATCTAAGGTCTCTTAAGTACACCTATACTCAAGAGTGATTCTTTGATCCACTGTTGCGAGCTTATACCTACTCTTCTGTCATTACAGCAATTTACACATTATGGAACATTTAGTTTATTGTTTAAATTATTGTATAAATATGCAACTTGCCCGTATCGTAATCCTTACCGACCTGGTTTTGCTTTTAAAACAACTTACCTGCTTTCCACCTCTGCTGTGACTGCAAAGCAAACTGGTCCACTTCTCCCCGCTTCAGTTCATATTTCTCTGCCAAATTCTCAGCAGTCTGCGGCATAGTAAAGTTGCAGTAGGTGTCTAGAGAGCTAGCAGTCAAGGAGTCTTCGAAGGGCGTGTTGGTGCCAAGAGATACTCCGTAGCGTACGTTTCTGACGACGAATGGGACACCTGACATGTTTTCTGTACCACCAGCCAGAGAAACTTCGGCTGTTCCAGTCATAATATCCTGAAATAACATGATCTTAAAGGCTGTTCAAAGTTTAATGTTAAAATAAATATCGGGCTAACAAACACCATCGATCAAAAATTGTGTAAGTTATATCTACCTAGTCAATAATAGAAAAGGTATTTACTTATGATGCCTTGCGGCGGAAAATATTTTACCTACATATAGAGTATCACGATTCACGACCTGCGCTAGTTAGAAGATGGCTGGCTTAGTGAAATGAAGATAGGACTTTCGTCTTTCCTAGTTGTACCTGTGCACTGTTGACAATAGCTTGGAACCCGGAGCCGCACAGCCTGTTGACTCCGAGGACTGGTTTCTCTTGCGGTACTCCCGCCTTCAGAGCCGCGTGACGTGGGGCCAGACCGCCGTCTGATGTCACACTTAACTGTAGCAATAACAAAGTTAAGTATAGTATTTTTATGAGGATATCCATACCCTGACGGGAAGGCAAGATGATTCTAGAAGATGAGGTGTTCTAGTGAGTGACTTCCACAGGGTCTGTGATTTGTGAGTTTTCAGGTTTGAATCTCGGCACCAATGCAAATAAGTATATTTGAATTCCTGAGACAATTTAGAGAAAATTTCAGTAGGGCTTAAAGCGTACTCGTAGAGGTAGAGAGAAATTAGAGGGAGATATCTATATTGTGTAGTAGTGTGTAGGGTTGTGAATGTATTCAGTGAATGTATCCAGCATCAGGATTAAACAAAATGCCTTTGTGTAACATACCGTGTTAACTATTCCGACGTTCACCGTGTCAATGAGACCTGGCGCGACGCTGCCTGCTTTGATGGCGTCCTTCGCAGCTGCCGCCATCAGGTCTGAAGGGTGCACGTCTCGTAGCAGACCCCCCATTTTGCCGAAAGGGGTCCGCTTTGCCGCCACTATGAATATGCCTAGAATATAATACAATGTTGATCATTTTCCAAACAAGTTATCATCAAACTTATCTTGATAGAGGGTAGTTATGAAAAAAAACCTCTTTTCTTGTTATTCATGGATTAGTTCAAGAGGTTTTTATTATTCATAGAGGTTTTATATAAAAAATCTATATAGGAAAGAAGATTAGAGTAATCTTCTTTTTATTCATTCGTCAAGTGGTCAGTGCTCTTTACATGATGACATTTGCTTGTGTGATTTGCAAATACCTAGCCAAGTAAATAATTTATTCTAAGAAAAGATAATAATACGTTTAATCTTAGTGATACATTTATTTTTTGAAGTTTAATAAAACGGTGTAGATTTGAGTGATGCCGGAGCCGATATTGGAGCCAACCTTTACTCCTATATACTACACCACCGCGGCGATGGTGATTATATTAATATTAGGGCTTATATGTCCTCGGGGACCCAATGCAGGGTACGTAATATATTTATATCTGTGGCTTTTAACTCGTTAGTGATCATCTATTTTTCTTCAGAAGTCATCACGTGACCCATTACTATAATCACAATTTTTATGTTAAAATTTTCGATATACTTTCTTAGCAGGCGTTTTTATAATTTTATCATTCTATAAAGTACTTACTCGTACTTATTATTTTAAAATCATGCATTATTGACTAATGTATGTGTTAAAGTTACACGTTTTTACATAATCTCTCTATGCCAACTTTCGTGCTAAAACTTGCGTCATACCTACTCACTTTTGCGCCATGCTAAATTCCTGATTTAGGTACCTACTTAAATGGCTAATTGTTCTTTTAAATTATGTTATTATTTACTTTATTACAGAGTTATAAGAACCTCCGTCTCTTTATCAGCGTTCTGCATTTGGCTTTTGTAAGTTTTAAATGCACTTTAAGAGTTTCTTTCATATAGTTCTACATCAAAATAAAGAAGAAGGACATTATCTCACAAGGATCATTTTGTTAATCTTAATCTTTGCCTCATAAATAATTTACTTGCTTTTGAAAACAACTTCTAACATGCTTCTAATAATTAGGGAGGAGTTTATTAATCATAAAGTAATTACGATGGTTCCCGGATAACTGGAAAGTCTATACTAATACTTAGTATCCGTTGTAGAATAAGTATAAGTATGTTACCTACGCCCTAAAGTTTAGCAGTTAAGTAAAGTTTAGCAGTTTAGCATTTTAGTAAAGTTTAGCAGTTTAGTAAAGTTTAGCAGTTTAGTATAGTTTAGCATTTTAGTAAAGTTTAGCAGTTTAGTAATGTTTAGCAGTTTAGTGGTTTTACCCGTAGTGAGCGTATCTAATTATCCCATCGGAAAACTTATTTTTCAGGATATAAATGTAGCCTATAAGTTAGGATATAGGTAAGCTGTATTCGCTCAGCCGTTTGAGCGTGAAAGAGTAACAAACATCCATTCATGAAAACTTTCACGTTTACATTATTTGTAAGGAGATACTAACTAGTTAGTATCTGAATAATATCTAAATCACATCTCCGTTGCATATTCGATCGAATGTAAGGGTGGTTTTGATTTAAGGTAGTAATATTGTCCCCAGCTGGCTGGTGGTATACATGGCACAGATGAATCCAATTATGTGTCCTAAACTGACAAACCAGTCGGTGGCTTGGATTGCTAGAAAATGGGTTAGTTGAATGTCTTTCTGTATTATTTCAACTATTTCGCTCTACCTATTCGCTCGGGCTATAATTCAAATATAGCCCGATTTATAAAAGAGATATTAACCCAACCCAACTGACTGATATTAGGTACCTAGGAATCTATACGCAGAGCCTAAACCGCTGAACCTAGAGGCATAAAATTTGGAGGGTGTATTAATTTTACGGTTGTAGGAGTGTAAACTAATAAAGGATTTTATGAACCCCCCATTTGAAAGTTTAAAATTTCTTTATATTACATTTTATGCCGCAAGCAACGCCGCGGGGGCCCACTAATAATGGTAGGCTAACAAAATTCCTCATGGCATGTAATGTTCTCCTTTCTGGTTGGAACTCGGTTATCCTTGCTCAGTATAACTAAAGCTAGGTTTTCTTATTTACAATTTATCGCAGATGTACTTATAGATGTCTAGATGTCTTTATAGGTCATAGGATGCTAAAATAAAGCAGTTTAGTAAAGTTTAGCAGTTTAGTAATGTTTAGCAGTTTAGTAAAGTGTAGCAGTAACAATCCTACCCATAAAGATATCTAGTTCAATACAATTCGGAGTAATAACAATCCTATCCTATAATCCTCCTTTTAGTCTTAGACCATACCATATCTCATAATGACGAAATAAAATTAAAAAGAAGGAAGTACTCGTATTCTTGGTTGGTACGCATGCATATTTTTATACTTTCTTTAGGGAGAACAAGCTCAGCCACCACCCGAGCTGCCGCCGCAAGGGTTTTGACAACGCAGCCTACAGTTCAAGTATTTAGAAACAGGACAACAGAAACTGAGAAATGTACTTAGTTATGAGCTGTGAAGTCACAAGGATTTATCATAATAAGGCTGAGTAAGATTGATCTAAATAAAATCTTTTCGGCTTGACTCCGGCAACGGCGAAAAGTATCTGGTTTATTTTAAAAACTTAGAATTAATTCGTATCGCTGTTCCTGCTCAAACCTTTATAAGCTTCTTTTTTTATAACTTTGCTGCCAATAATAAATAATGTATTAGTTGTTACGCCATTTATATACCTATCTTGGTACAGCTATTTATAGAACATAAGGTAGGTACCATTGTCGAAATGAAAGAAACATCTGCGTTGCGAAATCATATTATTTATACTGTGTTGGAATATTTATCACCTACATAGGTACATTAAGAAATTATTTACCTAGGTGCTAAAACATGCTAATGCCATGAGCTGATAGGTGACCATCTCTTCCTAGCTTGGTTAAAATCATCTGCGTTCTGTCTTACAACCTTGTAGAGTTCAATGACTTTGCTCATGTTTCTCGCAACTATATATTCATACATGACAAAACAAGTCTCAGTCATTCGTTAGTCGTCATTCCATAGGACACAGTACTTAGCGGCACTACGGCCAGATTTATGTTTATTTTGACCATAACATTTAGGCATTTATTACACAACTTTATTCGCGTAAAAGCCTAATTATATCGGTAAAAAAGTAACTTCTAATTCAATTCACTTTCATTAAATGCTGACACTAAAACGTAAAAGTAAACCAATGCAATAGAACGGAATAATGTGCTTTTCTTACCGTATAGAGCCGATTGTGAAAATAACAATTTCGTGTCTTTAACAGTCCTAAAATGTAAGGATATTATTTCGTTAACCACTTAATAATCTAGCAAACATTGGATTCCTGCTTGTCGATAAAAAAAAACTCTTGGATAAAAGTAGGTACTTACCTAAGTGAAGCGCCCAACCTGCAATTTGGTCAGCTGGAATAGACTACACGCTCTTCATAGCAGAGTTTTAGCGTTTATAGTATTATGAGTTTATACGACACGATTATTTAGTTGGTATTTACCTTTATTTATCGCTACAGCCATGGTCAAAGTCCAGTATTTTATCTGTTAATTCAGTTCACTGCACGGGCGAGCGCGCGCTGCTAAGTTTCACACACTAGTGAGTGCCTAACTTGATAACTCGTTTACGATATGATAATGTTTATCGTGTGAATATAAATTCTATTGTAAGTATTTTGGATTGTAACTATCTTTAGGATCAATTTTTATGTTGCTATCATAGGTAGGTACCTAAGCAACTGAACTGTAAGTATAGTTAGGTACAAATATGGTGGCTTTCATTAATTATATGAGCTCATAAGTGGGGTAAGGGGTTGTGGTCACGTATGATTTCGGCAAAAAAATATTTACGTTTACTGTTAAGATGATATTAAGACGTTTTTTTAAGGCAACTAGTGTAATATTGTTAGAAAACTGGGTGAAAATAAGTAATAAAATGTTTCCTACTAAAACGTTACTAGGCACCTAAGTATAAACATAATATTCAACTAGTGCCGACCACGAAACTTTTAGCGTAAATCGTTAAAATTTAATAACGTAATTTATGAATGCCCTTCAATCTACCTATTTAAATTATTACTATCTAATGAAAAATAAGAAGGCGTACATATTTTGAAAGAAATAAGTGCGTCTCGTGGTTTTTGACAACGGGAACTGTTTAATTTTCCTGGATATGTATAAGATTAGGTAGGTACCTACTTGTGATTATGAGTTATCTCCAATCTTAATATCGTCTTTATACTTATTATAAATACCTACAAGTAGGTAATATAAAGTAAAATAATGTAAGAGTGTGAGTAAATTTAATAAAAATAAGCTATTGTTTCAATAACCGGTCCTGGTGTAGTCACCTGAGTATTAGTATTAAATCGTGTAATTTGCATAGTTATATATTTCTTAAAACTTTAATTAGTTTGAATTTAAAGTGATTCTAAAAGCAACGCAATGCCCTGCCCACCTCCTATGCACGATGCTCCAATACCTCTTGTCAAGCTTTTGCGTCTGAAATAAAGTAACAAATGGTTAGAAACGACATCAAAACAAATGGTCAAAAGTGACTTCAAAAAACCAGACTGCAAGAACTTTAGACCAATGTATATATACCAAGTGAAATCGCGAGATGCGAGTAAGTAATAGTTGGCTTAATCGGTAAGAATCAAAATTCCTAATAGTTATCTCCCTTCTTCTTGTATAATGTGGAATGCCGAAAGTACAGACAGCTGACTGACTCGAAATGTTACTTTTGTTGTGTTTTTTTTAAATTTATTCTTTCCTACTCCGGAGCTAGGGTCTCCCCAGTCTTCTACTGTTCTCTGTTTTCTGCCCGCCAATCTTTTTTCTTTTCAAGATCGCGACGACAGCGTTTCCAATGTCATTCTCGGCTGCATAGATCATCAGGCTTCCACTGTATCACCATCTTGGCCCACTTCAACCCAACTCCACTAGTTTAAAAATAATTATCCAAATGTTGGCATTAAAAACGTTATCCTCGTTAAGCATAAGCCTGTTTTCAAACACTTGCCTAAGTTCATGAGCCAAATGTGCCGTGATTCGTGCTCCGGTTGCTGCAGGAGGATGCCCGATGGCTATTGCTCCTCCGTTGATGTTCAGCTTTTCCAGCTCTACTCCTAGCTCGCGAGCACTGGCCAGCGCTTGACCTGCAAATGGCTCGTTTATCTGGATAAAATCAAAATCTCACAAAAACATCCTGTGGAAAGCTTATTAGAAAATGCTCTAGAACTCTTGGAAGTGATGAACTTAAATTATTTAGAGTGATGATTGGAAGAATTTGTATTTGGCCAGCGTGTTGCATGGTATCAGCTGCAAGTGTATATGTAATAATGCTTTTAAAAAGAGTTTGCCGAATTTTTATTATGTACTAAGGAGACACACACACACGCTAAACTTCTAACACTCCTCTGGTTTGTAGAAGTGTGTGATAGAAGGGAAACAATTGGCTTTGACAATCATATCCAGCCCATCAACCGTCCACCTTGACCGCCCGTAGACACCTAACAGAACTGGCCAAACCTCATCAGCTCTGCCAACTAAAACTAGATTCCCTGCTCAGTAGTGAAGAAAAATGAGAGGAGATTTTTCTAATCTCTTCAGAATAGCTTACCTCAATCATGTCCACTTCATCAAGAGTGCAGCGTGCAAGAGCTAATAGACTTCTGATGGCTGGAACAGGTCCCAGCCCCATCAAAGCCGGGTCTACGCCAGCGCGCGCCCAGCCAGTCAGACGGGCGAGGGGTTGCAAATGGTGACGGTTTACAGCTTCCTCACCAGCTAAGATAAGGGCACCAGCACCGTTGTTCACGCCCTGGGTGGATACATTTTCATGTATTATTGCAACTCACCGTTTTATTTATAAGCTGGTAGCATATTTTGTCTTCTTTCGGCGAAAAATCAAATGATGCTAATTGTTTAGATAGTACGCGGCAAATAACTAGAACCAAGATGGTGGCATCGTCCCTTTCACTCTCACGGGTAGTTTGGTAAGTGCGAACAGTACTACACGTCTCGCGCAAGGTCTAGTTGTTTGCCGTGTATAGTACGCAGCAAATAACTAGAACCAAGATGGCGGCATCGTCCCTTTCACTCTCACGGGTAGTTTAGTAAGTGCGAACAGTACAACACGTCTCGCGCAAGGTCTAGTCGTTTGCTGCGTTTAATAGAAAGTTAAGATAGTGCGTTTAATAGAAGTGATAGTTGCAAGTGTTTGCCATTTAGAATTCGTTATGAGTTATTTCGTACTTCTTGTTTTAAAGTAAATGAGATCATTTATAATTTCCTATCATCATCGTTTTATTTCCTCGTAGCGTTATCTCTTATTATCCGATAAATTATATTGTGTTAAATTTTTCTTCTTGTCATTGACGTGAAGACTCGAAGGATCAAAGAATTCTTATATGTATTTATAGTTTAAAAAAAGTTATTACAGTGGAATTCCCGACGGTCCCGACTCCACCCTCTCTGAATGCTGCTGGCATGGCTCGCAACACTTCCATCGAGGTGTCAGGGCGTGGATGCTCATCCTGATCAACTACCACTTTTTTTCCTTTGATGTCCACAGTGACTGTAGCCATTTCTGCCTTAAATGCACCTTCTTCATTACCTAAAACAATCTTAATTGGTAGTAACTGCAGTTCTTTCAAGCTGAAGATCTTAAAATTACCTTCGATTCCAATAGCTCCTGATTGTAGCATCAAAGGGTGTTCTTACCAGCTTTCCATTTCTGCTGTGACTTGTACGCGTAATTATCCAGGTCCTCTCTTGTAAGTCCATACATTTCGGCCAAATTTTCCGCAGTCTGCGCCATCGTGAAGTTGCAAAACGTATCAAGTGATCCCGAAATGAGAAAATCTTCAAAAGCATTGGATTCACGAAACTTAGCGCCGAACCGAAGGTTACGGACCAGGAAAGGCACCATGGACATGCTTTCTGTACCTGCTGCTAACGATACTTTAGCTAATCCAGTGAGGATGTCCTGCGGGAGGAAAGTGACTATGATCGCAATTTCATTGGTTTTGCTATAATCTTCACAAATTCAAGGGTTTGGTTTTAGCCCCCGATGCAAAACGACGGGGTGTATGCAAATACGGATGCACAGATTTTGATTATGTTTATTTTTGTTTGAAAGGTGAACAAGTCGGAACTGGGCCGAAGATATATTTTGTGCTAAATACCCGAACAGGGTCACGCCTTCAGCGGGAGAGGAAGGCAAAGAACGTAGTTAGTTATCTCCAATGGTTGTCTAATACCTGCGCACTATTCACGATAGCTTGGAACCCAGAACCACAGAGTGTGTTGACACTCAGCACTGGAGTACGGAGTGGAACTCCTGATCGTATCACCCCGTGTCGGTGCGTTACAGCTCCGTTGGGTTCACTTATCTGAAATAAGACTGACATCATTACTGACTCAGACTTGGTTACTGAAATACCTATAACGAACATATTAAATCAAGATGTCGTAGCTTTGTTTTAATTTTAGCTCTCGTGTGCTTACTCAAAGTGTGAGAATTTTGCGATTGGAAAAATTCTCATTACCTGGATATGAATACGTGATAGTGTTTTTAGAAGGCAGCATGGTTTTTTATGATTGTACCCCCGGTGGCCTGCTTCAGTGCTTTATGAAGAGCTCCGGGATCTCTAGACCAACTCATCGATGCCCTCCTTGCGTAATGCTTCAGCACTTTTCTGGACATCTATAGCGGACTCGTCTACACCTACCGTATAGACCTGTCCAACATTAACAGTGTCGATGAGACGTGGTGTGATGACGCCGGCTCGGAGCGCTGCTGTTCCAGCGATGCTCAGCAGCTCGGAGGCGGCCACGTGTCGCAGTAAACCTCGCATCTTGCCGAACGGCGTGCGTTTCGCTGCCACTATGTAAATACCTGTCAAATTATTGTCAAACTGCGTTGTTGGGTTTCCTGCAGCCTGATTGAATTAACGTTTCCGACTGGATTCGAAAACTTTGCACCAAGAATTACGCAAAACTTGTATGAATTTGTCAGGTGCTCTAATTAAGTAGGTACTTAATCAATATTATGAACTTTTAATTTTTTAGAATTAATGAGAACGTCTTGTTTAAACGGTGAAGCAAAAGCTCGTGAGGAAACTTGCTTGTCATAGAAGGTAAAGTCCCGGACCCGCAATTTGCGGTGGTCTACGGCCTATACCTTCCTTCAAAGGGGTGATCAGTGCCCAGTAGCGGGACATAATAGGTTGAAACGTACTTACTTTCAAAACGTACAAAAAGTGGGTTATTTCCAACGTAAACACCACCAAGTGTTGATACCAAATATTTAAAAAAAAACAACCAGCTGCACTGTTACTCGTTGGGAATATTTTTAATGTTATTCCTAACAAGTAACATCTCTAATTGTCACACTGTTACTCGATGGGAAAAGCTTTAATCTTACCCTTTTCAAGAACTACAGCCATGTTGAATTGCTGATAGTTTATGAAGTTATGAGACACTAAATTACCAACAATAATTCTTATTCGTAGCTTATCTAACAGCTTGCCCAGCAATTAATACAGCACACCTTTCGTTTTATACTCCCAATAAATTATGCACGAGTACTCTCTTGAACGAAACAAACATTTATGCGGCTATTTGAATAAGATAGGAACTGAAGTTGTAAAAAGTTCTGGGAACCACCTATTACCATTTATTTTGTGGTTAGAACCTCTTATGCCTTAGTTCAGGATTTGCGTTGAATGTCAGTCAGGTCTCACTCTTATAAATAGGTTGACTAGCTGATGACTGCGACTTCGTTCACGTGCTATTTATTATTCTTTCTCTTTAATTTGTCGGGATCAAGAGTATCCCATATATTGACACATTAACTTAAATCGGCTCAGTTGTTTTTGGTATGTTTCTCTGTAATTATTCAGTTCTTAATTGTACAATTGTATGGGTTTTCTGCCTAAAATAAATATATTTATTATATCGGAGATTAGCCTGCACAAACAAACACACACATTAGTTCTATTTCAGTTTTATATCCCCAGGGCACTTACAGTTACAGTTTTATCATATGTATACATAATTTGTATAACAACTATCTGCAGTAGAAATTAAAATCAGTTTAATATAAAATAAATTTTATTAAAACAGCTTTAATAGGGTAGGTACAATTACCTCAAAAATGTGACTTAATTTGAGAACAATAGTAATATATTTGGTAAAATTAAACATTACAAAAGTTTTTTATATACAGTCGGTATATTATATGCATAAATAAACCACCTATACAAACTCACATAAATATGTAAGAATGATGGCAGTGGATACCTAAAATAAAACAATATAAAAATGAATATTTATGCCAAATTTTCTCAAATACAACAATCAAGTATATTTTAAATTCGTTTTATTGGCGTTAGTTATTTTATCATTGTGTTATATACACACTGATATTACATATTTAGAGCTCTTCGTTAGATATTATAATTTAACAGCAGTCTTACACATTTGACCGTACAACATTAATTTTAGTATTTATCAC
Source organism: Ligdia adustata (assembly GCA_947049295.1). NCBI lineage: Eukaryota > Metazoa > Arthropoda > Insecta > Lepidoptera > Geometridae > Ligdia > Ligdia adustata. The sequence goes on from OX346229.1 coordinate 12,045,710, forward strand.
TATAGTAAAGCTTACTGTCTAATGCTCGGCAAACATCTTGAACAGATAACAACATGATGGGGGACATTTTGGGCACAGGCACTTTTAATTATTGGGTGGCGTCTTTTATTTTTATTGCTGTGGAGCAGCGACATTGTGGCCTAAGATGGGGCACGCTTGTTAAAAAAACACCGAATTACTTAAGACTTAAAAAGACCCAGATTGTAACTATCAGAAAATCGAGAACCTGGTAGCGGGTTCCACAACCTAGCATTTCGCACAATAAAAGTAGACGCAGCCATGGGAAACTACCATGTACCGGTGGCTTCTGGCTGGACACTACACACAAAAAAAGAGACCTTTTTTTAACGTGAACAAATGGTGCATGTATACCGCTCCACCACGGGGAGGCAGAGCGGTTATGTGGGACTCTTACCCACTAAAACTCCACGGTGTCACTCTCTGCCGATAACTGGCGGGACAAGGGGAACGCTATAGCACCATATCTGGATATGTTTGCAGTCCTTAAATTGAGGATGGTCGAATTAAGACTGTGGCACAGCACGATGCCTATTACTAAAACAGATGGGAAGCATACATCCTGTCCCGTTTCCAAATACGGACTTACAGGTGTTCAACACATACAGTTGAACACCTGTAAGTCCGTAGCGTTTTCATCCAGAGCGCAGGTGCTCCATAGTTCAAAGCCGTGGACCGATGACTGCGTCCTTGTGTATGGTTCGCACTGAAGGAATCTAAGTCTAATCTAATCTAATGATAAGGGTTCATGAAAATGTTGTTGCAGATAGGAAGATTGAGTTTCTCAAGTTTTGCAATACAGCCGGTTCAGGAGGATGGTACCTCTATAAGTGCGCAGCAGTACTAGATTGGAAAATGCAGGGAAACATGAGCTCAGAAATTGCATCCCAAATAGTTTATCACAGTATATTTGGAACATACAAAGAGGACCTAGGTATTTTATCACAAATCACCAACATAGGAAACTGGTTTACTAGAGAACAGATGTGCGACAACATGACGAATGGGAAAATCCAAAATTTCACACTTCCAAAGCAAAGGATGTACGCCAAAATATCATGCGCAAACCAAACCGGGATGCTTTCTGGAGTATACAATCAAGTCAGTACCATGCCATGTTTCAGCGGACCTAGGATTTCGGTATTTGGAGAGGACTTCTTCGAACACATCGAAAAAGGAGAGTAGTGGGGTCTGGAGGGAAAAATATGCAGCAGATAATTAACGGATTAACTAACACCCTGGAAGAACTGTACCAGGAGATCAGTAGAAGTTCTGGACAAATACAGATGGGAACTGCGGTATGGAGAGATATCGAAGGCCTAGAGATAGGAGTTATTGGCGCTGAGCTGGGAGTTCAGTAAAGAGGCTCAGGCAAGATGTTCATGGGGAGGAGTACCAAAAAAATTAAGATATAGAGTTCCACCATTTACTAATAATGGGTGCCATATTTGATAGAAAAAAAGAGACCTAACAACGTCACTGCGCCGTCAAGGTCATTGGTTCAAGTTTTTTGCCAAATACGCAAACATCTTTCACTAAAACAGACGTGGAGGGGAAACTTCGCGCACGTGTAGGTACTTCTATTTGACGAATCACCGGTAATCACGACGATTACTCTGTCCCGCACCCTACACACGCCCAGAGATCTAAACAACGCCACTGCGCGGTCAAGGTCATTGGTTCAAGTTGTTTGCCGCTGATTGTAGTTGTGTTGTGTTGTATTTAGACAGACTCGATCATGACAGCGATGCCCTGGCCGCCGCCGATGCAGGCGGAACCGATGGCACGCTTCAGGCCCTTGCGTCTGGAAACAAAGATTCTCTTTACTATCGAGTCTATTATCTAGGCTTTCAGGGATAGTAAAGCCGTATTAATAGTTAGTATTTAATAATTATCGCACGTAGTGCAGCAGGCGTAGTCTAGTTATTCTCGACACAGTTGGTACTTTTGCTAAAAAGTTATCAAGGTAATTTACGGTCAAACGATAGGAACGATAGATACATCTTCTTACCAACCCTTGAGGCCCAGAAAGTTGAATTTGCAAAAATGTTCAATTATTAAAAGGTTGAAAAGGTTGAATACTAAAATGTTGAACTGGCAAAATGTTGAATTTTCAATATGTTGAACTACGAGGCACTACTAAAATTCCTTTTTACACAATTACTTTTATCTATAGCTACATAGTGAAAACAGTAAAGGAAAAACAAGGTAAGGGTTGCCATAATATATCTTTGGGGAAAAATAAAGATTATAGGAAAACGACTAGATAGATATGTCAAACATAGAGATGCCACGAATACGACTGGCCGAATACCGAAACTATCTAATCCATATTCGGTTACCTAATAAAAAAAAATTCATTCCATTTAGTTTATTTAAGCATTGCGACATCGTGATATATTAGAAGCAGTTTTACTATATCATGATCTTTATTTTCAACATATATTTTTTTATCTTTATTTCTTTAATATCTTCATAGGAAGATCCGTGCTTGGTAGGAGGACGCTATAGATTTAAACGGAACCGTATGTAAGCCTCACCTCCCCCCCCCCCTAAATATTTATTTTAATTCAATTTATATAGTATTTGTTAGTAAATAGGGTCCCATTTTTACCCTTTGGCTAGGTAAGTTACCTGAGCTCATGGACAAGGTGCGCGGTGATGCGGCTGCCCGAGGCACCGAGCGGGTGTCCCAGCGCGGTGGCTCCTCCGTTCACGTTCAGCTTCTCCATGTCCAGCTTGAGAGCCTTCGCGCACGACAGCGTCTGCGCTACGAACGCCTCGTTGATCTGTTGGGATCAGGACGTGGTCAGATGACTGTGTACTGACATAGCAAGACAACCTTGGAGATAAAGTCAGCGACTTCAAGCTGACGGCGTCGGTGGCTGCGCGGGGAACAGCGCAAATGAAGTAGAGACGCAAATTTGTTTCTAGACATTAAAACACGCCGTTCATCGCTTCGACGGCGGAAATTTGATTCTCCCACGGGAACACTGCATTTTCGGGATGAAGAGTATCCTATGTGTTAATACAGGACATAAGCTATCTTGGTGCCAAACTTCATGCATATCAGTTTACCAGTTTTTGCGTGAAAGAGTAATAAACTTACATACATACATACTTACAATCTTTCGCTATTATAATATTAAGTAGGATTAATAAAGTATCTAATAATGCCTGAAAAAACAACACTAGGATCACAAACACTCACCTCAATGAGGTCTACATCGTTGAGCGTCATCTTGGTGACTCTGAGCAGGTTCTCGATTGCAGGCACGGGTCCAATGCCCATGATGCTGGGATCTACTCCCACGTAGGACCAGCCCACCAGCCGAGCGAGGGGCTTCAGGTTCTTGGCGGCTTCTTCGCTAGCTAGGATCAACGCTCCGGCGCCGTCACTAATACCCTGGTGGTTTATTTGTGCGATTAATTACAAGAGTTTTTGGAGATTGTCGGTTAGCGCATTGAGACTTAAGTACAGACATGCCATATTTGATAGTGAGTCCCGGTACGATAATGCGTTCTATCTGTCGAATCCAGAATCAAAGAAAAAAAGATCAAGGTTTTAACCCCCTGACAGTTTATTGGTTTAATTTTAGTGTGATTGCAGAGCAAGAACATTTTAAGTGAAAATAAAGATGCATTTTGTGCTCAAGTTTTGGCCATATTTTAATTAAATTTTTTGTAGATATTTTGAAGCCCACATTTGCTTCAGTTTCTGAATAGATATTTTTGGATATAGGATGTTGGCTGTTGGGGACAAAGAGATTTAACGTACGCAGTACATTCACCCAAATTACATACGTATTTCGTTTTTGCACGGAGCTGTTTATTAAATATGTAAGGCAATAGTCTGGCGATGTAGGTTACATGGCGTGACTAGTAGTAACTAAGCTCGGTAAACATAGCAATTGCTACAACTCAATACACTGGTAATCTGGTTCTCTGGTAATTTAAACGTTAGTGACTACAGAAGGACAGTTCCGGCTGTGAGTAGACCTACTGTCTTGAACATCGGAGGCAGTTTCTTAAATACCTATCTCGACAATGGTCTGTGGTCCCAGCAGACCCACTTTATTTTTACAATCCACTTTCTTCAACTTTTTACCCCCGCCCTTCCATTGGTTTACCGCCCTTGGTATAAAAGAAGACCCCCTTCCTCCCCTCTTATTTTCACATAATACGGTTATCAATATTTCTTTCTAAATGTTTAAAAACTGTACTCGGTGCTCATGTGCGTTGCCACCTGTGAGTTTTAAAAGCGCTAAACGCTGTGTGCTATATTTGAATATAGCTTAAAAGCGTGACTTTACTTATAGGCTATTGACTGCGTGAAGTAAACCTAAGCCTTCCCTCCCTCCCCTTGTGACCAAGCGTTATATTTAGAGGACTTTCATCCCCCCTACCCCCTCGAATGGGTCGCGTATTCTCAGTATGTTCCCTTATTGCTCGTGCTTGATGATCAGTCAGTTAGCGTCAATGTAGTAACGTAGTTAACTTACAGAGGCGCTTCCAGCAGTGACGAGACCTTCCTTCTTGAAGACGGGGGGCAGTTTTTTGAGTCCCTCAAGCGTGGTCTGTGGGCGCGGGTGCTCGTCAGTGTCCACTGTCACCTGCTTGCGCTTGATGGTGAGTGTGACTGGTTCGATCTCCGCTTTGAATACTCCCGCATCGTTCGCTATAAGATATAGCGCATGATGAAGTCTTTACTATAAACTATAAGTGCTTTAGAAGCTGCACAACATTGCTTTTTTGAACTTATTGTTAGGGCAATTAACAGGATCCCAAGATACCAAGACGCTTTGGCTAATTTGGTACCCGTCGAAATGCCTATTAAAGTTCTTTGTTTAGGAAAATAATATTGCTCAATTTATTAAACCCTTTGTTTGTAATATACTTTAAGTCTAGCAATATGCTATTCTTATTCGTTGTTGCGCTGCTTAGTTATGGAACTGGGTGGTCACATTAAATGCGTCACTACGGCAGTCGGGCTCTGCCGCTATAATGCGAAGAGGTTTCTGCTGTAGTAGCACGAATTAACGACAAATTGGTTAAAAGGTATCTCTTAGGTACGTGTACCTTAGTAGGCAGCGTTTTTTTCAGTCATCCTTGACAGAAAAAAGGTAGGTATATGTTATGTTAGAGTTGGACAACTTTGATATAATTAAATACTTCAGAAAAATATTATGCTTCAGATGAATAATACCACCTACTGCAAAAGTAAATACTAATGAAGAAATTTAACTTTGAGAAAGTGTTGGTTTCGAGGGTTTTTGCCCAAATCATATACAATAAAAAATATACGATCGCGTTAATGTAGACTTAAGACAACACAAGCCCTTTATTTTATGGGAAAGACCATAATCGTAGTCATCAAGGTAAATATGACATAGTTACAGGTAATATAATACCTACATATTCAATAGTTACTCCAATAATCTTATGTTTTGTATGACAAAAACAGTTCACCTATCTATCTAATCGGAGGTATTAACGTGGTAGGTCTACAAAGATATGGTATTTTATAATCAGCGACTTGTAAATTGTAGGTATTCACTTGTATTGCGAATTCAAGGTTAGATAATAATACAAATAACTGTCCTGGGGACCTGTTGGAAATATATTTAGACGACATACTTAAGAAGAGTATTCTCATATTAGTATTAAGCTTATTAGGTAATCCAGGTTACTCTAAGTACTTTCTAATTAGCTCCTACAAAAGTCTACCTATCACTGGTGGAATATCGGCGGGCGCCGAAATAACTTTTTTACTTTCCCTTATTTGTCTAGAAACTTACATGTCTTCCACCTCTGCTGCGACTTGAGCGCGAAGTTATCCACTTCATCCCTGGTGATTCCGAACTGTGCCCCTAGTTTCTCGGCGGTCATGCCCATGGGCAGTCCGCAGTATGAGTCCGATAGTCCAGCCCATAGAGTATCTTCGAAGGCATAGTTGAGACCGAGAGTTGTTCCGAACCTGACGTTGCGAACTGCAAAGGGAGCTTGGGACATGTTCTCCACTCCACCAGCTAGAGAAATCTTGGCAGCGCCAGTCAGAATATCCTGAGGGTTGGAGGTAATTATATACAATTTTAAATCACTACAATTGCAACACACAGACTCAATGGACGGTCTATCGATAAATAGTGATCATTCCAGAATTATTATTCGACAAAAAAAATGGATAATGATGATTCTGAAAGATTTGGTTCAATAGCTTGTCCATATTTTATTACAATAATTGTTTTTTTATTGGATCCAATTTACTTTTACATTTGGATGCGAAGTGGTTCATAAGAATGAGTACAACAAACATTTACGATATACCCGTCGATCGTAGGTAAAAAGAATGAGTAAAATATCATGATTTACCTGGGCGCTGTTGACGATGGACTGGAACCCTGAGCCGCAGAGTCTGTTGATGCCAAGCACTGGCTTCTCCTTGGGGATGCCAGCTTTCAGCGCAGCGTGGCGAGGAGTGTAGATACCATCAGTTTGAGACGCCTGGCCAAACACATGACGAGTTTAGAATGAAACAGACACAAATGAATCAAATAATCCCGCGCGGCTTAATATAATACGTCGTTTTTACACCTGTTATAATCATAGAAAGTATTCAGTAATTTTAAGTGTTCAATTCTGTATTTGTTTACAATACTTAAAAGCATCTAAAACGTAGGCACTGATTTGATATAGGTGCGTGCTAAGCGCGGCAAACAAATGAAGTTTCTAAAAATTGCGAGTATTTATAAAAAGTTAATAATTCGTAACGAAGTGTTAAAAAAATCCAGAAGTAAAAATGAATAAGTAGTTTTAAATAAGTATCGAGTACATAACTCAAACAATTAATTATTTATTTCAAAGTATACCACCAAACTAGGTGCAATAAAGCACTACAAAGCCCGGCAAACATCTTCAACTAAAACCGACGTGGTGGGGAAATTTTGGCGCATGTGCACTTCTAACTGACGAATCTCTAATCTCGTCGCAACGAGTGGGTGAGTGTTGTAGGATTATCGTGAACTTTACAATCCGCCAAAGAGTCTAAAAATAATCACAGCGCAGCAAAGGTTTGGTTCAAGTTATTTGCCGGTGTCCGATGATCAAATATTGTATATTTCGTTCGTGCCATTTCCATAAGGTACTCGTATATTGTGCCACTAAATGCAAATTTATATTTAGACCGTATGTGTTTTGTGTAACTGCAATAATGCATTTATTTCTATCTACTATATTATAGTTTAACAAGATTATAGGAGAGCTAATTAGAAAGTTAGTGGTAGCCTAGTCGGTAAATCCGTAGCCTCACAAGCGAAAGGGCGCGGGTTCAAATCCAGGTTCAGGCATACACCTCTGAGTTTTCACACATGTGCATATTACAACTAATTACTACATGCTTAAACGATGAAGGAAAACATCGTGAGGAAACCTACTTGTCAGAGAAGGTTAATAACTTTCAAAGACAAGTGAAGCCCCCAACCCGTAATACGGCCAGCGTGGTGGACTATGGCCTACATCCTTTTCTTAGAGGAGACCCGTGCTAAGCAGTGGGACGCTGTGGGTTGATACGATAGTTTAATAATTATAGTTGAACTGACCGATATAACCTGTCCGACGACCACAGAGTCCACCTGTTCTGGAGCCACTCCAGCCTCCTTTAAGGCGGCGGTGGCAGCCAGCGTCTGCAGCTCGGTCGCCGAAGTGTTCTTGAACACGCCGCCGAACGTACCGAACGGGGTGCGCTTGGCGCCTACGATGAAGATGCCTGTTGACAGATCAAACAACAGTATAACAACTCATTATCTTCTTCTTACACAGGCTGATGTTAGTAATTGGAAATTCAAGGAAAAAAATGCTGTTATATAGAAAAACGTTTATCGGCCGTCGACAAAAAGTATGATCAGCTGATTTTTTTTCTCAAATTTTGAGTAACCTTAATAAAAAAAAGGCTTATAATGCAGTGAAAGGTTTTTTTTATTAATTTCGACGTCTATTTGAAATTTTGTAGTATCAAAAACCTTTATATGAGTATGTATTAAGTGTTTTGCTGAGTTTCAGTTGCGATGTGACCTTAGGACTTGGCATAATATTTCATCTAATATCTGTGATAAACAACGCTACAGGTGTTATTGTGGCTTTATCGATGATAATGACTTTACATAAAATTCTTCAGACTTTGTACCTGCTATCTCTGATATTAAAATTGCCAGGTGCGTCATTATTTCATAGATATAGCTATACATGCTAAAACTTAAACATATTTTTGCTATGTAATATTTTGATATTGGATTCAGTGTAAGAAATACAAAAGCTAATAGGTAAGTTGTTGACCAAAAGCAGGTCGTAGCAGGTAAAAAACCTTTCTGGAGCCACGGTTCTACCGCCCGTATGCTATATAAAATATAATTATAATGATAATAAAATATAATTAATATGTAGTATGTTAATGATTGAATTTTGAGCATATTAGTTATTTTATATTTCTTGTATGCTTGTTTAATTTTGATTTACTTTACCGAGGGGAAACTAATTTTGTTTTTTGTAAATGTCCTAATTTCACTTTTATGTTCCCAAATTAGCCGATGTTTTCAAAAATTCTTAGCATATATATTGTAGTTTTAAGGCGAGGTGTTGTAATATTCTAATTAATTTTTAAACGGCTAACTATCCAATGGATCTTATGGGGCACACTCACACATGGACAATAAATATTATCAATTAATTTGATGATTTATTCCAATATCACAATCAACCTCCCCCTTTTCCCCTCATTTGCAGTAAGCATATAGGTAGTTTTTTTGTTATATTTTTTCTATTTAACCTCACATTTGCATCTCCGTTAGAGAAATCGGGCAGGAGCGATTTTAAGATAATAAGACAACTCTTTATTTAAAAACCAGCAACAATACATAAAATATGATTAAAGAAAACCTTATAAACATATACCAGCTTTTAAATGGCGGCCTTATCGCTTAAAGCGATCTCTTCCAGGCAACCATGCACGTAAATGATAAGCCTTACAATATTACACTATCAACTAAACAGCTATAATATACAGCAATAAATACAATCAATACTAATATAAATACACAGATACATATATAAATACATATACTATACTAGACATGGAAATAAATAGATACATTCTCTACTAATAATTATAAGAAACAAGAAATAAATTTTAGTGCTATAGCGATAGATAATGCATTATGACTCTCTGCTTAAAAACGTTCAACGAAGGAGCACGCCTAATATCAACGGGAAGACTGTTCCACAACAAAATAGCTTTAACAGTGAATGACGACTTATAAAAAGTAGTAGAATGTGATGGAATAGATAACTTGAGATTTTCTGATTATTTTAAGGTATAGGAATAGGTACCGTGGAGAAGAAGGTTTAAATAATACATTATAAAGAAGGGAAAGTATATGAACATCCCGGCGACGGCGAATAGGGAGCCACTTAAGCTTAGTGCGATATTCGGAGACATGGCCATACTTGCGAAAACCAAATATGAACCTTATACAGATATTCTGAAGGCGCTCAAGTTTATCGAAATGCTCCTGGGTGAGATCAAGGTAACAAACATCAGCATAGTCAAGAATTGGAAGTAAGATAGATTATGCAAGCGCAGTTTTAGTGGTAATGGGTAGAACATTGCGTAACCTACGTAAGGAGCCTGCGGAAGCAAACATTTTGCGGCTATCATCTGGTAGTTGCGCATCCCATGACATGTTGCTATCAAATATTATTCCTAGATTTTTCACGCTATCGCTAAATGGGATTGTGACCTCATCAAAAACTACTCGCGGCAGTGTGTCCAAGTCTATCTGACATGTCTGACGAGAACTCCCTATGATAATGACCTGAGTTTTCAGTGGATTGACTTTCAGCCCGTAGGATTTACTCCAGTCAGAAATGCGACAGAGGTACTGATTCATTTATAAAAAAAATACCACAAAGGCAGGAGCTCCGCTTCGCTTCCATCCTACCTTAGCCTTCTAACCTAACCTATCCAGGTCGGATTTGCTATGATAGAGAAATCGGGAAGGTGAGATAAGTGATTTTTAATCATTGTGACAGCTTTGCATAATGGCGGCTTATTTTTTATTTTTGCGTATTTTATTTTTGGCGTATTTTATTAAACACGCATTTTATCGGTTCAAAAACTATATAAATGGTTAAGACGAACCTCTGGAGCACCCCTGAACACACCCCAATATCAAAATTAGGTACCGGATATCTATAGCCAACCGTTGGAGACTCTTACGGGGTTTTTACTCGACCAAATGCTCCGAAACTTAGATGGCTATTGGTGATTAATGCGGGGTGTAAGTGCAGAAACGTCGCGGTCACTTACGTGTGTTTGTGCTATAGATACAAAAAGAGATGTTTCAGAAATGTATGGAGCTCCGGCCAGGACAGTGTACGTGATATCATAAGTATACGAGTACGTTAGGGATTATAAATTTTTAATCTATCAACCAAACTTAAAATAACGTAAATCACAGCGTACAAAATTAATATGGAATCAATAACGACGAAAGTAAGGACTCTTATTTAATCAGTGGTTTCAGTAAGTCCGACTTCAAAATAAGAGTACCTAGCTTTACTATACGTCATGCAGTTTTTATGAAATGTATGTATATCCTCTAATTCAGATTTCTCAGACACCAGAACGGATTAGGAAAATTATTTTTTTGGTTTAAAAGAGTTTACTTCCCACAATTTTTTTCTTCAAAATAAACGAAAAAATGATTGTATTTTTTTAATATTACTTGTTACAATTTATTTACACTCAATAAAACCTTTTCCGTATTACTTTCAATAGCAAAATATTTTCGGCCTCAGGCGGACCTAGCTACAACGCCGAATTCGAGATAGAGTTACATCACTATTATATACAAAAAAAAATGCTTTTTTCAGAGGATGCTACGTACGATTTGCGCATTTAGCAAGTGTCAAGCACATAAAAAAAGTTTTAATCTGAACCTGTCATGCATGACAGTAAATACACCTGTTGAGATAAAGGTCAAGATCCATTAAGATGAATGTCACCATGATATAGGTGAAAACGGGGTAAATACGTAGATACTCTGAGAGTAAGTGCAAGAATAATGTTGCTTGGGGTCAATATAACATAATTTTAACATAGATAAATACTCAATAGAGGTAAACTGTATCCGGTTTATTTAAAGCCGCTAAACTAAGTCTTTATTTTCCACTATCACAAAATTATGTAGGAAAAACAGATTTTTTAATCAAGGAAAGTTTCAAGGTTTTCAAGAAAAGCGGGCATTTATCTTGGTGAAACGATTGGTTTAATGGATGTTCACTTAAGTTATTTTACACTTTAATACAATTGATGGTAGGCACCAATGTTATCCATGATCTGAATTAAACTTACATACGAGTAGCCTTACTTAGCCGTTTTGTTCACAAAGTAGCATTTTAGTTGAGACGTGGAATTTGACCCCAGCCAATCATTGAACTTGGCGGTCACGCATAACTTTAAAATATAATTCAATTTGTATAAGAAACTTACCTTTACACGATGCAGACATTATGTACTTTTGTTCTTAAATAATATAATAAAATTACAAAAGGTTAAAAAAACCGCTAATAAAACAACTTCCCCAATCAACACAAAAAGGTTCAATGGACAAAGAATGAACGACGACGATTGATGGCTTTCATTTTATGATTGACCGAATGATAAGAAAATTGAATGAAGGAGGTGATAATCTGTGATAATTTTAGAAGCAAATTGCCTCATCCGGTAAAACTTCCAAGTTTTATAGAGAATAAAAAATTGATGGTAATTATTTGAATAGAATGAGAACTTGTAGCCAATATATACATATATTTTAATACAACACGTTAAGATGTTACTTAATTAGATTAATTTAAAAAAGTAATGGTAGAGGCCTTGGATGTGATTAGTTACTATAAATATCGCCCGGTAAGAAAAACACTAGTTTTTCTGACAGTTGACAACACATGGCTATAGCAAGATAGGCAATTTTCCCGTGTAGTGTGAAGTTGAGTTGCTGTTAATGTCAATATTCTAACTAACGCATTCCATACCTATGGGCTGGGTAAAAAACGATATAACAACAGTAACTGCACCCTGAGGCAAGGAACATAGCCCTTTTGTAACTTGGATTTTAAGGAAGACTGTAACTTTAATACTTGGAACCCTGAACTGAAATGTCAATTATGTGTGACAGTATTTTGACAGATATATTAATTACATTCATTCATTCACTAGATTTTTCGCGATATCATTTGCTTTGTTGGAAAATCGTGAATTTTCACTATTTTCTACTTTCCACGGGATCGCTTATGCAATGAGCGATGGTAGGCCTGTGACCGGTCAATTGAAGAAGTTTGTGTTTCGCGGCAAGGCCACCAGCAACGGAGACACTAGAGGTGATTATCTGGAAGTAGTTATACCAGAGTTGCGCACAGCTGGTTACTCTTTCTACACGTGGGCCTCCGCACCACTGCTGGCTTGGTATCTGTGGACGCAGAGGCGGCACCTGGGGGGTTTGCGCGTGCTAGAGTTAGGCTGCGGCACCGGATTGCCTGGCATCCTTGCAGCTAAGTGCGGCGCTCACGTCACACTCACCGACAGCGTCGCTCTCCCGCGCTCGCTGCGGCATCTCGCCGCCTGCTGTGAGGCCAACAACCTAGTCCCAGAACGCGACGTCCAAATCCTCGGCCTCGCGTGGGGCCTCTTCCTACCAGACGTACATAACCTACGCCCTGTAGACCTAATACTAGCGTCCGACTGCTTCTACGAACCGACCCAGTTCGAGGAGGTACTCGCGACAGTCGCTTACCTCCTAGACGGCACTGACGGCCGATTTTTGTGTTCTTATCAGGAGCGCAGCGCGGACTGGTCTATTGAAGCACTACTGAAGAAGTGGGGACTGAAAGGTGCACTGCTGGACTTGGATTCCCTGAGCGAGAGCTCCGGTATCGACTACAGGGCGCTGAGCGGAGAGAAGTCGTTGCATTTAGTTGAAATAGTAGCAGTTTAGGGTATGGCAAGCACCGCGCGCGCCGCTCGCCTCTATGTGGGCAACCTGCCTTGGACCGTGGGTCACCGACAGCTGCGGGAGTACTTCGCTCAATTTGGGCCACTGCAGAGTGCACGAGTAGTTTTTGACCGTTCCACTGGCCTCAGCAAGGGCTATGGTTTCATTGAGTTCATGAGTGCTTCTGATGCCGCTGAAGCAACTAACAAGCAAGTACACACTCTAGAAGGATTGAACGTAGTTGTGCAGGTTCAAAATAACTAATAACTAGCTTGTATCATTAGATAGTGTTTATAATGGCTGAAGCACTGCCAGATTATCCTGATTCAGACTTCTCAGATGACAACTTATTACCCATAGACATATCCTTTAACAAAGCTTCCGAGCATGTTAGGCGGAACACTAGTAAGCTAAATAACAACCAGCTACTGGAACTTTACGGTTTATACAAGCAAGGAACTGAAGGGAAATGTGATACTCCTAAACCAGGCTGGTTTGACGCTCGTGGTAGAAAGAAATGGGAGGCATGGAGAGAGTTTGGAGACATGATATGTGATGAAGCTAAAGAAAAGTATATCGCTCTAGTGCGAAAATGTGATCCAAACTGGTGTGATCCTCAATCCGACACTGGAGAAGGAAATGAGACCTGGGTATCTGTATCCACACTGAGAAACTCTGAAGACGCTGAATTCTCCCAAAGTGAGTTTTCCTTAATAGATGCAGCAAGAGAAGACATGGCAGACAAAGTTGCTCAGCTACTCTCTGAGAATCCTGACTTAAAGTATGAGAAAGACGAAAATGGCTTGACTGCTCTCCACTGGGCTGCTGATAGAGATGCCATTAATTCTTTACAAGCTATTTTAATGGGTGGCTGTCCAGTGGACGCTAAAGATGAATCCGGTCAGACTGCCTTGCATTACGCTGTGTCTTGTGGACATTTAGAATCCACACGGATACTGATAAACTCTGGAGCGTCCTTACTGAAAGACGAAGAAGGAAACACTCCTCTAGATATAGCTGAGAATGATGAAATCAGGCAAGTTCTGGAAGGTGCTAAGTAGTGTTCTGTTAAAGACTTAGAATATGTTAAATGTTTGAAATAATCTTAATTTGTAGTTATGAAATAAAACTTGAGAAATAATATTTGTTTTATGGCTATTTTACACTTCTTGGATATAATTAGATTTTTTTAAGTAATTAATCATTCAAATGTAACAAGACGTTGCCTGTAACGAATAATATTTAAAGGCCAATAAATATTTCTTATTCTTATTGTAACCACACTAATTTTATAAAAGCAAAAGTATGTCTGTGTTTATTTGTTACTGCTTCAAGCTCTAATGGCTGCACGGATTTGAATGAAATTTTGCACTAGGATAGTTCATGTTCTAAACACATTGGGCACATTTTGAAAAAATTGCAATACTGAGATGCAGCTAGTGAACAATATGACTTAAGTCATATTGTTCACAAAAAGTGAAAACTTACATGACATGGTACATGATAGATTGCTGTATAAATGCATGCAATAGTTTTATTTTTTACGTAAAGACTAAGGTCTTACTTTCACAATCTAACACACCTTTAATACAATATATTATAACAAAAAGTCTGTTTCGTTTCAAATAAAATCATCATAAAAAAAATTCTTCTCTACTCACTTAGTAGAAAATTAAGCAATATAATTTAGTATCAAGCCCAATATTATTCTACAGATATTTTAGTTGTTAAAATGTGTTTTTTTAAATATTACTAAGCTGTGCTCCGCGGTATTACCTAACTGTAACTAAATTATCCCACAGAAACATTAAAAGTATCCTATGTCCGTCTCCCAGTTCTAAGCTACATCGCCAACAATTTTCAGCCAAATATTAATAAATTTTCAAAGTTAATATAGATTATTTTACCATCCAGGAAGTGTGAAATGAGCCATGTATATTTTATTGGCAAATTTAGATATTCCTGTAGAAAAACTACTTACAATAAATAGGAAGATATTTTAACTACATCAATTATACTAACATAACTTAAGATATTCATCAATCATTTGTCCTTTGGAAGAAAATCCACGGAGAATCTAAGTACATAATATTTCAATCATTTATTTTTTGTCACAAACTCAAAACTAAATCATATTATCATATACAATACTCACAAAAAATACTACACTATCGCACACATTACTGGAGCATTATCTGCTATTTCAATTGTGCCAGAATTGCAATTGCAATGCGTCGTTATATGAGTTGTTTTGACATAGAAATATGAACGAAATATTTATAAAACAATTACCTAATAAATACATCCTACATTTACTATCTATGCAGGGTTATCGGCTAAGCCGAAAGGGGGTCACTGTACCCATCCTAAAGAACAACTTTCACTATGGGACCAACTCTGAATTCGATAATATCAGCTGTTTCATTCAAAAAGTTTATCGGTCGTCGACAAAATGTATGGAACAGCTGATTATTTTATCTCGATTGGAATTCTGAAAAAATCAAATAGCAGACTTCGCATCCAATTCTCTAAATCTTGTGAAATTATCTAGCAAGTGTTAAGGTAACTAATGAACATAGTTTGAGGGTTATATAAAAACAATAATTGGAATTACACAATTTAATTCCCCCATCAAGACTCTACCAGCACATGGTAGAGGATCCACGAAATTGTATAAAATGCTTTGCGTCTGCTTTCATTGTGTAAACTGCCAGATAGTGGAACTCGCTGCCGGCTTCTCTATTTCCTGATAGTTAAAAGTCGCGATTAAATCGGTTTCATCTAGACAGGCGTGCTCTATCTTAGCCCGCATCGTGGCTTCACATCAGGCGAGTTAAAGACAAACCCATGAAAAAGTCAGGGATTTTGCGTTAATTTTAATGGTGACAATATTTTTTATTTTTTACGATGTTGGTTATCACAGACAATTGAGATTTTTCACAGAAAAAAAATTGTTTGCACAGAATACAATAATCCCTTAAACAATGTCCGTCGTTTCTTGAAACACGTTTAACTAAAATCATAAATTATTTAAAATTATCTACAATTTAAATTATCCATATTCTTATCTAGGCGAAATACAAACACCACGAATTTAATTTTTTAACCAACATCAAAAAGAAGGAGGTTGTCAATTCGATTGCATTTCTCGGAAACAGATGAACCGATATTAAAAAATGTAGTTTTTAGAAAGGGTTCCACGTGGTTCTAGATACATTTTAATCAAAACCGTTTTAATAATTCGATTTTTAAATAAAAAACTGAAAAAATTGTATAAGAGGCAACCGAATTTAAATCGATGGTTACTTATGTTTTTTACACAATTTTAGTACAAGATATTTGCCAAGCATTTAATATAATCTCGGTCTTTTCAAATCGCGAGTGAATCTGTTTCTTCTAGGCACATCCTAGACCGCATCGTCGCTTTACATCAGGCGAGTTGCGGTCGAGCGCAAGCCTATTAGCTATAAAAAAATATATTCTCAGTTGTCAATATGAGTTCTCTTATCTGATAGCAATAATTTCGGTCTTTCTTTTCAAACCGCGAGTGCATTGGTTTCTTCTAGGCAAGCGTGCTACATCCTAGGCCGCATCGTCACTTCACATTTTGCCGTTAAAGGCAAGCTACAAAGAATTCATTTTTTTAAAGCTTACAAGCTTTCATCGGTTGTCCTTATGAAGTTTTAGTTGTGCTTGAGATGTTTGCCTTGCACTGCAAGCTCTTCATAGTTGGTCTCATGAAGTTTGCCGCGCACTGTAAGGTCTTAACAGTTGGTATTAAAAGGTTTGCCGCGCAATATAAGAGGTCTTAGTTATCCATAAAATGTTTGCCTTGCACTGCAAGCTCTTAACAAATGTCCCTATGAAGTTTGCCGAGCACTGTAAGGTCTCAGTTGTCCTTAGTGTCCTTGTGCGCGCCGTCGCCGGAGTCTAGTTGTTTGAGCAGCCGGAACAGGGCGGCCGCTTCTCTGATACGGCTGAACTCCACGCAGAATGCTTCCACCTCGATGAACAACTCCTGGAAGTAAGGAAGACAATGTAATATGTGTTAAGGAACAATTAAGTGCTGCACAATGTTCAAGAACAGAAGTGGAGAAGAGTTTCAAGCGGGGGCGTATTTAACCTAAGACCAAAAGGCTCAAGGCAATTAAGGAGTTTGTAAAATATATATTTCTTTGGCACGACCTATACGAGTAGCCTAAACGGCTTGTCGTATTTTTATGTGAACGGTGTATAGATTCGTCTTAGTTGTGAGTGTGACACTGGGTACCTTGACGTTAATGATCTTGTTACGTATGAGCGACTGTAGGAACACGCATACGAGCCGGACGAGCCGGTTCTGCATGTATCTGTCGCGGATGGTCTCGCACGTAGATATGCAGTTGCTGATGTAAAGCTGGACGAATTCTACTGGTAGGTCCACTGAGATCGTCAACCTGGTAAGGGAAACCACTGGTTTAAAATAACATTAACTGCCTTTGTAAATTACAGACCTATGTTATGATTACATTTAACTATTTCTTCTAAGCATGGTTCTAAGCAGGGCTCAAAAACCATAAAAAAATCTGGTTTCACATTAAAATATTCGTTAATTGTGATTTTAATAATATTCATTATAATTGCATAATAACGCATAATTTGTTGTACACAATTTTAATTTTAATTAATATGTGAATTTACATATTAGGAGTCCAGCTTTGGGGCGGTAAAGTCGGGATATCATATTAATTTCCAAAACATATCGCTTGATAGCGGAGCGTGACCAGAATGCCAATATTTATTTGGCTATAAATATTTGAATAATCTAAAGATTGTCACTAATCTATAGTGGTGTATACAGAGTATCTATCCCTTTGCTTACTACTGCTTTAAAGGTAAAGCATAATTTTATTTCTCTTAATAAACCACTAGCCATACCTTATCTATTTCTACATATTTAATATCAAGCATAAAACAGCAAAATTCACGTTGGTGTATGGGAGCCATATTTATAATATAGGCTTTATTCTGTTCTTAATATTTAATGTTAATGCAGAAACGTAAATGTATCTATTAAAAAAATTACTGTCTAGCTATAACGGTTCATGAGATACAGCCTGGTTTATATCCTACACAGCTAGGCATCAGACCACAAAATCGCACAGATTTTACAACTTGAGGGTGGTAGCTAGCCAGGCGAGCGGTAGGAAACGCCCTACCACCATGCTATGGTTTCCTCACGATGTGATCCTTCAAGGGTAGCTCAGGCTCTTTTAGTATGTTTCGTATGTAAGTAAGAAAGTAAAAGTAATAGAGTATTTCGTCTTAACACTTTACGTACGAAAGCCTTAATACCAGAGGTTAATACAGACCTGTTGACAACCTCCATAGAATGCAACGATATCTCCATATTAACGAGCACACTGAAGTACTCCGTGATGTTGTCCGAGTGTATAAGCTTCAACAGCACGCTGATGGCCACCAGCGGATTGTTCTCCACCAATTCTGGAAGCTGACAGAGAAATAACTCCTTAGGACATAATATTATATACCAGACTTATAAGAAACGAGGTTATTGACAGATAAAACTATATAGGCTGTCCGCTAATTTGCTGGCATTAGTTTATGACCTGGTACTGAAATCTCGTTTGTTTGTACTTTACCTAATTAATTCCTCGTTGAAATTGTGGTACCAGGGTAACATAAATCATAAGAAATTCATCCGATTCCCTCATAAAAGAGACAGAACTACCCACTGCCCTTAGCTTACCATCTTAAGTTTATGATTTCCTGGTACTGAACTTCCAATTATAAGTAATTTTCTTATTTTACACCTCGTAAAAATTTTGGTACCAGGGTAACATAAATCAGAAGATATTAATCCAAATTCTTCAGTAGATGGAGGTACTACCTACTGCCCTTCGCTACACCATCATAAGTTTATGAATTCCTGTTATTTTTTTTTTTTTCTATTGCACAAGGAGAACCCTAATAGACTTTCCTTGATAATATTACAATCTAGCCTAAGTCTAAGGCTAATAAGTAATTTTAGTATAACTTAATCTTCTACAAAATAATGTCTCTAAGAATTTGTCCATCGGCACTTTTCTTATTACAGTTGTTAAGGCGAAAACACTTTGTTCATGTGTTCTTAAGTCATGATTTCCTGGTACTGAACTTCCAATGATTACTAATTTTCTTATTTTACACCTCGTAAATTTGTGGTACCAGGGTAACATAAATCAGTAGAGATTTATCAAATTAGCTCAGTAGAGTGCCAGGAAATCATAAACTTATGGTGGTATAGCTAAGGGCAGCTATACCACCATAAGTTTATGATTTCCTGGTACTGAACTTACAATAATTAGTAATTTTCTTATTTTACACCTTGTAAAAATTATGGTACCAGGATAACATAAATCAGAAGAGATTTATCCAATTAACTCAGTAGAGTGCCGGTACTACCTACTGCCGTTAGCTACACCATCTTAAGTTTATGATTTCCTGGTACTGAACTTCCAATTATTAGTAATTTACTTATTTTACACCTCGTAAAAATTTTGGTACCAGGGTAACATAAATCAGTAGAGATTTATCAAATTAGCTCAGTAGAGTGCTAGGAAATCATAAACTTATGGTGGTATAGCTAAGGGCAGCTATACCACCATAAGTTTATGATTTCCTGGTACTGAACTTACAATAATTAGTAATTTTCTTATTTTACACCTTGTAAAAATTGTGGTACCAGGATAACATAAATCAGAAGAGATTTATACAATTTAATCAGTAGAGTGCCAGGACTCCCTACTGCTTGTCGCTTGTCGCTACACCATCTTACGTTTATGATTTCCTGGTACTGAACTTTTAATTATTAGTAATTTACTTATTTTACACCTCGTAAAGATTTTGGTACCAGGGTAACATAAATCAGAAGAGATTTATACAATTTAATCAGTAGAGTGCCAGGACTCCCTACTGCTTGTCGCTTGTCGCTACACCATCTTACGTTTATGATTTCCTGGTACTGAACTTTCAATTATTAGTAATTTTCTTATTTTACACCTCGTAAAAATTGTGGTACCAGGGTAACATAAATCAGAAGAGATTTATCCAATTAACTCAGTAAAAAGAGTGCCAGTACTACCTACTGCCCTTAGCTACACCATCTTAAGTTTATGATTTCCTGGTACTGAACTTCCAATTATTAGTAATTTTCTTATTTTACACCTCGTAAAAATTGTGGTACCAGGGTAACATAAATCAGAAGAGATTTATCCAATTAACTCAGTAAAGAGAGTGCCAGTACTACCTACTGCCCTTAGCTACACCATCTTAAGTTTATGATTTCCTGGTACTGAACTTCCAATTATTAGTAATTTTCTTATTTAACACCTCGTAAAAATTGTGGTACCAGGGAAACATAAATCAGAAGAGATTTATCCAATTAATTCAGTAAAGTGCCAGTACTACCTACTGCCCTTAGCTACACAATCTAAAGTTTATGATTTCCTGGTACTGAACTTCCAATTATTAGAAATTTTCTTATTTTACACCTCGTTAAAATTGTGGTACCAGAATAACATAAATCAGAAGAGATTTATCCAATTAACTCAGTAAAGAGAGTGCCGGTACTACCTACTGCCTTTAGCTGCACCATCTAAAGTTTATGATTTCCTGGTACTGAACTTCCAATTATTAGTAATTTTCTTATTTTACACCTCTTTAAAATTTTGGTACTAGGGTAACATGAATCGGAAGAGATTTATAAAATTAACTCAGTAAAGAGAGTGCCGGTACTACCTACTGCCCTTAGCTACACCATCTTAAGTTTATGATTTCCTGGTACTGAACTTCCAATTATTAGTAATTTTCTTATTTTACACCTCGTAAAATTTTGGTACTAGGGTAACATGAATCGGAAGAGATTTATACAATTAACTCAGTAAAGAGATTGCCGGTACTAACTACTGCCCTTAGCTACACCATCTTAAGTTTATGATTTCCTGGTACTGAACTTTTAATTATTAGTAATTTTCTTATTTTACACCTCGTAAATTTGTGGTACCAGGGTAACATAAATCGGAAGAGATTTATCCAATTAACTCAGTAAAGAGAGTGCCGGTACTACCTACTGCCTTTAGCTGCACCATATAAAGTTTATGATTTCCTGGTACTGAACTTCCAATTATTAGTAATTTTCTTATTTTACACCTCGTAAATTTGTGGTACCAGGGTAACATAAATCGGAAGAGATTTATCCAATTAACTCAGTAAAGAGATTGCCGGTACTAACTACTGCCCTTAGCTACACCATCTTAAGTTTATGATTTCCTGGTACTGAACTTCCAATTATTAGCAATTTTCTTATTTAACACCTCGTAAAAATTGTGGTACCAGGAAAACATAAATCAGAAAAGATTTATCCAATTAACTCAGTAGAGTGCCAGTACTACCTACTGCCCTTAGCTACACAATCTAAAGTTTATGATTTCCTGGTACTGAACTTCCACTTATTAGTAATTTTCTTATTTTACACCTCGTAAAAATTGTGGTACCAGGGTAACATAAATCGGAAGAGATTTATCCAATTAACTCAGTAAAGAGAGTGCCGGTACTACCTACTGCCTTTAGCTGCACCATATAAAGTTTATGATTTCCTGGTACTGAACTTCCAATTATTAGTAATTTTCTTATTTTACACCTCGTAAATTTGTGGTACCAGGGTAACATAAATCGGAAGAGATTTATCCAATTAACTCAGTAAAGAGAGTGCCAGTACTACCTACTGCCCTTAGCTACACAATCTTAAGTTTATGATTTCCTGGTACTGAACTTCCAATTATTAGTAATTTTCTTATTTTACACCTCGTAAAAATTGTGGTACCAGGGTAACATAAATCGGAAGAGATTTATACAATTAATTCAGTAATGAGAGTGCCGGTACTACCTACTGCCCTTAGCTACACAATCTAAAGTTTATGATTTCCTGGTACTGAACTTCTAATTATTAGAAATTTTCTTATTTTACACCTCTTTAAAATTTTGGTACTAGGGTAACATGAATCGGAAGAGATTTATACAATTAACTCAGTAAAGAGATTGCCGGTACTACCTACTGCCCTTATCTACACCATCTTAAGTTTATGATTTCCTGGTACTGAACTTCCAATTATTAGTAATTTTCTTATTTTACACCTCTTTAAAATGTTGGTAACTAGGGTAACATAAATCGGAATAGATTTATCCAATTAACTCAGTAGAGTGCCAGTACTACCTACTGCCCTTAGCTACACAATCTAAAGTTTATGATTTCCTGGTACTGAACTTCCAATTATTAGTAATTTTCTTATTTTACACCTCGTAAATTTGTGGTACCAGGGTAACATAAATCGGAAGAGATTTATCCAATTAACTCAGTAAAGAGGGTGCCGGTACTACCTACTGCCCTTAGCTACACCATCTTAAGTTTATGATTTCCTGGTACTGAACTTCTAATTATTAGTAATTTTCTTATTTTACACCTCGTAAATTTGTGGTACCAGGGTAACATAAATCAGAAGAGACTAATCCAATTAACTCAGTTAAGAAAATACCAGTACTCCCTACTGCCCTTCGCTACACCATCTTAAGTTTATGATTTCCTGGTACTGAACTTTTAATTATTACTAATTTTCTTATTTTACACCTCGTAAAAATTGTGGTACCAGGGTAACATAAATCAGAAGAGATTTATCCAATTAACTGAGTAGAGTGCCAGTACTCCCTAGTGCCCTTCGCAACACCATCTTAAGTTTATTTACGATTTCCTGGTACTGAACTTTGAATGATTACTAGTTTTCTTATTTAACACCTCGTAAAAATTTTGGTACCAGGGTAACATAAGTCAGAAGAGATTTATACAATTGACTCGGTAGAGTGCCAGGAGTCCCTACTGCTTGTCGTTCACCATCTTACGTTTATGATTTCCTGGTACTGAACTCTTAATTATTAGTAATTTTTTTATTTTACACCTCGTAAAAATTTTGGTACCAGGGTAACATAAATCATAAGAGATTTATCCAATTAACTGAGTAGAGTGCCAGTGCACCCTAGTGCCTTTCGCTACACCACCTTAAGTTTATGATTTCCTGGTACTGAACTTCCAATTATTACTAATTTTCTTATTTTACAACTCGTAATAATTTTGGTACTAGGGTAACATGAATCGGAAGAGATTTATACAATTAACTCAGTAAAGAGAGTGCCGGTACTACCTACTGCCCTTAGCTACACCATCTTAAGTTTATTATTTCCTGGTTCTGAACTTCCAATTATTAGTAATTTTCTTATTTTACACCTCGTAATAATTGTGGTACCAGGGTAACATAAATCAGAAGAGATTTATCCAATTAACTCAGTAAAGAGAGTGCCGGTACTACCTACTGCCCTTAGCTACACCATCTTAAGTTTATGATTTCCTGGTACTGAACTTCCAATTATTAGTAATTTTCTTATTTTACACCTCTTTAAATTTTTGTACCAGGGTAACATATATCGGAAGAGATTTATCCAATTAACTCTGTAAAGAGAGTGCCGGTACTACCTACTGCCCTTAGCTACACCATCTTAAGTTTATGATTTCCTTGTACTGAACTTCCAATTATTAGTAATTTTCTTATTTTACACCTCTTTAATTTTTTTACCAGGGTAACATAAATCGGAAGAGATTTATCCAATTAACTCAGTAAAGAGGGTGCCAGTACTACCTACTGCCCTTAGCTACACCATCTTAAGTTTATGATTTCCTGGTACTGAACTTCCAATTATTAGTAATTTTCTTATTTTACACCTCGTAAAAATTTTGGTACTAGGGTAACATGAATCGGAAGAGATTTATACAATTAACTCAGTAAAGATAGTGCCGGTACTACCTACTGCCCTTAGCTACACCATCTTAAGTTTATTATTTCCTGGTACTGAACTTCCAATTATTAGTAATTTTCTTATTTTACACCTCGTAAAAATTGTGGTACCAGGGTAACATAAATCGGAAGAGATTTATCCAATTAACTCAGTAAAGAGGGTGCCGGTACTACCTACTGCCCTTAGCTACACCATCTTAAGTTTATGATTTCCTGGTACTTAACTTCCAATTATTAGTAATTTTCTTATTTTACACCTCGTAAATTTGTGGTACCAGGGTAACATAAATCGGAAGAGATTTATCCAATTAACTCAGTAAAGAGGGTGCCGGTACTACCTACTGCCCTTAGCTACACCATCTTAAGTTTATGATTTCCTGGTACTTAACTTCCAATTATTAGTAATTTTCTTATTTTACACCTCGTAAATTTGTGGTACCAGGGTAACATAAATCGGAAGAGATTTATCCAATTAACTCAGTAAAGAGGGTGCCGGTACTACCTACTGCCCTTAGCTACACCATCTTAAGTTTATGATTTCCTGGTACTGAACTTCCAATTATTAGTAATTTTCTTATTTTACACCTCTTTAAAATGTTGGTAACTAGGGTAACATAAATCGGAATAGATTTATCCAATTAACTCAGTAGAGTGCCAGTACTACCTACTGCCCTTAGCTACACAATCTAAAGTTTATGATTTCCTGGTACTGAACTTCCAATTATTAGTAATTTTCTTATTTTACACCTCGTAAATTTGTGGTACCAGGGTAACATAAATCGGAAGAGATTTATACAATTAACTCAGTAAAGAGATTGCCGGTACTACCAACCCTTTGCTACACCATCATAAGTTTATGATTTCCTGGTACTGAACTTCCAATTATTAGTAATTTTCTTATTTTACACCTCTTTAAATTTTTGTACCAGGGTAACATAACTCGGAAGAGATTTATCCAATTAACTCAGTAAAGAGGGTGCCGGTACTACCTACTGCCCTTAGCTACACCATCTTAAGTTTATGATTTCCTGGTACTTAACTTCCAATTATTAGTAATTTTCTTATTTTACACCTCGTAAATTTGTGGTACCAGGGTAACATAAATCGGAAGAGATTTATCCAATTAACTCAGTAAAGAGGGTGCCGGTACTACCTACTGCCCTTAGTTACACCATCTTAAGTTTATGATTTCCTGGTACTGAACTTCCAATTATTAGTAATTTTCTTATTTTACACCTCGTAAAAATTGTGGTACCAGGGTAACATAAATCGGAAGAGATTTATCCAATTAACTCAGTAAAGAGGGTGCCGGTACTACCTACTGCTCTTAGCTACACCATCTTAAGTTTATGATTTCCTGGTACTTAACTTCCAATTATTAGAAATTTTCTTATTTTACACCTCGTAAATTTGTGGTACCAGGGTAACATAAATCGGAAGAGATTTATCCAATTAACTCAGTAAAGAGGGTGCCGGTACTACCTACTGCCCTTAGCTACACCATCTTAAGTTTATGATTTCCTGGTACTGAACTTCTAATTATTAGTAATTTTCTTATTTTACACCTCGTAAATTTGTGGTACCAGGGTAACATAAATCAGAAGAGACTAATCCAATTAACTCAGTTAAGAAAATACCAGTACTCCCTACTGCCCTTCGCTACACCATCTTAAGTTTATGATTTCCTGGTACTGAACTTTTAATTATTACTAATTTTCTTATTTTACACCTCGTAAAAATTGTGGTACCAGGGTAACATAAATCAGAAGAGATTTATCCAATTAACTGAGTAGAGTGCCAGTACTCCCTAGTGCCCTTCGCAACACCATCTTAAGTTTATTTACGATTTCCTGGTACTGAACTTTGAATGATTACTAGTTTTCTTATTTAACACCTCGTAAAAATTTTGGTACCAGGGTAACATAAGTCAGAAGAGATTTATACAATTGACTCGGTAGAGTGCCAGGAGTCCCTACTGCTTGTCGTTCACCATCTTACGTTTATGATTTCCTGGTACTGAACTCTTAATTATTAGTAATTTTTTTATTTTACACCTCGTAAAAATTTTGGTACCAGGGTAACATAAATCATAAGAGATTTATCCAATTAACTGAGTAGAGTGCCAGTGCACCCTAGTGCCTTTCGCTACACCACCTTAAGTTTATGATTTCCTGGTACTGAACTTCCAATTATTACTAATTTTCTTATTTTACAACTCGTAATAATTTTGGTACTAGGGTAACATGAATCGGAAGAGATTTATACAATTAACTCAGTAAAGAGAGTGCCGGTACTACCTACTGCCCTTAGCTACACCATCTTAAGTTTATTATTTCCTGGTTCTGAACTTCCAATTATTAGTAATTTTCTTATTTTACACCTCGTAAAAATTGTGGTACCAGGGTAACATAAATCAGAAGAGATTTATCCAATTAACTCAGTAAGTAGAGTGCCAGTACTACCTACTGCCCTTAGCTACACCATCTTAAGTTTATGATTTCCTGGTACTGAACTTCCAATTATTAGTAATTTTCTTATTTTACACCTCTTTAAATTTTTGTACCAGGGTAACATATATCGGAAGAGATTTATCCAATTAACTCTGTAAAGAGAGTGCCGGTACTACCTACTGCCCTTAGCTACACCATCTTAAGTTTATGATTTCCTGGTACTGAACTTCTAATTATTAGTAATTTTCTTATTTTACACCTCTTTAAAATTTTGGTACTAGGGTAACATGAATCGGAAGAGATTTATACAATTAACTCAGTAAAGAGATTGCCGGTACTACCTACTGCCCTTAGCTACACCATCTTAAGTTTATGATTTCCTGGTACTGAACTTCCAATTATTAGTAATTTTCTTATTTTACACCTCTTTAAAATGTTGGTAACTAGGGTAACATAAATCGGAATAGATTTATCTAATTAACTCAGTAAAGAGAGTGCCGGTACTACCTACTGCCCTTAGTTACACCATCTTAAGTTTATGATTTCCTGGTACTGAACTTCCAATTATTAGTAATTTTCTTATTTTACACCTCGTAAAAATTGTGGTACCAGGGTAACATAAATCGGAAGAGATTTATCCAATTAACTCAGTAAAGAGGGTGCCGGTACTACCTACTGCCCTTAGCTACACCATCTTATGTTTATGATTTCCTGGTACTTAACTTCCAATTATTAGTAATTTTCTTATTTTACACCTCGTAAATTTGTGGTACCAGGGTAACATAAATCGGAAGAGATTTATCCAATTAACTCAGTAAAGAGGGTGCCGGTACTACCTACTGCCCTTTGCTACACCATCTTAAGTTTATGATTTCCTGGTACTGAACTTCCAATTATTAGTAATTTTCTTATTTTACACCTCTTTAAAATGTTGGTAACTAGGGTAACATAAATCGGAATAGATTTATCCAATTAACTCAGTAATGAGAGTGCCGGTACTACCTACTGCCCTTAGCTACACCATCTTAAGTTTATGATTTCCTGGTACTGAACTTCCAATTATTAGTAATTTTCTTATTTTACACCTCTTTAAAATGTTGGTAACTAGGGTAACATGAATCGGAAGAGATTTATACAATTAACTCAGTAAAGAGATTGCCGGTACTACCTACTGCCCTTATCTACACCATCTTAAGTTTATGATTTCCTGGTACTGAACTTCCAATTATTAGTAATTTTCTTATTTTACACCTCGTAAAAATTGTGGTACCAGGGTAACATAAATCGGAAGAGATTTATCCAATTAACTCAGTAAAGAGGGTGCCGGTACTACCTACTGCCCTTAGCTACACCATCTTAAGTTTATGATTTCCTGGTACTGAACTTCCAATTATTAGTAATTTTCTTATTTTACACCTCTTTAAAATGTTGGTAACTAGGGTAACATAAATCGGAATAGATTTATCCAATTAACTCAGTAGAGTGCCAGTACTACCTACTGCCCTTAGCTACACAATCTAAAGTTTATGATTTCCTGGTACTGAACTTCCAATTATTAGTAATTTTCTTATTTTACACCTCGTAAAAATTGTGGTACCAGGGTAACATAAATCGGAAGAGATTTATACAATTAATTCAGTAATGAGAGTGCCGGTACTACCTACTGCCCTTAGCTACACCATCTTAAGTTTATGATTTCCTGGTACTGAACTTCCAATTATTAGTAATTTTCTTATTTTACACCTCTTTAAAATTTTGTACCAGGGTAACATAAATCGGAAGAGATTTATCCAATTAACTCAGTTAAGAGGGTGCCGGTACTACCTACTGCAATTAGCTACACCATCTTAAGTTGATGATTTCCTGGTACTGAACTTCCAATTATTAGTAATTTTCTTATTTTACACCTCGTAAAAATTGTGGTACCAGGGTAACATAAATCGGAAGAGATTTATACAATTAATTCAGTAATGAGAGTGCCGGTACTACCTACTGCCCTTAGCTACACCATCTTAAGTTTATGATTTCCTGGTACTGAACTTCCAATTATTAGTAATTTTCTTATTTTACACCTCGTAAAAATTTTGGTACTAGGGTAACATAAATCGGAATAGATTTATCTAATTAACTCAGTAAAGAGAGTGCCGGTACTACCTACTGCCCTTAGTTACACCATCTTAAGTTTATGATTTCCTGGTACTGAACTTCCAATTATTAGTAATTTTCTTATTTTACACCTCGTAAAAATTGTGGTACCAGGGTAACATAAATCGGAAGAGATTTATCCAATTAACTCAGTAAAGAGGGTGCCGGTACTACCTACTGCCCTTAGCTACACCATCTTAAGTTTATGATTTCCTGGTACTTAACTTCCAATTATTAGTTATTTTCTTATTTTACACCTCGTAAATTTGTGGTACCAGGGTAACATAAATCGGAAGAGATTTATCCAATTAACTCAGTAAAGAGGGTGCCGGTACTACCTACTGCCCTTTGCTACACCATTTTAAGTTTATGATTTCCTGGTACTGAACTTCTAATTATTAGTAATTTTCTTATTTTACACCTCTTTAAAATTTTGGTACTAGGGTAACATGAATCGGAAGAGATTTATACAATTAACTCAGTAAAGAGATTGCCGGTACTACCTACTGCCCTTAGCTACACCATCTTAAGTTTATGATTTCCTGGTACTGAACTTCCAATTATTAGTAATTTTCTTATTTTACACCTCTTTAAAATGTTGGTAACTAGGGTAACATAAATCGGAATAGATTTATCTAATTAACTCAGTAAAGAGAGTGCCGGTACTACCTACTGCCCTTAGTTACACCATCTTAAGTTTATGATTTCCTGGTACTGAACTTCCAATTATTAGTAATTTTCTTATTTTACACCTCGTAAAAATTGTGGTACCAGGGTAACATAAATCGGAAGAGATTTATCCAATTAACTCAGTAAAGAGGGTGCCGGTACTACCTACTGCCCTTAGCTACACCATCTTAAGTTTATGATTTCCTGGTACTTAACTTCCAATTATTAGTAATTTTCTTATTTTACACCTCGTAAATTTGTGGTACCAGGGTAACATAAATCGGAAGAGATTTATCCAATTAACTCAGTAAAGAGGGTGCCGCTACTGCCTACTGCCCTTTGCTACACCATCTTAAGTTTATGATTTCCTGGTACTGAACTTCCAATTATTAGTAATTTTCTTATTTTACACCTCTTTAAAATGTTGGTCACTAGGGTAACATAAATCGGAATAGATTTATCCAATTAACTCAGTAATGAGAGTGCCGGTACTACCTACTGCCCTTAGCTACACCATCTTAAGTTTATGATTTCCTGGTACTGAACTTCCAATTATTAGTAGTTTTCTTATTTTACACCTCGTAAATTTGTGGTACCAGGGTAACATAAATCGGAAGAGATTTATACAATTAACTCAGTAAAGAGATTGCCGGTACTACCTACTGCCCTTATCTACACCATCTTAAGTTTATGATTTCCTGGTACTGAACTTCCAATTATTAGTAATTTTCTTATTTTACACCTCTTTAAAATGTTGGTAACTAGGGTAACATAAATCGGAATAGATTTATCCAATTAACTCAGTAGAGTGCCAGTACTACCTACTGCCCTTAGCTACACAATCTAAAGTTTATGATTTCCTGGTACTGAACTTCCAATTATTAGTAATTTTCTTATTTTACACCTCGTAAAAATTGTGGTACCAGGGTAACATAAATCGGAAGAGATTTATACAATTAATTCAGTAATGAGAGTGCCGGTACTACCTACTGCCCTTAGCTACACCATCTTAAGTTTATGATTTCCTGGTACTGAACTTCCAATTATTAGTAATTTTCTTATTTTACACCTCGTAAAAATTGTGGTACCAGGGTAACATAAATCGGAAGAGATTTATCCAATTAACTCAGTAAAGAGGGTGCCGGTACTACCTACTGCCCTTAGCTACACCATCTTAAGTTTATGATTTCCTGGTACTTAACTTCCAATTATTAGAAATTTTCTTATTTTACACCTCGTAAATTTGTGGTACCAGGGTAACATAAATCGGAAGAGATTTATCCAATTAACTCAGTAAAGAGGGTGCCGGTACTACCTACTGCCCTTTGCTACACCATCTTAAGTTTATGATTTCCTGGTACTTAACTTCCAATTATTAGTAATTTTCTTATTTTACACCTCTTTAAATTTTTGTACCAGGGTAACATAAATCGGAAGAGATTTATCCAATTAACTCAGTAAAGAGAGTGCCGGTACTACCTACTGCCCTTAGCTACACCATCTTAAGTTTATGATTTCCTGGTACTGAACTTCTAATTATTAGTAATTTTCTTATTTTACACCTCGTAAATTTGTGGTACCAGGGTAACATAAATCAGAAGAGACTAATTCAATTAACTCAGTTAAGAGAATACCAGTACTCCCTACTGCCCTTCGCTACACCATCTTAAGTTTATGATTTCCTGGTACTGAACTTTTAATTATTACTAATTTTCTTATTTTACACCTCGTAAAAATTGTGGTACCAGGGTAACATAAATCAGAAGAGATTTATCCAATTAACTCTGTAAAGAGAGTGCCGGTACTACCTACTGCCCTTAGCTACACCATCTTAAGTTTATGATTTCCTTGTACTGAACTTCCAATTATTAGTAATTTTCTTATTTTACACCTCTTTAATTTTTTTTACCAGGGTAACATAAATCGGAAGAGATTTATCCAATTAACTCAGTAAAGAGGGTGCCGGTACTGCCTACTGCCCTTTGCTACACCATCTTAAGTTTATGATTTCCTGGTACTGAACTTCCAATTATTAGTAATTTTCTTATTTTACACCTCGTAAAAATTTTGGTACTAGGGTAACATGAATCGGAAGAGATTTATACAATTAACTCAGTAAAGAGAGTGCCGGTACTACCTACTGCCCTTAGCTACACCATCTTAAGTTTATTATTTCCTGGTTCTGAACTTCCAATTATTAGTAATTTTCTTATTTTACACCTCTTTAAATTTTTGTACCAGGGTAACATATATCGGAAGAGATTTATCCAATTAACTCTGTAAAGAGAGTGCCGGTACTACCTACTGCCCTTAGCTACACCATTTTAAGTTTATGATTTCCTGGTACTGAACTTCTAATTATTACTCATTTTCTTATTTTACACCTCGTAAAAATTGTGGTACCAGGGTAACATAAATCAAAAGAGATTTATCCAATTAACTGAGTAGAGTGCCAGTACTCCCTAGTGCCCTTCGCAACACCATCTTAAGTTTATTTACGATTTCCTGGTACTGAACTTTGAATGATTACTAGTTTTCTTATTTAACACCTCGTAAAAATTTTGGTACCAGGGTAACATAAGTCAGAAGAGATTTATACAATTGACTCGGTAGAGTGCCAGGAGTCCCTACTGCTTGTCGTTCACCATCTTACGTTTATGATTTCCTGGTACTGAACTCTTAATTATTAGTAATTTTCTTATTTTACACCTCGTAAAAATTTTGGTACCAGGGTAACATAAATCATAAGAGATTTATCCAATTATCTCAGTAAAGAGGGTGCCGGTACTACCTACTGCCCTTAGCTACACCATCTTAAGTTTATGATTTCCTGGTACTGAACTTCCAATTATTAGTAATTTTCTTATTTTACACCTCTTTAAAATTTAGGTACTAGGGTAACATGAATCGGAAGAGATTTATACAATTAACTCAGTAAAGAGATTGCCGGTACTACCTACTGCCCTTAGCTACACCATCTTAAGTTTATTATTTCCTGGTTCTGAACTTCCAATTATTAGTAATTTTCTTATTTTACACCTCTTTAAATTTTTGTACCAGGGTAACATATATCGGAAGAGATTTATCCAATTAACTCTGTAAAGAGAGTGCCGGTACTACCTACTGCCCTTAGCTACACCATTTTAAGTTTATGATTTCCTGGTACTGAACTTCTAATTATTACTCATTTTCTTATTTTACACCTCGTAAAAATTGTGGTACCAGGGTAACATAAATCAAAAGAGATTTATCCAATTAACTGAGTAGAGTGCCAGTACTCCCTAGTGCCCTTCGCAACACCATCTTAAGTTTATTTACGATTTCCTGGTACTGAACTTTGAATGATTACTAGTTTTCTTATTTAACACCTCGTAAAAATTTTGGTACCAGGGTAACATAAGTCAGAAGAGATTTATACAATTGACTCGGTAGAGTGCCAGGAGTCCCTACTGCTTGTCGTTCACCATCTTACGTTTATGATTTCCTGGTACTGAACTCTTAATTATTAGTAATTTTCTTATTTTACACCTCGTAAAAATTTTGGTACCAGGGTAACATAAATCATAAGAGATTTATCCAATTATCTCAGTAAAGAGGGTGCCGGTACTACCTACTGCCCTTAGCTACACCATCTTAAGTTTATGATTTCCTGGTACTGAACTTCCAATTATTAGTAATTTTCTTATTTTACACCTCTTTAAAATTTAGGTACTAGGGTAACATGAATCGGAAGAGATTTATACAATTAACTCAGTAAAGAGATTGCCGGTACTACCTACTGCCCTTAGCTACACCATCTTAAGTTTATGATTTCCTGGTACTGAACTTCCAATTATTAGTAATTTTCTTATTTTACACCTCGTAAATTTGTGGTACCAGGGTAACATAAATCGGAAGAGATTTATCCAATTATCTCAGTAAAGAGAGTGCCGGTACTACCTACTGCCCTTAGCTACACCATCTTAAGTTTTAGGATTTCCTGGTACTGAACATCCAATTATTAGTAATTTTCTTATTTTACACCTCGTAAATTTGTGGTACCAGGGTAACATAAATCGGAAGAGATTTATCCAATTAACTCAGTAAAGAGGGTGCCGGTACTACCTACTGCCCTTAGCTACACCATCTTAAGTTTATGATTTCCTGGTACTGAACTTCCAATTATTAGTAATTTTCTTATTTTACACCTCGTAAAATTTTGGTACTAGGGTAACATAAATCGGAAGAGAATTATCCAATTAACTCAGTAAAGAGGGTGCCGGTACTACCTACTGCCCTTAGCTACACCATCTTAAGTTTATGATTTCCTGGTACTGAACTTCTAATTATTAGTAATTTTCTAATTTTACACCTCGTAAATTTGTGGTACTAGGGTAACATAAATTGGAAGAGATTTATCCAATTAACTCAGTAAAGAGAGTGCCGGTACTACCTACTGCCCTTAGTTACACCATTTTAAGTTTATGATTTCCTGGTACTGAACTTCTAATTATTAGTAATTTTCTTATTTTACACCTCGTTAAAATTTTGGTACTAGGGTAACATGAATCGGAAGAGATTTATACAATTAACTCAGTTAAGAGAGTGCCGGTACTACCTACTGCCCTTAGCTGCACCATCTTAAGTTTATGATTTCCTGGTACTGAACTTCCAATTATTAGTAATTTTCTTATTTTACACCTCTTTAAATTTTTGTACCAGGGTAACATAAATCGGAAGAGATTTATCCAATTAACTCAGTAAAGAGGGTGCCGGTACTACCTACTGCCCTTAGCTACACCATCTTAAGTTTATGATTTCCTGGTACTGAACTTCTAATTATTAGTAATTTTCTTATTTTACACCTCGTAAATTTGTGGTACTAGGGTAACATAAATTGGAAGAGATTTATACTATTAACTCAGTAAAGAGAGTGCCGGTACTACCTACTGCCCTTAGCTACACCATCTAAAGTTTATGATTTCCTGGTACTGAACTTCCAATTATTAGTAATTTTCTTATTTTACACCTCTTTAAATTTTTGTACCAGGGTAACATAAATCGGAAGAGATTAATACAATTAACTCAGTAAAGAGAGTGCCGGTACTACCTACTGCCCTTAGCTACACCATCTTAAGTTTTAGGATTTCCTGGTACTGAACTTCCAATTATTAGTAATTTTCTTATTTTACACCTCGTAAAAATTGTGGTACCAGGGTAACATAAATCAGAAGAGATTTATCCAATTAACTCAGTAGAGTGCCAGTACTACCTACTGCCCTTAGCTACACCATCTTAAGTTTATGATTTCCTGGTACTGAACTTCCAATTATTAGTAATTTTCTTATTTTACACCTCTTTAAATTTTTGGTACTAGGGTAACATGAATCGGAAGAGATTTATACAATTAACTCAGTAAAGAGAGTGCCGGTACTACCTACTGCCCTTAGCTACACCATCTAAAGTTTATGATTTCCTGGTACTGAACTTCTAATTATTAGTAATTTTCTTATTTTACACCTCGTTAAAATTTTGGTACTAGGGTAACATGAATCGGAAGAGATTTATACAATTAACTCAGTAAAGAGAGTGCCGGTACTACCTACTGCCCTTAGCTACACCATCTAAAGTTTATGATTTCCTGGTACTGAACTTCCAATTATTAGTAATTTTCTTATTTTACACCTCTTTAAATTTTTGTACCAGGGTAACATAAATCGGGAGAGATTTATCCAATTAACTCAGTAAAGAGGGTGCCGGTACTACCTACTGCCCTTAGCTACACCATCTTAAGTTTATGATTTCCTGGTACTGAACTTACAATTATTAGTATTTTTCTTATTTTACACCTCGTAAAAATTGTGGTACCAGGGTAACATAAATCAGAAGAGATTTATCCAATTAACTCAGTAGAGTGCCAGTACTACCTACTGCCCTTAGCTACACCATCTTAAGTTTATGATTTCCTGGTACTGAACTTCCAATTATTAGTAATTTTCTTATTTTACACCTCTTTAAATTTTTGTACCAGGGTGACATAAATCGGAAGAGATTTATCCAATTAACTCAGTAAAGAGGGTGCCGGTACTACCTACTGCCCTTCGCTACACCATCTTAAGTTTATGATTTCCTGGTACTGAACTTCCAATTATTAGTAATTTTCTTATTTTACACCTCGTTATAATTGTGGTACCAGGGTAACATAAATCAGAAGAGATTTCTCCAATTAACTCAGTAGAGTGCCAGTACTACCTACTGCCCTTAGCTCCACCATCTTAAGTTTATGATTTCCTGGTACTGAACTTCCAATTATTAGAAATTTTCTTATTTTACACCTCTTTAAAATTTTGGTACTAGGGTAACATGAATCGGAAGAGATTTATACAATTAACTCAGTAAAGAGATTGCCGGTACTACCTACTGCCCTTATCTACACCATCTTAAGTTTATGATTTCCTGGTACTGAACTTCCAATTATTAGTAATTTTCTTATTTTACACCTCTTTCAAATGTTGGTAACTAGGGTAACATAAATCGGAATAGATTTATCCAATTAACTCAGTAGAGTGCCAGTACTACCTACTGCCCTTAGCTACACAATCTAAAGTTTATGATTTCCTGGTACTGAACTTCCAATTATTAGTAATTTTCTTATTTTACACCTCTTTAAAATTTTGGTACTAGGGTAACATGAATCGGAAGAGATTTATACAATTAACTCAGTAAAGAGATTGCCGGTACTACCTACTGCCCTTAGCTACACCATCTTAAGTTTATGATTTCCTGGTACTGAACTTCCAATTATTAGTAATTTTCTTATTTTACACCTCTTTAAAATGTTGGTAACTAGGGTAACATAAATCGGAATAGATTTATCCAATTAACTCAGTAGAGTGCCAGTACTACCTACTGCCCTTAGCTACACAATCTAAAGTTTATGATTTCCTGGTACTGAACTTCCAATTATTAGTAATTTTCTTATTTTACACCTCGTAAATTTGTGGTACCAGGGTAACATAAATCGGAAGAGATTTATACAATTAATTCAGTAATGAGAGTGCCGGTACTACCTACTGCCCTTAGCTACACCATCTTAAGTTTATGATTTCCTGGTACTGAACTTCCAATTATTAGTAATTTTCTTATTTTACACCTCTTTAAAATTTTGGTACTAGGGTAACATGAATCGGCAGAGATTTATACAATTAACTCAGTAAAGAGAGTGCCGGTACTACCTACTGCCCTTAGTTACACCATTTTAAGTTTATGATTTCCTGGTACTGAACTTCCAATTATTAGTAATTTTCTTATTTTACACCTCTTTAAAATTTTGGTACTAGGGTAACATGAATCGGAAGAGATTTATACTATTAACTCAGTAAAGAGAGTGCCGGTACTACCTACTGCCCTTAGCTACACCATCTAAAGTTTATGATTTCCTGGTACTGAACTTCCAATTATTAGTAATTTTCTTATTTTACACCTCTTTAAATTTTTGTACCAGGGTAACATAAATCGGAAGAGATTAATACAATTAACTCAGTAAAGAGAGTGCCGGTACTACCTACTGCCCTTAGCTACACCATCTTAAGTTTTAGGATTTCCTGGTACTGAACTTCCAATTATTAGTAATTTTCTTATTTTACACCTCGTAAATTTGTGGTACCAGGGTAACATAAATCAGAAGAGATTTATCCAATTAACTCAGTAGAGTGCCAGTACTACCTACTGCCCTTAGCTCCACCATCTTAAGTTTATGATTTCCTGGTACTGAACTTCCAATTATTAGAAATTTTCTTATTTTACACCTCGTTAAAATTTTGGTACTAGGGTAACATGAATCGGAAGAGATTTATACAATTAACTCAGTAAAGAGAGTGCCGGTACTACCTACTGCCCTTAGCTACACCATCTAAAGTTTATGATTTCCTGGTACTGAACTTCCAATTATTAGTAATTTTCTTATTTTACACCTCTTTAAATTTTTGTACCAGGGTAACATAAATCGGAAGAGATTTATCCAATTAACTCAGTAAAGAGGGTGCCGGTACTACCTACTGCCCTTAGCTACACCATCTTAAGTTTATGATTTCCTGGTACTGAACTTACAATTATTAGTAATTTTCTTATTTTACACCTCGTAAAAATTGTGGTACCAGGGTAACATAAATCAGAAGAGATTTATCCAATTAACTCAGTAGAGTGCCAGTACTACTTACTGCCCTTAGCTACACTATCTTAAGTTTATGATTTCCTGGTACTGAACTTCCAATTATTAGTAATTTTCTTATTTTACACCTCTTTAAATTTTTGTACCAGGGTAACATAAATCGGAAGAGATTTATCCAATTAACTCAGTAAAGAGGGTGCCGGTACTACCTACTGCCCTTCGCTACACCATCTTAAGTTTATGATTTCCTGGTACTGAACTTCCAATTATTAGTAATTTTCTTATTTTACACCTCGTTATAATTGTGGTACCAGGGTAACATAAATCAGAAGAGATTTATCCAATTAACTCAGTAGAGTGCCAGTACTACCTACTGCCCTTAGCTCCACCATCTTAAGTTTATGATTTCCTGGTACTGAACTTCCAATTATTAGAAATTTTCTTATTTTACACCTCTTTAAAATTTTGGTACTAGGGTAACATAAATCGGAAGAGATTTATACAATTAACTCAGTAAAGAGATTGCCGGTACTACCTACTGCCCTTAGCTACACCATCTTAAGTTTATGATTTCCTGGTACTGAACTTCCAATTATTAGTAATTTTCTTATTTTACACCTCTTTAAAATGTTGGTAACTAGGGTAACATAAATCGGAATAGATTTATCCAATTAACTCAGTTGAGTGCCAGTACTACCTACTGCCCTTAGCTACACAATCTAAAGTTTATGATTTCCTGGTACTGAACTTCCAATTATTAGTAATTTTCTTATCTTACACCTCGTTAAAATTGTGGTACCAGGGTAACATGAATCAGAAGAGATTTATCCAATTAACTCAGTAGAGTGCCAGTACTACCTACTGCCGTTAGCTACACCATCTTAAGTTTATGATTTCCTGGTACTGAACTTCCAATTATTAGTAATTTTCTTATTTTACACCTCGTTAAAATTGTGGTACCAGGGTAACATAAATCAGAAGAGATTTATCCAATTAACTCAGTTAAGAGAGTGCCGGTACTACCTACTGCCCTTAGCTGCACCATCTTAAGTTTATGATTTCCTGGTACTGAACTTCCAATTATTAGTAATTTTCTTATTTTACACCTCGTTAAAATTGTGGTACCAGGGTAACATAAATCAGAAGAGATTTATCCAATTAACTCAGTTAAGAGAGTGCCGGTACTACCTACTGCCCTTAGCTGCACCATCTTAAGTTTATGATTTCCTGGTACTGAACTTCCAATTATTAGTAATTTTCTTATTTTACACCTCGTTAAAATTGTGGTACCAGGGTAACATAAATCAGAAGAGATTTATCCAATTAACTCAGTAGAGTGCCAGTACTACCTACTGCCCTTAGCTCCACCATCTTAAGTTTATGATTTCCTGGTACTGAACTTCCAATTATTAGAAATTTTCTTATTTTACACCTCGTTAAAATTTTGGTACTAGGGTAACATGAATCGGAAGAGATTTATACAATTAACTCAGTAAAGAGAGTGCCGGTACTACCTACTGCCCTTAGCTACACCATCTAAAGTTTATGATTTCCTGGTACTGAACTTCCAATTATTAGTAATTTTCTTATTTTACACCTCGTTATAATTGTGGTACCAGGGTAACATAAATCAGAAGAGATTTATCCAATTAACTCAGTAGAGTGCCAGTACTACCTACTGCCCTTAGCTCCACCATCTTAAGTTTATGATTTCCTGGTACTGAACTTCCAATTATTAGAAATTTTCTTATTTTACACCTCTTTAAAATGTTGGTAACTAGGGTAACATAAATCGGTATAGATTTATCCAATTAACTCAGTAGAGTGCCAGTACTACCTACTGCCCTTAGCAACACAATCTAAAGTTTATGATTTCCTG
Source organism: Ligdia adustata (assembly GCA_947049295.1). Taxonomy (NCBI): domain Eukaryota; kingdom Metazoa; phylum Arthropoda; class Insecta; order Lepidoptera; family Geometridae; genus Ligdia; species Ligdia adustata. The sequence goes on from OX346229.1 coordinate 12,084,943, forward strand.
GTACTGAACTTCCAATTATTAGTAATTTTCTTATCTTACACCTCGTTAAAATTGTGGTACCAGGGTAACATGAATCAGAAGAGATTTATCCAATTAACTCAGTAGAGTGCCAGTACTACCTACTGCCGTTAGCTACACCATTTTAAGTTTATGATTTCCTGGTACTGAACTTCCAATTATTAGTAATTTTCTTATTTTACACCTTGTTAAAATTGTGGTACCAGGGTAACATAAATCAGAAGAGATTTATCCAATTAACTCAGTTAAGAGAGTGCCGGTACTACCTACTGCCCTTAGCTGCACCATCTTAAGTTTATGATTTCCTGGTACTGAACTTCCAATTATTAGTAATTTTCTTATTTTACACCTCGTTAAAATTGTGGTACCAGGGTAACATAAATCAGAAGAGATTTATCCAATTAACTCAGTAGAGTGCCAGTACTACCTACTGCCGTTAGCTACACCATCTAAAGTTTATGATAACCTGGTACTGAACTTCCAATTATTAGTAATTTTCTTATTTTACACCTCGTTAAAATTGTGGTACCAGGGTAACATAAATCAGAAGAGATTTATCCAATTAACTCAGTTAAGAGAGTGCCGGTACTACCTACTGCCCTTAGCTGCACCATCTTAAGTTTATGATTTCCTGGTACTGAACTTCCAATTATTAGTAATTTTCTTATTTTACACCTCGTTAAAATTGTGGTACCAGGGTAACATAAATCAGAAGAGATTTATCCAATTAACTCAGTAGAGTGCCAGTACTACCTACTGCCGTTAGCTACACTATCTAAAGTTTATGATTTCCTGGTACTTAACTTCCAATTATTAGTAATTTTCTTATTTTACACCTCGTTTAAATTGTGGTACCAGGGTAACATAAATCAGAAGAGATTTATCCAAATAACTCAGTAGAGTGCCAGTACTACCTACTGCCCTTCGCTACACCATCTTAAGTTTATGATTTCCTGGTACTGAACTTCCAATTATTAGTAATTTTCTTATTTTACACCTCGTTAAAATTGTGGTACCAGGGTAACATAAATCAGAAGAGATTTATCCAATTAACTCAGTAGAGTGCCAGTACTACCTACTGCCCTTCGCTACACCATCTTAAGTTTATGATTTCCTGGTACTGAACTTCCAATTATTAGTAATTTTCTTATTTTACACCTCGTTAAAATTGTGGTACCAGGGTAACATAAATCAGAAGAGATTTATCCAATTAACTCAGTTAAGAGAGTGCCGGTACTACCTACTGCCCTTAGCTGCACCATCTTAAGTTTATGATTTCCTGGTACTGAACTTCCAATTATTAGTAATTTTCTTATTTTACACCTCTTTAAATTTTTGTACCAGGGTAACATAAATCGGAAGAGATTTATCCAATTAACTCAGTAAAGAGGGTGCCGGTACTACCTACTGCCCTTAGCTACACCATCTTAAGTTTATGATTTCCTGGTACTGAACTTACAATTATTAGTAATTTTCTTATTTTACACCTCGTAAAAATTGTGGTACCAGGGTAACATAAATCGGAAGAGATTTATACAATTAATTCAGTAATGAGAGTGCCGGTACTACCTACTGCCCTTAGCTACACCATCTTAAGTTTATGATTTCCTCGTACTGAACTTCCAATTATTAGTAATTTCTTATTTTACACCTCTTTAAAATTTTGGTACTAGGGTAACATGAATCGGAAGAGATTTATACAATTAACTCAGTAAAGAGATTGCCGGTACTACCTACTGCCCTTATCTACACCATCTTAAGTTTATGATTTCCTGGTACTGAACTTACAATTATTAGTAATTTTCTTATTTTACACCTCGTAAAAATTGTGGTACCAGGGTAACATAAATCGGAAGAGATTTATACAATTAATTCAGTAATGAGAGTGCCGGTACTACCTACTGCCCTTAGCTACACCATCTTAAGTTTATGATTTCCTCGTACTGAACTTCCAATTATTAGTAATTTCTTATTTTACACCTCTTTAAAATTTTGGTACTAGGGTAACATGAATCGGAAGAGATTTATACAATTAACTCAGTAAAGAGATTGCCGGTACTACCTACTGCCCTTATCTACACCATCTTAAGTTTATGATTTCCTGGTACTGAACTTCCAATTATTAGTAATTTTCTTATTTTACACCTCTTTAAATTTTTGTACCAGGGTAACATAAATCGGAAGAGATTTATCCAATTAACTCAGTAAAGAGGGTGCCGGTACTACCTACTGCCCTTAGCTACACCATCTTAAGTTTATGATTTCCTGGTACTGAACTTCCAATTATTAGTAATTTTCTTATTTTACACCTCGTAAAAATTGTGGTACCAGGGTAACATGAATCAGAAGAGATTTATCCAATTAACTCAGTAGAGTGCCAGTACTACCTACTGCCGTTAGCTACACCATCTTAAGTTTATGATTTCCTGGTACTGAACTTCCAATTATTAGTAATTTTCTTATTTTACACCTCGTTAAAATTGTGGTACCAGGGTAACATAAATCAGAAGAGATTTATCCAATTAACTCAGTTAAGAGAGTGCCGGTACTACCTACTGCCCTTAGCTGCACCATCTTAAGTTTATGATTTCCTGGTACTGAACTTCCAATTATTAGTAATTTTCTTATTTTACACCTCGTTAAAATTGTGGTACCAGGGTAACATAAATCAGAAGAGATTTATCCAATTAACTCAGTAGAGTGCCGGTACTACCTACTGCCCTTAGCTACACCATCTTAAGTTTATGATTTCCTGGTACTGAACCTCCAATTATTAGTAATTTTCTTATTATACACCTCTTTAAAATGTTGGTAACTAGGGTAACATAAATCGGAATAGATTTATCCAATTAACTCAGTAGAGTGCCAGTACTACCTACTGCCCTTAGCTACACAATCTAAAGTTTATGATTTCCTGGTACTGAACTTCCAATTATTAGTAATTTTCTTATTTTACACCTCGTAAAAATTGTGGTACCAGGGTAACATAAATCAGAAGAGATTTATCCAATTAACTCAGTAGAGTGCCAGTACTACCTACTGCCCTTCGCTACACCATCTTAAGTTTATGATTTCCTGGTACTGAACTTCCAATTATTAGTAATTTTCTTATTTTACACCTCGTTTAAATTGTGGTACCAGGGTAACATAAATCAGAAGAGATTTATCCAATTAACTCAGTAGAGTGCCAGTACTACCTACTGCCCTTCGCTACACCATCTTAAGTTTATGATTTCCTGGTACTGAACTTCCAATTATTAGTAATTTTCTTATTTTACACCTCGTAAAAATTGTGGTACCAGGGTAACATAAATCAGAAGAGATTTATCCAATTAACTCAGTAGAGTGCCAGTACTACCTACTGCCCTTAGCTACACCATCTAAAGTTTATGATTTCCTGGTACTGAACTTCCAATTATTAGTAATTTTCTTATTTTACACCTCTTTAAATTTTTGTACCAGGGTAACAAATCGGAAGAGATTTATCCAATTAACTCAGTAAAGAGGGTGCCGGTACTACCTACTGCCCTTAGCTACACCATCTTAAGTTTATGATTTCCTGGTATTGAACTTCCAATTATTAGTAATTTTCTTATTTTACACCTCTTTAAATTTTTGTACCAGGGTAACATAAATCGGAAGAGATTAATACAATTAACTCAGTAAAGAGAGTGCCGGTACTACCTACTGCCCTTAGCTACACCATCTTAAGTTTTAGGATTTCCTGATACTGAACTTCCAATTATTAGTAATTTTCTTATTTTACACCTCGTTAAAATTGTGGTACCAGGGTAACATAAATCAGAAGAGATTTATCCAATTAACTCAGTTAAGAGAGTTCCGGTACTACCTACTGCCCTTAGCTGCACCATCTTAAGTTTATGATTTCCTGGTACTGAACTTCCAATTATTAGTAATTTTCTTATTTTACACCTCTTTAAATTTTTGTACCAGGGTAACATAAATCGGAATCTACACCATCTTAAGTTTATGATTTCCTGGTACTGAACTTCCAATTATTAGTAATTTTCTTATTTTACACCTCGTAAAAATTGTGGTACCAGGGTAACATAAATCAGAAGAGATTTATCCAATTAACTCAGTTAAGAGAGTGCCGGTACTACCTACTGCCCTTAGCTGCACCATCTTAAGTTTATGATTTCCTGGTACTGAACTTCCAATTATTAGTAATTTTCTTATTTTACACCTCGTTAAAATTGTGGTACCAGGGTAACATAAATCAGAAGAGATTTATCCAATTAACTCAGTAGAGTGCCGGTACTACCTACTGCCCTTAGCTACACCATCTTAAGTTTATGATTTCCTGGTACTGAACCTCCAATTATTAGTAATTTTCTTATTATACACCTCTTTAAAATGTTGGTAACTAGGGTAACATAAATCGGAATAGATTTATCCAATTAACTCAGTAGAGTGCCAGTACTACCTACTGCCCTTAGCTACACAATCTAAAGTTTATGATTTCCTGGTACTGAACTTCCAATTATTAGTAATTTTCTTATTTTACACCTCGTAAAAATTGTGGTACCAGGGTAACATAAATCAGAAGAGATTTATCCAATTAACTCAGTAGAGTGCCAGTACTACCTACTGCCCTTCGCTACACCATCTTAAGTTTATGATTTCCTGGTACTGAACTTCCAATTATTAGTAATTTTCTTATTTTACACCTCGTTTAAATTGTGGTACCAGGGTAACATAAATCAGAAGAGATTTATCCAATTAACTCAGTAGAGTGCCAGTACTACCTACTGCCCTTCGCTACACCATCTTAAGTTTATGATTTCCTGGTACTGAACTTCCAATTATTAGTAATTTTCTTATTTTACACCTCGTAAAAATTGTGGTACCAGGGTAACATAAATCAGAAGAGATTTATCCAATTAACTCAGTAGAGTGCCAGTACTACCTACTGCCCTTAGCTACACCATCTAAAGTTTATGATTTCCTGGTACTGAACTTCCAATTATTAGTAATTTTCTTATTTTACACCTCTTTAAATTTTTGTACCAGGGTAACAAATCGGAAGAGATTTATCCAATTAACTCAGTAAAGAGGGTGCCGGTACTACCTACTGCCCTTAGCTACACCATCTTAAGTTTATGATTTCCTGGTATTGAACTTCCAATTATTAGTAATTTTCTTATTTTACACCTCGTTAAAATTGTGGTACCAGGGTAACATAAATCAGAAGAGATTTATCCAATTAACTCAGTTAAGAGAGTTCCGGTACTACCTACTGCCCTTAGCTGCACCATCTTAAGTTTATGATTTCCTGGTACTGAACTTCCAATTATTAGTAATTTTCTTATTTTACACCTCTTTAAATTTTTGTACCAGGGTAACATAAATCGGAAGAGATTTATCCAATTAACTCAGTAAAGAGGGTGCCGGTACTACCTACTGCCCTTAGCTACACCATCTTAAGTTTATGATTTCCTGGTACTGAACTTACAATTATTAGTAATTTTCTTATTTTACACCTCGTAAAAATTGTGGTACCAGGGTAACATAAATCGGAAGAGATTTATACAATTAATTCAGTAATGAGAGTGCCGGTACTACCTACTGCCCTTAGCTACACCATCTTAAGTTTATGATTTCCTCGTACTGAACTTCCAATTATTAGTAATTTCTTATTTTACACCTCTTTAAAATTTTGGTACTAGGGTAACATGAATCGGAAGAGATTTATACAATTAACTCAGTAAAGAGATTGCCGGTACTACCTACTGCCCTTATCTACACCATCTTAAGTTTATGATTTCCTGGTACTGAACTTCCAATTATTAGTAATTTTCTTATTTTACACCTCGTAAAAATTGTGGTACCAGGGTAACATAAATCGGAAGAGATTTATACAATTAATTCAGTAATGAGAGTGCCGGTACTACCTACTGCCCTTAGCTGAACTTCCAATTATTAGTAATTTTCTTATTTTACACCTCGTAAATTTGTGGTACCAGGGTAACATAAATCGGAAGAGATTTATACAATTAATTCAGTAATGAGAGTGCCGGTACTACCTACTGCCCTTAGCTACACCATCTTAAGTTTATGATTTCCTGGTACTGAACTTCCAATTATTAGTAATTTTCTTATTTTACACCTCGTAAAAATTGTGGTACCAGGGTAACATAAATCGGAAGAGATTTATACAATTAATTCAGTAATGAGAGTGCCGGTACTACCTACTGCCCTTAGCTGAACTTCCAATTATTAGTAATTTTCTTATTTTACACCTCGTAAATTTGTGGTACCAGGGTAACATAAATCGGAAGAGATTTATACAATTAATTCAGTAATGAGAGTGCCGGTACTACCTACTGCCCTTAGCTACACCATCTTAAGTTTATGATTTCCTGGTACTGAACCTCCAATTATTAGTAATTTTCTTATTATACACCTCTTTAAAATGTTGGTAACTAGGGTAACATAAATCGGAATAGATTTATCCAATTAACTCAGTAGAGTGCCAGTACTACCTACTGCCCTTAGCTACACAATCTAAAGTTTATGATTTCCTGGTACTGAACTTCCAATTATTAGTAATTTTCTTATTTTACACCTCGTAAAAATTGTGGTACCAGGTTAACATAAATCAGAAGAGATTTATCCAATTAACTCAGTAGAGTGCCAGTACTACCTACTGCCCTTCGCTACACCATCTTAAGTTTATGATTTCCTGGTACTGAACTTCCAATTATTAGTAATTTTCTTATTTTACACCTCGTTTAAATTGTGGTACCAGGGTAACATAAATCAGAAGAGATTTATCCAATTAACTCAGTAGAGTGCCAGTACTACCTACTGCCGTTAGCTACACCATCTTAAGTTTATGATTTCCTGGTACTGAACTTCCAATTATTAGTAATTTTCTTATTTTACACCTCGTAAAAATTGTGGTACCAGGGTAACATAAATGAGAAGAAATTTATCCAATTTCCTCAGTAAAGAGAGTGCCGGTACTACCTACCGATTCTGGAATCTTAGATGATATTTGGTACTGATACAGCTTAGACCGTAGATTTACACATAAGCTATTTTTTTTCCTGCATTAACGCGAGTAACACCGCACGGCGCAGCTAGTAAAAATTTTAATTATTATTACTACATACCTGGTTAGGCGTTATTCCTATTTCGTAGACGACGCTCGGGTCGAGGTCCAGCAATGTTCTTAGTCTCGATACATTATGTCCGCTAAGGACTCCCTTCAGCGCCATCTGCGTCAGCTCTTTGGCCTCGGCGATGGCACTCGCGAGGTCTTTTTCTTCGGATTTTTTTTCTTCGGTCTTTTCCTTCTTTTCTTCCTATAAGTTATGAAGAATTAAATCGATATGTACTTAGTTTACAGTGATCAGCTAAATGGCACAGGAAAAAACAAAATAAGAAGAAGAGCTAGTGCAGGAGAGCTGTCTCTTTATACAACAATACTTAAGGGTATTTTATTTAACCATTATGGAACAAAAATTTACAAAATTCAAGAAAAAAAACTGTGCCCTCTATACAACTTGATCAATCGCGTGACCAATTTTTTTTTATGGAGAATATAATTTTTTTTTCTCAAATTTTACAAAATTTTCTTCTTCAACCTTGATTGGTATACTAACATCGTTAAGTATTGTCACACCTTTTTGTTACACGTGGTATATATCGATCGACTGATCTTATTCGGCGGTAGTTCATATTTTTGAGTAGTATGGCGTGATAGGTTTTTTTTAAATATTGAGACTGGCTAAAAAACTAATTCTGTGAGGATATATTAAAAAAAAGGTTATTTTTACTTATTTCTCTACGTAGATGTTTAAATTATTTAATTATGTGATTTTAAATTTAAAATATTTATATTATATAATTTAACTTTATATTTTTTGCTATAGTATAATTATCACCCTGAATTAATTAATGTATATGGACTATTACAAGCCGTCTTAATTAATTTAATTAATAAAGTAGCAAAACGGTCTGAATTATTAATTCAATAGTAAAATTGATGTTTCCCAAATATTAAATATAAAGTTGAATTGTCCATTTACCTTAGGCTTGTTTTGTTGCGTAAGTTGAGGGTGCTGCGCGCGACGCTCTTGGCGGAGCCCTAGCAGTCCCTCGTAGTCAGAGTCGAACATAGGCACGTACGCGCCGCGGTTTATCAAGTTCTTCCACGCTGCCTGGCGACAATAATCATTAATATAATTAATACGAGAGGGTGCAAGTTAGTAAATAAATAAATACTATAAGTAGTATTAAGTGTAAGTGTAAACTTGTATAATGTGTAAGTATAAACTTGGTATAAAGTGTAAGTGTAAACTTGTATAATGTGTAAGTATAAACTTAGTATTAAAGTGTGAGTGTAAACTTAGTATAAAGTGTAAGTGTAAACTTGTATAATGTGTAAGTATAAACTTAGTATAAAGTGTAAGTATAAACTTAGTATAAAGTGTAAGTGTAAACTTAGTATAAAGTGTAAGTGTAAACTTAGTATAAAGTGTAAGTGTAAACTTAGTATAAAGTGTAAGTGTAAACTTAGTATAAAGTGTAAGTGTAAACTTGTATAATGTGTAAGTATAAACTTAGTATAAAGTGTAAGTATAAACTTAGTATAAAGTGTAAGTGTAAACTTAGTATAAAGTGTAAGTGTAAACTTAGTATAAAGTGTAAGTGTAAACTTGTATAATGTGTAAGTATAAACTTAGTATAAAGTGTAAGTATAAACTTAGTATAAAGTGTAAGTATAAACTTAGTATAAAGTGTAAGTGTAAACTTAGTATAAAGTGTAAGTGTAAACTTAGTATAAAGTGTAAGTGTAAACTTAGTATAAAGTGTAAGTGTAAACTTAGTATAAAGTGTAAGTGTAAACTTAGTATAAAGTGTAAGTGTAAACTTAGTATAAAGTGTAAGTGTAAACTTAGTATAAAGTGTAAGTGTAAACTTAGTATAAATTTTAAGTGTAAACTTAGTATAAAGTGTAAGTGTAAACTTAGTATAAAGTGTAAGTGTAAACTTGTATAATGTGTAAGTATAAACTTAGTATAAAGTGTAAGTATAAACTTAGTATAAAGTGTAAGTATAAACTTAGTATAAAGTGTAAGTGTAAACTTAGTATAAAGTGTAAGTGTAAACTTAGTATAAAGTGTAAGTGTAAACTTAGTATAAAGTGTAAGTGTAAACTTAGTATAAAGTGTAAGTGTAAACTTAGTATAAAGTGTAAGTGTAAACTTAGTATAAAGTGTAAGTGTAAACTTAGTATAAAGTGTAAGTGTAAACTTAGTATAAATTTTAAGTGTAAACTTAGTATAAATTTTAAGTGTAAACTTAGTATAAAGTGTAAGTGTAAACTTAGTATAAAGTGTAAGTATAAAGTGTAAGTATAAAGTATAAGAGGGTACCTCCTCATGCAAGGTGTGAGTGTGTGAAGCAAGCAGGTGCGGCGGCGGAGGGATCGGTCCCGCGATGGCCAGCGTCTGCTGCAGAGGCATGTACTCGTCACTCATCAGACCTTCTAGCAACTCTTTCAACGCTACTCGGTTGGGCGGGCTCCTGTCAACGAGTTTATTGTTAGCTATAGCCATTATACAATTAGTGTGTTTGCCATTGTCGAAGTTATAAAATATTACTCAAACATAATTAGGGTTCCATGCATAAAAGAAAAAATAAAACCCTTTGGAGGAGGCTTTTCCCTAAGGGGCTCCATGCATAGAACGCAAGATTAAGATATTTTTTTATTTATAACTAGCTGTCCCGGCGAACTTCGTACCGCCAACAGTTATTCATATTTCTCACCTTTTAAACCTTCCCTGGAGTACGACAAACATATCAAGACCAAAATCAGCTAAATCTGCCCAGCCGTTCTCGAGTTTTTGCGAGACTAACGAACAGCAATAGATTTTTATATATTAGACAATTGATTTTTATATATAAGAAGACTAGCTGTACCGGCGAACTTCGTACCGCCTAATAGTTATTTATGTTTCCCACCTTTTAAACCTTCCCTGGAGTACGACAAACAATTCAAGACCAAATTCAGCTAAATCGGCCCAGCCGCTCTCGAGTTTTTGCGAGACTAACGAACAGCAATTGATTTTTATATATAAGACTAGCTGTACCGGCGAACTTCGTACCGCCTAATAGTTATTTATGTTTCCCACCTTTTAAACCTTCCCTGGAGTACGACAAACAATTCAAGACCAAATTCAGCTAAATCGGTCCAGCCGCTCTCGAGTTTTTGCGAGACTAACGAACAGCAATTGATTTTTATATATAAGATTATTGTGTAAGATTAATCATTATCTTTCTAGTGTGTTTATTTTAATGATATTGTTGTAACGTATTTATTATGCATGAAATTAAATAAAGCTTTATTATTATTATACATAAAAGGTTGGAAGAGATCGCTTTAAGCTATAAAGCCGCCATTAAAAGCTAGTATATTTTTAGTATTGTTTGTTTTTAAATAGTGTTATAAGCTGTTTTTTTAATAAAGAGTTGTCTTATCTTATGATAAAAGGTCAAAATGGGATCCTATAACTAAGATTTTGTTGTCCGTCTGTCACTAGGCTGTATCTCATGTACCGTGATAGCTACATAGACAGAATAAAATAAACATTTATTACACAAGGGGACTTACTTACAACAAACTTGTTATTTAACGTTTTGCACGATATTTATAACGACATCAGGAAGAAATTTGAAGTTGTGCTGTAAAGCTAATGTACGAAAACCTTAGTGCGCGAGCCCAACTCTAACTTGGCCGCTTTTTCAACAAAGATTCAACAGAATTTTCTAATTGGACCAGGCGTCAATGAGAAATCGGGAACAAACATAAAAAAAGATTCCGTCAAATTAAAAACTTGCTTCCCTTGAAGCCAGTTTAAATCTCTTCTAAAACGATACAAATAGACTACATATAAAGATAAACTACGTCATTTAACAAGCTGTAAGCAATCATCAAAAAGAGACAAATGGACTAAAGAAGTCACACTCTGGTATCCTAGAGAAGGGAAGAGAGCTAGAGGAATTTAAAAGGTGGGATGATCTTCCAAAAGGGTGGCGTAGATTAGCCCAAGATAGAAGCAAATGGCGACTACTAGAGGAGGCCTATGTCTAAGAAAACAACCTGATACACAACTCTTAGTATTAGTTTATAAACTGTAATATTATCAGAGAATAAAAGCTATTTTTATTTTATTTTATTACGTAAGCTGTGTTCACCCGCGTAGTTCCCGTTATTATCGAGATAATCAAATGGGGAACTACTATTTTTGAAGTCGGTTAAAACATATACTATGTTCTTTCCCGTGGTCCATTCAACCTGTGCACCAATTTTTATCCAGATCGATTCTGTGGTTTTGGCGTGAAAGCAAGACAGACAGTCTGAGACAGAATGAGTTACTTTCGAATTTATAATATTAGTTAGGATCATTAATAGGTACCCGTCTCCAACAGGTATGAGGGCAGGCACGGTGGCGCGGGGCACGGAGGTGAGGTCTGCGATCAAGTCTGACACCTGGTTCTGTAGCGGAGACATGTCATACTCCAGATCTTTGGGGGACACCTCGGTAATCATCACCTGCTTCGCTGTCTTTTTTAACACCTGGAGATGTTACAAGATGTACCTATATATGGTTATATTAGTATGGCTCGTGTCGAAACGGTTACCAAAATGGATAAATGGTTACCAAAAAAGTTGTTGCCAAAAGTGTTCAGAATGTCATGAAAAAAAAATATCTAAACCTACTGCGGACCTTGTTGACGAAAGTATTCAGAGCGTCATAATTTGGTCACCGTTTTGGCAATATGGGAATCAAAAAATATAGTTGATGACCGTTTAAATTATACCCTATAAGTATTACTTAAATAATAAAAAGTAGCACATGTGTTAATCCAAAGTCTAAGCTAAATTAAATTTACTCCATACTAAATTTAAAACATATTTCTACTGAGTTTTGAGAGCAATAGACTAACAAACGTACAAATGTTATTGTTTATTATACTATAGTGATTTAATTTATCGGAAAATAATAAATCTGTCAACAAATAAATCAACTTCTAACAACAATTTATCACTGTTATACTAAAGTTAGACAAATAACTACTTTTTCAGAAATAAGTATTTAGAAACATATTTAACGTTAAAGCTATTTTATTTCCCAAGACAAATATGATTTATGTCAGGTTCAGAAAAGATAGTATATATAAAATTTATATTATTATTGTAATTATATAATTGTTTAAGTCACACCCAAAAGCTTATATGTGGGAGACCACAAGAAAAAAATATTCAAGCAATCTAGATTCATTAGATGATTTACATTTACATCATTGAGAATTACATTCATCAAGCCACAACAATTGTATTGTCAAATATACTACACGTCCCTGATCACTCCCTGTCCCATAACGCCTGCTGTATTACGCTGCGCTGGATGGCTATGGCCAACATTTGCACCAAGAATGAGCCGGAACGAGAGTCACTACCTCTATCTCTAATCCGATGCCCTATTTCATGAACAAAAATTAATCCAGTTTCTAATGAAAACCTACTTACATCTCTAGCAGGTGCATTTAGCAGCCCATGTATCTGTCCAATAAACAGTCTCTCTTGCGGCACAAGAGGTTGCAGCCCTGGTTTCGATTCTAGCAGATGCAGGAACAGTGTTACAAATGGATTTTCTGATTTGAACAGGTCGAAGAGTATAGCGAGGGCAACTACCCTTTGTCCAGGTAAGGACAGATCTCCAGCAGTGACCAGGGATGCAATGAGAAGGCATACTGGAATCATTAACATAATTGTCATAATATTAAATACAATTCTTTCAATACTTAACTGGATGTATGGCTAAAGTACAATATCTATCTATTGCAAACTTATAAAGACAATTTCAGTAGTGAATTGGGCATTCAATGAATTCAACACAATATGATATGAGCACAATAGCTTTGAGCTGCTCGCCTATTCAATAAATAAATATATGTTGAGTGGCATAATGTCAGTTTCTATGATATGTCAATTTTATGGTCTTTAATTATTGTATCAAGATAAGCAACTAGGATTCACAATTAAACAATAGAATGTTATTTAAGAAGTGATTGCTAAGAAAAACTCAGGAAAACTGTACCATGAGTACTACTGAAAAAATATAGTACAAGTTTTTTTTTAAATAAAGTGATTACAACTTTCATTATAGCAGGCACCGATTTCAATTTAAAAATCTTACCTCTGGACCGGTTTTGATAAAATTTTAGTGAGACCACTTGAGACCATTTCAAATAAAAATAATTTGTAATACAGATCAAGCATTCATATCTACAATAACATTAATTGTATTGTTAACTTACAGTTAAAATGTTCCGATTTTGGAAATTTCTTTTGAACCTGTATACTTATAGATTCTAAAGTTTGTGTTTCGATTGTCTGTTCCGAAAATAAGCTGCAAAAATAATTAAATATTTGAGTTATGAGTAAATCACTGAACATGAAGGTTATGATTTTATATATTAATCTTGCACTTACTCTAATATATATTTACTGTTTTCACTTATTAGCTGTTGGGACATATTGAACGGATTATTAATTTTTATAATAATTAGATTGTTATAGTATTAATTATTCTTTGAGTTTCATTTATTATTTTACAAAATCAGAGCAGCAACAAAACTGAAAAATACACAACAAACAAATCTAATTAGTTTATGTGACAGTGACATTGATACAAAGATATGCCATGATAGTGACAATATATTATTTTTATATTATGACATGGCAGTTTAATTCATTGTGCCATTTTTAGGGTTGCGTATTTAAGTTTAGATACTTTCAATCATTTGACGTCACTTACCAAAAGATAAATGATGGCAATTCTGGTTAATCTGTCCCATCGGTCAGCTTCTTACAATTTTCAGGGCAATATAAATAATTCAGCTATTATTCTGAGAAGGTCACCAACATCGACATTTAAGAGTAGAACTCTATGCGTTAGGCATGAGGTACCTAGTATAAGATACACCTAATGAATTTTCGGAAAATATAAATACTCTCTTATTTTAAAATATTCTGCAAGATTCAAAACAAAATACATTACTCGTATCTTGTAAATAACCTTGCTTTATACTAGCGTCAGGACTTGGAATCGCAAGATGAGTAGGTATGACCTAGAAAGCTAGAAAAATACTCGGTATTTGGGCCAAGACAGCTTGTTCAAATACTGTGTGTCAACTATAAAACACATGGCCTTCACCGAAGAGACAAAGCTAGGTACAAAGCCTTGCCTGAATAACAGTCTAATTGTACCGTTATCAGTACGAAATGAAGTTATTAATCGGGCATACTTCACATGACACAGCCGAGTGAGTTAGTTATCAGTGCGAAGTTAATTGTAAACGTATACTTCTTTTATCGTACCCATTTCTTGTCCTGATAAGATTAGAGTGTCATATGTCTCGCGCGACGACACCGCCTAGCATTTTAGTGCGCGGTATCTTATAAATATATTACCTGAAGTTGGTGTTTTCTTTGAAATTTTTTGAGCTAAAGAGTGATAGTGAGATGTTTAATGTGCACGTAGTAACGCGAAATGCTGAATCAGCGTATGTACGAGTCCACAATGCCTAATGCAAGGCCATTGGAGTTCTCTGGAGGAAACCCCCCTCCGAGGAACCGTTCGGCATCCTTGTCTACCAGAAGTCGACAGAATGGACTTGCGCGGCATGAACCTCGATTCTCTCTACAGTACGAGGTAATGCATTTTCACAGCTGAATAAATAGATACAAGAAAGAAGGACGCATACAAAGAGTGACAGAACTAAAAGTTTGTAACTAGCATACTGTGGAACTCGCTAGTACAAACCTTTCATCTAAAGTACAAACTATATTGTAAGACTTGAGTGTTGAGCTAGTGCCAGATTTCGGCCCCGTCAAAACCCATCACAGAACTTTTCCATTAAATCAGTCTCTTCCTATCAATTATTGAAAAGTTTTTTAGGAATTAAAATAAAGTAATCGGTTAGCTAGTAGCACCTTAGCAGGCCATTTGTTGAAATAATTTGAAGGTAGACTTCGCAGAATGCACACCGAAGTTAATTTTAATTTGTCCATTTCTCTGTGGTTCCTCATAGTATAGCTTTATTTTCAAATTCCCATTTAATTTTAATAATTTTGATTATTTTACGTTTATTGGAACGTAATGCGTCAAGTGAATCATGCAAATGTTTCAAAATATACGGGATGATGACATTTTTGAAGCATAAAAAACATAGAATCCGGAAAGGCGATATGTATATAAAACGAAAAAGAAAGAGATAACTACATTTTTTTATTTCGGCTTGCATCCAATGTCAAACTACCAACAAGCTGATTCAGATTTTGTACCTTTGCTTGCTGTTGCTGTCAAAATTTGTCACAGCAAAGCGAAATCGTGCATTTTATTTTTTTATTTGTTTCAAGTATTTCTAGCCGTTTCGCGTAGTTATAGTGTTTAGATTTTAAATGTCCCATAAAACAGTATACGCTGATGTTAACAAACTCTACAACAAGTCTTGAGGTCCTGCCGAACAATAGTTGGATAACGTGTCACAAGTTTTTACGAACAGTTGTTTTCGTCAGTACATCGCCGAAAGGAATGTGGATTGTTGCTGATTGTTATAACAAATAGTGTAATTTCACATGGGTGATGGCTTGGCAGTCAGATACGCGTGTACGTATGAAAATTACTATCTAAATACCATGGTAAAAATTAGTATGATATTTGCCCATTGTAATTGTATGGTCATGGCCTTGTGAACGATTAACATTTAAATGCGTTTTATCGCGGAACGAGAGTCTTAATTTATGCGCTAAAGATTTTGAACAGCTTATTTGACATAGAGCTACATTAGAGCTAGTTGTTGTAGTTGGAATTGTGTAGGAGTTACTTTGCTGGAGGTTACTATTTAATAGGATTTGCTACAAGTTCAGAGTTTAGGTCAAGTGACCCTGCTTACCTACATGATGTATAAGTAAAAGGTGGTTGTTATTATCCTATCATTCAAGTACAACATTGATTTGTTGATATGATATCTTTTATTGAATGCTATTAGACCCACTAACTTGACAAGCTGTGACCACAATGTAATTAAACTAAACATACTCTAACATATTTGTGTATTATTATCTATTATACTTATTTTAGCCGTTATTTTGAACTGTTTTTAATGATTATAAAAAAACTGTTTTCTAAATTTAATTATTAGTTCAAAACTATATTCATTCAATGCAGTCATACAAATTAACTTCCGTGATATACACATTTTAAAGTCACTTCCTCAAACATTTCATTTAATTTATCAAAAAGAACATTTGTTAAAAGTAAGCCAGCTAAATTTGCAGCTAATTTTCCTCTAACTAGCATGTCTATTATTAAGTTTGTATGTATATGTACCTATCAAGTCCCACTGGTAGGAGGCATGGGTCTTCCCCATTAAGGAGTGCAAGCCTTAGTTTTTGCCATGTCTTTGCACTCAAATGCACTAAAGCATTATGCAGGACTTTTTGTTGACTATAAGACTGCATTTGGTCACTGATTTTTGGTCGAGATTCACTCTGATCTTGATCAAAACTAGATTGTAGTTCTAGAAAGTAAATCAAGACGGCAGAGACTTCCATACTCCAGCTGTGACTGATTAGATATATTGACGCATGGCTCAAGCTTTAGGATTATTAGTAGTGGTATAAGTAAGTAAACTAGTTTAATTTCATTGTATTAAACATATCCTGGGATGTGACCTGCACCCTATCACTGGCGAGGCGACGAGCATGGCCCCCATCTTTTCTAAATAACCCAATATTGTTTTAGTCCTGTGCCAATCATATCCAGGCAAAACCAGCAGTCATATCTGTATGAGTATGCTTAGTAAATAAATAAAATAAATAAAAATACAAATAGCCTTTATTCACTGATAGTATTATAGTTTATATTCATAAACTATGCTGACACCAGCCCCAGATGTACGTCAAGTTGTCATCTTGGACATAGGCCTCCTCTAGTATTCGTCATCTGCTCATATCTTGGCATAATCTGCGCCATCCTTTTGGAAAATCAACCTCCCACCTTTTAAATTGGCTTCCTCTAGCTCTTTTCCCGTCTCTAGGATATCAAAGTGTGACATCTTTAGTCCCAGAGTATGCTAAGTATGATTAGTCAAATCAGTATGTTACATACAGATACTTTGAAATCCTATAATGGTTTCCTATTTACATTTCAGACTGACGAGAACAGCTTCCTTCTTCGGCTGAAGATCCTCGGAGCGTACTCATTGGCCAAGAAAGACATATTCGGTGCTAGGTAAGAACATAAATATTAAAGCGGGCAGAGATTGATCTGGGTGTGTTGCGTTTGTAATGAAATAATATTAAAGAGCATAAGATCTCTGACATAGTCCATCTCCATTAACTATTCCTATATCCTATATATAGGTCCATTATATATTGTAAGGAGTTTTGAGGTGTGAGACTAATAAAAAATTATGTAAGTGTATTAAGTTCTTTTTAGATTAAGATCGATAGTCTGTAACCTTTTTAGGTAAAAGTATGTTACTAATGCAATAACATCTGTTTTTGTCCACTAACTTCTAGACAAATCATTCATACATTCATATTACTAAGACTGCTGTCTGTCCACCAGGCTGTTAATCTCATGAACGGTGATAGCTAGATAGTTGAAATTTTCATTAATGATGTATTTTTGTTATAGCTATAACAACAAACACTAAAATCAGATTAATAATAAACATTTGACTGGCCCGTTGGCGCAGTTAGTAGCAACCCTGCCTTCTGCGCCGCTGGTCCCGGGTTCGATACCCGGACAGGTCAAACATTTGTGTGCATGAACATGTCTATTTGACCTGTGTCTGGGTTTTTATTATATATATATAAGTATGCATATCAGTCATCAGGTTACCATAGCACAGGCTTTGCCTAGTTTGGGAGCTGAAGACCTTTGTGTGGATGTTGTCATATATTATTATTATTTAAGTTGGTTTTGGAATACAACAAACTTAATTTTTGTCGTTATTTGCTCGATATGAATAACCAAAATTAGGAAGAAACGTGAACTGATGTTGTTTAGATAATAGTACGAAACCCTTAGCGAGACCAACTCGCGCTTGACCGATTTTTGATTGCTATTTCAATTCTTGGGCAATGGGTAGTGCTATAAGCAGGACACTTGAATGATAATTTACCATTCTAGACTTGAAGTTCAATTAATGAAATAGGTGAAAAGAAGAGCAAGCAATGGCGTCGATACTTGACAGTTCACTGATGTTCGACGCTGTCAAATATCGATTCTTTTCACCTCGATGATGCCCAACTATAGTCGATTATATCCCCTGTTATATTTGCGACAACTCTGTATAAAGCAAAGCAAATTAATAATTTCTGTGACTCACTTTCCTATTTCAATATTTTTTTCAAGATTGCAAATAATTATCAACTAATCCCTTTTATATTGTTGATAGTCCTTGATGAAGTTGACTGAGTATTTTTTGATAAAGAATTCGCGTGAAATTGAATTCTTTGACCTGAGATTTTGGGTTAATGACTCCGCTTAGTTCTTATTAATATGTATAAGGTCAGTGATATTTTCCTGGTACCTAGATTAACTTGTTGTGTGTTTCTAACTACTAGGTCACTAACCTAATACCTAGAGCTTTGTGAAAATCCTATCACAATTTTTCATAGTTTTTTTTTATCCTGCTAGGCTAGGCATCTGACCATAAGTTCGCACGACCATGGAAGTCAGCGATACTGTAGCCCTAAATGGAGCATGCCTAGTCTGAATACACTGGCTCTCAAGGAAGGCTGCCGGAACACACCGATAGGTGCTTGGCGACAGATTTTACAACTTTAAGGTGATAGCTAGCCAGGCAAGCGATAGGAAACGCCCTACCACTATGCTATGGTTTTCTCACGATGTTTTCCTTCACCGGTAGCTCAGGCATGTTTCGTGGGATCGAACCTCGTACCTTTTGCACGGCAATGGACCTCACTAACCCTTTGCACGGCAATCGCCCCACTCTTCATTGAGAAGCCAGTGTATTCCAGACTACGTATGCTCCATCTAGGGCCGCAGTGTCGTTTACTTCCGTGGTCGTGCGAGCTGGTGGTCAAATGCCTAGCTGTATTGTATAAAAAAAAAGAGTGAACGAAAAATTCACAGCAAGTAGGTTTCGAACCTGGGCCCTTTTTACTATACACATTTCAACACGTAACGCGGCCGCGTTTTTATAAACGCGTAGAATTCACGTGGAACAGTATTCACTGAGCCAATGGCATGTTTTAGAACGCATTCTTTATGACGTGAAGCCTCAACACGTCTCGCGTTTTCACCGACGAATATCGTAGTTCCTTAGAAATCAATGGCCCTGCTTTTATCGGGTACCACGCCCAGATGCCTCGACCATTAGGCCACTGTCGATATGCTTGCAGCCGCGAAATTAACGAACTCGAGTTACGGTACTCAAGCGGCTGGTGTCTGTCGTAGTATTTGCCTTTCTTAACTGCTTATGACGTGCGTGACGTCACCTCCCGGTTCCAATGTACGAGTAAGTTCAGCGCTGGTTGCTTCAGCTGGTTGCTTGTGTTGAGTGTGGGACGGTTTGTGACAGAAAGCAGTCATTAAGTTTAAATATTGTTTTTTAAGTTGTGTACTGCACTGTTGTTATCTGTTGCAGATAAAATGTGTTATATTCCATTCTATTTTTACGTGAATGTGGTTTGTTGATGTTTGGACTTTTCTATTTGTACATTTATATTGGTTTTTGTCTGCAAGCGATGAGTGATACGAGTAAGGTGGTTCGGGACAGCGTAATGGATGCAAATTATATTGTGTGTGTTGAAGAGTATCTTGTCACGAAATGAATCATGAGTTTTTGAACTAAGCTCTTAGTTGTTACGACTTGTCTGACGTGGTGCAATTCTAATACGAGTAGAATAGAATTGCCAGAGTTGTTTAAAGTGTAGCAAGTAAAATCAATAGCTGGCGAGCGATGCTCTTCTTACATTTTATTTCGTCATCGTAAAAGCATAACGAAAAAAATATTACATGTTACTCTTTTATATATATATACATAAATATCAGTTAGTCAGTTAGGAATTATTTATGTATATATTAGCTGCGGTTTTACCCGCGGTAGATCATCCTACGGGAACACTTCAATTTTCCGGGATAAAAAATAGCCTAAGTGTTAATCCAGGGTATAAAGCTATCTTCGTGCCACATTTCGTTCCAATCCGTACAGGCTTTTAAGTGTGAAGGAGAAACAAACAATCACACACACAGATAAAAACTTTCGCCTTTATAATATTAGTGTGATATATATATATATATATATAAAACGAATAACACGACAAATACAATGATATATTTTTTAAATTCGACATATAAATTTTTTACTTTATACATATTCACATGCCTAGCTCAGGCGAAATAGGCAGAACTGTTAAATTATGCAAGATCTGTACTTTACCCTATTTTGGTGTTTAAATGATTTGAATTTGAATAATAGAGTAAGCAAGTCCTGACCGACTTATATTTTCTAGAGCCTGAACCGCTAAATCTAGAGACATGAAATTTGGAAGGTGTATTCATTATAGCTTGTAGGGGTGTACTAAAAAGGATTTTTAGATTAGCTTTAAATCAGTTTCAGTTTATTTATGTTTATAAGTTATATACAAAAATACAAATGTTACCTCTTTATAACATTCGTATAGATTAATCGGAGTTTTCAAGATACCTGATTGTTGGAAAGGTTCAACTATAGTTTCGTTCACATTCGGTGAACTTCACCGAATGTCAACCGATGGAGTTCACCGAATGTGAACGAAACTATAGTTGGAGCTTTCCAACAATCAGGTACTAGTGAAAATCAGTTTTCTTAAACAATGTAAATCAATCAATCAATCAATGAGAGAACTATTGAACTAAGAACTAATATTAAGTAATCTTAACTAATATTATAAATACGAAAGTAACTCTGTCTGTCTGTCTGTTTCGTTTTCACGTCAAAACCATTAAACCGATCTGAATGAAATTTGCTACACAGGTAGATTGGACCCCGGGAAAGGACATAGAATACTTTTTAACAGACTTCAAAAAAGTAGTTCCCCCATTATCCCGACAATCCAAAGGGGAACTACGCGGGTGAAACCGCGGGGCACAGCTAGTCGTATACAAATGAGATTTATATGTTATTTTTTTTAAGTAATCATGAATTAAAATGTAATAAGACGTTGCCTGTAACGAACGTTATTTAAAGGTATATCGAACGTTAATAAATATTACTTTACTTAATCAACACGCGTTAGTTTTCTAATAGTTGTCTCGTCTATGATTGAATTAAATTATATGTACATTTATGCAGTTTCCTTATTCTACTAATTGATGTGTCATATTATTGAAAGTATGTACTCGAGTTAGTAACCGCTTAGTATCTGATAATTTCTTATAAGTACCAATACACCCAATGTTATGTGAGTATGCCGAACGTAATAATTCATTCTTTTAAATAGCTTTTCATATCCTTCCCTATATTAATAAACCGAACTCAAAAAGGAAGAGATATTCAACTCGTTAAAAATTTAAGGAGGTTCACAATATATCTTTTTTTAAATTATTTGTATAGCATTTTTTATTTAATTTCTGTTTATAAATATCACCATACAAAATTTGATTTTAATCGGCCCAGTTGTATCGGAGGTAAGACCATACAAACAGTCAGACAAACAGAGAAACAAAAATTTTGTTATAAAATGTAAATTACAAAACAATAAAATATATATCTTTATTGCTCACCGAGGATATTAAATACAGCAAATATAATAAATATATAAATTGTATTTTTTTAGTTATATTAAATTAATTCTAATTCTCGTCATACTCTTACCTCTTCCCGACTCGGTTTTTATCATTGTACAGAAATTCGACCTCTTTTTCGGTTTTATATATAACGGATCACCCGGACCTGGAGGATTTTTAGGAACCGTGACGTCAGCTAGGCTGACGTCACCATCCTCACTAACAGACTCGCTCATCGCAAATAAGAAACACTTTTATCTAAACACGTTTTATTATTTGTCTAAAACAATCTTAAAATCTAAAGTTATAATTTAAATTGTATTTACAAGATATTTCTCGCAAATTCACCAAACGAATGTGTCTCGCAACGGCACGCTTTTGCTTTTATAACCAGCTAAGATGGCGTCGCCGTTGCAAAGTCAAATCACAGTCACTTCGCGTTACACATTTTAAGTTACACCAATTAATACAACTGAGTATAGTTAGATAATTCATTAATCTATTATTAGGACACGGTTTAAGCATTGAAACGATTTATAACGATTAAAACATTGAAATAATACAGAGCGCTACTCGCTTTTTGACTCTATAGTCATTAGTCCAACTAATCTTCTTTTTGCAATTTAAAACCTAACCAAAAACGATTTTAAATGTAATGCAACTAGTTTATTAATGAAGACATGATTTTAGCAATAGATGATTAGACTTAAAACTAAAGTTGATTAATATAAGAGTTGTTGCTTTGTTGCCAAGAACGACTACAACACTCTACTCTAATACCATACTTTCAAGTTAGAAAACTGACAACAGTATTAAATCAAAGTAATATTAAACCTTTACGGTTATGGTAATCATTCTAATAACTTTTAAAACTATTAAAAGTAATTTAGATCGAGCTTGCGCCGACATATATATATGTATATATATATATAAGCAGTTTGTTATTATTAATTCCTCTGACAGTGAACTTGACCGTGTGAATGTACCGCGTGATACAATACAATATACTATACTAGCTTTTACCCGCGGTTTTGCCCTCGTTACGTTTGTTTTTCTGGTAAGAATTACACTTAGAAAAGTAACCTAAAGGTGAAAAAGGTGAGGTGTGAGGAAACCTGCCTGTCGGAGAAGGTTAATAACTCTCGATGATAAATGAATCCTCACGCAATTTGGCCAGCGTGGTGGACCCCCCCCCCCTATACCCCCTTCATAGGTGTCGATATACGACTACAAAAATAATGAAGTTAGAAAAAAATCTCACAGAGAAAGTTTAACACTAGCAAATTATTTTGCATCGGGGCTCGTATGTGTCTTGCTCACTACGAACCTAGTTATATATCGAACGATTTATATATTGTCTGTCTGACTCCTGTAAGGATTGTATTTAGTAATAAGTCCAAATTTACTTTTGATATTTCACTCGCGTTTCTTGCCCCCACAGTATGGTACCTTCCGTAACTCTAATTAGCTGTGTAAAAAGTTCTTTTAAAAGTAAAGTAAAGTAATATTTATTGACCTTTAAATAACCTTTAAATTAAGTGTTATTACATTTATATTAATAATTACTATAATATTAATGTAATATTTAATATAAATGTAATTTAAAAGTTAACTAATTAATCTCATTTTTATATACGATTACTTAATATTAGTTCTTAGTTTAATAGTTCTCATGACATATATTTCATTAAAATAGTTATTACTCACTTTCATTACGGCGGGTTTAAAACGTAGATCTCTTTCAGTTCTTTCGATTTAAAAAATTCGAACGATTTTGAAAAACATTTAAACGGGACTCCTTCAGAAATTATATTTTTCTTAAAAAAAAATGAATTCCAATCGGTCCAGCCATATCTGAGAAGTAAGGAATAATAATCACAAAAATGCCGTCTAATTATGTACCTTCTCTTTTTTGTGGAGGTTCGTAAAATCAAATTGATGCGTCGCTCAGGCGCTTAGAAGACAAATAGTTAGAAGAGAGTTCGAAGGAAACCCGGATGCTTAATCTTTAAACCTATGTACTCATTCTTAATCTCTTTTTATTTTTTAGATACCCAGTGTCACTGTCACGGCTAAGACGAATCTATTGACATCACTCACATAATAATACAACAAGCCGTTTAGGCTCTAGAGCGTGACATAGAAATATACATACATGCGTACACTCGAAAAACATAACCCTCCTTCTTTCGCTGTCGGGTAAAAAAAGGACAAACAAACCAACGAACACACTTTCGTATTTATATTATGTGTGGGGAAACAGTATATTATTATAGCAAGGTCGTCGTATGACAACTGACGACTCCCTTGGCTATGCTTTGTTTATCAATATATGTATATATTTATATATAGGTCCTTCATATAATTGTTAGCGGTTAAAAATAACTGATTTTCAAAAAGGAGGTTCTTTTTTACCCGACTGTGAAAGAAGGTGGGTTATGTTTTTCGAGTGTATGTATGTATGTATATTTCTTTGGCACGCCCTACAGCCTAAACGGTTTGTCGTATTTTTATGTGAGTGGTGTCAATAGATTCGTCTTAGTAGTGAGGGTGATACTGGATACATCAGAATTATAAATAAAAATAAATTAAGAATGAAACACAGGTTTAAAGATTAATCAGTCGGGTTTTTCGAACTTGCTTATAACCACTTGTTAATATTATTTATGCTTTATTATTGGGATGAATGAATTAATGAATAAATGAACTCTTTATAGCAGATACACAAACATCAAATACACAGAAGAAAATCATACATCTAGTGCCACAAGTGGCGGCCTTATCGCCAAAAGCGATCTCTACCAGGCAACCTCGTCATTACTGCACGAAAATTTGTGAGTTACTTTTGTGATAATCATTTATGTTTGTTACAGCGATCCCTATGTGCGCGTGGAACTACAAAAAGTTGATGGTGACGTCACCATCGAGACATTTCTCACTAAAACCAAGAAAAAGGTGAGTTTATATGCTTTACTATAAACCTACTCTTTTTTTCTTTTGATATATGGCACCATACGATTTGTGTATTTGCCAGCGTCATGTTTATCGAATTTAAATTTTCAATTTACATAATTATCAATCAAGTTGTGTCAAATAACATGTAACAAGTCATCGTGGTCAAGTTAAAGTCACCTCATGTACCCTAGTAAAGCGGTGGAGACTTTACCAGGGTTTCTATGGAGATTTCCCGCGAACACGAAAACCACTCTATTCCGTCTTTATATCGCTTGCCCACACTTCTGCACATAAACAAGACATTAATGGTTAATAATCCGTCAATATTACACATTAAAACTTGCAGAATCACTAGTTTTGCAATAAGTACACAGTCAGAGACTCCATTTTTTCAGCGAACGCGGGAAAACCATCGACCTTCATGATTCAATGACGTTCTCGTAGTGTCGTTGTGTATATACATAGACAAAATGATTTGTTTCATAAAATAGTGAAATCATTTATTACATTATAACTAGCCGCGCCCCGCGGTTCTACCCGCTGTGGATATTTGATCATCCCATGGGAACACTTGAATTTTCTAAAATAAAAAATAGTCTATGTGTTAATTCAGGGTATAAGCTATCTTCCTGCCAAATTTCATCCAAATCCGTTCAGCCGTTTTAACGTCGAGGAGGATCAACACACACGTATTAACTTTCGCCTTTATAATTTTAGTGTGATAAAAGATGATGTTTATGTAACCATGTCACTTTTACATAGTTACATACTAGGTTTAAGTTAGCTTTCTTACATAGATCATACGTTACAGAATTTCAGTATTTAAAGGACTTGTTTCATTTTCGGCCATGACGGTGTACGTCTACCTAAAAGATGTGGTTAATATTATGTATTAATGAAACCTGCATCAGTTGCCTACTTCATTGTGTACAAAAATATCTAATTTCTGTGAATTGTAGTGGAATTCTGGCATCCCTAGAAATTTTTTATTTCCTTGGTTGACTCTAGTGGTCACACTGTTCTATCAATTGTACCACTCGTCACAAATGTCAAAATTGAAACAACATAAACGCGAAATTCGTCATATTACGTAAATGAAATGGAGAAATATTTTGTTACGAAATTAATTTAGTACACTGAGATAAGTTATGTTATTTTGAATTTGCTTGACATATTAATAATCCCTAACGTATTTATGGTATCGTGTACACTATCTTGGCCGGCGCTCCATAAATTTTTGAAACATCTCTTTTTAAGTCTCTATGCGGGGCAGTGTACCCGTCTTCCCCTACCAAGTTGCTTCTTATCGATAAAGAGAATTATCTTAATCTGATGATATTTTTTTTAATACTTGTTACCTGATTTCCCGTCGTTTATACCGATTTGAGTATTGGACCGATATGAAGATTATTTTTTTGTTTGTAATCGTATACTTCTGTAGCGGTCCCTTTTTAATTTTGAACATACTCAGTCCGGTTGATTTTTTAATCGAAACAACTGCAATATATCTCCGGCTGCGGTAATGGAAGTTGTAGTTCAAGATGTTATAATAAGTTGTAGTTAAGATGGTTATGACTCAGGTCATCTGTGGCGACTTCTGGCGAATTATTTTACAATATGGTCGTTTTGAAATAATTCATATAATAGTCACATATTTTTATTTTATTTTGCTTTGTTTGTTCTTTTCCAGACGTTAAACCCAGTATGGAATCAGGAATTTGTATTCAGGGTGAGTATTTAATGTTTGTCAATGTTATCCTACCGTAAAGCAATTTTTCCACACCCCACAAACTTGCGGTTAAGCTTATCCGGTCTTATTAATAAACGCGTCTTAACTTTAAACGTCTTTTGTCTTGTTTATGGAGAACGTCACGCGTCAAAACAAGACAAAATACGTTTAAAGTTAAGACGCGTTTATTAATAAGACCGCTAGTGACACCGATTCCTAATTTGACAATTCTAAAATTATCTCCTCTCTTTTTGTTTCCACAAGTGAGAAAAGGATGGATATAAGTTTAGGAATTTTTTAGTCAGTTTAGTCAGTGTGACTGGCCGAATTGACAACATTTCAAATTTACTGACCCTCCATATTTGTTACCATAATGGAAAAATAACGTATCCCTTTTAAAATAGAAAGAAAGATAACGTAATCCTATTTTTTTATATTATTCAGAATGTAATTATGTTTTTAGAGATTTTTCAAAATCTAAATACAGTTCTGAATAATGTTATTGTCGTACAAAGCTCGTATAAAAATAACAAACAAAGAACAAGAATACATATAATTGATAACAACATAGCGAGCTTTGTACGAGAATAACATTATTCGGAACTTTACTTAGATTTTCAAAAATCTCTCATAACGTAATTACTTATTACATTCTGAATAAAATAAAAAAATAAGAGTACGTTATTTTTCTTTTCCGTTTTCACCTTCACAAAACAACAAGAAAAGTGTCGATGGACAAATTCTTCGAAACATTATTGTGTAGAATTTTAAGTAAAGTAAAGTATTTATTGACCTTTAAATAACGTTCGTTACAGGCAACGTCTTATTACATTTGAATTCAAAAAATGAAGTTATAAAGGTCATTTATATAAGTTTAGTTAATATTAGTTCTTAGTTTAATAGTTCTCACATTAAGGCTTTAGATTGTAATATTTCTAGAAAGGCTCTTGAATAGTCTCCCTTAAGCACAAAAAATAATCTGTTGTAGTATATGTCTGTGGTACAGGTGAATATTATTTTTATTTCATTTATTTATTACAGGTGAAGCCGGCCGAGCACAAGTTGCTGATCCAGGTGTTCGACGAGAACCGTCTGACGCGCGACGACTTCCTCGGCATGGTGGAGGTGAACCTGTCCACGGTGGCAGCGGAGACAGCCGCCGCGGCGCACCGCCCCGCGCCGCTCAAGTACTCGCTGCGACCGCGCAGGTCCGTGTAAGTGTTGCATGCACGTGTTTAATTCAATACCTTACTGAGCAAACACCAACACGGAACGTGAATACATGGAAGAGAGAAGTTCCTTTATTAACATAAACAAAATTACCTAATTTCAACGACAAAAAAAATATAGCAGAAAGATTACCTGACCATTTAAGATCTACTAGAATCAATCTTCATGTATCTTTTTGAATAGATTAAAGTTTAAACTTAGCTGTTCAAGCTCAGAAAATGTCATTTATACAACGTGTAACGCAAAGGTGTGACAATACCTGAGGGTGTTTGTTAGTCTATAGTCTACACATCAAAGTGAACTCTGCGTAGAACATAATTATGCACAAAATTAATGCGTTCTCCATACAACTTGACCGATCACTTGACTGAGTTGTGTATTTAGAACCTAATATTTTTTTCGAATTTTACAATGATTGCATTGCGTGTTGTATTGCAAATAATAATGTACTCGGCTTTATAAGTTACTTGTATTTCTGTATGATGACTTGCCAAGCATGTTGATTATGTCGCTAGAAGTTTTAGTGAATTTTGGCCGTTGTTTTTTTAACGTTGTTGTAATTTGATTTTTTAATTTTTTGTATTTATGCTATAACCAGCTGCGGCTCGAAGTTTTGCCCGTGGTAAATATTAGATCGTCCCATGGGAACACTTCAATTTTCCGGGATAACAGGTAGCTTATGTATTAATCGAGGGTATAAGGTAACTGCGTGCCAATTTTCTTCAAAATCCGTTCAGCCGAGCGTGGAGGAGGAACAAACAAACACACGCGCATACAAACTTTCGCCTTTATAATATTAGTGTGATGTTATCCTAATTTACCGCGTGAGTTAATTATTTGATGATATGGTTTTATATATTTTGAATAGACTGCTATGTATTCCATACAGTGAGACTTACAAGGTACTCGTAAGTCCTCTTCATTTGGCTTAAGCATACGAGATATGAAAATACATTTATTTTGTGTGTTGTTCTTACTTCGCATCACACCTTATTGTGTTTTTGAGACAACTGTCCCGAAAGAAGCGTGACTTTTTAGGTAGTTTTTAACAGCCTCTCAGATAAATATTGGACAATCCGAATGACCACATTGCAGTTACATTGATCGCTCTGGGGTCGGCCATTTCATCCGACTCTCTTCTTAACACATGCACTGTTTTTGGTGATAGTTCGGAATACCAACACCCCTTCCGAAGACAATCTAACTAAGGAATTGGATTTAAAATGTTTGACCCCCCTTTACGATAATAGAAAGATAGACTAAAAATTATGTATCCTTATTAAAATTTTAAAGATTATTGATAAGCTAAGAATAGAAATGTTGTCAATTCGCCGGTTGTCACCGAAATCGTGGTGTCTTAAGGCCGGCCAAGGCAAGCCGGGGCAGTTCGGTTAAATAATCAAACAGTTGTCTAAATTAGCTATGATTTTGGTGAGGGTCAAGGCCACAATAAGGTAGGCCATAGATAGAGCACTTCTCTCCTAATAGGAATTCTGATGCTTAACGATATATAGGGTACTCATGAATCCTGTCCTTAGGATTCCAGGATAGCTAGATCGAATCAGATTCAAATGCGGTCTAAAAGTATTAGGCCACTTTTACACAGCAAAATTAGCTAGGGCTCTAAGCAATTCTCGTCTGGGATGCCAGAGCTATTCAATGCCCTATGTCTGGGCGACGAGTCCGAGCTGTGTGATACGCTCTTGTATTCAAAAACAGCTCGTGTTTAAACACCACACAAAAAAGTTATATTTTACTACCAAAAAAAAAAAAACGGAACGGTTACCAACATGGATAAATAGTCACCAAAAACAAATAACCTGAACCTACTGCAGACCTTGTTGCTGAAAGTATTTATTTGTAGACTTTCATAATTTGGTGACCGTTAAGGCATTATGGGAACCAAAAAATATTTTTGGTTTAGCTCACAGTTTGTTTTAGGGACTGTATCCAGCTGCGTTTTTTCTAAAAAAGTTTTGTTTTTTTCTCATATGTTTTCTGTATTTCCGCTGCAGCGCGCGATCTCGCGTCCGTGGCTACATAGAGGTGTACCACGCGCTGGTGGGGCGCGTGGGTGAGCCGGGGTGCGCGGAGACCCCCGCGGCGGGGGACGACTGGGAGCTGGTGGAGCCGGCGCCTCAGCGAGGGACTGTGGTGCCGCCGGTGAGTAAACTCCTCGGACTACACAGCCTCAATATAGTACCTCAAGTTGTGTAAACGTAGTTTTATGAATTTAGCCACAGCTAGCCATTTGACCTCAAGTACGCACGACCACGAAAGTCAGCGATACTGTAGCCCTAGATGGAGCATACCTATTCTGGAATACACTGGCTCTTAAGCAAGGCTGCCGGAACACACAGTTAGGTTAGGTTAGGACAGATTTTACAACTTGAGAGTGGTAGGAAACGCTTTAC
Organism: Ligdia adustata; assembly: GCA_947049295.1. Classification (NCBI taxonomy): domain Eukaryota; kingdom Metazoa; phylum Arthropoda; class Insecta; order Lepidoptera; family Geometridae; genus Ligdia; species Ligdia adustata. The sequence continues at coordinate 12,115,137 of OX346229.1, forward strand.
CACCATGCTTATTCATATTTTCTTTCACCGGTAGCTCAGGCTCTTTTTGCATGTTTCGTGGGATCGAACCTCGTACATTTGGAACGGCAATGGGGTCCATTGCCGTTCCTAACCACTCGACCATCATCGGTACAAATAAACTACGCTTGGTTGATGTTGAACCGACTTGTATTGGTTGCTCGGCAGGCTCAAGTCTTAACATATCTGCGAAAAAGCTGTCTAAAGGTTTAGGCTGAAAATCAGCGCTGGGCTGCTGTCCCTTGCATTTTATATTCAGCGCCATTTTTGAAGTACGGGACACTATAACTCTACTTGGGCATAACTTTCTAATTCTCTATGTATTGTGTACTTGTAAGTGTTCCCTGTGTGCAAAATATATAAACTTTGTTCTTTCTTTCTTTAAAAACACTAAATCATTGACTAACTAAAGCCTAGTGATGCCATTAAGAGTTATTTTAAAACGACTTTTAATCTGGACAAAGAGCCACATCGCACGAAACGCATTGTGACTAAATTTTTATGTTATTACCTTTAAGCACAACATGTATATAGCGCAGTAGTTAGTTAATATTGGCTTGCAACTGTGCTTTTTATCTACTGTTAAGATTTTTGTGCAGCTTGAATTTTTATTTATGTCCACAAAAACTAGTATCACATTTTCGCGACACTGTGTTTGCGATATGCTTACAAAATCACAACCTCCCCTTTAATGACGTAACTCCCGAGTCTCAACATTCCTAACTCCCTTTTCGTATCTCAAATAGGTCTTTTTGTAGCCTGTTTAGGCACATAGTATCTGATTTAATTTGTTCTCTATTTGGCTTCATTTCAACCTTGTCTTGTCTCTCATATGGACCTCGATTCTGCCCTCATTTCAACCTCGATCCCACCCTCATTTGGACCTCGATCCCTCCCCCATTTGGACCTCGATCCCGCCCTCGTTTGGACCTTGTTTCACCTCATTAGCGTATGGTTGCGCAGGCGCCGGTCCGCGAGACTGCGCCGTCGTCGCACGGAGAAGACTGGGAAGTCATCGACCGCGCGGAAGTCGCTCACGTTGTATGTCCCTTTTTATTTTATTTCAACTACTGCAGTTCTGCGCCATTGTTTGTGACCGTTTTGAACTGTCGATAAGACTAGCCATAATGTCTACGCGATGTCATAACGAACTTTATGTTGACTCGACATACTCGTCCGATTGTTGTGGCAGTTTTCGGACCGGCGCTCGAGCTAATGAGGTGAAACAATGTTCAAACTAGGCTGCAATCGGGATACATACGAGGGAACAGTCGAGTGCCAAATCAGGCCGAGTGGAGGATAGGTTAAATCAGATACGAGGTGATACTTAAAAACACCTAATTACATCTAGTGCCTTAAATGACGGCCGGCCGTAGGATTTCCTATTGTGTTGTGTCCAATATAAAACCAAAAGGCGCTTGAGATATTTAGAAACAGTTTATTTCTAAATCGAACTATTGTTTTTTTTAAAACTAATTAGTAATATTTCAAAGCGGTTATAAACTTTAGTGCGGTTTCCCTATGAGAGGGTTTCGATGATATTTCATCGCAGAACTGCAGTTTTGTCTTGGCATGATGGGTGGGATGGACTAAGGGTGTTACCAGACCAATCGATCGATTGTCTATCGATGTCATCGATCGATGGTTGAATGGAATTGTCGACATCGATCGATACTTTTTACCAGACCAATCCATCGACGACATCCATTAATGGTAGAATGGAATAGTAGACGTCGATCGAGCTCATCGATCATCGTGTCATGGAATGGCAATCGATCGATTGGTAAGTCGATCGGTATCTGTCCAATCACTTAAAGCTACCAGACCAGTCGATCAACTCGAACCGAAGTCGACCTATGCCGTCGATCGACAATCGCTCGTTTGGTCTGGTAACACTTTTAGGCTTGTATTGGTATCCTTTGGGTCTTGGATTACTTTCGTCTCGGTCATTTGCACGCTGATCTTCTATATATACCCTACCTTACCTGATTAGGATTCTAGAAACGTAAAACTTGGAAGATATATTCCTTTTTTACTGACTTCCCAAGAAAGAAAGAAGTATTCTAGTCGAATGTATTTTTGTTTGTCATCTGATTTCTCAACAGAGGCGGTATCGATTTACCGCTTAATAGAACTGCTGCATTTTGGTTTTGAGCTTTCTTCTCCTTGTCAACATATTTTTCATTTTCTTTGCCGACATAATTAACCTGCGTCTTGAGACCACTGTCTGTGTGCGTTTTTTACCATGAATGTTACTAATACAAAAGTTTAAAAAAACTAGAAATAAGTTGTTTACAATGATGATTACATTTTAACCATTTCGACTCGAAGTGTCGAATTTATCCTATGTATAATGTGTTTTAATTCAATATAGCCTGTAAACACAAACATTCGCGTTTATAACATCAGTAAAGAAAAGTGGGAAAAGATTGCTATTTGATTTCTGAGTCTGGATTACACTGCCTCTCAATCTCTCAGTTGCTTGGCGACGGATTTATTAATTTTAATATATATGAGTAAATTTAGAAACTGTGGTAATATGCCGTGGATTAGCAACGAGTTTAGACGAATTAAATAATATACTAAAAGTAGCTTAGGCGCTACAGTAAGTACAGTCACCTGTAAACAACTTGAATAAATGACCTTACGCGCTGCCAAGGTAATTTGTCACTTAGATACGTTTTTAGGTATCTCTGGCGTGGGGCAGTCGAGACGCGACCTTTGACTCGCCAATAAAAAGTGCACATGAGTGGAAATACCGCCGCTACGTCGGTCTTACTTCAAGAAGTTTGCCGGGCATTGTAGGTATATGACGTCACTGTCCGTTGTTACAGACCATAGGCGGCGACCCGCTGCCGCCTGGCTGGGAAGAGCGACAGGACGCCAATGGACGCACCTACTACGTCAACCACATCGAGAGATCCACTCAGTGGGAGCGACCTACCTTCATGTGAGTAACTTTAATAAGAAAATGGATTAGACACACAGACACAAAACAGAAATCTTATTCACTATGAATATTCAATACGTAACACGAGTGCGTTAGTTTTATGCACGTATAATCCACGTGGAAATTCTTTATATTCATTGGCTTAGTGAATACTAAGACAATGTAAAATTGTATATCGTGCGGTGGCACGGAACGCGCTCGTTTTGCACCAACATAATGACTGAATGAATGATGTATTAACATTCAACATAACGTTAAAAACGTCACGCGTTTACAGCAGGCTATCTCGTAGTTCGTTAGAAAATTAAGCCCCTGTTTTCCGAGGGGAAGGTCGACAATGACAACGACAGACGAGAGCTGCTGGAATAGATGGTAGGGTACCGGTTGATGTGCCCTATACGGACAATGGTAAGGCTTTAGATCCAATCGACTATTATTCTTGACAAGATTTGTTCAGGTTATTCACGAAGGAATCAGAGGCAGCTTTAATGGTTTATTTCATATGTTAAGGATCGTTGCCAAGCGGTAGTCATAAATGGATAGTCATCTACTTCGTCTTTGACTCGTTCTGGAGTAACTCAAGGTGCAATTTTCAGGCCATCACTTCTTAACATCTATGGAAACCATATATGCGGCTATGTTCTTAGCACCGTGACTCACTGTTACTTGTTAACTATATAAAAAAACATTTATTTTCCACAAACCTAAGATTTAGATAAAAACTAAGAATATTTACGTAACTGATTCCAGTTATGTCACGTAAATACATATTATTAAAGAAAAAAAAGATATCTGTATGAATGTTCCAATGTATGTACGTATATTTGTCCAGGCGCGCCCAAAGCACTGAGTCTCAGGCGGAGCGCATGGAGACGGCCGCTACGGAGTTTCAGCGCCGTTTCCACATCTCCGCTGACACCGAGCAAAACAACCAGAATCATCAGGTAAAACATTATCAACATTACACATATTTATATGTAGGGAAACCGTTATTTATTAGCATTGTAAGAAAAAATATTTTACTTTGGGAAGATATATCCAACGCAGCATCAACAATACATAATTAGAAATGATTGATTAAATTGAACGAATAAAATGACCGAAAGAATGAACAAATTACAACCTGTTGTTTATTGAATGTGTTGGTGTATTCACGTTTTGTTCATTCTTTGAATGGTTTCGAGTATGTTTTGTTTAAACATGGCTATGGGTGATATTAATATGTTTGAGACTGGTGTTCAATTTTAGTTTGGATAATATAATTATTTCTGATTTTGAAATCTATCTATTTATCATGCCAGAGAGCCCAAATCATCTTTACCAAATTAAATTAACTCATTAAACGGTACCTGTCATAATTTTGCTTTATAATTAAAATCATCAGGATAAGTATTAAAAACAATTATAAAACTATTATTTTGATATACCCCTAAATAGATTATATCCGTATAATAAATATACAAAAAATTAAAAAGGGGGCTTTTTCTTTATTAATATTTCATTTCATACCGTTGGAGCGTTTATATGTTCTTGAAATTATTTTTTGGTTAATTTATCTCGATTTTGCAATTTTTATAATTCAGTTGATCACGATTTTATACAATATTTTTGAAACCATTGCATGAGTATTGATATATTTTTCTTATTATGTAGAACAAAAGAGATATTTAATAAATAAATATATATTTACTTAGAAAAAGGTTTTCTATTATACTTATGCATGATTATATATATAATCTAAGCAATTTTTTTTGCCAATATCTTATGAATAAGATAAAATTCGAATTTAGTTAATTTTATTTAATAATAAAATATATTCCTTGCAGCATGGGCTTCGCGATATTGTTACTAACATATATATGTGTCATGTCATATTATGATCATATCATTTATGCATATGCATAATATCATTTATACATATGCATAATATCATTTATGCATATTATTTTAATGATTTCTGATGAATTAGCAGTGCTTACTAAAGCGGCTTTACTTTATAAAATAAAGATCTAAACGTACTGACTGACGAGCTAATTCATGTTATCACGAAAGCAAAAATATATTTAGTAAATAGGTAGGTGTATGGTTATTCGTGAATTTGTAGTATGCTAGGCCGAAGAAGGTTCCAATATACCTGGAAACTGTTCCGAGAGACCATTCATATAAATATTAAATCAAAAAAAAAATATTTCAAAAAAGTTTGCATTTATTTTAGAATTCTTCGGTGCATATATAAAATTAGAAATGGAATAATGCCAATATCAACATGATAAAATATCATGTTAGGTCTTCGAAGATCTCTATTAAATGAAAATGCAAAAAAGTTTCAAACTTTGAACCCCTTTGGGGTCTAACTTTCTAATATCCTTTCTACACCCTATAATAAACACACTCTCCAAATTTGATATCTGTAAGTTCAGCGATCTATTCTCCTAGCGAATAATGTTACTCATTTATACATACAGATTTTAATAAAGTATGAATGACGGTTGTAAAAACTACAACTATAACATCGATTACAATATTCTTCTTTCGGCTTAACATACCACTTATAACCATCCAAATAAACATTGTGTCAGGGAATACAAAACTTTCGGGGAATCACCATTTTCCACCACGTAAGGGATTTAAACTACACTTGTGTCGGATACATACCATAGACATCCATTGTGCTGTCCTCACTGTCACAGGCAGGCCTCGGCACTTATACAATCGCTATTGGGATATTTATATATCGGACCAACTTCAAACTTACATTTGCATGGGATAATCGACAGTGACCCCAGTTCGGCCACTCACACTGACTAAACTAAAAGTTCCTTTCTAAAATTATAGTATGCGGCAAGTAACTAAAACCAAGGTGGCACATCGTCCCGTTCACTCTCACGGGTGGTTTGGTAAGTGCGAACAGGACCACACGTCTCGCGCAAGGTCAACTTGTTTGCCGCGTACTATATATCCATCCTTTTCTCACTTGTGGAAACAAACAGAGAGGACACAATTTTGGAACTGTCAAATTAGGTTAGTTTCGTACGTTTGGCCTGACCGAATCGGGCTCATTGATGCAATAGGAGTGAAATATAATATGCAAAACTGCAGTTGCAAGTTTGCGATTGAGAAACTTACACGTGCACGGAAAACGGAATCTTAGTATAATGAAAATAAGTATTCAACCTGCCTATGTAAGGGTAAAACATATACAGCTTAATCTAGATCATCCCAAATTGCACGCGAAATTTTATATATTAGTTGCAAGTTGACAACAATTAGAATTTTTGACCCCCCATATTTATTACTATAATGGAAGGACAAATGAAAAATAACGTACTTCTATTTTTTTTTAAATTCAGTATGTAATTTTTCAGCACTTTGCAAAAATGGAATGTTGTCAATTGTCCGTGCCTGGGAATATGAACACGGTCTATAATTAATTGAAATAGACCTTTATCATTTGGATACTGTAATGTTACATGTATTTGTTTATTCCAAATTCACAAATGAATACGTAAATTTAAAATTAATAATCAACTGGATGTGTTAGTTTCTACGTCCAAAATACAAACTCGCGCAAGCTAATATTTATTGTAATAGGTTTTAAAAAGAAGTGACTGCACGTGTAAGTTTTGTAGTAAACTTACAAATGTCAGGTAATTTGAACTCTAACACCATGCAAATAAAGACCCGCACGTGTAAGTTTAAAGTCCCGTAACACCGTGTAACTCTCTAAACAGGAGGATGTAAGCAATAGAAGCGGAGAGTCCAATTCTACAGAACCGACGCCATTTTCTACACCAATACGATCCCCCGAACTAGCCAGAGCTAACATCGGGAATAACGTTCCAAATAACGAAGTCATAGACGATGACGAACAACAAACAGAAGAAAACAGTGCCTTAAACAATGACGAGAGAGAAACAAACGAGACGGAAACAGAACACGCCATTACAAATGGCGATGATGACAGACAAGCATCGAATAGTATAAGTGAAAACGACTGTGATAATAATTTAAGAGGTAAAGAGGAAGACGATGTTGTGTGCGCCAACGAACGCCGCAATGCTCAATGTGATGCGACTAGTCAAGACGTAGACAATAACGAGACTGAGGACAGTCGAAACGAAGATACCACGGACAATCAAGAAGGGAATGATGCTTTACAAAATGAAGCCACTACAAGCGATGAGCAAAACGAAGCTAGTACTAGTGGAGTTAATCAAAATCAAACCACTGAAGATTCGACAGCAATTGACGAAAATGGTGATTCCAATACAAATGAGGCTATAGAAAACGGTGGTCTAAGCGAACCAGAGAACATCGAAAGTCAAGAAGCGACAGAAGCTGCACAACTATTAGATTCGTTGACGTTCGATGAGAACCACTTCAGCACGCCGACTGGCGCCTCCCCCGCGACCTCACCGACTGCTCGCCGAAGAAGGACTACCACCAGTTCTATGGAAGACTCTGAGGTAAGACACGGTGACGCGAACTATAAATATGTACAAAGTGTATATAAGTTTCATGAGAGTAATATTTAAACTAGTGATATCTCGGTAATGGCTTTCGATCTAACTAAATCCACTACTCTTAGAAATAAATGGAACGAAACTATTACAAAAATTATCACAAATAAAATTGTACAAACTTCGTTACGTCGATTATTTCAAGTAAATAACTAACTAAGATTGAAAAGGCAAATATTTATACTAAAGCATAGTTTAAAATTCAGACTAAATTTATTGGGCTCTGGTTTTATAATATACGATATAATAAGCCTCTGACAAATTAAAATTTTTGTCATATTTTATACGTCTTATTGCAGAACTGATTATGGATAGTTGGTTAGTTTGTCCCTAACGCGACGCCGTTGAATCAACGTTGTCGCGTTAGGGACAAGATCCCAAGCCATAAATTAAAACAAAACAAGTATTGTATGCTATAGTAATATTAATATTATTTAGAGCATAGTATAAGATGTGGAGCATCTCCAAAAAACAACATGAAATATTACATTTTAAGCCAGAATGTTATATAATTCAGAAGCGATATTACATTGTAAAAAACCACAATGAAATGTTTATACTCCGCGTCCCGTCTCGGGGTTCCAAATTGTCTGTGAGGACACGCCGTGTGATGTCTATTGCCCGTGCTTTAAGTCACTAACATGCCATACTGTACCTTACCGTCCGGAATTAGAGTCGCATTTCATCCAACCTCCATTCAACATGCGCTTTTCTTACTCACACATGTAGATACATTAACACGTACACACATGAATAAAATATTGTGAACTGTAGAAAGAAAGGGATTATAATAAGTCAGTTGTTTTCGGTTGGAAGTTATTATTGTTTATGTGGGCAGATTTGAAAATCAACAATTTTTATTAGTTGTCGATCTGACATTTTTTTTTGTTATATATCAAATTTGCAAGTGGTTGTGACGTCAGGTAGAGTAAGTATTTGACGGAGTAGCGTACGCAAGAAACGGAAATAAAAACGCGGGCGACCGGTACATCGCTGATTAAGACGCTGATATTGGAGCAAGGTTACATTGGCGCATGATGAAGTAGGCTTACGCCCTGCATTAGGTTGATTGAACTGTTCATGAAGACAATAAAATAAGTTATATTACGTTCATATTTTCTTTCTTATATTTATTACTTCTATACTTTCTTACGTCCTTCCCTTGTGTCCCATCTTTCAATCTTACAGTTTAACGGCTGAGTAACTGGACTCCGTATACTATCATTATAGGTTTAAAAATAGTTCGAGTATAGCAAATTGTGTTCGTTTCGCTTTCATTTTAAATAATTTAGTTAAATTAAGTAAGTTCTATTAAAATTTTTAATATATATTATATTCTCTGCATTCTGCAGTTCACAATCTCTTTTTTTTCACACACGGTTTTTATCGAGTCTGTTTAGATTTGTCAAACTGATCAGCCGACTGACGCCAGAAAAGAAGAGTCAATGGACCTTGATATTGATAGATGTCGTGTTGAAAATTATGACGCTAACGCTGTGACATATACATACACGAATAACAGTAACACAAGTCATGCTTATCTACGCTTGTGCTCTCGCGCTTACCTTATGCTTGATATTATTTACTGACTCTATCTATACTGTAGTAATAGTTGGTTTTCGGGATTTTATTTTTTGAGCTTGTTGATTTTGTGTATTTATTATTTTTGCTTGGTATGTTTAGAGGTATTTATTAGATAATGTCATTTCAGTTGGATTTAAAGGAAGTATTTTGTAACTATTGATATGTGTAGGAAGTTTATAGATGGCGGATCATCAACCAATTACATCCTTACTCTCATAAAATTCTCTATGGTTTACGATTTGTCAAAAAACTTGAGTAATGATGGGTTTAGCGTACGACGGACGTTAAACCCATCATATGGACGTAATTAATATACGAGACTTGTGCACCTGGACAAAATACATTTCTGAAAACGTTAACGTAAACAACTCCGAAGTATATGACGATTGACAGTGATTTTGCTAAACCTTATCGCGCGTTGTGAAAGGGAGCTAGGCGGAATTGATGTGAATCATCTATAGCCGCACGTAAAACAGATTTCTGGCGTTTCTGGAGCCAATCGTTGACGAGCAAGGTGTCATAGTGAGGCCGAAGGCCGAGCTATACTTACTCAAGTAGCTAAAGCGAGGCCGCAGGCCGAGCTATACGTTGGCGAGCTATGGCACCTTTGCAAATCCGGAGGACATTGAAGTGAGACCGAAGGCCGAACTTCAGTGCCCGACAATATTTACAAAATAATGTCGATGTTTCATATCTGTCAGGCGTCCCGTGACCGCTCACATTTTTTTATTACAATTCCGTCACTAATTAATCGAAAGCAACTTCGTTCCATTCCGGTGTCCCTTCACACCACCACTCAAGTTTTTTTCACTCATGTTTCCCGCATTTTGGGGGCTTATGATGCATTTTATTAGAGCTCATATGAACTTAGTGAAGTACACATTTAGTAAGTTTTTTTCGTTACCGCTAGTGTGGCCATCTTCTCCGGCTAGTGCGTTATATTGTGGAATTGAATTTGCGTAAACGATGGTAAAAATGTATTTTAATGTGTACGCAACCAGTACCAATATAAAAGGTGAAATTATAGAACAAACTCGGAGCTATTGCATTTCGCACATTGATGTAAAAAACCTCAGATGCTAATGAGGCAGAAATTTAAAGTTATTTTTCGTCTGGTGTGCCTAATTTTTCATGCCAATCACTACGCGTGATGCACGTACGGCTTGTTTCGTTTGGGTTTTCATTAACACTATATCATGCTTGAAATAAGCAAGCAGTTGATGCTAGAATTTGCACTGAGGAATTATTTAGGCGTAATATCAAGACTCTGAAAGTAAATCTATTCGATCTTCTATGTTCCATACGGTCTTAAGTTAATTAATTTGAAACTATTGTGAAATTAAATTAAATTCATCCGCATAAGTTAATAGAAATTGCAATTAGTGGTTTATGATCCGTGCAATATGCACGGATCAAACTATTTCTCCTTACAAAAGTGTGTAATATTTTCACGGAACTTGTCTTCCTAAAACTATGATTTTACGCCTAATAGTTCGATACAGAAACCTACCTTATCACATTTGCATAAGAGTTGAATCGGTAAATCACGCCCGTGGGCTTGGTTGTATTCGCTTGAGATCACGGGAAAACCGCCCTTATATTGAAGGGATATGTGTTAGATTTGCGTGTGTGTTTGGCAGGATGATACCGATGGCGGGTCGACTGAAAGCACACGAAGCAGCAGCGCCAGCAGCACTCAGAGTCAGAATCTGCCGAATAGCGACGGTGAGTGAATGGAACTATAGGTAAACAACTTAACTGGTACATCGCCCGCGGGGTACAGGTCTGCGGGAGGGGTGTCGATGCACAAGTAATTATCAAACCCAAGATAAATAAATGCGAGATAATGTTCGTTAAATGCAAATTTAAAAATATTAATATTGGTATGCAACTATATATGTTTTAATTTAGTTTGTATAAATAATAATATAATTAATAAAACCAATATAATTTTGCGACTTTAAATAAATACAAGCTCCTGTTTTTTTTGACGTTTGCGTCTTTGATGTGCTCTGTAGATTTTATTTCTTATTTAAAAATATAATAAATAATTAGTTTTTAAGTTGCGATAGATCGTGGCATGTTTATTTCGTGTGCGTTTTGTCCCGTGCCTTCTTGCTTATGAAAACAAAATGATAGCCGACAAATTTTACAACTGACAAAAAGTTGGTTTAGTAAGTATGACACTGTTTCTTTTTCCTATTCGTGAAACGTTAAGTCTTTTAAACTTTGTAAAGATTTTTTGTTACTAAAAGCCTTTATAACCAAATGAATCATGACTAACTACAACAACAAAAAAATTTAGCAGAAAGATTACCTATAGACCTTTTAAGATCTGAAGATAATGGAAATGATGATTCGTTACTTACCCCCATTCATTATTTCTTATTGCGGTTTAAGGAATATATTATATGTAAAAGTAGCGGGTGGGTACGTGCTTCGCTACGTATAAAGTGAAATAGTAAAAATATGATAAACGAAGAACCGCTCGACTGATTTAGTGCAAACTTCACATAAACCATCTACTGAATAGTCCGAACAAAGCCTAAACATTTGGTTTGGATAGGTGAGCCCGTTCTTGAGTTATAAAATTACAACGAAAAGTGGCATTGATTTTTATACATATGTAAAGTAATAAATATATAAACACTAATATATTATATTGCGGTGGTAGGTCTACCGCCCGGCTGGAGCATGCAGCGTGCTCCGAACGGAAGGATTTTCTTCATCGACCACAATGCAAAGACCACCACGTGGATCGATCCTAGGACAGGTAATTTAGTCAATACTTGTTTGCCTATTAACTTGCGCAGTTTTATGTATGGAATCATTTAATTAGTATAAGGAAATCCTTATTGTAATTAGTTTTTTTTTATTACAAGGTATTTTTTTAATTAATGGAGTCAGGCGTTACTTTGCGGAAAACCATTTATAGTAAGATGTTGCTTAAAGAAAAGCACTAGATAGTGCTTTTCCGCTTTGTTTTGATGTCCGCGTGAGAAATCAAATATAATTTTGGTTTTATGGTGTGGTTCCTCCTCACCACCTCCACACCTCGCCTTATTATTTCTCATTTTCTCAGCATATGACTTCATCGACACGTGTTTATAAAAAAGTCAAGCAAGTCTTTCGAGCAAGCGCTTGAAGAGTCAACATCTCCTGAGGATGCCTTGTGCTAAAGCGAAACGCGTGTTGAGGAAGTCAGATACTGAGATAAAGAAAAATAATAAGGTGAGGTGTAGTGGTGGTGAGGAGGAACCACACCATAAAAACAAAATTATTTTTTATTTCTTACGCGGACATCAAAACAAAGCAGAAAAGCACTAGATCTTCTTTAAACAACATCTGACTAGATATTTTTTTATTGCATGTACTGTGGCCGTTCTAGCGCGATCTCGTACGAGTGATCGAAACAAAAGTGATATCTTAATTCCAGTATTAAATATTGATTTTGACTTACGAGGTGTTTAAAAACAATCTCAGTGTATAATAATAAGGCGTGCCGGCCTTAACTGCAGGCATTCTGTCGGCAGGGTGCGCGTCCAGCCTGCCGCACAGCGCGGCGCCCGCGGCCGACTGCGCGGACACACTGGGTGCGCTGCCCGAGGGCTGGGAGGAGAGGGTCCACTCTGACGGCAGGATATTCTTTATAGACCATAGTGAGTATTATACATAGATTTTACAGAGTTAGACAGTGGTCCCGCAGCCGGCGATGAACGAGAAATGAGTAGATCTAGAAACTATAAACAAGTTGGCGATCAGCAATATACATCGTTCTTTTGAGAAGGGCCAGAAAAATTGTTGCTTTGCGATAACGAACTGCCTAACTCATGCGTAAGATCAGTATTTGATTTTTGAGCTAACATTTTGCTTGCTAACAGAGTTGGGGTCGGGTTGTGACAAACGCACAATGTTTTTTGAGCTAAAATTTTGCTGTGTTGGGGTCGGGTTGTGACAAAAGCACAATGTCTTTTTTAATTTGTTTGTTTCTACCCGATTGCGAAACAAAGCGGATCTATAAGATCTATGGCAGATAGACTAAGATCGCCCTCTGTATGTAATTATGTATATTTTTTGATACGCACTAGAGCCTAAACGGCTTGCCTTTCTTTTATGTGAGTAGTGTCAATTGATTCGTCTTCACCTGCAGATAGTCATAGGCTGTAATAGCTGCATCCCGCGATTTCATTTGTTCAGATACGTGGATATAAAGTTATTGCAATCGTGTTTTATAAAGTCACTTTTAACCCACTATCTGATATAAACTTGTTTGGTTATTATAATGTTCCTTGAGAGCCAGTGTATTCTAGACTAGGCTTGCTTCATCCTAGGGCTACAGTACCGCTGACTTCCGTGGTCGTGCGAACTTGTGATCAAATGCTTAGCTGTATATATTTTTTTGTGTTTAGACACTCGCACTACGCAGTGGGAGGATCCTCGTCTCTCCAACCCCCAAATAGCTGGACCAGCTGTTCCGTACTCCAGGGACTACAAGAGGAAGTATGAATACCTCAAGAGTCAGCTACGCAAACCGGTTTGTAAATTAATAACGTTACACAACCATAGCTCCCCACCAGGATTTACTCACAAGCTCATGTTTATTTTTTTTTCTATCGTATGTAAGTTTGTTTATATTTTTATCATCAGACAAATCTGTAAACTGTTAACTGTTTTGCTATTCTAATAAAACCTTTTAACTGTTTTTTATGTGAGTGGTGTCAATAGATTCGTCTTAGTCGTGAGAGTGACACTGAGTACATCAAAATTAAAAACAAAATAAATTAAGAATGATACACAGGTTTAACGATTTAGCAGTCGGGTTTTTTCGAACTCGCTTCTAACCACTTGTTACCCATATAGTTCTAACCACTTGTTACCCATATAGTTCTAACCACCTGTTACCCATTTAGTTGTAACCACTTGTTACCCATTTAGTTGTAACCACTTGTTACCCATTTAGTTGTAACCGCTTGTTACCCATTTGGTTGTAACCACTTGTTACCCATTTGGTTGTAACCACTTGTTACCCATTTAGTACTAACCACTTGTTACCCATATAGTTGTAACCACTTGTTACCCATTTAGTTGTAACCACTTGTTACCCATATAGTTCTAACCACTTGTTACTCCTTTTAGTTGTAACCACTTGTTACCCATTTAGTTGTAACCACTTGTTACCCATTTAGTTGTAACCACCTGTTACCCATTTAGTTGTAACCACTTGTTACCCATTTAGTTGTAACCACTTGTTACCCATTTAGTTGTAACCACCTGTTACCCATTTAGTTGTAACCACTTGTTACCCATTTAGTTGTAACCACTTGTTACCCATTTAGTTGTAACCACTTGTTACCCATTTAGTTGTAACCACTTGTTACCCATTTAGTTGTAACCACTTGTTACCCATTTAGTTGTAACCACTTGTTACCCATTTAGTTGTAACCAGATGTTACCCATTTAGTTGTAACCACTTACCGATATAGTTCTTAAAATTTTAATATTATAATCGTGTACAACCAGAGCAACGTGCCCAACAAGTTCGAGATCAAGGTCCGACGCAGCAGCATCCTGGAGGACTCGTACCGGATCATCAGCTCCGTCAGTAGACTCGACCTGCTCAAGACCAAGCTCTGGGTCGAGTTCGAGTCCGAAGTGGGATTGGGTGAGTATACGATACTATTGGCTATCAACATTATCATCAGGCAGTAGTTGACCACTGTTGAACATAGGCCTACCCCTTGGAATGACAATGTTATGACAAAAAAAAAACTGTTATTTTTAGTATGAACTCTTCATTATATTATCTCCAAATGGTTTCCGAAGTGCCACCACTTTGCAAAAATTAAATATTGTTAATTCGGTTATAATTTTAGTGGAATTACAACCGCGAAGGTTTGTAAAAATGTATATGTGTGTGTTTGTTACTCTTACAAAATCTGCTGAACCGATTTAGATTTTTTTTTATATAAGTATCCATAAAAAAATTGATTAGACTCTGGAATAACACACAGACTACTCTTTAACCTGTATTAACGCGGGTAACACTGCAGGGCACAGCTAGTTCTTTATAAAATTCTATGAAGTTTTTTATCGAACGCGTCCATTATCCAATCTCGTATGTTTCAGACTATGGTGGTCTTGCTCGCGAGTGGTTCTTCCTCCTGTCCAAGGAGATGTTTAACCCTTACTACGGACTGTTCGAATACAGCGCCATGGACAACTACACGCTGCAGATCAACCCCAACAGCGGGGTGTGCAACGAGGAGCACCTCAACTACTTCAAGTTCATAGGAAGAGTGGCGGGCATGGCGGTCTACCATGGGAAACTGCTGGACGGTCAGTTCAGTTAAAACTAAAATCGTAAACTTTTCTCCATGGCTGTTAGGGTCATTGGAATAAAAGCTTGACTTGTATCAAAAATCAATATGTAGTTTTTAATTCATTTCTAACATTTCGGCACCATAGGATGTGGTAGTGATGTCATTTATTTTCATGTCAAATGCAAATTATCATCATATTAATGCAAGTCACAGTATATTAGTCGAATAACCCACCCCGAGTCGTACCCGGTGCAAAGGTATCCATTTCTTAAATCACAAGAAAAACTACAAATTGATTTAGAAAAAGCAGTAGTACCAATGTTTTACAATTGACGAGGCCAGAGAAAAAAAAGTAATGGCCCACGTAGAACCGTAGACACAGAAATCATACAGAGAAATCACAGACTAAAAATTCTTCAAATTAAATATCAAGCTTTAAGGTTTGATGTGTTAACAATGGCTGTGAACAAATATTTTTGGACAAGACTGGCGTGCCATAGAAGTTCTTCCTTAGACTGACCGGTTGGCGCAGTTGATAGCAGCTCTGCCTTTTGTGCCGCTGGTACCGGGTTCGATCCCCGGACAGGTTAAACATTTGTGTGCATGAACATGTCTGTTTGACTTGTGTCTGGGTGTTTATTATATATAAGTACTAGCTGACTCGGCCACGCGTTGCTGTGGCTAAAGTTTTTAGTATATTTACCATAGCAGCGCCATCTATTGATTACTTACTCAACCCAGTCGAAAGGTATCGACATTTTGGAGTTAACAGATAATTGTGACTGTCAAATAATAACAGACAAATAATTAGCAATAAATTAAAATTGCGACTATAATTTGAGATTTAAACTATCCTATCTCTCAAGTTGGATCGAACTGCACATGGTATGCGAATTTTATTATAATCGGTTAAGTGGTTTAGGAGTCCATTGAGGACAAACATTGTGACACGAGATTTATATATATTAAGATATCAGGCATCAGGTTACATAGCTAAGGCTTGAGCGTATACCAGGAGTAAAAAAAAATTATGACACGCCTGTAGTGCCGTTAGCAACGAATGGGTTAAAAAACTCGACGGTAGAGATTCCAAGGAGTCGCTTTGCGTTTACTTTTATTGTACGCACTGACCTTGTACCAGCTTCTCTATTTCCTTATAGCTTTAATCTGGGTCTACATCTTATAATGAATACATTCTTCCAAATCGCATGACTTTTGGGTCCAACGGTTTGAATCTGCGTCGATTCCCAGCGAATATCAGTCCATTAGTACTTTTTATTTAATACATACAAGGTGTGACAGAGAGGTGTGACAATACTTAACTGTGTTAGTCTACACATCAATGTGAACTCATTGTACAACAAAAATTAGCAAAATTAAAAAAAAAGTATTGCGTCCTCCATAAAAATTTATCGATCAAATGACCAATTTTTGTACAGATAAACTAATGTTTTTTTTTAGATTTGCAATTTTTTTTTAATTAATTGGTTGACTAACTCCGTTAAGTATTGTCACACCTTTCTGTTACACGTTGTTTAGATAGTAAAGACACGACGTACAGACTAATATAATATATTGTATTGTTCCAGCGTTCTTTATCCGTCCGTTTTACAAGATGATGTTGGGCAAGAACATAGAGCTGAACGACATGGAGTCAGTTGATCTGGAGTACTACAACTCTCTCGTTTGGATCAAGGTACGTGGAACTAAATGTGGGCGAGATTAATGACGAGACTAAAAATGACTTATATACAACGTATATATACAACGATTCATTCGTTCGTTCATTCATTCATTACATCGAATGAATGAATGTATAAATGAAAATAATGAATGAACGGTGAATCAAAAAGGTGTGACAATACTCAAAGGTGTTAGTTAGTCTACCCATCGAAGTGAGCCTATTATAGAACAGTCTTCCATACGAGTTGACCGATCACGTGGCAAATTTTTGTACGGAGAAACCTAATTTTTTTTCTCGTAATTTGCAAAATGAAAAAATCTGCAATGGGTAACACCCTTAACGCGCTCGTAAATTATTATATGTAATAGTTGGAGCACGGACTCAAGAAACCGGTCCAGCTGAGTTTGAGTGCGCCGTTAACCTGATCATAATGTAATTTTTATTGCTTTAAGTGTAACTTTGTAATAATCTGTGCAATTTCTTTAATAATAAATGTTTACTATACTTACTTAAGACAGCTATAGACCGCCAACTTGTCCATACAATAAGATATAGCTCTTTTCTACCTTTTAATGTTGTCCGATTCCAGTGGTTTTTTTTCACATAGCTTTAACACTTTATTTACTAGGCTTAACCGTTTAATTTTCTACTGTCATTTTTATCATTTTAGAAGTAACAAGTTTTCTAAGCAGTCATATTTTTGCTCTGATACGATGCCCATTAAAAGTCTTTAATATGCTGAATTCAATAACTTTTTTTTCAAATTAATAAAACGTGTAGACCTAAAATACATCAATAACAAAACATTGCGTTAAAATTCAGAGAGTAAAAAGAGTTAACGCCCCGTAACGAAAATTGTATCAGAAACACAAAAACAGTGAAGGGTCGGTGATACTTTTAATTTTTAAATATGTTGTATTTTATTTAGAAAACTAACGCGTGTTTGATACATATTGTTCAGGAGAACGACCCGTCGGAGTTGTACCTAACGTTCTCTGTGGACGAGGAACAGTTCGGTAAGACCATACAACGCGAGCTGAAGCCGGGCGGAGCCAACATAGCAGTGGACGATACCAACAAGGATGAATACATCAAGTGAGTTTCCTTACAACTTTTGTGACGGTTCTTTTTTTCTTTGCAATAAACTAGCCAAGAATATAATCACAAATGGTACTGAAGTTTACTTTAATCCGGAATAGACAGAATTATTCACAACATAAAAAATAAAATTTTGTTAGAGTGGAAACAGTATTTGGACATTTTTTTCCCTGGAAATTGGCATAGGATACCGAAACATGCAAATTCAACCCTTTCATAATACCATGGAGCATCAATGTGAAACTACAACGAAAATTTGTTGTGAGCGTGATAGATTGCGTTATGGACATGAACCATTAAATAATTTTAAGTGTTTTTTTTTAAATATTTTATTTACAAAACGCACGCGTGTTTTTAACAACATTTCCCTCATAGTTGCGATTCTACAAGGAAGTGGTATCCTCAACTTCACCACTGCCACATAAAAAGCAATATTAATTATAAATTTTACTCATCATATACTTACCTCATCATTACCACTTACACCAACATGTGAAGGAACCCATAGCGAAACAATATACATTAAAAGTTGTACTGTTCTTTCTTATATCATTCGATGAGCGATATTGGCGTTTTAAGCATCTGTGGGGATTGTGCTCTCACGGGATAAGACACCAGGCAGCACTATATATAGTGATACGTATGGTTCCTACATACGGAAATGATGGCAGGGGACCAGGTGCGGTACGGATGAGGTCTAGTGAGAGAACAATTAGTCGGTTCCAAGTTCCGTGATTTATTTTCCAAAACCATCTACTGATAACGTTACGATTTATATTAATTAACAAACACATTAATTTATCCGGACAACAACGGACTCTTTATTAATCAATATACTTAAATCTAAACACTAACTAATTCTGATATGAAAAATTCGTTAATTATTATGCGCGCGTGCGTTTCATAAAAATATACACCGCGACCCCCAAATCCTCAGTCAGTGACGGGCCACGGTCTCGCGCGCACATCATTACCTGAATTTACGCGCCCGTTTAAAAATAAATTTTCTCGTCAAAGTTGGTAACAGCGTACCGGTCGGTCCACAGGCTGGTGATCCAATGGCGGTTCGTGTCCCGTGTCCAAGAGCAGATGCTCTCCTTCCTGGAAGGTCTCGGCGCATTGGTGCCGCTGCCGCTGCTCAAGATCTTCGACGAGAACGAACTGGAGCTGCTGCTGTGCGGCATCCAGCACATAGACGTGCGCGACTGGCGCGCCAACACGCTCTACAAGGGAGACTACCACGGGAACCATCTCGTCGTGCAGTGGTTCTGGAGGGTGAGTCAACAAACTAATACGCTACCAAAAAAATATGACCGAGATCCAATAAATTTTAAAAAAACTATCACACTAGTAGTTATATGGCTGGTAAGTAATAAAAATATTGTATGATACTGGTGAACCGATACACAATACAAAAATATAGCAAAAAGAAAAAATATATTACTTACGAATGTTTTTTCGATTCGCATTTTTTCTTATGATCTTCTTTTTTCTATTTATAGCAAGCAACCTACGTCCTATTTAGGCTGACTTATGTCTACATTTAATATTATGCAGGGCTTAAATATATTACTCTAACACAAACTAACTTAAAAAGAACCTAAACTGTAAAAATAGTTAAATGTCTGAAAAAAATTGATGTCCGTGTGGCATAGTGCCAACTGACAGCATTCCCGCCTTGAATCGCCACAGAAATCCTTTGAGCAAGGAATGAGCCAGCTCTCTTGTCACCAGTGGCATCTATGAGTTTAGTGCATATGTTTTTAAGAAAGTCTTTGTGCTAGGACACCATGGACCAAAAGTTTCTACAACAGGCGGTACGAAAATAGTCTTCTGAAAGAGACGTATATTTCCGCCGCTTGGTAGAAATAAATATAATTAGTAAAGTGTGCGAGAGTTGTTCTAATCTGGCTCGCAGGACCATTTATGTAAGAGTTGACATTTAAAAAACTTAAAAAAAAAATATTTGAAACCTGTTACGTTAATTGCAATAGATATATAGGCAGTGTATACATAAATAATACAAAAAACTTAATAAAACCTTTGGATGGATATAAAAATAGCGTTGCGTTAATTTAGCGATTCCTTTTATAATTATTGCGTATTGTTTGATGACAGGTGGTGCTATCGTTCTCCAACGAGATGCGATCCCGCTTGCTTCAGTTCGTAACGGGCACGTCCCGCGTGCCAATGAACGGGTTCAAGGAGCTGTACGGCTCTAACGGACCTCAGCTCTTTACTATAGAGAAGTGGGGCGCGCCTGACAACTACCCCAGGGCTCACACGTGGTAAGAGATACTCATCAGGCTCGAACTTTCCTTATTGTAAGGACACCTGCTTGTCTGAGATGATGAGAGATGAGATGAGCTTTACGGAGAAAAGTTCTATGTTACTTTGCGGGCTTTGAAGTATCTCTGTGCAATAAACGAAATCGGTCCTTTCAGTTCAGTTGCTAAGAAGATTAGATTTCGTCAATATATCAAAATCAATTGTAGTATATGCGACTTATTTTTATATTTGACGCTGGCAAATATACTATACGTGTGACGCCATACTTAAAAAAAAAAACTATAATATCGTTTTTCCAATTTCATAAAGTTTGTGCATTGCTTTAATTGTATTTTTTTGTGCCATCTACCTACATCTATCAATGTACGTTTGTTAATATTATATTAAAATAGTTTGTTTGTCTGTCTGTCCAGTTTCAACCGCATCGACCTGCCTCCATACGAGAGCTACCAGCAGCTCCGCGAGAAGTTGATCAAGGCTATTGAAGGTTCGCAGGGCTTCGCCGGAGTCGACTGAATCACCTCCCACTAACGGCACAGCAAAGTTTGATTCGTTTTCATTTGAAAAGGTTACTCTGTCTACTAAATTTTTGCCGATTTAAAATGGATCCCCCCGGGGTTTGTGGAAATATGAAAAGTTATATGCCCCAATAATCTTTATTACTTATTCAATCGCTTAATTTTGTTTAGGATAGGATATATTATCAAAGCATTTTAAAGATGTAATTTTAAAAAAAACAAAGTTTTTTTATCACCACTCTTAATTTGATAATTATGTAAATTTTAACAACAGCGTAGGAAATGGTACCTATGTGTGTTCGACTGTACATACGTACGACTGTACGTACGTAAAACTAAAATGAGATGTTGTTCAATAAAGCCCTTGTCTTTTCCGCTTTGTTTTGTTGTCAACGCGAGAAAACAAAAACATAAATATATAAAGTAAAAAAAACACTTTCGTGTTTTTTTTATTTTATATAATTTTGTTTCTTTGTTCTCGCGCTGACACCAAACGATTCATTAAACAACTTCTTTGAACAATCATGAATTTCATAAATTGCAATTAACGGCAAACTACTTTTTACTAATGACCTTGGGCCATTGACCTTGGACCATTGACCTTGGGCAATTGAACTTGGACCATTGACCTTGGGTGCGCAATGATGAATGTTTAGGTAGGTATCTTTGTCTCGGGGCAGGGCACAAGTCGAGACATGATCTCTGACTCGTCAATAAGAAATGCGTTTGCGCAGAAATATACACGTTACATCACTATTGGTTAGTAGTTATTTGTTATACAAGAGTGCAAAGTTGCTTTTTAACCGCGTGCTCACTTTTGATGACCGAGCAAGCGAAGGATACTAAAATTTAAATAAGAATCCTGAGCGTTAGCAAGGGAATTAAAAGAGCATAAAGTGAAAAATCTTTGCACTCGAGTGCAACACGTAACTTTTCATCCCAACTCAGCGAGGAAATGACTACATACGAAAAATAAAAATACAGCAAAAAGGTTCAGAGTCTTGAGTTTTTAACAAAATAAAAAAGGTTGTATGATGAATTCGGCACCATAGAGGTAGAAGTAAATAGGTTGTATGAGGTTTTTAATTCACAAACTTAGTGCACACGATATTCTAAATTCAAATTTACTTTATCCTCTAGCGAATAAAAACGGCTTTTACACTCAGATATTGAATAGCAAAAATACTCTTACCGAGATGCTAAGATGAAATGAATATTATTGGCCAGTATAACGATAACTCCATGTTTAACATCTCAGCTTATTGATCGTCTACCGATCAAAGTGAATCCATTGTACGATATACATAAATGAAAATAAATAAAAAATGTATTAAGTAGGTTGTCCGTAAAAAAATTGGTCACGTGATCGGCCTAGTTGTACCGAGGACGCAGTAACTTTTTTTTTAATTTTTCATTTATTAATGGTTTACTTTGATGTGTAGACTAACACCCTTGAGTATTGTCACACCTTTCTGTTACACGTTGTGCAATGGTTCTAGCGTGGTTTGTACAGGAGTGTTATTGAAATTGCTGTGGGGTTTACTAAGCCTAAAGAGGGCCAATGTACTAATCATCACGATTTAATTTTACTATAGGACCAACCCAGAACTCCAGAGAAAAAAAACTGCTGATCTATTTAATGACTGTTTTTTTTACCAAGTGTTCCATAGATACTTAAATCTTTTTTGTCTCGACTATCGAGTTGGGAATTTTATAGACTGAAATTTTTTACTATATCAGCCGTTTTTTTTTCTCGGTTTCAGGGTTGGTCCCATACTAAAAGTTGTTCGTCATGATAAGTACAGTGACCTCCTATCCGCTCAGTTTACTCTTTGCCGACTAATCTTGTGTATAACATTCGTTTAGCTTCTGTTTGATCAAAATCGACCTATTTTCGCTCCCTGCTTTTTTTGAAATCGGTTCATAAGTGACAAGCTAGTATAATGAAACAACGACTTATATTAAATTTCAAGTAAAAAAATACATACAGAGTTGACGGCTAAGAGTGTACTAAGCCGAAAGGACGTCACTATACTCACATTACGAAAAACTTTTAGTATGGAACCAACCCTGAATTCGAGAAAACAAACGGCTGATATAGTTTTAGTCGTCAAAATTGTAGAAATCTTATATACGAGTATATATATATATATATATAATAAAGTCGTGTTAGTTACACTATTTGTAACTCAAGAACGGCTGAACAGATTCGGCTGAAAATTGTTGGTGAGGTAGCTTAGAACCAGGAGAAGGACATGGGATACTTTTTTGCCGACTTAAAAAAAAGTAGTTCGATATCAGTTTTAGTTTGTTTTAGTTTTAGTAGAACTACGTGGGTGAAACCGCGGGGCACAGCTAGTAACTGATTTTTTTTTGTCGAGTTCAGATTTGATCGCATTGTGAAAGTCGTTTATTACAATGAGTATAGTGGCCCCCTTTCGGTATATTACACTCCTAACCGTTAACATAATAATTATGTATAGTAAGTTTATCTATGTATAAATAAAAATTAAATCATGAAAATCCTACGTAGCTAATGATACGAATATGACTGCCTTAAATGTATGTACTCAAAAAGCAATTCGAAGGTAGTTCAAAATATTTAAACTGCCTTATTTAATTTTTTAGCTTGAATTTTGATAGCATTACTTTTTTATTTTTTTTGTCTAAATATTTTATGTTCCCTCTAAAATATTGTTCAGAAAAAATAAGATGGTCGGATACTGACCAGACACGCTTACGCGAACTCATTTCATAGCAGTGTCACTATTATAATTGTCAAATTGACTGTTTTAGCTCGAATTCAGAGTTGGCCCCATAGTGAAAGTTGTTCCTTAGGCTGAGTATAGTGACCCCCCTTCGGCTTAGTATACTCCTAGCCGATAATGCTATATAGTTAGGAACTATAATTATATTCCTCATGTACGAATTTCGTAATTTAATTTTACTATGATTTTTAATTGTCTTTTTTGTTTTCAACTTTTTAAGATGTCGAGAAAACAAAAGTACTGTTGTTAATGTCTGTTTGATTTGCGTCTGATTGTTAATTGTATATATATATATATATATATATATGTATATAAGTATGTATATCAGTCATCAGGTTACCTTAGCACAGGCTTTGCCTAGTTTAAGACCTGAAGACCTTTGTGTGGATGTTGACTCATGTTTGTTTTTTTTTTTTAATATTGCTCAATATTAAAAAGCTCATAATTTTTCTCTATACATTTAGAATTTGACGTGCGGTCATTTGTTTGTCGTATTTGTATGTGAGTGGTGTCAATAGACTCGTCTTCACCTGCAGATGATCATAAGCTATACTAGCTGCATCCCACGATTTCACTTGTTAAGATACGTGGCTCTAAAGGTTATCGCAGTCGAGTTTTTGAAATCACTTTTAACCACTTGTTTACAAATTCGAAGAATGTTATATACAAGGTAATCGGCTAGGGGTGTACTAAGCCGAAAGGGGGTCACTATACTCATCTTAAGAAACAACTTTCACTATGAGGCCAACTCTGAAATCGAGAAAAAAATCAGCTCTTTCATACATTTTGTCGACGACCGATCAACTTTTTGTATGGAACAGCTGTTTTTTTTCTCGAATTCTAAGTTGGTCCCATAGTGAAAGTTGTTTCTTAAGATGAGTATAGTGAAAGTTGTTGATTAGGCTGTGTTTAGTGACCCCCTTTCGGCTTAGTACACCCCTAACCGATAACGCTGTAGAATGTGTGGGAGGCCATTAAAAAATCTATTAGCTACGATTAGTGTTAATATTTTATTATATAACTATTCTAATTACCCTTTCATTAGAATTAAAAGAAGAGTGCCTATAATGATTGTAAATAACGATGTTATATATGCTTACTTTTAGGACGTCTTACACAGTGTTGTATTATGTTTTCCGTTTCGATAGGTGTCGAGTGACGAAGTTAGGACAAGCTATTATGAAACCTAGTTAGATCTGTGGTGGTGTCGATGAAAGAAGTGACACGAGTGAAAGCAATCTTCGTTTTGTTCAACAGTCCACCGCTTTGTCAGAAACTACATCGAGATTGCTTTGATATGTTTCACTTTCTTCCGTGGTTGAATTTTCGTGATAGCGCAACTGTTTATTTTTATTTTTTTTAGTAAAAATGTTGATTAGTGATTGTAAGGCTGGAAACACACAGGCAGGCGACTTGCTAAGCGACTGGAGCCTAGTTAGTCGCCTTAGTAAAACAAACGTACAATGTTCGCGGCCGCACTCCGAGCTTGGCGCCTTGCCGCTATGTTTTCTAGGAATGCAAGCCACTAGTCTAGGCGCTAGTCGCTTATCAAGTCGTTTGCTTGTGCTTTTCCAGCCTTTTTTATAGTCTTGTAAACTGAAGTGTTTAACTTTAAGTATTCCGATGTCCATCAGAGTTTCAGAATAAGAATGATAAAATATAGCGAGAAATTACATTAAACACGTGATTAGTGATTTATGAAATTCAGAAATCTATGTCATCGATTTACTGTCAATCGTCCTCTACACAGATAACTTATTGGGTAGGACGAATAATGCTTTTCGAACGTTAAACGTATTGTAGTGTGATAAGGTCCACTTTAATACTTTGTAGCTGACGAAGACGAGCGTATTTCGAATCGCTTCACGGATTTTACGGTAAGGCCCGAGTTTATGAAACTGAACATGAGATTTCAAATCTCTATTTTCTGTGGTTTATGTATTAAATATTTTTCGATAGTAAAAAATCATGCTAGACCCATTTTACCCGGTACGAATTGAGATAAAGAATCGAGTACAGTTTGTTATGTATAAAAAAAAAATGTTAAAAGGAAATATTTTTTCCCATACATACTAAATCAAAAACCTAGTATGGCCTACGACTTACTTTTTGCAATTTTTTTTAGATACAATAAGATTTATTACTTCGGCCATATACCTAAAATATAATTAATTATAGTCCGCGCATTTCACAGTCGTTTCATAAAATTTCTAGTTGAACTTTTCGCTGGAGCAATAAAAGTAATAAAAGCACCTTCTTGATTTATTCTAAAACTGAAAACGCACAGGCGACTTGCTTAGAGCATCTAGTCATCTGGCGCCTAGTTAGTCACCTAGTGACTGAAGCTAAGCTAATCACAAAGCTACTGGAGCCTAGTTAATCCCCTAGCGACTGGAGCCAAGCTAATCACAAAGCTACTGGAGCCTAGTTAATCACCTAGCTACTGGAGCCAAGCTAATCACAATGCTACTGGAGCCTAGTTAATCACCTAGGGACTGGAGCCAAGCTTATCACAAAGCTACTGGAGCCTAGTTATTCACCTAGAGACTGGAGCTAAGCTAATCACAAAGCTACTGAAGCCTAGTTAAGCCCCTAGCGACTGGAGCTAAGCTAATCACAAAGCTACTGGAGCTAAGTTAATAACCTACCGACTGGAGCCTAGATGACTAACTATGTATGCGGTCGGCCGCAGTACGAGCTTGACTAAGCTGATTTAGTCGCTAGGTAACAAATTAGGCGCTAAGCAAGTCGCCTGTCTGTGTGTTTCCAGCCTAATTATATTTATTAATTTTATTATCATGCATTAGAAACAATTCATATTTCTTTTGACAATTGCATAAGAAAATTTAAAATACATTTTTTTTTTTAATATTTAGTGTTGTGCGGTTGTAAGATAAAAAGTATACAAAAGTGATCCACGAACTTGGGGCCCTAGCAGGGGTTTCACACACGAACCATCGACAAGTATTAAACAGGGTTAACGGTTAGGGTGTACTGAGCTGAGAGGGGGTAATTATTTTATTTCTTACAAACAACTTTCACGGACCAACCCTGAAATCGAGAAATAAAATCAGCTGTTCCATAAAAAAAGTTTATCCATCGTCGACAAAATGTATGAAAAAACTGTTTTTTAACGAATTTAAAGTTGGTCTCATAGTGAAAGTTTTTCAGTAGAACAAGTATTGTTATCTCCTTTCGGCATAGTACCGATAACCCTGTATAGGGAATTTGGAATTTAACTCTATTTTACATACTTTTTTATACGCGTTGCGAAAACGTTCTACGTGAAATTACTGCTATACCCCTTGAAACGTTTATGACGTAGCACGTCTCACTACCCTCATCCCGTGTTGGGTTATATAAATAAAATAAAACCTTAATTATTTTGCGTCCGATTTAGATAATCATATTATTCGCTTTTGCTTAGATAGATTATATATACTTAATTAATTTAAAAAAAATAACAAATATTTTCATATATTCAACACACAAACACACACATTGTAAATATTTCGTATAAGGTGTAAAAAATTGCTAAAAAAAATTACAGTAAAAAAAAAATCTGTGTAACAATAATTCTTGTATATACAAGTTTATTGGTAAGGGATGTAATAAACCGAAAGGGATTAATATACTCATGATTACCAACTCGTTAATTCAGAGTTGGCCCCATAGTAAAAGTTGTTTGTAATAATCAGTATATTGACCCCCTTCCGGCTCAGTACTCTCTAACCGATAGTCCTGTATACATGGTGTTTCATAAAATGAAGCGCGCGCTTTTCTTTGAGATTAGAAAGGCAATTATTTACACCCTGTATTTATTTGATATAAATAATTAAAAATGTATAAGTTAGATGTTTATTAAATATTACTTAATTTTCTTTGATTACTTTTAAATTATGTTAATGTAGACGTAGAGCTATTTCGGATTTACGATAGAAATATAATATTTGATCGCATTTTAAAAGATCTAAAAACGGATTTTAAATTTAAATAAATATATAATTAACAGACTCGCTCTTGACCGGATCTCTGCTGATGAGTTATGATTTAAAAAAAAATTATAAGTTCCGGTCAGCCATTCTGCTTTTTTGTCACTAGAAGCACAACCAGCCTTATCGCCATAGCGATCTCTTCCAAACAATCTTTGGATGGAGAAAATTTAAACTAGAATATTGGTTTCTATCGCAAACTCGAATACAACGACGTTGTATAAAACTGTATTCCATCATTTAAGATTGTATGTGGTAAATATAAAAAAAAGAGCTGGCGACATTTTTTTTACCCTTATTTTGTATGAAAAAAACGTCGCTAGCGCAGTAAAAGTAAATTGGCAAAGACGCTGGCAGAACTTGATGGTTGAGTTAATAAAATGTACTATATAATATGCTGACTGCTATTTTCTAGGAATCAAAGTAGAGCCTAAACTGCTGAACCTGGAGACATGAAATTTGGAGGGCGTATACATTATAAAAGTTGTAGGGATTTATGGAAATTAAACCCCTGAGGGGATCCAATGGGGGTTCAAAGATGAGACGGGTGACGGCTATAAGTATAGTATAAGTTTATTGCGAATCAGAACAATAAAACTAAAAATACAGATAACACAAAGCATTGGAAGAATTTAAATTCTTCATTAATTCGTTCAAGTACGGCCATTAAATAAATGTGTAGAATCAAAAACTTCAAGCATAAGGAATATTAAGTATGCAATGTATTTCTCATATGTACAGATAATGTCGTAAATGATTATAAATATATTCGGACGACACATAAATGATAAAGAAAATTTTTCATACGAAATGTTCATACGTACATTCACGTATAACTTAAGATTTAACGCTGGCTTATGTACTGTGGCGTATAACGCTATAAACATTTAAAAAAAACGCCTTGAATACTTTTTAGTTGCACCAGTCGTTCATACACTACGCAAGTCGTGTGCAAGCTTCTCGTTCTTCTAAAAGGTATTAGTATATAAAAAATATTTCTACTTGATAGGGTTAATTTAGTACTGCAACATATTGTTATCAATTCAGCCCCTGTATTGTATACCATATATATCGGATTGAGACATAGCGTTACCGCACATGAGATAGTTTTTTATATTATATTGGAAAATTCTCCCAAAAAGTTGGATTTCATAACACTCGCGTAACTTTTTTGTTACCATTGACTTATCTGCCTCACAGATCAGTCGATACCACAGCCTCTAACAACACGGGAATCTGGAAAAATCGGTGTTTGGGCGAGCAAGTCTCTAGTTGTTTCGCTTACTTCTGTTAGATTTTACAGTTGGCCAAATGAAAAAATCCGGCCACGGTAATAAGGACGGAACATCAGTATCTCTCTCTTTTTTTCACTAATAAAACATAATTTTAGCATCTCGTTTTCGCAAGCTGTGACCGTACCTTATCGCAATTCTAGTAGTACTTCTGAGTGTGCAACCTTACGTAGTTACGACATTGACCGGTGAGACGTGGTGTGATGCAAAAGTCAGAGATGGCGTTCTACTCGATTGTGAAATTACCTATCGCTTAATCCATCAGTTCTGACTGCTGTTTGCTCAACTGACCATGTTCTGTGATTCGTTGATGTCTTCTAAATCGTCTGTATGGTTTATCTATGCCTTAATTAGGTTACAATAGTCCTGGCATGGACATTTTGTCCTCGGGGATGAATAAGCTTTGAATTAATACATAAATACATACGCTATAATATGGCGGATTTCAGTGGCGAATGACAGGTAACTGACACCAATATTGTAAGTTTCTTTTTTATTTCCACGGTGTTAACATTTCCAGCGCTAAAGTCGTCTATACTTGTCAAAAAAATATTAAAATTATGAGGCACGGCAGTTTTGACGTAGCGTGGAAAACGTAAAAAAGTGCAATAAATGGACATGTCCATTTACGACAGACGGAACTTTAAAATTCTTTTAACTTTCATCTAAAATAAAAATGTTTATCAAATATGCGAATATAGTAGATTTTTAAATACAGAGATTAAATATGTAGAGAGGAAAAAATAAATCCTAGATTTTACGTCAAAAGTAAATAGCTTCTGTCAATTACTCTAATTATTAGTCTGTGCTATTTACTATGTCAGTTGTAATTTAATTTCCAATAATGATTAACAAGAACTTGAGAACTGGCACAGAGTGTGGTGGCCAATCAAGAAATAAAAAAATAAAATAATGATTAACGGATCACAGTACTGTGGCGAAATGTGATTATTATTTAGTTTATTAATGAACAAGTATGTTGTTGGTGACGACGATATTTTTGTTATGATTATTATTATTTTATTATAAAACATCGTATCGTGTACATAGATTTAATGAAATTGGAAAAACAATGAAAGTAAAAAGGTTATAAAATAAATTTGGTTTGTTTTCTTTTTTAGTTCACTTGCCTGATAGGTAGGAAGTGAATCCAATATTACTCATATTTGCCACAGCTGAACTTAAAAGTTTGGCTTAAACTTTTTACCATATAGCTAAAAAGGAGGGTTATGTTTTTAGAGTGTATGTATATATATATTTCTTTGACACGTCCTGGAGACTAAACGGCTTGTCGTATTTTTGTGATGTGAGTGGTGTCAATAGATCCGTCTTAGTTGTGTGAATGACACTGGGTACATCAAAATAAAAATAAAAAAGTCGATACACAAGTTTTAAGATTTAGCAGTTGGGTTTTTGAAATCGCTTCTAAACACTTGTTTAAAGTTGGTTAAAAATGGTTTATAATTATTTTAGAATATTTATATAGAGGTCATTTTAATAGTAAATAAGGACTTAGATACTTTGTGGTCCTTGTGCTGCGTGAAACAATTTTAGCTTAAGGACGAACCTGGAAGTCATATACTTAATTCATGATAGTGTAAGTATTTTGCTGCCGAGTCCTCTCATTTCCCGATAGCTATATCGATAGCAAGTGGCAAATGAATCGGTTTCATCAAGGATAGCTTGCTATATCTTAGACCACATCGTCGCTTTACATCATTTGAGTTGTAATCAAGCGCAAGTCTTATTCTAAAAAAATATTCAATATTACCTTTTTTATGTATTGAGTTAATTAAAAACAAATATACTAACTACAACAACAAAACAATATAGCAGAAGAGCTATAGACCATTTAATATCTATAGATAATTAATCCAAATACTCACCACCAGAAGCCAGCGTGCCCAGAATGTTAGCCGCATTACCACGCTGAATGGCAATGCTTCTACGTTGGGCCAGATAAAAACGGGCATTCTGGTCACGCGTCGAATCGATCAAACGCTTACATTGCCTTGATTTTGATATTCTTTTTTTAAAGCAAAAGAGATTCGTATCGATGAGTACCCAAGTATGTACCTACCTTTTTTTAACTTTCGATATTTTTATAATTCGAGGTCAAGTCAGCACGTTCGTATCTTTGTTGACACATTGAAATGACAGTCAAATATGAGTCAATATAGTCGTACCTACTACATACTCTTTTATTGCACATCGTTTAAAAGTAAGATTCACTAATTTCAAAGATGCAAGAGCAATTCGCGAGCGGCCGCTTCCACCACAGGCAGTTATTAGCTAATCAAGAGTTAACTGTGTGGATACACATAAAGATTAAATACAAATTTAAGTATTTGAATAAAAAATATCAAAGACACATTATTATATTTTATTTCTGACTTATCTTTTTTAAATTTAATATTTTAATTGTAAGTAGTTTGATGAATTCAAACTCGGTTACGAATTTAATCACTTTTATTCACGTAGAATTACTTTCAACTATACATAAGTTGATATAATACAGGTAACAAGTCGGGTAAGAACGTTTCGATACGATGGTTGGAGACCGAATGAGCCAGACAACACATTTTCTTTTCTTGAAAACTCTAACTACCTCTCATTTTTAATAAAAACCCCGGGAACCGTCACTATTCGCTCTTGTTTCTGATTGGTCTTAATATCGACCAATCAGAAACATGTATTTTAATGTTGCAAGTATAAAAATGACAATATTAATGCCAAATAAAATCTGGCAATACTACATATTTACGACAGTAGATTTAGTTCAGTTAGTGTTTTAATGACTGCTCTTTAAGTTATTGTCACAACAAATTTACCAGATTTTGACTAATATTTGAAGTAAATTACTTCAAGTACTTAAATTTTTCGGACAATGCCCGTGATCCACCCGTTTTGTTCACCTGAGTGGCTACAGGAAAACAATTTTTAATCAGAATTTTTTTCTAGTCTAGGAAAATTTACAATTTTTTTTAAAGATTTTCATGTAAAAAATTACAATTATTTCACTTATTAATAAGTTATTTATACTACTCATGTCCTAAGTACTCTAAAGATATTGGTTTTAATATTCAATAAGAAAAAGTGTTTATAAAGTTATTTAAGTATTTATTTAGTAATATTAAGGAATCATCCATTCCTTTGTCGTGGTACTATTTCTGTACTTTTTATAAGTTAACCACCCACTTTCGTATCTACCTAACCCTGTCCGTTTCTAACCTGAATCTACAGAGTGAACAATGACTCCATCGTTCATAAAAAATATATTTGCCATGGCACCATCGATGTAATGGTACTATGGCGAAAATTCCCCTTCTGCAATGCGATTGGAATAATCTCATATATATAAATTTCTTAAACAATGGAAAAAAACAATCTTACAATAATTTTGAGGGCCTTAATCTTACAATAATTCGGCCATGGTTATTAATTTTGCGTCTTTTCTGGACAGTAAATAATTTCCGAAGTCAGTAGAGCCGGCCTCACGCCATATAAACATAACGTTGCAGTGATGCAACAAGCGAGCGCACTTGACCAGCGGAGAGAAGTGGTGTCGATACACGCTGCAGTTACACGTATACACGCACGACGAACCACACGTAGGGAATAACATTAATAATTGGACCTACAAAATATTTAACAGTTTAAAATTAGAAATATATTTATTTTGTAATTAAAACCACTAACTAAACTAAATCTACTTACAAATAAAAAAACATAAAAGCAGAAAAAGAAAAAGTGTTATGGAAGAAAACGTTCATATTTGATAGTTTTTTTTTTGATTTGATAAGTGTTACCAAATTTAAAATAATGGATAATAAAAGTGGCTTGTAACTAATAAACATTAATTCAGGGAGCTTTTCCCAAGAAAATGTTAACAATACAATATATCTTTACTGCACACCAAGAAAAATATATACAGCAAGTATATACTAAATAAATAGGTTGAAAATAAATCAAATATTATTATTAAAATAAATACTAAAATTGTAAATATTAGAGAAAAGTGCAATTTGGTGCTGAATTACAATAAACATTGAATCTTTTTTTTCTAATATTTCCGTTAAATTAATAATGAAAATTATTAATACCTAGTTTTGAAGTAAAAATCGGAAGATACGAATTTTAGTGAAAGTGTTAATATTCTAAAATGCTCAGAGAAGAGCAATTATTATTTTTCGATCCCGAAAATAGTATTAATTGAAATTATACCGGAACTTAATCTTAAAAAACTATCAAATAAAGTGAATTCGTTAATAAGAGAAGTGACCAAAGATTATCAAAACAATGGAGTGGCCGCATGTATTATACATTCTGATGTTA
Source organism: Ligdia adustata (assembly GCA_947049295.1). NCBI lineage: Eukaryota > Metazoa > Arthropoda > Insecta > Lepidoptera > Geometridae > Ligdia > Ligdia adustata. The sequence continues at coordinate 12,148,505 of OX346229.1, forward strand.
TTAAAACCTATCTATGGAAGCTTGGTTGAAATAAACGGTAAGTACCATTCCACTTTTGTATGCCATACAATCTGTAGCCTGCCGGAATCGTTTCCGGATTTGAAAAGGGCTTGTTTTATTTTCGGCCAGGAAAGTTTTCGTCTACCAAAAAATGCCTAAAGATGTGGTTAAGACTGTGTATTAATGAAAAATGAGTTAGTCGCCTTCTGCATTGTGTACAAAAATATCTAAATTCTGTGACTCGTAGTGGAATTATGCCATCACTGGAAGATTTAAGTATCCTTGGTTGACTCCTGGTAACATTAGTTTATAAATTGTACCACCTCTCACAAATGTCAAAATAGACACAATAAAAAACGCGTAAATTGCCTATTTTGCATAACTAACATATTTTGTATCAAAATTAATTTTGTACACTGCGATAAGTTATGTTATTTTAAATTTGGTTTATACATTAAAGATTCGTCCCTAACGTATTTACCGGCTCATGTACACTGTCCTGGCCCGATATCCATACATATTTGAAACAACTCTTTTTTACACCACGAATTACGCAAGCTTGGCAGGTACAAAATCTCAAACTTGTGAATGCGTTTTTAGGGTTTCGTACCCAAGGATAAAAATTGAACCTTATTATTAAGGCGTTGCTGTCCTTCCTTCAGTCCGTCAGACAGAAAATTTGTCATTTTTACAACAACCTAAATAGAATAAAATAAATATGTAAGGAGAGCAACAAACGTGATTTTTCTACGTTTTATACTCATAATACTGTTTTAAGTGGATAAGTCCGACTCGCATTTTGTCAATATTATTTGCGTATATAAATCTGCAATCAATTTTCTATCTAATTTAGAATCACATAATAACAAGCTTTGCGTAATTTCGAGTTGCAAAGTTTTCAAACCCGGTCGGAAACGCTACCTGAATCAAGCTGCTGAAATAATCACGAAGCAGCAATGACAGTTCAGAAAAAGAGACGAATGATTTCCAGAATAAAGTTGGTCCCAAAAAACCTCACAATTTAGCCTTTAGATGGTTGAAAAATCAAAGAGTACGTTTAATATGTGGTTAGAATAGAAGCGAGTTCAAAAAAACCCAACTGCTAAATCTGTGTATCATCCTTAATATCTTTTTTTTTTAATTTTGAAGTACCCAGTGTCTCTCTCACGACTAAGACGAATCTATTGACATCACTCACATAAAAATGTGACAAGCCGTTTATACAGGCTCTAGGGCGTGTCAAAGAAATATACATACATATGTACCTACACTCAGAAACCCTCCTTCTTTCGCAGTCGGGTAAAAATTACAAGAAACATATTTAGATACATCCTTTCGTCTACTTGTTTACCTCTTTAGAACTGATATCGTGAGTCAGTAATACCGTGCCAGAGTTCCTTTATATGCTATAGTTAGACATGATAGAGGTGAAAACAAGAGCAAGCATACGTGGTTTCATTTTGACAGCGTTGAAGTGGCGAAGAATTTTTATGAGCTTTATTACCCGACTGCAAAGAAAGAAGGTTATGTATTTCGGGTGTATGTATGTATATATCTTTGGCACGCCCTTGAGCCTAAACGGCTTATCGTACATTTATGTGAGTGGTGTCAATAGCTTAGTCTTAACCTGGAGGTGGTCCTAGGCATACCACGATTTCACTTGTTAAGATACGTGGCTCTAAAGTTCCTTGAGTCGGGTTTCTTGAAATTACTTTTGACCACTTGCTTTTATTTCTTAGTTCAAAGGATCTCAACGTGTTCATCTCTCTTGGGTAAATGTTTAGTTAGATTCAAATATTTTCTCATCCACAGAATGATTTCAATCACACTTCACACTAATATTATAAAGGCGAAAATTTTTATGTGTGTTTGTTTGTCCCTCCGTCACGCACAAATAGGATACTACTTATCCCAGAAAATTCTAAGTTCCTCTGGGATCATCAAATAACTACCGGGGGTAAAACGGCGGGGCACAGCTTGTTTATAAATAAAAAAATAAACGCTTCAAATTCACAGCTTTCTTTCTAGGATTTCCCTTGTGTTGGTTATGCCAAGCAACTTACACAAACACACGCACAACACGCCCAGACTCGAAGATTATTCAATTGCATCGTTCGAATAGAGACCTTGACCGGGAATCAAACCCGCATATGCCGGATCTCGAGGCAAACATGCTTGTCAGTAGATTACCGCATGCATACTAGCAAATATTATAATTATAATCTCAATTGTTAAGGGATGAAAAGCTAACTGTAGTGCAAGTTCTTCTCTGTCTATCGTTAGTTTTGCTAATATAAAAGCTCATTCCGATAATTTTGTTGTGCTAAATACCCGCGCAAACCCGGGGCAGCTAGCCCTAGCTAGCGGGGCAGGCAGCTACTGTATATATTAATTGTATTCTTTGTATAACTAATTGATCATAATACCCCAGTTGAAGTCTTATCACCTCACCAATGTGTTTCAGAGACAACGTTCAGCCGGCTCCCTTCTCTATACGCGCTGGACGAGTGGTCTGAGTGTCAGTCGCCGGGGGACGTGTACTGCATGGTGGACGCTCACCTTGCTTCGGAGGAACCCTCGACTGCTCTCACTCTGCTGCAGGTAGGTACATTACAGATATTAAAATTAATAACATACTATATTTTTAATTTAGTCAAAAAAAATTTCAAATCAGCTGTAATTCGTTAATAATTCGTTAAAATAAAGCTGTCGTTAATGTAATATATCCATATTACATTAACGACCAACTAGAAAAAAAATTTTTACTTGACCCTTTCAGAGGATAAATAAAAAAAAACATATTATAAATTTAACATTAAGAACTAGGAAAAATATTTTTATCTTGAAAAAAAAAACAACCGGAAGAATTTTATTTGAGTTTTATCAAAACTGATTCAGTAATTTGGTTTTGAATTAGAAATAATTAAAAAAAATTGTAAAGTTAAGCTAATAATAAAAAAAGTAAAGCTACCTGAAGAATTAAATCTTCCCATTTGAAAGACATCAACGCGTTCTTCGCATAAATTATACGTGTATGTCATGGTTATGAAATTGTGTCCGAGTGAGAACACGTGGATAAGTTATGTGAATAGGGATATGTGTGAATGAAGAGTTAACGGCCGATAGGATAGAATGGAAGAAATAAAACAGCCCAGAGAATGTAATTTTTTACCAGACTGCAAAAGAAGTAGGGTTATGTTTTTCGAGCGTTTGTAAGTTTGTATATTTCTTTGACACGCTCTAGAGCCTAAACGGCTTGTGGTATTTTTATGTGAGTGATATCAATAGATTTGTTTTAGTCGTGAGAGTGACACTGGGTACATCAAAATTAAAAAAAATGAATACGAAATTAAGGATGACACACAGGTTTAACGATTTAGTTAGGTTTTATCGAACTCGCTTCTAACCACTTGTCTAAATCTGCATAGTTATGATCGTTTTGAAGTTAATATTTTGAACTGTGCCTATGAGTTTTAAGTCTAGTTTCCAAACTGTTGACAGTGAACAAGCTATGTAATATTAGAATAGAATAGCATAGTTGGCCTTCGACACGCATTAGCTTCTTCGAGTAACTATTGTATAACCCAAATAGTCTCGTTTACGATCATTGCGTAGTTAATGCTCGCTAGGTACCTTTCAAACAATGTAATGACATTCAGATGTAAGCCAAGGAGAGCTTGAAAACGACTGCCTTAGTCTACCAGCAACAAATGTGTAGACGTTAGACATGTACAGTCTATTTGATTTATTTATTACTGGCAAAATACTGAGGATAGTGATAATGGTCAAGTAATAAAAATAAAATAAATAATAAACTAAAATAATAATTCATGGACTGGCCGGTTGGCGCAGTTGGTAGCAACCCTGCCTTCTGTGCCGCTGGTCCCCGGTTCGATCTCGAGCAAGTCAAATATATGTTTGCGTGAACATGCATGTTTGACCTTTGTCTGAGTATTGATAATAAATATAAGTATGTATATATGTATATAAGTATGTATATCAGTCATCAGGTTACCATAGCACAGGCTTTGCCTAGTTTGGGAGCTGAAGACCTTTGTGTGGATGTTGTCACATATTATTATTATTATTATATTATTATTATATGGTCGACTTACAGTCGTGACCTAATTCTCCCACAAATATTAGAAATGCGAAATTTCCTTTGTTTATTTACCTTTATTAAATAAAAGCAGATGAATAATTAAATGAAAAATTAATGAATGATTGTGAATTTGTGCGTGTGTTTGTGAATGTTAATTAACGTTTATTTAACTCATCGATACCCGAAATTAAATTCCCGGAAAGTAGGCCGGTAATCAAACCTGGGACTGTCTCTCTCAAATCCATTATTGTAACTACTAGATTTCTGTGATCATCAATAACTTATAGGTTAATAATTAACTGTTATTTTAAATACCTACCAATAAACTTCTGGTGTAGAAATAAACATACGGAAGGTGGAACAGAGGCCTTTACCCAACAGTAGGTCACGATGAGTTAATCTTCAATAACTACTAAAAGGGCATTACTCACGCACGATGTATGGTACGAGTAAAGGCAAGGCCTTCTTATATACATTTAAACCTTTTGATCTGATTTGATTGATTGTAATTTTCTAATCTAATCTCTATTGTAATATTTACTAGTGTTAGGTACTATTGTAATCTTCTTCCTCTTTTCTTTTTCAAATGTCCTAAGAGCACGCGTAATTCTTGTTATAATAAGAGCGTCTTTCTCCTGTTGTCCAAGATAACGGCATGCGCCGAGTTTGGAACCCACCAGCGACCCTCGGTCTTGACGGTTTTCAGCACTCGACCTATATAGGAAAGTGCCTACTTTGTCTGTAAACTAACCTCAACACGTATTATGTAATTTTGGCAAATAAACGTTTACTGTACTTTTTGCCTGCGGTTTACCCCTTGTTTGTTTTTGTCTAGCGCCTTGTTTGGTTTCGTTCTCCCGGGTATAAAGTAGCCTATAACACTCTCCGGAACTAAAAATACAAGTTCCTATCTCTATCCCAAAAATCAAATTAATCCGTCTCTCTGTTACTGATGAGAAGACAAACAAACAAACCAACAAACATACTTTCGTATTTATAATATGTGTTGGGATTATAATTTTCTATATATGATACTATTGCGATAGGAAAATTTATTATATACTTAACGCTTAGCTTAATATAAAAGCAGAAGGATGAACGTGAGAGCGATGAGATACTTTGACCATTTGACTCAAATTTAAAACATTTGAATTTTCACATCACTTGCTCGACAATGCCCAATTATATATCATGCTATTACAGTCTAGTAAAATATTATCATTATATTATTAAAGTTAGTGGTAGCCTAGGATAGTCGGAAATCCCTTGCCTCCATCCCCCAAGTGAAAGTGATCCAGGTTCAGGCATACACCTTCTTTGTTTTTCACTCATGTGCATATTATGATTAATCACCACATGCTTAAACGGTGAAGGAAAACATCGTGAGGAAACCTGCTTGTCGGAGTTAATATAACTTTCAAAGATACGTGAAGTGCCCAACCCACAATTTGGCCAGCGTGGTGGACTATGGCTTACACCCCCTAAGAAAGAGTTTTGATCAAAACTGAAACTTCAATTTAGTAATATTTCAATTAATTAAAAAGAAATTAACACATTTTGACCTGAATATTTTTTTTATTCATTTTATCAATATGATTTATTTGTAGATACAGTATATTAATGAAAAAAAATAGATAAATATTTATGTCCTTATTTTATCACATGGAATATACAGCTAGGTAGTGGAATTCGCTTCTGAGTACTCTATTTCCCGATAGCTACGAACTCGATGTTTTCAAATTGCGAGTAAATCGATTTCTTCTAGGCAAGCGTGCCACATCCTAGACCGCATCGTCGCTTTACATCTGGCGAGTTGCGGTCAAATGCAAGCCTATAATTTATAAAAAAAACATGGGATCAAAAAATGACAATAACAATGAAATGAAATATAGGACAGGACGATGTTATTTGATCGTATTTCCATCAGTAATGTACGATAGTGTAATGCAGTGGCTCGCCGCCAGTTACGTAGCTCACATACTAATGTATAAGCTGCAATAATCATCTACAATCAAGTGTTCGCTCCTAGACTATTGCTTAATTCCACAGGCCCTTTACGAGTAACACTAGTTAGGTAGGTAGGAGACATTTTCTTGCGAATCCCGTATCTATTTCGTTAGGTACTTCACCAGATACAACAGGTAGTAAGCATGAGTAAACCAGGTTAAATGAAACTTGGCGCCGGCTTCTCTTCATTTCAATATCTTTATTCAAACTTTAAAAAAATATTAAAATTTAAAATTATACTAAGACTAACTTAAATCCAAACCGCTGCTGGTTAGTAGATAACCCAAAAAGCTGCGTTGTTGAATGGAAGTAAAGTTTGGTTATTTTATAAGTTAGTGCAATAAAATTATTCACTATTTCAAAAAAAATACTTGGTATTTTCAAGACGTTTTTTAAGTCTTACATCGCACGATCTATGTACTTTAGATAAGAAAGCTATTCTATATCTAGAAAGCCATATCTATTGAAAATTTATTTATTTTAACATTATCCTTAACCTTAATAAGATGTTTCGGTTTTTAGCCCCCGAAGTGAAAACGACGGGATGTTAATAAATTTGATATATCTGTGTGTGTGTGTCTGTCTGTGGAGTTATAGCTTCCGAACGGATGAACAGATTTTGATATTTTATTTATGTTTGAAAGGTCGTTTATAAGTCGGGAGTGGTTCTAGCTATGTTTGATGAAAATCGGTTCATGGTGGCTGGCACTACAGTATTCTGTAGCGAGGGATTTTTAAATATTTTAAATTAGTTAAAGTTATTTGCAATTACGGTTCACAGGAATAGTTAGGCCATTCTTGTGTAAAACATTGATTATCCGGTGAGCGGTTTGTGCCAATAAAACACATTGTAAGGCAGTTCCATTTACTCGTCCCCCTACGTTACATCGTTTAATATTTTTATGAGCTTTACATGGAAAATTACATGTCAAATTAGCATTTTCAGAAGTAATCTTACCATTAGGTATTTTTCATTTATTTGGGACATATACAGTGACACAATAAAACTTATATCTAATTTAAAATAAGATAGTATTTTTTAAATATATTTTTATTTTATATAAAAAATAACTGTTGATGATTTTTGTTTGGGGGGATGGTACAAATTAGTTGAGGACCCTGTAGCAGATAATTTACTACATATTTATGAATCAATTACTAATTATTCAAATATAATAAGATTAAGTAACTTAAGATTATAGTGGAATAGGTTCTTTGCCCAACTGTTTATTTACTAGCTAATTTATTTGTAATTGAAAAATAAATAAAATATTTATCTATTTTTACCCAACTGAGAAAGAAGGAGGGTTATGTTTATCTATTTTTCAAATGTAATGTATGTATGTATATTTTTATCACGCCCTAGAGCACTAACGGCTTGTCGTATTTTTATGCGAGTGGTGTCAAAAGATTCGTCTTGTTCGTGGAAATGACACTGTGTACATTAAAATTAAAAAAATAACATATACATGATACACAGGTTTAAATATATAGCAAGTCGCTTCTGATTACTAGTTCTAAGGCATTATTTCAGTTAAATATATCCTTAGACATAGGAAGATAAATAAACCATTAGACAGCGAGGAAGATTGATTGATTATGTACATTAAGCTCTGCGTGGAATAATACATGACCCGAGCGACATTATGCATTGTTATTTACTTATAAAGAGTATATAATGGGATAGGGCAATTGACCATGATCTTGACCTTGGGCAGGGTCCAAGGTTAATTTGTTGTGCTTTTTGTGCTGATGTGAGGTGGCGTTGTTTATAAGTACTCACGTAAATAAGTTTAATAAGAGTTTCATACAGAAAAAAGTATATATTACTAATATGTACTTACTACATATATATTACTAATATATATTACTAGTATGGAGTACTAATAATATTAGAGATAATTGTATGCAGCAGTTACCCTCATTTGTTTGCCGAGGAACCATTTTTAAATGAATAAAATTAAAATTTAGTAACTAAGACTATTTACGAAGATCTTATATGTATGTCTCTTTGTTGCTTGTTTCAATCCACTATTTCTAACCATCCATAGGAAGTAGAAGGTAGTTAGTGCCCTCTTTTTGAAATTATGTGTTATTCATTAGTTAACGACTCACTGTCGTATCAACCTAACCCTATCCGTTTCTAACCTGACTCTAAAGAGTGAACAATGACTGTACCACCGTTCATAAAAAATAATATTTGGCATGGTACAACCTAATGGTAACACGGCAAACAAATGGTTATCCTCGGGAAAGGAAAAAAAGGATATGTCTAATCTTACGAATGTGCCTAGCACAAGTAGAGCTGTTCTAGTGTAGGTATTGCCAACCCTAAGAGACATTTTCATTCTACTGCAAAGAGTATTGATAGAAGACTAGATGTACATTTTCTGCCTTATTAATAAACGCGTCTTAACTTAGGCATCTTTTGTATTGTTCTATCCAATAGAGAAAGTCACGCGCCTATCCAAGAAAAATGACGATTAAAGTTAAGACGCGTTTATTAATAAGGCTGTTTATTGCAAACTAACAGAACAAAAAGAGTTTTCTTTTAAGATAATAAAAGAGTGAATCCAGACTGTCTGATATTTGCGGATAGGAATCAACGCGGAGCCTAAACCGCTGAACTTAAGGACATACATTTTGTAGTGTGTATTCGTTATAAAATGAAAGGGTGTTCTAAGCAAGAATTTTTAGAAATTCAACCCCTAAAGGAGTCAAATAGGGGTTAAAAATTAAACGTTTAAAATTTCTTCATATTTCATTTTATGTCGCGGGTAACGCCGTAGTTGATAGCTACTATAATATTAAAGTAAGAGTGTTGGATGGTTTATAAACTTTTCTTCTTTAAAGGTAAAGAGAGGCTTGTAAAAGGACTTGTTTCATTTGCGGCCAGGACGGTGTACGTCTACCAAAAAATGTCTAAAGATCTAGTCAATATTGTTATTAATAAAACCTGCATCAGTCGCCTACTTTATTTTGTACAAAAATATTTAAATTACGTGAACTGTTATGGTATTATGGCATCCCTGGAAGATTTTGTATCATAGCTTGACTGCAATGGTTTCATTGGTCTATGAACTGTAGTACCGCTCGTCACAAATGTCTAATTAACACCACAAAAACGCGCAAATCGCCTTATTGTGTAAATAACGTGGAAATATATTGATTCGAAATTAATTTTTGTGACAAGCTACGTCTTTTTGAAATTGGTTGCAAGATTAAAGATTAATAGTCTCTAACGTATTTATGGTAACATGTACACTGTCCCGGCCGAAGCCCCATACATTTTAGAAACATCTCTTTCCTTAACGTTAAAGTTATTTAATGTTATTAAACCAATAAAAAAGGCCATTGAGACTGTCGCAATATTAACTTAATTCAGTTCACCAAATTATATAGTTTCGTAAAAATGTCCGTCCTTCGCGACCGGTTCTTTGAAACAGTACATACTTGTACCTACCTACTTGTTCATGGTTATTGGTTAGAAGTGAACTAGAGTGCAGTCGAAAGGAGATCGTCCATTATACCCGACGAATAACTTTCACCGCTCGGCACTTAAGATTAAAGAAAATATACTAAATCAACTGTTCCAAACATTTTTCTGTACAAAATCTCATAGTGTTGTTCCTGAGTTCCGGATTAGTTGTTAAAGTTGCTTTTTAGGGATAAGACGCATTTTGTACCATATTGTTTTCTTATTTATAAAGAACTGTTAACTATAATGCATTGACAACATTTCAAATATTTCACCTCCCATTTATATTACGATCATGGAAATTGAAATATGACGTACTATTACTTTTTTATTATATTCAGAACTAGCTGTGCCCCGCGGTTTTACCCGCGTTGTTCCCCTTTGGATTGCCGAGATAATGGGGGAACTACTTTATTGAAGTCGGTTAAAAAGTATCCTATGACCTTTCCCGGGGTCCAATCTACCTGTGCACCAAATTTAATCCAGATTGGTTTAATGGTTTTGACGTGAAAGCGAAACAATAAGACAGACAGAGTTACTTTCGCATTTATAATATTAGTTAGGATGTACTAATTACGATTTTAGAGTTTTTTTGAAAATATAAGTCAAATTCAGCATAATATTATTCTTGGCATATTTATTGTTGGCATCTAAGACCAGACGGTCTTAACATAAATACGAGTTTTTTATCTCGGATAAAAATGCATAGAAAGATTTGGTATTTATAGTATGAACTCTTCATTACATTATCTCGAAATGGTTTTCGAATTTCCATCACTTAGTTGTCAATTGTTGGCAATTATAGTGAGTACAATGACCTCCTCTCGGCTTAGTAAACACCTGAACGATAGCCCTGTATTTTTATCCCATAATACCTGGTCGTAGAATGCTCACACACTCATATACCTATTGAGTCACCACACAAGGTCTGATGGCGTAAGGTTTGACCCAGTAGTTGATAATGTACAAATACTATAAGATTGCTTCAACGTATCAATTAGTGTGTGATAAATTAACTATAAAACATCAAAAATAGGCTCTATCTAAACAACTCAATAAAAAGCTTCGATGTTTACCAAAGTTATATGAAAAGAAGTAGGTATGCGAAATATAAAACAAGTGGTTAAAAGTGATTTCAAAAACTCGACTGCAATAACCTTTAGAGCCACGTATCTTAACAAGTAAAATCGCGGGATGCAGCTAGTATAGCTTATGATCATCTGCAGGTGAAGACGAATCTATTGACAACACTCACAAACAAATACGACAAACCGTTTAGGCTGTAGGGCGTGCCAAATATACATACATACATACACTCGAAAAACATAACGCTCCTTCTTTAGCAGTCGGGTAAAAATAAGGAAAAACAATAATAGAGAATGTTAATTACTCAAAAATCAAGATGGACAGAACATACTATCATATAGGAATATTTATAAAGATATAGAGCAAAACCATCATGATAAATAGAAAGCGAAATCAGGAACGAAAATACGATACTAAAATAATTTCTGGCAATTTAATGTCCAGAACAGCTAAGAACAAGGACAAAAGAAGAAGTCGGAAGAGGCTTTTGTCCAATCAGGAGAAACAGATTAGAGAGCGAATATTTTTTTTTCTAAATATAAATAATTAGGTTAGCTAAGAACTCTTACTGTATTTATCCGAAATAAAGGATTTAAAAATTTATTGAACGCCGATCTAAAATAACACATAGTATAAGCAACTTTTTACAATATCTTGAACGATTTTATGCGGACTAAGTGTCTTTATTATATTATATTATAGCAAATGTAATATGTAGATGTAATATGTAGATGTATATGTCTGGCACCGTAGCGATGTTCTAAATTTTTAGGAGATTTTTTTTCAACCGATTAAATACGATTTGTACAAGAGTACTAACTTCTAAGCAAACTTACTGACAGACTAATTACGAACCGTCAGCGAAATGTCTCTCCGGAGATGTCTAGAATAGAATAGAATACATTTTATTTGTAATAGAAAACACCAGTGAAACACACAACTTAACAAAACTATTAAATCTCAATTACTGCCTTCTGTCACAAACCATACACAACCCAACAATGCTGGCTGAAACGACCAACCCTGATCTTCCGTTGGAACCGCGTGGTGACGTCACGCACGTTACAAGCAGCTAAGAAAGGGTAAAGAAACTATCCGTCATTTCTTAAATTAAAATCAATTGTTTAATATCCGCGTAAAATTAAACACGCGACGGTAGCAAACACAGATTGTCTGTCAAATCAAATTTTATTGTACGACGGATGTCCGGATTTTCTCTACAAATTACATTTTTGAAATTATTGTCCGAGCGAGCTCAGTGAGCTAATCGCCTCTGTTTCGAGTCTGGCCAAATGTTTTTTGTTTATCAATTTGTATTTATGGATGTTTGTCGGCAAGAAAACTCATACTCGCGTACAGATCGCAGTTTCTATCCCATCTTGACGTAACTATGTGTGTTCTAAATTTTTTTTGGAATAAATCTCATAATTATAAGCCAATGTACTGTACGCGGTTTTCTGCCGCGCAGTTCCTCATTGGGTTATCAAGATAATGGGGAACTACTTTTTTGAAGTAGGTTTAAAAGTATCCTATGTTCTTTTCCAGGGTTCAATCTACCTGTGTACCAAATTTCCAGTACCACTGGTTTTAGCGTAAAAGCGAGACAGAGTTACTTTCTCATTTATAATATAGTGTGGACTAGCCACCGTAAAGCCTAATTCTAACTAATATCGTGGAGATAGGTAAAAAATACTATTCTTATATGGAAGTTATTTTCATACTCTCCGCCTTCTGTATTGTTGCGGAACAGATGTAGATGTAAGCTTCCACGACACACGCACATTGCGTACATATTGATATTCAAGGCCTTCTGTGTTGACATCCGTGCATGGATTTTGTTAAGATAGCTTGAACGCTGGGATGTATGGTGATTATATTACTTCTTTTTACTAAACTGCGTGAGAAGGAGGGTTAAGTTTTTCGAGTGTATGTATATGAGAGTGATAGATAGATACAAAACTCTTTATTGTATGCACACATAAATATTTTTTTATAGACGATAGGCTAGCGCTTGATAATACAATAAAATTAATAAAACTTACGAGTACGTATGCTGTATACGTACGTAGGCACGCTCTAGAGCCTTAACGGCTTTTTGTATTTTTAATGTGAGTGGTGTCAATAGATTCATCTTAGTCGTGATAGTGACATTTGATACATCAAAATTAACAAAAAAAATATCTAAGAATGATACACAGGTTTAACGATTTAGCAGTCGGGTTTTTTCGAACTCGCTTATAACCACTTTTTGCAAGTGTGAATCCACACTAAAAACCATTGAAATGTTGCCTCTCGTCACATATTTCGTTCGCTCTCTTATAAGTACATACGAGTAGACTACTGTTAACTATTCCATTAAAGTTTTGAAAACTTAGATTTGAAAACTTTGCATCTCCGTTTACGCGAAGCCTCGTTAGTTACAAGTTCAACTATGACGTTGAAAATTGATTGTAGATCCATTACTAAAAATAATGATCGCATTTAAAAGCCTGATAATTTGTCACGTGCATCGACAAGAAAAATAATTGCAACCTTTTTTTGTAGGTATTCTATCCGAAACGTATAGTGAATCGGGCTGCTGATGACGACATGAACAGCAAGCAGCCGCAATTCAAAGCTAAAAGGGTCTTAAATAGCATGACATTATTTGGACCACCTTTGCCAAAGGGACGAACCCCTGGTAAAGAATGATACAATCACTTAACTGTTTGGCTTTTGTCCTTGTGACCTTTAGTCACTCAGATGCATAGGGCTCATTTATCCTCCCCCTCAGGGAGGTTTGGGCAAATTCGCTCTAAAAGATATAGCTAGGATGCTCTAGGCACTCCCCGTCTGGGTTGCCAGGGCAGTTCGTTAGTCCATCTCTGGGCGACGGCTCAAGCCGAGGTTCGTGCCGTCTGAGGCGCCCTTGTGCTTGTCGCCCCAAAACCAAATCCGCGGCCCAGCGCACTTGCGCTTGCCAAACGTCCGGTCAAGCTGTCCGAGGTCACGTTCCACCAGCAGCTCGGTCCTTTCTAAAAAAAAGGCTTTCAACTCACAACTGGTTCCCTTCAATTCCAGGAGTATTCTAAACAAACGTTGAAGCACTACAACAGGACCATCATCCACCGAGGGGTGTGTGTGACCAGATGTGGTGTAGAAGAGGGAGGGAGCTGGGCGCCGGCCGCCCAACGATGTCTGGATGTCACCATGGACAAGTACGGACTACAGGTAGTTACAACCAATGTTCTCAATCTATGATCGTCATTTCTTATCTCTACATGAGCGGGTGAATATTCTTGTGGCGTAGCCGCGCTAAAAACATCGTGTTGGAGCATACCATATTTATACGTAACGATATCGATGCAAAGATTCTTACCTGCAAAAAACGTAGTAGAAAGAAAGAATGAAAGAATTAAAAAAAAACACGTTATAGAATGAAAGAATAAAAAAACATATATATTTGAAACAGAAAATAAACTTCATTACACCATTTATAATCAGACTAAAGTTACAAATTACTGTTTACTGTCACAAACCGGTCCTAATAGCATGACAGCAACTGCACTGCAGTTCAGTTTAAGGTCATTAATTTCGCAGTCGTGAACGATTATGACGTAAGACTACAACGGGCAATTGTTTTTGAAGGCAATACCAATACGTAACGGTTACATATTTCTAATTGACATACGAAAGCAATTATCATAATAATAGATGGGCTTTTTGGTTATTCAATATGAAATATACGAGGCCGTTAGAAACAATTGACCGCGAATTACAAATGTTGGTCTAGATTTCTTCAATGTTGGTTTTAAGATCTCGCAATAATCAGTAGTCTAGCGCTTGTAGGTTAAATGCAATACTAACTACGTTAAGTTGTTGTTTTTGGGGCAGACTATTATGACTTTTCACCCGGATTGTGTTTGTCAAAATTTACATACACATTTTTTTTGGTTGCCTGGAAGAGATCGCTCTAAGCGATAAGGTTGCCATTAAGAAACCTAAGTATATATTTGTAAGTTTTTATTTGTTATATTTTTTTATAATTAAGTTGGTTTTTTAATAAAGAGTTGTCTTATCTTATCTTATCTTATCTATTGACAAAAATACTTTCTATATGACTATAACTCCTGTCATTTCCATAATATAATAAATGAACTATCAACAGCTAAAATTAATATCTTTCGCCTTGCAACTAATGTTATTTGTTCCAACCCAAAATAAAGATTAAATTTCTCGTACATTTTGTTATTGGATATTGGATATGGCTCGAAGCCCCCTGTAGAGTATTGTACCGTCCGTCACATTCCACCTCACTTTTGATTCCAGGCGTCAGTTTTATCAGTGGGGTATTGTCAGCACCGCGACGCTGGGCCGCAGTCTCGCAGCTCGGCGCGCGCGCTGGCTGTACTGTGTACGCTGCTGTGCGCACTAGCAGCGCTTGCTACTGCGCTGCATGCGCTTGGAGCGCGCTGTGGACGTGCTGACGGTGAGTCATTCAGTGATTTCAGGCATCTGTGGTATGGCCTATAGATATATGGGTGCGCTGCTATCCCTATGTGAATCTACTCCGACCTAAGTGACACGCGGCTAGACCTCATATCAATTGTCGCAGGAGGAGCTCGCGCGCTTTAGTCGTCTAATGCCCACATGATGCTGTCCTCGAGTCGATTGCGGTCATATGTTTGGCGTGCAGAAACGGTGGGCAACCCCGTGGAATGGATCCGGCGATGGACAGCCTCGTCGGGGTAGCGGCTTTGAGTGACACCGTGAAGTTTTAATGTTTAAGAGTCCCAAATGACTGCTCTGCCAACCCGTGGTCGAGCGGTATACTTAAAGCATTTCGGTAAAATACCCACCATTCCTGCAAACAAACTCTACTGGGTTATGCGATAGCTGCCTACTCGTGTCGTAATTCTCATGCTAACTTTATCTGAATTGATTTGTATTACTTATCATATATTTTGTATTTCCCAGGCAACAAGTACCTGCTAGCGTTCTCCGTGAAGCGCAATTGGGAGATCCTGACGTACGACCGCTCCCAGCCTCGTTCCGATGACCGCATGAAAGACATCGCCTGCATTGAGGGCATCAGGTATAATACCTAACAAACATCTTACCAACAACAATAAAGAACAACCTTATTAAAGCCACGTGGTAGAGGAATTTTCACGCCTGTGCATTAATGATTGATGAAAAATCGGTCGCGTCTCGACGAGTATTCACACTAACACGCACAAAGAGACATAAACGTCGTCACTGTGTAGCCAAGGTCATTGCTTCAGGTGGTTTGCCGGCTCGCACATGTCATATAAAACAAGACTTTTATCCTTGAACGTGTTGAATTTAGTAATTGAAGTCATTTTAGCTAAATATGATAAATTTCGATAAAACGGATATGGTCCGCACCTTTCAAACAAAAGAAGACAGTAACCCAAAATGCAGGTTCGCTCCTAGTTTGGGAGTCAACGGCAACGTTGTAACTTGACAAAAACACCAGCACAAAAAATATTCAGGAATAAGTTCCTGAATATTTTTTTGTGGTGTTAACTGGTTTTGAAGTCAGTCGCCGAGTCAGGTTTAGTATAAAAGTGTACTGTATTTAATTTTTTTAAATTCAGTACCCTTAAGAACCTCAATCTTTTTGGAGACAATTAAAAATGTATGTGTATGTTTGTAAACAGATAGAACAATCGTTCCTAAACAGATCGATACAGGTTGTTTTTCTTAGTAAACGTATTATATAGTGAAAATTTGCGAAATGCCACTTACTACTGCATTCAGAGACGTTAATGGTTACCATAACTAACTAAAAATTTGAAAAATTTGCCACTCAGAGTCTCTTGATGATTTTTAGTGGGCAAAACTAATTTGAAAACTTTTTGTAATCCTTACTTAGTGATTGTTAAAGTAGCCATTAACGTCTCTGAATTCGGCAGTTAGACGCCTTATAGCTTAAGCAGCGCAGAGTATACAAACATACTAACGATTACACATACATTTTACATTTGTACATATTTTTCCGTTAACTCTTCAGAAACAGTTTAACTATTCCATGACATCAATTTTGCATTTGACAGGTTTATAGGTATGCAGTGTGTGATATTCTCTCACGTGATGCTGATCTACATTTACTCTTACGTAGACAATCCTCACTACATTGAACATGTAAGTATACTTCAATCATTTATTAAAAAGTATAAAAATATAATCGTTTTTTATCACATAAAATGAATGAGAAAATTGTAAATAGGCTAATCTTTTAAAGTCTTTCATATTTCATTTGTTCTCCAGATGTACGACCACATCGGCTGGAAAGCAGTCCTGAACTCCCCCGTGTGGCTGCAGGCCTTTTTTTCTCTGTCAGGGTTTCTTACGGCGTATACCGTGCTCATCAGCTCGGGCCGGAGCCCTATCACGTTGTTCAAGTGTCTAGCTGGCATTGTCAATAGATATATCAGGTAATGAGGAATTTCCTATACATACGAGGGGATGGGAAGTCTTCATTCAGAATGCAGGTATTGTCGGTATTTAAGGTTTTCTTTTGCCTGGCTTTATTGCCTAAAGCGATTTGGATGGATCGAACTTTGAGAAAAAACACGTGTGGTGTTCCAATAAATACTAACAAAAATACAGAATAACCTTAATGCATTAGAATCGGTTGTAATGTAATTGCGTGTTTT
Source organism: Ligdia adustata (assembly GCA_947049295.1). Classification (NCBI taxonomy): domain Eukaryota; kingdom Metazoa; phylum Arthropoda; class Insecta; order Lepidoptera; family Geometridae; genus Ligdia; species Ligdia adustata. Next base: position 12,165,840 of record OX346229.1, read on the forward strand.
ATGTTTGGCCACATCATCGTTTATGAAGGGTTCTTGCACACGAACGGCATTTAGTCAATTGCAGCTATGGACGCTACTTGGCGGCTACAGAAGTTTTACTGCCCCTAGCAAATTACCGTTTATGTGTAAGAACCCTTATAGACCAGAGAGGGTTAGTGGTCATACGTGACTAATAAAAAATAGGTGCTCAAGAAGCATCAGAGCATATTTATTCTGTAAGATGAAATAGAATAAGAATTAGAAATATTTATTGGCTTTTGAATAACATTCGTCACAAGCAAGTCTTGTTACATTTTATTTATAAATTACTTTAAAAAAAACTTTAAAAACTGATTTGAATAGTTTTATAGTTCTTATAACATATAATTATTATGTTATAATACACATACATTGTGATTTATTTCTCTAGATATTTGTAATATTTTGTAATGGTTGTTCGTTACACAAGAACTATGATTTGACAAGCTGCATTGACGTATATTCACTATGTTTATAAAAAAGCTTTCTTTCAAAAATTTATTGTTTTTTTTTTTAAATATAAAGCAACAATGTAATGTTTTGTTGTCGAGGCTCACCCCGCTGGCGGTATTCGTGCTCTGGTTCACGATAGCGTGGTTCCCTATGTTGGGCGCGGGCCCGCAGTGGTCGTGGCTGGTGACGCGCGAGGCCGAGGACTGCGCCGAGCGCTGGTGGTACCACGCGCTCTACGTTCACAACCACCTGCCGCTCGGGAAATTCTGTATGGGACATACTTGGTGAGTCTTTAACACATTGACTTTTCACAGTTAGCCTTTTCAGCGCTATAGCCAAAAAAAAGAACTGCAACTCTGTTGATATTTTTGATCAAAAAATATCTAAATTCAAAAATGATATCAAGAAAATAATGTTCACTACGAAAATGTTAATTAGAAAAATCCTTTTTTTACGTTGTATTAGGAATAATTATTTTTAAGCCTTAGTTGAATAAAATTTTATATTCAATTTAACTAATTTACTTACTGCTTTATTAAAGTTTATGTTGTTTACACATATTAAGGAACATAGTCTAGATCTAAACTGTATCTACTTGATTAATTTGTTAAGTTAAGTTTTGTATGACAATAAATAAAAAAAAATAACAAAACAATAGTCATACGTGACAGACGCTGGTGTGCCCAGCGCATCAACGCCGTCTATAATTGACAAAAAACATTGCAATCGATTTCCTTGGCGTACAGCACACTGCAATGCAGATTTAGCGTGTGTGGAAAAGGTTAATCACGAGTCATAATCGGCTAGTTTAATTTAGGTTCGCTGCTTCGGACAGTCCCTTCATCTAACACCAATGACTTAGAGGTTTATTGCTACTATGATTATGAAAGATTTCTTCAAATGCGGGAAAAATTAAATTTCGAAGGTCTGTCATTCCTCTTTCGGCGATAACATAAATCCTTGATTCAATAATTGCACTTCTTATGACACTCATGACTGTACTGAGCGTAGTTTTGTCAACATACTTGCATGTTTCATCAGGTATCTCGCAGCCGACATGCAGCTGCATATCTTTGGTCTGTTTCTGATGCTGGCGCTGATGAAGTGTCGCCGGCTCACAGGTCCAGTGCTAGTGGCGCTGGTCACGGGCTCGGGGCTGGCTGCTGGTCTGGTGGTCTACTGGCGGGATCTGGCGCCTATCATCACTGGACAGTCTCCTGAGTAAGTAAACACTACTTCTCTAACTTCGGTAGCTGAGATGTGACTGCGTAGATGATTAACTCACGATATAGGTTTTTTTTATCCAACACAACTAGGCATTTGAACACAAGCTCGCACGACCACGGATGTCAGTGACACTGTAGCCTTTGATGAAGCATACCTAGTTTGGAATATATTGGCTTTCAAGGAAGGCTGCTGGAACTCACCGTTAGATACTTGGCGGCAAATTTTCAACTTGAGGGTGGTAGCTAGCCAGGCGAGGGTTAGAATGGTGTTGGAATAGTTCTGCGTATTATAACGCATGTCTTTAGTGATCAATAATGCAGTAATAATTAAAGCTTGCTTCTGGTTTTGTCAAGTACAGTGTAAAAGTCTCGCTGATCCTATATCTTATGATGGATGCAATTTAGCCGCTGATCTCAGAGTCGTAGTTTACATTTACTAAGGCTTTCGTTTCACTGAAGCTCGCCTAAAAAGTGACGATGCGGCCTTAGATGTAAAAAATTGCTTATAAAAACCAATTCACTTGATAAGACTCACATTATAAATATCAGGAAATAAAAAAAGCCGGTATTCACACACACAAACACAAGCACACATGCAAATTTCACTCTCAGATAGTAGTGTAATACAAAGATATTCTATACGAATGTTTCTCAAAAAATTACTATTTCAACCACTAGTTATTTGTCTCGTTCAGGGTGCTCCGTAATTGGTTCGCCGGCTCCGAGATTCTGCCACTAGTATACCTGCCCATGTGGATGAACCTGCCGGGGTACGTGGCGGGCATGGGCACCGCGTTCATCCTACACCACATACAGCAAGAGGGGAGCGTCAAGCTGCACCAGCTCAAGGTATGGACGTGATGGCTTCGTTACAAGGTAGAATGAAATCGGCACTGCTCGTAGTGGGTAAGAATTGCTGGATTTTACTAAGCTGTTTACTAATTTTGAGAGGATGATTTTGATCGAACTTCAAATAAGGAATATCTTCTATAGATATCTTCGAATATGAGATTCTTAATTCAACTGTAGTCTTTTTCTGTACATTTGTTACGTAATATTTCCAGTTTTCTGACAGAAATAATAACAAATTGTTTATTGGCAGAAACTTATTGTGGGCATACGTTTACTTTATTAACAATTTTAGGCTTAAATGACTTATATGACTACTAGCTGTGCCCCGCGGATTCACAAGCGTAGTTCCCCATTGGATTATCGGAATATCCCTATGAGGATAGGATCCCTTTTTTTAAAATTGGCAAAAAAGAATTCTATGTCATTTCCCGGGGTCCAATCTACCAGGGTACCAAATTTTACCCAGATCGGTTGAGTGGTTTTGTCGTGAAAGCGAGACAGACAGACAGACAGAGTTGCTTTCCCATTCAATTATTATTATTAGTTAGGATAATATTGTGGGCCCCAAACAAGACAATGCTTGTAACTTGGGCATCAGCACCAGACTTAAAGTTAGCAAAACATACATTGCGGACAAAAATGACACATTACTTTTCCCACAGTGGTTCAAGATGCTATTCCACTTGTCTCTGACTCTGGGTGGGTGCGTGGTGGTATCGGGGGCGGTGTTTCTGTCAGATCGGTCTCCACCCCTGTGGTCCCGCGCGCTCTACGCCTCCCTCGACCGCACGCTGGTGGCCGCCTGCTTCAATATCTTCCTGCTGGGATGCTTCACTAAGTGCACATGTAAGTTTTTACTCGACTGTGAAAGAAGGAGGGTTATGTTCTTCGAGTGTAAGTACACAGGCTTATCGGATAGGGCTGTACTAAGCTGAAGTGCATATTTCTTTTTCACGCCCTAGAGCCTAAACAGTTTTATTTTCATGTTAGTGGTATCAATAGATCGTCTTAATTGAGTATCGTAGATCGGGTTTTGTACCACTTTGTACACCACTAGTTGTAGTGTTCTATATTAATTCACCTACGTACAGCTAGTTCCGCGGTTTTAACCGCGATGGATAATTGTCATTCCATCGGAAAACGCACTACGTAGACTATCGAAACTCAAAAAACGTGTTTTTTATTATCAGCGTAAATCGCTACTTACATAAACAATATTATTAATTTAATTAATTTCAGTTTTAGCAAGGCGTAAATTATCGAATCTAACGGCCTGACTCTTCGTAAACTGACGAAACTTAAATTTCGTCAGTTTACTCTGGATAATATTGATAATATTAATTTAATATAATTAATAATATAATAAATTAATTATATAATAAAATATAAGTAATTATATAATAAATATTGATTAGTATTGCCATTCGGCAGTGGTTTAGATTTAAGTTAGTTTTAATTTTTGGATATGGCTTTTGTACATATAGTTTATAGCTTTGTATAGTTTTAGTTAAAATTTTATCATGTTTTATAAGTTTGTGCAATGTTAACGGTTCTATATAATACACACACCTTAAAGGCACTTCCTTTAATTCTCTGGATCGAATTGCGCGCAAAAACTACAGAGCAAGACGTAACTAGGACTTTCGTTAGTTTTCGCTGCATAGGCTCCGCGCACATACATGGAAGTAATTAATCCAACTGAGAACTTTGATTTGATATGCCCCTAATAAAGTATCGAAACTCGAAGATTCGATTCTGTACGAGGGAGTTTTCAGAATTTTCAGAGTTTTATCGAAAGTGGTAGTAGTTTGATGTCATTATCGAAATTCAATTTCGATTATATATGTGGATTTAGATTCCAATTAAGTAGCATTAAGAATACTTTTTAAAAATATATATGAAACCGGTGGTTTAGATAATATGATAATTTAAATCACAGATTATTTTGATAATGTTTATTTAGTTAAGTAGTATTTTAGGTTTATAGACTGACGACGAAGGGTTATTATTATTTACCAAAATAAGTATCCATATGGATGAAATCGATGAATATTTAATTATTACGTAGATATTAAGTAAAATAAATCCTTTGTGCATTTAGCTCTGAATAAGTAATTTGTAATGTGGATAATAACTAATGCAGTAATTATTGCATTTTGTTCCTATAGGCACTTATTAAAATAATTGTTTCATAAAGTGTCAAAAACTTATATTTTCTCAGTTGAAATAGCAAAAACAGTACACACACATAGTTTTTTCTTATTGTCATAAATATCTCTAGAAATATTGATGAGGATTGGCACACTATCATTACCACTACAACTGAGGCAGCCAATGACCTGAGAGATATGCTATCTCATCGAATAGGAAACTTGATGGAAAAAAGAGTGCAAAAATAGAAAATACAAAAGTAGGGAAGCATGTTTTTTGTCACAAGCCGATCCCAACACAGATATAGAAAACTAACACGTGTTTGATTCATACCTGATTTTTGGAAAGGAGACGTTCGTGTCTTGTCGACACGACTGACTCATTTCATCCCTGATGAAGTTCACCGAATGTAAACAATACCATAGCTGGACCTTTCCAAGAATCATTTACGCGTGAAAACCCGTCTTCTTAAACAATATGATTTTGACCTGTTTTTTTCCCAGCGTCGTTCTCATCCCTGCTGCAATGGCGAGGTTTCCACTCGCTCGGCCGGTTGTCCTACTCAGTGTTCCTGGTACACTTTATAGTGTTACGACTCACGCTGGCGTCTAACACCCAGCTCAACCACGCCGCCATATTGCCTTTTGTAAGTGACAGTTATCAATATAATAATATATAAAAATTAATGCCACTTTTCGTTGCATATTTACAACTCAAGAACGCGCTCACCTATCCAAACAAAACGTTTAGGCTTTGTTCGGACTATTTAGTACATGGTTTATGTGAAGTTTGCTCTAAATCGGTTCTTCGTTTATCACATTTTTATTATTTAACCTTAAACGTAGCGAAGCACTGACCGTTCCGCTAGTCAACCATACATAGGAGCCGGGAATCTTCTTAAGCCATAAACGACGTACTGGGGATATCTAGTGGGGATTTTTATCTGACAGGCCGGTTGGCGCAGTTGGTAGCAAACCTGCCTTCTGCGCCACTGGTCCCGGGTTCGATCCCCGGACAAGTCAAATATAAGTCAAATGTCTGTTTGACCTGTGTCTGAGTGTTTATTATATAAGTAGATATGTATATCAGTCATCAGGTCACCATAGCACAGGCTTTACCTAGTTTGGGACCTGAACACCTTTGTGTGGATGTTGTCCCATATTTAATTAATTTATTTTACTACTATACAGGGTTATCGGCTAGGGGTGTTCTTAGCCGAAAGGGGGTCACTATACACATCCTAAGGAAAAACTTTCACTATGGAACCAACTCTGAATTTGAGAACAAAAATCCAACTGTTTCTTACAAAAAGTTGACCAGTCGTCGACATAATTTATGTAACAGCTGATTTATTTTCTCGAATTCAAAATTGTTCACATAGTGAATGCTGTTCTTAGAATGAGTATAGTGACCTCTTTTCGGTTAAGTACACTCCTAACCGATGACCCCGTATTTGTTTAGTTTGATAATCAAACTACAATATAATAAGTACCTCAAAGAGTCTATAATCTCTCACATAAGTCATTAAGGGTTTTTCTTATTACAATATAATAAATACTTCAATTCTTTGAAGATTTTGTTTATTTACAATGCTAGCTGTACTCCACGGTTTCACTCGCGTAGTTCCCCGTTTTATTATCGAGATAATCCAATGGGGAACTTCTTTTTTTTAAGTCGGTTAAAAAGTATCCTATGTCGTTTCCCGGGGTCCAATCGACCTGTGTACCAAATTTAATCCAGATCGGTTTATTGGTTGTGGCTTCATAGCGAGACAGATAGACATACAGTTACTTTCGCATTTATTAGATTAAGTTAGGATTAGTCTGGATTAGTTTTTTTTACTGGGCATTTGCTGTCCAGCCCGCGAATTAACTCCCTAACATGGATCAGGTGTTTCAAACTTAATGTTTTTAAGTGTGAGTTAATTTATTTGTTTTAATATTTTCGTGAAGTTCTATATTATCGATATTGAAAGGTTACTTATTCGGTTAAAGATTTTCAGCAAGATAAAGTAGTTATAATGTAAAGGTGTAATTTGTAAATGTTATTTTATCTGGACATAAGCATAATTTTCTTCTCAATACTAATTTGCATGTTAGATTTAAGTAAGTAGTATACTAAAATGATTGTATGTTCGCAGGGACAATACTGTTGAAACGATAAGAATTCTACATTAAGACTAATTTCTTTACAGTTATGCAATAAACGATTATTGAATTGATTGAATTTACCTAGTTAGTTTGTATTTGTATTAATGCATAGTTTATTTTATTATTTAGTGTCTGAACGAAGTTGATATAATATTTATAGAAATATATATTATTCAACCTCTTTTTTATATATTCTTGTTTTTGTTTATTATCTTGTCTGCTATTTTTACGAAAAATTCTAAAAACTTACATTAACATCTTTGTTGCTTAATATTTCACATAGTTCAGCTAGTGACAGTAACCGAATTCAGCTGCTCGAAATCAAATCTTTCCTTTCCATAGACAGGCCATTCAGTTATGGCATGTACCGGTGTTTCGTTTTTATCTGGCTGACAGATGCACGATGGACTCTCCGATAACTTGAAGCGATGCAAGTAATCGGAGAGCCCACCGTGCCCAGTCAATATTTGCGACGCCACACCCGTAGGCGTTATTCGTCTGACTATTGGATAAGATCTTACGGCGTCTGGAAAGAAAGTCATAGTCGTTGATGCCGTTTCACCCGTTTTGTATCTTCGGTTCCATTCCTCAAGAGTAGAGGTCTTGATCTGTCTTTTGAGGAATGAAACCGGACATAATTATGTCTTATTTTGGTCTGACTTTGAGCTTAAGGGCCGCATCTTTTGCCAGCTGGTAGTTAGAATTAGTTAGGTCAGCATTAGTCAGGATTAGGATTTTATTATTGTATGAATATATTGTTTTATTATAAGTGATATTCTCAATTAAACAGCTGTCGCTCCTCATCACATCATCGGCCCTCTCGTACCTGGCTGCCCTCCCCCTGTGTCTACTAGTGGAACTACCAGCAGTGCAGCTGTGGAAGGCTGTGTCCGGGGAGGACTGCCCCCGTCCCTCTGCAGCCGCCCCTGCACCGCCCCCGGTTGCCGCCCCAGTAAACAACGACGATGTAAAGCCATTTGACCTGTTGTCAACTGTTAGGAGAAGATTGGACTTAGTATAATTTATTACATCTTTTGATAGTAGATATTCTGGAATAACAAGTGGTTAGAAACGAGTTCGAAAAAACTCCACTGATAAACCGTTAGACCTGTGTATCATCTTTAATTTAATTTTTTTATTTTGATGTATCCAGTGTCTCTCACGATTAAGATGAATCTATTGACACCACTAACATAAAATTGGACAAGCTGTACATATATAGAAAGACATATCCCCCCTTATTTCGCAGTCGGGTATAAAATAAGTAGCCTGTGTGGTAAATAAGGGTAAAAGCTATCCTGAGGTTGAGTCACCTATAGTTAGCGATGAAAGAAGTTAAACAAGTTTAAGCAATTTTGGTTCCGTTTTGACAAAGTTGAAAGGCGAGCTCGTCAAATAAATTTAACATTGCATTCACTGGTTTCACTTTTTTATCGCTAACTCCTTTTAACCAGAGCCTATATAAGTAAAGAAGTGTCTGTGGGTCGTAGCAGATGAAGAAATGAATTTTCTGCTTACTTTGAATACAAAAAATATAACGTAATTTTGTATAAGTGTTTCTTTTATCCAAGGCATTTAGGCATTTGAGCACTGTGGAAGTGAGCGACACTGTGGCCCTAGATGAAGCATGCTTAGTCTCGATTAAACTGGCTCTCAAGGAAGGCTGCTGGAACACACCGTTAGGAACTTGGCGAGAGATTTATCAACTTGAAGGTGGCAGCTAGCCAGGCGAGCGTTAGAAAACGCTCTACTATAATGCTTTGGTTTTCTCACGATGTTTTCTTTCAGCTATGTCTCTTTTAGCGTATTTCGTGGGATCAAACCTCGTACCCTTCGCGCGGCAATCGACTCCACTAACCACTCGACCATCATCGCAACAAAAACTGTGTTTTATGTATGCACTAGTTGTGACCCGCGGCGTTGCACGCGACATAAAATTGAATTTACAAAAGTTACAAAATTTTGAACCTCCAATGTTTTGACATAAGAGGTTGAATTTCCACAAACCCTTTCCATCCTCAAAATGTCATGTCTTTAGGTTCTGCGGTTTCGGCTCCGCGTTGATTTTTACTAATATCCTTACTTTCTTTTTTATATACAGGGTGACGGGTAATCAACCACTATCCTCCTAAGGGTGGCTTTCTTCAACGACTAAAAAAACTAAACTAATGCTATTAAATAAATATGCTAAACTTTTCCTCCGCCTTTCAAAACTCGCAAAAAACTTGTATTTCTCCATACAAAAAGTTGAGACGAGCGGCCGAATGTATAGAATTTCTTTTGAATTTTCAAAAGAAAATAGAGAAACAACAAAAATCCTAGGCAAAAGCTGTTGGTTATCATCAGAAGCCACCCTTAAGACGATGCTGATTGTAACCCTATATACATGTATTTATATCTATATATTTTGTTTTACCTAATTAGTATTAGTTCCTTATGTGTTTTGTTTTATGTCTAAATTTATGTACTTTGTAAATAAATATAATTAATACTTCCTTGTTTTGTATGGATTATAATTAGCAGCAATAAGGAATGGTTTAACATTATGTATTTAAAATATATAAGTTGTACATAGGTAGAGTAAGCAATGATCTGATTACAAATAAATACTTACAATAAAATTATAAAGACTTAATTTTGTGTTTTATTAGGGTCAAGTCTAGACCCTGTCCCTAATGTTTGTCCCCAAAGGACATAATTTTTGACAGTTACTTTCCTACATATACATCTACGGATTTTGTTTTATTCGTTAAGCGAAAAAAAAAGTTAAGTAAAAACGAGATAATTGATGGAGGCAGGCGATACTTTGCGGAAATTCATTTATAATAATATGGTATATAAAGAATATTTAGTGCTTTCTCGCCTTGTCTTGAAGTCAGCGTGAGAAATCGAAAAATATTTTTGTTTTTATGGCGTGGTTCCTCCTCACCACTTTCATACCTCACCTTATTATTTCTCTTTCTCTCAGTATCCGACTTTTTCGACACATGTTTCGCCATAGCACAAGGCATCCTCAGGAGATGTTGACTCTTCAAGCGCTCGCTCTTTCGACTCTTCTTTACTCGCTCTTCTTTACCATCATATTGTAATAAAAACTATTGATTCTTCTAATGGGATTGTCGTGTTAATATCTAAACATGAAAATTACATGTTCGTTCCACAAACAAATATACCAAAAAAGCTTATTTTATAATGCTATAAAAAATGTACAATAATTTACCAGCGGACGAAAAGGCTTTAGAAGGCAAACAATTTAGCAGAAAATTAAAATTATGGCTATTGTCTCAAATAATTTATGACTTAAAAGAATATTTTAACTTTAATAGCGGAGATTATTTGTATTATTTTTAATGTGATGTTTTGATATACATTAAGGTTTGTTTTTATTGTTTATTTAGTAATATAATGTTATATTCATATTTCGTTATGTAAATGTGTAAGTAACTCAATGTTATATGAAAAAAAATTTAAAACGTAACATTTTTATTTGATATAACATTGAGTTACTTACAGTGTAGGCAAGTTAATTTTATTTGCAAGCTCGACATGGGCTAACTGTTGAAACTTTTAAATTTATGAACATCTTTAGTACACAGTAATAGCAAATAAATATATTCTTACTACTCGTAGCTACGCCCCGCATTTTACCCGAGGTAGAATTCCCGTGAGAACACTTCAATTTTCCGGGACAAAAATTAAAGGCCTAAGTGTTAAACCAAGGTAAAAGCTATCGTCGTGCCAAATTTGATTCAAATCCGTTAAGCCGTTTGAGTGAGGAATAGGAACAAATAAACGCACACACATACAAACCTTCGCCTTTATAAAATTAAATGTGATTCTTGTAGATACATGAGTAAAATAGAAAATTTGAAAAACCCCCGACATTTGTGGTGGCAGCCATCTAAGATTTGAAATTATCACAGTATTCTTCTATCAAGACCTTTCATTTGATTGGTCAAACTTATAACTTAGCTGTTCTCATATTTTATTTTTAGTTTTTGCATACAAAATGTATATCATAAAATTTATTGTTTTGTTATGGCACTAGAATTAAAATTCAATAAGCAAACACTAAGTCTGTTGTTAGGTAGTATGTAAAAGCTTTTTTGTCAGGATCAATTTATTGCTAAGCTGGTTTTTATACACGGAGTTTTTTTAAATATTGATTTAAAGCGTTGGTTCGCACATGCGAGAATGCATTAAAATAAATTACATAAAATAACACTTATCTATTTTGCAAGCCACACTTCACTATATTTAGAATTATTTTTGTCATCTCTGAAAGGGGAAGTGAGTTACACAGTCCTAAGCAACTGACTTTATATAGCAACCGTCTAGATCTCTCATTTCGAACACACTCCATCAAAATATGAATACCGTCAACTGTGGCAACATTATCGTATATTTTTTAATATTTTGTCATATTAACAGTTATAAATCAAACATCTTTCTCTCGGGATCGTTGATCGAAGCATATTGTTTAAGAAGACGGGGTAACACGCGTCGATCGTTGGAAAGGTGCAATTACAGTTTCGTTCACATTTGATGAATTTCATCAGGGATCAAATGAGTCGTTCGTGTCTGCAACGATATACACGTCTCGCAGTGAGGTACGCGTGAAAACCTATCTTCTTTAACAATATGAATCAAACACGCGTTAGTTTTCTAAAATGGGTATTCCTTCCATAAATTCTGATAAATATTTTTTTAACGCAAACAGTCGTTGTGAGGGGGTAATATGTCAAAATTTATTCCATCACTACATACTCGTACCTCTTCAGCTAAGTGATTGCCGTAAACCTGATACATAGGAGTTGTCATATCTTATGTACAAAATAACTTACCAAAAAACTACAGACGAAAAAAAAAAGCTTTCAATTATTTTAATTGTGAATTCACAATTGCCACTTTATACCTGGACCAAACTTTTTGCTCATTTCGACCAAATTTAGTGTTTTTTTGGTTTTGATTACACCGTCTTTTTAACTAATATTGCATGTTTAATTGTTATCATCGGTGTAAGTTGTCGATGACACCTGGGGTTCAATAATCGACGAGTTTTTTTATAGGATACCATCCTACTCTAAATCATAGTCAAAGTGACCTATATTGATAGGTCACTTTATAGGACTATGATTTATCATCGATTTAGAGTATGAGTCAACTCTATCACAGTTTTTAAATAGTACCTAATATTTAAAAATAAGCTTATAATATTATATACTAGACTTTGCAAGCGGCTCCACTCGCGATATAATTTTTTTTTCCAGAAAAAAGTACGTGACCTCTAACAATATCCAATATCTGTCAAAAAAAATAAAGTCCACGAAATACACTTTCGCATTTATAATATTAAGGGACAAAAATTTGTCAGATAACTAATATTGTGTAAGAAGACGCGTTTGTACACGTTAACCGCGTCCTCTTAAACAATATGAATCACAAACCAAAAAAACATATCAATATGTAAATATATACCACCGAAGTAGTAATAACATGAGTAATTGATGAATTATTTGTTACTTTAATAAAGCTGGTTGTTAATTTATTCCTTCATTTATAATTCTGTAGGTATTTGTGTAGTTATCTCGTGCAGTCGTCGGTCCAAACTAGTTTTATGGGCTACACTCACGTGTTGAGGTTTGTAAATTAAAAGGTTTTACACATATAGCACCCTACCAAGACTTCTCTTGTGTCGAGAATACCATGAAGCGTTTACAAACAAAAACATGTGCCCCGGTCGGAGATCGAATGAAGCTAGCTCATGAAACTAATATTGTACCTACTAACCCCTAAGCCACGGCCAAGTGGTAACATATATTTTTTTTTAAACTTAAAATTATTTTATTTCAGATAACACACATTATAGATATATTAACAATTTAAAAGACAGAGTATAACCACTCCTTATTTATTATGTGAAACCAAATTAAAGGTTATCACTGTTAATGATAAAATTGAATACAAATATTCCAATTAAATGAAATATAAAGTTTAAAATTAAGCTGCTAACTTAATTTTTAGTTGTTTAATTAAATTAATATTCCATTAATTTCTATTAATATTGTATAAATAAAACATTACATTTTCACTGTAAAAATAAAAAGAAACTCAAAATTATTTTATTTCAGATAACACACATTCTAGATATATTAACAATGATTATTATTACAAAGAGCCAGTTGCACGTTCAGAGAAATAACTATAAAAAAACAATTAATATTTTAGCAAGTCAATAAAAATTAAAATTACTCGTAATATGAATACAGTTCAAACAACGCGGTAACGCAGCCAGCGTAATGGTACCTTTGCTCCAGGTACGACTCGGGGTGGGTTGTTCCACTCATTTGTTTTGACGTGATTTAATATAATGATAATTTATGACATTTGTATTTGACATATAAGAAATAAATAAATTAGTAGCGAAGAACTTACCGTATATAATATTAAAACAATAAAATTAATATAACGCTGCTCAAAAACACATTATACCCTGTCTTTGGCACTGATATTGCTGCTTTATTTGGCACAAGTCGCTGTAATGTCGGAGATAGGTACAGCCAATTCTGTATGATGCGGTGCGTCTTTTGTTTGGCGTAAATACCGCAACGGTGGGCCACCCCCAGTCCCGCTTATTGGGGGCCAAGGATCGACACCTTAGAGCTCTAGTCGGAAGAGTCATATATACCTAAAACTATTGAGTTGTACGCTAACAGAAGATCTCCACAAAAGAAAAAATATGGTGTCTAATATAATGATTCGCCTCCCACAAAGTAATAGAAACTGTTTGTAATGCTTTATTTAAATTTTTATTTCTTTGTAATAGTTTTCCTCTCGACCGTAACTCGCTGAAAAAGACGATACGGCCTGGGATATAACGCGCTAATAAACCATTACTAACATAAAATTGCTTTATTTATATTTTATTAATTTTATGCATACTATATAGCTACTTGTCAACCCATAGCACTACTACGCTGGGCAGATTGTTTGTATTTATGCTTTGACAAGCAGGTTTTCTTAACATGTTTTAGTTGATTATTTAAAGCATGTGATAATTAATTATAGCCTGCACGTGAGTAAACGCCTCTACCGGTATAATAGCATTTCTTTCGTTAGTTGGGTATCCGCCAAAGCATTTATTCCTGTTTGTCACCTCAAGGGTCCTGTCTCTTAAAGGAACAAAACAAACAGAAAAAAAAATTTCTATCCCTCTTCAACTACAAAGGGGACAGATATGAATATTTTTCCTATTTGTTTCCATCATCTCATCTCATCATTTCATCTCAAATATATCGTAATACATTTGAGATAACAGACAGGAAAAAAATCTTCTCTGCCTCATTACTAGTAAAAAGGGGACAGTCAGGAATATTTTTTCCTGTTTGTTTGTTCTCTTGCGAAGTCTCTAAGGTGACTAATAAGAATTAAATGTGTAGGCGGTAATACGCCCAATTAAACTACTCGATACTACCAACAATATACCGATCGAGTGAGGCGTGAGACAGGGAGACACCACTTCACCCAAGCTATTTACGGCAGCTTTAGATGTCTCAAAAATTCTTGCATGGAAATCTCACGGAATCAATATTAATGGTGTCTACTTGTCTCACCTGCAGATGATCTGGTGTTATTCCAAGATTTCTAACAAATGTTACAAGAACTTTCGGATGCATCTATTAGAGTAGGCTTGAGGATGAACATGACCAAGACTAGAGTGATGTCGAATGTCTCTGGAGCCTTGATTAAAATCACGATTAGCAAGGTTTTAGAGATGGTCGACAGCTACGTATATCTTGGATTCATTTGCCGTGGTACCATTAGATAGCACCATCAATGGCACTGTGGCACTTTTTTTTTAATTTCTTTGCCGTAGTACTATTAGACAGTATCAATGGTAATATGTCAAAAAATTGCCGTCGTATTTATTTCATCCTACTAATATTGTAAAAGCAAAACAGTGAGTTACAAACTCACATAGAGTTTGTTACTCTATCACGCAAAATCTGCTGAACAAATTTAAATGAAATTTGGTGCCAAGACAGACAAGAAGAAATATGTTTATATTGATCCAAAAAACTTATGCTTATTTTTATACAATTTAAACTAAGCGTAATTATTATCTGAGTTTCATCCCAAATTAATGCAGTGTTCCCGTGGGATAGTCAAGTTTCCGCGTGTAACAAAAACCTAGTTGTCTACAAAAATACATTCGACATATTTGCAAATTTTCAAAACGAATTATTTGCGTGAGTCACATCTACGAGTATGTCACATTAAGTCGTATAATATTTATGAATGAATGAATGAAGAATGAAAGTTTATTTCTTAAAAACACACTATAACAGTAAAAAAGCATGCACTACAGTTTAACAGAAAAACTATAACGTTATAATATGTTTGTCGGAACCCGAGCCCAACTCAGCACACATGCTAGCTGCAGCTGGTGCCAGCGCTGGTCTTCCGCTGGGACCGGGCAGTGACGTTACGCACGTGTGACGTAGGCAACAAGCTACTAATAAAAACTTCTTACATAAAAAAACCGTACATAAATATTTAATATAAGTAAGTGCATAAATTACACAGGTTTGTTATCTTAAAATACGGAAATCTACAAACGAAATAAGTCTAAAAGCAAAAACACGTCAATATAAATCATAATATATGCGAAGGGCAATTGAAGTAGAAGTACTGGATAAATTTGGACAAATAGTAATAATAATTATGATTTCTACATAACTGGATTATAGATGAAACTGAACAACAGATTTACATATTCAAATACATAGAAATAATATCAACAATAAAACGCAGTAATTTGAACATATGTACATTAATATACACTAACAATAATGATGCACTTTAGAATTTTAACTTAACTTAAATTGCACTGGTGTCCTGCACTAGTTGTTCCTCTCCCTTTTGGTGCGAAAATATAAATATTTTGAGCTTATTTCTAAAACTGTTCAGACAACGCAGATTCCTTATCGGTGGCGGAATAACTACCTCTGAAGGCAGCGGAATGGTGTCGCTCCGTTGCTAGC
Source organism: Ligdia adustata (assembly GCA_947049295.1). Taxonomy (NCBI): domain Eukaryota; kingdom Metazoa; phylum Arthropoda; class Insecta; order Lepidoptera; family Geometridae; genus Ligdia; species Ligdia adustata. The sequence goes on from OX346229.1 coordinate 12,181,734, forward strand.
TGCATCGTACGATTGCGGGAAATATGAGGATTCCTACCTGACAACCACTTCAACTTACTGCTCAGATACGACGGGTTCTGAAAGTTTACAACTCCGAATAGAAGACACGCCAAGTGAAGCTTACGGCGGTGCATCATTTTCAGTAACAGACTCTTGTTTAGAAAAGGGGTCACGTATGATCTATGAGGTATATCAAAGCAGAATCTGGCACATACATTCTGGACTCGTTGCACCAGCTTTTTGGTTTTAGCAAGAAGCCTGGGACCGTAAACGGTATCCATGTAATTAAGCTTAGAAAGAACTAATGACTCAACTAGCTGGATGCGTAAGTTTTCCTTTAGATATGGTCTCATTTTATAGATAACCTTTAATGTATAAAAACAATTTTTAATGCAATTACCTATATGTTTCTTAAACCGCAGCTTACAGTCCATGAGCAGACTCAGGTTACGCGCTTCAAAGACTAGCTCGATAGGTTCGCCAAGAATTGAAACGTTAATCGTTGGTCTAAGATTTGTATGTCATCAGCGTATATTTGAACCTTACTCTTGTGAATGTGGTTTGTAACATCCGCGGAATACAAAATAAAGAGAATTGGACCTAAAATGGATCCCTGTGGGACTCCTCGGCTAACTGGCAACTTGTCTGATTTCAAAGAGTTGCCATTAGAATGCTCGATTTTCACATACTGATATCGGTTGCTGAGGTAGCTATCAAACCATTTGATCGTTTCCGAGTCGAAACCATAAAACCTTAGCTTTGACAGTAGTAGGTTTAAATTTAAACAGTCAAATGCCCCTGAAAAATCGAGCAAAACCAATATTGTACACATTCCGTTATCCTGGGCGCTAAGAATGTTGTCGGTAACGTCCAGTAAAGCGGTTGTCGTACTTCGACCCTTTCTAAAACCCGACTGTACTTCTGGCAAGATATTGTATTTTTCAAGAAAATTTGTAAGCTGTAAACATACCGCTTTTCCTAGAATTTTAGAAAGACATGGCATAATACTTATAGGCCTCAGATCTTTTAATTCCACTGGACTAGAAATTTTCGCCAATGGGCGAACGATTGCTACTTTCCAAAGATCTGGAAATGTTTTCGTAGAGATGGACTTATTTATCATTGCCTGTAAGACATCTATCGTATACGGAAACGTGGCCAGTAGCATATCCAGACTTATACCATCGCAACCTACAGCATTAGATTTCAAGCTTCTAATTATTTGAATTAGGCGGTCCTGACTGATCTCTTCGATACGAAATACCGCGTCACTAAACCTATTATACTCGTAAAACGATAAAAGAGAAATCAAACAACTAGCACTTGTAGGTAACGTCAAGAAATGATTATTGATTTTATCGGGATCATTAAAATAAAACGGAAGTTCGCAGTCACTGCTCAGCAATAATGTTTGTTTAATATTTTTCCAAAGCCGATTTGGACGTCGAATGTTATTATTAATATTACTTTTAAAATATGCAGACTTTTCTTGGTAAATGGCTTGAATGACAGTAGTTTTAAGTGACTTGTAATATTGCTTCTTGCTATCAGACTTATACTTATGATACTCCAATGCAGCTTTATCGCGTAGTTTCATCATAATGTTCACCGTATCCGTAATCCATGGGGAAGATCGCTCTTTAATTACTTTGTAGTGATAGGTAATGAACTATGACTCGATGCTTAAAGATATTAATTGATGTAGCACGCCTAATGTGAAGCGGTAGACTGTTCCACAGCAAGACAGCATTCATAGTGAAAGAAGATTTATAGGAAACGGTGTGATGTGGTGGGATTGATAGCATGAGATTGTCAGACGACTTTAAGGTATAGGAATGCGTAGTGTGACAATATTTGAAACATTTCTGAAGGTACCGCGGAGAAGAAGGGTTAAATAATATATTATAAAGGAGAGATAGTATATGAACATCCCGGCGACGGCGGATAGGGAGCCACTTGAGCTTAGTGCGATATTTAGAGACATGGTCATATTTACGTAAACCAAATATAAACCGTATGTAGAAATTTTGGAGGCGCTCAAGTTTGTCGAACAGCTCCTGAATTAGATCAAGGTAACAAAAATTATTCTAATACCTTTATAAATTGTATTATATTATTGTGTTTATTTATATTTAAGCCGCTCTAGTTTTGTGATATCTTGTACGTGCATGGTTGCCTGGAAGAGATAGCTTTAAGCGATAAGGCCGCCATTAGAAAGCTAGCATGTTTTTTGTTTTAATAAAGAGTCGTCTTATCTTATCTTAACGCTGAATTTTCCAACCTTTTTTGTTTTGCTTACAGAGTAATATCGAGTTTTTGCACTGTGATCTTACATGCGATGATGGGTATAGCGATAGATTTACAAGAAACCCTGATGATATAGAAAAGGTTATATCATTTTGATACATTAAAAATAAACTAATAACAGTGTACAATTATTTTCTTAGTACTAATGAATCTCAACTTGAAATTATTATTAATTCACCGATGTGTTTATTTATTATTAGCAAACAAAACATGACAAGCTATACACAATTTCCCAAGTACTTGTAACAAAATAACTGATTTCTGATATTATTTCAGTCGTACCAAGTACCTTTGTACTACCTAATATTCAGCAGGTTAAATATTGTACAAAAATTTTTCTTCATCTCCGGTTTTCTGACGGTATACGACTTAACAATGGAAGAACAGAGACGCAAGCTTTCTATCTGGATTGTTCCTAAAATAATGCTGCTAATAGTTGCGAGGTAAATATAATGATTTTAATATTTTTCAAATCTAGTGAACGCATTGCAAATAAAATAGATTGGACCATTTTTTTTCAATTATATTCTTTCAGGCTAGTACCATTACTGGCTGTGGTTCTAGCGCTGACCACGTCTTGGCTCCGACACCTGGGGTCGGGTCCGCTGTGGAAGCTGTACGTGACAGACTCACTGGTAGCAGACTGTCGTAACTGCTGGTGGCATCTTCTCTTCTTCATCAACAATTATATGCAGAAAGGGAGATTTTGCTTACTTCCAACTTGGTAAGATCTTTTGGTTATGCCATTTGATGATGATGATGGAACAAGTTATATATACATATATCTGTATTCGTATAAGTATATACATAAATACCATTTGAAATTTAATTTTGTAACAAATAACTCGTGTTGCAGGCACCTGGGCACCTGGCAGCCGATATGCAGGTATTCTTAGTGGGAGTGACAGCTTACTTCGTGTCTCGACGATTCTTGCTTCCAGCTTTGCTGCTTCTGGGAATTGCAGCCCCTGCTCTGCATACAGTTATACAGTGCAATACTATACCCTGTTTGATCGCCTGATAGATGAATTCTTTGTTACCCATGCTTTGTCCTTATTTTTTTCTCCTTGCTTATTATATGTACTGCTTTTCACTCGTTGGTAATTCTTCCAGCGTACCTGAAATCAATGTTTGAGTGGCGTCTCTGGGTGGTACCGAGTAGACTGACGTACTGCGTATTTCTGATCCATATGGTGCTGATACGCATGATTTCGGGATCCAGAACGCAGCTCACTCACTACTCCTTCAATAACGTGGTGAGTGATGAGTGTGTGAGTGAAGTGAATATGATAAGTTGTTGTTCATTCAAAAGCCTGACACTAGAGAAGTAGACGCTATATTCCGACGCTTTGTATTTTTACTTTTACTCTGTATTTTTACTAGTTTATTTCTTTAAGCCCAACTCGATGTATAACGAACTAACTGGTTTTTATTTCAACTATTCAAACTGTAACGTTAAAGAGAAATAAGAAATAGTTTTGTCAAAATTAAATTAATATATTTTAAATTAATATAAACCATAAAAGTTAAAATATACCTATATTGTTTATATTAATTTAATCTTAAATTAAATTAATATTTATATATTTTAAATTAATATAAACAATATAGGTTAAAATGTACCTTATATTGTTTATATTAATTTAATCTTAAATTAAATAAATATTTATATATTTTAAATTAATATAAACAATATAGGTTAAAATGTACCTTTATTGTTTATATTAATTTAATCTTAAATTAAATAAATATTTATTTATTTTAAATTAATATAAACTATATAGGTTAAAATGTATCCATATTGTTTATATTAATTTAATTTAAGATTAAATTAATATATATATATATTTTAAATTAATAATGTACCTGTATTGTTTATATTAATTTAATCTTAAATTAAATAAATATTTATATATTTTAAATTAATATAAAAAATATAGGTTAAAATGTATCTATATTGTTTATATTAATTTAATCTGTTCTAAATTATGATTAAGTTTTATTTGGTTTATTATAAAAACACAGATTATACGATCGCTTGATACCGTTATCTTTGTATGAAAATTGTCGTCGTCGATGTGGTTTTTTTATCTACAATTTTTCAGGTTTAGATTTTCACTTTATTTTATTTCAGATTAATGATCATCAGTTCATTTTCTACAGTTACAGTTTTGTCAGGGATTACTAAACCATTCATATTTTATTACTAACTGAGCCCCGCGGTTTTACCCGCAGTAGTACCCATGGGAATACTTCAATTTTTCGGCATAAAAAGTAGCCTATATGTTAATCCAAGGTATGAGCTGTCTTCGTACCAAATTTCATCCAAATACGTTGAGCCGTTTGAGCGTGAAGAAGGAACTAAAAACACACACATACAAACTTTCGTCCTTATAATATTAGTGTGATATCTTCTTTAACATATCTATCTATGTGTAATTTTTCAGATGGTGACCACATGTGTCGTTATGCTGCTCTCCTACTTGATCTCAGTGCCTCTCTGTCTGATGGTGGAGGTTTTACCCCTGCAATATTTCGGCTAGTATTAGCGGTATGCACCATCTCGTTGAGTTGATCTTTACTATTCAGTCGAGCGAGCAAACGATAGAAAATAGAGTGCCGCCCGGTTTCGTAGAGAAAAAATAATCAAAAAGTAAGTTCTTTACACAGTTTTCAATAATATTTAATCGTCATTCGTAAGTTTATTACAGTACCCATATAATCTTTACATATTTTCTTTGATCACATATATATTTTTTTGTTATATCTATGACTTTAGTTCAAAACTTAGTAAACTGTGTGTCTTAAATTGTACCTAAGCACAATTCCTTACTCGTACCGGTACGGAATAAGTAGTATGAAATTTATTTAATTTCTTGCTCACACTTTTTAGCCAAATGCATAGAAATATTTTGTTTATCGAGTATATTTTTTATGTTTAGCCAGATATTATCATAATAATAGATGAATAGATGTAGCGAGAAAATCTATTTTACTATAATACTGCAATCATGGAATCAACTTAAGGAACTTATCAAAAATATTTTTAATATTAGATATGAAGATAATTAAAACAGAACAATGAATAAATTAGAGCATGAAAATAAACACAGATAAGTTGTTTGTGATTTTAGCTCAGAAGTTCTTATTTTTTTATGTTTTTGAATATTTTTATGGAGATATTAATTTATTTAAGGACCCGAAGTGGGTCTTGGCCACCGAAACAAGAGAGTGCCATTGGATCCGATCCTGGGCAGCTTCCCGCCACTCGGCAATATGGAGATTGCTTAGATCGGATTTTACGGCATCTGTCTAGCGAAATCTACGGCGGCTGACAGTTCGCCAACCCTTTGGGGATTCCAAAGGTTCTACTCTTCAATGTTTTGTTTAAACTGTGTATTTATTTTATTATAATAGACTATTTTTCTTTGTCTTTAACTTAAAGGTACACTGGGTGTAGGTATAAGTATGAGCATAGATTAAAATACCTCAATATTTTGTTTTCTTTTTGCACTTAGAAATCGCATCATTACAACATTAAGGATAACGTATTTTTCAATCATTATGCAATACATTTTCGGTTTGGTATGACTTAATTATCATATTATTTTATGTCAGATTATAGTAGTTTTTGACAAGTAAGTTAAAATTAGTACTATGAAAAATAAAAATATCAGGCATTTCGTTTCTAACTGGGTTTGCCAAAATAACGCTAGATTTGGCGCTAAGCGCTAAAATTCGCTTCTGCACACTGAATCTTCCGAAAAAGTGCTAGATCTAGCGCGAAAACCGCTAAAATGACAGCATTGGTAGGCACATTGCGGTATCTGCTCCACGCGAACGATGCCCTGAGATCTGAGACGAAGCTGTAAGAGCGGCAACGCCTCCCAAAGACTACACAGCTGCACGAGCTGGCAACGTATCATTCATGTGTCATTTTAAATCTCTTATCTTTGATGTAGCTACGGTTACTTATAATAGCGCCATCTAACAATTTTGCACTGTACTGCTTCGAGGCTAGGATTCACTCTCAAACCAACACTCACCGAATTTTAAAATAATTTTGGATCTGCCTCCATTCGATACATGTAGTGACAGCTAGTGATCTAGAATGGAACTAATTATCGTCATACGCTTTAATGTACTGCAATTGCTGATCTGCTTGAGGTATTTTAATCTATGGTATGAGTATAAGGGTGATTTTTGGTAGTAGATATGAACACTTGAATTGCCTGTAGATCCTTAGTGTCTTATGAATGAACGAACTACTCTTTTCTTTTTGATTAAAGAAATATTTAATTTATCTAAATAAAAGCATTTACCTACATAAGGTTTGATTATTATTTATCACACTTGTAAAGGCTCCACGTATTTGCTCGAAATAGTTTGGCAGGTTGTAGAACTCGCTGCCGGTTTTTCTATTTCCGCATAACTTTAATCTAGTTTTCCGCAAATTGTACTCGTAGCACTACCTTTATGATGTAAGAATTGTTCTCATGTATTTAATGTTTTGTGTGTCTACTATAATTAGTTTATTCATCTATCTAGCTATTGTGATCCCGCATTTAGGCAAGCTTGGTGGACTATAACCTAGGTATATGGGACCAAACATGTCCAGGAATGGGACATTATGGGTGTAGGACACCATAGGGATGAATGTCTTATATATTGGAAACCAAGAGCAAAATTGAACCTATTTCAAGACCTGCAAATAATAGTATAAATAAGCATGTATATAAGCATGTAACTCAAATTTTGTAGATTAGAGAATTTTAAAATTTCTGGTTTTGTACCCAAAACATTGGACGCGTTTCCTCGAAATAGCTAGGCTTTTATTAGACAAAATACAAACCAGCATTTTGGTCAAGCGCAGTCTTTTAGTCGTACCGAAAAACCTATAAAAAGCTACGCTCTATTAGGAGTTGAACATTTGAGCCGCTTGAGGCATTCTGCTGACAAAGCTGCGCTACCCGCCTGCTGACTGGTTTCCGGAAGATGAGACGGTGTTAGAGTGTCTACATACGTAGCATTTTACTCTAATCGTCCCATTTTATAAGGAAAATACTAATTCCGTCAGGCCTCCTGCCATCGTTCAAACCACAGGGTTTAAAAACCGCAGCGATATGATAGCTTCCGAGGGCTTGATGAATAGAATTATTAGCGCTGTGGCGGGCTATGCAACTAGCACTTATAGCACAAGATAGGCCGTGGTGACCGAGAATATCAGCCTTTTCCTCACACATCGGTGGGCAACAACGCATATAGCACCGATACGCAGAGATACAGCTACTCGGAACGTACCGTTGTCCAATAGGTTACCAAAATTAGATGAATCATTGGCTCAACTTCGCGTTCGCTCAACCGCGCGTCCCGGCGTCGCGCGATCTGCTATGTCGCGAGCGATACAGTCAACAAAAGTCGGAGAAAATTTATGATGGCAGCGCCAGCCGCCATAGATCCGATCCAGCGAAACAAAGCAATAAGAACTACACGCTCTGTGATTGAGCTAAATCGTTTTTAAAAGATTTTCCCGTGCGGACCGAGAGCTATTTTTTTAAAGGATTTGTCTGACGAATAAAGGACTGCGTCCGTAATATAATTACTATTGATTATTATTCCTTTTTTAGGTTTTATTCCGGTTTTTATCTGGCGCAACGTATAAGCATTGCCATTCAGCGTGGTAATCTCTGGTGGTGGGTTGGACCATTTAGATTATCTGTAGATCTTAAATGGACAATGGGTAATATTTCTGCTATATTTTTTAGTTGTTTTAGTTAGTCATTTTGTTTTTGGTAATAAAGGCACTTGCCCTTATTTTTTTAGGCAGTTGAGTTTAAAACATGGTGGGTGGACAAAAAGGTAAGTTGCCTCTTTTTGTGGGGCTCACATGTTTAGATTACTAAAACAAAAACAAATATGACTGGTCACTGACATTTGTAATATACTGCACAAAAGCTATATATTAAGAAGTTTTAAACGCTGAACGTATTTGACCCCCTTAGGGATTGAAATTCCGAAAATCTTTCTAAGTACACCCCTACACTCTGTAACGAATACACCAAAATTCATGTCTCTTCGTTCAGCGGTTTAGGCGCTGAGTTGATTATGTCCTGTCATGTCAGTAAGTCAAAACTTACTCTTTACTCTTTTATACATATATTGCATAGATATACCAAAATACAAAGACATGTAAAACGACAGGTTTAAGTTTATAAATAAAATGTAAGAAACTTTGTTAACGTTGGGATTTACTCTCAATATAATCTTTTCTTAACCTCTTCTCTTATACATAAAAATCAATCGGTGTTCGTTTGTCTTGCTAAAAATCGAGAATGGCTGAGCCGATTTAGCTGATTTTGGTTTTGAAATTGTTGGGAAATTTCAGGGAGGGTTGAAACGGTGAGAAAGGTACACTGTTACCGGCGGTACGAAGTTTGCCGGGTCAGCTAGTAATATATCAGCTTTATACAATGTCTATAGTGTGTATATTTAGTCAATGCTATTACCCAGTGTGAAATAGATTGAGCTTATCGAAATACTAACCGCAAGTACCCACTTGGAGAAGGTACTCCAAGTTCCTGCGGCAAAATAATCAGATACATAAGCATATAGGTATTTTAACTAGAAGGGATAAAATTATACTAACATATTACGAATAAAAAAATAGATATTATAAAACAAAATTGTATTCGTTCAATAAACGTTCGATTGGGGTCATTTCTACTATTTTCTACTTTTTTTTTGGGTTCGGACGTAAATTGACAACATTTCAAAATTTTGACCCCCATTTTTTTTAAAAATTATAATGGAAAGTTTATTTAAAAAACTTACGTGTGTTTGATTCACATTGATTAAGAAAACGGGTTTTCACGCGTACCTGATTGTTAGAAAGGTCCAACTATAGGTCATTTCATCCCTGATGAAGTTCACCTAATGGTAACGAAACTATAGTTGGACCTTTCCAACAATCAGGCACGCGTGAAAACCCGTTTTCTTAAACAATATCAAATACTAGAATGATAAATGAAAAATAACGATAAATAAATTATTAAAAAAAACTCAAATCAAATGTGATCCCAAAAATTATAAAATTTAATAATATTCTTATAACTGCCACTAATATATTCTATCGTACGCATGAAGTATGGACAAAGAGCGTGGCCGGATATTCCGCCGAGGCCCTTTGGGATTATTACATTTATTTTTGTATATGAATTATAGTACCGTAACGAACCGGAAACTAGCAATTTATTGACCGAGGGAGGTGTTTTCGTGTCTGATGTTACCAACATAAAAAAATAATGTAATAGAATAGTTTAAGTGGTACGCTATGGCAACACATTATCGCCATCTTGTCTTTTTTTACTAAATACAACGTCATCGCCAATAAAGATTTAACAATTAAAAAATATTTTAATGATCTGCGTATTATAAATTGTTTCCGAAACCCGGGACTGAACCAGGGGGATTTTATTTCTTTATTACTATATTATGTACATAGATCGTAGTTTCCAACCATTTTTGACGTAATTTGGTGTACTTATTTATATATTTGTGTATATTTTTTTTAGCTTGTTAATTTAGTATAATTTATTGTTCTTTGTTTTTTCAGTATCTTAAGTCACGGAGATCCATAGTTTTCTACGTTATCATTGAATAATATTATTTTGTACAGACATGCAGAATGCTACAATAGTTAGGATTTTAAATAGGTACAAAAAAAATCGGTCAAGTGGTTGTCGTTTTTTATGAAGAATTTAGTACCTTGACTCTCCAAGGTAGACATCAGGGGAGACATTGCACCAAAAACGGGTCTGAAATGGAATGACCTTGCCTCACGGAGAGACACGCTGAATCCATTTTTTTCAAATATAATTAATTTTCTTCTCCCAAGCAGATCACTTATAAAAAAAAATTTAAGTTTTACGATTGATAAATAATAGTTCTAGAAATATTTACAAATAAATCCACTTTTGTTAAGATGAGTTATGCGTAGGTACGTTATGTATCCTTTGAACCTAAGTTACGTTGCCGGATGTAGATTTTACTAATTATAATAATCTGTAGCTGGTTTTAGGGTACCGTCGTACAAAATTAGGAACCCTTGTGTCAGTAAGACACAATATAAGGCAGAACAAGGCATATAGTAAATAGACTTGCGTATCAATTGAAGTTAATATTATAAAATTTGACGTTGATTTCGCGAATATTGTTCAAAGGTTTTCCACGTGCTTAACGTAACAAGCCCGCGTTACGTGATTAAGTGGTCTTGGCGAATCAAGCCCTTCTACATGCACTGTTAACTTTAACGGGTAATTTTACACGTTGTATAAAAAAGAACTCAAAAGAACCCACGAAGAAGCATGGCTTAACGCTTTGAGTTGCTAGGATAAATCCACTAATTCTTGTTTGTTTAATAACGTATTAAGTTTTCATTGAACACTTAGTTATTTTTATTCTAACATGTCTCGCACCGGTTCATACTTGTACGATCTGTCGCGTGAGAGAGTACAATGATACGCGTGTGGATTTTTGCTTTGATTTTAAATTCGTGTTCTGCTATTATTCGCCATTTGAACGGTATGTAAATTTTCTGACAAAAAGAAAAAGAAATGTAAGTGACTGTAATGCAATTACATTATTATCTATTTTTATCGAAAGTCTGTGACATATTTGAATTGGTTTGGTTGACATATTTGATGTGAACGAAACTATTGTCGGACCTTTCCATTAGGTACGCGTGAAATCCTGTATTACTCTTATTAAACAAAATGCTATACTCATATTTGACATTAACTTATTTAAACATGCGTTAGTTATAAAAACTTTCTGGGCTAAGGTCCTCTTATTTTTTATAGCCTACTTTTTTGTAGTTACTCAGTGAAAATGTAACTTTCTATCGTTATTCGTTATATAAAAAATGCAAATCTTTTCTCTAATGTAAGTATAAATTATACAAAATAAATAATTTTTAATCTTATATATAACAATCAAATGCTGTTCGTTAGTCTCGTCTTGAATTGTTTGTCGAACTCCAGGGCAGGTTTAAAAGGTGAGAAACATAAATAACTGTAAGACGGTACTAAGTTAGCCGTGTCTGCTAGTTTAATAATAAAATTTAAATCTCATAACTATCAATAATTTGATGATATATATATCGATGACTAGCGCGACACTTTTCATATTATTGCTTTGAGTATAAATTAGTTAGTATACATTTTTATCGGTAAGGTGTATACTAAACCGAAAGGAGGTCAGAAATAAAATCAGCTGTTCCATACAAAAAGTTGATCGTTCGTCGACAAAATGTATAGAACAGCTGATTTTTTTCTCGTATTCAAAGTTAACCCTATAGTGAAATTTGTTTCTTAGGATGAGTACAGTGACCCCCTTTCGGCTTACCCCTTAGTTCATGTTCAAGTAAAACTTATTGCTTCTATTTACGGTGAGTACTTCGTACTTCTGTATGCTGCTTATGTATTATGCAAATATGTGCAACATACTACTTATGATAAAATCATGATTAACGTCTACTTCTGATATTTTATTGGGGGCAATGCCGTGCCCCCAGATAAAATATCAGATCATTTCTTTTCTTTATAATGACACGAAATTTTGAATTATCATGTGCAATTAACTGTATTTATAAAATAAATAAATATTAAGGCCTTTGCTCAACAATGGGACAGAACGGGCTCGTAATAATAATAATGATATAACTACTTAAAAATATTGTTACCCTACAAGTAGGGTTATTGTTTATGATAAAGTAGTTAAAAAGTTTATCACGTAAATAGACAGGTATTTAATTAAAAGACTTAGTTTAACTTTTTACGTCAGAAAAATTGTGTTGCGAGACTTATGCATTTTTGTACATGTTATTATGTTTTTGACGGGATCAGTTAATTTGAAATTATTTTATAGAGGTAAACAAAATTTGCTCTATGTGTTGGAGATTACTTTAATACGCGGGAGGACAAAAGCAGTTTATATTAATAAAGTAAAGCATAGACCAGACTTTGTTACATGATTTGTATTGGTAGGTTTTTTTTTAAATCAGGACATTCCGAATTCAATTGTATACCGAGGCAATTCATTCGAGTGGTAAGTTTAATTAACTGTCTCGTATCTAGATTTGTATCTGCATACGAATATGTCTTTGTATTTTATACGGCAGTCCCTCTTGAGTATGAATTTTTTTTAAGTTTGACATTATATGATTCACGATGTCCATATTTATTATTAGACACGGAATATGAACGCATGCCACCTCTATTCTCGCTGGACGAGTACGAGCCCTGTCTGGTAGAAGAAGATGGCGCATACTGCATGCTGCAACTCCATATATACGCACAACCTGAGAATCAACTCATGCATATGATTAATGTAAGTTAAAGAAGTTACCTTAATACCTAAATTTTTATCAGCGTGTTAATCTGTCAAAAAAATGATGTATCATTTTTTTTGTTACCGATAGGAATATTCGGATCGAAAGTTAAAGCATTATGACCACAGTGTAATAGATAGAGGATTGTGTGTTAGAAAAACTTGCCAAAAGTACATCAGTAAGTTGAGAACAACAGAGGAAATAACAAACTCCCTTGAGTCATGCCTCAACGACTCCTTGCACAGAGATTATGGGTTGAACGCGAAGGTGTCCAAATTATATTACTGTGACCACCACAACGAACCTCTCCACATCGATGCCTGGGATTGGACCGTGCTGCTGTTAATACTTGCACTGGTCATCGTGAACATTGTCGGAAGCCTCTACGATTACTTTACCAATAAACAAATGGGATTAAACCAGAATAATGGTAGTTTTCTGGGTATCATTTATCGATGTTATCAATGGATTTTTATGATATTATTATCACAATATGGTTCTTTACCTTATTTAATATTTCAGTGAATTCCATTCTCCTTAGTTTTTCGATACAGCGCAACTGGGGAAAGTTAACAAAAACCGAAACAGATGATTCAAATTCAAAAGAATTGCAGTTTCTTCACGGTGCAAGGTAAATTATTGTAGTGTGTATGTTTTATCGGTCATGGACATTTATAAAATGTTAATTGATGTTACAGAGTCATATCAAGTTTCTGCACGGTGTTATTGCACGTGTTGATGAGTATTACAATGGGATTTACAAGAAATTATCATGATATAGAAAAGGTAATAAGTAATTTTGGGATTGTAATTATAACAGTTTTTGTGTGTAATGTATTGTATATATAGTTGAGTTTGCACCGTTGTAGGATTCAACAATTTTATTGTAATAGGTTCGAGTTATTCTATTTTCGAGTAAAAATAACTTTCTTTATTTATTTCATCGATAAATGTTAGCTTTATTAGATTTTTTACCCAATTTATTCCACTAGGCTAGTACTTTTTAATTAGTTTCGGAATACAACAGTTATTTACAACAGCTGTAGTTATGTATGATTTGACAATCTTTTAGGATATATATATATAATTATATAAAATAATATATTATTATTCCTTTAATTTGTTTCAGACATACGAGATGTCATTATACTATCTTATATATGGTGGGCTAAATATCGTGCATATATTTTTCTTTATCTCCGGTTTCCTTACGGTTTACCACTTGCAGATGGAAGAACAGAAACGAACACTCTCTATCTGGGATGTTCCTAAAATCATGTTACTAAGACTTAGCAGGTAAAGTTAAAATGGAACTAATTTTAAAGGCCAACAGTTAGGTCGAAATTAATAGTTCTAAAAGTTTAATAAGCTTGCTACCTTAATTTACTTGGGAACATTAAAAAGAAAAAATTAAGAATGTATAGAACTGTATAATTCCTTCAGAATTGGCATCACTTTCATTTTTGTATTTTAGAAATCTGCAGTCAGCACTCATGTAAAGATTGTGGAGTCTTTTTCTAAGTTGTCTGAAAAAAAGGAATTCTTTTTTGTAGTCATGTTGATTTATTCTAAATAGCAATGCGTATAATTCTGTAACTCCTTTTTTTCTAAATATTCGGTGAAAGAAAGCAACTATTTTTTTACCCCAACAGCATGTTTCGCATTGTTGCATCAGCCATGTTTTGTCACATTCTCCTAACCTGGCTGATTTTGTCTTCACCTATTTAAGTGCAAATATTTAACTATGTAGGATACTCAGGTTTTAAATAAACTTATTATTACTATATATAGGCTAGTACCAGTTCTCGCAGTGGTGTTAGCGCTGACGACCACGTGGCTCCGACACCTGGGCTCGGGTCCGCTGTGGAAGCTGCACGTGACAGACTCGCTAGTAGCAGACTGTCGGAACTGCTGGTGGCATCATCTCTTCTTCATCAACAATTATATGCAGAAAGGGAGAGCATGCCTTCTTCCTACTTGGTAAGCCATTCTTTGAGTCTAGCACATGCCGTCAGGAGTGTATAGTGCATCCCCTTATAACAGTGTACACTGGCTATATACGTAAATACTAGCAGTATGTTCTAAAATGGATTTCGTAGTATATATTCTTTTGTTTTTGTATTGAAGTCTGTGGTTACTTCTCTCACTTCAATTATTTCGTTAATTTTTTCAACTTTTTTAAAATTTCATTTCTGATCATTATTCAGTAATTTATAAGCAGTAACCGTAAACAGTGACCAGTTTTTAAGTATAAATTATACACAACATAATTTTCCGTACTAGTCTGAGCCTGAACTTTTCCAGAAATTGGTGGCAAATTAGTCAAAGAGAAAGTCGACATTTTAAAATAATTAGAAAATACTAACAAATATATTTGCTTTTCAGGCACCTGGCATCAGATATTCAAGTGTTCCTAATCGGAGTGACGGCTTACTTCGTGTCTCGGCGCGTGCTCCTACCAGCGCTGTTGGTGCTCGGAGTGGTCTCACCAGCTCTGCACACCTTGTACTACGACTTGGACGTTCATGTTCTAACACCAAAGTAAGAGGCCATTGGAGGTAAGGGAATTGAATAAAGAGAAGCAATGTTGGTTTCGATTTGCAAATTTAAAAAAGCGACCTGTCAAAACGAAATCAAGATTGCCGTTTCTTGTTTCGATGACTTTAGTGGTACTAATAATTTGTACAGTCTCAAACTTCAACACAAAATTTCTCCAGTGTTTATTCTTTATTTGATATTTTTGGGGTAGTTTTTTAATTATACTATGATCACTTTTAAATTTCAAGAACAGCTTTAGTAAAAAAAGTCATCCTTAATCCATATTCATAAATCGTATAATTCATTAGAATGAGTCCTAATGAATACTGCGATTTATTATTTGGTTCATCATATTTACAATATTTTTAGCACCTACACTCTAGACTATTGAGGCTCTTCTGTTGTTTAATACGAGTACAATAGTTGATGTATTTTTACAGCTTCTTCAGGTCGTGGGAAAGCCCCATGGTCTGGCAACAGCATGTTCTCGGTCATAACAACCTGACGTGCTTCGTCATAGGCATGTTTACCGCCGCGCTGCTCTATCGCTGGCAGAAAAAAGACGGTCATATCGTTCTACGCAGAGTAAGTTTTTTATCGAAATTTTAATATATTCGCCGTTTTATCAGCGATGCCTGGACAGCTTTGAAATATTTCGTCTTGTTTCAAAGTATGTATGTTTTAGTTATAATCGTTTGTTCTGAAGCTCATACGGTACCACCGCACCGCCCTCTTACTGTTTAACTTGTGATAGGGCGGTGTTACTTTGTTCGTGAAGGTTTTTTCACAATCAGTCATGTTGTTTGGTTTATAAATCAAAATAACAAAAAAAAAACACCTGCCGAATTGAAGTCAGCAACTTTTTACCCGACTGCGAAAGAAAGAGGGTTATATAATTTTCGAGTGTATGTATAAATATTTATTTACACGCCCTAAAGCCTTGTCGTATTTTTATTTGAGCGGTGTCAATAGATTGTTCACATGGTCATAGGCTATACTAGCTGCATCCCGCGATTTCACGTGTTAACATACGTGGCTCTAAAAGTATTGCAGTCTGGTTTATTGAAATCACTTTTAACCATTTGTTAAAAAACCACTTGCCGCTTGTGGCACTAACATATATAATTTATAATTTATTTGTATATATATTTTGATGGAATGTTTCTCAAGTGGTACGTGTCGGTGCAGTACCTAGCAGTAGTGTCGATCCCGGCTCTGCAGTACTCCGGGCGGTGGTTCTTCTACGAGGGTCGGCGGGCCGGCGTGCTAGCGCGCGCGAGTTATATCGCTGCCACGCGCCTAGCTGTGGGAGTGGCGTGCGCTGTCATTGCTCCTGTCTTCTTTTCTAAAACGCCCTGTAAGTTACTTATAACTAATTAACTTACTGTTAACTTTTAATCAGTTTGGACAGAAATGAAACATATCTTTTATCTTACAGCACACCTGCGTTCGTTATTCGAGTGGCGACACTGGGTTGTTCCGAGTCGACTCACCTACTGCGTGTTTTTGATCAACATGCTCGTTGTACACGTGATGGCGGAACTCAGGAAAGAGCTTGTTTACTATTCCTTTAATAACGTGGTGAGTGGAAATTTACGTAGATACTTCTTAAAGTATTGTAAGTTTTCTTCTCCATCTGCAGCATGATTAAGATAACGTTTGCGACCAAATTCGAAAACTTTGGACCACGACCTTTTTGACCTGATGTAATGATGATTTTTGATGTCATAATTTAGGATCTTCTCACAATCTGTTTATTCAAGTTGAAAAGTTTTCGAATCCGGTTGATAATGTTGATTTTTGTTTGTTTTTCTAACTTGTCTGCGTATACGAAGAAGAGAGTTATTTTTATTCAGTTCTAATAACGTGGTGACTGGTGCTGTTGTATATTAAAAGTTACTTTACCTAGCTGACAAAGAAAGAAAAAGAGCGAAAGAAGACTTATATTGAGACACACAAGACATTACAACAAGAATAACAAAGATAAGACAAAGAATATTAAAAAAAAGAAATTACGAATAACATATAACATTAAAGGCTGGGGCAGTCGCAGGCAGAGGAGCACAGCGCAGCCCAGCACGGCTTATGACCTTGTGATGTAGGAAACATCATAAGGAATGACACACCTAACGCACGATGCTGTGCAACTACGCGCACCATCGCAAGTTAAGGCAGACTACGTCACTACGCGCGCATCAGTCATGTTTGACACTTTCAAAGGGAAATTGCAGATGTCAAGAACGTTGCAGCAGTGTAAAATACGATAAACAATAATGGCCGGTGTTACATCCTACGTAACTAGTAACGTGCTGACACACAATGCGATTCACTGCAACGCAACATATGCGGTCTGCTCCACCATTATACTCGTAAGAAGCTGTGCTTTACTATCACTGTAGTGACGAGCGCTGTGGACACGGAATTCTAGGAAATGTTGATTTGTGACCTTCAGAGATACAAAAGATAATAATGAACAAACCACAGTAAAAAACAATTTAGAAAAATAAATTTCTATAAAACGTGAATACCATAACTAATAACGTTAAATAATAAAAACGTAATAGATACAAAACAGATACCTACCTAAATACCAAGGTATTTTAAGGAAACCAAATATACATGGCATTCACAGCTGAGCATACACAAGATACAAATACATTGTTCTTTGTAATATCTTCATTAATGCTGCAATTAACGAAATAAAATGAAATAGGTACCTAAGTATTCCGTACCTATAAGAAAATAAATACCTTAACCTAAACCTATAACTTACTGTTTATGCATTGTATATCTACTTATAAGTTACTGATGTAGTGTTCTGTATGTACAAAATAAATGTGCTTATTCTTTCTGTCCAGATGGTGACTACGTGTTTTGTGATGCTAGCATCATACCTGATCGCTGTCCCGCTGTGTCTGGCCGTGGAAGCTCCATTCATTGCTCTCATGAAGATCCTTGCGAAGAACAATACTCTTGCTAAAACTGCACAAGTCATCGATGATACGAAAGATAAAGCTATGTAAATGTAACGATGAAAATTAGTTATTAGTTAAACGTGACTTGAAACATAGTTTTCATCTCGGAAATAGCATTTTTTTCTTCGATATCTGAGTGCAAAAGCCGTTTTTATCCGCTAGAGGATAAAGTAAATTGAATTTAGAATATCGTGTGCACTAATTTTGTGAATTCAAAACATTACTGATACTACTACCTCTACGGTGCCGAATTGCCATTGAATTTCAAATAAAAATAAATGTCTTTGTTAGTAAAACATGTATATTAACTACAGTAATTATTGTTAGTTTATATTTCTAGAGTTTTGAAGCAGTATAATTAATCAGTGCGTTTTTGTTACATTTATTTATGGATTACACAAATAAAATATTCTGGATATAAAAATAGTTTACCTACTTCTAAAGATTTTTTTTACAATAACTTATTTCTGACGCCTTATTTCCATTACCAACGGAGAATCTGTTCAAGTCTAATATTTCATCGGTACTTTTGTGTGAAATGTTTTGAGAAGTGGCTCTTTTCTGTAGACTCTTGAATAACGTAGTAAAAGGTGCCTCAACTAGCAAGTATAGAGGCACGGAGACCAGGAACGATATCAACACGATGAACACGTAAGCAAACATCTGAAAACCAAAGTGATAAGTTATTAATAGAATTTTCATAGTCATGTAAGATTGTATCTGAAAATGTCTTTGTCTGACATTTTCGACTGCATCTTCACTTACCATTAAATAAGATCGTTTTCAAACCTTGTCTAATCTGTTGTTAAAAAAATGAATTTAATTCAATTCTAGAGCTACTCGTTAATCAAATGTAATCTCTAGATAAAGGAAGTCTACGAAAAAACCATGCTCGTCGTTTTTTAGCAATCAGCAAGACGTTTCTGAACTATTACTTTGATTTGCACAAACTCTTACTTAACAATAATATGCCGCTAGCTCACTGGGCAAGCTGCCTTCTCTTGAACTTAAATGATCTGCAGGTAATCTTTCTGGTATATTTTTTTGTTGTTGTAGTTAGTCATTTCGTTTTGGTAATAAAGGCACTTGCCTATTAAAAAAAAAAAATAATTATTGTCAGTTTCCCAAAGCAAATATAAGTACAATCAGTCACCACATTATTAAAGGAGTAGTAGCTAAGCTGTGTCCTGGATCCCGACATGATGTGAATGAAGTCCATATGAACCAGGAACACGCAATAAGTCAGCCGGCCCAACACCGTCCAGCGTCTCCACTCGAACAATGACTTCAGATATGCTGGAAGAAAGCAACGAATTATTGCTATTTTTTTCATTGTAAGATGTCATTGATGGTTCTACTAGAAAATGGAATACAAACTTCGTTCAAACGAAACGTATTGTAAGAGGGTAAATATATTGATGGTTGATATACCTACACAAAGAGTTTCATATATATAGAGTAGAAAACCTCCTTACCGCGCGTCGAAAAAAGTGTAACCGTTTTGGTGATGCGCAGTTGAACATGCGCTGTGGGTTAGTGTTTAAAAAAAATTAATGATCAAATAGATAATATTGATGATCTTAAAGTAACAAATATACTACACAATTTGCATGTTTTGAAAAAAATACATAGGAACCTCAATAGCTCGAATGTGAGGGAAATGCTAAAAAATAAAGATTAGGGGATTTCGACCTAACACTAATTTCGTGATATAAAGATTTAAAGATTATTCAATATTCGATCTAAAATCTGTTATGTCTTTTGATTCGAGCCAATGCAGGTATTTTATTTACTGTTTCTGTTTTTAATTCATATAATTAATTTATTTCAATTAGTACGGACACACCAGTTACACTAATAGAATACGGTCTTCCTGTCTGACCTCCCTCGGGTAGACACTTATAGGTAAGTGTTTTAATAAAACTACCATATCCCGATCAGAAGACGAATTAAATTGTTAAAAGGCATATCGAGGTGGGCACGATCATAGTTTGTGCGTTTTAAGGGGTAACAACGCCATCAAATGCAAAATTTAAGAAAACAATATAAGGCTCTTTAAATAAAAATTGGTCACGTGAAAAATCAAGTTGTATGAAGGTGGTAAAGTATTAGTTTATATGGAACAATACATTTGCTAGTTGCTTAAGAAACCGATATACTATTTCTACATTTACATATATAATAATGAACAGATTAACAATATTCAAAAAGTCGCTTTCATATCTTTCGTAGGTGGTCATTACAGAGTGATGAATTCGTTCGAATATTTACAAAATAAGGCCCTGAATATTTCAGAATTAGCACGCACGTCTATATATCACAGGCTTGTGCGTTTTATTTTTAAACATAAGCTTAAATACTAAATATATTTGGTGGTGAGGTGGGCGTGTAATTATAATATGTATATAAGACAATTAAAAATTAACCTTGAGTTAGCAGTTGAATGAGAAATCGTGAGATCATTCTGTAATGTCGTGTTAGGTTTAGGTAAACTCGATTTATATCTAAGTTTCCATTTTTCATTGTAAAAAAAATATTCGGTGAATAAATTAAGGCAATAAAGGAGACGGCTCAGCTTTTTACCCAACTGCATATAAGGAATTATTTCGGTCTGCCACCACGAACATCCCCCACGCGGTGGCAGGCAGTCACACTAATGGCCATCGACCCCCACAAACGACAAATGGGGCAGGCGGCCATATTTTATTACTTTATCTGCCTCTGCGCTTAGCAGCATGGTGGCAGACGGTAACAGTTGTGGGCTATCCAACCCCGCGAGGAATGTTATAACTAACTGCCCCCTCAATACTAAAAATCTATATATTTTATACAAGCGAACCTTACAAAAACAAATGAGCATCTCAGAAACAAATTAGCATCGTGATTGTAGTGACGATGGCCAAGTGGTTAGTGGGGTCGAATGCCATGCAAAAGGTACGGAGGTACAATCCTACGAATATGCAAAAAGAGACTGAGCTTACGGTGAAGGAAAACATCGTGAGGAAACAACACCCGTAAGTTGAAGATGATAATAAAACATGACCGTCTGCCCCCATTTCTCTTATGTGTGGGTCGATAGCCATAGGTGCTACCGTCAGCCATCACGTGGAGGATGTTAGTGGGGGCAGACGGTAATAATTACAATAATAACATACCTTATTTGTTAAGACTACAATTAGTCTTTGTAATTTTGTTTTTTTTTTGCAATTTATGTACATATTTTACTTTATTTTATTTTAGCCAGCATTCTTGGAACTTTCCCTTCTACTGGGGGTTTACTATTACATTAGTTTTTATAACTGTAAATATTTTTATATGCCCTTTCTGTGTTTTAATAAAATATATTTAATTTTACTTTAAAAGGCATATATTTTTGCAAGTAAGTAATAAAACAACTTTGTTTGCAATATTCTAATAACTTAGAACTGATTTAAGCATAAAATAAAGTATTTTCTTTTTCTACTATTATTTTATTTTGTCTTGGACACCGCTCAGAAATATATATTTTTTTGGCAATTTTATTGTGTTTATTTATTAAATAAGTTGATCAATGTAATACTTAAATTATCTAATATTCATTTATGTGCATGGTTGCCTGGAAGAAAGCGCTTTAAGCGATAAGGCCGCCATCAAAAATCTGTTATATATTTGTAAGCTTTTATTTCTAATTGTTATTAGTAATTTATTTTTAACTAGTTTTGTAATAAAGAGTTGTCTTATCTATCTTATACATAATAGTCTATATCTATGTAACTATATTTCCAAAAAAAAGATGCGCGTCTCGCTAAAATTCGAGAACGCCTGCGCCGGTTTTGAAATGTTTGTAAAAGTTCAGGGAAGGTTTCAACGGCGAAAATCATTCATATCTACTATCGGCTAGTCTTATAAATAGCAGACTTTGCACCTTGATTAACCATGTTTAAACTTTATTATAAGTTTAAATATATTTCAGATTCAGATACATTTATTGTTCACTGTGTTACATATTTAAGTTTTCGATAATATTGCGTCTCAACAGTCAGCTCCATATAGAACATACAAAAATAATTCCTTGCATCTCATTAAATTAATTCAATTGATTAGATTCATGAATTATTCATAATAATTATTCGTAATTACATGTAGGCATGCTCTAATCTACTCGAACGACTAGTAAGAAACTCTCGTACTTATTGCATTGTCAAATTATATATCCTTTTAATTTTTCTCATAAGAAGTCAGCAATTTTTTAATACCTTTTTTACTAGAAAACTAAACACCAAACAAATTTAATAGCAATGAAAATCTATATATATTGAAAATGTTAGTATATTGAGTGGCCTTATCGCTTAAAACAATTTCTTCCAGGCAACCTTTGGATGGATAGAACTAATATTATGTAAAAAATGATGTAGGAATGTATATTTCTTCGGAACTGCTTACGGCCTAAACAGCTTGTCGTATTTTTATGTGAGTGGTATTAAAAGATTTGTCATAGTCGTGATAGTGAAAAATATACTTGAATTAAAGTTGCGACGTTTTGCTCACTAGATTAATAAACACATTTAGTCTTAACTCTTATGTTAAAAAAAAGCACAAGCTTGTGAAAATTAGACGTGAGTACGAATTCTGAAAAATTCAGGGGCTTTATTTTTGAAACATTCAAATGTCTCGCTAATGACGTCTTTTCGAATGTCGTTCGTAAAATGCGTTTAAGTTTTCGACGTCTGTCCAATATTGTAAATGTAAATATGTAGAAATAGTATATCGGTTTCTTAAGCAACTAGCAAATGTATTGTTCCACATAAACTAATACTTTACCATCTTCATACAACTTGATCGATCACGTGACCAAATTTTATTTAAAGGGCCTTATATTGTTTTCTTAAATTTTGCAAATTTCTGTTTTACAGTGGAACCTTGGAGTGTATCTTGATTAACACCCTTTAGTATTGTCACACCTTTCTATTACACGTTGCATACATAATGTTATATTATGTAGTTCCGTCCGTGATCTGTCGACCACGCGAACACGATTTTTTTTTAATTCAGGAATCTTAATCAAAATTGCATGTTGCATGTTTTGAAAACATACAATGGAACCTCAATGGCTCGAATGTAAAGATAAATGCTAAAAAATTAAAATTATGAGATTTTGACTTAACACTAATTTCGAGATATAAAGATTTTTACATTAAAATTTCAACGTAAATATGCGCAATTTGTAAGAACATTTATTAATACAAAAGACAGAGGAACACATGAGACAAGAATTAAAAACTTACGTTGAAAGATGTAATGATATCGACATTATTTAATATTTGATACAAAATCTGTTGTATTTTGATTCGAGCTAATTGCAGATTTGTTATCAATTATTTCTTCTAGTTCATATAATGAACCGAATATATGATTTTATTGTGAAAATAAACGCGTGTTCGCTCCATTTTGTTTAAGAAGACTGGTTTTTACAAGATGACTCATTTCATCCCTGATGAAGTTCACCGAATGTGAGCAAAACTAGTTGGACCTTTCCAACAATCAGGTACGCGTTCACAAAAATAATATATGATCCTCGGTATCACCACATCTTTAAACGTAATATCGTAATTAATCAGTTGCTGCTTTCCCTTGTTTATTTCACTCCGATGGTTCAAAATCTGCTGTCTTGAGTTACCAATAAATAGCGTAAAACCTGACCCAACCTAACATCTGTGTTTTCAATGTATAATTTTAATATATTCATTTATAGCACGTGTGCAAGTCATAAACAATAAATTATGCGGCGAAAGCAACAAATTATCATAAGACATAAGCGCATCGCGTTTATAGTTATAATTTAAAAATATACTGTCACATTTTCTTAACTCAAATGTAACTACGAAACGTTCTGTAGATATTTTTGATTTAGATAATTGAACATTTTGAATGGTCATGAATTATCGTTCTAATCGGAAGTACGCCTTATATGAAAGTAGAATTTGAGTCGTGTTTCTATTTTTAGTAACTAGTTGATCAAATCTCGTCGGACGAGTCGGTCGTTGTGACTTGCTTAAAATTAAAACATCCTTTTCTCGTTTTTGGTCATAGTCATTGTATACAAGATTTTATGTGTCTGTTTATAATAAAATTTTGCATAAAAGTGTACAATTTCAAATTATTTTTAACAGTGCAGTGTGAATAGTAGGAGTTATTTATAAGACCTTATTTATTCATAAGGCTTATTAATTTCAGCCATGGAGTATACAGACATGCCTCCCCTTTATGCTCTGGACGAGTACGAATCCTGCCTGACTGAGGAAAATAGTACCTATTGTATGCTGCAGCTCAACTTATTCGCGGAGCCTGGGAATAAGCTAATGGACTTAATAAATGTAAGTAAAACGGAATTATATACAAAACTAGATGACCCGGCGAACTTCGTACCGCCTAACAGTCGATTCTTACTATTCTAGTAATCGTACAAATATTGACAGTAATATAACCTCTCCACTTACACTTGCATGGTATTAAAGTTCAAATTGACTTTTAAGTATTATTACAAATCGATTGTATGGGAGTATAGAAAAGTGTTTGTTAGACCTTTTCAGACATTTTTTTTATTTTTTCTCTCCTCTAGTGAGAACTATCCTCGTACCTTCAAGGAATATTCTAAAAAAGAATTAGCTAAATCGGTTTAGTTGCTCTCGAGATTGGCGCATAGCAACACATTCAGCGATTCATTTTTATATGATAGAAGATAGATAGAAGATATAAAAGACTATGACTGTATAAACTGCTGAACCTAGAGACATACAATTTGTAGGAGTTTTAAAGGAGTGTACTACGAATGAATTTATGGAAATTCTACCCTTGAGGGAGTAAAACGACTGTCCTATTTTTTCTCCTGTCTTTTATATTACGTCGCGGGTAGCTGTTATTAGTTTGTAGTAAAACAAAACTATATTAATAGATAGCAACTTTGAAAAGTTCTGGATATTTTCGAGATTTCCAAGTTATTGATGTTTTTATAGCTACTAACCATTTCGGATTTTTTATAGGGTTATTCAGCCAACCCTTTAAAGCAATACGACTATGGTATAATTGATAGAGGAGTGTGTGTCAGAAAAACTTGCCAAAAGTTCATCAATCAGCTAAGAACAACCGAGGAACTAACAGACTCCCTTGAAGCATGCCTTAACGACTCCTTGCACAGAGAGTATGGGTTGAGCGCGAAGGTGTCCACATTATATAACTGCGACTACCACAATGAACCACACCACATCGATGCCTGGGATTGGATCGTGCTGATGCTTACACTTGGATTGGTCATCATGAACATTGTCGCAAGCTTTTACGATTACCGTATGAGGAAACACACCGTAAAAATAAAAAATGGTATAACCGATGATACTTTTAGTACATTTACTTTAATATAATTAATAAAAGACAGTATTTACCTAGACGATAACAGTTAAAAGTACATTTTTTTTACATAAAAACAAAGTGAACTTGTATTTTATCAGCAACATTGCAATCTTAATTTCCTGTTCTTTTACAGACAACATCTTTATAAGTAGCTTTTCCATTGTGCGTAATTGGGAAAAACTGACAGAAAACAGGATGATTGATTCTAAGTTACAGGATTTCCAATTCATTCACGGTGTGAGGTAAAGTTTTAACATTAATAATAACAAACGTTTTTACTACATTCAGTTTTATTTGTTAGTTACAATTTCATTCAATTACTAAAACAACGTTGTTCATGTTTGGTTCCAGGGTAATATGTAATCTTTTAACTTTGCTACTTCACGTAGTGTTGGTTTATACATTGGGATTTACAAGGAATCCTATCGACATAGAAAAAGTAAGCTATAATGATTAAGTATTTTATCTTTACTGTATAAGATATTACGCACAGTACGAGTAGCACCAACTATCTCTTCGCTTTATTAATTTTCATCAAAGATTCAGAACGGAGAGTCTTTACTTCTTGTTACATGGATGATAAGAAACAATTAATTTAACAGTTGTTGTTAAGTAGATAATTTTATTTCATTTTGATTTAATAATCATCAATCCTCAAAAACTGTGGTCAGTGTTTTTGACTGACTTCCCAAGAGATGAGGCTGTAGTTAATTTTTCTGTATTTTTTACCTCCAAAGTTGCTCTGTTAATTTTTGTCATAATCAGCCCAGTTATGTCATTACTGAATCGATATAACTAAAAAAAGTTAAGAAGAACTTTTTATTTTACTTAAAGATTGCACAGAATCGCTTTTCGTGTTTTTCAAGCTTAGGAAGATAAAGTCTATTGCTTTTTTATCCTACACATCTAGGCATTTGACCACAAGTTCGCACGACCACGGAAGTCAGCGATACTGTAGCCCTAGATGGAGCATACCTAGTCTGGAAGAAGACTGACTCTCAAGGAAGATTGCCGGAACACACCGTAAGGTGCTAGGTGACAGATTTTACAACTTGAGGGTAGTAGCTAGCCAGCAAAGCGATAAGAAACGCCCTACTACCATGCTATGGTTTCCTAACGATGTTTTCCCTTACCGGTAGCTCAGGCTCTTTTTGCATGTTTCGTGGGATCGAACCTTGTACCTTTTGCACGGCAATCGACCCCACTAACCATTCGACCATCATCGCTACACGCTCTTTGTTTGAACGCCTTACAATCAAAACGGTTTAATAAATTAAACAAATGTATTTCATATCGTGTATGCATCTCACCTACTAAGTAATAGACGATAATCATTTGCAGACTTTCGAGCTTCAGCCTTACATTCTGTTATACAACGGGCCACTGATGGTACAGATATTCTTCTTTCTGTCCGGATTTTTGAAAAGTTTAGAACTTCAGGTAGAAGAAGAAAAACGTACAGTTAGTATCTACGAACTTCCTAAAACTATGCTGCTGCGGTTCAGCAGGTAAGAATTATATATAATTTTGAAATTCGAAATAAAGACAATCGATTTCCCGGCTCGGAACAGAGTCCCTTTAGTATTCAAGAAAAAAAAACTATTTATTTCTATAAATTATTTAAGTCCGTATTATGAAATTAGTACACATTAGATATAAAATTGTCAGATTATGACCACAAGTCCAGCGAACCTTGGCCTTACTTTATTTACCTACCTGTTCATCTCTAATTGTAGATAATTTTAATTTGGTGTTTATCATCAACTTACAAATGCCTAGCATATTAAAACGGACTAAATATTATTATCATTATAACTAAATAAGAAAAAGGTATTCTGTAACGACAACATGTGGAAGGCTATTTGCCAAGATACGAGCTATTTTGGCCCAGTTTGACAATCATAATAATACATTCTGATACAAGTGTGCTAAGTTGATTATTACAGTAGAGGCAGATCATCGCGCGAGCCGAAGGCGAGTGCGACTAGGAAGCCGAGGCTGTAATAATCAATGCACACGCGTGAAAAACAGTATTATTAATAAAACAGTAAACAAAAAAGATTGATGAAAAATCGAGGATATTTTTCCGAACGTGATATTTTTTTTACATCAGTCAACAGCGCGCGCATATTAAAGAAAGCGTGATCGAAAAAGTTCTGTTACCAACCTTAAGAATAAATCTATACTATGTTACTTGTTGTTCAAACATAATTAGTTAAAATGTGTTATGTAGTATATTAAAAAATCGCAAATTATTATTTTTTCATTATTAACTAAGTGCAATTCATTTCTCAAAAATTTCCAAGTATTTTTAGCGGCATATAAACTCATTAGTGCAAGTAGTAGTTGAAAATCATTAATTTAAAAAAAAAACTACCTGTGCAATAACGGTAAAGTGAAAAAGGCGAGTGTGCGTAATGAGATGCATTACGTCACTAAAATCGATACATTAAGTAGCCTTTTACGAGGAAGTGTGTTGAGAATATAAATGATATCATGCGCCATTACTAGAAAATCAATATATTTTAAATTTTAACGGTCTTCCAAATGGAAGGAGGATTTCAATTCTATGTACATCTATATATATTTTTTGTATATGTTCATCGATATTTTCGCCAATCGTGAACCGATCAAAAATGGTCCCATTATCATCAATTCAGTATCTGATGATGAAGTCTGAAGAAAATAGTGAAAAAGCTAATGTAACGGAGAGTTTGCGTGCAGTATAGGAGTCGGTTTACATTTTTGTGCTCTTAGATTTACACTAACTATTAATAGTAACCAGGTATATATTCCTCTCAGGCTAGTTCCAGTTCTCGCAGTGGTGTTAGCGCTGACGACCTCGTGGCTCCGACACCTGGGCTCGGGTCCGCTGTGGAAGCTGTACGTGACAGACTCGCTGGTAGCAGACTGTCGTAACTGCTGGTGGCATCATCTCTTCTTCATCAACAATTATATGCAGAAAGGAAGATTTTGCTTACTTCCAACTTGGTACGTCAAACGTTTACACGCTAAATACTTACACATGTTTTTTTAGCATATCGAAACAGAAATACTTTTTAATTCTCTGGCTTGATGGCTGGTGTTGGCTTCTCTCATAATTTACATTTTAGATCCCATGTCTAAACAGCTATAAAACAATATATCGTACTTAATATTATGAACGCGAAAGTTTGTAGGTAATGCTACCGGTAAAGGAAATCATCGTTAGGAAACCATAGCATGGTGGTAGGGCGTTTCCTATCGCTCGCCTGGCTGGCCACCAAGTTTTAAATATCCAAAGTACCTAAGGTGTGTTCTGGCAGAGTTCTTTGAGAGCCAGTGTATTGTAGACTAGGCATGCTCCATCTAGGGCTACAGTGTCGCTGACTTCCGTGCTCGTAAAAACTTGTGGTTAAATTCCTAGTTGTGTAAGTATTATAAGTATGTTTGTTTGTTACTTTTTCACGCAAACATCTGTTTTTTACCCGAATTCAGGGTTGGTCCATAATGAAAGTGGTTCGTAATGGTGAGTAGGAATACGGAGGTCTTCGTATACTGGGTACTTTAAAGTAGCATATGGATTTCGAAGCATCTACTCGTACTAAAACGTAGTTAAAAAGCCTGATATTGCAGGCACCTCGCAGCGGATTTGCAAGTGTTCCTGATAGGAGTAACAGCATACCTGATCTCTCGCCGCGTGCTGCTTCCAGCTCTGCTGCTGCTAGGAGTAGCATCCGCCGCGTTACAGACATACTCTCATGATCTGGATGCCGTCATCATAACACCTCAGTTAGTAAATTACCTTACATTTTCACTTTAATTTTTAACCTTAGTTCAAATGCCTTTGGCAAGCAATTCTCTCGCAACGTTTTTGATCCAGAACTAAAGTACACTTTATTTAGGTCTCATACTTGAAAATATTTAAACAAAGGTGTTGAATAATGGAGTGGCAACTTATGCTTAGTAATGAAATCTATTTACTTTTCCATGTTCTGTTTAGATTTTTCAGGACGTGGGTGAGTAGGACATTATGGCTGCATCATGTTCTTGGACATACCAACCTGCCTTGCTTCATCATCGGTATGATGACTGCCGTGAGATTGTATAACTGGCAGAAAAAAGGAGGTCATCTAGTTGAGAGCAAGGTAAGAATCACACAGACGATTCTAAAACTAATGAAACCATAAGTTATCTCGATATATCTTTATGCCAAAAAATAAAGGATCGTAAAACTTCTATAACTATTATTCGAGCTTTAGAATTGGCCTCATGGTCAGTCAATAACGGCTTTCTAATTGTTTCAGTGGTGGCGCTTGATGCAGTATCTGATTATGGTATCGATTCCATCAGTATTATATCTATCTGGTCGTGAGTTCTACTCGAGTGAGGCGCGCCATGGACTGGTGACTCGTGTGGCGTACAACGCAACCATCCGCGTGATTCTTGGCTTAATATGCGTGCTCGGTTCGTTCGCCTTCGTCTCCAGGACTCCTAGTAAGCAAAACATTTCTGTCATGCTGATAGGTTCCAATAGGAAACTAAGAAGCAGATTGCCACTGCCATTCTCTTTTTTTCATGCATAATCAATACAGAATGGGTATAAAAGCAGTTGACTTATTATACCTTTTAAAAATAATAATTTGTTAATATCTAACTCTTATAGTTTGTTCGCAAAATATATTTAAGAGTAAATAAACTGAGCAACCATAAAAAAATGGGGAAACTGTACAGCACAAAGAAAAACATGAATAAATAATACTTATAAGTTTTGGTGAAGTTACAAATTTATGCAACTTTCTCTACATCTATTCTGTACTATAAATTAGGAGATCGCATAATTCCTCATTGCTCTTATATACCACGATTGAGATACTTTCGTAGTTCCATTAACTAGATCCGACCAGACGATGGGAGAACTTAGAAACCTTTAGAACCAACATGAATTAGGCTTACTCTAGGTCTCATCTATTAGTCCAAGCGACGGTATTTCTCATTCTCTCGTTACTTTTTGTTATTTTATGTTACATTGATGTACATGTACTAGATGCGTACTAACCGCCTCAATGCATTGCTGCTTCACTTAAGGCCACAGCCAATATCTCAGTTCACTTCAAATCAGTGCCTGGTGTGAGGCCAAGCGAGCGAAAGCTCTTCAAAAAATATTTCGAAATGGGTAAATGCGTCGTAAAAGTATGTGACTCAATCACTCAAGAACATAACAAATCCAGCGATATTACTTTCCACAGGAAAAATTATTGTTTATGTGTGCATATTAATGTAAATAAAGCAAAACTCAAAACCAAAAAATATTATTGTAATCACAAACATAAAAAACGTGTAAAAATAAGTCTTGTTAATTTTTTTTAGAGTAAAATTTTACTATGGTAGACATCGCCAACCCGCAACGCATGTTTAACTGCGCATCACCAAAATGGTTACACTTTTTTCGACGCGCAGTAAGGAGGTTTTCTACTCTATATATATGAAACTCTTTGTGTAGGTATATCAATCATCAATATATTTTACCCTATTACAATACGTTTCGTTTGAACGAAGTTTGTATTCCATTTTCTAGTAGAACCATCAATAACACCTTACAATGAAAAATAGCAATAATTCGTTGTTTTGTTCCAGCATATCTGAAGTCATTGTTCGAGTGGAGACGCTGGACGGTGTTGGGCCGGCTGACTTACTGCGTGTTCCTGGTTCATATGGTCTTCATTCACATCATGTCGGGATCCAGGACACAGCTCAGCTACTACTCTTTTAATAATGTGGTGACTGATTGTACTTATATTTGCTTTGGGAAACTGACAATAATTATTATTTTTTTTTAAAGGCAAGTACCGTTATTAGTACGAAATGAAAAATGATCTGCAGATCATTTAATATAGAGAGGGCAGCTTACCCAAAACTAGCGGCATATTATTGTTAAGTAAGATTTTGTGCAAATCAAATGATAAGAAAAAATCAGGAAACGCCTTGTTTCTTGTTAAAAACGACGTGAATGGAATTTTCGTAGATTTCTTTAATCTAAAGAATATATTTGATTGACCACTAGCTCTACAATTGAATTAAATTCAACATTTTTTTAAGTCTAGACTAAGAAAGATCACGATCTCACCTGATGGTAAGTGAAGATGTGGTTGAAAATGTAGCAAGTTTACACAGTAAAAAACTAAAAAAAGTTAAAAAAAAGCTGTCATATAAAGTTAAACATTTTCAAGGATAAACCTACAAAAGTAAAATATATTATTAAAGCCAACGTTAAAGGCAAATATAGTCTACATATCTTCAAAAGAACGTCCTAACAGTGAGATGTTTATTATTAAGATAAGTTATGGGTTAACCCACCTATTGTATCAATAACTTATCACTTTGGTTACAGATGTGTGCTTACGTGTTCATCGTGTTGACATCGTTCCTGGTCTCCGTGCCTCTATACTTGCTAGTTGAGGCACCTTTTACTACGTTATTCAAGAATCTACAGAAAAGAGCCACTTCTCAAAACATTTCACACAAAAGTACCGATGAAATATTAGATTTGGACAGATCCTCCGTTGGTAATGGAAATAAGGCGTCACAAATAAGTTATTCTAAAAAAAATCTTTAGAAGTAGGTAAACTATTTTTAGATCCAGAATATTCTATTTGCGTAATCCATAAATAAATGTAACAAAAACGCACAGATTAATTATACTGCTTCAAGGCTCTAGAAATAAAAACTTACAATAGTAAATTACTAAAAAATACATTTATTTTTATTTGAAATTTCATGAGAAAAAAACAGTTTTCCTAAATCTCTCAATTTTCCTTATTTTAATAGTTATTTTTATACATGAGTGCAGAGGTGCTATTTAATGGCGTGCTTAGTTTTGGTAACCAAGAAAGCGACGAATTTTAAAATTCAGGATTGGCATAATGAAAAATAAGAATTCTGAGCGTTAGCTAAGGAATTAAAAGAGCACAGGTGAAAAATCTTTGCACTCGAGTGCAACACGTAACTCTTCATCCCATACCGCAGCGTTAAAATGATAAAATGACGCGCGTAAGTAAATTAAAAATTAAACACCAAGAAGGTTCCGAGTCTGAGTATTTAATAAATTAAAAAAGGTTGTATGATGAATTCGGCACCGTACAGGTAGCAGGTAATAGGTTTAATAATGTTTTGAACTCACAAAATTAGTTCACACGATATTCTAAATTCAATTCACTTATCCTTTAGCGGATAAAAACGGCTTTTGCACTCAGATATCGAACAGCAACAACACGAGTACTCTTTCCGAGGCGTGGGGATGAGAACTAGATTTTTGTTCTCGTTTAACTAATAACAAATTTTCGTCGTTACATTTACATCTTATCCTTATCTTTCGTATCATCAGTGACCTTGAGTAGTTTTAGTAGGATTATTCGTCTTCGCAAGGATCTCGAAGAGAGTAATGAATGGAGCTTGCACGACCAGACACAGCGGGACAGCTATCAGGTATGGTGCCAGCATCAAAAAAAACGTAGTCACCATCTGGACAGAAATAATAAGCACATTTATTTTGTACATACAGAACACTACATCAGTAACTTATAAGTAGGTATTCAATGCATAAACGGTAAGGTATAGGTATAAGGTATTTATTTTCTTTTAAGTACGGAATGCTTAGGTACTTATTTCATTTTATTTCGTTAATTGCAGAATAAATGACGAAATTACAAAGTGCAATGTAATTTGCATTTGCTCAGCTGTGATATCATGTATATTTGGTTTCCTTAAAATACTTTGGTATTTAGGTAGGTATCTTTATTGTACTTATTACGTTTTTATTATTTAACGTTATTTTAGTGTTATGCTGTTCACGTTTTGTACAAATGATTTTTCCAAATTGTTTTACCAGTAGCTTGTTCATTATGATCTTATAAATCTCTGAAGTTCAAGATTGAAAACTGCGCTGCGGAGAACTCTGTGACTACAGCGCTCGTCACTACAGTGATAGTAAAGCACTGCTTCCTATAAGGGTGGAGCAGACGCATACGTTGCGTTGCATTGTATCGCGTTTTGTCTCAGCACGTTACGTAGGATGTCACACCGGCCATTTTTGTTTCTCGTATTTTGCACTGCTGCAACGATTTTGACATATGCATTTTCCCTTTGAAAGTGTCAAACATGACTGATATATACGCGCGTATTGACGTAGTCTGGCTTAACTTGCGGTGGTGCGCGTAGTTTGGCAGTATCATGCAATAGGTGTGTCATTCCCCATAATGTTTCCAAAGTTGCGCTGCGCTGCACTGCATGCGGTCTGTCCCAGCCATTAATGTTATGTGTTAATTTCTTTTAGTATTATTTGTCTCATCTTTCTTACTATTGTTGTAGTGTCTCTTCTTTCTTTCTAGGTAAATAAACTCTTCATATACAACAACACCTGTCACTACGTTAACGTTATTAGAACCGATTAAAAATAACTTTACTCTGTTCGTCGTATAGAAGTTATAAAAAACAAACAGCAGCCTGATTATGGTAACGTTTTCGATCGGATTTGAAAACTTTAACTCGGATAAGCAACGATTGTGAGAAGATCCTAAATTATCAACACAATATAATTCGTATTTAACACTTTGAGGTTTGTGTACTTCTTGGTGCAAAGTTTTCGAATTTAAATCATTATATAAATCAGGCTGTAGATAAAGAAATATTTTACTCACCACGTTATTAAATAAATAGTAAGTAAGCTCCTTCTTGAGTCCCGCCAACACGTGAACAATGACCATGTTGATCAGGAATACGCAGTAGGTGAGTCGATTCTGAACAACTCAGTGTCACCACTCGAATAACGAGCGCAGGTATGCTGTAAGATAAAATATGTTTCAGTTCTATCCAAAATAGTATAGTTATAGCAAACACTGCGTAAAAATATGATGTGACACTTACATTCGTTGCGTACATTTTTACTACAGCAAGCTTGAAGGAAGCGAGAAGGTTTTTGCTACTGGCAAAGTTTTTGGTGTGAATTGCTTCTTATTACAAAAAAAAAAAACCAGTGAGAGATGTGACCTTAATGAAATTTAATTATTTATTATTAACTCAAAGATGGTAGCAGGTTTACGTCCGTCGAAGGCGGCCTTACCCGTTGCGAGGCTCCAGACGGTATGTCTTTGCAAGGCCCTTTGTTCTTCGTGAAAATTATGTGATTCGAAAGTAGGTCTGGTTGTTTAGTTTAATTATTTTTCATGTTTAAAGAGAAATGCTAATGTTATACAAATAAAATATTTTGCGTTTAAAAAAATTACATTGAAATATTTTGTAAAAATATATTTTCATCCCACCATCTCGGAAAGAGTATTTTTGCTATTCGATATCTGAGTGCAATAACCGTTTTTACTTGCTAGAGGACACAGTAAATTTGAATTTAGAATATCGTGTGCACTAAGTTTGTGAATTGAAAACTTCATTCAATCTATTTACTGCTCTATTCTATGCAATCTATGGTGCCTAATTCATTATACAACCTTTTTTATTTTTTTATAAACTCAGACTCAGAACTTTTTGCTGTACTTTTTTTATTTGTTTTGCGTGCGCGGCTTTATTCTCACGTCATATTGTTAAAACCTTATGTTAAAAATAAGTGAAAAAACTAAAATGAGTGATTAAATTTTTTTATTTTTCGTATGTAGTCATTTCCTCGCTGAGGTGGGATGAAAAGTTACGTCTTGCACTCGAGTGCAAAGATTTTTCACCTTGTGCTCTTTTAATTCCCTCGCTAATGCTCAGGATTCTAATTTTTAGAATCCTTCGCTTGTTCGGTCATGAAAAGTGAGCACGCGGTTAAAAAGGAACTTTGCACTCTTGTATAACAATAGTTATTTGTGCAACAAGAGAGCAAAGTGGATTTTTGCTGCGAGTGCAGATTTTGAGTCTCGAAAGCGAAAGATTTAATAATTGAATCACGAGCGAAGCGAGTTGAACGATTTGAATCTTGAGCGTTGAGAGACTCAAATATTGCACGAGATGCAAATATCTTTGCTCTCGAGTAGCACATACAACTTTTCACCTCAGAAGTGAGAATATCACAAAGGATAAAAAAAAACATTTAATTTGATAATCGAAACCAGAATGAGGTTACGAATTATGAATGGAAACTAATTGCATGGCCTCCCTGATTTTTAATGATTTTAAAAATCAGGGAGGCCATGCAATCTGCTGAAAAGGGAGTTCGAAACACTAATAAGAACTCTTTGCATTGTTATGCCACGGCGATTTGCGTATGGAGTTGTTTTTTTTAGTGTCCAAAACTGTGTATTGTGCCAGTACTGATATGAGTTTAAGTAATTTTGAATCTGTTTTGCACACTGATTTCTCGCAGCAAAATGTACTTGTTCGAGCTGCTGAGGTGAAAATAACTATTTTAATTTACTTGGGCTGTAGCGCGAGGCCCCTGGGCGATTTCCCTGTTTGCCTAAGGCCGCCGCTGATTACTGACAAGGGTTGCCAAGTGTTATCTTTGGTGATACCGCTACTGGGGCCATGAGGAATTAATCCATGTTGTAGCAATCATTCTTACACACTTAACCAACTTTCGTTTGCTTCAGGTACATGGGGAACAGTGAGCGCTAGACTGTCGGCTGACTGGCTGCTGAAAGTAATCATTGCTAGTTAACTTAAGATGCGCGACTGCTGACTAAAAAATTTTAAGTAGGGCAAAAAAGTCTAAATCTTCACTTTCTAAAAGTACAATTCCGATATAATTATTCGTATAGCCATTTAATTGGCTCTGTATCTTAATTTATTTACCTATTAATAAAATTATAGCTGTTGGGAGACCTATTATTAAACAAATAAATAAACATTTTAGACGATATTAATTATTTATTTCTCACAAAAAAACATTTATTTAAAAATAGAACATAAAACTGTGTTTCTGTAGATATTTTTTTATAGCTATTGTATATTTTTTGTTGTTTAACTAAATCTAATGAATTCTTAAAATATTCCAAAGTCGTAAATGCTAATTTTGTTCTGACGCAGACACCGCCCCGTAATATCGAGCCAGCAGGAAACTGTAGAAAATTATCCGCGAAACGTTTACGAATTCATGAGAGAGAAGACCGGGTTGACGCGTATTCACTAATGAACTAAGACGCCAATCTCGACAATTGTCCGCTGCGACTCAGACACTATCTGAATGAGTCGGCAAGCGAAACATGACAAAATCTTGTTTAATCATCGTTTAAAGTGTATAGTGAGATAAATAATAGGGAGAAACAGTTAGTTAACAGTCAATTCATTAAAATTTACAAGGCGTTTTAGAAAAGAAGACAGGAGCAATGAGAGCGCACGCCGCTACCATAGCTACCATTTCCAACAATCAAGTACGCGTGAAAACCCATCTTCTTAAAACATTATGAATCAATCACAGCTTGGTCAAATG
The DNA here is from genome assembly GCA_947049295.1 of Ligdia adustata. Classification (NCBI taxonomy): domain Eukaryota; kingdom Metazoa; phylum Arthropoda; class Insecta; order Lepidoptera; family Geometridae; genus Ligdia; species Ligdia adustata. The sequence continues at coordinate 12,218,725 of OX346229.1, forward strand.
ACCACAAGTTCACACGACTACAGAAGCCAGCGATTCTGTAGCCCTAGATGGAGAATACTTAGTCTGTACTACACTGGCTCTTAAGGAAGGCTGCCGAAACACACCGTTAGGTGCTTGGCGACAGATTTTACAACTTGAGGGTGGTTAGCTAGCCAGGCGAGCGATAGGAAAATAATAATCCTGACTAAAAGAACTTTATACCTACGTAAACACAACACATACATCACATAAATACGATAAGCCGTTTAGGCTCCAGGGTGTGCAAATAAACATACATATGTACATACATGTACGAGCGGTTCGTTGCCACTATTACCATTCACAGTTCCATGATGGAACTACTGATAATAATGAATCCCTCGACACTAGTTAAATTAAAAATGGATTTCGAAATAATGGAACTAGTGACAATTTGAAGTTGACACTATTACCATTCACAGTTCTGTGTGCGTTTTAATACACTGCACGTCGACTCGTTGACCATAGTGGTCACTTACAGGAGCTATTATCTCTTTCACGCTTAAACGGCTCTCCTCAATATTACTTAAACAGTTATCAACGGTAGAACTCCTGGAACAAACTCTAGTAGCAAAGTCCGCATGCGCGACAAAGTCGTGAGTGCATAAAATATCATTAAATTTACGAAACAACGCAGAGTTCACAGCCATATCAACATTAAAATACCCTACTATTACAATATCTAGTGGTTCATCAATAATCATAACTAATAGGCGGTCAACACAGTCGAGGGATTCATTATCCTCTGTCTCAGTCGATCTATAAATACACAAATTATAATATTATAATCATTCAATAGAATTGCAGAAACTTCAAATAACATTTCAATGGATAATTTACAATAATCTGATCTACTGACATATTTTATGTCAGATTTAATACAGATACAGGACCCTCCCTGTTTACGAGTTTTACGACAATACTTGGACGCTAGAACAAAATTCTCAAACCCTATCATAGCTAATTTTGTATCCTTAAGGCCAATGCTCTGTTACCGCGAATACATCACATTTTAATTCATCACGTAGCAAAACTTCAATCTTATTACGTTTGAGTATTGAACTCACATTATGGTGGCATATGGTTATAATTTTACTGTCGTCTCTAAGACGTAAGACAGGAAGTGTAACAATGTCTCGGGAACATCCAGCCACGGCGGGCTGCGACATGTCTGCGCAGTCCTGGGAGTAGTCAGCTGTTTGCATCTCATTGTTTATCTGTAGTTACACGTGTACCGCTTGCGTTAATGGCGGTTTTATTTTGTTCGCGTTGTTTACGAAAAAAACCAACTTGACACTCTGACTCCAGCGGGTCACGACGTCTATGTGTTAAATCTCTCGTAGAGACTCTCAGGGATTCCAGTCACGAATGCCGCGTCAGTCAATCAGTCTTAATCTGCCTTTCTTCCACCTAGTAAACTTCTTATTAAGGTACAACATTCTCGACACTAGTTTCGGGCGCAAATGACCACGCTTGAAGGTATCTGAGGCGTTCCACGATCTACAGTTCATTGTCTTCCTTTCCATTTCCATTAAGTATCGGTCGCTTCTTGGCAGGGCGTTTCCTTGATACTGTCTTCTAATCATCTTCACCGTTGTCTCGATAGGTGAGTTCAGCTTCATGCACTAGGGATTGTGTTCTCATTGACATTGAGCTCTCGTGTTGAGAGAAAAAAAAGAGTAGCCCAGTAAGTTAGTGATAGCTTAGTAAGTTAGTCATAGCCTAGTAAGTTAGTGGTAGCCTAGTAAGTTAGTCGTAGCCTAGTAAGTTAGTGGTGGCCTAGTTAGTAAGTGGTAGCCTAGTAAGTAAGTGGTAGCCTAGTAAGTTTGTGGTGGCCTAGTAAATAAGTGGTAGCCTAGTAAGTTAGTGGTAGCCTAGTAAGTTAATGGTAGCCTAGTAAGTTAGTGGTAGTCTAGTAAGTAAGTTATAGCCTAGTAAGTTAGTGGTAGCCTAGTAAGTAAGTTATAGCCTAGTAAGTTAGTGGTAGCCTAGTAAGTTAGTGGTAGGTAGTCTAGTAAGTTAGTGGTGGCCTAGTTAGTAAGTGGTAGCCTAGTAAGTAAGTGGTAGCCTAGTAAGTTTGTGGTGGCCTAGTAAATAAGTGGTAGCCTAGTAAGTTAGTGGTAGTCTAGTAAGTTAGTGGTATCCTAGTAAGTAAGTGGTGGCCTAGTAAGTAAGTGGTGGACTAGTAAGTTAGTGGTAGTCTAGTAAGTTAGTGGTAGTCTAGTAAGTTAGTGGTAGTCTAGTAAGTTAGTGGTAGTCTAGTAAGTTAGTGGTAGTCTAGTAAGTTAGTGGTAGTCTAGTAAGTTAGTGGTAGTCTAGTAAGTTAGTGGTAGTCTAGTAAGTTAGTGGTAGCCTAGTAAGTTAGTGGTAGCCTAGTAAGTAAGTGGTAGCCTAGTAAGTTTGTGGTGGCCTAGTAAATAAGTGGTAGCCTAGTAAGTTAGTGGTAGTCTAGTAATTTAGTGGTAGCCTAGTAAGTTAGTGGTAGTCTAGTAAGTAAGTTATAGCCTAGTAAGTTAGTGGTAGCCTAGTAAGTAAGTTATAGCCTAGTAAGTTAGTGGTAGCCTAGTAAGTTAGTGGTAGGTAGTCTAGTAAGTTAGTGGTGGCCTAGTAAGTCAGTGGTAGCCTAGTAAGTTAGTGGTAGGTAGTCTAGTAAGTTAGTGGTGGCCTAGTAAGTCAGTAGTAGCCTAGTAAGTCAGTGGTAGCCTATTAAGACAGTGGTAGCCTAGTAAGTTAGTGGTAGCCTAGTAAGTAAGTGGTAGCCTAGTAAGTAAGTGGTGGCCTAGTAAGTCAGTGGTAGCCTAGTAAGTAAGTGGTGGCCTAGTAAGTCAGTGGTAGCCTAGTAAGTAAGTGGTGGCCTAGTAAGTAAGTGGTGGCCTAGTAAGTTAGTGGTAGTCTAGTAAGTTAGTGGTAGTCTAGTAAGTTAGTGGTAGTCTAGTAAGTTAGTGGTAGTCTAGTAAGTTAGTGGTAGTCTAGTAAGTTAGTGGTAGTCTAGTAAGTTAGTGGTAGCCTAGTAAGTTAGTGGTAGCCTAGTAAGTAAGTGGTAGCCTAGTAAGTTTGTGGTGGCCTAGTAAATAAGTGGTAGCCTAGTAAGTTAGTGGTAGTCTAGTAAGTTAGTGGTAGCCTAGTAAGTTAGTGGTAGTCTAGTAAGTAAGTTATAGCCTAGTAAGTTAGTGGTAGTCTAGTAAGTAAGTTATAGCCTAGTAAGTTAGTGGTAGCATAGTAAGTTAGTGGTAGGTAGTCTAGTAAGTTAGTGGTGGCCTAGTAAGTCAGTGGTAGCCTAGTAAGTTAGTGGTAGGTAGTCTAGTAAGTTAGTGGTGGCCTAGTAAGTCAGTGGTAGCCTAGTAAGTCAGTGGTAGCCTATTAAGACAGTGGTAGCCTAGTAAGTTAGTGGTAGCCTAGTAAGTAAGTGGTAGCCTAGTAAGTAAGTGGTGGCCTAGTAAGTCAGTGGTAGCCTAGTAAGTAAGTGGTGGCCTAGTAAGTCAGTGGTAGCCTAGTAAGTAAGTGGTGGCCTAGTAAGTAAGTGGTGGCCTAGTAAGTTAGTGGTAGTCTAGTAAGTTAGTGGTAGTCTAGTAAGTTAGTGGTAGTCTAGTAAGTTAGTGGTAGTCTAGTAAGTTAGTGGTAGTCTAGTAAGTTAGTGGTAGTCTAGTAAGTTAGTGGTAGTCTAGTAAGTCAGTGGTAGCCTAGTAAGTCAGTGGTAGTCTAGTAAGTTAGTGGTAGTCTAGTAAGTTAGTGGTAGTCTAGTAAGTTAGTGGTAGTCTAGTAAGTCAGTGGTAGCCTAGTAAGTCAGTGGTAGTCTAGTAAGTTAGTGGTAGTCTAGTAAGTTAGTGGTAGTCTAGTAAGTTAGTGGTAGTCTAGTAAGTTAGTGGTAGCCTAGTAAGTTAGTGGTAGTCTAGTAAGTTAGTGGTGGCCTAGTAAGTTAGTGGTAGTCTAGTAAGTCAGTGGTAGCCTAGTAAGTCAGTGGTAGTCTAGTAAGTTGGTGGTGGCCTAGTAAGTCAGTGGTAGCCTAGTAAGTAAGTGGTGGCCTAGTAAGTCAGTGGTAGCCTAGTAAGTAAGTGGTGGCCTAGTAAGTCAGTGGTAGCCTAGTAAGTAAGTGGTGGCCTAGTAAGTAAGTGGTGGCCTAGTAAGTTAGTGGTAGTCTAGTAAGTTAGTGGTAGTCTAGTAAGTTAGTGGTAGTCTAGTAAGTTAGTGGTAGTCTAGTAAGTTAGTGGTAGTCTAGTAAGTTAGTGGTAGTCTAGTAAGTTAGTGGTAGTCTAGTAAGTTAGTGGTAGTCTAGTAAGTTAGTGGTAGTCTAGTAAGTTAGTGGTAGTCTAGTAAGTCAGTGGTAGTCTAGTAAGTTAGTGGTAGTCTAGTAAGTTAGTGGTAGTCTAGTAAGTTAGTGGTAGTCTAGTAAGTCAGTGGTAGCCTAGTAAGTCAGTGGTAGTCTAGTAAGTTAGTGGTGGCCTAGTAAGTCAGTGGTAGCCTAGTAAGTCAGTGGTAGCCTATTAAGACAGTGGTAGCCTAGTAAGTTAGTGGTAGCCTAGTAAGTAAGTGGTAGCCTAGTAAGTAAGTGGTGGCCTAGTAAGTCAGTGGTAGCCTAGTAAGTAAGTGGTGGCCTAGTAAGTCAGTGGTAGCCTAGTAAGTAAGTGGTGGCCTAGTAAGTAAGTGGTGGCCTAGTAAGTTAGTGGTAGTCTAGTAAGTTAGTGGTAGTCTAGTAAGTTAGTGGTAGTCTAGTAAGTTAGTGGTAGTCTAGTAAGTTAGTGGTAGTCTAGTAAGTTAGTGGTAGTCTAGTAAGTTAGTGGTAGTCTAGTAAGTTAGTGGTAGTCTAGTAAGTTAGTGGTAGTCTAGTAAGTTAGTGGTAGCCTAGTAAGTTAGTGGTAGTCTAGTAAGTCAGTGGTAGCCTAGTAAGTCAGTGGTAGTCTAGTAAGTTGGTGGTGGCCTAGTAAGTCAGTGGTAGCCTAGTAAGTAAGTGGTGGCCTAGTAAGTCAGTGGTAGCCTAGTAAGTAAGTGGTGGCCTAGTAAGTCAGTGGTAGCCTAGTAAGTAAGTGGTGGCCTAGTAAGTAAGTGGTGGCCTAGTAAGTTAGTGGTAGTCTAGTAAGTTAGTGGTAGTCTAGTAAGTTAGTGGTAGTCTAGTAAGTTAGTGGTAGTCTAGTAAGTTAGTGGTAGTCTAGTAAGTTAGTGGTAGTCTAGTAAGTTAGTGGTAGTCTAGTAAGTTAGTGGTAGTCTAGTAAGTTAGTGGTAGTCTAGTAAGTTAGTGGTAGCCTAGTAAGTTAGTGGTGGCCTAGTAAGTCAGTGGTAGCCTAGTAAGTAAGTGGTGGCCTAGTGAGTCAGTGGTAGCCTAGTAATTAAGTGGTAGCCTAGTAAGTTAGTGGTGGCCTAGTAAGTCAGTGGTAGTCTAGTAAGTTGGTGGTGGCCTAGTAAGTTAGTGGTAGTCTAGTAAGTTAGTGGTAGTCTAGTAAGTTAGTGGTAGTCTAGTAAGTTAGTGGTAGTCTAGTAAGTTAGTGGTAGTCTAGTAAGTTAGTGGTAGTCTAGTAAGTTAGTGGTAGTCTAGTAAGTTAGTGGTAGTCTAGTAAGTTAGTGGTAGTCTAGTAAGTCAGTGGTAGCCTAGTAAGTCAGTGGTAGTCTAGTAAGTTAGTGGTAGTCTAGTAAGTTAGTGGTAGTCTAGTAAGTTAGTGGTAGTCTAGTAAGTCAGTGGTAGCCTAGTAAGTCAGTGGTAGTCTAGTAAGTTAGTGGTAGTCTAGTAAGTTAGTGGTAGTCTAGTAAGTTAGTGGTAGTCTAGTAAGTTAGTGGTAGCCTAGTAAGTTAGTGGTAGTCTAGTAAGTTAGTGGTGGCCTAGTAAGTTAGTGGTAGTCTAGTAAGTCAGTGGTAGCCTAGTAAGTCAGTGGTAGTCTAGTAAGTTAGTGGTAGTCTAGTAAGTTAGTGGTAGTCTAGTAAGTTAGTGGTAGTCTAGTAAGTTAGTGGTAGTCTAGTAAGTTAGTGGTAGTCTAGTAAGTTAGTGGTAGTCTAGTAAGTTAGTGGTAGTCTAGTAAGTTAGTGGTAGTCTAGTAAGTTAGTGGTAGTCTAGTAAGTTAGTGGTAGCCTAGTAAGTTAGTGGTGGCCTAGTAAGTCAGTGGTAGCCTAGTAAGTAAGTGGTGGCCTAGTGAGTCAGTGGTAGCCTAGTAATTAAGTGGTAGCCTAGTAAGTTAGTGGTGGCCTAGTAAGTCAGTGGTAGTCTAGTAAGTTAGTGGTAGTCTAGTAAGTTAGTGGTAGTCTAGTAAGTTAGTGGTAGTCTAGTAAGTTAGTGGTAGTCTAGTAAGTTAGTGGTAGTCTAGTAAGTCAGTGGTAGCCTAGTAAGTCAGTGGTAGTCTAGTAAGTTAGTGGTAGTCTAGTAAGTTAGTGGTAGTCTAGTAAGTTAGTGGTAGTCTAGTAAGTTAGTGGTAGTCTAGTAAGTTAGTGGTAGCCTAGTAAGTTAGTGGTGGCCTAGTAAGTCAGTGGTAGCCTAGTAAGTAAGTGGTGGCCTAGTGAGTCAGTGGTAGCCTAGTAATTAAGTGGTAGCCTAGTAATTAAGTGGTAGCCTAGTAAGTTAGTGGTGGCCTAGTAAGTCAGTGGTAGTCTAGTAAGTTGGTGGTGGCCTAGTAAGTTAGTGGTAGTCTAGTAAGTTAGTGGTAGTTTAGTAAGTTAGTGGTAGTCTAGTAAGTTAGTGGTAGTCTAGTAAGTTAGTGGTAGTCTAGTAAGTTAGTGGTAGTCTAGTAAGTCAGTGGTAGCCTAGTAAGTCAGTGGTAGTCTAGTAAGTTGGTGGTGGCCTAGTAAGTTAGTGGTAGTCTAGTAAGTTAGTGGTAGTCTAGTAAGTAAGTGGTGGCCTAGTGAGTCAGTGGTAGCCTAGTAATTAAGTGGTAGCCTAGTAAGTTAGTGGTGGCCTAGTAAGTCAGTGGTAGTCTAGTAAGTTGGTGGTGGCCTAGTAAGTTAGTGGTAGTCTAGTAAGTTAGTGGTAGTCTAGTAAGTTAGTGGTAGTCTAGTAAGTTAGTGGTAGTCTAGTAAGTTAGTGGTAGTCTAGTAAGTTAGTGGTAGTCTAGTAAGTTAGTGGTAGTCTAGTAAGTTAGTGGTAGTCTAGTAAGTTAGTGGTAGTCTAGTAAGTCAGTGGTAGCCTAGTAAGTCAGTGGTAGTCTAGTAAGTTAGTGGTAGTCTAGTAAGTTAGTGGTAGTCTAGTAAGTTAGTGGTAGTCTAGTAAGTCAGTGGTAGCCTAGTAAGTCAGTGGTAGTCTAGTAAGTTAGTGGTAGTCTAGTAAGTTAGTGGTAGTCTAGTAAGTTAGTGGTAGTCTAGTAAGTTAGTGGTAGCCTAGTAAGTTAGTGGTAGTCTAGTAAGTTAGTGGTGGCCTAGTAAGTTAGTGGTAGTCTAGTAAGTCAGTGGTAGCCTAGTAAGTCAGTGGTAGTCTAGTAAGTTAGTGGTAGTCTAGTAAGTTAGTGGTAGTCTAGTAAGTTAGTGGTAGTCTAGTAAGTTAGTGGTAGTCTAGTAAGTTAGTGGTAGTCTAGTAAGTTAGTGGTAGTCTAGTAAGTTAGTGGTAGTCTAGTAAGTTAGTGGTAGTCTAGTAAGTTAGTGGTAGTCTAGTAAGTTAGTGGTAGCCTAGTAAGTTAGTGGTGGCCTAGTAAGTCAGTGGTAGCCTAGTAAGTAAGTGGTGGCCTAGTGAGTCAGTGGTAGCCTAGTAATTAAGTGGTAGCCTAGTAAGTTAGTGGTGGCCTAGTAAGTCAGTGGTAGTCTAGTAAGTTAGTGGTAGTCTAGTAAGTTAGTGGTAGTCTAGTAAGTTAGTGGTAGTCTAGTAAGTTAGTGGTAGCCTAGTAAGTTAGTGGTGGCCTAGTAAGTCAGTGGTAGCCTAGTAAGTAAGTGGTGGCCTAGTGAGTCAGTGGTAGCCTAGTAATTAAGTGGTAGCCTAGTAAGTTAGTGGTGGCCTAGTAAGTCAGTGGTAGTCTAGTAAGTTGGTGGTGGCCTAGTCGGGAAACCCGTTGCCTCGCAAGCGTAAGGGCGCCAGATCAAATCATGCATGTACCTCTAAGTTTTTACTCATATGCATATTATAATTAAGTACTACATGATTAAACGGTGAAGGAAAACATCGTAATAACTTTCGAAGATAAGCGAAGTAACCAACCTGCAAAGTGGCTATGGCCTACACTCCCTTTATACTGGAGAACCGTGCCCAGGAGTGGGGCGCTATGGGTTTTAAGCGTTGAGACCTGTACGCTTTAGCGTTGTATAAAATAGCTGTAAGAAAAAACAACTTAAGTTCACACACGTACTAGATCTGAATACAATTTATAGCTTTTAGCAAAAAGTTTTCTCGAGTTAGATACCCAATGTCTTACACTTAACTTAACTATATTTACTACGAGTAAACAAACACTTCGACCACATGATTCTCCTTATGTTATATTTTTCCCCTAATAGTAAGGGCTAATGCACAACTCAAACATAACTTTGCATAATGGCTGTGGGGTTGAATCGCTACTCATTAGGCAAATCGGCACCGTCCGCTTATCCTTTTAACTCAGTCAATGATTGGCTAGCGCGACAACTGAGCTACGCCTCTGTACTTTCATTGACAAACATTCGTAAAAGTCGTGAAAACATATTGCTTGTTATAGACCCTGTAATACAGAAGTTTGCTTAAACGCAGCTGTCAAAGATATCTCAGAATATTTTTAGGAATGAAAATGAAGAACCAAGAAAGAAGAATCTTGTATGAAAATCTGAATGTACATTGAAGCAATATGTGATAACCACGTTTTTATTTTATCAACATTACATTTATTTTCAGACACGACGTGTGTTTTAACATTTTTAAAGTTGATCAAAAATTTTATACATTTTTGTAATTTTCCAAAATAATTTAGAATATACCCAGGTTATATCTATCCGGAAATACTGTATAAGGATTATTCCCAGTACAGTATTTAAATGGATATTTTATATTGCAAAACATTAAATGATATTGCTCACCTAGGATTCCAAAGTTATATCTGCTTTATCGTTTTTGTTGCATTGACGCGGGACGATCAATGTCGGTCAGAACAAGACATAAGACGATCAAAGTTGAAAGGCATACAAAATTTAAAAAAACTATGTGATATTTTTACCCGACTGCGATAGAAGGAGGGTTATGTTATTCAAATGTATATATGTAACATGTACTCGTATGTATGTATATTTGTTTGTCATGCCCTAGAGCCTAAACGGCTTGTCGTATTTTTATGTGAGCGGTGTCAATAGATTCGTCTCACTCGTTAGAGAGGATCTAGGTACATCAAAATTAAAAAAATATATTTAAGGATGATACACAAGTTTAATGACTTAGCAGTCGGATTTTCAACTCCTTTTTAACCACATGTTTGTATGTAAATATATCATCAACATTAACAAAAAAAAGTATATGGGGTTATATTAAGGTTTTTATCTCGTGTTATAACTAGCGCCTAGTAATTTTGCTAAGCAATGCAGTGATTGGAAATATAATAATATGGGACAACATCCACACAAAGGTGTTCAGATCCCAAACTAGGCAAAGCCCGTGCTATGGTAACCTGATCACTGATATACATACTTATATATATAATAAACACCCAGACACAGGTTAAACGGACATGTTCATGCACACAAATGTTTGATCTGTCCGGGGGATCGAACCGGGGACCAGCGGTGCAGAAGGCAAGCAAATGTTATTACATTTGAATTAATAATTACTTAAAAAATCAATTTTTAAATCTTATTTATAATAATAATAATATTCTCGTGACATATACCCATTTTGATTGCTTTGTTTAGTTATTTTATCCGTATGAGTGAAGCCTTCATACAAGTACGGGGTGAATCTAAATTGGGTGCGTATATTTTTACCACGCAATTAACATCGTTAATATAACGCATTTTGTTGATAATAACTTTATCTTACTTTTCGTATTTTTGTTGACAAACTGGGAAATATATTCCGTTCAGGCAGAGAATGGTAGTGTGCAGAAATGTCCAATGTGTTAAACCGTCTAAATATCAACTTTGTAAAGACCGATTACGTCCAGTCCTAAACCGTCCAGTATCAAATGGTTCCATTCCGGAAATGTCCAGTGGTGTCAATCGTCTAGTCGTAAATGGACAAGTGCTTAAAACTGTCTAGTCTTAATCTGTTTAGTCTAGTATTGTCCAAACTTCTTCAAGGACCACATGTTGAATTTCTTATTCTTTATTACGATTATACATTTTTGAAATCAAGTGAGCATATCAGAAATAAACAAAAAACAATTGAGCATAACGTTTTTGTTTTCGGAATTTGGGCAAAGCTCAACTCAGGCTCTGGCCTTAGTAGTTTCGATTTTAGAATAGAAATGTATGAAATGTATATTTGTTTGTATGAAAATCATACTTTTTTGTACGATCGCTCCTCGGAAGCATAATTGCTTCCGAGGCTTAAGTGAGTTCAAATACTTGATTCAATAATCAAGTATTTGAACTATTTTTTTCCTATGTAAATAAACTGAGCATCGCAAAGAAATGTTAGCATTTCAGATAACCAGCGATAATAATGCCTCTGCTTCAAATTAAATTCATATCATATTTTATTTGACCGTAAATGGATTTTAAATTTGAGATTACTAAATGATATTTCACATTCATTTAGTAATATCAAATTTAAACAAGCTACGATTTTAAAAAAAATGGTGTACTCATTTAATGTGTATTGCTAAGTAGATATGGATTTTCATAAAACGAAATTAAATCATTTTAGTTTTAAGCTATATGAAATGTTTAGTTTATATTTGTGATTTTATTCCAATAAATAGCTATATTGAAAGAAGTTACGAGTAGGAAGCATTTAATTACAATCTACTCCGGAAAAAATATTTTTCTGATGAAGAGCAATTTATTGCTGTAGACCTCTTCAGCTTAGATCAAAATCGGTCCAAGTTTAGTTATTAAACCAAAGTAACTGAAGAAAATTATAGACGTCTTTGAATTAAAGTAAAAATATCTTTTTACCACTTTTTAGATATTTTTACAAACAAAGTTTGATTCGAAGATAACGCAAATTCATCTTTACACTAATACTCGAAGTTGAAGACTTGTGCTATAGTTTTGAGTCATCAGAAAACTTTATTTTTCAAGGACTAGACAATATCAAACATTGGACAAAGTAGGACTTCAAATTTTTGACAAATTTGGACACTAGACCATTATTTAATTAGTAAATTTTTATATTAAGATAAAAATTTACCTAAACACTTAAATTAGAAAAACTCCATCCAACTCACTCCCTTGTGGCAATGTTCCCAGGATGCTGGCAGCGTTACCTCGCTGAATAATCAAGACCATTATATCTACTCGTAGATATTAGACGACTTTATGCGTTAGACATTTATGGCCACTAGTCATAAACAGTCACTAGACGTTGTTATCTGGATCTCACTCAAGAACAATTCGATAAACTTGAGCGTCTTCAAAATTTCTGTATAAAGTTTATATTTGGTTTTCGCAAGTATGACCATGTCTCCGAATATCGCACTAAGCTCAAGTGGCTCCCTATTCGCCGTCTCCGGGATGCTCACATACTTTGTCTTCTTTATAATGTCTTATTTAATCATTCTTCTCCGCGGTACCTTCAGAGATGCTTTAAATACTGCCACGTCAACTGTGGGAACAAAAATTATGTCGTATTAATCCAACATGCCGTTTGTTAGAAAGGTTTTAATACATACATTCTCAATCAATCACGGGCGTCTTATGCCCCCTTAGGGGAGGCACAAGGAACGGGGGCCGAGCTTGCGCTCTATCCCCGGGCTGGGCGCCGGGGCCATTTGGCCCCGGGGAATTTATTTGAACGGCGAGCGCTTACGCACCCACCACGTGATCGACTGAACATCTCCAACGCTCTTAAACACAGGGTCCGCACTTCACTAAGAACAGTACACAATACACTATAAACACAGTTCACTGCATAATGCACCGTACACTGAAGGTTTATGATCCAATCCAAGCCTCCAACCAAGCTCCTGTCCCTTCCTTTTACGCCTGCCACCAAGAAGCAAGCGAGCACGCCCGCGGCGCTCTGTGCATCCGTAGGCTGTGAGAAGAGAAGGAGGGGGGGGGGGGGGGAGGAGGATAGAAGGAGGGGTGAGAGTCGACGATTCGTCCCGCAAAAGGTTTTTTTTTTTTTTTTTTAAGGTAACAATTTTTATTTATTTACAAATACAATACAATGGACAATCTGTGAACATAAACAGGTAAGTCATGAACAGTGAATTTATACAAAACTAGACTAGAACTATATTTACATTGGACTTATTTCACTGCTACACACAGCCCGTCAACACCGGGACTTTGCACTATATTGCCCATTCACTAAGGTGACACTAGTAACACTTCACTTCTATGGTCGCAATAAGGCGGTCCTGAGGGGAGGGTGCGAGCACCTTGCTCCAGTGGCCCCTCCCCTTCCGGTTGGACGGGTCGTAGGGGTACTCGGATCTTGGTCCGGTGTCGTCAATTGGGTGGTTGTTTTTATGTAAATTCAGGTTTGATGGGCACCGGCGGTATTCTGTCCTGCTCGGTTTGAGTCATGCGAGCGACCTCTACCGGTGCCAGTGCGTGTCGTATCCGATGTGTTGTCCTCCCCATCGCCTTCTTGGCCGGTCGTGAGGAGGTCACGGGGGAGCGCCTTCCAGGTATGTACGTCTGGGGGACGTGTATGGTGAGGGGCAATCTGGTTTAAGTGGGGGTGCGGGCTGTTGTCGGCACGGTCGAACATTCCCCGCGCTAGCCGCACCACGAACATCTCTAGGTTTTCCTGTTTCACGTCCCGGGCGATGACGTCATTGCGCACATACCGTCCGGCTCCCGTGATCATCCTTAGGGTAACATTTTGCACTGCTTGGAGTTTTTTACGCAGCCCGGCCGAACATAGTGCGTACCAAGACGGGGAGGCGTAGGTCATTCTGGTGCGGATATACGTTTTGTATATCCCTAGTTTGGTTCTGATAGGCAGCTTCGATCTGAGGACCGGACGCAGCAATGCGCGCGCCGCCTTAGCCTTGTTGATGGCGCTTTCCACGTGGGGACGCATGCTGAGGGTCCGGTCGATGGTCACGCCCAGGTACTTGCATCTGCTTTCCCACTCGACGTTTTGACCTCGAAGCTGCAGGGAAGGTAGTCTATTGGTCCGTTTCTGGCCTGTCAGAAGCGCCATCGTCTTCCCCACGTTGACCGCCATCTTCCACTTGTCAAGCCACTCCGGGAGGACGTCGAGGACTCTCTGTATCCTCCCGATGGCGATGGCGGGTCGAATTGACGAGGCGAAGAGGGCGCTGTCGTCGGCGAATAGAGCTAGCATGACATCCCGCTCCCCTGGAAGCCGGTTTTCCAGGACTGGGATGTCGTCGGTGTACACGGCATATAGAGCTGGCGAGAGACAACTCCCTTGCGGGACCCCCGCTGTGATCGCCCTGGGTCCGGAACAAGCTTGTTTGACGGACACAAAAAATCGGCGATCAGCGAGGAAGGACGCCACGATGTTGACTAGCATGGGCGGCGTCGTTGTTCTCACCAACTTGTGGATAAGGCCTTCGTGCCACACCCTGTCAAAGGCCTTTTCGACGTCGAGGAACACGGCGACGGTGTCCCGCCCCATATTCATCTCCATGGCCAAATGATGTAACACCCGCGTAAGTTGGAGCGTGGTGGAGTGCTGTGTGCGGAACCCAAATTGCTCTTCCCTGGGTGTGAGGTGAGGGCGCAATCTCCGCAGTAGCAGCCGCTCAAACAACTTCGCGAGGTGTGGTAGTAGTGTAATGGGGCGGTAGCTGGCAGGTAATCGTCGATCCTTCCCTGGTTTGTGCAGGACGATTACCTTGCCAGTCTTCCAGGTCGAGGGAAAGTGTCCTGTTCGGAGGATTCCATTGAAGAGCCGGGTTAGACACACCAGCCCTTTCGTGGGCATCTGCTTGAGGGCGGCGACTGGGATCCCGTCATAACCCGGCGCCTTCCTCAGCTTCAGGCCGCGCACTGCTCGAACTACCTCCACTGGGGATATGAAGTCCTCGCCGTCCAGCGGAGGGGGTGGCGCCTGAAGAAACTCCCTCACTTCCTCCTCGACTCGTCGGTGGTGAGCTCTAATCTCTACTGTGGCATCGTCTGGGACAGGGTGCGGTTGGAACTGGTCGGCCAGGTGGTCCGCCAGTAGCTCTGCTCTGTCGGTGGCAGCGTATTGCCTTCTACCCGCAGCGTCAAGGAGGGGGCAGACAGATTCCTTGGCGCGGGTTAGGCAGCGGTTGAGACTGTAGAGGTTTGTCTTGTCTTCTTCGCACTGGAATATGCGCTCATCCCAGGCGGCTCCTCTCCGGATCTTGACCTTTTCAGACAGTCTCGCAGATACGGCGTTCAACTCCCTCTTGGTCCTAGGACATCTGGTTCGGGTCCACAGATGTCTTAGCTCGCTCTTGCGCACGCGCAGAGCTTTGAGGTCCAAGGGCAGTTCTTCGCGCCGCGCTGTACCCGAGGCATCGGACGTAGCCGCTTCCAGAGCGGTTTTCATCGATTCAGTTAGGGCTGTAGCACACAGCTCCACCTCTTCACTGGTGGTCAGCTTGCCTACTGTCAATGACAGAATTTCTTTCTGATATCGGTCCCAATTCGTCCTCCTCCTTACTGCTCTCGGCATGGTGCAGGACGCCTGGGCACCAATGGTAATCAATAAGGGTTGGTGCATTCCGTCCAAGTCATGGAGTGTCTCTATACTTATTGGAGCACTTATCCCTTTATGTAGGCAGACGTCCAGCACGTCGGCTCTATGGTTCGGGTTCGTTGGAATATGGGTAGGGGAATCGGGACCGATCACTGTGAATCCAAGGTTCTCCGCTTCCATTTGTAATGCTCGCCCTTCAGGCCTTATATGAGTGGACCCCCACACCACGTGCTTGGCGTTTAGGTCCGCGGCCAGCAACGTGGGGGAGTCATCGCGGAAGATTCGCCTAACGTCGACTGGGTTGAAATGTCTAGAGTTGGCCTGCGGGGGTCTGTAGCCGGCGTAAATGCGCGTTTCTCTCCCTGCTACCTTAGTCCGGACCCCCACGGTCCGCGTGTCGACGAACTCCAGCCGATCTAATTCCTCGTGCACGACATCTCTCCTCACTAGGACAGCTGTGCCCCTGTAAGCTCGTCCTTGCGGAGAGGTCTCGTCGTGACGGTAGGTGTGAAAGTTGGGTAGGCGGAACTCCGAGGCTGGTTTCAGCATTGTTTCACCCAGCAAGATGAACTGTAGATTCTGTTCCTGGGCCAGCTGCATAAGGCTGGCCCTCTTCTGCGGGAGATCTCCTCCGCAGTTCCAGTACATTATGCGGGTCTGGCCATTATCCATGGAAGACTTGGTGTAATATGGCCAGTCCCCTCATCGCTGCTTGTTGGAGGTTCTCCCCCGCAGCAATGGCAGTGAACAGCCCCACCAACGCTCCCACCAATGCAGTGATGGGTTCCTGGTAAGGGGCGTTTGCTGTCAGTCCCGTTGGTCGGGGGTAGTAGGTCGGCGCACTGAAAGGTCCACCTTGAAGACCTGGAGGTGGACCTGTGACTTGTGTTGGCTGGTGGGCAGGTTGATATTGCGCCTGGTTTTGTCCGCGCCTCTGTTGCCTCGGTCGTGAGCAGTGGGTATGCGTCTCTGCTGTCCCGGTGTGGTAGTGTAGTGGAGCTCCATGTACCACAGACACGAGGGGTGGAGGCCTGGCAACCTGGGCTCTCGACATTGTTGAGGTTACCACCGTTCTTGTTACTGTGGCTTGGGAACGTGGTGTGAAGTGCACCTGAGCTGCCGCTCTCTGATGGGGAGGCGGTGGTTGGAGGCTTCTTGCCTGCTGTTCGCCCAGGGGGTGACTGGCGTCTGTTCGAACCTGTTCCCCTTCGACTCTCATGGCTGTCTGCATTGTGGCCGAGTGCTTTGGTGCTGTGGTGGTCAGGGGAGCCGTTGCCTGGGTAGCTGCAGCTTCAGTCCCCGCTTCAGTTAGTCCCTGGCTTGCCGAGGGAGGTGGGGGAGGTGGGTTGTCTTCCCTTCTCCTTCTGCTTTTGCCTCTCTTCTTCCTCCTCGAGGGTTCGGCATCTGAGGTTGCTGGTAATTCACTCTCACTGGGTCCTGCCTGCATCAGGTACGCTGCGGGTGGGTGGGTAGCAGTGGCGAGCGGCTCGGGGTGAGAAAGCGGAGTAGAGGCCGTGAGTGGGCCTCCCCGGTTCTGGTCTGCAGTTCTTCCTCTACGTCTTCTCCTGCTCGTTCTTGACGTGCCGCCTGGTAAGTTCGCTGGTGGGCAGAGTGTCGTGGGCAGCACAGCTGCTGTTGGCATATAAGTGGGCCAACCCCAGGATGCCGGTGGTGCTCTGAAGGGTGGTTGCACGGTGGTGGTACTTGGTGGAGGGGCTGCTGATCTGGCTCCAGGGCGGAGTGCTGGGGATGCTGGTCGCATGCTCATCGGGCGCTGCTGCTGGGTCGCGGGGGGGGGGCGGCGGTCACCCGGCAGTTGAATTTTCCGCTTCCTGGCCTCTCTTCTGAACACGGGGCACGTCCTGCTATTGGCCGCGTGATCGCCTTTGCAGTTTGCGCATAGGAGAGGGGAGTCGGCGGGGTTTGGGCACTCTGATCCAAAGTGGCTTCCTGCACATTTGACACATTTTTGAGGTCTGTGACAATTGGCCGAAGAGTGCCCAAAGGCCTGGCATCTGTGGCATTTTGGTAGCGTGGTGCGCCCTTTCCACGCTTCAACTACCACTCTGGGCATATTTAAAAGTTCATTTAAGTTAAAGAACTTTTCCAGCTGGTCCCTCCCCATGGGTTCCAGCTGGATGTGGTATACGTTCTTGGTGGCCCTCGGTCTGGTGGGGAGTGCTCGAGCGAATATAGCGGGAAATCCGAGGGCCCTGAGGGCCTCCACTATAACTTCCTCCTCCGTTCCCTGCGGGAGCCCCCAGAGAGCCGCCTTCACTGGTTTTTCGTTTTCGAGGGAATAACAGAACCAGCAAAGAGCGGGGGTTTTTTTCTCTTCTTCCGTCAGGTATCTCTGGATTACTCTGTATTCCTCCGCTGACTTGGGACGGAATCTTATGCCTTTATCCAGAGGTCGCGCATTTGGTATGTGTCCTAGGCGGTTTCTCAGTATACCTAGGTGTCGAGGCCAATCTGGCATGGCTTCTACAATAATCGGGGGGTAAGAGGACCCCCCGCCGGTTACTTGTCTTGCGTTGGGTGAATTGACTGCTGCGGAAGTAGAGGGCGCTTCGCTAGACTGCCCCTGAGCAGGTGGCGCCACTAGTTGGGGGCGTGTCGTAAGGGGGCGTGGCTGGGGCGTGGCACTGGTTGCTAGCGCGTACGTGATTGGTTGGCGAACTGAAGGTGAACCGAGTGACGTCATGGATGTCACTGTGGGTGGTTGTATTTGTATATTTGAAATAATGGTCGGGGCGCTATCTAGCGCTGTCCCCGACTCGAATGCCGCATATGAGGTCGAATTCGAATGAGTGGATACGTTCCTCGTCTGCGTTAATGACAAGGACATGTCGGCAAGTCCCTCGGAGTGCTCGTGCGTGGGCTCACTTCTAGTTGTTATTGGAGACGTTTGAGCTGTAGGTGGTTTCGAACCTGGTGGGGAAGTGAGGTACATTGCCGGTACCTCTTGCAATGCAGCTGACGTCGACTGCATTGGTGGTAACAGCCATTCGTCATGCGTGGTAGTTGGTTGTGCTGTAAATGGTTCGCTAGCATACGTCATCGCTGACGTCATGGTGTGTATGACTGGTGACGTCAGTGTGGGAGTGCGCGTTGATACGGAAAGTGGTTGCGAAGACACATTATACTGAGTAAACGCGGCTTGCTCGCTCGTTGACGGCTCGAGTGCGTACGGGGTGCCTTTATGCTGAGGGGAGGGGCTGGCGGGCGGCGTTTTCCTACTTCTTAAGGGTGCCGGATGGTCGTTGATCTTATCCGCCGATGAAAATTCGGCTTCTGCGTCTGATGCGCCATACGCATCAGAAGCATCCGAAGACGAGCGAGAGTCGCCAGTCACGCTTGCAGGGTGGCATCTCACCGCTCGGGCAGGAGTGTGCATGAGCGGGGGGGAGACAGCCGCCACGGCGGGGGTGATAGGGGCAGACGGCCCAGGTAAGTGTACCTCTGGTAAGGAAGTTATCAACCCACCTTGAGACAAAATCCAGGGGATGGGCGAGACTACCGGTGGCGGTTCGTGAGCGCGCTGCTGGTGGGCGGGCTGCTCGGTGGTTGCACGCTGCGCAGTTGATCCTGCAGCAGCCTGGTGCTCGTAGCTGGTGATGGTGGTGGTGGATCCACGTGCGCGTCTCGCGCGCTGTGGTCTGGGTTCTTCTTCTTCTTTTGTTTCGTGCGCTCCTCTAACGGAGATTTTCGGCTTTGGTATTGCGCCTGTAGACGGGGTAGGTGGTGAAGCCGAGCCAAGTTTCGGCTTTTTATCTTTATGAAAAATGTCCTCTGGGCTGCGTTTTTTCTTTTTCATCCTCCTCATTTTTCGGTCGGCCTCACGCGAGGGCTGGTCGGACTCGGTCTGCGAAATCCCAGTTTCGCAGGTCCTCAGTTCGGCTGAGCTCGCGGAGGCAGCAGCTCTTCTATGAGGTACGCTGCGCAGTCCCAGGGCACTGATCGGTACTACTACCGATTTTTCAGGATTGAATAGATCACGGCAAACTACCGATTTATCCGAATCTGGGCGTCGGGTAACGGGTTGCCGCGGGGGTGAAGTACGGGGAGGGGCTGCTTCGCCCTCCGATGATGATGACGTCATGGCCGAGCTGCCTCCCTGCGCATCTGGTGTAGCTAAGCACCAACCTTACGCCTGCACTGGGGCGATGCGAACACAGGCCAGGTGAGATCCGTAGTTCCCTACGGAAGGCCCAGCCAGTGCGATCGGCGACACACAGTACGTTATGCGATGGCTAGTACCGCTACAGGGATACAAGCGCGCAGTAGGTACTCTCTGGTTGCTGTAGATACGGTGGCACGGGTACTATGCTCTGGACTGCCGTTTCACTCACGAATCGGCTAGTCAGATGCACGTTTGTCCGCGTTGTGTCCGTAGTGGGTCGCAGCAGCGACTACTACTGGTGCCCGGTGCACCAACACAATCAAAAAGGGGCGTGGCACGCGCGCGAATTGCCTCGACGCCTGAAAATCTCCCGGCGGAGTCAAATTATGCGAAATTCGCGAAAAAATTCGCACGCTCTGTCACTCCCTAGTGGCACGACGCAGCGCTGTGCGGCTCGCGGGGGGTGGCGGGGAGGGGTCACCGCGAAAGCAGTGACGCGACCCGGCCACACCGAGACGGAGAGACGCTGCTGTAGATCGACACGCGCAGTGCGCAGTTATCGCGAGGAACGAACGGTCGACTCAAGCAAATAACTGCGGCACACAACTATGACGATCCACATACATTCTGTTAAGAAGAAAGTTAACACGTTTTTGGTAACTTTACCATTTCTACAGCTTTCTTACAATACGTACAAACAAATCTTTGCAGCTAATATCTTTTGCGATATAAACAATGTCTAAGTATTCTGGAAGCTTCTAATTTAATTAAGAATTGTGCAACCAACACTGAGGTAAAGTTGCCTATAAAAATTAACTTTTTCATAGTAACAGGTTGATGTCGTCAGGGTTGTCAATACTGAAATTGTTAAAAATAATAAATACTTATGCTAATACTAATAAATACTCATGTTGTCAAAATCCGTTGGTAGACAATTGTGATTACGAAAGTTATTAAACTTATTTTCTTAATAATTAGGTACCTACACACCACCTTAAATTTTAAGCGCATTTACTTTAGCAACCCTAACTGCAGGTAAAGTTGCCTTCGTGCTTGCTGAGGCAACTTTAACGAACCACGAACAACATAACCTTTTCCCATAACTCATGAAATAAACGTTACATTGCATTGATTTATTAAAACAAAATTATACGAGGATATATTCTATCCAATTCAATATAGACCACGTACCAGAGAACTTTGGTGTTCTGTGTAAAATATCAAATTTATTTCAATAGCGCCGAGAGCAGTATTGACCTCATGAAATAAAAAATCACATTGCTTGACAGATAACGGAGTTACCAGCTAGAATCTTTTTTTAGGATACCTCAAATTATCATAGAATCTGCCAATATATCTAAGATTGCACCAAAAGCTACAGATAAAAATATATTTGGTAAAAACTAATTTAGGAAATGATAGGTAAAGTTGCTAATGGAAAGTAAAGATGCCACGGTACAAATATTGTACCGCAACAAAACAACAAGAATAAAATATATTTTGAAATTAATCAACATACTTATGTATGTTTCTCACCTTTTAAAAATTCCCTGGAGTACGACAAACATTTCAAGACTAAAATCAGCTAAGTATATCGGTCCAGCCGCTCTCGAGTTTTAGTGAAACAAACGGAATCATTTATATATTTTTTTTTTCTGTCATAAGAACCTACTCCTGACAATAACAATCACAACAAAAAAAAATGTGTAAAATCGGTCCAGCCGCTCTAGTGTGATGATGTGACCAACGGATATAGGTATAAAATTTTATATATATAGATAGATTATTTACCTCGCTAAGGCCGCTATTGTTTTGTGATATCTTGTACGTGTATAGTTGCCTGGAAGATAGGCCGCCATTGATTATAAGATTGTTTGATTTTAAACAGTATTATAAGCTGCTTTTTAATCAAGAGTTGTCTTATCTCGTCTCGTCTCGTCTCATCTCATCTTATCTTAGACCTTAATCAGACTTTACAAAGTTGAAAATAGACAGTTTAACGCACTGAACATTTCTGTACACTGGACTTTCTCTGCCTGAACGATTTTTCTGTAAGGTTTATGTTTGCCGCAAAAATAATGCAAGCTGAATACTTTTTGATATTTTTTATATGTGATTGAAGAGAACAGAGCCTAAAAAGCTTAGCGAATCTTTAATCTTTAATCTCTCTTTAATCTACATAAATTAATTTTGGAGTAGTCGGGTGGCTCGCATGCTTGCTTCGAAAACCGACGGTTCTGGGATCAAGTCCCTTTTGGGGCAGGTGGACGAACGATGTCTTTGAACATCTGTCTTTCAGTCTGAGTGTGTTTGTGAATGGCATCCCGACACAGAAGAAATCCTAATGGGGAGCCATGAGTGTGAAATATTATACATTTATTTTTTTAGTAAATAATTGCTTGGGATTTTTTCAGATGAAATTTTATTATATTTATAATTATTTTTTTATATATCATTGCTACGGCCCTAATTAGGTAAACAGGGTATGTGTAAGTATGTTTTAACTAAACTAATCTATATTATATATTTTTTGCTGATCTATATGTATTTTTTTTATCTGTGTATAAGTTATACATTAATTCATTCATACATACATGAATATATAAACATACTCAAAAAATTTTACCCTCCTTTTTTTCGCAATCTGCTGAAAAATATATTAGGACTTAAAAACTCCTACTTATGGGAACAATAAGTAGGTAAATGGAATCTGCAACATTAAAAAACAATAGAATTAGGAAAAAGAAGAAATACGCTTTGAAGTATATATTAGGTCCTTACATATAAAATTGGCGTTTTGTCGTACTGGCCACTTCGATCTTAAATATCTCTTCTTTGGTTAGGGATTCTAATTTCAAATTTATACAGCTATTTATTCATACATTTGTAACCGTAATTCATTTGTTTTGTTCTCGTTTGGTTTTTTCTTTGCGTCACGTAGTTTACAAAATGGAAAACTTGAAATATCGCGTTATTTACGAGTACGAGTTCAACCGTGGTACCAGTGCTGCAGAAACGGCTCGAAGGATTAATGATGTGTATGGCGGCGGTGTCGCAAAAGAAAAAATAGTGCGTTTTTTGGTTCCAACGTTTTCGTTCTGGAAATTTCGACCTGCAGAACAAGCCCCGTGGACGGCCGGAGACTAAAGTTGCTAATGAAGAATTGAAAGCTATTGTGAAAGCAGATCCATCGCAAACCACGTCCGAGTTAGCTGCAGGCTGCGGTGTTAGTGATAAAACTGTTTTAATCCACTTGAAGCAAATTAGAAAGGTGAAAAAGCTTGAAAGGTGGGTACCTCATGAATTGAGTGCAGCAAACCGACAAACGCGCGTCAACTGCTGCGTTACATTACTCAACCGGCACAATAATGAAGGGATTTTAAATCGGATCATTTTAAAACCTGTGATGAAAAGTGGATCCTGTACGATAATCGGAAACGCTCATCGCAATGGCTGAATCCTGGCGAACCAGCCAAACCCTGTCCCAAGCGAAAATTGACTCAAAAAAAGTTACTTGTGAGCGTTTGGTGGACTAGTGCGGTGTCGTTCACTACAGCTTTCTTAAATATGGCCAGACGATTACAGCAGATATCTATTGTCAGCAACTGCAAACCGAGGTTGGTCAATCGCTCTAGGCCACTGCTGCTTCAGGACAACGCTAGACAACACACTGCACAACAGACGGCTGCCAAATTAGAGGAGCTTCAATTGGAATGTCTAAGTCATCCACCGTACTCCCCGGACCTGGCTCCAACAGATTACCATTTTTTTCGAAATTTGGATAACTTCTTGCAAGGGAAAAAATTCAACGCCGATGGGGCAGTCCAAAGCGCCATCAAAGATTTCGATTTTGATTCTCGTCCTAATGGTTTTTTTTAGTAAAGGGATCAATGAACTACCTATGAGATGGCAAAAGTGCATAGATAGCAATGGTACATACTTTAATTAAATAAATAAATTATTATTTAAAAAAAAAGACTTTATGACATGATGATTATAAAAAGACTATATTCCTCCCTTACAAAACGCCAATTTCATATGTAATGACCTAATACTTATATGTACTTATCATGAGTAATAAGAACAAAGACACTTTATACAACAACTTATAATAAAGTAAATAGTAACCGAATTAATAATTACTCAAATAAGCTACAAGAACCAGGTTAAACAGGGCGCAAAGTCTGCTATTTATTAGATTAGCTGACCCGGTGCGCTTGGTACCGCCTAACAGTTAAGTATGTTTCTCGCCGTTTGAACCTTCCTTGAACCAAAATCAGCTAAATTGCCAGCAGCCTAGCCGTTCTCGAGTTTTAGTGAGACAGACGAACAGCAATTGATTTTTATATATAGATATTATTTATTATATATTTATTTTTGTTCTATGCAGGGTTCTCTTTGATGTGTAGACTAACACCGTTAAGTATTGTCACACCTTTCTGTTACATAAAATACTAGGTAATTATAAGAACAAGACAAATTTATATTGTACTAGCTGTGCTCCGCGGTTTCACCCGCTTAGTTCCACATTTTACTATCGAGATAAACCAATGGAGAACTACTTTTTTTTGAAGTCGGTTAAAAAGTATCCTATGTCCTATGTCTATGATTTTTTTATGTTTGTAAAGGTATACTTTCCGTCTCTCAGCTCTTAATATAATCAATTTTATTTTATCAAAATTAAATTCAGCTAGCGTTATGGCGACATTTGCACCGGGAGCGATTAGGAATGGCTATTATGTTAGACAACACATTGTTGTGGCTCAATACTTGACTTTGTATATTTAGAATCAAAAATGGTCAAAAGGTTTACGTTATCGAAATCACTGAAAAAGTCCTACCCGCCTGTCGTAATGGTAAACAGTAGTAATTTTTTTTTAAGAATTATTAGCAAAGAATGATTGAAGATTCAATAATGTCAGTATGTGGTTGTAAATACCTATATAAATAGTTTTGATTTTTCATAGACGCTTGGAAAGATTTGAAAATCTTTTTTTCATTAGAAAGATTAGATATTCAAATTAATTGTTAAAATACCTCTTCCCGCTAGACGGCTCTCGAAGTCAGTCAAAATAAACGACACGACGTACCTTGGAAAGATGTCGCGTCGTAGCATAATGCGACATTGTATCGTGTTTATATGTACGAGCCTTTACGCAATGTACCAAATTGAAAATGAATGCCGCTTGGAAGCTAGGCGCACCACCCTCGGTTGGTGGGATTTAGTATTTGGATTATCCGTAGTTAATTTTAAGTAGTATATAGGCAATCCATTTTCTGTTAATTGTTTAATCAACTAAAAAGCAACTGTCATTTCATTTTTTCTATTCAATGCACTTGACGGTAACGATATCAGTACGTAGTTGGTAGTTATTAAATTATGATAAAACTATCTCTCAGCTTCGCCCACGTTATATTTCTCTTAAAAAATTGCATATGGTTCCGAGAATTCAAAATATATCAGTGCAACAGTGAAGTCGATCGTTTATAATCAAATTAATGATAATAATTAATTAATCAAAGATGGAAAATAAAATTGAGTTGTTTTAAGACCGGTTTTGTCCGAAATATTAATATCATTGATTCAGGATTAGATTCGTACTACATATACTTACTAGCTTCTTAACTACATATAGTTAACTTTTGATGGAGTCAGGCGTTACTTTGTGGAAATCCATTTATAATAAGATGGTATATAAAAATATTTAGTGTTTTTCCGCCTCGTCTTGATGTCAGCTTGAGAAATCTTATATATAAAAATCAATTGCTGTTCGTTAGTCTCGCTAAAACTCGGGAACGGCTGGACCGATTTAGCTGATTTTGGTCTTGGAATGTTTGTCGTACTCCAGGGAAGGTTTAAACGATGAGAAACATACATAACTGTTAGGCGGTACGAAGTTCGCCGGGACAGCTAGTCGAAAATAAACATCTCCTGAGGATGTCTTGTGCCAAGGCGAAACACGTGTCGAACAAGTCGGATACTGAGAGAAAGAGAAATAATAAGGTGGAGGAGTGGTGGTGGTGAGGAGGCACCACACCATAAAAACAAAAATATTTTCGATTTCTCACGCTGACATCAAGACGAGGCGGAAAAACACTAAATATTGTTTATATACCATCTTATTACATAGTTAACTTATGTAAAAATTAAACATAAAACACTGTTCTGAAATACGTAACCTGTGTACTTATTTTCTGTAATACGTCATATATTGCAACTAGCTGCGTTAAGCGGCGTTACCCATGATCTCTATTTATATCTAGTAATAAATATAGCTTATTATATTCAGTGATAATGTAGGTTTCTAACAACAAAAGAAATTTTAAAATCGGTCCAGTAGATTTTAAGTTTAGTCATTACATACATAAATACAAATTTTGCCTCTTTATAATATTTGTGTTAATCATGCTTAACGTATTCATTACTTAGCCATCAGTATTCACATCAACACCATCTAGCCAATCTTCGCACCATAACAAACACACCAAGTACAAATCAGTTACGTAGTAGGTACGTAATTTATAAGATTGATTGGCATCCACATCGTGAGATTACTGACAATTTGGTAACGACCTCAATGCCAGTGATACCGCGGCTTCGTCAGTGTTCATTGAGTCGCGAACTATGGCGGACGCGGAAGCTGTAGTGAAAAAACTGGTGGCGAGAATAGCGGCGGAACGAGGCCTCACTGCGCCTCAGCAGGTCTGGCAGACCAACAGTGGCGGAGGAAACTACACCTCCGCCCTCTTCACAGCATCCATCGGCAATCTCAAGCTATTCGCTAAAGTCGCCATCCTCGGAGAAAAAATGCGAGTAGTCATGAACGCGGATAAACTTTACAAAACTGAACAAATCGTATACAACGAGCTCTTCAAAATTTATGAAGCTTTGATAACCGAACATGAGACAACGAGGCCGTTCCGGTTTCCTATAGTCTATGCGAGCTTGGAAGATCTGGGTCGGGAATCGCTGGTGATGGAAGATCTAGCAGCACAAGGGTACAGAGTCCCTTCCAGACACGATTCTATTGATTGGCGTTTCGCTGCAGCTGCTGTGTCCAAACTTGCAACGTTCCACGCTTTGTCGTTTGCCTACGAAAAGGAAGAACCTGAGAAATTCGCGTCAATGGCAGAAAGACTAAAGTACGAACATCCGAAGTACACGCCTGAGAGTGAAGAGACGGTAAACGCCACGATGAAGAAGATGGTGGAAGGTGCTATGCAGGTTGTGAAGGACGAACTGAAGGAGAGGCTGATGAAGGTTCTCGTCAACAGGGAGGGGTTCATGAAGTACAGGGAGCCGATCAGTAGGACGGTCCTGGTGCATGGGGACTACAGAGCCAGCAACTTAATGTTCAGAGATCAAGTGAGTAAAATTACGTACTATCACCATACTTACAGGTTTGTGACAGAAAGCATTTGTTTGATAAATTATGTGTTGTTTATACTGTTACAAATAAAAAAATATTCTAATCTATACTATACGTTCGAATGTGTTAAATAAAGTTTGACATACTTCATTCAATCAATCTTTATATAGTTTTTTATAGTTACAGTTGATCCGTTAAATCGTATTGAATATACTCGTAGCTGCACATATTACATGTGATAAATAAAATAGAATTTTATTAGTATACATATTTCTGTTAATTTAATTTGCTATTTTATATATTTCAAATTCCAATTCTATTTATTTTTATTTGCTAGGAATATGGTAGGAGGTATAATACAATACATACAAGATCTTAAAGTAAGGGTTATGAGTGCGCACATTATTTATGTATCGACTTCTCAAAAAAGTAGGTAGGAAGGAGGTACTTACTCAATTTGACGGTATTTTTTTTTAATTTTTGTTACCTGATTTGTCTGAGACGGCAAGACGTATTTGAAAAAATCTTTTTTTATTTCTAATACTTCTCGAATGTTCCAATTTAAATTTTCATCAAAATTTTTCCAGAGGTATGAGATTTAAATCGAAATAATTGTAGAAGTTCTATCGGAGTTAATCGTAATGTCCATGTATGGAGAAGTTGTTAAACACTTTTAGGCTGATCATTACAAGCGTATTAAATATACCTACTCGTGTTATAAATGTAATAAAAATAATATTATATTGATATATTGCTTATATACACAGATCGTTTACAATAGAACTCATTTTATGGCCGACGTTGAATTGCAATGACCTTCCGCCATGAGCTATCATTGACGTTAATACTACAAATAATTTGCACCTACGAGTACATTATTGCTGTCATATAATTAGTACAGAATATTTGCTAAACTTGGTTATTTATTATCTTAGCTAGATGCATCTTTAAATGGTCTTGTAAAACGAAACAAAAAAACATAATTCTTCAAAATATTTGCGAGCTGTTTCATTATACAAAATAATTAATCCTAACTGACTGATAAATATCATCGCAGAGTTCAACGCAGAACCTAATCAAATTCAAAACATAATTTTTTGAACAATTTATAGTATAAATAAATAAATAAAAATAAAATAAAATGTCTTTATTTCAGGTATTAGCACCCATATTAATGTACATAAAAAAATAATAAAGCATATTGTAAAATTGGTCAAAGCAGTTCAAAAAAATTATATTATACTGAACCATTCAACACAGACATGAAATTTGGAATGTGTATTCATTGTATGGTGTAGGATTGACCTAAATGATTTTTGGAAACTCAACACATATGTACCTAATTGAAAAATTAATCGAATGGAAATTCAAAGTTTAAAACTTTTTTATATAAAATTTTAGATCGCGTGCAACGCCGCAGGTGTCTATTAGTTAGATAATAAAAAACGTATTCGTCAAAGAACTTCTATATTAATTTGTCCTTGGCCTCTTCTTAACAACTAGCCTGTGGAACCGGTCCGCCTATCTTCCAATCATCAGATTTGTATGAACTTTGTGTAATAGTTGCGAAATAGCATTATGTTTTGTAGTTCCCCTTTATATAATATTAAAGTAATATTATTATTATTATATTTACCCGACTGCGGAAGAAGGAGGGTTATGTTTTAGAATGTATGTATGTATGTATATTTCTTTGGCACGTCCTAGAGCCTAAACGACTTGTCGTATTTTTATGTAAGTTGTGTAAATAGATTCGTCTTCACATGCAGGTGGTTATAAGCTACTACTATGTATAAGCTATACTAGCTGCATCCCGCAGTTTCAGTTGTTAAGATAAGTGGGTCTGAAGTTGTTGCGGTCGGGTTTTTGCAGTCACTTATTTCTCTTGTACCTACATATTAGAATTAATAAGTTACCAGATTTTTAACTGTGATAAAAAAACAGTCAGTTGGAGAAATTTTCGATGTTGATTTGAGCCCCCATCTTTTGGCCAGCGTGGTGTACTGTTGCCTACACGTCCGGCATACTGGAGACTCGTGCCAGCATTGAGACACTGGACTTAACCGTTCATTCTTAATATTGGTACGATCGGTTGAAAGTACGTCAAGTAATAAGTATTTTGAGTATAAAATATTGGAGAAAGTAAATAAAATTAAAGTGAAAGTTGTCCGCCGCAGTCACAATTATTTACTTTTAAATACAAAAAACAACAAAATTCGTGTAAACTTGCTTTTGCCCGCGGTAATAAAATAGCTTTTTTGGTAAAAGTAGCCTATAGCAGTCTTCGAACCTTGAACTATGTCTGTGCAAAAATCAAGTCGATTCGTCACTACGTTGCCAAGGAGAAGATGAACAAACAAACTATCGCATTTATACCTAACATACTAGCTAGGCCCGCGGATCGATTTTTTTACAACAGCCTATTTATTATTGTATAAGTAGCAGTAATTAATATATATATATATATATATATATATATATTAATTATTAATTAATTATATATATATATATATATATATATATATTAATTACTGCGTGATAATGCAAACAATCAAACCTATTTTTCTCTTTGTAATATTAATATGTACTCGTATGTAGGTATAAGGATGATAACGCAGAAACTCAACACGAAGATAACATCGTTTACTTGACACTATAAAACAAACGCATACTTAATTCTTAAGGGCTTAATATAATAAGACACTCGAATAGTAATTTTATTGTCGTTGCGCACCTTATCTCTAGATCTCTTATAACATCCATTCTCTCAATTGCAATAATTATCATAATAATAAGGTAAAGTCACGTTAATTTTATTTCATACTAGCAGTTCTCTTTAAGACTTTGCCCGTTTCAGAAAGTTTCTCATGCACAGACTCGGTATTAGATTACCCAGTCGAACATATACATAGAATATGTCAAAATATACATGTACCTATAGAACATATTTATTGTGTCAAAAACTTAAGAATAAGAATAAAATAAGAAACAAACATATTCATGCACATAAATGTTTGTCCTGTCCGGGGATCGAACCCTAAAATAATTAAAGAATAGTAATTAAAACAAATACAATTAAAAAAAAGATTAATCTAAAAGTCAGTTCGTTGAGGGAAATGTGGCAAAAATGCTAGTAGCATTGCCACGTTGGATGGCAATGGAGATTTTGACAAAAAAAAACATCATTTATGTCACCTGTACCTTCTACCAAACGTTTGGCCAAATCCCTATAATTGCTGAGAGCGGCCTGTCCCCACGGACCCATGGTTTCTACCCCAAACGGAACAAATATAAACACCTTGTCAAGGCTAGCATGTATAGTATGTCTACCTTCATATATTTAAGTAGACTAATAGAAAAATCAAATAAGTACTGCAACAACTATCTTATAGTTCTTGTAGAATTTCAGTAAATTCGAAATTGTTCTTTTATGATGAAGAAAAAAGTGATGTGGTGGAGGAATTTTAGCGCAAGTGTAGTTCTGATCGACGATACAGGGGTCATGTATCGACGAATACCCTTTCTTGGTAACGTGGCTAAATTTTAATAAGTCATCGGCAGCTTGGGGTGCGGCTGAATTATGTAGGATTGTACCCATTAAAACCCTCCTTGGCCTGTCCCTGTACTTGACGAGGACTCTGTAATGCGTATTGCACTTTTTGCGTGTATGTCAAAATGTGTATTGTACATATTCCGTAAATGTCAAGATGGCTATTTATAATAAGTCAAAAAGCGTGTTGGTCGTTAGATCGTTAAGGTGCAAGCCCTCATGCCTTTGCTATTGCACGTTCCGGGAAACATATTTTCTTTTCTTACACGTCATCGTGAGCCACCTAACGCTGTTGTCTTTTGTGATTCTGCTGGGAAAAGATGACCTAATCCCCAAATTTGACCACCTGCAGACCCAAAGGTTGCCTTTTAGTCTCCTCTAACGACAGGCATTGGATTCCGATACCGTATTCTGAGACCCCAGTTCCTGAATCACTCGTAGAGTTTTCCCCTACACACCGCACTCACACACACACTCATAAAGATACCTAAACATCGTCACAGCGCACTCAAGGTCAATAGCCAAGTAGTTTGCAAATGATAAATTGTTTGTACTGAGCATAAAATTTGACCCTTCCGTATACTACATACAATAACCATTTTAACTAGACATTAAGGTTTAACAAGGTCGTGTTATCTGGTCTTATCAGGGTTGTTGTAGATACTGCTTAGACCATATGTTTTAATTTAATTTATTCCTATCATAATACTGGGATAACCAACGACTAACAAGTAGCTAAGAAGGCCATCAACAGTATAATAGCATAGAAATAATTAAATAATGAAAATAAAAAATTAATAAATAATAAATGAGTTAGAAGTAACTTTTTTTAATCATTAATATTTGTGATAAATTGTATTAAAGCTTATAGATACGACTTCTCATTGTCCACTAAACAATTTATTTCGAAAATAATTTTAAGATAAGATAAAGCATATTGAAGTATTTAATACATGTAGTATAAAAAAAAATCTAAATGTATACACGAGTACGTAATTTCTGAAATTAAAGTTTTTTTTTTAATAATTTTGTATATATTAGTTGTTGTCATTATTAATATAAGTGAAGACGGAAAAATATAATTAAACTTTATTTATTATTTTACGTTATTTCGAAAACATGTGTATGTACTTATAAAAAAGTTTGAAAAGGGGTAAAGTTTTTTAGATATGAATTATTACTGTTTCGAAAAATATACGTTTTACTATTTAGATTGTCTCTAATAAAGTAACTTCCTATATCATCTCCTACCGTCCTATTGTCCACTGTCATTTTAAATTTTACTATTTCAACTATTCAACCGTTATGTCTGCAAATATGACCATGCTTGATATTATGTGATATGGCTTCTTCACAGCTGACAGTGTCAAGGTTTATAAGATTATAGATAATTGTTTGGACTTGGATTACAGTGCAATCGAACTAACAACTTATCCTAGGGTGTAGTTACCTCCCATCTCCAAGATACGTCAGGGGTGAAGCGGCAGACTCCCAAAGAGGAGGAAATATGGATTAATTGGTGATAATTAAAGAAAATATCGTGAGGAAATCATAGCATGGAGGTAGGGCGTTTTCTAACAATCACCTGGCAAGGCTAGGTACCTTCAAGTTGATAAATCAATCGACAGTCAAATTATTAAAAAATATTGATTTTGGATGTAGATAAATATATAGTGGGTGAGGATATTTAATATTATAAAAAAATATTCAATTTATACGTTTTTTTTTGCACATATATTTTGTATAAGATTTGACCAGACGTCTTGTCAACATATCAAGTGATTCAAGATCTGGCGGTTAACTCTGCTAGTGGATAAGTATGGCTATTCAAAAAGCTAGTTTTTTGGCACCATATCCACTTCGAATTCACACAAATCATTGAGATACCAAAAAATTAGTTCTCGTCGATGTTAATATCTAAACTGCAGGCCATGACCTTAACAACCTGTTCCTACTGCGTTGCCTATATTTGCTTATGTACATAAAACTCATTACGTCACATTAATAACTATGACGTCATTGAACTGTTAACGTCACAGTTTTAAAGGTAGAACATATGAGAGTTA
Source organism: Ligdia adustata (assembly GCA_947049295.1). NCBI lineage: Eukaryota > Metazoa > Arthropoda > Insecta > Lepidoptera > Geometridae > Ligdia > Ligdia adustata. The sequence goes on from OX346229.1 coordinate 12,250,523, forward strand.
TTGACTTACGCAAACGTATTATGCTCCTTATCAGCAATAAGCATTTCCATTCAGTGTGGTAATGCGGCTAACAACTGGGCACGCTGCCCTCTGGTGGTGGGTTGGAGCATTTGGATTATCTGTAGATCTTAAATGGTCTGTAGGTAATCTTACTGCTATATTTTTTTGTTGTTGTAGTTAGTCATTTTGTTTAAGAAAATAAAGGTATTTGCCCTCTCAAAAAATTATGCTCCTGATGCTACTTTAATGATATTTTGAATTTTAGCAATTATTTATAGTTGGGTTGCCTGGCTCATAGACAAATATAATTTTAGCTAATGTATGTCAATGCAAAAAAAACAATGGCATCAAAATGGCGTCACGAAAATTTCAACCTTGCACGTTTCCTCTGATTGTGGCAAGCTATGACAAAAACCACGGCCGGACAATCTATCATAGTATCTACTTCGTAATATTTGGGTTACAATAGCATTCAAGGTGATGCTTTTTTATTAAAAAAAAATATTTTTATATCAGAATTACGTTTCATAGACACGGCTTAATTATTAATCATGCTTACTACAATTTATGGTCACGTTTATGGTTCTTCTAAACGCTTAACCCTTTAGGCTCGGCAAATTTAACTGTTGAACTTTTGCGTGGCTGGTGCGGGAAAGGTCTGGCTATAGTTTTGTTTACATTCGGTAAACTTCATCAGGGATGAAATTAGTCGGTCGTGTCCACAACGAAAGCGTGCATTTAGCAGGCGGCCCGTATCCCATTCAGTGAGTGCGAGATGTGCTGCAAAATAAATCAAATACACGTTAGTTTCCTAATTCTATTGTACTCTGGAAATTACTGAACTTACTAAAACCACGACTAAAATTAATTTAAAATATTAAATAAAGTAAAAAAAAAAACAGACGTGTTTGTAGCTCAATTAAACAACATTTGATTTATTGATGTTTGATAAAATTACATGTACAGCAGTTTATGAGCTGTTTATTTTGAGTCAACTATACAATTACTTTAAAAAAAAAGTATAAAAAAATTGTCAATTCGGTCCAGGTAACAAACAAACATAAAAAATACAGTCGAATTAAGTAAGTACCTCATACTTATGGCAAGTCTATAAATAAAGAGGAGCTTCTCAGTCTGTCTGTCTGTAATTTTTATAGGGGTTAGTACTTGATAAATCGAAGATAACTAAACCAACTAAGATATACTTTTTAAATAACTTCAAAAAATAAAGATGTGAAGGATCTTAATCAGTCTAGTAAAGTTGTTCATTAATCAAAACAACAGGAATAGGCGCCTGTCAAATTGAAGTCAGCTGTCTTTTGAAATAATAAAAAAAATCAATGTTGTAATTATCATCTTCTCTATATGTATCACTTCCAGGATGGATCCTTAGACATAATGGTAGTAGATTACCAGACCGTCCACTCCGGCTGTCCTGTCACAGACCTGCTGTACTTCATGTTCCTCGGCACGGACCAGCAGTTCCGTCGGCAGCACCACAAACACCTGCTGCAGCATTACCACGAGGAGTTAGGAGCTGCCCTGAAAGAGCTGGGCCTGGATGTAGAACAGGAGTACTCTAGAGATGTGTTTGATAAGGAAGTCAAGGAGGTAAATATACATCTATCTAACTAAGGTAACCAAAGAAGCCTATAACATAATTATAATATTTCTCGAACTTACAAAACACAACAGAACAATTTCTAAATAACTAGAATATATATACATAAATGAAAGAGAACCTAATCTCTTATTAGATTAAGATAGAGCCAAACTAGGAAAGTGAAAAAAAATTGAGCTGATTTTTTTCGAGATGCGAATTGGTGAAGTCATATTTGTATGTATGGATCACAAGGATGATGATAACGAACCCCTTCCGTTTGCTTTCGAGTTAACATACCCCTAAAAAGAACTGGATTGTGCCTCGATTTAGAAGAACGATTTAGCAGTCGAGATGTCGGGTTTTTCGAACTCGCTTCTAACCACTTGTTTATGTTTTTACCCGATTTCTCAGAGACTGCTGAACAGTGTCAAAACTCTTTTTTTTTATTTGAAAGGGTATATACATCTCAAGTGGTTCCATTAAAAATTATTTGGAATCGGTCAAGAGGTATGATTATCAAATCAAAATAACTGAAGAAGATCAAACGGCAACTGCCGTACTGGAAACAGGTAATCACTTTTTCGAAAGTAACTTTTTTCTCTCCCTTCCAGATGCTTCCACACGCTCTCCAGTACTCCATGGTGATCCTTCCTCTGGTGACGGTGGAGGAGAGTGCAGCTCCTGAAATAGCTGGAGACGCAGACATCGACGGGTTCGCTCTGGCTCCGAACCAGCTCTTCGCTCAGCGGTTCAAGGCACTGGTGGAAGACTGTGCGGAATGGGGTGCTATTTGACACACTTTTTTCATCTGGCAAAATACACAAAGCGTACCGCTCTACTAAAAGATAAAAAATGCGGTTTTATGGGACTCTTTCATTCTGAATCTCCACCCTAAAAATCCTTGAACGCTCACTGACGGGACAAAAGCGCTACCCTCCCACGGCTCTCCGTTGCAGGACCCATCCTTCAGGGTTTCCTCCCGTTGCAATATGTCAGATATATGATACACCACAACCGGCTCGAGGACCATGCCAGCTTGTTAGCGTCAGACGACTTAGTGTCTAGACTTTCTGCGACGGATCATCAGCCCAGTTGTCTGCCAGCGGCCTCGGCAGACAAAGAACACTGCGGGAACCTAAAACAACTGTCAAGTTTCAGTCTCTTGTATAAATCAGAATGAGCTGTAAGTTTATTTGCCTTGTAAAGATTATTAGCCGCGCGAACAAAGTAAACTAGACGTTTCTGTCAGCAGAGGTGGCCTTACCCATTCCGAGGCTTTTATCGGCAGGTCTTTGTCCTTCGTGAATAATATGTGATGCGAGAGAAGGTTTGATTGTTTGGTTTAGTTATTTGTCATGTTTGAGGAGAAACGCTAATGTTATAGAAATAAATATATTTGAGTTTTAAAACATTCAACATTGAAAGATTCACGAAATTACGTTTTTTAATTTGTTTTGGTTTGTTGCGTGAAGCCCCTGCAAGAACGAGGCCCTGGGCGATTACCTGTTCGCCACTCCCTTAAGCAGCCGCTGTCGCTCGGTTTCTATGTATGTTTAATGTTGACTCTTGGTACGTATTGGTATTATATATTCCCCCTGCCCTTGAATACAGGCGTCCAAGTCTGTTATTTGAATTGTTTCAAAATCATAATTGCATTGCGTCATGATGGTCGTTTTGACATACTAATTCATAATTAGTATTGAACTTTATATTAACAGACTACCAATTTTTTTAAAAACTACCATTATGACGCAATGCAATTGTACCTACGAAAGAAATCACCGGTGAAATTCATTTAGTATTGTTAGCGAAGGGTATGAATTTTTTAAAACGCGAGTTTTTTGCATATCGTTCGTTAGTGATGTCATTAGCGAGCGGTAAATACATTCGAGCGTTTCAAAAATAGAGTCTCTGGTCGTAGTTTCATAGTTCACAAAACTTGTCCAGTACCTACTTAGAGGTCCTAAGATACTTTCTGTATACGCCATGATTTTGTTATTGACAGCAAGCGTTTTGGAAAAAATTAATGAATGTGAAATACTCGTAATAATAATGCTTTTATTTGTAACTTTTTTTTTTACCTTTACCAAATTATATTCAATCATAATGTTTTTTTTTGTATTTTTTAATTATGCTTGTTACATAACGTGTAACAGAAAGGTGTGACAATACTTAAAGGTCTATCAATCAAAATGAACCAGTTGTAGTAGAAAAATTTTTAAACGTTCGAGAAAAAATATTAGAATTTCCATACAAATATTTAGTATTTCATAAAAGCTGACCGATCACGTGAATGGTCACGTAATCGGTCAAGTTGTATAGAGAAAGCCATATTTTTTCTCGAATTTTGAAAAATTTTCTTCTAGTATGTGTTCAGCTTGATTGTTTTACAACCCTTAAGTATTGTCACACCTTTCTGTTACACGTTGTTTAGGTAAGTGTGGTGCATGGTGTGATGCGAGATAATTTTGTTTTCATTGAAGATGGATTTACTAGAGGATAATTATGAAGAAAATGTGATGAGATTACTTTAAGATTTAAAATAAGATTTTAAAATAAAACACTTGTAAATCTACAGAGAGCTTTTATTACCAAGATTGTATCTATAATTAATAGCTTGACACCTATAGTTGCCCAATTGTGTAATTTGAATCGTTTTGGAAATACAATTGCATTGAGCTAAAATAGCAGTTTTTTTATAGTCGATAAGCTTGCGCTTGACCGCAACTCACCTGATGTTAAGTGACGATGCGGTCTAGGATGTAGCGCGCTTGTCTAGAAGAAACCGATTAAGTAGGTTCTGAGCAAGCCGCCTTCTTGTGTGTTTCCAGCCTTAGTTTGTCTAGGTATAGTCAAATTAACTATATTTGCTCGGAAAATAAACGCTAAAAAACATACATAACTGTAAGTACTAAGGTACTAAGTTCGCTGGGTCAGCCAGTTTGAATGATAAATGTAGAAGTAAGTTTGGTCCTTATCTCACGACTAAGAAGCCTAAGACGCCTGATCTAAGACTACGCGCAAAGTCAAAATATATCGGGAAGTAAAAAACTATAATGATTCTATAGGCGCTTATTATAAAAATTAATTGATGAGTTATATAACCGACGAAAAGGAAGAGGTTCGCGAATAATACAGATCGGTCCAGCTTACAGACATTACCATACTGATATATTATATTATAGCGTTTTTAAACTGGCCTTTATTTACCGATTTCCTAAAAAAGAGAACAACCTTCTCATTTCTACTGTATTTTTTTTAATTTGCTACCTATTTTCTCGTTTGGCTGAACCAATTTGGATATTATTTTTCTTTATTCGCCTAAAGTCTCCGTATGTATTCGACGGAGATGCCGAACTGCATAGATGTTAAATGTTGTAGACAGAGAAAGATTAAGTTTAGACTCTACGGTTGATTTTCAGTGCGTCAAAATACGATACCTCATTGAAGATTCACTGTGAACATTTTAACACTAACGCGGCCGCGTTACTCACGTGGAATGCTATCCACGTGAATAACGTGAAACTTAATCTTTAACTTAACCTACTAAGCAAATGTTAAATACTATATCATGCAGTGGCACGGAAGCCATGTGACGAAGAGGACTTTGGAAATGATTGTAGATGCTAGCGCCGGGAGGGGATGACTTAAGAAGATGTGGATGAATTGTGTGAAAAGGTACTGAATGAGACTTGCTGTGCCGACCCCATGTAGTGGGATGAGGACAGGATGATGATAATGCCGAGGCAAGGAACCCGCTCGTTTCGCATCACCAGAATAATGTATCGCGTCAACATAACGTTAAACACGTCACGCGTTTACAGCAAGGAATCTCGTTGTTGGTTAAAGAATTAAAGACTTGACCACCAGATGGCCAAATCGGTTATTTCAATTGGCTCAGAAGTATAATTTGATTGCGTAAAAATGGCCGTTAACATAGATGATCATAGTATTAAACATCAGTTTTAACATTGTCTAGCATAAATTATAATTATCATTTCACAATTTAAAAAAACGGACGCTAGGTCTTGTTAGAGCTCCAGATATATTTATCAAACAAAAATAAATTCAAATTCAATTCCATAGAGATATAAGAAATATATAATATATGGAGATATATTCGAATTGAGACCCTTTTTTTTGAAACCGGTTACTAAGTACATAATTATTTAACATTTCACAACTTACAAACAGAGATGCTTTTTTATTTATTTACTGACAGAGAGAATAATAACTAGTTATATTTAATGAGCAAGAAACTAACTTAAAATAATTATAGCCGATGTAGGCTTTAATATTAATTTAAATTACGTTTAGCCGATATAGAGGCTCTAAAACTAATGATCTGTTGTAATGATTATATTTTTTCACAACCACAAAAATATCTTTTATTGCACAAACTTATAAAACATGATAAAATTATAACTAAAACTATACATAAACTATATGTACAAAAGCAATATCCAATAATTAAAACTAACTTAAATCTAAACCACTGCCAGTTGGTAGAGTACCCAAAATGCTGGCCCCATTGCCTCGTTGAATGGTAATACTAACGCGCTGACCCAGGTAGAGGCCAGCATTAACATTAACTTACATACTACTCGGTGGTCCGATAAGAGACACCTTAGTCAGCTTTCCACAGAAGTGCAAGTACTGCTGAGTAAGCCGTCTCTACATCAGAGCAGAAGGACGAGGGGGATGCAAAACTAAATATTTACATGAACATAGTAAAATTTTATTTTCAAATAGTTATCAGTGTACTTAGTGTGAGTTTTCTTGCTTGCTCCTTCGGTTATTTTATCTACAAACTACCAAAAAAGACCAGGTAGAAAAACTACCTAGTAAATGGAAATTGGTAGAAAATATAAATCTACTGCTTTGTACCAAACTGTAAGTATATATAGGGTTATCGGTTAAGGGTGTGTACCCATCGTAAGCAACAACTTTCACTAAGGGACCAACTCTGAATTCAAGAAAAAATAATCAGCTGTTTAATACATTCTGTCGACGGCCGATCAACTTTTTGTAAGGAACAGCTGTTTTTTCTCGAATTTGGAGTTGGTCCCATAGTATAAGTTGTTCCTTAATAAAGTGACTCCTTTTCAGTTCAGTACACCCCTAGGAGTGTTCTAATACCCATCATAAGCAACAACTTTCACTATGGGACCAACTCTGAATTCGTGAAAAATAAATCAGCTGTTCCATACAAAAAATTCATCGGTGGTCAACAAAATGTAAAGTAAAGTAAGCTTTATTGTTTAACTGTGCCACGAGATCTTAAATTAACATAGAATAAGTATCAACAGCTGTGTCCTTTGCGAACGTACAATATTTAATATAGTAAAGTCTATTATTATAATTTTGTAGTATTATGAAATGAAATGAATTACAAGTTAAAATGCAGTCTTAATGCTAAAGTTATGTCCCACTTGTAACATACAATAATACCTATATATCTAAAATACAAAATCAATTGAATCAGGTTAGAAAATTAATCACATTATATAGAATGTCAGGAATCAATCAAGTTGTTCCTAAGGATGGGTATACTGAACCCGTTTCGGCTTAGTACACCCCTAGACGATAACCTTATCTTAGCTTGTATCTTTGGCATGCCCCATAGCCTAAACGGGCGTGTTGTATTTTTATGTGAGTGGTGTCAATAGATTCGTCTTAGTCGTGAGAGTGACACTGGGTACATAAAAAAAGAAATTAAGGATGATTTACAGGTTTTACGATTTAACAGTTGGGTTTTTAGAATTCGCTTCTAACTACTTGTACCCCGTACTAAACGTTAATTGACATGATTTATAAAGGGCTATTTTAACCTATGTAATTTACAGGAACAAGCGAAAAAAAACATTTAACATACATTTCCGTCCTCTACTCCATATATCGCCAGCAATCTGCATTCCTATGTACAAATATACATAAAGCTATAATAGTCTGGCGACATATACTTCCTAGCTTGACCGCACGTTCAGGACCACGATAATGATTCGTTATAATAACTGTAGGCATCATAAACTGAGGCCAAAGTAGATCAAATGAGGATACACGCGACGAGCGGCCTAAGTAAGGCAAGCGACACTGGTTGCAATCTCATTGCGACAACTGTTGTCAAAGGACACGTACATTACCTGTGTTTACAATATCTTTAGATTAGCTATAGAATTTCTAGCCAGAATGAAGTGTTGGTTTTTATAGTTGCGTGAAATTTGGCTTATAAGCTTTTGGTGTACTTCAAGGTGGGTTTTTGGATGAAATTTATTGTTCGTGTTTTTGTTTGCAACTGTCTTTAGTATTAGTATGGGCTGATTATATATATAAAAGAGTAAGTCCTGACTGACTGATATTCGCTAGAAATTACCGCAATGCCTAGACCTGAACCTATAATGAAATTTGGAGTGTGTATATATGTTGTAGGGGTCTACTAAATGGTAGTTCAAAGTTTGAACCTTTTTATATTAAATTTTATGTCGCAGGCAACGCAGCTATTTATTGCTGCTAATTCATATGTAATTAAAATAATAGTACTTATTATTTTTTAGTAACAAATTTCACGATATAGTTTTTTTTTTAAATGTTACTGTAAAATTGAGAGAGGATTATTTCGTACAGAAAATAAGTGGAAAAAAAGTGTCCAAGTATTTGAAAAGTCTACTTAAACCTTGTGCGTATTTTTAAATTTTAATGACCTTGAATATCCTTATTAAATGTTAATATGAAACAAACTTCATGAATTTAACAGGTAGGTATATGTTTATTTCTGAACACACGTAGACTTGCCTACTAATTGCATAACAAAATAAATGACTACATATGCGTTTTGTTGACATTTTGTTGACACTTCAATTAACAGGTATATAAAACAATACCTGCATAGAATTAAATAAATCCGATCAAGTGCAAGTTGGAATCGCTTACAAAAGGTTCCGTACCATTATCTGTAGAACATTAATTAAGTTTCCACTTCTTTCTCGGGCTATTTTTATCGAGCATAAAACGGCAAAATCATCATGTTTGTTGTATGGCTTAAATATTTATTTTATTGATTTAGTATTTGCTGTAATAGCGGCAACAGCAGAACTTTATCTTTACTTTATCACGGAGATACGGACTGGTAACAGACAGACGGGACAATGAAGTCTTAGTAATACAGTTCCGACTTTACCCCTTGGGTACGGAACTCTTAAACCTAGAGTTAGGTACCAATTGGTATCTCATAAATAATAATGTCAATAGATATTAAATTTAGAATTATTTAACTTAACAAAATGTCCGCTTGAGTAGTTTTAGAACATATATTTATTTTTATACTTCTAATAGCGAGGTCATGTATATAACATAAAAAGTAAGTCCTGACTGACTGACAGACAGACATATGCTAGATATCAAAGTAGAGGCTAAGCCTAGAGATATTATTTGCTCTATTTGGATGGTAAATTAATTACATTTTGTATGTGTGCAAATTCAACCGCTAAGGGTTCAAATAAGGGTTCAAAAGTTTTTTTTACTAATAATGTTATGTTTATCTTTGCAGTAACACCAGCATTAAAAGCTTTTTGCTACTTCTATCAACGTGCTAGACTACATCTGAAAAAATAAACTACAATTTTTAAGTGAAAACCATTAAAATGTACCAGCTAATACTTACGCTGTTGGTGGTGACGAAATGCTGCTCCGCTGTCATCTACACCATGAACGGTGAGTTGTTTATATTAACATTGATAAACATGAATGAATGAATGAATGAATGAATATAGCTTTACTGTACGTTAAAATAAAATAAAATATACAGCAAGACATATTTATACAATGGTAAGTAGTACACTGGGCGGCCTTATTGCCAATTTCTTACAGGCAACCTTTGGATGGAGGGAACTAACATTATAAAAAAACGATCACATGGTGTGCTTATAATTATAATGATAAAATTTTTGTATAAAGCTTAATCAATTAAGTACAAAATAAAGTGTAAAAATGATTAAACGAAAAAAATGATGCATGTGTTTTCAAGAACGCTGCCAGCATTCCCGCGTTGAATTGCCAACATTGATTTATAATTTAATAATCTATCTATTCTATATATCACCTTATATATAAAATAATTGCTGTTTATTTGTCTCGCTAAAACTCGAGAACGGCTCGGCCGATTTCGCTGATTTTGGTATTGAAATGTTGCTCATTAACCGGAATCAAAAGTATCACATATATTGATCAAAGATATAATCAACTACTGTACAAAATTTCATTTAAATCGGTCCAGTTGTTTCGGTGATTAGCCTGTACAAACAGACAGACAAACAGTGAAACATTTTAATATCTATATTACTTTTATTTCACTTCTTACATCTCCCTGTTCCAGTTTTCATCATTGTTTTAACGTTGAACAGAAATGCGACCTCTACAATTTTATTATATGTATGTATTTATTAATAAGGCAACCTTTTATTTCTAACATTATGTTGAGTAAAGAATGCGATTTGAAACCTTTTTTGTTTATAATATATTCAAAATAACGTATCCGTTTTTTTTTACTCATAATATAATATTATAGTTAAGTTTAATGAGATTTTAGACAATCTAAGAATAACTAATGTCATTCTCGTCAAAAGCTCTGAAAATAATTATGTGTGATAGTGAATAAATTAATTAATTAATGATTATAGCTTTATTGCACAGCAAAATAATATAAAATATACAGCAAGACATATCCATACAATGGTAGTACACTGGGCGGCCTTATTGCCTATAAAGCAATTTCTTCCAGTGAAATCTGTAATTATGTTCTTTGTGTCGAACAATAACACGCGAATTACCGCTTTTAGTTGTGAATTAACTCTTCACTCTGATCATTATCCAGAACTTAATACACTGGATATAAATATCGAACGCAACGACTGAAAAACCGTAATACTGATGTTTGCGGACATATGGATTAAATAGATTTCTGATCAAATTGATATCAATCAGTTATCGATGGCAAGATTAATAAAGAATAAAATCGTTATAGCATAACGTTTTATACCGGCCGTAATAAATATACAGAACACGTGGCCAGAGACGTGGATTAAGACAGCTATTGACCGCCAACTTGTCCATACAATAAGATACTTATAGCTACTTTCTACCTCTTAATGTTATCCGACTAGCTAACACATTATTTACTAGGTTTTACCGTTTTTTTTTTCTATTTTTTATATCACTTTAAAGCTACAAGTTTCCTAAGCGGTCATTCATATCTTTGCGCTGATACGATGCCTATTAAAATCCTTTATTATGCAGAATCCAATAACTTTTTTCAAAATAATAAAACGTGTAGACACATAATACATCATAGTAAAGTGATTGACACCAATAACAAAGAATTAGGGGATGAAAAGAACGGAACCCCGCCCCGGAACGAAAATTGTATCAGAAACACGAAAACATTGAAGGGTCGGATCCTCTTAAGGACTATGAGGTGAAAGGGCCCATCAGGGACTAGAGCTCTCGCTCTAGTCCCTGATGGGCCCTTTCACCGATAGGCCGATCGCATGCCAAATGGGTCAAAGAAATACTAGAGACAGCAGGCCAAGATTAGCTCAGCGTAGCAAAGGACAAAGAAAAGTGGTTTTCTTTGAAGGAAGCTTTTACCTAAAGGGGGTCCATAGAAAAATAATCTACACTTACTTTTTTATAAATTTACCAAATTCTTACTGAACCCTACTTGCTACAGGTTTCTTACCTACTCAGCGCACGGGATCGCCATCTCTCTAGATTTCTATACTCTGAGACCTGGAAGAAGTTAGTTCCAGCTGTAGATAAACAAGTCAGCCATAGAGGATAATTAAAAAATTTGTAATTATATACATCACGCACGTTTAGAGATGACCACTTACTTGCCCTATAATAAACACCTAATGACACTTGTAATTGTATTGGGCTTACATTGTATTGAACTTGTTTGTTGAGAAGAATATTTTTAACCGATTTCAAAAAAAACAAGACATTTGTAATTCGTCAGAATCTCGGTTTTTATTGACTTTCCAAAATAGGAGCTGGTACTCATTTCAACTCGTACCTATGTGTTTTTTAATTTAAAATTAAAATTAACTTAAAATTGATTTATTTCAGGCTATTTAATAGCTTATATTCTAGTTATATTACTAAATACTAGCTGGACCCGCGACTTCGTTCGCGGTTGCTAACCTTGCATAAATATATCAGTCGGACTTTAACAATTTCAAAAATGTATATCAGTGGTCGTTTTGAAACTCTTATCATTGTAAAAGTTACAATACGATAGCACTGTTTTGAACTCTAAAAGTATTTGATTAATTAAAGCAATACAGAAGTTTGCACAATTATGTTCACCATGAGTGGACAATTTTTAAGAACTAAAGATTCTGCATAGCATTAACGAATATTTCATTTTGCAAATTCAGCACTTATTTTAACCTATAGTTAATTTTTTTGCTAATGTATTTATCTCGATTGACCATTTATTTCTTATTCAAGACTGGTAGGCATTTGACAACTAGCTCGCACGATCACAGAAGTCAGCGACACTATGGCTCCTAGATGGAGCATGCCTAGTCTGGAATACGTCTATAGTGTCTCAAAGAAGGCCGCCGCAACATACCGTTAGGTGCTTGGCGACAGATTTTTCAATTTAGGGTGTTAGCAGCAGCATTACCAAGCTGAATGGCAATGCTCCAATAATGTGTGTTACTTGATTTTCAAGACTCGGCTGGAGCAATTTGCAATTTTTTTTTTCAACTGGTATCATTTAAATTTTATCAATTTTGCTCCAGAGGTTTGATTTCTGAATCAAAATATTTGAAAAAGGTCAATAAGATTTAAAAAAAAAAACGAATTTATATTTCACGTTAGTTTTTTTTTCTTAAATTATATATTTTACAATATTTAGTGTTTCAGTGGACACAGTCAATTAACCATTGCAATTATAATTATAAAAGTAGTCAAAACAATCAAATTTTTGTTTCTACATAAGTTGTCTGGAAGAGATCGCTATTATGTGTCACAATTTTGTGATGAGAGTAAAGGATGAGTTAACAATTGAATTGTCGTGTTACAAATTATAGACTTACCTTTCAAAGTATAATTTGTTGAAAAAGATTTAGAGCCTTTTCCGATTTCTGACCAAAAACTGCATTTTATCAAATATTTAAAAAAATGCAATATAAATTTTATTTATTGTATTCGCCATATTATGTCACAATTAATTATATTTACGTTTTCATTTTTGTGATTTGACTAAAAGATTGAGTATTGTATTTTCTTGTTAGAAAAAATAGATTAACCTTTCAGAATACATATAATTTGTAATAAAATAAGTGTATTTGCTGATTATATATTGTATTTTAGCAAATACCGTAGCAAATACGTCACAAAAACTGCACTAAGCATGCTCCATCTAGGGCTACAGTATCGCTGACTTCCGTGCTCGTGCGAACTTGTGGACAAGTGCCTAGATGTTATATATTTGACCCATTTGGAGTCGAGACTATAGTGCCGTTGGGACCGGGAGCTCATCTTATTTTACAAAACTTATCGGAGCGTTTGATAGATTCGACGCGTGACCGGAATGCCGGTTTTTATCTGGCCCAACTTATAAGCATTGTCATTCAGTGTGGTAATGCGGCTAGCATGCTGGGCACGTTGCCCTCTGGTGAAGGGTTGGAGCATTTGGATTATCTGTAGATCTTAAATGGTCTATAGGTAACCTTTCTGCTATAATTTTTTGTTGTCGTAGTTAGTCATTTTATTTATGTTAATAAAGGCAAGTGCCTAGCTGAGTAGGTTAAAAAACATTACCGATCCTACGCGAATCGTTAAAAACCACGTAAAACTATCGTAACCCTCTCCATGACGTGAGGACATACCGATGTAGGCTCACGCACGTTTCGCATACAAACAACTATATTTTACCATTTCTGGTGCAAAAGACTTAAACGCGCTACTTACTGCAAAAACCTTGGATTTTTGCCAATTTATATGATCTTATTCTCAGAGTTAACATTAACCTTTTTGTTCTTAACTTCTTAACGGAATTTAAATCTTGCAGTACTACGATCAAGCAATAAAATGTTAACTTGCCATCATAACATCGTCTACGACCATACAAAGTCTTGAAGGATTTGAAAGATACGGATTGCTGACTTGTGTTATACATATTTAGATTTAAAAGTACTATAGTGTTGGGGTTTTTGATTTTTAACCTTTATTTGACTCTTAACACAAGTATTTTTCTAAGATTTTAAGGGGGTCTTAAAATTTTAAATAAAATTTTAAGCATTCTGTGGTGGCGGCTATCTTGAACTAATAATGTATCGTTATGTACATAGTACTCTACAATTTTGCCCTTTATTTGATAGCCGTATTGATTAATATAAAAATTTGTTTCAAAAGTCTTGCAGCGTCTGTCATCTCCGACCGATTTACATCAAACATAGCTAAGAACACTCATGACTGATGCACCTTTTAAACAAAAAAACTTAATCAAAATAGTTTCGTTCGTTGGAGAGCTACGATACTAAATTTTACAGACATACACATTCAAAGACACGACACACTTGTAATACACCGTCGTTTTTGCATCGTTTTTGCGTCATTTTCGTAGCGATGAAGGCTGAGTGGTAAGTGGGGTCGATTGCCGTGCGAGAGGTACGAGATTCGATCCCACGAAATATGCAAAAATTGCCTGAGCTAACGGTGAAGGAAAACATCATGAGGAAACCATAGCAAGGTGGTAGAGCGTATTTTAATACTCGCCTGACTAGTTACCACCCTCAAGTTGAAAATCTGTCACCAAGCACCGAACGATGTGTTCCGGCAGCCTTCCTTGAGAGCCAGTGCATTTCGGACTAGGCATGCTCCATCTAGGCCTACAGTATCGCTGACTTCCATAGTCGTGCAAGCTTGTGGTCAAATGCCTAGCTGAGTGGGATAAGAAAAAAACGGGGCTCAAAAGCTAGCCCGCTAATACACGTTAAAAAACAAAACAAACATTTAAGCCAACATTTTACTCGTAAAAACGCGTTACACACATTTATGTTTTACAAAAATCATTGTGACGGGATTGTAAATAAGCTGATTAAATTCATAACCGAGGCTATGACTATGAACCCAAGTTCAAGTTGAAGTGTTCATTTAAGGAAAACTACCAGTTGTGCGAAATAATGCACTACTTCTAACATGTCGTCGTTCTATTGTTTATTTAATTACTATAACTTTGTAATTACGGTGTAGAATTTAATGATATGTCATAGATATGAGATTAGGCTGTAAGACTGACATTTCGTTATGAATTACTTTGACATTTGATCTCTTCACGGCACGCCTAAGTAAAATAGAGTCTTTACGTACACACTGCTGAGTATGATTTTATCTTCTCTTTCATGAGCTATTATTTTTTTGAGCCTATGCCATCGTCTGAGACCTCATCTTCTCAGCCTTATCCCTAACAACAATCTCCTCTGTGAGGAAGTTCTCAACGTCATTTTTCTTTAAAATCAAACACCCCACCTCTAAGGTTTAAAAACGAATCCATCAAGCCCAAACTCTGTGGGGTTACGCTTTTTGACAGCAATAGCGTAACCACTGGCCATCTTCCAGTTTAACGTTCAAAAACGAATGAATGACGGAATTCAAACTCGATAGGTTCATCTCGTTAAATTTATAACTTCCTATGGCCATCTTACATCTCAATTATCAGACCATCACACCAGGGTGCTTCAGATACAGGTACTTCTAGTCTAGTTGCCTGCCTACTTGTAATATAGATATAAATGACGTTATTTAGTATTAGAGACCCTATTTAGTTTTAAGTTTCACTTTTGGTAATAAATGATCATTATTCTTAACTACTTGGTACATATAAGTATTATTACTTACTTTTTATTAAATTTGATTAAAATGAACATTACAAAACGTGTAAATCTTATTTAACTTGCAAGATTTCGTTACCAACAAATGGGACAGGTAAAGGTGGACCATTGATTGAGAGGGATTTAAAATGTAAATTGAGCTTAGATTTCTAGATTAAACGCAAAATATCGGTAGCACTAAATCTACCACAAATCCAATATATTCCGCGCAAGTTTTTCATTCCCTGTATACTTTTGTATAAATTTAATCGCTATCAGTCAAGGCTACGTTTCTAATGACTGCCAAAAAGAGCAGGTACTCAATTCGATTGTATTTTTTAAGTTTGTTACTGGATTTGTCGAAAATGTATGGATCAATTTGTTTTTTTTTTTGTATTTGACCTTGACATGTCATATTTGACTTTGACACCTTCCGAGTGGTGTCATTTTAATTTTATCAAAACAGTTGGAGATTTTTATATTTAAATATATAAGTCAAAATCTTGTATATTTATTACAGCCTGCCGTAA
The DNA here is from genome assembly GCA_947049295.1 of Ligdia adustata. Lineage (NCBI taxonomy): Eukaryota > Metazoa > Arthropoda > Insecta > Lepidoptera > Geometridae > Ligdia > Ligdia adustata. The sequence goes on from OX346229.1 coordinate 12,266,533, forward strand.
ATTAAACTTTTTTGTAAAATAATCAACTTTGTTCAACTGGGTAAACAGAGTGGAAATTAAATGCATGTTTAACCTTGGAATCTAGAACCTGGATGATATCATTATTTGTGTTGACAAAACAAGTGGTTACAACCGACTTTAATAAAATCCGGCTACTAAATCTTTAAACCTGTGTATTGTCCTAACTTTTTTTTAATTATGATGTACTCAGTGTCAATCTCACGACTAAGACGAATCTATTGACACCACTCACATGAAAATACGACAAGCCGTTTAGGCTCTAGGGCGTATGCAGTCTATAGATCTATTAATGCTTTCCAACTTCCGTAAGTTCCAAAGAACAAATAACAAATTACTTACATACATTTTTGACTACATACTACTTTACATACCAAGAATATTACTTGTTGTACCAAACTATTATATGAATCCACAAAAAAAATTAAATAATAATATTAAAGCAACTGTTATAACATTTTTTGTCTCTTTATTCTCTGTATTTATGAATGTCTCAGGATATTAGCCTAATATTTACCCGACTGCAAAAGAAGGCTTGTTATGCTTTTCGAGTGTATGTATGTAGGTATGCATATTTCTTTGGCACACCTGAGAGCCTTAACGACTCTCTGCATATATACACTAGAAACGAAACTCATGTTTAAAAATTAGCAGCGTTACCTCTTTATAATAGTGTCATTCAATCTATCTACAACTAGCTGTCCCGGCGAACTTCGTACCGCCTAACAGTTATTTATGTTTCCCGCCTTTTAAACCTTCCCTAGAGTACGACATGTACGATGACATGAGTAAATATTTCAAGACCAAGATCAGCTAAACCGGCCCAGCCGTTCTCGAGTTTTAGCGAGACAAACGAACAACAATTGATTTTTATATATATAATTAAATAAAATTAAAAACTAAAGAACCCATTTAAAAATTATTTATCCATTAGATAGTCAATGTATCACTGAATATTAATGTCATTATTTAAGGCTGTGTTTATTACAAAGAATGAAAGAATTTCTACTATAACACTAAAATTTTACTAAAAATCATTAATAATTAGAATTAAAAAACACAAAGTAAATATATAATAACATAAATATATGTAATAAGAACTATAAAAGAATATTAAATAAGTTTTTTTTTAGTTTGATTTCTTTAAAGTAATTAATAATTCAAATGTAACAAGACTTGCCTGTAACGAACGTTATTTAAAGGCCAACAAATTTTTCTTATTTTTATTGTACCTGTGCAAAGCCGGGAAGTGCCGCTAGATTGTATAAAATGACCTAAGTTATTTTGTTTCACAGAGAGTGAATACAACCTGATGCCAGCGTTGTTCCACATGGATCCGTTCGACGCTTGTCTCGCGGAACCAGGTGGTACCTACTGCGTGGTGGATCTGGCGCTCTATTCCGACACCAAATCAGAGCTCATGAGAATCATACAGGTCTGTGTCTAGGTTTGAACTATATATATAATAACCTATAGCGTGGTAATGCGGCTAGCTACTGGGTGCGCTGCCCTCTGTGGGTTGAAGCATTTGGATCATCTGTAGATGTTATAAGGTCTATAGGTAATCTTTCTGCTATACTTTTGGCTGTTGTTATAGTTAGTCATTTGGTTTTTGGTAATAAAGACACTCGCCCTTGCGAACAAAGCCTAGGAAACTTACAGCTTGTTAGTTCTAATGGTCAATTTCGTTTCGATACGTTGTTTCAGTTTCGGTGCCGTGTTTTCCTCGTTTACTCCCAGGTGTAAAATGATCAACATTCGCATCTTAGATTTTTTATGCCATCGTAAATTACACACATGTCAATATGATGTATTTTTATTAAACGTTATCTGCGCGGGCAGATATTTGATCATCTCATGGGAACACTTAAAATTTTCCGGGATAAAAAGTAGCCTCCATGTTAATTGTTACGTCTATAAGCTATTTTCGCGCCAAATTGTATCCAAATCTGTGAAGCCGTATGAACGTGAAGGAGGAACAAACAAACACACGCATACAAACTTTTGCCTTTATTATATTAGTATAAAGTATGTTGTAATTATCATTTTTCGTCAGCACTATTAAAATTAAAAAAAAAAAATATGAACATTGTTGTAAATATGAACCATGTAGATTCTTATTTTCGCGGTAACTTAATCCTAAATTGTTATATTTTACTCAATGTAATTTTCCTTTGTGTAATGTAAACAAACTAGTCAAGTTTTAGCACAAAGTCCGTGAATGGTATGATTTATGCCGCGAACGTGGAAATACCTTCGACGCCATATACTCGGAACTGCAAGGTGCGGTCAATTATATGTCTCGTTAATTATACTAGAACACTGGTCAAGTTGAGACCTAGTACATCATACTATCGATATTTAATAAGATGTACTAGATAGAGTCATATAAGATAAATAAGACAATTCGTTAACAAAACGACAAGTTTGACAATAAATAAATATTACAAATAAAAGCTCACAAATTTATGCTAAGTTTTTAATGGCGGCCTTATCTCGTAAGCTCGTAAATTAATATCATAAAATTAGACAGGTCCTAAAGTATTAGATTGAACAACATATTTAATAAATGAACAAGTAAATTACAGCTGATCACCGCAACTAATACATGTAAATAGATACACAGATAAAAAAAACATACGATACTAATTAATATCATAGAAATATATATAGTATTATTATTTATAAGAGAAAGACACACATTTTAATGCTGTAGTGATAGGTAATGGACTATGACTCGATGTTTAAAGATTTTGAATGATGGACCACGCCTAATGTCAAGCAGTAGACTGTTCCACAGCAAAACGGCGTTTATAGTGAAAAAAACTTATAGGAAACGGTGCAATGTACTGGGATCGATAACATGAGATTATCAGATGACTTTAAGGTATAGGAATGCGTAGTGTGACAATATTTCTGAAGGGACCAAGGAGAAGAAGGGTTTAAGTAGTTAAAAAAAATTCAAAAGTTCTTTATTTCGCTTCAGATATGGTACAATTAAAGGTTTTAATGTAACACTTACTTTAGATCTGCATATCTTTACCTAAATTATAATAATATTATGAAGAAGAGACAGTATATGAACATCCCGGCGACGGCGGATTGGGAGTAACTTGAGCTTAGTGCGATATTTGGAAACATGGTCATATTTACGTAAATTAATTATAAACCGTGAGCAGACATTTTTTAGACGCTCAAGTTTATTGAATTGCTCCTGAGTAAGCTTAGTGTGTTACTTTATTAATTTTAAAAGCCTGTGTATTTCATATTACTATTCGTGGCGTTCCTAAATCGTCGCCTGGAGCCTAGACGTGACAATTAGCTCCAAGATTTGTAAAATAATTTATGAATTAATATTATTATTATTATGTTTTTTGTAAAAAACCTAACTAACTGTTGTTTAGAAGCGATTACAAAATATAATAAAAGTACTATATAAATATACTACTTAAATTACGGCAGGTGCCTATAAAACTTTTTAAGTTTTTTTCGCTCTAAAAATCAAACATATTCATCGATTTCGTTGAAACTTAAAAGAGACCGCTCATATGTAATTTTTTTTTTTCGGTCCACTCGTCTCCGAGGGTAAGAATGATAAAACAATACAGTCGACAACTGTACCTTATAAGTTATAAACTGTATTTCCAGACTTACTGCTAACTAATAGCAGTAAAATATAAATTACGAATTACATCGGAATTACTATAATTAAATATATGCAGATCTGTAATGATACGCGGTAATGATAAATGAACTATCCAACCCGCACTTGATTGATCTATCTAGGTTGTTATGGTTAACTTGAGATCAAGGATTTTAGCTATTTTATAGTTTATAATTAAATACCGTCCTTATAAATGATTAAGTTAGCACTTTGTCGGTTTCACTTATTAAGGTCCCGTACTTCAAAATAAAAAAGAAATTCTTATAGAATCATTTTGTGTACGTCTGTCTAAAAATTGTGATGTGAAAAAATTGTGAACACGTGGAGGTATCTAGAAAACAAATAATTACAATAGATAGATAGATCAATTCTTTATTGCAGCCACACAAAAAATAAAAAACAAGAGAAAATTCTTACAAAATATAGTGCTACCAGTGGCGGCCCTATCGCTAAAAGCGATCTCTTCCAGGCAACCTTAGGATGGAGACAATTGTGAAAAAATGAAATGAAATAGGACGGGGTATACAATAAAGAACATAAATATTATATTATATACCTTAATACACAAAATATTATAATCAATGCATACATACAATTGCAGTTACAAGATTCTTCATTGTTACCACAACATAATAGAACATCAGACATAAATACAATAGAAAACAGGCACATAGGCGATCTTATCGCTAAATAGCGATATATTCCAGAGAACCTCATAACAATATGATAATATCAGATGGTACCTCCGAGTATTTGATGGAGAATATCAATATCTATATGATAGTAACTAGGGTAACGCGATCGAAATATATTAGTTCAGGTGTTTTTTTTTTTTTTGCAAATTAACAGATTTCATAGGGGAATCAAAACTTCTACAAAACTTGCAGTTGTCAAAGAATAAGATTAGGTAAGAAAGAGTCATGCAATACATTTACTGGAAACAAATCTGGAAATTATTAATAAGCAAAATACTACATATTACAAACGTATTATTATTGTTATCGTTGAAGTTTGTTCTTTGTCCTTTACCTTAGCATTACCTACAACTTTGTGCGTAATTTTTATTGCGTGAGTCAATCAGGATATTCAGCTAGACACGGGGTTGAATGATGTTCACGTTTCTAAGTCTCAATACTTATAGCTTGTCATAAATAAACTAAAAGTATAAAGGATTATCAATTTAAATAACGATAAAAATCCTGCATTTGTCAGAATCCTGTTACAAATATAATTTTTAACCCAACCTTCCATTCATCACATTCTATATCAAATACCTACTGATATTTATTAATTTCACAGGGTTATTCAGCACACAGAATGAAGCACTTCAATCACACACAGATACATAGAGGCATATGCGTCACAAGTACATGCAAAGGATACATAGACAAAAATAGCACTAATAAAGAGCTGGAACTAAAGCACTCCCTTGAGGCATGCCAGAATGATACTTTATGGAAAGAGTACAAATTACAGGGAAAAATATTAGATATAAAATATTGTAATAAAGAAAGTGACAGAGTTACTTTGGACAGTAGTGATATTGCTGTGGCTGTGGTATATTTAGTTTTAATAGTGCTCAACGTTGCCGGAAGCTTGTACGATGTTTTCGTATTGGGAAAAGATCAACCAGGTATTGTTTTTGTAAATATTTGAGGTCATTGAATTTAAATAAGGTAATAACGCCAAAATGTCTTGTTCCAGGAAATTCTTATTTACTAGCGTTTTCATTGCGCCGGAACTGGGACAGACTGGTTGCTCCAGTTGATTCAGAGAAAGAACCGAGATTAGAAAGACTGAAACTATTTCATGGTTTAAGGTAAGAAAACAACATTTATAATAGCAAATCAATATAATTGTAAGTCGTTCCAAGAAGATCGATACTAATTGACCAAACAAGTGAAACGAAGAGAAATGTTATTTCTTCTATCAATTTAAGTAACTTTGTTTTTTATAAGTATGTTTGTAAGCAATAAATTTCGTGCTGGAGTACAGAACGTAGATTTCCAAAGAATTTAACGAAGCTCAGTGTGTGGGTTCTATGATTTATCTTTTTTATCATAGATCGTAACAATGGGGGACGTTTGCTACAGTGAACATGCAGATCACAATTTTAGTGAGATTCCTGAACATAAAAAAACTTGATCAAGTGGTTATATTTTTAAATAATAATAATAATATAATAATATGTGACATCATCCACACAAAGGTGTTCAGATCCCAAACTAGGCAAAGCCTGTGCTGTGGTAACCTGATGACTAATATACATACTTAAATACATATATACATACTTATATGATATAATAAACACCCAGACACAGGTTAAACAGACATGTTCATGCAGAAAAATGTATGACTGTCCGGGGATCGAAGGGGACAGAAGGCAGGAGTCCGGCCAGTCAAGTCTTTATATTGTAAAGTTGTAAAAAATATTGTAAGCGTGATTTTGACAGATCACGGAGCTACCTACTAAACTTTGTATTTGTTTTCAGGACAGTAACAATGATATGCGTGTTCTTCTCACACACAGTCCTCATGATGGCGTATGGATTTGTGGATAATCCACTCTATATTGAAAGGGTTGGTTGATTATTGGTTAATGCACATAGATTTTGGTTTTTATAGAGCAACTACTACAATAAGACTTCATTAAAGCAGTTTCTATAAATATGTTCAATATCTCCTTGGAGTTATTCTACGAGCTTGCCGTTATAGAGTCCACACTAATATTCTTCTTCAACCACAACAACCTTTAGCCTTTGGCATGGTATATTATAACACTAAGTTATGAGACTATATCTCAACACAATACTGAAGGACTTGTTTCATTTTCGGCCAGGACGTACGTCTACTGAAAAATGCCTAAAAATGTGATTAATTAATACTGTGTACTCGTATTAAGAAAAATGCGTCTGCAGCCTCCAAATTTAAAAAAAAAAAATTCTAAATTCTGTGAATTGTAGTGGAATTATGTCATCCCTGTAAGATTTATGTATTCTATGTTGACTCCAATTGTCACATTGGTCTATAAATGTACCGCCCGTCACAAGTTTCAAAATTGACACAATAAGAACGCGTAAATCACCTTTGTGCGTAAATAACGTGGAAATATTTAGATTCGAAATTAATTTTGTACACAGCGACCAGTTACGTTATTTTGAATTTGGTTGATATATTAACGACGAATTGTCCCTAACGTATTTATGATAGCATGTACACTGTCCTGGCCGGGGCTCTATACATTTTTGAAACAACTCTTTTGCCCTTTCATCAGATTGACTTGATCTAAAAGTGTCACTAAATGATGTTGTGCTCACAGTCGTACGAAGACCCGATGAAGCAGATCCTATACAACGGGAGCCTGGTGACGCACACGTTCTTTGTAATGTCCAGCTTCCTGATGGCCTACAACCTATCACTGTACGCGGAGAAGAATGAGATCACCTGGTGGCAGTGGCCGAAGGGGGTACTCATGCGGTGGTTGAGGTAATAGTTGCTAATAATAAAGTATTTATTGAACAGCTAAGCATATAAATGTTATTACCTGTGTAAATATTTGATGATTCTATGAGAACACTTCACTTTTTCAGGATCAAAAGTAGCATATGTTAATCCAGGATAAAAATATATCTACGCAAATTTTATCCTTTTCCCGTACAAGTGAAACGTTTAAAATTTTGGATCCCTATTTTTATTACGATATCGGAAAGATAAATGAAAAATAACTTACTACCTACTATAGTTTTTTTTTTCAGAATGTATTAATTATATTTTAAGAGATTATTGAAAATGTTAGAAAAGTTCAGCATAATGTTATTCTCGTCAAAAGCTCGTAATTTCATTTCATTCATTATTTTAATGAGATTAAGTATCTGTATTTTGTTGATTGTTTTGGTATGGTTCACAGATGAAAATCATATTTTTTTATTTATGGCATCTGACGGTCTTAACATAAATACGTGGATATAAAAATCTGATATTTTTAGTATGAACTGATCATTACATTATCTCGAAATAGTTTTCGAATTTCCATCAATTTATAAAAATGATATATTGTCAATTGTACAAGCATAACAAACACGCAAAAATACACGTACACACACATGTACACACAATCTAAAACACACTTTTATAATACTATTAGTGTGCTTATCTTTGGCGTGTAAATTCTTCTATTGGCCAATAAATGTATATCTGTATCTACAAGGCTGAGTCCAACATACGCGCTCGTGCTGGCGAGCATCTGCACGTGGATGCGTCACGCCGGCTCCGGCCCGCTGTGGGAGCTGCTGGTCACCTCCGAGTCGCACGCTTGCCGCCGCTACTGGTGGGCCCACCTGCTCTACGTCAACAACTACGTGTATGATGACGCGCTCTGTGCGCCGCAGACTTGGTGAGTCTACCTAATCTGAACCACCACCTTCATAGTGTTACCAATTTGTCTTGGCTCCAGCCACATTGTAGAGGCATCATAGAGAATACCCAAAGAGCAAATTTGGCCACATCTCTCTGAAAGGAGAGACAAATTAACTTGTAAGAAAAAGTCATACAACAAGTAACTAGTGGACGCAATCGGCAGCTCGTCGTTTGGAATGTCATTCAAGGGGGAAGCCTAAGTTCAGCAGTTGACGTCTTCTGGCTAATGATGATGATGATCTGAGTAAGTACTACCAACCTAATGTTGTGGTAGTATCTTAATTTGTCTTTGCTACTCACTTTTCGTTTTCTCTCTTCTTTGATTGTGTTTGACTGTTTGAGTATGCGTTACTTACAGCCTGTCTAAAAGTCAGTGGAATCGAGTTCACTGACCTTTCAAGCTTTGTCTAGAATAAATCCAAAATATAGACTCTACACCTACTCACAGAAAAAACCAGAGCTAAATTCTGTTTCGAGTAAAGTGTTATTATATACTAGGAAGTCGGATACAGAGAAAAAGAGAAATAATAAGGTGAGGTGTGGCGGTGGTGAGGAGGCACTACACCATAAAAACAAAAATATTTATCAATTCTCGCGGACATAATGAAAAGCGGGAAACATTAGATATTCTTTATATACCATCTTATTATAAGTGGATTTCTGCAAAGTAACGCGTGACTCCATTAATCATCTTTGTTATTATATATTCCAGGTACCTAGCAGCAGACACCCAGTTGTTCTGCGTGGGGTTACTTGTGTGCGTGCTGGTGAGGAAGCCGCGGACGAGGGTCATAGCCCTGGCGGTGATGTTCCTCGTAGCACTGGTGACGGCTGCGGCTCACACTTACTTCCAGGACCTGGATGCTGTGGTCATACAGGCGCCAGAGTGAGTTGATGCTTATCAGGAGTAGATGATTGGGTTGCCTGTTACAATAACAGATTAATACATTAAAGGGACTCAGTACTTCGGAATATTTTTCCATGTATGAAAAAACTTTTTTGTTTTTTTTTAAACGGTTTAGACTTATTACAGTTAGAACATTAATGTTATTTATCAAAATCAGTGATAGAATTTCGTTTAATAAATAATATAACTATGAGTAAATAGAGATGAGGTATATTTATATCTGATATTTTGCTTCTTATTATTAGTTTCTTATCTTATTAAGTAAGTTCTAAGGTTTTGCAAACTACTTACGGGTTCTTTTATTTTTGTTAACAATGGGAAATGTAGTTAAGTAAGTAAGACAGTATTCGTATTTTGTATTCTTGCTTTGGCTGTCAGTTATAAATGTTTTTCTATAAAATGTAAATCCATTGTTGGTCGTAAGAAAAACATGTTTTTTAAGTTAATTTTGTTTGTGGACTGTGGATTTTGTTCAGTAAATAAAATGAAATAAAATAAACAAGAGTTTGTATATATGTTTATTTACATATATAAAAACTTTAAATACTCAACATAAATATACAATATAATAAGATAGAAAACTAGCATAAAACACGGTCCTTAAAAAATTTCTTCCAAACACAATTTGAATACATTCAACTATCATTTACCTACTTCTGCGTCAAATTCGTTTGGGAGCTTTATGTAAACCTTCTATTTTTCCTGTTCATCACCAGAGCTTACCGTAGCCTGTACAAGAACGACGACACGTTTAGGCTGCTGTACATCCGGGGTCACACCAACCTCTCAACCTACACCCTGGGCCTGGCCGGTGGGTTCCTGGCCTACTACTGGCAGACTGAGAAGAAGGACATGACTAACTACAAGGTATGACCACAGAACAATATATTAGGTATGTAAACACTATAACAATGATGGTGAATGCTGGAATGGGGCGACCTGAGAACACGTGGATGGGTTGTGTGAAAGAGGAGTGAATGAAGAGATGACAACTGATAGAGTAGAATGGCAGAGGAAGACATGCTGTGCCAACCCCACGTAGTGGGATAAGGTCAGGTATTTTGATATATGAATGAGATCAGGAGTATTTAAAAAGATTGCTGGGTATATGAGTCCCCGGCAATCTTTTTAAACCAAAAGCGACGTAGTGGAGATATAATTTCCGCGCATATACTTAACATATATATATAAGAGTGTGTTCTGACTGATTGACTGATATTTTCTAGGAATCAACGTAGAACCAAATCCACTGAACCTACATATATGAAATATAGAGGACGTATTCGTTATAGAGTGTAGATATGTACCTACTAATAAATATTTTTTGGAAATTCAAACCCTGAGGGGGTCAAATAAGGGTTCAAAGTTTGAAATTTATTTATATTTATTTAGCGGACAACGCCGCGGGTAACAGTTACTATTAGTTACTATATTATTCTAAATCTACCGAGCCAACCCAGTGTTCAGGTGATCAAATCTGTTATTTGAATTGTCTCAGAATAACATTGCATTGTGCCAAAATGGCCGTTTTGATATAGAATAGGTCACAGTTAGTTATAAACTAAACATAATTTTTAATACTACCTCTGATCTATTCTATGTCGAAACGGCTATGACCATCAGGTCGGTGGAATGCCAAAAATAGAATGAATGCGCGTGCGTCGCGCTGCGTGATTTCACGCACGATCTTGTATGGAAGAGTAACTGCATCGTGGGAACTAGAGGGGTCGAGTGCGTGCACTTGTCGCAAACAATATTATAGACCTAATAGTACATACCTACTTGATTAAACCTCACTTAAAACATACAGGCAACGGTGCTTCGGCCAAAGTTAATCTCCAAAGCCTTGTGCACCGTCGAGAAGTGCCTATCGGTTTTTTACTTTCTATATTTCGGGGAGTGTGCCTTGGAATTACACAATTTAATTCCAGCATCCCCTTTCTACAATCGGACTAGTAGAGATACTGCAAGACGCCACCGCTATATGGTAGAAATTCCATGGACTCGCACTAAACGCTTTGCATCGACTTTTATTGTGCGCACTGCCAGGTTGTGGAATTCACTGCCGAGTACTCTATTTCCCGATAGATATAATCTCGGTCTTTTCAAATCACGAGTGAATCGATTTCTTCTAGGCAAGCGTGCCACATCCTAGACCGCCGCTTTACATCAGGCGAGTTGCGGTCAAGCGCAAGCCTATAAGCTATAAAAAAACATCATGAGTCAAAAGACGTCCGCTGCTGCTATTAGGCCTCCCCATTAAACAAAAACATACCATAAAACACATCTTTATCTTTCTGCTATATTTTTTGCTGTTGTGTGGTCATTTTGTTTATGTAAATAAAGGTATTTATTATAAAACTATAGTTTTATACCTAAATCTTAGCTCTAAATTATATATTTTTTGTTTTTATGTTACGTGTGTCTGAACTGTCAAGGAAAAAATATTGAATGAGATGTCGGAAGAAACTAAAAACACCAATTTATGACTTCTGTCTGTTCTTCTGGTCTTTGCTTTTAAATGGTTCAATTTAATAGCAAAGACCAGAAGAACCGCGACTAAATCGATTAGCAAAAAGAAATTAACTGATTCAAGTTGTTCGAACTATTAGGTACCTAACATTAGAGTTGGATGAAAATAACTTTTCTCGCGAGGTCTACTGCAGTCCGCAGAACTACTAGTTTTGTTATACTTATGAATAATGATGTCTTACGAAAACTTATAAAATAACTTAGAACGCCATTCCGAACGACAAGCTGCCAATTGCATCCATCTACTGATTACTTGTGACTTTTACTATGTCGTCAGTCCACCTAGGAGGTCTACCTACGCTGCGTCTTCCAGTTCGTGGTTGCCACTCAAGAACCTTTCCTCCCCATCGGTTATCAGTTCTTCAAACGATATATACTTATTGGTGCATAATTTAAGTTTGTAAGTAAAAGAAATAGATCAATTCTTTATTGCAGCCACACAAAAATAAACAATACAAGAAAAAAAATATAAAATTTAATGCTACAAGTGGCGGCCTTATCGCTAAAAAACGATAAGAATAAAAGAGTACGTAAGTCAGTTATTTGTATGTCTGGAAGAGATCACTTTAAGCAATATATTCCAGCAAACGCGTCAAAGAAGCAATCCTAGTGGGGCGCTGTGTCAAACTTATTAATCTATTTATCTGTTATATTTCAGAACCACCGCTGGGCGTTCTGGCTGACATTCCCCCTGGCCTTAGGGGTGATCCTGTCCGGGGGGTTGTTCTACATCGATGGGGAGCAGCCCTCTGTGGCCCTCCGTGTTCTCTACGCTACCTTCTACAAGCCCGTGTTTCAATTCCTCGTGGTAGCCTTTATTTTAGGCGTCGTCTTTAAGCTCGAAAGTAAGTACGACTTAAAAAACAATGACAATGGTTTTGAAATCAGTTTTCGCGTGTACTTTGCTATTAATTCGTAACCGGCTTTAAAAATGTGATTCTCACTGTGAACGGTGAAGGAAAACGTCGTGAGGAAACCTACTTGTTATAGAAAGTTAAGAAGAAGAAGAGAAGTAAGAAAGTTAAGTTAGCTTACGAAGAGAAGTGAAGCGCAATTTTGCCAGCGTGGTGCGCTATGGCCTACACCCTCTTAATAGGGGAGATCCGTGCCCGGTAGTAGGACACTATGGGTTAATACGTATGTCGAAAGGTACGAGTAGGTATGCCATCTGCCTAGCGGTGCAGTGTTACTCTTATCCGAGTTGAACGCACGACTCTCTCTCATCAGTAAATACCTAATTGAGACAATTTAAATTTTTTTTCTCACCATTTTTATTACGATAATGGAAAGAGAAATAAAAAATAACGCATATCTTCCTATAATAAGATGGTATATACAAGATATTTAGTGTTTTTCCGCCTCGTCTTGATGTCAGCTTGAGAAATCGGAAAATATTTTTGTTTTTACGGTGTGGTTCCTCCTCACCACCGCCACACCTTGTTTCGCCTTTGCACAAGGCATCCTCAGGAGATGTTGACTCTTCAAGCGCTCGCTCGAAAGCGCTTGAAAAGTCATAAACACGTGTCGAGGAAGTAGGATACTGAGAGAAAGAGAAATAATAAGGTGAGGTGTGGCGGTGGTGAGGAGGAACCACACCATAAAAACAATAATATTTTTCGATTTCCTACGCTGACATCAAGACGAGGCGGAAAAACACTAAATGTCTTGTATATACCATCTTATTATAAATGGATTTCCGCAAAGTAACGCCTGACTCCATCAATCATATCTACCTATTTTTTTATTTTATTAACAATGTAATAATTACGTCTTTAGATTTTTTTTTATTATATATGAATCTCGTGAAAAGCTCGTTAAAAAAACTATGTCATTAATCATCTGTATTTTTGTTGTTTTCATCTTTTTTCATCTAGGTATATTTTTTATTGGTGGCATTCAGACTCTCTGCATTCCAATGGGGGATAGGCATAACCAATAATTAGGATTGTTCGAAAATAAACTCTTCTCTTATTCGATTGTATCTTATAACTGTCACATAAACACATTTTTACAACAAAAATAGCGGTACCGATCTTGACAAAATCTATATTTTTTGAAAGCAAAGTGATCAAGCTTTCATTTTTTATATAATTCATTTTTGCCGTAACCCTCGAACCGCTTCTGACTGTGTCCTTTAAGTGTAATTAATACTTGATTGATTGATTGTTTGATGGCACCTGCAGAAGGCAACGAGGTGTTCAGCCGAATCACCTGAATTTCTATCACTTTGCAAAAATAAAATGTTTTCAATTCCCCTCCAGCGATATATCGTGGTATAGTGGAGTGGCGCGGCTTTACTTGGACCGGTCGTGCTTCATACAGCGCGTTCCTGCTCCACACACTCTTCCAAAGAGCGTTGGTGGGTTCTTACACCGCGCCCATACACATGTCCGACTATTTTATTGTAAGTACCTACGAGTACCTAACATAACTTTATGGTTATATGGCCTATAGCCTATATGGTAGTTGAAGCATGCGTCTCGCTTATATCATCGTGAGTTGGTAAACTTATTAATCGGAAAAAGCGAATAGCTTTTGTAAATACATCTATTGGTATGGGGCGAGTATTTCGAAAGTTTCTCATATAGTTTTTATTAAAATCGCTCCAGTTTTTTGTGAGTCAAAATAACTGAAATACCTACGTATGTGTCGAATTTAAGTCGGCCTTAACTTATTAATTAAAAAAAGTTTTCTTCTCTATTGATTGACCACCACACTATGTGTATTGTGCTAGTTTTTATTTATTTTTTTTAATAGATACTTATTACGTAGTTTACGTACTAGTATTGTATAAAGACCGCTTTTGTCCACAAACAATTCTTTTTTTTTACGTAGTAAAACTATAAAGTGCGTAGAACTCCATGTTAAAGAAACTTCCTGTCGTATGAAATAAGATTTGTATTCCGAGAGTAGAACCTTTTAACCTTTTTTTACTTCCAGATGGTGGTACTCTGCGCTACGATTTTCCTTACGTACGTGGGCGCTGCCATATTGTGGCTGACTGTGGAGGCGCCTATAGCAGGGGTCGTGAGGGTTATACAGAACGGGGGGAGAGTTAGGGAACAAAACAAGGACTGAATAAATGGTCTCTATGTACCAACCTTGTTTTATTTAATGACTGCAAATATGGTGGAAATTTGCAAATCATAGAAAAGTATTTTTTTGTAACACAGCTAGGCATTTGACCACAAGCTCGCACGACTACGGAAGTAAGCGACACTGTAGCCCTAGATAGAGCACGACTAGTCTGGAATACACTGGCTCTCATGGAAGGCTGCCGGAACACACCGTTAGGTGCTTGGCGACAGATATTCAACTTGAAAACGTTCTACTAACAATGATGTGGTTCTCTCGCGGTGTTTTCCTTCACCGGTAGCTCAGTCTCTTTTAGCATGTTTTCATTGGATCGAACGTACCACTCGCACGGCAATCGATCTAATTATAAAATTTGTGTATCTATTTATTTCCTGATTTCTAATTGGCTTAGACCGATTTGGTTTAGAAGGTTTTTTTGGAAGGTTTAATTCAAAAATTAAGTTTAAGTTAAGTATATACCTGCTTAAATAAATTAAATTAACAAGCATTCGTACAATATTCGTAATTTGCGTTTACTGAATTGAAGCTGGTTGACACTTTACTACCAACGCAAACACGATGGGGTGTTTCTGAAGTCTGTGGCATCGTAGCAAGCTCCTGAACGGATAAGGTAATTTTAATTTAGGTTTTTTTTTAATTAAAGGTAAATTAGTCGGGAATGTGTTTAGCTATGTTTGGTGAAAATCTGGCGTATTATATGTATGACATATTTTTTCACATATTCCTCAATATGGGTATCAAATGAACGGTCTTTACTTCAAATCCAAGATACGAGTAGGTTCCGCCACAAAATGACGATAAGGTAATGTATGTTTCTCCCTAAGTTATAGTCCCATAATGTGCCTGCTGTATTATAGCTATAAATACAAATTATGACTAAACATTTCTAGATACATTTCAGTGGGCGTACAAAATACATAAATCATAATTCACATAGTTAGTCATTCGTTATCATAAAAACATGCCTATAATATATATTTTTTATATTTTGTAACGTGCAATGTTCTATAATAGATATATGAATGGGCAAGTCCTGACTGACTGGTATTTGTTAGGAATTAGCATCTATGCTAAAATTTAGAAATTTGGAAGTTCTCTGTAATGAATACAACTTCTAAATTTGATGTCTCTTAGTGTAGGGTTTTACTTATAAAAGATTTTAGGAAATTCAGCCCTAAGACACTTGTCTCACTAGAAACCAAAAACGAGTTGGCGAGCAGCGAGTATTGTGTACGAGTACTTCCTAGACTTGTTTTCAACTATCAAGCTAATTTTCCTTGATTTGGATGTGACGCCCAACTATATCCTGTATGTGCCTCTCGGTTGTGGTAGCTAACAGAGATAGCAAGCATGGAATATGTCGATTTGATGATCTTGTAAATAAAATATAATAAATAGGAAATATGTATTACTAACTGTTTATTTTTTTGCTTAATCTCAAGATAATTATCAATATTATTCGAAAAAATATGTGTCCTACAAAATCTGTGGGTTGATCAAAGTGTCCCCCTTTCCAACATGTATCGATAACGAGGTAGTCATAAATGATTACTAACCAGCTGATTTTTTTAGTATTACTTAGTTAATATTTATATAATTTAACAGTCATATTGTTTTACAAATTGCGTTGGACGTTATCCCGGTCCTACGCCCAGAAATTGTTAATACCACAAGACCATTTCTTTCACCAAAAATGCCTTAATACCTGCATCAGTTGGCTACTCATTGTGTACAAAAATATCTGATTTCTGAATTATAGTAGAATTATGGCATCTCTGGAAGATTTTTATATCCTAGGTCGATTTCAATGGTCACATGGTTCTAACATTTGTACCATACATTGTTGACCTGTGTCTGGGTGTTTATTATATATATAAGTATGTATTTATGTATATAAGTATGTATATCAGTCATCAGGTTACCGTAGCACAGGATTTGCCTAGTTTGGGACCTGAACACCTTTGTGTGGATGATGTCCTATATTATATATACGTCACTAATGGCAAAATTGACATATGAAAAACGGGAAAATTGCCTTTTCACGTCTATGTTAAGATTAAGATTCTAAACTAATTCTGTACACTGCAATAAGTTACGTTATTTTGAATTTAGTTGATAGATTAAAGATTTATAATCCCTATAGTATTTAAGGTATCATGTACTCTGTCCTGGCCGGGGCTCCATACATTATTGAACATCGCTTTTCTTTGTACCTATTACAATTTATGCGGACAACGCCGCGGGCGACAGCTACTAGCTAGTATTAATGAGTATGTAAAGTTTATACTACTGTTCTTTTATTAAGAACAAGCAAGGACGTGAAATAACAAATTCATACTCTTCTCATAAATCACTCTTTTATTCAATTCTGACAAACTTATTATATAAAATTAAAAGTGAAGTTTCAGTGACCCTTATTCGGACAAGTTAGACTTACTAATTTGACAATTCTAAAATTGTCATCCCTCAATTAGTTTTCATAAATGAGAATAGGACTGACAAAATTTTAAGAATTGTCAAATAAAATCAATGCAGTCAGTCGTTACTTTGCAGAAATCCATTTATAAAAGATCTTGTTTAACGAATATCTGGATTATTCCTGCTTTAGACATCGACGTGAGAAAACATAACCCCATATACTTAGAAATACAATTAGTTAAATAATTAAGTATTAATTACATATAATCATAAATTATCATTCGAGTTTGGTTCAGTTTCTACTAAGGCACGACGAAGGCCATATGTTGCGATTAAAGCTTATTCATTAGAATTAATAATAAAAATTGTAGATAATAATAATTATCTTAAACACTATAATTATAAAACTAGAATGTAATATTAATTACTATTATATAAAATTAATAATTTTATAAATTATTATATAAAATTAATAATTTTATAAATTATTACATAAAATTAATAGCTGTACGAAAAATTGGTTTTTAAATTTGCATGTAATATACAGATTTATCGATTAGGAGTAAACTAAGCAGAAAAGGGTTCACAATACACATCATAACGAACAAGTTTCATTATGATACTAACTCTGAATTCCAAAAAAACGCGGTTTCGTACATTTTATCGACAATCAATCAAACATTTTTTTTATAGAACAGATGACTGTTTCTCCAATTCAGGGTTGGTCCTATAATGAAAGTTGTTCATAATGGCGAGTATAGTGACCCTCTCTCGGTTGATTACACCCCTAACCGATAACTCAGTAGACGCATCTTACGAAATAGATGATGTGCATATAAGTATGAAAAATAATTTTGACTATTTGATATGAGTAGGTACACAGTAATAAAATGCTGATTCTAAATAATACGTAATCGTTTCCGAAACGAAACGAAAAATGTATAACACATTATTTGACAATCGTTGCCGTAAGACGAGATTTAGGTATTTGCTACGATTGATTAAGGAAATTCGTGTCATCATAATATTTACGAATAACATCGGAAACGCTTCCTAGCGTCAGAATATGCATATAAGTAAATGAGATTACACATATCAAATAACTACACTTACATTTTAGACAATAATTTGGTTACATTACACTCGCGGAGTTACATCAGAAGATCGCAAACTCTCAAACAATAGTTAGATGTAATTGCGGCCAACAATGTGTGAATTTGCACTTGATCTATGATATAACCATTACGCGGACTATTGAGACGTCAAGTGAAAGCTCGTTCCGAATAGAAAGTATATATTATATTTATTCATACTACTATTTTTAAAGGCACTCGGTGATGTTACATTGCGAGATTATGACAAACAGTATTATGCCAAATAGCTGCGCCCTGCGGTGTTAACCGCGTTAATACAGGATAAAAAGTAGCCTATGTGTTGATCCAGGGTCTAAGCTTCTCTCCTCCGTCTTCTACTTCTCATCTCCGTACCTACTACATTTTATCCAAATCGTTTGAGCAGTTTTTGCGTGAATGAGAAACAAACATACATACATTCTTACAATCTTAAGCGTTTATAATATTTTAGTATGAAGGATAGAATACGATGGAAGGAAGTAGGAAGGATAGCTTCTGTCCTTGCATATTCTTAACAGTTTTGGTATCGTATAATGATAGCGGTATAAGTGAAACAAATGACAGCAATCTTGGTATCTTTATGACACTTTGCCCCTTCAACTCAGTCAGAAAGCAACCAAGTAGACAATTTTGACAGAGTTGAAGGGATCAAGACTACTGTCATTAGTTTCTGCTATTTTTTCGCTAACGATACCACCACTGCTCTCCCGTATTAAAGGACGTACAGACCCTAACTCCACCACGCTGGCGAAACGTGTTCGGGTCTTGTTTTTATAAGCTAAACTTCTCTGACAAGGTTTCCTAGCGATGTTTTCACCGTTAATCACGTGGTAGCTTTAATTTGCACGTGAGCTAATTAATCCGGATTAAAATCTAAAATTACGAGACCAGAATGTTCGTAACTCGATATTAAAGTAGTTCACGTAAGTCTGTTAGAGACACATTATTTTATTGTTAACTATCATCTATAACCATTATTGTTAACTATCATCAATCAATATATATGTATATAAAAATCAATGCCACTTTTCGTTGTAATTGTATAACTCAAGAACGCGCTCACCTGCGAGTATACAAACCAAACGTTTAGGCTTTGTTCGGACTATTTAGTAGATGGTTTTTGTGAAGTTTGCACAAAATCGGTCGAGCAGTTCTTCATTTATCACATTTTATTTCGCTTTATACGTACCGAAGTACGTACCGGTCTGATAGCTTGACATAAAATGGTTTGTCATAACTTGCAGCATAACATGACATAAAAATTATAAATGTTGAATTTTTTAGTGAGAAATATTTTTGAATATAGCATAGAAAAAAATTTAAAATTACTTAGCGATCCAACATAATAGATTTAAGAAATATTCCACATACACTTTAATAAAATGTAATAATAATTAGATAAAAAAGCACCAAATTCGGCACCAAAATATAATAAACATCAATTTTTTTTTCATAAATTATAGTAAACAAAAATCAGTCTTAAAAATTACAAAAATTAAGTACAGAAAAGTTGACACATTGAAATTATGAAATAAATTCAGGTTGCCAAACCAAAATCAAACTAAAGTTTAGCTTAACTTGCATAGCCGGCTATTCAGTACAAGTACAATCGATTTGTTTAAAAAAAAACAACTACCAACCTTTCCTGTTATTTCGATTTAAAAATCTTTCAGGCCCAGAATGTTTAATTTGCCAAAATGTTAAATTCTTATAAAGTTGAAGAAATCAAAATGTTGAATCCTAAATTGTTGAACTGGAAAAATGTTTAATTTGCCAATATGTCGAATTTTCATTATGTTAAATAAGGTAATCAATGTCAATGCGTAACACGGGAATACGAAACAAAAATTATGCCACTAAAATTTCTCCAATGCGATTGCTAAATAAACTTGTGTACAGACTTGAATTAGGATTCTAAAAGAATTTAATGATACAATTAACTTAGAATATGTAGGTACTTAGTTGTATTTTTATTTTTTAAGAAATTTAATAAAATGTATGTTGGGTTTACTATATTTAAAATTTATTATTTTTTAAATTTTATTAACATCTATAAATGAAAATATTTGGATGGATTGATGGATGTTTGTTATTCATCACGCCAGAACAGAAGAACGGATCGAGATTAAATTTGGCATAGAGATAGATTTCTATAATAGCGGTGCATTGGCTACTTTATAACCGCGGGGCCAAACTAGTGTAACATAAATCTGAATGATGTGAATGCACCACGCGTAAGTACAGGTAGACATAATGTGTGTTAGAAGGGAATTAAGTCTAGAGGTAATCATGCCAGCACTCTTCTTAAATAAAATCAGCTCTTTGACTGGCAGCTCACTGAGTTCAACATTTCGGGATTCATCTTATGGGAAACTCAACATTCAAGGAATTATAATTTCAACATTGTGAATTCTCACAATGTTGAAATTATCAACATTTTGGAACTCATCTTTTTTGCTAATTCAAAAATTTAAGATTCAACGTTCTGATGTTTTCTACTTTGTAAGAATTCAAAACTCTGGGCCTGAAGGTTAAAAATCAAACCCCTGGATCTATGTTGATAGAATTTAAATGAGATCACCAAACAAAACAAACATTTTTTTGTTTAGTTACCGCATTTCTTGAAGTTGGCCGGGACTTTCAGAAATGAGGTACCCAACTAACACAAAAAATACATTGGGTACCTCATCCTGTATTCTGTAAAAGCTGTGTAAGCCAAGCTAGCTAATCTAACCAAGACTATTTTAACATAGTTTTTGGTCTACAACCTGCATAATTTTGTGAGGCAAATATATAAACAGAATATAATAAAATATATATTAATTATGAAATAAAAAAAATAGCGACTTATTTTATGAAATAGGTAAGTATTTGCATTTTAACTTGAGAGGGCAAAATGTTGCCAAATTGAAAATATACAACATAGAGAGAAATAGAGATTCTACCAACAATAAAATTTTAGTGAAATTCTTATACGAAGTATTGCTTAAGATAATTAAATTAAAAAAAAAAACAATTCTTTTTCAATCTTCTTTTTGCTATCCCTTGATAGGTAGAAGTATCACTATAATGGAATGTTAAATTTTATCTTAAATCTAGGTAAAGGCACAAATGTGTCTTAAAATTACATACTATTCTAATTTAAAAAAATGGCTCATTGGTTACTGCAGGTACAGCTGCACAAAGCCCCGTCATTTCAATACACAGATTACAAACATAAGCTTTAATTCGCAGAAATAATTTATGTAATAACATCTTCAGATGGTAGCTAGTATAAACAGAGTTAAAATATGCAAAAAAAAAAATGTTGTGTGTGAATGTGAATGTTAGTGTCACATGTGAGTGTGTGTAGTGTATGTAGTGTGTTGAGTGTGAATGTTAGTGTCATGTGTGAGTGTGTGTAGTGAATGTAGTGTGTTGAGTGTGAATGTTAGTGTCATGTGTGAGTGTGTGTAGTGAATGTAGTGTGTTAAGTGTGAATATTAGTGTCATGTGTAAGTGATTATGAGATTCAGTTTCCTCTATCTTCTTTACTCTGTATAAACAACTGGTATTCAAAAAATATGATTAATGAATGCAGAGAATAATACAAAGTATTTTATAACTGAGATTGAAATTACTGGGCTACAGTAAATAAAGAATAAATAATGACAAACACCTTAACACTATGGTTTTTATAAAGTTATGAAATTCAAAACTCAAAAAGTTACTTAAATCAAAGAAGTAAAATAGACTGGTTCCAAATTCTTTGGAATCCAAGGCATAATATGCCGTTTAAATTCTAGGAATCTAAGGCATACTATTCTCTACCATTGATCCCAGACATAGTATGTCATATTGATATCAATTTATAATCAAACAAGACAGATTGGTCAGTAATACTCAAATTGAGCAAACAAATTCTGAAATCTGGAAAATACATCTACTGTATTTTGCAACCCTTTCGCTTTTTCATTTCCTGCTTGCTCTTCTTCTTAGCTAAACCTTCAGCAGTTATATCGGATATTACTGAGAGCCTTTTAGATGGATCAGTGGTTTGATTGTTTCTCATTGGTGTTGGCGGAGTGTCGGAGGGAAACGCCGAACTGTACAAGTTGTTATTTTCACTGTAACTGTGAGGCAGAGCCCCGGGCAACGGAGGTTCATTGGTGTCTGTAGGATAGTGTGATGCTGGACGAATACTCACAGGGTCGGGGAACCGAGGCTTTTTGGTAGTAGCAGGCGGTGGAGGAGGCTGCCGATGTTGAATCACACTGGGACCTCTCTTGTCAGATTCAAACGATCTAGTGTGAGCATGGGAAATGTTAGAGCTAGAAGTACCTGCTTCAGAATGCTGTGAATAGTATTCTTTAGACGACTCCAACGACTGTAGTGCGCTAGCTTTCGACTGAATGCTCTCTTTCTCAAATGGCTCCACATAATTAAGATCGGAATCAACTGATTTGCACAATCGCAGGTTGTTCTCACGTATAATATCCCGTGGGTTACTGTATGCATCACATAATGTTGCTTGTGGGGATGGGAGGTTGATGTTTTGCTGCTCTACCTGTTGTTGAGCTGCCATTCTCTGTTGTTTCTTCAACAAAGCTTTCTGTTTCGCTTTCTCTTTCGCTCTTTGCAATTTTTTGTACTCTCTCTCCTGCAGTAGTCTAGCGAGCTCATTATCCTGTGCTTCCACTGCACACCTCATGTCGGCAAGTAAAATATCATGATCCTGGACTTCATTCATTAGTTCACGTGCCAATCGAGCATCTTTTTCTTCTTGTTCCATTCGCTTTTTAATCTCGTCTAGCTCGGCTGGAGATAAGCCAAGTTCTTCAGGGTTAACATCGACGGTAGGAGGAGGGAGAGAATCGGGAAGCGCTGGTGCAGGCGCGGCGGCTCTCGAGGAGCTCGCTTGCTGCAGCACATCAGTAGAGAGCTGTCGGCGCTGCCGCCGCAGGTTAATCTCTGCCATTTCCCGGGCGATCTCTGCATCTATTTCAGCCTGCCGGCGCCGCGCCATCTCCCGCAGACGCGCTTCGTGCTCCAGCCCGCGCTGTTCACTTAGTGCCACTGGGAAGTCTTCGCGAATCTGCTGGTTCCGGTACCGATTCTCGCACAGGTGGGACGAGATCTCGCGGTCCTGCAAGCGGTGGGCTAGTGCCCCGTCCGCGCGCACCAGCCACTGCTCGCGGAGATCCGTGACGCGCCCGAGTTTAGGCATCGTATCGCTGGTCTGAAACCCGGCCATTAGACCGCGACGCTAGAAAGCCCGGATTCCTCACACACCGAATTACGGCGCAATGTAATACGCTATTCAGCGCGAGACGCGCGGCATGACGGCTCTGATTGCTCGTCTCGACAGGTCAGAGGAGCGCTCAGTTTCATTCACAACACGACACAAAAGACTTTCTTCGCGTTCCGTGAGAAGATCCGACGAACTTTTTACATTTCCCCTGTGAACTCCGCACGAACAATGGATGTTTGATAATCTAAATAATTAATGAATTGCGACGCATCGTTTCGCACTCATCCCTCCTCTTCTGTGACAGTAATTATAAAAATAAAGTTGAAAAAATTACGAAAACACGAAAGGTCGACACGCATGATTGCGTTGACATTGATGTTTTGAATTTTGACAGCTGGAAAATTCTTCAGTAGTGATGTACCAAACTAACACTCGCCTAACAAAATACTATCCAACTATCATTCCAACAATAGACAACCACTGTTTTTTTTTACATGTTTAAATAGTGTTTTAAGTTTTCCAAAGAGAGCTGGATCTGAGTAAAAGATACTCGAATTAAAGTAAGTGTTCTGAGAATAATCACAGTTTTACCCGACTGCCCAAAAAGATGATGATGATGGCTTTTCCAGTAACGGTAACGGTAGACCGATTTATCTTTATTTGCAGATGGTCAAGCTATACTTGTTGCATCCCGCAATTTCACTCGTTAAGATACAGTGATCTCGGGTTTTCTTAAATAGCTTATAACCTTCGACAATATTCAAGGTTCGTTTCCTGTCAAGTACAGCTGCAGGCGATTTTGTAACCGTCATAGACAATGTCTTATTTGTACCTACCTACTCTGAACATAACGATGGACTATTAACGAAATAATTCGCGACGCGTGCAACCACTGGCTGCGCCCACCGGTGGTATTCTTATTTTACCTGTATACCCACTGTGTCATGGTTGATGAATGAATTCTCACTTCATTTTGTATATTATGTTGAAACTCCGAACGTTGTTTGTTTATATTAAGTTTGTAATAATTTCACGGACTGTCAGACCAGTCTCTCGCTGGCGCTCCAATAAAGAATACTCACCTCAATTAGCCAGCGAGAGGTTCCTGAAATAATGAATGAAACAGAAATAATATTTTGCTAATTATTTATGTATACTTATTTTACCAAAAAAACTAAGTGATTTAATTGGTAAAAATATTTTATACATCTTCTGAGATTAATTTTGTGTCACTTTGCATAATATGCTTTGATTTGCTCGGATACTTTTATTCATCAGCCGGATACCTTCCTCTGTCAGAATTTCGAGAACATTTAAGTTCGTCCTGTTCACGATCACCACAGGAATCTAATTTAAAAAAACAATAAGAAGTAAGATGACATGAATTCGAAATAACATTAGTCGGTTAATTGACAGAGTGAGCGAAAGAAAAAAAAGGAGCATCTTTGCTTTGAGCCTAACATACCTAATGTTCCTTCGTCTGTCAGTTTGTATGTTAATATCGTATACAAATAAATTCTGTACTTACTTGGGTTCAGGTCGTAGGTGAGTTCTACAGATTTTTGGAAAGGACTTGTTTAATTTTCAGCCAGGATGGTGTACGTTTACCAAAAAATGCCTGAAGATGTGGTTAATACTTTGTATTCATGAAAAATGCGTCAATCGCTTCCTTCATTGTGTACAAAAATATCTAAATTCTGTGAATCGTAGTGGAATTACGGCATCCCTGGAAGATTTATGTATCATAGGCAAAAGCCATGAAATAAATAATTTCACAAAAAATATATGGTTGACTCCAATGGTCATATTATTGTGCTAGCCGTCACAAATGTTAAAATGGACACAATAAAAACTGGTAAATCACGTTTTTGCATAAATAACACGGAAATATTTTGATTCGAAATAAATTTTGGACACTAGAACAAGTTACATTATTTTCAATTTGGTTGATATATTAAAGATTAATAGGCCCTAACGTATTTATGGTATTATGTACACAGACCTGGCCGGGGCTCCATACATTTGCTACGGTTCCATTTACTAGCCAATTTTAATAAATTTAGTACCTACAGAAATGCGAAACTGACACTGAATAAAAAAATTTGGTCAAATGGTTGTCGTTTTTTACCCGATTGCGGGAGAAGGAGGGTTATGTTTTTCGAATGTATGTATGTATATATCTTTGGCACGCCCTAGGGCCTTAACGGCTCGTCGTATTTTTATGTGAGTGTTGTCAATAGATTTGTCTTAGTCGTAAAAGTGACACTGGGTATTCAAATTAAAAAAAGAAAAAGAAAATTAAGGATGATACACAGGTTTAACTAATTAGCAGTCGGGTTTTGTTCGTTGTAAAAAATATCATGGTCACGAGGTCAATAGTTTGCGGAACTACCAGTAAAATATGGGGCCTTACCTATTATTTGGATAAACTCGTCGAGCCCCTTCTTATTACCAGTCATGTAAAATTGCTGTTCTGACAGACGACTCAGCCAAGTGGATAGATGAGGGTACCTAAACCAAGCCAATAAGTGAATTTGAAATGCAACCAAGACTTAATTTCGTAGAGGTCAGGAAAGATTTCGTATAAGATAAACATAGTCATGATTTTTATTTATCGTGGAACGGATACAGAAGGAAGTTATAATCAGCTGGCTGCTATATTTTTCAGCAACCTTGTAACTGACCAATCATACGCGATGATATGATCTGTCAATTGTTTGAAACGCTGACAGTAAAATTGTTTGGATTGTCCTGAACTCTAGGAGTGAAGTTTAAACATTACAATTAGCTGTTAATCCATCAAGTACTAAGAGCGAGTGAGTGCGAGACGTGTCATCGTTGAAGTCACAAACAACTCACTTCATCCCTGATGAATTTTACCGAAAGTGAACGAAACTAAAGATGGACCTTTCCAACAATCAGTTACGCGTGAAAACCCGTCTACTTAAACAATACTAAATGCAATTGTAATAACTTTTTTGTGAAATAATAACTATTATTTTACCTTTGGTAGTCAATGGGCACGAGTGAATTCAGTGTGCTCAGTGTGGCACCGATGGTGATATCACCCAACGTAGGGAACCTTCCTCCGAACCAGTGTCGACCTCGCAGCATTTGTTCCAAGTCTGCGTACGCGCATTCAATGTGGTACACTTGTTGAGGCATCACGAAATTGCAGTTTTCGTATAGTATTGGATCCTAAAATAAATAAAATCCCATATAAAATCTATCAAAATCAGAGTATTAGTTTGGTTTGTGAAATAAAATGTCTGAACATATTTGAACATATGGGGTCCCATGACTACAGCCATGATAAATCTATATCCTTATTCAAAGAAAATAGAATTTACAAATCGATTCTGGCGTCTCTGAAAAACAAGTAATACTTGTTATTTCTGATTAATAACTTAGGAATATCAGGTAGGTAAATCTAATTTCTCCAATTTCCAATTTAGAAACAATTGAAATTTCTGAAGTCAGTTGAATATGGAGCTAGTGGTACCTTGTCTATTTTGACTTGTCCCCGAGTCTCAGTTTCCAAATGATTACGGACGGGAACACTAGTTTCATATGGCCCCTAATTCAAAAATTGAATTCAAGAAATTAGAAATTTTGTTTATGAAGTCTGTATTCTTTGTTGCATGTTAGTTATATCTGTTTGTGTTGTCGATGTGTGTGCTGATTGGTGGCTAATATTTGTAATTATTTTGACATTATTCATAATTTTAAATATGAATTAAATTTGGACGCCCAATCAGGGC
The DNA here is from genome assembly GCA_947049295.1 of Ligdia adustata. Lineage (NCBI taxonomy): Eukaryota > Metazoa > Arthropoda > Insecta > Lepidoptera > Geometridae > Ligdia > Ligdia adustata. Next base: position 12,293,708 of record OX346229.1, read on the forward strand.
AGAGTGTAGAAGACTATTATTATATATTTAAGATCTACTGTATTATATATATAAGATCTGCTGTACCCAAAAAAAAACAGGGAGTATTTACCACAATAGCCCGATAAAGAGGGTAGAGCACGCCGCTGTTGTAGAACATGAGTTGGTTAACCAGAGCACGACCCCCCGGATCCAGAGGGTAGATGCGAGAGGAATGGCTGCAGTAATGAGAGGCTAGGTACGCACAAATTGTGTGGCTGGGAACAAAATGTTCAGCAAAATATTATAAGATGGTTGATTTAAGTGATTTCAGCAAGTTTGCGTTGGAATTATCTCTATATAATTTAATTTCCTACCGATCAAATCGGTAAACCCCTTCCCTTTCAATCGAGAACCAGGTTCAGGCATAACCTTTTTCAGTTTTTCACTCCTACATATATAGAAAAAATCGTAAGGTGACTTGCTTTTTGGAGAAAGTTAGCTGAAGAGTTATTTGATTCAAGTGAAGTCCCCAACCGCTATTTGGCCATTATGGTGGACTATGACTTACACCCCCTATATAGGAAAGACTCTCTCTGTTTAGCTGGGTAATTGGAATTGATACAATACGGCTATAGGATTAAGACTAAAAAACACAAACCTGTCATTAAGAGTCATCTCTTTATCCTTAAAAACTGGCAAAGTCTGTTGAGGATTCAGCTAAGGAACAGAGAAACAAAAATTTTTATACCTTAGCCCTACTGTTTAAAAGTACACCTAACACAACACAATGTCTTAGGATCAACTACCTTGTGATGTACGTACTTATAAAAGAGGCCCTTGATTTAGGAGCCATCAATAAATACTAATATAGGGTTTGCCTAGATTTAACTTGAAAACCTTGTGTGGATGTTGTCCCGTATTATTATTATTATTATTATTTACATACACGGCTCAGGGCCGGACCTTTATTGAGGCATCATTGGGGTCGCAACCAACAATGACAGACGCATTACATATTTTGATAAATAAAAAAATATATAAAAATACAGAAGTATAAAAAAGTATGCGTGAAGAATATAAACTATTATCAACATTGTGTATTATGAAAATTTGGGCTATTGTGATGAATTTTTTATTGCTAGTTACTGGGCTATTGGAAGAGGTATTGCACCCGTCAATTCTGCCTTTCATCAAAATATTGCGGCGGGTGGTGATTTGCAACCCACTAATCAGGCCACCCACTATGGCTGCCGCATAATGACGCTGGAGAGGCAACGTTGGTGTGGTCGGCTACAAGGGTGCGGTGAAGCGTGCTGCGCGTTTAATATGAGCTACTAGCGGCGTTATACTCTTTAACACTTCCACCCTGGAGCTTAGGTTCTTAGCTCTTGCGTTTTCCACCCCTGGACGGCCAATTATGGCATGCCAAGGGGCTGGGGGCAGGGGGTCATTTGGCCCCGACGGAATCGTGGACAGCAGAGTCGTCACATACCGGCGGCTCGCCATAAAGCCGCCCCTGCGTTTTTTATTATTAGTTTCGTATTCATTTTATTTCTTAAATTTAAGTTTTATCAAAATAAATATAAAACAATAAATATTATGAAAAACCTAGAGTGCCACCAGTAGCGGGCTAGGACCCAAGCTACCGCTGGTAGGGACAACAGAGAGAGGAACCTCCTTACCCTTGATCGAACCATCTAGCAAAAACCTCTTAAGATATAGATTGAGAGTTCTCGCTATCAGGCCGTTTGCCGAAACGACTATCGGAACAATGATCGTTAAATCAACATCCCACATGGCGGTAATCTCGTCAGCCAATTATTATTATTATCAACTTTAAATTTTGTATGATACCGTAGTCATTTCGGGAGTCCTATGTTCACACTTTTCCATGTTGACGTCAATCTCTGTGATGTTCAGCTCCATGACGTCCAGCGCCATCATAACTGCTCGACAAGCGGGGCTGCGGTCTGCCTTCCATAACGTACAATTTCTACAACAATATGCTCATCGTATAATACAATATATTTTATTCAGTTTACATATTTTCATTAAACAATGTAAACTGAATATAAGCAAAGAGGTTATAATGCGTAAGTACGCATTATAACCTCTTTGCTATTGGCTAACCATCAACGTCCCTTGACACCTCTCAAGTTTTTTGTATATATTCCACTATATCATTTACAAGTATATGCTTAGACCGACGAAGTATATTCTTGTTATATTTATATTTAAGTCTTATAATAAAAATTGTAGTAAAAACAGTAGGTACAGTTGATTTACATTTAAAATTTGCCAAAAGCCTTGCCTCTGCGACTATTAAACTTCATACATCTCCCTGTTTTAAATTGTTGTAATAACTACTTATAAAATTAAATTGTTCGTTTGGCTCTTAACTATTTATTGAAGAGTTAAATAAGTACCACAACATTTCCGCCTACAAAATTTAAAATTTTTAGGTATGTATTATTACTACTTACTCAGTACTATAGTTGGGAAACCCATGGTAGGGTATAGAGTAGGTTTCTATTACGCCTATTACTATTTATAGCAGGCTAATACAAAACTTACTTTAGGCCTGTGCTTATTACTGATTTACTACCAGTCGCCCCCATCATTTAATTTTAAAGGGAGCTTAAAGGTGGTCTTGAAAATCCGAACATTTCTCTGATCGCATTTTTTAAGATTTCTGTTTAATTTTTATATTTTTCACACCATAAATATAAAACTTTCACATTATTTTTATGACATTTTGAAGATACCTTTCCTGAGTGATGATAGACAGAAGTTTTCTGACAATTTTTGAGATAAAATTAATCCTTATTAAATGTAAAATAGTTCTGCCCAATGTAGTAACAACTGCTTTCAATATTTATATTTAAATCTAGTTAAAGAAAAAGAATATTTAATTCATATATATTGAAATTCTTATTTTACAAAATATTAAACAATAGGTACAACATAAAGATAAAATATTGAATCTTATGAATTTAATTTAATCTCGCCTGACTTAAAAGCATAGTCATTATATTTTTTGCTATTTATAAATAATATTAGTACCTACATAATACTAAAAATTTGATTCAAGTACGACCATTCCACATCATTAATTAATTTTTTAATTTTTGATGCTTTTTTTGCGTGAAATTAGTAATAATTGAGAATCAAACGAACTTAACAAGTGAAGTTCGATGACAATTATGCGAGCAGATTTATTCGACGCGATTTTTGTTTACATTCTGTAGTTGCGGCCGAGCCTCCACCCTCGCACGGATTTTTTAGAGTGGCAAGCCTATGTTGTCTCTCTTTTTTTTTTTTTTTTTTTTTTTTACTCTGTGGGTGTTTGGTTGTCTATGATCTGTCGCTGACTACCCCCACTATCGGTCTTTCCTGAACGGTCGTTGTTAGTTTCAAATCATTTTGTTTAGAGCTATTTTATTCACATTTTATTTTATAGGGTAGGGTTTTAAAAATTCAATAATGTTGTGTATTAAATTCTAGGGAGGGTGTTTATAAATCGCGTCGAATAAATCTGCTCGCATAATTGTCATCGAACTTCACTTGTTAAGTTCGTTTGATTCTCAATTATGCTTCGCAGAATTTATTCTTTGCGATTTTTGTTTACATTCTGTAGATGTTTAGAGTACATAAAATGTGAAATCAAACTCATGAAGTACTATAATCAATGTTTATTTACAATAATCTTATGTAAATTTATCAATCGATACAGGTTTCAATTTGATGACAACACAGTTGTAGCAAAATCGTTCGGATTACTAAGAATCTGTCTGTTATAGAATCTGGCAAACACTGAAGACAAATCAGTCCATCCAGCAGTTTTACGGATGAGGTCTATATTGACCCCAAGTCTATTCGCTTTGGATGTGCTTGCATGTCGAGTGCTGTGAGCACTGTATATGGAGGTATCTATGCCGCTTTTAAGCAGAGTATCTTTTATCCATTTACCCAGAGTCTGTGATGATACTTTAGAATGTGGTTTTTTATAACTAATAAACAATGAGTCTGTTTTCCGGAGTGTTTTAGTTTTATCAATGTATGCTTTCAAACACCTTGCCGGGCATATTTCAGGTCGGCTATCAAAGTAGGGTAACCTCAACACTGGCTGACTTGTATTAGGTTTAGAAGTTTTAATCAATTGTGGTATCATAATTATTATTTCTGTAGGCGACTGTATTTTTATGTTAATTAAATTTATTAAACCTAAAGTTTGAATACGATGTGCAGTCACCAAGGCCAATAGAGTTGCAGCCTTTTTGGAAAGGTTCTCAAAGTTAAGTTCCACATTTGGCCATTGCTGTGATAAATAGTCTAGTACTATGTTTGGGTCCCATGTTAAATTATATTTTGGGATGGTAGGTCTTAACTTGAAAACTCCTTTCATAAAACGTTTTATCCTATCATCATCTAGGTTTCCTAGTAACAAGGACAAGGCTGATTTGTAAGAGTTTATAGTACCATATTTGGCACCTTTACTAAATACATCAGTTAGAAAATGCAACACTATTGGGACCGATGCTGATGTATAATCATATCTGTGGGTGTTACAATAATCCATCCACGCTTTAATGCACCCATCGTATTGTTTATATGTTGAGTTACACAATGACGATAACATTATTTCTACCGTACTAGGAGATAAATATTTTTTCAGTAACGCCGCCCTGAAAGCTTCGCGGCTACTAATCTCAGGCTTTGATGTAGGTTGTGACTTATCCTGAAAGGAGAAGTGAGCAAGTTTATATCTGGTTCGAAATAAATAGGTGTTGAGTTCATTAGCTTATGAAAAATAGGGAACCATGGTTGTGTTGGCCAATATGGTACCACAACTATGCCCTCTGCCTTTTCTTTTATAACTTTTTGCAAAACCTTTGCAATAAGAGAAAATGGTGGAAATGCGTAAAATATCATATTCTTCCAAGAGATGGTAAAAGCGTCAATTGCCCATGCTTCCGGATCATTTTTCCAAGTTACGTAAATAGGACATTTTGCGTTACATCTACTTGCAAAAAGATCTATTTCGGGTATCCCAAAATTAAGCGTAATTTTGTTGTAAGATATTTCGTTTAACTCCCATTCCGTATCTAAAAATCTTTTTCGCGATAATTCATCGGCTTCACAGTTATCTTTAGTATTTATGTAAGATGCAAAGACGGTTAATTTACGCATTTCGCACCATTGCCAGATTTCTCTGGAAATTATGTTTAAATGCTCATATTGAATACTGCCCATTCTATTTATACAGGAAATAGCAGTGACATTATCGAGTCGTAAAAGGACCTTTGTATTATGTAAATGTCTTGCGAAACATTGTAGTGCGAGAAAAGCTGCTTTTAACTCTAACTCATTAATATGCAAGGTTTTTTCATGTGCTTTCCAATATCCAAAACACTCCTGCGAATCACAATAGGAGCCATAACCCGTGGAGGATGCGTCAGAATAAATTTCTATTTCAAACTCGTCAACCTCGAGGGGATAGTGTCCATCATCGATATTATTCAACCACCAGACCATATCCCCTTTTAAATGGTCCGGAATATTCACTACTTGTTCATAACTAGGGTTGTGACAAAGGAGAGAGTATTTGAACTGTTCAAAATATTTAGTGTAAAGCCATGAGTATTGCATTGCGGGACAAGCTGAAACTAATAATCCCACGAAACGTGCAAAGTCACGCAGTTTACATTTCTGTGTATTTAACATATTTAATAGATTTTTCTTAATCTTTAATTTTTTATCATCCGGTAGTTCTAAGACCATGTTTACAGAATCAAATTCAAAACCTAAAAACCTGCATCGAGTTTTAGGTACGATACTGCTTTTCTCCGAATTAACCAAAAAACCTAACTTTTCAAATAACGTTTTGGTAAGTGTAAGGTTATTTTTGCATTCAGCGTATGATCTACCAATACAAAAAACATCATCGAGATAAATCACGGAAATCAGATGATATGTTTTTCTAAGAAATTCCATTACCAGTTTTAGCAACTTTGTAAACACAAATGGCGCAGTGCATAATCCGAACGGTAAACAATTGAATTCGTAAAGGACGTCATCAAATTCAAAACGTAGGTACTTTCTTTGGGATTTTTGTACAGGCACCAAGAAATATGCGTCTTTTACGTCTAATGTTCCCATAAAACACTTTTCTGTTACAAATTTTGAAGCTGTGCGATAATCTTCCATCTTAAAATGTTTTGTTATTACAAACTTATTGAGACATTTTAGATTTAAAATAAATCGTTTGTCACCATTTGGTTTAGGCACTAAAAACACCGACGACAAGAATTCGTCTGGTTCGTGGTTGCAGCGAGATATTGCGTTGACATATAATAGTTTTTTAATACACCTATCAAAGTCTTTTCGTTCAGTTTTTGATTTTCCGTGTATACTAGGCCTATCAGTTCTGTAAGGTGTTGATTTAAATGGAATAGTATAACCCTGTATCCATGAGAGGATAGTTTTATCATTAGTGATTTCGGCCCAGTTCTGAGAGAAATACTGAAGCCTGCCAGCGTAATGTACCTGGGAGTTGATTATCTCCGGTTCGAGGCTGATGTCCTCGTCGGTTGCGGGCGATCGGTGGGTCGACGCGCATTGTTGTTCCCCGTTTGTCGCTGAGGGTAGTTGGGCGCTCGGCGACTGTCGTTCGGCTTGTTGTCGGTTTTGCGGTGTTGAGGCGCGTAGTTTAAACGGTTCTTATTATTATTTCCACTAGTAGAAGCCGCGTTTTGTCGTTGTAATTTAGGCTTTTGAGTGCTTTTTAATGCCTCTCCAGACTGTTGAATGGTTTTTGCCGCTTTTAGTTTTTCTGCAACATTCTCGCCAAACAGATATTTGTCTCTGCTTGATTCTATTAGAGCTTCTCTAAGTTTCGTATTTATTGAGTTTATAGCAAAACCTCGACGAGTTTTTGTATCTGAGTAGTGATGGTCGCAAAGTATGCGACATGCGTCACTTAACGGTTTCAGTAGCTTCTGCTTTGTTATTTCATTTGCCAATATTAATTCAGTAACTCTGCCCAGGGCAGCCAGCGCAATTCCTAATTGTTTCTGTTTGTGTGCTAGCGCAGCGTCCCGTTTTACTAAAGTGTCGGGTAGCGCCGCCTTGACCTCTGGGTTTAGAGCAGCTGGTAGTAGAAGTTCACAGTTGCTGGGGATTAAATACTCTTTTATGAGGTTATCTTTTACCTCTTTAGATAACCCCTTAGCAAGAATCTCTTGCCATCGGCGCGCCACATCTTTATGAATAGGCGAGCCAAGGGGGGTTTCTGGTTTTGGTGCATCGCCAAGCAACTGAAGGATTTCCTCATCCAGTTCTAATTCTTCTGTAGCCACCTTGCTACTTTCTGTCGATGAGGCGGCTTCCGGCAGCAGCGGTGAAGCGGACTGGGGCTGTGTGGACTGTTGCTGTGGCGCAGTGGCGGGCTGTTGCTGCGGTGATGTAGCGGGCTGCGACGGCGCGTTTTGTGGAGAGATATTCGGCGAAGGCGAATAACGGTCCGGTGAAGCTTCATAGTATTGAAATTTATCAGTCACCGGCGACACGCAGTATATGGCCTCCGTGAATGGGGTATCCGACGGTATATCTGCGAAAACATAGTTCTTTTTAGAATTATGTCGAGGTACAGTGAAAGTAACAGCCCAAAAAATAGCAGTACGCATCACTTTTTTACGTGACAGAGGTAGCCCAAGTGTGGCATCTCGCATCACTTAATAATAAAATATGATCAATGTTTTCGTGACAGTAACAGCCCAAGTATAGCAGTACGCATCACTACATGATCAAAAAATAAAATATTTTAAAATTAAACCGTTGGATTTGTATAAGGACTTACGGTTTGAATTTTCTTCACATGGTGTATCGCCATTTACTTGAGTCCTTTTAGCTAGCTGATTTTCAAGCTTTTTAATTTTTCGACGAATTTCTTCTTCATTTTTCTCTGGTTTCCTCTTTTTTCCCATTTTTCTTAAGAAACAAGGCGGTTAACTATTTAAAATTGTTTAGTTCAGGAGACGTGCGAAGACTTGAGCACGGAAACGCAGAATGATTTGAAACTAACAACGACCGTTCAGGAAAGACCGATAGTGGGGGTAGTCAGCGACAGATCATAGACAACCAAACACCCACAGAGTAAAAAAAAAAAAAAAAAAAAAGAGAGACAACATAGGCTTGCCACTCTAAAAAATCCGTGCGAGGGTGGAGGCTCGGCCGCAACTACAGAATGTAAACAAAAATCGCAAAGAATAAATTCTGCGAAGCATAATAAATTTATTTATTCAATGTCTTGAAAGATTTGAAAAATCCTGAATACTGAAGTCTTGTTTTTTTTTATACTATTAAGGTAGTTGGGTTAGAGCTATATTTTATAAATACTTTATATAAATAAATTATTAAAATGTTATATTACTTCACGTTTCAATATTAGATGGTATTAAATTACCTACTGTTAGATATACCTACCTACCAACCTACTATATAGGTAATCATAGCTTTTGCCTACAAATTCTTCAGCTGTGTCAATTTTCTTAGAAAAATGAGCAAGTATGGCTATGACAGTCTTCGAACTATCTCTGTGCAAAAAATAAATGAAGTTGATCCGCCACTCAGTTGCTGAGGAGAAGAAGGACAAATGAACCAACAAACAAACTTTCGCATTTATATACGAGTATTACTGCATACATTCGCGACCAATCACATTACATTATCACATTAATATTATGATGGCGAAAGTTTGTGTGTGTGTATGGTTGTCTCTCCTTGACGCTCAAACGGCTTAACGGATTTGGATCGGCACGAAGATAGCATATATCCGGGATTAACTCATAGGCTCCTTCTCATACTTTTTACCCGACTGCGAAAGAACGAAGGTTATATTTGCGAGTATATGTATGTATGTAGATTTCTTTAGCAGCCTAAACGGCTGTCGTGTTTTTATGTGAGTGGTGTCAATAGATTTGTCATAGTCATAAGAGTGACACTGAGTGTATCAAAAATAAATAAATTGAGGATGACACACAGGTTTAACGATCTAGCAGTCGGGTTTTTTCGATCTTGCATCTAACCACTTGTTACCAAATTTTGATCAAATATGTACCGTGGGTAAAACGCGGGGCGTCGCTAGTCTTAAATAGAGCTTAGCATCGCATTTGAAATTATAATGGCATCCTGTTCCGAGTATTTCCATCCGAGGTACCTAAGTAGTATTAAATTCGACACGGGCTAAGCAACACTGATAACTGATAAGGATATAATATTCTAAGTAAATAATGTTTAAATGCAAGTTTAACACAGTGAGAGACGTGTGGTGTGCAACGCTATTTAATTTTCGGTGAGTGCCAACAGACTTAATTAAGATACCTACCTATCTGCATCATATATATATATATATATATATTCTACCAATTTCAAAAAAGAGGAGGTAGGTACTCATGTTGTTTTCTTATGTTTGTTACCTGATTTCTCGTAGATCGATTGGAAAAATTCTTTTGGCTGTAAGTTAAACGAAAACTTTAATCATATTAAATGTAAAAAAAGGATTTTGCTGGAAGATTTGCCCAGCACTTACAATAGTTAATTTCGTAGGTGTTATTTTTTTAATTAATGTTCGCTGATTTTTTTGAGACAAATGGAATATGTGACAAATAACTCTTACATTTAAAAGACTATACTTTTCAGTTGGTCTTAAATAAATTTTATTAATATCGATCTAATCGTTGCAAATCAAATAACTCGTATAGCACGTGATTGCAAACATGAAGTCGGTTGTGCATTGTTTCAATTTTGTCACCACAAATACCTAAGTAATATCACTCAGGTGCAATAAGTCCCAGGTGAATTGAGAACATTTTAATTACCACATTCTACACCCAGGGTAATGTCACCCAGGTGAACAAAGTGGATTATACTATATCTACGTGCACTCTGTGAACTATTTACTAGTATGTCAGTGTCATGTTTACTAGTGTCCGACCGAAAGTTCGCTTTCAGTTTCGGTTTCGGCTATAAATCAAGTACCAATGGCAGTTTCGGTTTAGGCCAAAATTGACCGAAACTTTAGCAGAAACTGACTTCGGTAGTTGTCGTGCACGCTCGCTTAATTTCGGTTCTCCCTTTTTTGGATCGGACGCTTTCTCGGACGCTGGCGCCTCTGTTCGTTGTTGTCGTGCCCCGTTCGGATAACTCCGTAGCAACAAAACGTAGTCAGTGCGTTATCGCTTAAGTTTGTTGAACATATTTAGTATAGTGTGTTTTCATTTCATATCTCAATCAATGCAGAATAATGGATAATATGGACAAAATTTCAGTATTTTAAGAAATTTTATACTTGACCACGAGAGTTTCGATTTCGGTTCCGGTTTCGACTGGAAAACCAGTTTCGGTCGGACTCTAATGTTTCTATTCCTTCTTTGTTTCAGAAATATGTCTAAGGATCTGACAATCGACAAACCAATATTGTACGGCGATGTGGCCTCTCCTCCTGTGAGGTTCGCGATGATAACAGCTAAGCTCCTCGGCGTCGACACACATTTCCATAACATTGACTTGTTTCAAGGACAGCAAAAAACAGAATTCTACAAAGAGGTGATTTAAATTTCGAATATTGGTTGGAGGAAAATTTTGCTCTATGCTACTCGCATTGTTCACGTCTATATTATTTGAATTGTTACAGAATTACGATGACATTGCTACATAATAGTCGTTTTTCACACATTTGTTAGTCTGTTACTATTAAGTTTACCTAATACTAACTCTGACCTATGTTAAAACAACCATTATGACGTACCTAATGTCATTATAATTCTGAACAATTCAAATAAAAGACTAGCTCTAAAATCTTAAATATTTAAACACCTTTATTTGACCAAGCGAGCGACCTAGACGTGACCCACAACTCTTGTTTTTTCTCAGTTTGAGCCCCAAAATGCACTCTTGAGTGAGGGGGCATGCGGTACCACGTGGAATTATTTTGACCCAATAATCTTTATGGGGCCTAACCGTTTTTTTTTTTTCGAAAATTTTCTTGCCAGGAGAGGCTCATTATTTTCGGTGAGTTAGATAAGATTTGATAATACATAGTATTTTCTTATATTTACTAAAAGGATACCGAGTAGAACGAACTTTTTATAGGCTTGCGCTTGACCACACCTCACCAGATGTAGAGCGACGATACAGCCTAATATGTGTAGCGCGCTTGCCAAGAAGAAACCAATTCACTCGCGATTAGAAAAGGCCAGATTATAGCTATCGGTAAATAAAGAACTCGCTCAACAAAAGCAGATGTGATGTATTTCGTGCGAGTCTGAGAAACCTCTACCATGAACCAGTAACGTCCTACCGTATCTCTATTAGCCTTATCGTAAAATGGGGATAGAGAAATTAAACGTAATTCCAAAACACATTTCACGAAATGTATCCGATTAAAAACCCTTTGCAGATAAACCCTCAACAAAAGGTACCAGCGCTTTTTATAGATGGTCATACGATAACTGACAGCCACGCCATTGCCTTATACCTCTGCAGAAGGACTGACCCTCAAGAATTATACCCGACTGATAACATGATGAGGGCTAAAGTAGATGAAATGCTTTATTTTAACGCAACTACACTCTTCCCTATCGATAGTGCTGTTTTTGTGAGTAAAATAATATATAATTAATATAACTATAATATAGATTAAGTTATTTTTAAATATTATATAAAAAGTCAGCTCTGAGCGTTGATATCTGCATTACAATACATAGTGCGCTTAAATATACAAATCTCCTATAATACAGATTTTTGCTTAATTGGTGAACTTAAATGCAGGTCTCAACGCTTAAGTTTCTGCGAGATATCTTTTAAATCCAGCTTACTAGAGATACGAATTATTGGAGTTTGAGTAGATATAGAAACTCAATACTATGATCTAATTTTGGACGAGCGACTTGCACTTTAGCTAGTGGTTCAAGAAGCCAAATGAGCTATTAATGAAAAATCGGCTTTAAATGTAATTGCTTAATTAATATTTCAGAGTGAATATTTTGCTGGGAAAAATAGCCAATGGCCAACAGATGACAATAAAGTGTTACAATGGTATTCTGCAATTGATTTCTTAGAACTCAGTCTGAATAAAAACAAATGGCTGGCAGGAAACAAGGTAGGAACTTAATAAAAAAACTATATTAAGTACATTTGTAAAATATAATCAAATTATAAAATAGACGTGTGCCATCTAGACCGAAGTTGAAAAAACCGGATTCGGACTTCAATTTGAAAGATTTTAATTGTATTTTTGGGATGATATTATACACAATACGTATTAAATTGTGAGTTTATAATAGCAATCTGTAATATATAATAGAGACCTCTACTATAAAAAAGTAATAGGTAAGTAGTTTTATAGGTACGTACATAAAACTCGTCAAAATACTAACATTTAAAAAGTAAAAGCCTATGATATAATAACCTATGCTCTCATATCATAATTGCTTAGTCATAATGACGATTATCAATTGATCGGACAATTTATAACTGTTTTAAGTTCGGTTTGTTTTGAAAATAGTTACTGGAATCCTTACAATATGTTTCAGATGCAACTTTGTGATATTTGCTGTTTCGTCACCTTGAGCACTCTGGGAATCCTGTTTCCGCCATTGGACCGTCACGTCAAAGTAAAAGAATGGATGGACAATTTGGATGAACTCCCTGACTTTGATATCAACAGACGCGGATTAGAACGTTTGCGGTTAATAATAAAAAAATATGGTCCAGAAGCTATAAACTAATGAGACGCTTTAAAAGACGCAATTACTTATAATAAGTAGGTTTCTTAGATCTAACTAAGATAACATTTTTTTTTCTACTACTCAATATATATAGTATGAAGATAATGTAGATTGTATGTGATCTGTGATCAAGGGCAAAAATTAATAGTACCAATTACGCCTGATGGAAAAATGAAAGCACTCTTCTGCAAGAGTACCTACGTACCTCCTCCGCAAGTCCCTAGATCCCTAAGCCCGTAACTTTTTTTCTACTCTTTCCTCTTTATTCCACAAAAGACAAAGAGCAAAGGTAGCACACAATATATTTAAACCGTACAGATATAACGGTAATTTAATATAGTATGAATTTAATATGTTTTAATAATAATTTGTAAATAAATTACAAAGATTGAAAGAAGCACTTAGTAAAAATAAAAAATGTTCTCTAAAGGTTAAGGTGCCCTTTTATTTGACCCTTACCTCTTACTCTCTAACCTTACTTTTTTCCGTTTATAAACTGTTATCGATTTTGTCCTTTTGTCGGTGACTGTAACCATAGACAATAGAGCAACAACGACAGTAACCACTGATAATGATAATGAAATGTCAGTTTCTAGTAGTCTGTGGCCGCGTATTGATTGGTCGACGAGGAGATGTAAAAAATGGCTGCCTTGCCTTCTCCTACTCAGGTAGAATTAATGCAAATTTTGTAGCTATTGTGGCATAATTTGGATGTGATATGTGATCGGAATACGGCTATAAAATATAGATCTCGTTTAGTGTGGTGAAAACTGTAAATCTCGTGCAATTATTAATAATATTCAGTGCTGAAGTTCGGTGTATCGTGAACGGATAGTTTCGCTCGAAAAAAATTAATTTACACTAGTTTTAGCTCGTAATTACAGTAACTGTGTAGTTAAATTATTACCGTCCTTATCAAACTATGGTGTCTAATAAGTTGTTTTATCAATAACAGTATAATTGACCTTGTAATAGTACGAAATTGCGCTAACACTATACATCGTGATTATTACTGAAATGTCACACCCATCTCGATTCAAAATACGTTTATAATTTCAAGAGGTTTACGTTCTGAAAATGTGGCTTGACCCGTTGCAGGTGGCAGGGATCCACAGTGCTATATACGACGCTTATTATCACCAGGTGAGTGCTAATTTTTCTTAATTATTGAACACTGAAATTTTCGCTACTCTCGTACTTCTTAATCGATTACCTAAACAAGCGGTCGGTTATATTAATATAAGTAGTTCTGCAGATCCAAGACAAGTGTTATTGGCTTGTGATGTAGCTGTCAAGTCAGCCCAAGCTATGTTCTGCCTTATGTCTTTGGCAAAGAGGTGATACTGATCAAAAGTTCTAACTCTATTTGTATTGTTAGATTATTTAATGGACTTTACTGAATATCTGTATGTATTTACTACCAAAGATGATATATCTTAGTCTGTTTATTAATAGCAAAATAAAGTATACTGTTCTGTTATTTGGTAGATTTTTCTGTCATAATAGATCTTTTCTCTAATCGGAATTAACTTATCTAATACCGTTAATTGATTGCATTGTAGTGAGTTGTGTGATATACATATTGTCTACTTACTTTAAGGTAAACAAGACATTAATTTTATTTTCTTTGATAGGTAAATATAACATGGTATATTTAGGGATATGGATTGAACAAATTGACATCATGTTTACTTGTATTAGGATTACAATCAACATATTCATACTTGTCACGATGCCTAGAAAATGTTTAATAGAAATACACCTGAGTGAAGTTTGATACCTACATGAAATGTTATTTATGTGGTTTTTCTTCACATAAATAATCAATTAAAATAAAAAAACTTATAAGCAGAGACTAAAAACCTACATCCCAATAATCTTGAAGAAAAGTGTGACTTGATAAAGACTTAAAATTTTGAATTGATTCTACAACCTCACATACATTCATAATTGTTATGTGAAGAGACCTCTAACTAAAGAGGTCAGAGAACATATAATGAAAATTGACCCTACTCATGCCAAAATGAATACAGCTTACCACATCCTCAGCAACAGAAACGTTCACAACTGGAACAGGTTGACTAAAAATGTGATCACTGCAACATCCATAAATTCTTTCTAAAATTAATCTAGACAAATGCCTAAACGACAATTAACTATCTCTTGCAAACCTATAAAAGCAGTTTGTGCAATGCATTGGACAATTAATGAATTCTACACAATATGATATAGGCATATCAGCTTTTTAAACTGCTCGCTTATTATTAAGTTAATTAGTAAATAAATGAGGTGTTTAGCTATGGAAATCTAACAAAATATGTTTTTATGAACTGTAAGTGTAACTTTGAAATATTCTTTATCTAATTATCTTTATGTATCTTTTCTAAAAAGCGAAAGGTCACTCAATCATTTACTCACTGATTAAACATTAAATCTCGAGTACTACTTGATCTATAAAGTTAATTGATGAGTTTATAGGAAGAAGATGTCAACTAAGAATGGATATTGTGACAGAGCCATATTAAGAGGTCGGGTAAGAAATAATGTGTAATAGTTTCACATTTTTTCACACTTCCTCTGCGTGTTTATAGTACATAGTACTTCTACACTATTAGCACATCTCTCACAGTCTTAATAGTCTTGATATTCATATGTTAAAATTAACATGCTGGGCATGCTGCCCTCTAGTTGTGGGTAAGAGCATTTGGATTATCTGTAGATCTTAAATGGTCTATAGGTAATCTATTTTCTATATTTTTTTGTTGTATTTAGTCATTTAATTTAACATAATAAAGGCACTTACCCGGTAGTTAGATAATATTACATGGCAACAATGTGTACTATCTACAAACCACTTCAGCTTATAATTCAGAAGAAAATCCTATGAATCATAGAATTTATTGACCTTATAACGTTGCGTTACACTAGAGCAAGTGAAATTACAGAGTTCAATATACGTACTTAATAAAATATAATTTACAAACATGAACTAGGTATTCAGCTTAATTTACTAACAGTTAAATAAAATGAATGCAACCATCAGGAAGAAGGCATACCTCATGGCTCAAAAATCTTTGGACATGGTTCAACCTAGTTGCCTGGAAGAGATCGCTAAAATAAAAACAGTAAAATACATACAGGGCTACCGGATAAAAAAAAATGCTGTTTTATTAATTTATATGGAATATCAGATTTGTTTCTCGACAAAGCTCTTTGTAATATTTTCCTCTTTCTGCTTAGTACACCCCTAACTAATAAACAAAATATTGGTTGCACATTGAGCAGCCTTAAATATAATATCAAAATACGGCAAAGGACTAAAGTTTGGGTTGTTGGAACCTAGGTTATCTGAAATCAGATTTCAGATTCATTCCCTATAATTCATTACCAGGACACAAAGTAAGGTGATGTGATGACAGGAGGAGTAAGGCCGTGACAGAATGGTGGGCCAGACTAGGGAAGCGAAACGTCAGTTGACCACCAGCAAGATAGGTTATCGACATAAAATCTGTCACAAGTCCAACCTAGACAAGATTAGCACAGCACAGGACAGAGACAGATGGTCTAAAATGAAAGAGGCCTATACCTAACAGTAGGTATAGGAAGGCTGCGGACTATGATGATGATGAAATATAATTTGGAGAGTCAAGTTTTTCAATTGTGTGATTTCAGGTGGACCCAAATGGGTCAGGCATGGTGGCCGCGCTGGAAGCGGCCCGCTTCCTCAAAAAGTCCCGGCTCAGTGATGTGGTGCTCAGCAAGATATGGGACCTCTCCGACCCCACCGGCAAAGGATATTTGGACAAAGTAGGTTCTGCTATAGTTGCTATTATAAACTTTTTTGTATCGCCTGAAGCACAGTGAGATGAGTTGTTTCTGACCAATTTAACAATAATATAAATAAATAACCATATCATCTTATCGATGACCAATTTGTGCAATGCATTGGACAATTAATGAATTAAAATTATAATGATAATAATATAGGACCCGGGACCAGGGATCAAACCCGGACCAGCGGCGCAGAAGGCAGGGTTGCTACCAATTGCGCCAACCGGCCAGTCAAATTGAGCACTATATTATATATTCACATCTGCTTAAAGCTGATCGCGTATTATTAAATAATTAAATTACTAATGGATTTAAGGGTTCCAAACTCAAAAAGTAAAAACGGGACCATAGTACTAAGATACAATTTTCAACAAGAAAAATTGAAAAAAAATAATCTTAGTTCTTATTTACTAAGTTTCATTGTCAATATATCTAGCAAAGTTTGTCGGATCTCTAGCAAACACACTTGCTTGGTCAATAAAACCGTCAAATGTAACCTTGCTATAGTTCTGACATCTTCTATTCTGAATGTATTGAGTTTCATGTATGTGTCAATCAAACTGATACGAGCTGTTTTATCTCTGTTAAAAATGTCAATCTTTGTGTTTTGTATTTGCATATTATTTTGATGACTTTTATTCATTTCAGTAATAATGCGCTTAATTTGCATAACTTTAGACACTTGTAACTTATGTTGGATATACGCTACCACTCTGCGCAGATGTGAACAATTTTGAGACCCGGGGTCTGGGTCATGGGTCACAAAGAGATACATATAAAGCAAGAAAGAAAGAACACTTTTATTTTGTATATACAGGAGGACATTACTACTACAACTAATTACTTAAAGTAGACATACATTTAAAAGTAGTAAAATAGGTCGCGTTACAGTGTCCCGTGCGTCAAACAAGGTCAGCGCTCAGTATGATGTAGGGAATTGATCCTCAGCACTTTTATATTTTACTAGCTGACCCGGTGAACTACGCCTAACAGATATATATGTTTAAACCTTCCCTTGAAATGATTGTTAAAGTTCTTTCACAATGGTTTCAAAACCATAATCGGCTAAATCGGCCCAGACGTTCTAGAGTTTTTGCGAGACAAACGAACAGCAATTAATTTTTATATAAGATTATGTACCTATAACCTATTTAAGTTATTGGTAGCCTAGTCGATAAACCCGTTGCCTCACAAGCGAAAGGGCGCAGGTTCAAATCCAGGTTCAGGCATGCACCACTCTGCTTTTCACTCGTGTGCCATGGAATTAATTACCACATGCTTAAACGGTGAAGGAAAACACGAAACACATTACCCTCTTATTGGCAGTCGGGTAAAACATTTGATTATTAAATCAATAAAAGGACTACACTTGGCACGGCATAGAATCTGTCCTGGGCTTGCTTGCGTAATATTCGCGCAATTTATTGATCCATGTTTGAGGACGCCGAATTTATTTTATGGTTTTACGTGGACGAAGTTACTTTGGGCTATAAAAGTTCACGTTTCAGTGTATATGATATGAAATTTTATATTGCTAAGAGCATTTAAAACATAATGTAACTGTTAGAAGATACTCTTACAACAAACTTCAACAAAGGTTCTCAATTCGTGGGATTAGCTGGTTGGATGTTCACTGAATTGTCTAAATCGTAATAATGCTTTTGTTCGAAAATTTAAAGTTACATATAAAACATTTCATATTTGATGTCAAATATTTTTTCATTATAATCGTCTTATTTAAAAGTAAAATAATAGTGCAAGTGCTAAGACTAAAGAACACATGAACACAAGTGTTTCCGCCATAACGACTCCAATAAGAAAAGTTTGAGATGGGCAAATTCTTAGATACATTATTATGTAGACGATTAAGTTAAACTAAAATTACTTATTAGCGTTAGGCTTAATGATATCAAGGAAAGCCTTTTACGGGTTTTCCTTGTGCAATAGGGAAATAAAAAGAAAATTGGTTTGTATATCAATATATATAAATGTAAGGATCTCTTTTAGCGCTTGGAGTGTCAGTGCGGGACTTATCACCACCACATTGAATGCATATAAAATAACTGAAAATTATACAGACGCTTGCCGAATTGAATTCGTTAGTTTCGGTTAGTTACATTTTGAGTTGACTCTTCTTATATTTTCCTTGGATAGTACTCGTATCTATTATAGGGTAAGATTGACCTTGAACTGATAATGTGTCGCCGAGCACGTGACGGTATGTTCCGACAGGGTTCTTTTAAGAGCCAATGTATTCCAGACTAGGCATGCTCCATCTAGGGCTACAGTATCGCTGACTTCCGTGCTCGTGAGTGCTTGAGGTCAAATACAAAATGATTATTTCACCAGTAGAAAGTAGATATAAATCAATCAATTTTTCATATCATGTAAATAGGCAAAATTGTTATTTTTTTCTGTGATTACTGTGATCTATTCTATGTCGAATAACCGCCATATTTTCACAATGCAATTGTAATTCTGAGACATTTCAAATAACAGACTCGACCATCTGAACTTATTTGGAAAGAAAAACATTTTTTGTTAAGAACTGGTCCTACATATTTTTATCAAAATGGTTTCAGTACTTTAGTTTGTAAATATAGCTGAAAAATTAGCCAGCCGATTTGTACTAGCTTGTCACTTAAAATGATGACTTGTTTTAACTCAATATTGACAAAGTTGTGTCAAGAGGATGTAGTGTTTGATTCCGAGCGGAGTCTAAATGTGACGATAGCGTTATCAGAGCGGCGCATGCGCATGTTGCGATACGTCACTTGTAATAAAACACTGCCGGTACGCATTAAATGCACCTCGCTTTTGTCAATAAGCAAAGTAAGTAAAAGAATGAATGAATTAATGAAAGAATCAACTGAATTTTTTAACAGACTGCGAAAGATGGAGGGTTATGTTTTTCGGGTGTATGTACATATGTGTGTATGTATATTTCTCAATACTCAATATATTTATTGCTAAATTAGATATTAGATGCAAAAAGTACTTATATAGCTAATATTAACCCTACTTGGGCATAGTAATATGTTGAGTGGACGTTGAGTTGAGTTCTTTGGCACGCCCTAGAGCCTAAACGGCTTGTTGTATTTTTATGTGAGAGGTGTCAATAGATTTGTCTTAGTCGTGAGAGTGACACTGGGTACATCAAAATTTGAAAAAAAAAAAATAAGGATGGTACACAGTTTTAGGATCGTATTAACATTTGAATAAAATTCTGGTACTAAAAAAAAGAAATAGTACACTGTGCGGACGTGTCGTCGTCGAAGGCACGAACGACTCATTTCATCCCTGATGAAGTTGACAGAATGTGAACGAAATTATAGTTGGACTTTTCCAACAGTCGGGTACGCGTGAAAACCAGTCTTCTTAAACAAAACACACTGATACATCCCTAATCGATAATATTGTACTGCGTGCCATAACCGCTAAACTGGTACAAAAACCCAATCACGTGTTTTTTTTATATTATGTATTGTTTTTTTTTTCATCTAGTGAATATATAACTAAGCTAGTAAACTTAATACGTTTGTCATCGACGTGCCATTTTATCGGACACGATCTGTACAACTTTTTGTGGGAGGAAAACGGCGAAAAACTAGTGAAAGATAAATTTTAAGAATATGTAAATTAAAATGTTATGTTTTTTAGTTTTGCTCTTACGAGTATATATATGTAATACAAGTTTCGGATAATCTTGATACAGTAATGAAGTTATAGAAGATTTATATAATGTGAGTTATGTATTATTTTGTGCACTTTGTTATGTTATTGGTGTTAATTATTATGAGTTGCAACGAGTCCATAAATCCATGCGAAACTCAATGCAAATCAGCGCTCCCCACTGTAAATAGTTTGAAGACAATCAAGTTTGTTTTCTATGCTTCTTGCTCATCCTTTGACGTTGATATTAGTGAAGCTATTAGTATATTGCACTTAGTGCACTCAGGATATCACCCAGGTGAATAAAGTGAATATGAAAGTGTCCTCAATTCACCTCGGATTTTTTGCACGTGGGTGATACGAGTATCACCCAAGAGATTTGTGGCGACAAAAAAGGTGTAATTGGTTCACCTTGGAATGAAATCACCTGGGTGAATATGTGCGATTTTTTTTAATGATTTTTGTGTAATTTGATCACCCACATATATAAAATGTGTAAAAGTATCCAAAATAAAGCTAAATTTACATTAGATTTCATTTATTCCGTTAGGTATACGTTCTTAACCGATCTGGATTAGGAACATTGGTCTGACCACGGGTACTATGTGTCCGTGTTCAGACTGATAAACTTTTGGTGTTCATGGTTAGACCGTGAGGTATTCGTGGTCGATTCGTGGCCAAGCCACAGTGTTCGTGCACCTCGTATGTCAGTACCTATTGTTAAATGCTTATGTTTGTCTGGATGTTTGTACTCGTACTATAACAAAAACTTCCAATTTCAAGAATGATCCTGTTCTCTCTTGTGTCGGTTTCATTTGCGCGGTTCCTCCGAACAATGTAATTCACTTGAAGGTCGCTATGGTCTATTGATTGATTTCTGTGTTAGTAACAGCACAATAAGTCAGGTTTCACAGTTTGATGTGCCAAATCCTAACATTTCTCCGTGTCGATGACTCTTTTCAAGGATAAAACGAACAAGTGGTAAGAAGCGAGTTCGATAAAAAGCCCACAGCTAAATCGTTAAACTTGTATATCATCCTTAGTTCTTCTTTTTTTTTTAATTTTGATGTACCCAATGTCGCTCTCACGACTAAGACGAATCTATTGACACCACTTACATAAAAATACGACAAGGCGTTTAGGATCTAGGAGGTGCCAAAGAAATATACATACACTCGAAAAACATAAGCCTATCTTCTGCTTATAAGCTAAAATACAAGTTATACTTTTGATAATGATAACTAGGTTTAGTTTGACCGTCAAATTTTCCTTCCGACGCACAGTACCAGAAACGCAAAATATCTTATACGCGGATGACCAGATGCACATTTCGCGAATTACCAAACACGCAGAAGACCTGATACGCATATTACCAGATTTAGTTTTGCAAAGTACCAGATACGCATATTACCAGATAATTTATTTTACTATCGCTCTATCACTTGTTCGATATTGATATGTATGTGACCACTTGTGAAGACCATTGTACTCTTTTAAACTTAAACGAACCTCTCAAATTAAGCCAAGCGTTGCTCCGGAATTAAGAATAATACATGAAATAAATAGTACGATGAACCGATAATCTCCTCCTTTTTCAAGGTTCGTTGGTTGGTTTGCGCTTGACCATACCTCGATTCAAGCGACGATGTGGTCTAGGATGTCGCGCTTACCTAGAAGCAACCGATTCAATTTAAAAAGAACATTTTTTTTTATCCTGAACAGCTAGGCATTTGACCACAAGTTCACGGAACGGAAGTCAGCGACACTGTAGCCCTAGATGGAGCATGCCTAGTCTGGAATACACTGGCTCTCAAGGAAGGCTGCCGGAAACACACCCTTAGGTGCTTGGCGACAAATTTTACAACTTGAGGGTGGTACCTAGCCAGGCCAGCTGAAAAAATAAATAAAGGAAAAACTAAAACTCATTTATTTTGTACACAGGGCACTATTACTACAATTACTTAAAAATATACGAAAACAAAAACGGTCAGCGCTCAACATGATATTGGGGATTGACCCTCAGCGCTGATTTTCAGCGTAACACTTTGTTTTATCCTTCACAGCCAGGCATTTGACCACAAGTTCGCACGACCGTGGAAGTCAGCGATACTGTAGCTCTAGATGGAGCATGCCTAGTCTGGAATACAATGAAGGCTGCCGGAACACACCGTTAGGTGCTTGGCGACAGATTTATCAACTTGAGGGAGTTAGCTTGCCAGGCGAGCGATAAAAAACACCCTACCTCTTTCCTCACGATGTTTTCCTTCACCGGTTTCGTGGTATCGAACCTCGTACCTTTTGCACGACTATCGACCACACTAACCAATCGACCACCATCGCTACAAACAACTTTAGAGAGTCTCATGAGAGGCTTTAGAGATTGATCCATTGATGTGGTTAGCTATATTATTTAAGTGTTGTGTTGTGTTTCAGTCTGGTTTGTTCGTGGCGCTAAAGCTGGTCGCGCTGGCGCAGGCCGGCAAGGACATCAACATGAGTAACATACACTCCGAGGCACCGCCGCCTAAAGTGGTGAGCCACCTATATATCTACTTTGTAGTAGTTCTGCGAACTGTTCACCTGTTAGATCTGTTTTATGAAGTATTGTGATGACTAAATTATATTTAAGAATTTATTTTACAATGTGTATAATGATGTTATTTTAAATATTATTTCTGACGTGTAATTTTTTTCCCAATAAATGTATAAATAATGGATAGCTTTTAGGTACTTTCTAGGGACGAGTAAATCAATTTCTTGTACGCAAGCGTGCTCCATTCTAGGCCGCATGTCGCTTCACATCGCATGAAAAGCGGTCTATAAAAAATAATAGTAATAATTTTACAACACAAAAAGACCTCTTGTCCAATTTCTCTTGTCTTTTTTTTCAAATTTCATGCTCCATTTAGGGCTACAGTATCGCTGACTTCTGTGGTCGTTCGTACTTGTGGTCAAATTTCTGGCTGTGCAGGATAAAAAAACATTTACAACTCTTTTTGTTCTAAGTTAAGTATCGCAAGTTCCTTACCAATATTATTGAAATTCGATTAAACCAAAAACTACAACATCTTGGATCTTGGACCATTGACCTTGAACTTTTGACTTTGTGTGCGCGATGACGATGTTTAGGTCTCTCTGTGAGTGCGGGGCAGGGTATAAGTCGAGACGTGATCTTTGTACCGTCAATAAGAAATGCATATGCACGGGAATATCTCCACTACATTTTTTCTGCTCAACAAGATTGCCGGCCGGGTATCTGTGTTACCAGTGTAAAGGTGTCTCGCTCGCTCGGGCAGCTAAATGTCACTGGACATAAAAATTATCTGTCTGATGATTAATTCTAGTATGCAATAACTGTTTTAGTTATCAGATCGATATGTAAGATCAATATTATTGTAGCAATTAAATTTATATCGATCAAGATTACACATGGTATAATCAAATGATGTAATAGTACAATTTGATTATAGGTTATTCACTTTAAATGAAAGTTAATCTAGGCCATAAATAACAAATAGCTATCGCTTATGAAGTGCTAGACTATAGAGTAAAACGACTACAGAGTAAAAGGACTATAAAGTAAAACGACTATAAAGTAAAACGACTATAAAGTAAAACGACTATAGACTAAAACGACTATAAAGTAAAACGACTATAAAGTGAAACGACAATAAAGTAAAACGACTATAAAGTAAAACGACTATAAAGTGAAATGACTATAGACAAAAACGACTATAGACTAAAACGACTATAAAGTAAAACGACTACAGAGTAAAACGACTATAGATTAAAAGGACATTACGAGTTACAATTTTATGATTTCGTTACATCTCGCTCGGTCAATTGTCTGAGCGAGCGTAACGCCTCTTTGACGATTTGAGTCTTGCAAAATGGTCATTCGTCTGTAAGTTTGTATGTATGGTGTACGGATTTTTATCTGCAAGAAATCTCGTAATCAAGTACAGGCCATAGTATCATAAAAATCTTGATAACACGTGGTATATAGATTCTACAATTTTTTTTAGTCGTTAGGGTTTTTTTAATTGTTACAGTTTTTTTTTAATTCAAATTATGTTTTATATTGCACATACGGCTTTTCGCTTATCGGCCTTCTTTATATCTGATTAAGTTTACCAGTAACAATAGTTACATTGTAGATGTTTGTTGATATTTTGTGTGAAGGAGTTATAAGCTGTTTTTACCCGAAAAGGCAAAGCGAAAAGGAGGATTATGTTTTTCGAGTGTATGTATGTATATTTCTTTGTCACGCCCTAAACGGCTTTATGTGAGTGGAGTCAATAGATTCGTCTTAGTCGTGATAGTAACTGGTAACCCAAAAAAAAAAAAATATATAGATTTTAGCAGTCACTTTTAGCAGTAGAAGATTTAGCAGTCGAATTTTTTCCTGGAATAGCTTCTAATCATTTGTCATAATAATTATTATGGATTACTTTAAAAAAAAAACGAATGTTTGAATGAATAGTTTATTTGTGATGATCACAATACGAGTATTACACAGGTATTATTTACAATCAAACTATATACAAAATAAATTAAAGAAATTAAACATATATCCCCACCCGACCCTAACTCGGCAAAATGCATGTTGTAACAACCAGCACTAGTCTTCCGCTGGGCCCTGCCAGTGACCTCACTTGAAATTAGGTCCTTACTTATGAAATTGGCGTTTTGTCGTACTGGCCACTTTGATCTCAAATATCTCTTCTTTGGTTAGGGATTCCAATTTCAAATTTATACAGCTATTTATTCATACATTTGTATTTCGAAAACCGTAATTCATTTGTTTTGTACTCGTTTGGTTTTTTCTTTGCGTCACGCAGTTTACAAAATGGAAAACTTGAAATATCCGAAAGATCCGATTTAAAATCCCTTCATTATTGTGCCGGTTGAGTAATGTAACGCAGCAGTTGACGCGCGTTTGTCGGTTTACTGCACTCAATTCATGAGGTAACTGGAAATGTATGAATAAATAGCTGTATAAATTTGAAATTGGAATCCCTAACCAAAGAAGAGATATTTGAGATCAAAGTGGCCAGTACGACAAAACGCCAATTTCATATGTAAGGACCTAATAAAATAGTTATTTCATGTAGTTATTACTTCATCTAGTTATTACTTCATCTAGTATATTACTTTATCTAGTTATTACTTCATCTAGTATATTACTTTATCTAGTTATTACTTCATCTAGTTATTATTACATCTGACGTTTGTATCTATGACATCTGATTTGACGTTTGTATTGTCTATGCCCAGGGTGACATCCCCAAAGTGCCGTCGGGTCCGCCCCCCGTGCGTCCCTCCGCGCCGTCCCCCGCCACGGCGCCGCTCAGCGAGTGGAGCATGAAGCCTGCCGAGCGCGACAAGTACAACCAGCTGTTCGATTCTCTGCACCCGAGCAACGGACTCATCGCTGGCAACAAGGTAATTACTGACTGTTGCTATGAAAAGGGTAGCGTTACTGTTAAAAAGTAGGTGCAAACTGGATTTAAAAAATAAAATTAAAAAAAAATATATTTGTAAGAAAAAAACAAAAAAAATATATATGAGATTATTTCTTTGTATTAGTAAAAAAAAATGAATATGGTAGATACAAAAGCGAAGTCAAATCGCTCGGTGGACCGACGACATAGTGAATGTAACACAAGTAACCAGTACGTGCAATTGGCAGCTTGTCGTTCGGAACGGCGTTCTAAGGGGGAGGCCTATGTTCAGCAGTGGACGTCTTCTGGCTGATGACGATGATAATGTTATTAAAATTAGGCGCGTTATTGATAAGGTTTTTTTTATTTTACACAGCTAGGCATTTTGACCACAAGTTCGCACGACCACGGAAGTCAGCGATACTGTAGCCTTAGATGGACCATGACTGGTTTGGAATACACTATCTCACAAGATAAGCTGCCGGAACACACCGTTAGGTGCTTGGCGACAGATTTTACAACTTGAGGCTGCCAGTCTTTGCAGATATTCTTTAATATTTCTCTGCAGTTGTTAGTGTGTGTGTGTGTCAGGGGAAGTCCTAGTGGGGAGCTATTAACGTACAACGTTGTCTGGTTCCAGGTGAAGGGTGTGCTGATGGAGTCCAAGCTGCCGCTGGAGACGCTCGGCAAGATCTGGGACCTCGCCGACCAGGACAAGGATGGAATGCTCGACAGACACGAGTTTATGGTGGTGAGATATAATAATAAACTTACATTTACTGTCACGAGTGGCGGCCTTATCGCTCAAAGCGATCTCTTCCAGGTAGCCTCAGGATGAATAATAGTGATGTATAATAATTTTTTTATCTTACGTTTAGTGGCGCAAGTGCCCGACTTATCGCTCAAAGCGATCTCTTCCAGGCGACGTCTAGTTACTATTTTATGTGTGGTCTGTCCAAGCATTGACATTTCATTGTGCTGATGTATACATTTTAGATTAATATTGTAATAAGTTATTTAAAAGATATTTTTTTTTAATGTATGTTTGACATATTCACTATGTAATTTTTTGACTTTCGCATGTGTACTCTGTGTACCCAAAGCTGACAATAAATTAAATGAATTATAATAATTTTAATAATATGGCACAATATCCACACAAAGGTGTTCAGGTCCCAAACTAAGCAAAGGCTGTGCTATGGTAACCTGATCACTGATATACATACATACATACTTATTTTTATAATAAACGCCCAGACACAGGTCAAACAGACATGTTCATGCACACAAATGTTTGACCTGTCCGGGGATCGAACCCGGGACCAGCGGCGCAGATGGCAGGGTTGCCACTAATTGCGCCAACCAGCCAGTCATAATACATAATGGGGAATATTCCAATCGGCCCCATTATATGTTACAGTTGGGAATAAATAGGGGTTAAAAAAAGACTTGTCTATGTATTATTGTATGGTGTGTTATCGTTCCCCCCCAAGGCGATGCACCTGGTGTACAAGGCGTTAGAGAAGCACGCGGTGCCGACCACCCTGCCGCCGGAGCTGCGCGCGCGGCCCCCCCGGCCGCCCTCGCACCCCCCCTCGCGACCTCCCTCCCGCCCCGCCTCCCCACAGGCGCGCCCGCCGCCGCCGCGACCAGCGCCCCCGCCCGCCACCTCTAATGCGGCGCTGCTGGATACGCTGCTCGATTTCTCTAGTGTAAGTTGGCTTTTGTCAATGATTTTTTTTTGGAATTTGTACTATTATAACAGACAAAAAAAATATTTTTGTTGTCATACGTAGTTCTTGCCCGACCGCAAAAGACTTATGTATATAAATATGTATGTATGTATTTTTCTTTGGCACGACCTAAAACCTAAACAGTATTTCGTATTTTTATGTGAGTGGTGTCAATAGATTCGTCTCACTCGTGAGAGTGACACTGGGTACATGAAAATTAAAAAAAATAATTTATGATGACAGGTTTAACGATTTAGCAGTCAGGTTTTTTTCTAACTGTGTATGAGTGCTTGGTGAAATTTATAGATAACTAGCTGTGCCCCGCGGTTTCACCCGCGTAGTTCTACTAAAACGTAAGACTTCGAACTACTTTTTTTGAAGTCGGTTAAAAAGTATCCCATGTCCTTCTCCTGGTTCTAAGCTAACCACTCCACCAATTTTCAGCCAAATCGGTTCAGCCCTTCTTGAGTTACAAATAGTGTAACTAACACGACTTTCTCTTATACATAAATATAGATTAAGAAAAATATATTGTTTATGCAGCTGACTGTCACAACCGAATCCATTCGACGGTGGTGATTGTTTCTATCTACGTTACCTAATTTCTCAAAATCGAAAACGGTTGAAGCGATTTGAAAATACATAATTTTCTTTACGTGGATAAATCTACGATGTAGTCACATTAAAATTTGATCAAAAACGGTTTTGTAGTTTGGTTCTTAGATCTAAATAACTGAAAAAATTTAGGACTACTGTATCGCTGACTGCCGTGATCGTGCGAAGTTGTGGTCAAATGTCTAGCTGTGTAGGATAAATAAAAAGTCAACTGTCACCCTGTGACTTGGATTTGTCATAGTTGTCATTAAGTGTTCTCTACTCTACAGCCCCCATCCCAATCCCCCCTCCTCTCCACGTCCCCCCTCCCCAACTCTAGTATGTCGTCATCGATGACGTCATCTAGCGCGGTGACGTCATCCCGCTGGGTGGTGACGCCTGCCGAGCTGGCGGTGTCCGCCGCAGCGTTCGCGTCCGCCGACCAGGACCGGGACGGATACGTGTCCGGTGCTGAGATCAAACACACTTTCTTGGAGAGCGGGCTGCCTCAGCAGACGCTCGCTCATATATGGTGAGCTATTAGCTACTAGCTGCGCCCTGCGGTCTTACCCGCGTTACTCAATATAAATATAAATCAATGCCACTTTTCGTTGTATATTTATAAGTGAACGCGCTCACCTATCCAAACCAAACGTTTAGGCTTTGTTCGGACTATTTAGTAGATGGTTTATGTGAAGTTTGCACAAGATTAGTCGAGCGATTCTTCATTTATCACATTTTTTGTAACAAATGAATTCAATAAATGGCTGATCATTTTGTTAATGGGGATTTTGCTGTCAAATTGAAACTTTTTTCAGTGTTGACAGTACAAGCATGTTTATCGGCCCGGTACGTAGCGAAGCACGTACATTATAAGAAAGATAATAGATATTTATTTATAAAATTACATGGTTAACATGGCAGTTAAGTTGAATAATATCAAAACGCTTGTTTGACACCGGCTTGTGCCGAGTTTGGAACCCATTATTAATATTGAACTCAAGCTAATATAGTCTTGGACACGCAGAAATAGATTTACTTTATTACATTTTGTAGATACATACAAGAAGTAAGTAGCCTATGTGTTAATCCAGGGTCTAAGCTGTCTCCGTACCAAATTTCATCCAAATTGGTTCTGTAGTTTTTGCGTGAAAGAGTAACAAACACACATCCTCACATCCATACATTCTTACAGACATTTGCGTTTATTCACGTAATAATATTAGTAAGATATGTGACTGTGTAATCTTTGGGATGGCTCGGCTAAGTATCAGCTTCGAGCATCGTCGAAAAGTGGCTAGCCTATCGGTTTTTTTATCGGATACATTTCAGGGATTGTGCCTTGAAGTATTTCAAGATAGAACATTACTCACTATGGATTCCCTCACACGTAGGTATGTAAATCAACGAAGAAGCCGAATGATGTGGTTTTTTTATGTTTCCTAGGGCTCTCTGCGACACGACGCACGGCGGCAAGTTGTCTCTACATCAGTTCGCGCTGGCTCAGTGGCTCATAAAGCGCGCTTTACGAGGCGAAGCCCCGCCCGCAGCCCTAGCGCCCGACATGGTGCCTCCGCCGGAGGGACAGCAAGTTGTAAGTGATAACTTTTTCATGTAGTTTAGTCGTCCAGCAAGTCTAGCTTAGATCGTAGCTAGATAATAAAAATATATTTCTATTGAACCCTGTCAAATCTTAGATGAGTTATCGTGGGGTCTATAAAGTTTTTGTTAAATTGACATTTGAGTGCTATTTGCAGGCAATGATCAGCAATTTGCACCAGGTAAAAACTAGAACGAGAGTCACCAGATACCTCACTATATTCTGCAGTATACTATGTTTTTTAATACTTAATTTTGTATATTCAATGTACATTTAAATTCAGTCTAATTTAATCTCATTAACAAAATACGAGTAAATCAACTGCTCAAAAACCCACCTCGGACCGTACTTGGCGCTAAGGTGCCCATTACGCTAGCCGCATTTCCACCCTAAATTGCAATGGCTAACATTAAAAATTTCACTAGATACGAGCCGGAGCGGGAGTCAGCAGCTTTTTACCCGACTGGGAAAGAATAATGGTTATGTTTTTCGAGTGTATGAATGTATTTATATATGAAGGTGTGTATATTTATTTGGCAAGCCCTAGTGCCTAAACGGCTTGTCGAATTTTTATGTGAGTGGTGTCATTAGATTCGTCTTAGTTGTGAGAGTGTCACTGGGTACATCAATATTAAAATATGATGTACCCAGTGGGTATATACGATGTTAGAATGATGTCCACTATTTAAATTTAAGTTAAAGTGACCTTGGTATGGATATACTGATATTTAGTTTGGAACCTAAGATAACAAACTTTGGCCGTGTCATAGAGTTTTAGTCTATAATCCGAAACATTTACACTTTTGTAAATTTTTTGTTTAGCAACAGATAGCGCAGCCGGAGCTGGCGCCGGCGCCAACACTGGGGCCGCAGCCCACGCCCGAGATGGAAGCGATAGCGCGGGAAGTGGACGCGCTCGCGCGGGAGAGAGTGGCGCTCGAAGCGGAGATAGCTGCCAAGGAACGGGAGTTAGCCGCTAGCTCCACTGAGGCTGATGGATTACAGGTAATTGTAATGTGCCCATGTGGCAATGTGCTGGCCACATCGCTCGAAAAACCTATAACCGATCGGGAAGAAATGTTCTTGAGTGACGACCACGAACCAGAAGACGCAGCACGACATAGTAAAACTCAGAAGTAACCAGTGGATGCAATTGGCAGCTTGTCGTTTTTAGTTCTAAGGGGGAACATAGGCCGTCTTTTGGCTGATGATGATGATGTAATGTGCTCATTGTGTAAACTGTATAAAATCAGCATCAAGAGCCGCACCCCACGATCTGCGAATGATTCAGTTTAGTGCATTGGCGATGAAGATTCTTACAAGCAAACAAGCGATGCGATCAGTGCCAGCATCCGTGTAAACTGCTGCAGTAAACTGTGGCCTCTACTAACTGTGGTTACTATACTCATCCTAAGGTTTTGCTATGGGACCAACTCTGAATTCGAGAAAAAAATTCAATCAACTTTTTCATACATTTTGTCGACGACCGATCAACTTTTTGTATGGAGTTAGTCCCATAGTGAAAATTGTTCAACCCTGTATACAACGTGTATCAGGTAGGTGTTACAATACTTAAGCGTTAGTCTACCAATCAATTTGAAAATTTTGCAAAACTCGAGAAAAATACTAGGTTCGCCATACAAAATAGGTCACGTGATCGGTCAAGTTGTATGGAAGACGCAATAATTTTTTCACGATTTTGCTATATTTTCTTCTACAACGGCTTAACTTTGATCTGTAGACTAACAACGCTTAAGTATTGTCACACCTTCCCGTTACACGTTGTATATATAAATGTAAGTGAATGAACTCAATAATTATAAAATATTTTCAAAAATTTCCGAAATAAACAGACAACATAACATTTTTCCAGTCTAGAAGCAAAGATGCTTCGCTCGCTCGGTCAATAAAATATAGTTATACTATGGATCAAGATCGTTTTAGTAGTCACGCCCGCAGCTCTCTGGTGTTAAGCTCTGGATAAAGATATCGGTTGCGTAGCTCGCCGACTTTCTCGGAGCGTACAATACCTAAACTTGCGCAGCGCCCAAACGTGAGAGCCCTCTTAAGTATAGGGACACCTTCCTATTACACGTTCTACTTATATAAATATAAATGAAACTATGTACTAATTTAACTCAATATTTGTTGTATTGTATTTTCAGAGTGAATTGGACACGTTGTCTGCAACATTAAAACAGTTAGAAAACCAAAAAGGCGAAGCACAAAAGAGATTAAACGATCTCAAAGCGCAGGTATATTGACTGAACGCTCCTAGTTATTGAGTATAGTTAGGAATTTTCAAATTGTGTTTTATATCTTATTTTTCTTTTTCTATTGGTAAAGTAGAAGGTAATGAAAATAATCTAGATTCGAAACTTCGTCCTTCTGGATAACAACCGTCTGATCAATGCAGAAGGCAGATCAGAAATATCTACCATCATTTTCGGATTACTTTTATTATACTTGTTCGCTGTGTTATAACTTTAAATGTATTTCGTCGTTCATATCGACACTTTAAGGGTTTTGTTAATAAATGGACTAAAGCATTTACAAAAAAAATGGTTTTGATCAGCATATTTTTCACTATTTGCCTCAATTTCTAAACTCTTTTTTCGATTTGGACAAAGACAGATATAAGGTATTCGTCTTCTCCTGTAGAGGTGGACATAGGCTATACTAGCTGCATCCTGCGATTTCACTTGTTAAGATACTACAATTCTTGCAGTCGGGTTTTTTGAAATCACTTTTAATCACACGTTTCAATTACCTGTTTAAATTAATCCAAAATCTCTGATTCGTGGGTTTTCTTTTCTTTTTTTTATACATACTTGCCGATTTCTCAGCTACTTCTAAACGGTATCGAATTTTTTCATGTTTTGTCGAGTATACTTTCTTGTTTTTTTCCATATAAATTATAAATACATTGGTTTGTAAATCAAAACACTGATAAGCTTTATGTAGGCGGCTGTCGAATTGAAGTTGTTGGTCACTTTATTTGAGCATTGACTCGTTAGTATTAACATGATTGAACAAAAGTTTATATTTGGTAGGTGGAAAAGCTCCGCTCGCAAGTGGCGGCGCAGGAGGCGGCCGCCGCAGAGACTGAGGCTGAAGTTGCAGCAAGAATGGCTGCTGTCAACACTTTGAAGGAGAAGGAGCGAGCGCTGCAGGACGAGGCCGCGGCGGCCGAAGCAGAGGCTGAGAACATCACCGCGGCACTGAGACGCACTGTGCTCGCTGTCAGTCAGGTAATGGCATGTTGTAGACTATGTACTCGAGAACATTAATATTTATTTATTTATTTAATAATAGCTATACTTATACTAATACGTAAATAAATAGAGATAGAGAGCTAATTAAAGGGCAACACGAATAATAACACATAATAAGGAAATAGAAATGACTACAAACAATACAGGACACACAAAAAAACAAAAACACGTGTGCTCTCATAACATATTAAAAAAAACTGTAAATTAGTAATTAAGACATAATGAATAAAGTCTAAACAAAAAATTCTGTGCTCAGCCGCGCCGCCTCGCCGATGCAACACTTGTAGAAAAGAGATCAAACCCAAGTCTCTTGTCTGCTGCGTTATAACTCCTACTCGCTCTCACTAGATAGGTATTACTCGTATATGGAATACGAATACTAACTAAACTAAATCAATTTGGAAGGCAATTTGAATGGCAAAAATTTTGGAAGGCAAAAAAAAGGCAATCCTTATGAAGACTGAGAGCGGCCGGTCCTCACGCACACATGGTTTCTACCCCAAACGGAACAAATAATAAGTAATAAGTTTATTATTTTATTGTCATATATTCGCCGTTTTATGGTATCGACAAAAAATAAAAGACGAGAATTTGGAAAAATGCTCTCTGAGAGCTAGATTTTATCTGTCACGCTGGGATGTATGGTACTGCGAAGTCTGATGCGACGGTGGCAGTCAGGATTTCTGGATAAACTATTGCTGTGTGGGTTAGAAAAAGTCAGTATAGCACAACTCTAAGCCACTAAATTCGCCGCTGTGCTGATTGTTAACAAACAAAAAAAGCTTAGTGTAATATGTTTCATTTGAATTCGTGTCTTGTCACCAGGCGAACATCAAAATAGCTCACTTAGAAGAGCAGCATAGGCTCATAACTGAGGCTTGCGAGGCTCTCTCCCGTAACGGAGCGGCGCATCATCACACGACACTAGCGCCTGCCTTCACGCAGGAACATCTGGACAAAGTGGTACGCGGCGCCACGCCTAATGACGCACTGGTAAGTAGTGTTTTTGAAAAAAATAGTTTTTAAAATTACAATTTGTGTTCTTCTTTACAGAAAAATAATGTAACTTATCTAATATGTCATTTATGGGTACTTTATCTTGTGACAGATTAGAATAAGCAGGAATATACACACAATAGCCAATTCCTGTGTAATGTAACTACAAAAAGGAATGGAATTAAATTATTAGTTCAGACAGTAACTTTATCTGGATACTAGAATTAAGAAAAGCCTTTTTTCAAATCTCAGTAAAACATATATCGTAGTGCATATTTTTTTATTTTGCTATTATATCTATTTGTATTTTTGTACTCTCTAGCATGTTCTATTAACAATTTATTATAGTGTTAAACAACTTCATATCTGCTGGATTGTCGGTTAATGTTCAGCTATATATATGGACGATGTTATGGTAATAACCATGTCATTACAAATACGCGCAAACACATAACTCTTAGACTTTTAGATTCAGTTTTTTTCCATCAGTAGGACATAATGAAGGTTTTCTTTGGAACATAAGATTTAATAATACACCTTTAAATAAAAAAATGTAGGATACTAATTGTACCTTAATTGATGCAATTTTTTTGCCGAAATTGTCCTTCTAACATTTTCTTTTGCAGGTTCAAATGCCTTTTTAACTTTTTCAATAGGGTTGAAAATTTACTTTTTTTAAATTCTATATAAAGTGGACTTTCATGTAAAGTTATGAATTTAAGACAAAGACTTTTACAAACACTGGCAAAAGATTTGGACCAATGACCTTGACTGCTCTGAACACTCGCCATATCTTTCAGGAGGATGAACCGTTTGCCCAAAGCAATGGGTTCTCCAACGGCGACGGCTTCGCCTCGGATCCGTTCAAAGACTCTGCGTTCCCCGCGGCTGCGCCTGCGAACGATCCATTCGCGCCTCGAGGACCTGTCAACAATGCGGAGGTTTGTGTTTAATGTTACTCCAGGTGTGCTGAGACGAAAAGGGAATCGTTGTACTTGTTACGAACAGCAATTTTTTTTGTTTATGTTTTGACATTGAAATGGCTTTGGACTTCCTCGACAGCGTCAATTTTGATTAACCATTGATAATAATTATATATAGAACAGCATTTTTACCGACCACAGAAACAGAAATTTCTCGGAGACGGCTACATTTGTAAAACTCTTTTGTTTTTTGAAAAAGTATATACTTCTCGAGTTGTCCTAATGGAATTTTGACGAAAACGGTCCAGAGATCG
Source organism: Ligdia adustata (assembly GCA_947049295.1). Classification (NCBI taxonomy): domain Eukaryota; kingdom Metazoa; phylum Arthropoda; class Insecta; order Lepidoptera; family Geometridae; genus Ligdia; species Ligdia adustata. The sequence continues at coordinate 12,328,839 of OX346229.1, forward strand.
TGAAACTTTCACGGTTACGATTAGTATATGGTTCCCCTTTCGGCTTAGTACACCTCTTACTAATAAAAGTGTATTTTAACGTTTTTTTTTTGTAAGGACGTAGCTTAGCTTTAGTGGATTTTTAGTGGCTTTAAAAAAAAGCTGTGCTTAATTAGGTATAGCACATTGTAAACGGCTATGTTCTTTTGGTTGTCTTTGGGGCCCAGACTTGGATGGGGAAAATTTAAAATGGCTAAGTTATGCTTACTTATTTGGTCGGCTTTAGTTCAATGTTAAAAATAGTGTTACAGATTGAGGTTTACTTACTATAGTATATTCTACTTCTCACCTAAGTGATCAAAGTGGAAGTTAAAGTGTCCTCAACTCACCTCGGACCTGCGTGATGTCACTCGGTTGATTTGCGACGACAATGTCCGTGAAATTGCTCACGTTGGAATCAAAATACCGTGGTGTATACGGGTGAATTTTTTAATTTATTCTCGTGTTCTTGAAAATAATAAAGCTCTCAAAATGTTTAACCCTCTAAGGAATTCAGACTCTTAGAGTGTTAAAATTTTTGCCAAATATCCTTTCTTAGTATAGCCGCCATAACCTATAATGAAACATCTAAATTTCATGTCGCTATTTTCAGCGGTTTAGGCTCTGCTTTGATTCCAAGCTAATATTTCGGTCGGTCAGGATTTACTCTTTTATACATATAGATTACAAAGGAATTGTTTTATTTTCGGCCAAGACGGTGTACGTCTGCCAATAAATGCCTTAAGATGTGGTTAACGTTATGTATTAATGTGAAACCTGCATCAGTTGCCTACTTCATTGTGTACAAAAATATCTAAATGCTGTGAATTGTAGTGGAATTATGGAATCCCTGGAATATTTTTATATCCTAGATTGACTCCAATGGTCACACTGGTGTATAAATTGTACCTACCACCCATCACAAATGTCAAAATTGATAGACACACCAAAAACTCAAAAATCGCATTTTTGCGTAAATAAGACGTTTTTTATTTATAATTTACGTTATTTTGTATTCTGTTATTAGATGAATGATAAATAATAGACATTTTTATGGTATCATGTACATTGTCCTGGCCGGGGCTCCGTAAGTTATTGAAAAATACTCTTATCTTTTTGTTTCTATTCGAGTAAAATCATTAGTAGTTATTACGCTTTAATGCTTGTGTGTATCTTGTAAATGTATCGCTAGACTAGACTAGACGCTATGTTCATTGCAGAGCGGCTTCGGAGCGGATCCCTTCGCGGCGGACCCCTTTACTGGAGACTCGTTCACACACCACCAGAACAATAACAAGGGGACCGATGATGTAAGTATATGTAGCTTTTTTTCTTCAATTTTATCTGTTGTTATTTAATTGCCTCTTATTTTCTAGGAATTTATTTTAATGATTGTCAAAGTGGATGCACCAAATCGCGTAAACATAAAGTGCGTATATATGCACAATATTATGGCGTTGTGTTATTTTTTATTTTATGGATCACTTTTTGACGCTGATAATAATTCAGCTATAAAGCAATAATTGTTTTTATCTGGCCCAACGCATTGCCATTCAGCGTGGTTATGCGGCTAGCGTGCTGGACACGCCGCCCTCTGGTGGTGGGTTGGAGCATTTGTATTATCTGTAGATTTTAAATGGTCTATAGGTAATCTTTCTGCTATCATTTTTTTGTTAATGAAGTTAGTCATTTCGTTAATGTTAATAAAGCACTTGCCAAACCTATAATTGTATGTTTCATTTTCCATAATGGTTGTTTTCCGTTTGCAAATTAACATTATTTTTTCTATATCTTTATTCAGAGTAAATGGGAGAACGATCCCTTCGCTGTGTTGCACGCGCCGACGCGGGCGACAGCGGGGTCTGGCGCGGGGGCGAGCGGGCCGGCGCTGCCGCCCAAGAGCCACAAGACGCCTCCCCCGCGCCCCGCGCCCCCCAGGCCCAACCCGCCGCACAAGGTACTTGTAACATTATACTGACCTTGAAGTTTATGTGATCCTGGTACTTGATGGCTTTACAAATCAGCAGCAACCTGACTTTCCCTAATAACTGACTATTCTTGTTTATGCGCCCTTAGTACTTTTACGTATCGACTCATAGCGTGCCATTGCAGGGCACGGGTCTTCCCTATGAGCGGGGTATATGCCATAGCTCACCACGCTAGGTTGCGGGTTTCCTTATGATGTTTTCTTGCACTTTTTTTTTGGAGGTAGTTATTTATTGATATAAATGTACGTTATATTTTTTTTTTAATATTTTAAAAATATCATAATATTTTTTTGTTATCTGCGTTATTAGCAGTAATTTTATAACCTTCGTATAAACGAACGAATGATTACTTATATTTGTATGAATTTGTAACATCGACAATATCAAACTTTAAATGTTTGCCGATGATTTTGTATTTGATTTTCTTTTGCTATGTGTAGTCAACGCACACGATTTCGTATTAGGTAATAAATAAATAATAAAATTGTGTTTATAGAACCATTAATAGCCAATCTGATTGTGTCTAGAAAGATCAGATCAAATAATATAATTAATAATCTTAAATATTGTGTAAACAAAATAAACAATAAGATACAGGCATGAACAAAACATCGGTAGTACATTGGGCATTTACATTGGGTAGTACATCGCCTAAAGCAATTTCTACCAGGCAACCTTGGGATGGATCGGACTGAGTGAGAATAGTCACGTCGGTGATGCATTAATAGCAAAAATAGAAAAAAAATACAAGTACAAATATTGTACCGCAAAATAACAACAAGAAAAAAAATATTGAAGAATCGGCTGTTAGGCGGTACGAAGTTCGCCGGATCAGATAGTTAATTATATAATTGCTATATTTTCTAGCCTTTTAAATACTGGAATCTCTCCAGTTTCTTAAAGGGTGGCTTTTGGATACTGTTTCCGTGTCTTTACATAACTGTCAAATAGTTCTTAAAACCTTTTTTTTCGTGTGCGTTGACTGTACAAATAAATTATGATTGAGTTAAAATGCGCAATTGATTCTGTGAGCTATATAGGTCTCATTAGGTATGTTTTTTTTTGGAAAAACTATCTGTCTAAAGCTGAACTGATTCTCATGTTAATCTATATTGAACCTGATTTTTGTTTGGAAATTTTCAAATGTTCAAAAACTTTTGGTGTTTCTCAATGTGACTGGACTTGTCTCACTGTGTGAATTGTGCTGTGCTTTTCTAATTCAACAACGTTTATACTATATATATATATATATATTTTAATATAATATGAATAAAATGACATTTGGATTTATTACTTTTGCTATTAATAGGGCGTTTCCTATCGCTCGCCTGGCTAGCTACCACCCTCAAGTTGTAAAATCTGTCGCCAAGCACTAACGGTGTGTTCCCGTTGAGAGCCAGTGCATTCCAGACCCATCCATCAAGAGCTCCATCTAGAGCTACAGTATCGCTGACTTTTGTGGTCGTGCGAACTTGTGGACAAATGCCTAGTGTGTATAATAAAAAAAAGCTATTAATGACAATGATTAATAAAGATATTAAAAAATCAAACAATAATTTTTGATATCGAAGACTTGAGTATTCAGGCTATTGAACTATTGAGGCAGGTAACTAGCTATACTAGCTCACAGCGTCCCTCTGCTGAGCACAGGCCTCATAAATGGAAAGGTTGTAAACTATCCACCCAGTTGCTCGAATTGCGGGTTGATGACTCCACCTTATCGTCAAAAGCTATTAAACTTGTTTGACTGGCAGGTTCCATCACGATGTTTTTCTTCACGGCAAACAATATCTTCTATCCATAATATAAAAATGAATCACTGAATGTGTTGCTAATCGCAAATCTCGAGAGCAGCTGAACCTATTTTGCTAATATTTTTTAGTATATTCCTTGAAGTACGAGGATGGTTCTTACGGAGAGAAAAATTTAAATAATTGCCTGAAAAGGTCTATTAGCAGGTACGAAGTTTGCCGAGTCAGCTGTAGAATAAATCCGAGTGCCATCCAATCAAGGCTGGCATGATTCCCAACAAAAATTAAATAAAAAATACTTTTTTGCAGTAGAAATGTGCAATATGCTAATTACCAAATCTCAAAATCAAAGCTAACATGTTTCCAACCCACAAAAAATATCAAAATAAAACGTTTTTGAATTAGAGATGTGCATATTACCAATTGCGATGCTAATTTATTTTATTTCAGATTTTAATTTTGTCAGTTATTTGATTTACATCCCGCCCCCAACCCCTCTAGTACAGCATGAGCTGATCGCCGGATTTCAGTAAAGCTAAAAAATAATTTATTAATTTATTGTTTTTTTATTTTTTTAAAACGCTGCAGAGAAAGTAAATTGTACGTAAAATTAGTGAACGCACGTTTCACTGTGAGAATGGCATTTTATTTTTTGTATTCTGAACCGTTTCATTATTATTCTGTATAAAATGTCAATCTCGGGTGTTTTTTACTTAATCAAACTTCTGTCAAATTTATTGACATACTTTTTTAAACTACGGCGTTGTCTTAACATTGAAATTAGGATAGCATAAAAAATTATAGATTTTCTTTGGGTATTATGTTTTTTTTTATGCAGAGTTATCGGTCACTTGTGTAACTTATTCGATTGGGGATCACAAAACTTGTCGCTGCGAAAAATTTTTTTAGTATGGGATCAACCATGAATTCGATAAAAAAAATCTGCTATTCTATACTAAAAGCATAACGGTCGTCGACAAAATGTATGAAACAACTGATTGTTTTTTCCCCAATTTTGAATTGGTCTCATAGTGAAAGTTGTTCAGTTCAGCTTAGTGACTTTTTATTCCCCTTTTGGCTGAGTACATCTCTAGCCGATATATCTGTGTTTGATATCTCCAAGATTCATTGCAATATAATAAATAACCTCCAAAATTATGAAACTCAATTTAAACAAGTTTAAATTTATTTTTTGAAAGAAATTCGTTTTTTTGAACTCAGTGAATACGAGTACATGACAATGTAGCTTGTCGAATCAATTAATGAATCAAATGTAACAAGAATTGCCTGTAACGAACGTTATTTAATATCCAGTAGATTTTTCCTTAATTTTAGTTAGGAATGTTGTGCGATCTAGCTCGAAGGACCAAAATTCGTTTTTCAAAATGATGTAATAATTTTACTTTCTCTGTATTGTTATAGTAGAATGCCATTCTCAGATACGTCACGTTATGTTCAGTGCGACATGTGTCGCCGCCGCCTGCACGTTCCTATTGTTTGCTGCCCCTCATCAACATCAATCGTCAACATTTTCATTCATTCATCATTGTTTTATATGTACTGTTTATTTATTTGCATGCTATGTTTATGGCTCGTGTTAAATCAGCTCCCAAAGGAGTGCCTATTTTACTACCAATAAACTTCTAAACGGTTTCCGAAATGGATAAATGGTCACCAAAGTACGTTTCATAAAACGGACCTTGTTACCGAAAGTATTCAGAATGTCATAAAGAAATAATTTGAATCTACTGCGTACCTTGTTGCCGAAACTATTCAGAATGTAATGAAAAAAATGACCTGAACTTACTGCGGACCTTGTTGCCGAAAGTGTTCGGAGTGTCATAATTTAGTGACCGTTAAGCCAATTTAGGAAACGAAAATAGTATTTTTATGCACTGGGCTTACAGTAAGTTCCTATAGTATGAAATATCAACCAATAACGTCTCACTGCTGGGCACGGGCCTCCCCTGTGCAGGGGGTGTAGGCCGTAGTCCACCACGCTGGCCAAATTGCGGGTTGGGGATTTCACTCTTTGAGAGTTATTAACCTTCACCGATAACCAGGTTTCCTCACGATATTTTCCTTCGCCGTTTAAGCTTGTGGTAATTAATTCTAATATGTACATGAGTGTAAAACACTGAGTTGCATGTCTGAACCTGGATTAGAACCCGCGCCCTTGTGCTTGTCAGGCGACAGGTTTACCGACTAGGCTATCATTAACTACGATTGCATTAGTATTAAAAACAACGTTCAGTATTTGATCAGCTCTTAATTGAAAATGAGGTGACAATTTAATATACAAGGGTTCCGACTGTTGAATAAACTTACGACTGATTGCTTTTTTTTATTAATTTTTTATATGATATTTTTAGTATTTATGTATTTTTTTTTAATTAGACGCTATTTAGATTAGACGTTAGATTTTTAGTATATCGGCTGCAATTTTTTTTTTTAATTACTTATTTATTTATTGTATTTTTTTAAAAAATGATTGTTTATAGTTTTAATTCAATTGTAAATGTATCAAACAACCTTCTAAATAGTAATAAGCTTTATATAATTTTTTGCTAATTGCATGTACTTACGGCTTTCTAGCACGACGAAGGTATGTCCCCGCTCCTTTTGTATTTTCATTTATTTACTTATTTATTTACTACCCACTTTATTTATTATCATTTTTTTCTTATATAACAATAATAACAGACACCTGTATATTTACATACTTTTATAATATTATGTGGATATTTGCGATGATTGAATTTGAACGTTATATAACTATACGTCAATGGGTATGTACGAGTATCAGTGCCTGTTGACACTTGAAGCTGGAACAAGAATATTGGAATTATTACAATATATTAATGTAATACAATTATTTAAATTGTATCTAATATATGCAAGATTATAGGCCAGGGGTGTACTAAGCCAAAAGGGGGTCACTATACTCATCCTAAGGAACAACTTTCACTATAGGACCAACTATGTATTCGAGAAAAATTCAGCTGTTCCATACAAAAAGTTTATCAGTCGTCGACAAAATGTATGAAATGATTTTGTTTTTTTTTTCTCTCGAATTCCGAGTTGCTCCCATAGTGAAAGTTGTTGCTTAGGATGAGTATAGTGACCCCCTTTCGACTTAGTACACCCCTGACAGTAACCCTGTACATAATGTTGGTTCAGTGATCGCAAATAACCCGTTCATACGTTCCATGAGTCACCGGACATGACGTCACTAACCAGCTAACCACTGCCCGTGTGCTTCCCCCACTTGCAGCGCTAAACGGACGCGGCGGCGGCGCGGGGGCGGGGCCGACACGTGCGTATCTATCCCGCTCGCACTCACACACACACCCACCGCATCTATCTCACTCACTCACACACTTTGTTGCGTCCAGACGCGCGCCGCCCTCGACTTTGCCGACGATCCCTTCAAGGACTACCGTTACGAAGACCCCTTCAATATCGAGGACCCGTTCGCTGACGTCACCGACTCCAAGCCGAAGATGTCCGAAGCGTTCGCTCGGCCGACGTCGGTCGCCGGGTTCGAGACGGACGATTTCTTCGCAGCTTCTACGTTGAACGGATTCAAACAGCCTGAGAAGCGTAGCGGACGAGTGTCCGCGCCGCCCGTGTCCGTTTCGTCCGTTCCAGATCCGTTCTCGTCTCGACCATCCGCCCCGGCACAGGGCTGGGCAGTACCCGCCTGGCCGGACGACAACTGGGCGGCTGAAGACGCCTGGGCGAAACCCACCAATAACGACTCCTGGGGCGGTAAAAACAACACCGACTGGAAGACAGACAACTGGGCGAACAAATCCGACGCGTGGGCGAACAAATCCGACGCGTGGGCGAACAAAACCGACAACACCAACTGGAACTCGAACAAAACGGACGACTGGGCGACCGACTGGACGACGGATCGGAACAAAAATCTGAACGAGACCTGGCCGAATACGAACACGTTGCCCGCTAAGAAGGAGAAATCTCCGAAGCCTGTTAAGTATGCCAAGTCTTTGGTGCACACGATAGGCGGTATTGGAAGAGCGAGGCAGAAGGAGAAAAAGGCTAAAGCGGCTCAATTGGAGGCTAAAAGCAACGAGTTATTGCCTACAGAGGAGCAGCAGTGGGCGTGGGCCGCCGCCGAGTCGAAGCGTCTAGAAGCCGAGGCGGAAAAGAGACGTCAACAGGAAGACGCCGAGCTACAGCTAGCCCTAGCCATCTCGCGCCAGGAAAAATGAGCTCTAACCTCACTGCTCAGTCGGTTTTGGCTTGCGTTGAAATCCATGCATTTTGTCGTTTCGTCCATGTTTGTTGTAAGTCGATCGTCGATTAGTTCCTGCATTCCACACCGTGATATTGTACCGGGTGGCGGTGGCGCCACTCGTCACTAACAAGGCGGAACGTTTTCCATACAATAATCAATATAATTTGAAAAAAAATGCTGATCCATTTTTTAATGTTATGAAAAATTAATAGTCAAAGGACTATTGATCGCTCAGCATGTATTGAAGCGTTTTTTCGGGTCTTCGTACTCATTTTATGTCATTAAAAAAAACGTAACGCCTACGATTTCGATAACATTTGCGTTTATTTTATTTATTTCTGCGCTGTGATTTGTTTTGATATTATTATATCAAATAATTATGTATATCTGAATGATGAAAAATAACTAATAATAAAATAAAAAAAATAAAGAATGTGTTTGTATTGGCCGCGTCACAGCATGTTTTTTGAAAATGTTGACTAGTCAATTTGTGAAATGTCGTATCTTGGCGGCTCGTATACTCTGGACGTGTACATAGGGCGTGTTGCGGACGTTTTGGAATTTGGTTGTTTCAAGAGACGACCACGGGTTGTATGAGCGATCGATTTGATACGACTGGTTATTTGCGTTCTTAATCATAGGGCAATATTGGAATTTCTGCTGCCGTAAAACCTTTAATTTTATTTTTTTCTTTTTGTTATTTGGTCATCACACATTCAGTGTATTGTGCCATTTCTCAAGTTTGTTAGTTAAAACTTTGTTAGCGTATCTGTGTTCTTGTCAAAGATTTATGGCTTTTTTTTCATCTTTTGAACGATGGCACCGTACGATTTGTATAATAATTTGCCAGCGTCAAGTTCATGATTTTTTCAAGTTGTGAATTAATCAAGTTATAATGTCGAGGTCAAGTAAAGTCACATGATGTACGCTAGTAAAGCGGTGGAGACTTTACCAGGGTTTCTATGGAGATTTCCCGGGAACACGAAAACCACGTTAGGACTAGTGTATAAGCTATAAAGTACAACATAGCTCTCGCCGCGCTGAATTAAAGTTTAAAAGTTATCAGTGCTGTGCAGGGAAATCTACTCCTTATTTTTCACCTGCGAAAGCTCATTTTACTATATAAGAACGACGTCGATTGCTCATTTGCGCCCGTTTCACACGCGCTGTACTTCTATGTATATTCTTGTTATCATACAACGCGTTCCAATTTGATCCTTATCCACGTTGGTTTAAAACTCAAATTAATTGTCGTCTACCGAAACGGCCGGGTGTCGAAATGTCCGCGTAGATTAACATTGAATGTAATGTAAAAGTGTAATATATTGTTATCTGCAGGAGGCCTAATAGCTTCTTCACTTGGGGCTAGTTTTAGTCGTGTTTTAATCGATCCACGATCAGCAGATCTGCTGTTCACGCGCACGCTGATTTTACATCACAAATTATTTATCACCGTGTTTCGTTTTACCCACAGAGAAGTAATACACTTAAAGTCTGTGGTAGCCATTTGCCAACTCGTTTGTTCATTCGCGAAGCCTATGTCACGCGCGAGAACGACATATTATGTCGTTCTCACTTATTGGCTTTTGCGATCTTAAATGACTCATTCATTTTGCCTCAGATTTTTATCTTGCAAAAATATTATGTAACGAAAGCTGCGCTGAACTGCGCCGTGGTAGCCTAGACTATGCCGAAAAAAATAACGCCTCGTCGCGTATTTAACTTAAAAATTAATCGCAGAATAAAAAAATCGTAATGTTGCGATTTATTATTAATTCGATTAGTGCAAAAGTGATCGTTTGTCGATTACAACACGAAGGAAGCTGCTCATAACGTACTTGTATAGTCTGTAGTTAGCTTGTATTTACGCGCTGGCGATTTACGCTATTACTTATACTTAGCAAGGCAGGAAATGGAAACGAAGAAAATGCTAAATTGGGTGTTTCGTTTTGGTCAAAATCTTTGAATTTGCAATTTCTGCGCCGTTTTATTTCTGCCGAATGTTATTATTATTTTTTAAGGAAGTATATATATGTAAAGTAAATTGAGCGAATATAATTATGAATATATGCATGAACATACGTTTCCTTACGCTTGGTTTTCATTATTATTTGTTTGAAATGTACTTTTTTATAATTGCCTTCATCATTCATTCTGTTGAAGGAACGAGTTTGTATGAACGGTCTGGTTTATTATATTGTCTATGCGACATGCAACCTGTCATTTTGTTGCAAAAATGCTTAACATGGACATAAAAGTAAATCCAGAGATAAAACAATATTTTATTTAAAAGCACAGATATTGTATAGCGACTTAATAATTAATGCAAAACTATCAGTCGCTTTGTATACCTAACGGTAACTTGTCTTATGAATAGAACATAGCATCTTATTTATTTCTTTTCCAATATAATATATTTTTAAAGTTTCACAGTAGTTGTGACACTGGGCCTGTCTTCGAAAACTTTTAGACTATATTTTCATTTTTTTTTATGTGAACGACAATCTATGCTTCGTACGATCGTACTATTAATTGCTAAAGACTTGTTTAAAAAAAAGTTAGTAATCTATGAAGTTGGAACCTCTGACTTCATGACTGTTACTAGATTTTTAACAACTGTCGCCCCTATTTATTTCATCGATTATAAAGCTATTTAGAGCTATTTTTAATATATTGTTCTGGCTTTCTATTATATATACTCACTCTCTGTTACTACATCAGTGTAATCCGTGGAGGCAGGTTTCGAGCGAGTTCGCGGCTTGTTCAGAGTCCTCATTCTCTAACGAACTACGAAAATTCCTTGCTGAAAACGTTTTGTGTTGAAAAATATGTTGACGCAATACGTTATTCTGATTATACGAATGAACGCATTTCGATATTGAACTTAATTCTAAGCGCTTTAAATAACGCGGCCGCATGTAAAATGTTCAAAGTGAATAAGGAGCCAGAACGAGCGCGAAGTGTTCTGCAAGGTCACGTTTCTATTCGAGTAACTATCATGAGTTGCAAACAGCCAATGAAAAAAAAAATTACTTCTCTCACGAACATTTAGTGGGTTCCCAATCAGTCACACTGTTGCTCGTTGGGGATTATTTTTTTACAAGTCACACTTACGCTTGTGTTACTCGTTGGGTGATTCTTTTCAAAAATGATGTTGCAACCAGTAAGTGTTATCGGTTTGAAAAAAAATTCCCAACAAGTAACAGTGTTACTCGTTTGGTGTGACTGGTTGGGAACCCACCGAACATTTGAGCAATAATAATTTTAATCATTTCAATATCACTATTAATTTTAAGCAAAAGTTCGGTGCCAGGTTTCAGAATAATTATATGTATATTAGAAATAATAACGGCTTTAATAATAAATTACATACTATATAATTTACCTATAATATTGTCATATAGTTCTGATTCCCTCGAAATATATTTTTTTAATAACATAAATCCAATGAGAATCTGTGAAAGTACAATTATTGAGTTAAAGGTGAAATTTGTAAACGTTGTATTATTTTTAACACGCTTTAAGTATTTATATTGGGGTTTATTATGTTTCCGAAATCCTATATTTTGGGGTAATTGTGTCCCCGTTTTTCGATAGAACTTCATCGTTGTAATGAAGATTACTCATGTGTATTTAGATCGATATCGATGGCGAAGTACCCCAAAACTATTAAATTAGTGTTCCGAGGTCACATGACAATACTCTTCAAAAATATCGCAGTTAAAGTTTATTGTGTTTACTTCTAAATGCAGAATGAAACTGTCATCTTATCCATTAATATTCTATCATTAAAATACATTTATTGTAAGATTAAACGAAATACTCCCAAAGAATGAATGGGTACATACGTACGGGAGTACGTCTGTTAATATACCTATATATTTATATAACCACCGAATGCTCAATAAACGATGTATAAACGTTATTATTTATTTTTGTTTTTCTTTTATTTTTATGTAGGATCAGCAATGTCTTCAGTAGTGCCTTTCTATCGCTATACTAATACGTGCATAAATATGTTTCAAATCGGTTATTTAAGGCTGTTATTTACATTAAAACGAATATTCCAATAAAGTATGTAAAACGAACGTTCGCGCGGGGTATATCAATAATTGTTGTAAGTGTTAAAAAAACTACTATAATGGTAGATTTTCTACTTAGCTTGCAATACTTAGCTGTGTATAGAGGCGACGCTTCGCGCACGCTCGTACTTTGCGCAGCATCCCGAACAATAACTAGGATTTATTCTATTTCTAGTCGGCACACTTGCAGAGACATTGGCTGATATTTCTACTATAGCATTTCGATGTTGCCATTGTAATGTCTCCGCAAGTTGTATATCGTTAGCAGTTAGGCAAATAAAATAAATGTAAACTTATCGTGTAATAAAACAGTGTGTTTATGTATATTATCCTAAAGTTGTTAACTCTTTCTTAGGCGCTGTTGTTTGAGGCTCGAGACGGTACGCGTGGAGCATTTACTACCTATTCTAAACCTTTAGTGAGGAAATCTTTAGTTAGATGTTGCCATGACACAAAGTTCTATGTCGTGGTAGAAAATAAAATTAATGCAAATTATTCAAATTTACTGTTTCTATTTATGTATTATAATTATAGTAGATTCAATAAATATTATTATAATAAAAATATACTACATAATATATTTAATTTAAATATTATATTATTTATATTCAAATATTTATTTGCAATGAGTAAACAAATCCGCGCGGTCCGTTCGACCCTACTGTTATCAAGTATACAGTATATTTGTATGTAACTTCACTGATAGACGATTATTATAACCTTTAACCCTTGACATTGACGTGTATATGTGTATTATTAAATAAATAATAGAATTAATACATTTCAGTACGTACAGGTAATATAAATACATAGATCATAGGTAGTGACGGTGCGCGGGACTACATACCTACCCACAAATATTAAATATTATCTAATTATCTTAGCTTTGAATTAAATATTTGGATAACATCAAAGCTTTAGCTATTTAATTACTAATAATTATTGACGATACTTGAGAAAGCTAGAAATTATCAGTATTAATGGGACCGCGCGCCTTAGCTTTTTAGTTTAGCAAAAAAAAAATAAGTGTCAGTTATGAATTATTGTAATACCAGCATTCATCTGCCTTTTCCAATGTATGGTTTAGAAAAATAACCATGTATTTATAAATCATACTAAGTTGATGGCAAGGATACGAAACTGGAGGTATGGGGGATCTGTTATTCCAGAGGATGGTAAGAAATTAGCGTAGAATTGAAATTAAAAAATAGTAGGTAAAAATTGTTGCGGTAGGACCCCTGATGCGTGAGAAGGTGTAGTCGTGTATATCCCAACTCACTGAATAAATCCTATTGTTGTTGTGTAACTAATTAATAATAGAAATGGTAATCGACCTTAAGTTTAATGCTGAGTTTGAGAAAGAGGTAGTGTATCGCTGCCTCAGAGTAACTGAGAATTTAAAAAATATATTACACATTGATTATTTTATTGCTGACTTGGTAGAAATATAGAAACTCTCTCCGCGGTCATTTTAAAGATACGATAATTGCCCACGACTACTTTAAATTTGCTACTCAATCTTAAGGCCGAATACTATACATATTTATATGAAATTATTTAAAAAGTATATTATAAGACGTACACTTTGTTAGCGACATGTTTTTTAAAACATTTTTTATTCGCAGCTGCTGGTATTTTAGGTGCAACGAAATTACAGAGTTTTTCTATCGATACGTAAATTTGTTTCTGTGAAACAAACTGTTGTTGCTAAATGTTTAGTTTTTATTCGATCGATTGCACTTACATAGTGTTATATCGTTTTCTTTTTTTAGTTTAATTTTTATAGATGGGAAAAGTATATCGATTATTTTGAAAGTACAATGGAAACTCATATCATCGTTGTTTTGATCGTGTAAATATTTAAAAATCTATGTTATTATAACTTTACAATAATGATTATATTGTAAATCAAGAGCAATCGATGTGTTAGGATCCTATAGCCACTCATCTATCTGTTAGCACTTCAGTTAATAACTTTATTATCTGAAGTACGTTATTTATTTAACAGTTTACGATAATTTAGGTACCTACTTATATTAAAATATTATAGTTGTGCTATGTAAATCGTATAGTCCTTTTTTTTTTTTAGTTCACGATCATGAATCAAGGCCGTCTTTAAAATAAAAAAATATTTTTTTGCTATTGGGAACATACTAGACTTTGGTAACACTTCGGAGATGGCCTCATATAATTTAAGCATGAAATCACATATCCCATTTTCATCCTATTTTAGGTGCGTTTATTTTTATTATTAATAAGCTGAGAACTGCAATTTAACATGTAATGACTATTGTTTACTACTATATTTATAACTTCAGAAATTGTACCTAAATCCTGTTCGAACATTTGTATGATGCTTTATAAAATGAATGATAAATTATGAAACTGTTTACAATGCACATTCTACTATGACTAGAAAAATAAATAATAAAAAAAAACTTATATACAAATAGGTAATGGTAAATGTATGTTAAATACTGTGAAGTGAGTAAAAGTTATGTACTTTAATATAGCAAGTACGACCAATGTATCGGAGGGGTTGCTATGTTGTGAAGTAGTCGGTAGATGCACTATTAACTACCTAATTGTTACTCATATAAGACAAATAAAATAAAAAAATATTTCTATTGTTGTTTGCCGCGGTGTATTTTTTGCAGCGCTGTGGTAGTTTGCGTTTATTGTTCGCTGGCAACATTTTCTATGAAACCCGACTCGGAAATGCGGGTGCTAGTTTTAATATAAATCCGATTGAGTTCATTGATTGAAATTAAACGAGGTATTCGTATTTGATATATCGCATTTAGTTTATATATTTTATCCGACCGGATCTTTCGAGCATTTTACAGTAAATAGTTATACTATATGAGAAGGAAAAGGGGGTCCACCCGAACCTTATTTTCACTTGTGGGAGACGGGGTAAATGTCACTATAATTTTCGCGGTCAAAAATCGCATCTTTTAATAAATGCATGCCCCTAACTGCGTAAGTGCGTATTTAAGTATATCTAGCATCCGAAACACGTAAAGTAAGGTAGGTTTAAATAATATAAATTAAACGCGATAATATCCAGTAATACTTAGTAGTTTATTTCATGATAATCGACTAAACCTATGAAAGCATTATTAAGTTAATTGTATAATGGATAATGTTGAAATTATAATATTTGTGCGGCAGTAGCTCGAGCGCCGTCGATACCCAGCTCACCTACTCGTATAAATAACCCTGTAACGAAACTATCATATTACTTATATTCGTATGAAAAACAAACAATTCCTGAAATAATAAAAAAGGAAAATATTATGAAAATGTGTAGAGTTTTATTTTAACGGCCGTTTACAATTTTGTGTTTTGTGCCTTTTATGAAAATTATATTTTGATTGCAAGGAGTATATTACTCGAGGGGTCCCAGTAAAGTTTTATTGAATTCGGTCCAGACGTTTGATATTTAAATCTAAATAACTTAAAATGTTCTATCGGAGCCGGCAGTAATGAAAGTTAAACGGTAAACACTTTTTTTAAAAGATATTTTTTTTTTATTATCAAGACACAAGCCGTGCGAAGTGTGGCTGGTTGTTACTCTTTGGGATTAACATTTGAGTATTCCCAACGGGTAACAGTGTGACATGATGGGAATCATGTCACACTGTTACTCGTTGGGAATTTTATAAAAATATTTAGGTGCCAACCAGTCAATGTTACAGTTGGGGTTTTACCTATTGAGAATAACCCTGACGCGCGATAAGGAACTTCGTTCTAACAATTCTTACACAATAGTGCTACAAGTTACAGCTTCAAAGATCAGGTGGTCAAGTCTGTTATTTGAATTGCCTCAGAATTACGATTGGATTGTACCAAAATGGCGGTTTTGACATAGAATAGGTCAGAGTTAGTATTAAAAATCTTGTTTTGTTTAATACTAACTGTGGTCTATTCTATGTCAAAACGGCCATTTTAGCACAATCCAATCGTAATTCTGAGGCAATTCAAATAACAGACTTGACCACCAGTTCCAGCAACATTGAGATGGATACAATTTGAATAATGAAAATATATAGGATGGGGTATACAATAACGAAGCCTAAAAAATATAAGTATAAGTACACAAAAAATTATACATATAAAAAAATGCTTCGTACCTATAATTATGTTAATGCGTTTAAATATAGGTACCTACCTATATCTTCTTATATATAAAAATCAATTGCTGTTCGTTAGTCTCGCTAAAACTCGGGAACGGCTGGATCGATTTAGCTGATTTTGGTCTTGGAATGTTTGTCGTACTCCAGGGAAGGTTTAAACGATGAGAAACATACATAACTGTTAGGCGGTACAAAGTTCGCCGGGACAGCTAGTTATAATAAAATAAAACAAGTAATCTACATAGTGGTAGATAACTAATAATCACACAGATGACAAATAAAATCTCTTCCCCTTATCCTTGAAGCTGGTCAATGATGGAGATTTTCTCATATCCAGAGGTAAATAATGACATAATAGTAACTATAATTGACTGAATGAACAAAGCCTCAGCTTCGAATGTGGTTATATTTTCTTTGGTCAGTCGGTATGAATAGTTGTGTCTGTCTAAAATTTGGTATCTACTCCCATAGCCCGATTAAGCAAAACTCGATACAAAATCTCCAACTTTTCAATGCGATTACTAACTATTCTTGTATGTACCTATTGATCTACAATCTTAGTAGAGTAGGTACCTAACTCCTTCGCTTCGCATTACCAACCCTATAAATTACCCGTCCTCCTGTCAAAAAGTCCAGAGGGTAGATAGGTCGGGATCGGAAAAAAGCACAATTTGCTATTTAATGGCTTAATACCGTCGGCAAAAGATAAAAAAAATTACCTAGACAAGAAAGTTCCAGCTAAGAGCTTATCTATATGAAAGAGAGAAAGAAAGAAATTTATGTGTAACAAAAACTACTTCTACTAACGAGGCTTCATTATTGATATCTAAGTTTCTTGTCACAAACCGGTTCCAACTCAGCATAATGCTGGTTGTAAAGAACCAGCGCTGGTCTTCCGTTGGTGCCGGCAGGTGGTATATTGGAATCTGAACCGTGTGTGTCAGAGCGGCTATATGAGGAAATGAGGCATCGCAGTTGAGGCGGGCTGCAATGTCGCACCCGAGGGATAAAAGAAGAATAAGTGGAAGAGGAGTGTAACAATACTTAAGGATGTCAGTCTACCAGTCAAGGTGAAGCCATTGTAGAAGGACATTTTGCAAAATTCGAGACAAAAGTACCTATCAGGTTTTTAATGAAAAATAAACTGGAGATCGATCAAGTTGTATGGAGGACGCAATAATTTTTTCTCGAGTGTTGCAAAATTTTGTTCAACAATGGGTTCTCTTTAATGTGTAGACTAACACCCTTAAGTATTGTCACAGCTTTCTGTTACACGTTGTATATAAAATAGTAGATACCTTAATCCTGACTGACTGATACTCGCTAGGAATCAACGCAAAGCCTAAACAGACAGGTAAACCTGGAGAAATTTGGATGGTGTAGGTATTCATTACAAGGTGTACCTATTAAGAAAGGATTGTTGGAAATTCAACCCCAGGGGATCAAATGGGGGTTACAAGTTTCAAACTTCTTTCGATTCCATTTTATGTCGTGGGATACAGCTACTGTAGTAGGTACCTGAGTACGTACTTATAATCAAAAGGACGCGGACTACCTTCTATATTTTATTACTTATTGCATAAACAAGCTTAATTTAATATCAAGTACCTATTTAATTCTAGGTAAAGTCAGTAAAGCCTAAATGTTCTAATGCCTATGTCACTAAAGCCTACAAATTCTCATTTCTACCTGACTATTAACGTTTAGTTATAAAGATTTGCTTCACTTATTATGTAACCATAATAAGATATTTGCCAGCAAATAGTTTTATATGAGCAACAATAGCTCGAAAAACGTTTATTTGTTATAATTATTTCTTGATTCTTATGTTCACAAGAAATTATCAGTTATTTGTTAGAATTTATGTATGTATAAATAAGGATATTATAAATTGAAACGCGGAAATTACCACCATTAACCAAGTAAGAAGGTACTCGTATCAAACTATCTGCATGCGCGTGACTTCCCCATCATGCTATATAGAATAACAGTGTACAGAACTATATTTTTTTCTCACAGCAGACTCATTGGCTCATCCAGAAGCGCGTAGCTTATCCCATTATGACCAAACACGGCACAGAGTGATACAATTTTCAATTTCTTTATTTCTCTACTTACTTTATTTATTTTTATCGACGAAGTTTATGATTTATTGGTATACCTAGCTAACAGGATATAAACAAGTAGGTATTTAAAATCGACTTTAGAACTTTAGAGCCACGTATCTTAGTAAATGAATTCGTTGGATGCACCTAGCATAGCATAAGAATTTGCAGGTTCAGGTGCAGATGAAGACAAATTTATTGACACCACTCACATTAAAATACGACAAGTCGTTTAGGCTCAAGAACGTGCTAAAAAAATAATCCTACATACATAATACATACAACACTCGAAAACAACCTTCCTTCTTTCGCAGTCGGGTTAAGAGAACGAATGCGCGCGTACGTAGAAACATTAATACATTGTCTATAAGCGATCCATCAAAAAAGATCCCATAGGTCTTTTACGGGAACATGTAAAATAAATCTAAATTTTAAAATCCACCGATTTTCGCCATTTCCTGGTAGCGGCCATCTTGGATTTGAAATTTATCATGGTATAGGCCCTCTCATTTGATATCCATTTAGTGGCGTCGGCTATCTTGGACCGATTTTCATCAAACTAACAATAATAACTAAATCAAAATCGCACACACACACGTACACGTCAAATGATCACACCCACGGGGGTGTCACAACATGACACCCCGTCGATTTTTGCGTCGAGGGTTAAAAATACTTTTGTATAGAAACTCAGTGCTGGTTTTCACTTCCAACTCCTAAATCAGTGAACCGCTTGCGTTCGTACGTACAAGTTGATACATAGTCCGCGTCTCGTACAATAAAATAATTAAGAATTGATTTGGTGTGTTCATATAATAGGTATGTAACTAGATACTAAAATTGAACAGCAAAATTAGTGATTGCCGACACACGCCGATGAATTATATCACATAGTTATCTAATCTTTGACGCAGTTTATTTATATTATTAACCAAAGTTGCTATTTAATCTTTGATAATGATTGTCCACAAATAGATTTGAATCATCATAATAACTTACCAAGGACATTATTACGGACCTATCTCATGTTTATTGCATTTCACGCTGTGAACTCGACGAAGTAATAAGAGCAAAATGGCTGACGACACCTCAAACCTCTTGGCTCTGCTCCAGAAAATAGCAGCTGAACAAAACTACATCAACCCTGACATTCAACTAGACCCTGTTTCAACTAGTGGAGCAAATTACAGCTCTAAATTGTACCACATAAAAATAACAAGCGATGGTAAACAAGATCTTCGGTTGTTTGCTAAAATTGCCGCCATGCACGAACAGATGCGAAGCCAAACTGTTATGGAAGTTTATAATAACGAACGTTTCGTTTATAGCGAGCTGATGAAAACCTATAAAGAACTCGAAGAGAAGTGCCGCCTCCCTAACGAACACAGATTAGTTGTTCCTAAATTCTACGGAGCTGACCCGACTTATTTGAAAGAGATTATTGTGCTGGAAGACTTGACTTGCAAAGGTTTTACGTCACATAGCCGTTTCGAGCCCGTATCTTGGGAATATGCAGCTGCAGCTGTTACTGAGCTGACTAAGTTTCACGCGCAATCTTTTGCTTTGAAACAAAACGATCCTGCAGCATTCGACAAAGTCGCCAACATTTGTGGGAAGGGCTTGTTCACGGAAAACGAAGGTGTTAACACGTTTTGTAGCAGTTCCGTTAAAACGGCACTGAAATGGGTTCGAGAGGAAAACAAGGAGAAACTCCAGAAGTTCGTAAACAAGACTAACTTGGCAGACTTCGGCGAGCCATATAAAGCTCTGCGAAGGCCGGTTATTATACATGCCGATTTCAGGCCAAATAATATGCTGCATAGACGTCAAATAGTAAGTAAATAGTAGACTAGTAGCCAAGGGCTGTAAGGCATCAATTGCAGCCCGAGATATTTATAGTTCGAGGGTGCAATTGATGGTTACACCCGAGCTAACTACTCTGCTTTACATCTCGATTGTCAGGTAAGTAGAAAAAAACCGGCATTACAATAATAAAACATTTTAATTGCTGCTTCAGCTTCCATTTTCATTGGATCGGGAGTGCAGCTTATATCTTCTTCGCTTGCAGAACTCATGTATTTTTCCTAATTAGTACGTAATTATAAAAAAATTCCAAAAACAAACAATATAAGTAAAAGTTTTCTATTCCCGCCTTTTTACATCTTTTTTTAAATTATTTTTTTCAAGAACGAAATTGAGCTTCGCCGTTCGATATTTAAAATTGATGACTATTATACTCATACGAAGACAAGGCTGAATAGCGAAGCGACCTCTTTTGTCATTGGGCTGAATGCATGATGTCTATTGCCAGTATGATGGTTAGATGTACGGGATCTTTTTGAATGAGTGAAGTTTTTTTTTTAATTACTTACCGCTCTAGGGCTTTTCTAGCTACATTATTACCCTAGAGCGGTAATTGGTCACCTACAAGCTCGATTTGGGGGTAATAAGGACCTACTTACCGCATATGAGAGATGTAAATTATCTTTCCTATTTGTTTAAATTCTCCGATACTCTAAGGTTTCTAATTTATTTAATTTCTAGTGAGAAGATCGACTTCAACTTCATATAAGATATAGGCTCTTTAAAAAAAAGTAGATTCAGAAATAATGAGAATGCCAAAATCATTGTGTTCTCTAATGTAAACCTTTTTCAGGGTGGCCCATTGGAGGTCATATTGGTGGACTATCAAACGATCCAAGTAGGTTGCCCAGTAGTCGACCTATTGTACTTCATCTTCTTGGCAACGGATGGATCCTTCAGAGCGAGGCACTTCCAAGAACTGATGAACCACTATCATTCAGAGCTGGGTGCTGCGCTCGCCAGGCTCGGGCTGGCGGTGGACGACTGTTATCCGGGGGAGGACTTTGAGTTCGAGTTAAAAGAGGTAATAGAATATGGCGTGGTCGCCGGCCAAGTTATTTAACCACTCAGCAATAATTTGCATTTTGATTTGAAGGGCAGTATTTCAGGAAATTAATAGGGCATAATGACAGCCTCAATGCAATGTTTCTCTTGGAGTCATACTTAGTTTAGTTCATAATTCAGGATTGCAGTGTAGTTAAATGTAAAGAGCCTTGCAGCTTGATGCAGGTAATCACAATCACAACAATATTTACATACATCTTGTTATCGAAATGCATTAACGCATGATGGTTATTAAAACACAAAAGCAATAGTTAAAAACTAATCTAATAATAAACCGGTTTGGCTCGGTGTGTAAGAACTTCGGACAATCGCAGACTTTTTTAAAGTGTAGTGTGTGTATTAGCGCTAATTTTAAAAAGTGTGTAAATGGACCTAATACTTTTGTTACAGTGTATTCCTCTGGTCAAGGAATATTTTTGATCTTAAAATAAGACCTTTTTACAAAATGTGTACAATTATCCTCACAGAAGCTAAGCTACGGGCTGCAGCTCTCAGTTTTGTTCCTGCCAGCGCTACTGATGGAAGAGACCGAAGCTCCACCTGTAGGAGAAGACTTCTCCATGGATGCCCTCATCGGAGTGAGGGTCGGAACCAGCTATGTGAAGAGGCTTAACGAAGCCGTAGACGATTATGTGACGTGGGGGGTTTTGGTTTAGCTACCTTTGATATTGTGGTTAAAAATAATAACTATATTAGCAAATATTTTGAAGCATACATAGCAATAATAAACTAATGTTTAATTATAATCATTTAAAGAAATCATGAACTTTCACGAAATAAGACGAATGTTGGGGCCCAAATACGCTTAGGCAATAGGTTAGTTGGATACCATAACAATTTACCAATAATTTACAAAATCTAAATTGGACAAACTTTTTGTAGGGATTTCAATATTAGTTTTTATTTAACTACTACATATATCAAAATTAATATTTAAAAATTTACCTAATTATAATAACGTGCTGTTCAATGAAATGAGACCTTGTTTTACTCACATTTTAAAAGGTACAAAATAAAAACAGTCTTTAATAATTTGTTTTTTATTCACAAATACCACCTTAATTACGAGTAATATTAACTCCCAAAATTATGAATGTTGCTTGCTGTCTTTTTGTACCATTATGGTTTTTATTAGAGCAAAGATTATATTTTCTCAGATACTGCAACTTGCCATGAGAATAAATTCAAACATTAAAAAGGAAAATAATAAAGCTTCCGAAAAAGAAAATTAAAAATAAAAATGCTAATGCTAATGAAGATTGATTGAAGAAGACTGGACGGTTGGCGCAGTTGGTAGCAACCCTGCCTTCAGCGCCGCTGGTCCCGGGTTCAATCCCCGGACGGGTCAAACATTTGTGTGCATGAACATGTCTGTTTGACCTGTGTCTGGGTGTTTACTATACATATATTAGTATGTATTTATGCATATATAAGTATGTATATGTCATCAGATTACCATAGCACAGGCTTTGCCTAGTTTGTGTGGATGTTGTCCCATATTATTATTACTATATTATAGATGCTAATAATGAATGATAATTCATTGTAACAACAATGAATTACCTAAAAACTAAACTTCCAAATCTACTAAGTTTCCGAAAGCATATTCAAGAAACAAAATACACTTTCTAATACCTACCAAAATGTTTTAGCTTAATTGTGTTAAACGAACATCTCAATAAGACAAGAAAATGTGCTCGCGAGTTGACGAAAAATAAATACTGCATTTGATTCATATTTCAGGGGATGAAAGGTCGTGTGGGGAATATCGTAATGTTAGTGGTAGGACGGCACTACCGATGATGAAGATAATGAGACACGAGTGAATAAATTTACGAGAATTTAATTTTGAAACATATTTTCAATAAACCGAAAGAATCAAATAAAAACTAGGTATACAAAACAAAGATAATGAAGCGCGCGCGTTGCAAGTACCGAGCCGTCTGGTGGCGGGCGGCACGCGGGAAGCGAGCCCAGTATAGCGCGAGTTTGTACGGCCACCCTGCAGGGTGTCCGTTTATGGATAGGTTATGCATAACCTATCCATAAAAAATCCACCATGTAATGGAAACCAAGTTGAAAAAAATAATGAAAGTCTTTCAGTGGCTATGAGGGTTAAGAAAGCTTTTAGCCGCTCTAGAATTGCACTAATTCGATGCATTGGTTATGCAGCTGTAATAATCATATGCATTTGATTCATATTTCAGGGGATAAAGGGTCCAAATCTAACAGCAGCCAAAGCCGCAATTCTATAAACTTAATAATTCACACATCACATTCAAACTTTTGTTACAAAATAATCATGCGCATGCCGCGCATGATTATTTTGTAACGCGTTTTTCCAACATGTATCGATAACGAGGTAATCATAAATGATTACTAACCAGCTGATTTTTTTATTTTTACTTAGTTAAAATTTATATAATTCAACAGTCATGTCAGTCAGTCCTACAAATGGCGTGGTACGTGGTACGTAAAAAATCTTTATGGATTTACAGCATCGCAATTTTACGAGTCAACTTTCTAGTATTGGATATTATAATACATACATACATACTTACATATGACTAAAACGATAAATCTCTAAAATATATTCAGTTATTTGTATATTTATATGTACATTATATTATAAAGATAAAATAAAGGATAAGATGTGATGTCCTTGCAATAAAATATTAAAACAGAATCTATATCACACCCCACTTGTAAAATCGTCTACAATCCCATTGAGTCTTTCCGCGTAGACATTGTTCGACTTCGGGAGTGAGAAGTTTTGCAGATCCAGTCCTATTTGAGGAGCATCCTCAGTTTCCACGGTCACTACGATCAGCGTGAATACTGCCACTGCTAGACCGAACGGGAGTTTCTGACAAAGAAGAAGAGTTTATTTTGTTAAATTCGTATAAAGATGTTGTATAAATTTTGTACGTACTAAGTAAATTTTTGTTTCTCAAGTTTTTAAATAGTTACTAAATGTACTGTTACAGTTTTTTTTTTATTTAGATTGTCATATTCATAAATAGATCTTTTTTAACATTTAGTGACTTATAATACAACATGTAGCAATGATGTTTTAATGAAATAACCTTTGGATGAAAACTATCATTTCAGAAAGTTTGTCATCTCTCATAGAGCTCTAGTATTTGGTCGATGGCTGTGTTAAAAATAAAAATAAATAATACAAAGGCTGTGTTTAGGCAATCCAGAGTAAAATGTAATTATTTGAGTGGTAGTGGATTTTTTTTATACGTTAAATAGTTTATCTTACCTCTCTGAGATCTGAATCAAAATCATTTCTAGGATATTCCTTATCCGGGTTGAGACCAAGCCTGGTGAGCGCCGCACTGAGCTCCAAGTAGTAATGATTAACTAGCTTCTCCCAATATTGTGCGCGGAACTTCTCGTCTGTGCCGGTGAAGATAAAATACAGCAGGTCCACGACGGAAGAGCCACCTAAGAGACCTTGGTAGTCCACGGGGATAACTTCTGTGGTACCATCGTCTCGCCTGCGACACATCATGTTACTTGAACGAAAGTCACCATGTATGATAACTTTGCGTCTCTTAACATCAAAAACATACTCTCAAAAATTGGCAATACTCAAGTCTTTGGTAAACTTTGTCAGCCTTAGAGCATTCTCTTCGCGGACTGCATTCAGTGCGATCTTTTTACTTTCTTCAAATATACCATCCATGGCTTCGAATGCTGTTACATCAAATGGGTAAGCCCGCAGAAGTTTTTTGAATTTTTCAAGGTCATCGCGTTCGAGGGCCATGGACAAAGCATGGAGCTTGGCCACTTCTTGTGTCGCTGAGGCGGCGTACTCCCAGTCTACTGACTTCATTCTATCATAGTTTTCAAAACCTCTAGCAACTAAATTTTCAAGTACGAGTATTTCTTCCATAGGCACTGTACTTGCACCGTAGTACTTACACATTCGAAGGCGGTCTTTCTCAGCGACTCCATTTTTTTCTTCCAAACTTCGGAAATACGGCTTCAATTCTGAGTAAATGAAGTTTTCGGTTTCGTATATATTGGCAAAAAAATTGTTTCGCATACGCTCGTGCATGGCAGCTACTTTGATGAAGAGTTCAAGATCATCCTGGTTTATTGAGGTGATGGTAGCGACGTAGAGGTTGGAACTATAATTTGCGCCACCACTGCTGATAGTTTTTAATTTAATGTCGTAGTTTTCTAGATTTTGTTCTTTAGCAATCTGTTGCAGGAGATTTAAAATTTTCGCCTCAATATCTGCCATGACGAATTCTGTGAAATCACTTATGTAAAATGAATATTATAACTTGTAAATAGCAGTGTACACTCCGTAATACACTGAAATCGTAATAGTTCATTAGATAGCCAATGTTAGTTTATATACGTATAAGTACGTAATTATTTTCAGACGCAAATTATAATTTTTTCTTGATAACGTTTTGTTATCGAGTTGATTATTATAAGCTTCTGGTTTTAAAGACTCAGCATGATTATACAATAAACATGAATTGGATGAGCCTGTAATTTACTTTTGTTTTCTTCTCGTCACTATGACTAAGTAATTTAACTAAATATATTGCAGTCTTTATCATTGTCGCTTAAAGAAAGCAAAATGAGAAAATCTATGTTTTGACTACGTGTCTTTAATTTTTCTACTTTTTTTACCAATTACGTTATTTTGATTGCGTTATGTGCTATTAGGTACACACATTCCTACTTACATCATTTATTTAAGCCAGCAACCACTCGAGGTCAAAACAAAATGAGTAATGTCATAAATGAGTCTGGTAGGTACTTTAATAAAAAAAAGTCAAGGTTTTCTGTATTCTTTGTTCGCCATAACAACAAATGCTTTTTTTAAAATAATTAATACTTGCTTCAAAAATTATACTTGACTGCCTGAATTCACAATTACAATGACAATTATGTTTATTCTAGTGTGAATTCAGGCAGCTTAAGTATCATTTTAAAAGCAAGTACCAATTATTTAAAAAAAAAAAAAACATTTAGTGTTGTGACGTAATAAAGAATACAGGAAAGAATTTTTGTGTGATAATTTTTGTTTGATTTGAGGTTATTCTAGTTGATTGCCGTGCGAGAGGCACGAGGGAGGTTTAATCCCTCAAAATACGCAAAATAGCCTGAGCTACCGATTAAGGCAAACATTGTGAATAAACCATCGGAAGGAAGCATGACTTGGCGACAGATTTTTCAATTTGAGGTAGCTAGACAGGCGATCTTTAGAAAATGTCATAGGATTTTGAAAAATCTGTCGCCAAATGAGTTGCGGCAGTTTTCTTTGAGAGCAAATATACATATTTCGGACTAGGCATGCTCTATTTAGGGATCACAGTGTCGCTGACTTCTATGGTCGTGCAAGCTGGTTGTCAATTTGCGGCCAAAAAAGCGGTCTTAAATATAAAAAATAGGCAGACGACAAAAATGTCACGATTGTTGTATGGGAGCCCCCACTTAGATATTTATTTCTACATTTTTTTTTGTATTTGTTGTTAAAGCAGCAACAGAAATACGTAATGTGTACGTTTTGATTGTCTAGCTATCACGGTTCATGACATACAGACTGGTGACGAACAATCGGACGGACCTTCGACGAAGTCTTAAGAGTAGGGAGCCGTTTTTAACCTTTGCATACGAAACCCTAAAAAAAAAGATTCCGTCGAATTGCGAACCTCATCCTTTTTGAAGTCTGTTAAAAATGAGTGCTGAATTCCCAAAAATTAAATAGGCGTTAATGCTATGCAGAACCTTTAGCTCTTCAGAGTTGTCCACTCATGGTAAACATGTTTACGTAAATTTTTCTGTATCGCTTCAATTAATCAAATTGAACTTTTACAAAGAATACTTTCAGTAGAAGTGAAATGGTTCACTGAAATGTATGCTGACATAAATTATTATACTAGGATAGCAATTGAGAACGAATTCGCAGGCACAGGTAGTACCTACATAATATAAATAACTCCTTGTTTTTAGCCGAGTCGTTGTGTTTTCTTGATTGTATTAAGAATTTAATTATAATTTTCAAAAAAAAGTACCCTTAATTTTTTGTATATAAGTAAAAAATAAACTAAGTAACATAGTAATCATCAATATAACTTTTTATATATATTTATCCGATAATACATTTTTTTTATTTTGAATGTTATTTTATTCTTTGATAATTAATTAATGTATCTATATAACTCCCCATGAAACATAGTCATCGACAACCCCGTTGAGTCGCACGGAGTAGAGGGAGCTGGTATTCTGGACGTGAACCCTGAGAGATCCAACTCCTCGCCCCACTGCGGAGGATCCCCAGTGACGATAGATAATATCTCCACCGCCGCCAGCCTCAGACCAAATGGAAGTTTCTTAACAGAAAAAAGAACATAAGTTTTTTAACACAGACTGCTTTTAAAAATAATTAACTAATTGAATAATAAATATATAGTTAATTTTATAAACCCAACAAAAAATTCAATAATTACCTTCTAGTAGAAATATTTAATTCCGAGCATATCCTTATCCATATTTACAAATTGTATACCAAAAGACACGTTTCATTTCATAATAATAATTAATGTAGGAGTCGATTGGGAATAATAGACATGTTATTAGTTCTCGTAACATTGAATGAACAGTTTCAACATTGTCACATATTAAATATTATTATTATTATTATACTAATTAAAAATAAAAAAGACTTTGTATACAGCATGCGCAAATATAACTTTTTCAGTTATGTACATTTTAAAGCAAACTTCTGGGCCGATTTGTTAAAATTTATTTAGATAATGGCACGACTCCAGAAGTTTTTTTTTTTTTTATATATATATCCCGTCATTTCCGAGAAGTCAGCAACATTAAAAAACATTCGTCAATTTGAATACCTCCTGTTTCTTGAAGTAGATAAAACTGGCCTGTGTTATCTGAATAGAGTTAGCAGAAAAGTTTAGAAAAGTCCAAATTATGTTGTTATTTATATATTAAATATTTTTCTGTACTCTGTCGTTCTCACTGTTTACTTTTTTTTTTTTTAATAGTCGTTAGGCCTGCTCTTGACCGCATCTCACCTGATGTAAAGTAACGATGCGGTCTAGGATGTAGCGCGCTTGCCTAGAAGAAACCGATTCACTCGCGATTTGAAGAGACCGAGATTATAGCTATCGGGAAATAGAGAACTTGGCAGCGAATTCCACAACCTGGCAGTTCGCACAATAAATGTAGACGCGAAGCGTTTTGTGCGAGTCCGTGGAACCTCTACCATAAACCGGTGGCGCCTTTCAGTATCTCTACTTGTCCGATTGTAGAATGGAGATGGAGGAATTAATTCATGCAATGCAAGGCACACTCCCCGAAATTTATCAGATTCAAGAACTTGGGTTATTGATTAACGAAAGCTAATTGATAATCAATTATTTGGTGATGTTAAGCTGTGTGTTTATTTTAATGTATGTGTTTGTAACGCTGATGTTAAAATATTACTACTATCTTATAGAATTTTATGCATTTACTGGGAATTTTATAACATCTATTTATTCAATACTAGCTGCAATCTGTGTTACCGTGGAACTCTATTTTTTATAGCCTATGCTACTCTGTGATATCTAAGCTTTCTTGAGCTTACTAACGGCGAAATAATTTTTGAAATCTGTCGATTCGTTTTTGAGTTTATTCATTACATACACAAGTACTTTACAGGGTTATCGGCAAGGGGTGTACCAAACCGAAAGAAGGTCACTAAACTCATCCTAAGGAACAACTTTCACTAAGGGGCCAACTCTGAATTCAGGAAAAATAAATCAGCTGTTCCATACATTTTGTCGATGACCGATCAAGTTTTTGTATGGAATAGATGATTTGTTTTTATCGAATTCAGAGTTGGTCCCATAGTGAAAGTTGTTTCGTAGGCTGAGTACAGAGACCCCCTTTCGGTTTAGTAAACTCCTAGCCGCTAACCTTGTATTAGTTATTAGTATAGAACATATCTCATCTTCAATTTTTTATGCTAGGATAGGCGATAGTTTAGGTATCTTTACCTACTGCTTGTATCGGAACATAACAAATGAACACATTGTCGATAAAGTGCAGCTGTTTTGATAACACTAATTTGTTGCTATAGCTTTACTACAAAGTTTGTAAAAGACAGTAAAATAAATGAAAAAAGAAACGAATAACATCTAGTCATCAGAAGCCTTATCCCTTACCCTTCTCATATCCTGGTCGAGGCATCACCGTAGTATTCGCACAATCAAAGACCTTCTTTCTCAACAACTCCATGTTTATCTTCCAACTTTCTAAAATCTGCCTTCAGCTCTGTGTAAGCGAAGGTTTAGAACAAAGGTATTTCGCATGTTTTCTGATATAACGCCTTGTTTGATGAAGAGTTCGAGTGGATCCTCGTTTTTGGAAGATATTGTAGCTGTGAAGAGTTTGGAATTGTAATTGGCGCCACCACTGTCGGTCGGATTCAGGTCAATGGTGTAGCTCTGGAGATCTTTCTCTTCAGCGATCTTGTGCTTTTGCACAAGATCGCTTTAAAACCTTTGTCTCAGTTTCAGCCATGACGTAGTGTTTATGAAGTAGGTACAATTAAAATAATCTACTGAAGATAAAGGAGTGCAAAACACCATTGAATAAAACTATGAGTTAAATATGTACGGCCTAATCCTACCAACAAACAACGCAATAAGGATGGTTCAAGAACACTGCCGGGTACTATTACGGGGCATTTCATTGATTTTAACATAGCATAGTTAGTATTTCAGTCTACGACAGATTTCTGACAGTTGAAAATTAATTTGTTTCTCGTAATCTTTACTATTTCCCTTTTAGCCTGAATTTATTCTCATGGCAAGTTGCAGTTAGAAGTAATTGTTGTTCTAATGTTGAAGTGGTACGTAAAGCGAGAAAGATTCATAATATATCAAGTTTAACAATGTAAGGTTGTAGATATCCGGGAATAAAACAAACATTATTAAACAGTGTTTTATTTTCTACGTTTCAAACTTTGAATAAGACATGCTACTAGGCTGATGCAGTGACCCCAAAGTGGATCTTGGCCTCCGACAACAAAACGCGGCACGTCGCGAGCTCACGCCCGCACCAGTCTGGCACCTGAAGCTCGCGTAGATCCCTTTCCACGGCGTTAAACCAGCGGAACTTGAATAAGACATGATTTAATTGAAATTAAGAGCACCTAATTTAAAAAATATTATATTATTTAATATAAAAAAATCTAATTTTTAAATCCCTACAGTATATTTGAAGGAGTTGTATGTACAAAGTATTGGGAAATTGTTACGGTATCCAAGTGACCGGCACGGAAGTGGCTTACCTAATTGGGCCCCATCATTTATCTCATTTTGTGTAAGATCTTGCTTTTTTCAAATTATTAATACTTATAATAAAACATAAAAATGTACTTGCTTAGTAAGATAATAAATATTTACTAACTTAATCTTTTTAACCACAATATCAAAGGTAACTAAACCAAAACCCCCCACGTCACATAATCGTCCACGGCTTCATTGAGCCTCTTCACATAGCTGTCTCCGACCCTCACTCCGATGAGGGCATCCATGGAGAAGTCTTCTCCTACAGGTGGGGCTTCGGTCTCTTCCATCAGGAGCGTTAGCAGGAACAGAACTGAAAGCTGCAGCCCGTAGCTTAACTTCTGTGAGGATAATTATACACATTTTGTAATGAGTTCTTCTTAAACTAAGTCGAAGCTTGTCTGAAAACCTTACACACCGATCCAAACAACCAAACGACTTCCTGGTATTAAAAAACAAGAAAGTACATAATGGTTTTATGTTTTTGGCCAACAAGGTGTAGTTAGTGTTGGCCTTGTGATGATAATAAAGAAGACACGTCACATTTAGGTATCTACACTGCAATCCTGAATTTTGAACTAAGTATAACAGCATGAACGACATTGCACTGTGACTTTGTTCAGATATATTAGTAATTTGATTTCAATATGCCTTGTATATTTCTTGAAACTGCCCTTCAAAGCGCAACGCACATTCTTGGTGTGTACTTAATAACTTCCATCATCATACCTTACTTTAGTAAATACAAGTTTAATTTCTTACTAGACCACGCCATATTCTATTACCTCTTTTAACTCGAACTCAAAGTCCTCCCTCGGATAACAGTCGTCCACCGCCAGCCCGAGCCTGGCGAGCGCAGCACCCAGCTCTGAATGATAGTGGTTCATCAGTTCTTGGAAGTGCCTCGCTCTGAAGGATCCATCCGTTGCCAAGAAGATAAAGTACAATAGGTCGACTACTGAGCAACCTACTTGGATCGTTTGATAGTCCACCAGTATGACCTCTAACGGGCCTCCCTGGAAAGTTTAACATTAGAGAACACTAATTATTTAGCCGTTGTGATTTTTTTGACATAAAATGAAATTATCGCAATCTTTAAGGAGTACCTACCAGTCATAAGCTAATGTCTCACTACGCCTGATGGAGCATATTGCCATTTGACCTTGGGTGTAAATCTGTAGCTTGAGAGGATTGGGTAACGGATATATCACGTAAGGTTAGGCTATAAACCATGATATACATTTAAATAGCTCATCGAAGTAACTAGCTATTCACTTACAATTATTTCTAAAAGTAACTATTAGTATGTTTGTTCAGCTCTATAAATGACCCTATGCCAAAATATAGCGTAGATCCTTATACAAAGCTGTGATGCGAAGTATATGTCTTATTACAAGTAAGGAATTGCTTATAAGCAAAAAAATAATAATGAGGGAGTCAATAATGTCATTTTTATCACTGAGGGTATTATAGGCTTGAATTTGAGACTACTCGTAGTACCCAACAAGTAACGAAAATGTTAACATGACTTACTATTTGACGTCTATGCAGCATATTACTCGGCCTGAAATCGGCATGTATAATAACCGGCCTTCGCAGAGCTTTATATGGCACGCCGAAGTCTGCCAAGTTAGTCTTGTTTACGAACTTCTGGAGTTTCTCCTTGTTTTCCTCTCGAACCCATGTTAATGCCGTTTTAACGGAACTGCTACAAAACGTGTCAACACTCTCATTTTCCGTGAATAAGCCCTTCCCACATGTGTTGGCAACCTTGTCAAATGCTGCAGGATCATTTTTCTTTAAAGCAAAAGAGTGCGCGTGGAATTTGGCCAGCTCTGTAACGGCTGCAGCTGCATGTTCCCAAGATACTGGCTCGAAACGGCTATGCGGCATAAATCCTATACAAGCCAGGTCTTCTAACACAACAATCTCTTGCAAATAAGTTGGATCAGCTCCGTAGAATTTAGGAACAACTAGTCTATGCTCCTTAGAAAGACGACACTTTTCTTCTAGCTCTTTGTAGGCTTTCATCAGCTCGCAATAAACGAAACGTTCATTAATGTACAATTCAAAAGCAAGTTGGCTTCTCATATGTTCATGAATGGCAGCAATTTTAGCAAACAACCGAAGATCTTGTTTACCATCGCTTGTTATTTTTATGTGGTACAATTTAGAGCTGTAATTTGCTCCACTAGTTGAAACAGGGTCTAGTTGAATGTCAGGGTTGGTGTAGTTTTGTTCAGCTGCTATTTTCTGGAGCAGAGCCAAGAGATTAGTGGTGTCGTCAGCCATGTTGCTCGTGTTGCCTTGTCGAGTTCACAGCGTGAAGTGCATTAATCTAATGCACTTTGGTAGGTAGGTGGTGATCTATTTGTGGACAGTATATTTATCAAAGATTAAACATCAAGTTATAAGAGTTTGTTGTGAAAATGTTTGATAAGAAAGCGATAAAATTGATCGGTTCGCGCCGATGCCACTTATATTGTTACAGTTTAAATTTAAAATAAAAACAAACAAACAAAAACTAGAAAATCAAATCTCGAGAACGACTGGGCTGAGTTATCTGATTTTCGTCTTGAAATGTTTGTCGTACTCCAGGGAAGGTTTAAAAGGCGAGAAACATAAATAACTGTTAGGCGGTACGAAGTTCCCCGGGTCAGCTAGTACCAAATATAAATAAATATTTGTAATAATCAATGTACCAATGAGAAATGTTAAAAAAACATAGACCCCTTTACGGATCAAATCTCATCTTGACTGTAAATCCAGTGTAATGTTAAATATTTTTTTGTATGCTTACATTGTCTGAGTAGATATCAAAAGTGTGGGAAAGTACATTTACACGCGCAAGTACACAGCACGCTCTTATGTTAGTCTGACTAATGAATCTGCCGAATATAAAATACTGATCTGTACAATACGTTTATTCTATGGCATAATTATAAAAGGGAAGTCACGTGTACTATAATAGAGGGAAATAAATAATAGTGGGAGATGTATTAGATAAATTGAGTACTTATAACTATTCGCTTTATGACGATTAATTGTCGAGTACCGTTATGTATACCTAGTAGGTACATGTTTCATGGAAAATAATAATAATTTTTCATATATACTCATATAATAGGCTCCTTTGCAGGTACGGTACGGGGTGGGTTATTTGAATAGATATTTTTAATGTCCTTTTTTATAATATGGTATTAAATAAGAAAAACATTGTCTTCCTGTTGTAACCTACATATTATTTATATCTATATATATATATAAAAGTCCTGTTAGTTACACTATTTATAACTCAAGAACGGCTGAACTGATTTGGTTGAAAATTGTTTTGGAGGTAGCTTAGAACCAGGAGAAGGACATGGGATACTTTTTAACCGACTTAAAAAAAAGTAGTTTGAAGTTAGTTTTAGTTTGTTTTAGTTTTAGTAGAACTACGTGGGTGAAACCGCGGGGCACAGCTAGTAGGTATATAATTACATCTAGCTGTCATTATATTTTACTTACTACCTGTAATAACTTGCAATGTGGTGTGGGGAGTTTTTGACGCAACAGATCTCCCTTGATACTTAGGAATAACTTATTATACCGGCCGTAATAAATATCCCGTATTTGCAATGCTGCATTTTTAAAGCAATAATTCAAGGCCGCTAAAAACAAAACCTCTACGATATTCCACATTCAACTTAAAGTAGCGATTGAATTCCGGATAACTGATCGGGAGTCCGGCCGAATTCGGCATTATTCGATTGTATCGGTCACTGGATTCAGATTCCATATACCGGATCCGGTGGCCAGATTCGGCGTTAGTAATTTATAGTAAATGAATAACGCTTACTATAGACGTTGTGTGTGTGTGTGTGTTTGTGTGCTTCCCACGCCTTGCCGGCTCTATACTACGACATTCATATAATAATATAATAATATGGGACAACATCCACACAAAGGTGTTCAGGTCCTTAACTAGGCAAAGCCTGTGCTCTGGTAACCTGGTCACTGATATACATACTTATATAATATTTAATAATAATTATATATAATAAACAGCCAGACACAGGTCAAACTGACATTCATATTAGTTTTCAGTAACTAAGCAAATAGAGTTTTGAACTGTCGACCCCTAATAAAAACTATAATTTTGCCATTTTAAAAATATATCATATTCCCAAAAAATTACAGTCCTTTTGTGAAAATGAGTCAATGGGCCTTTCGCCATTAATTCAACAGATTCTTTAAATCGTGATGGTTTCTGTAATTATTATGATATTTGTATGCTCACATTTACAATTTTGCGTCTTATAAATACATAATACTAGTGTGTGCTGACCCGGTAAACTTCGTACCGCCTAACAGTTATTTATGTTTCCCACCTTTTAAACCTTCCCTGGAGGATAACAAACATTTCAAGACTAAAATCAGCCAAATGAACCCAGCCGTTCTCGAGTTTTAGCGAGACAATCGAACGAACAGAAATCGATTTTTATATGTAAGAAGTTTTTTTTATTTAAAATTTTATTTTTTTTTCGAAATCTAGGAAGTAAAAGACTGACGTACCCATATAGTCGTCTATTTTTTTCTACACTACTTGGATTAATATTTAAAAAATGTAAATTAACTATATAAGTGGGCTAAGGTTTGTTAAATAAAGTATTAAGTAAACACTAGACATCTTAAACTTGTAACGCTATTAACAATTTATTACATCTCAAAAAGGAAAACCTTTACTTCTATGTGCTGTTTATAATAGACATGACATCAAAAGAAAAATTAAAGGTCGATTGATCAATTAATTGTGTAGCGTTGTGTTAAAACCAAAATAATATGTCATGCAATTTTAGTAATAACTTGAACTAATATTATCAAAAAAGAAGGTAATCATGATTGCCAGCCGGCCACAACCTAAAATGAGGAAAAACCGAAGGATTATATAGGTAATTTGTAACCAATGTTTTTGACAGAAATGAGGCGCAGGATTAGGGAAAAATCTGGGGACTCCCGCTCAGGTTCGTGCCTGGTGCTTAGACTTGCCATTGCTATCCAGAGGGGCAATGAAGCCATTGTGATAAGTACTTTTGCACTGGTACAATCAAAGGCGGGCTATTTAATTACTGACGTGTATATATTTGTGATTTTATTTTATTTTGACGATTTGTATCAATTATACTAATAAACTTACATATAGACTAAATAAATTAAAATCTAAACAAGCTGCAATTTATTTACGGCAATTGACTCGATGAGAAAATAACAAACAATTTTTTTTTTATTTCTAGACTAACACTTTTGCTACTGATTGTACCTTAAAATAACGTGGGACGAGTTGCATAATAGAAATATAATTTATTTGAATTTTCTGCAAGTCGTCCCAAATTGGCCGTAGGTATGTGGGACGAGTTGATTAAAAAACTAAAAAAAGTTTTTTTCAAGGACTAGATAATATCAAACGTTGGACAATGTAGGACTATGAATTCTAGTTACTAACTAACTAACTTACTATTTACAAATAAATATTCCGTCTGATAATATTATACGCTCATAATGAAATGTACCTACTTATAATAAGATGGTATATACAAGTTATTTAGTGTTTTTCCGCCTCATGATGTCAACATGAGAAATCGAAAAATATTTTTGTTTTTATGGTGTGGTTCCTCCTCACCACCGCCACACCTCACCTTATTATTTCTCTTTCTCTCACTTTCCGACTTCCTCGACACGTATTTCGCCTTAGCATAAGGCATCCTCAGGAGATGTTAACACTTGCGGAAAAACACTAAATATCGTGTATATACCATCTTATTATAAATGGATTTCCGCAAAGTAACGCCTGACTCCATCAAGTAACTACTTATATATACTTTTGAGGCAATAATATATGGACCCTAGTCATAAACAGTCACTACACTTAATCAGACTTTACAAAGTTGAAATTGGACTGTTTAACACACTGGAGATTCTCTGCCTGAACGATTTAAAAATGGGTAGGTTATACTAAGTTAAATAATTTTTTTCCTTATATGCGAGTTATTAGGTACCTAAACGTTAATTTATTTTAATGTGATTTTGGTCTGTCTAAATGAAATCATACGCATTCATAAAAAATATTTTTTTTCTCGTTCGCTGAATAAATGGCGTCTCAGTCTATGTATTTATAGCTACACTAGTGATTCTGTATGTTTTAATGTGTAATATTGGTGGATTATTAACCATTAATGTCTTGTTTATGTGCAGAAGTGTGAGCAAGCGATATAAAGACAGAATAACGTGGTTTTCGTGATCGCGGGAAATCTCTATAGAAACCCTGGTAAAGTCTCTACTGCTTTACCGGTGACTTGTTACTTGTTATTTGACTTAACTTGATTGATAGTTTACTTAAAAATTGATAAACTTGACGCTGGCAAATATAAAAATCGTATGATGCCATACATCAAAAGATTTTTTTTTTCTTCTGGGATGGCACCGTTGAATTCATTCTCGTAGACTACCAGAGCCTTAAAGTTGGTTCTCCCATAGCAGGTTATATTAGAACTGATTATAGATGATTTTCATGCTTATCAATTAAAACCGAAATCACCCATAAAATAGTGCACAGGATACTAAAACCAACCCGTTTGTTTTTTTGAGAAGCGGAGGTTAGGTAAAACAAGAAGGGTTAAACTCGAATAGGTTACAACATTTTCTGCCAGTGAAAGAAAAACAGTACTTGGATGTTCAGTAACCTATATTCATATGTATTTCATACATAAAGTGTACCATTCACAATCTTAATGACTCCCCATTTAATAAAATCATCCACAAGTCCGTTGAGTCGGTCCTGGTAGATACTGCTAGTTTTCACCGTAGAAAAGTGCGACATTTCCAGACAATTCCAGTTCTTCGGCGAATTTCCTCATTACGGATCTATCGAGCAAAGATACTCCCAACATAGCTCTTTACATTATACGCTGAGCAACTTTAAGCTTATCTAGCAAGCCAACAGTTAAAGATCACGTCTCTGTGCCTTATATATAAGTATAAAAAGTTTATAAAATAATAATCTCCAATAACAAGTAAAATTTAATAAGCCCCGGACATCGTCATTTTTAGTGCCGTTCATTTTGGATTAGAAATTTATTATACATTACAGAAAAACAAAGGTATGAAGTTGTAGAAGATTTCGTTACAGTTTCGGAAAGAACTGCCCTTATTCCACAATCTACAGACAGAAATATAGTATTGCACATGTATAAGCGCCGAGTTCAAGCCCAAATAAGCAAGAACTAGAAGATTTTTATGAGTCTCTAGAGGAGATAAATAAAATTCGTACAAAGAAGTCTATTGTCAATTAATGTCTTTAAGCATCGAGTCATAGTCCATTACCTATCACTACAGCATTAAAATTTGTGTCTTCTTCTTTTAATTTGTAATTCATATATTATGTATTTCCATGCTCCTAATTTGTATCGTATGTTATATGTATTTGTTTATCTGTGTATACATTTGTGTGTATAATTTGTTCATTTTTCAAATATGTTTGTTCAATGTATTATTTTAAGGCCTCTCTAATATTATATTATTCATTTACGTGCATGGTTGCCTGGAAGAGATCGCTCTAAGCGATAAGGCCGCCATTAAGAAACCTAGTATATATTGTAAGTTTTTTTTGTTATATTTTTTTATAATTAAGCTGGTTTTTTAATAAAGAGTTGTCTTATCTTATCTTATCTTATTGTACTAGAAGATATGAGTGCTCATATAGGTCCCCAAAACATGGAAAAAGCCGTGTGATAGGAAAATAATATGGAATATGATGGAAATACTATAGATATGGTAAACAATTCTAAAGAAGGGTTTTTTTTTATAAATTTTATAAATGTTCTGTTTCCAAAATAATTTTAAAGATAGTAAATACCGTTGTTAAAAGTTGAATAAAATTACGTGGACGTGATTGCCACTAGATAGCAAAACAAATGAAATAGATTAATTACATAGCGACAATCACCCCACATGTTATTGATATCTGTAGTGTTTTATATAACCTGAATCATTCTAGTGATCATCGTTGACTAAGAGCAACTTTATGTTAACGGCCAAAAATGTAGAGCTTTATTTTTATCAAACTCACAAAACCGTTACATAGACATCGTCTTTTATGTCAGTTGGATCAAATTAAATTTATGATATCGTTTTCTTATCTAAATCTAAATGTTTTTTTACAATTTTTAGTGTCTCAAATGGTATTGACTCTCAACTAATGCGCAATGTTTCCAAAAAAGTTATTGAATGATTTGTTTTGATCCTTTATTTAGTTCTTCTGTTTGAATTTACTTAAAGCCTTAATTATTTTTCTGTTCATATTTCAATTATTCGTTTATTATTTTCCATGTTTCTCTTATTTTATTTTTAGAATGTATTACTCTTAATGCATGTTGGAGCTTCTTAGTAGCATCAAAAACTTTTTTTAAAAAGAATAGAATAAGAATTCTTTATTGGATTTAAAATAACATTCGTTACAAGCAAGTCTTGTTACATTTTAATTATTAATTACTTTAAAAAAACTAAACTTATAAATACTTTTATAGTTCTAAGAACAAATAGTTATTATATTATACATTTACATTGTCATTTATTTCTTTACCTATTACTACGTAACATTTTGTAATTGTTGTTCATCACACAACAACGATGATTGCACAAGCTGCCATATTGATATATACTGGTATTCACAGAGTTTATAAAAGGATTTCCTTAAAAAAAATATTTAAATTTTTTTGTTTAAATATTTTAAAATTGAGTTCCATACATAATGCTATTTGGTAGTTTATTGTACATTAATATTTTGGTGTAAAGTCACTGTTTCTTACACTTTGATAATCTGTTGACAGGCAGGACTCGCCCTATTTTAATATCATAAATATAATCTTGTTCAGTACAAGTAATTTATGTAGTAGTACTTTCATCCTACGGCTGGTTACAAGCTTCTCATAATGGTGAGGTGTACCAACCACTACAGTAATATTGAGAATTAAGACATCAAATATCTTCTAAAAGTTTAATCTCCAACAAGCAGGTTACCACACTACGTTTAGCAGTAAAAATTAAAATCCATGCGACTAGTCTGAAGTTAATATTCTGGTGCTCCGATGACGCTATAATGAAAACGCTTCTATATGTGCCTATAGTTAAGTCCAGTTCTTTTATTTAGGTATTTATACATATTTCACCATTGATGACCACTTATAGAAAGTCAAATAGAATTACTTCTACAAAAAATGAGTCACAACATTAAGTTACTATTTTGCAATGTTTTCGTTTTTCGATTATGTAATACCTAAAATATAACAACAGATATAGCCAGATGTACATAAGGTAAAAATCACTAAAATATCTTATATCTAATGCATAACTTGTAATTGCATAATATCATACGGTATCTGATTGTCTCCACAAGATACATTGGTCGTACAAACTCAAAGCTTAATATAATACTTGCTGTCTTCCGCTAAATATCAGAATCACAGTCACAGTATTCCTCTTTGAACAAAGTCCTCGAAGGTCTCGTTGATCCTCTGTACGAAGAGATCACTGATGTTCATCTGCATGAAGCTGGACATATCTTGGTCTCCGCTCAACGAGGGTGCGTCTGCAGCATCCACCAGCACCAGAGGTAGAGTGGTCAATGACATCAGTAAGCCAAATGCTATGTTCTGGAAAAGGTAAATGAAAATAGTGAAGTCTACGTCAGTTTAAAAATAAGTGAGAGTAATACGAAAATCAAATGAATTATTTTTATAGGGCCTGATAATAAAGGTAATATAGGCGACCAAATAAGTTACTCAAATAAGTTTGAGAATTAAAAATAGAAATGTAATCATTGACAAAACAGAGGGCTTGACAGAAATTTCACACAGTTAGATAGACACAGCTAATAGTATGTAAATTTGTAATCCCGTCACATTCTCTGGAGACTGCTCTAGTTACCATATATTAATAGATTATAAGTTACCTTATACTCAAACAATTCAGAATTTGAAATCAAAAACATGTGGTTAGATGCGAGTTCGAAAAAATCCGACTGCTAAATCATTAAACCTGTGTACATTCCTTGATTTTTTTTATTATTTTTATGTACCCAGTGTGCATACGACAAGCCGTTTAGGCTCTAGAGCGTGCTAAACAAATTTACATACTATTTCCTGATAACTATAATCTGGGTCTTTTCAAGTCGCGAGTGAATCGGTTTCTTCTAATCAAGCGTGCAACATCTTAGGCCGTATCGTCGCTTCACATGCATACATACACTCGAAAAACATAAACCTCCTTCTTTCGCAGTCGGGTAAAAAACAAGAATTATGAAAAAAAATACAATAGCCTCGTACAAAGAGAATGTTAGATATAAAATAAAAATACCTATTTTTATTTTATATCTAACTTAGCACAGATTCAATATTACTGCGATGGTTTTCAATAGCACTAAGTGAACTCGCATGTTTCGTTGTATATTCTATAGTCCGTTGTTAGTGTGCGCTTAATTGCAATTAACTCACAATTCTATAACTTAGGTAAAGCATTGCGATAT
Source organism: Ligdia adustata (assembly GCA_947049295.1). Taxonomy (NCBI): domain Eukaryota; kingdom Metazoa; phylum Arthropoda; class Insecta; order Lepidoptera; family Geometridae; genus Ligdia; species Ligdia adustata. Next base: position 12,370,001 of record OX346229.1, read on the forward strand.
TGGTTTGTTAGTCACCAAGAAATAATATTTTTATTGTTATGAAGCCGCTGGAAATTTACCTCGTTGATATCGTCGTGGAACTTATCCTCGGAGTACAAGTCTTCAGCCCGCAGATCGAATCTGTTAAGAGCAGCCGCAAGCTGGCGGTGGTAAAGCTGCAGCAGGTGCTCGTAGTGCTGTTCCCGGAACTGCAGGTCCGTACCGAGGAACAAGAAATACAGCAGGTCGATGACAGGATTACCTACCAGCAGCGTCTGGTAGTCCACTACGACTGTGTCTACCGAGCCATCCTGGAATTGATAAAATAATAAATTGACTTCAAACTTCGCAGCAATTTTATTACAGTTATACATGTTTTTATGAGGAGGAAATGAATAGATTGGACTCTCTCTTAATATTTAATATATCCTTGTAACATTCTCGCCACAAATTCAAAAAGAAGGACGATCATAAAATAATATATTCAAAGCAAGGATTTAATATGCTAGGAAAATGTCAAAGAGATAAAAAAACTACTATCTGCCTTAAGAAATAAGGTTATTGTTCTGAGGAAAATGTTTTTAATCGGGGTTAATTTTAGCAGGAAGAGAATATTAATAGTAGCAACTGCTTATTAGTTAAACATTAATTTGTTAATGGCTCTCAGAAGCTGAGGTTGTTAAACTTTTAAGAGGAGTTTATTTTACAGAATCAACGCTCTTTAGGCCAAACGCTATTTGAATGACCCCAACTCAGCATACATGCTAGCTGCAGCTGGTGCAGCAGCCAGCGATAATCTTCCGCTATTTTGGGGTATTTTGATATTTATCATAAGAACTGGTGGTATTCATGTACCTATCTCAAGAATCTGAATCCTTAAATATATTTTGATCCCATTGACTATTATATTAGGTCCTTACATATGAAATTGGCGTTTTGTCGTACTGGCCACTTTGATCTCAAATATCTCTTCTTTGGTTTGGGATTCCAATTTCAAATTTATACAGCTATTTATTCATACATTTATATTTCGAAAACCGTAATTCATTTGTTTTGTCCTCGTTTGGTTTTTTCTTTGCGTCACGCAGTTTACAAAATGGAAAACTTGAAATATCCGAAAGATTCGATTTAAAATCCCTTCATTATTGTGCCGGTTGAGTAATGTAACGCAGCAGTTGACGTGCGTTTGTCGGTTTGCTGCACTCAATTCATGAGGTACCCACTATGCATGAGACCTTTTAGCTATGCATGAGACGCATGCTCTTTGTACACAATAATGTTACCATAATTGTCAAGGTAATCGCATGGTTAATCTGGTTTGTTATGTTTATTTCATAAATATACCTCTGGGTTGGTGACAATCGATCAAAAAGAGTTTCAAAAAAGTATGGACATCTGGCAAGGACAGTGTACATGAAACCATAAATACTTTAAGGACTATTTATCTTTAATATATCAACCAAATTCAAAATAACGTAACTTATCGCAGTGTACAAAAATACGAAAAATGTCTACATGGCAACTCTCAATGAAGTCTTTTTTGTATAGGCACTGAAGTATACCGCTAGATATGCAAACTCTATGCTAAAATAAGAAAAAATACCTCGGACCTAATGATTTTATTTAAATTCATATATTTCAATTATTTTTTTAACTAGCCCTAATTTAAGCCGCGTAGATCAAACTCCGCGTAGACTTTCTTATTTTAAAATACCTGTAAACTACTCTGGGCCTTTTAGAAGAGTTATACAAACACGAATCGTATGTATAAAAATCGAGAATGACTGGGCCGATTTTGTGATTTTGATCTTGAAATATTTATCGTACTCTAGGGAAGGTTTAAAAGGTGTTTAAATAACTGTTAGGCGGTACGAAGTTCACCGGGTCAGCTAGTTATAAATAAAAATAAAAAATAATGTTAGGAAACATACCTCTGTAACTTTGTGCATGATGTTACTCGGTCTGAAGTCCCCGTGCCTGATCACAGGTGTGTTTCCGGGCGAGTAGAATTTCTTAAACATCTCCATTCCACCTTCCGTCATCATCTTTTCAAGGAACTTCATCAGCTTCCTTTTATACTCATCTTTAGCCACAGCCAATGTCTTCTCCATACCTTGTTCCATCATTTGTTTCAGGTCGACTCCAGCTGCTTCAAATAAATCGAATTGAAACGAAAATTCTTTAAAGTACGACTCAAATACATCTGGTCTTTCATGCTTGAGAGCCAGTGACAGCGCATGCATCTTTGCAATTTCTGTAAACGCTGCGGAGGCATATTCCCAGTCTACTGATTTAAATCTGTCTTGTAAAATATATCCGCGTTTTGTCAGATTTTCCATCACAACTGTCTCTTCATACAACGTGGGGCTCACTGCGTATATTTTGGGATATTTGAGTCGATGCTGATCCGGTACTCCGTGCTTGTCTTCCAGCTCTCGATACTTCTGCGTCAGTTCTGTGTAGAATATCCTTTCAATGTCGAAAACCCTCATCGGTGCCTGCGAACGGAACTTCTCACCAACGGCTGCAACTTTCGCGAATAACTCCAGATCATCTCTTCCCGGACTAGATATGGTAGCTTCAAATAAAAGCGAAGAATAGTTTGCACCATCCGTAGAAACTGGGCTCACTTTGATATCCGGCTCAGAGTAATTCTGTTCTTCTGCAATTTTATTTAAAGTTTCAAGTAGAATTTTCTCTGTGTTGTTAATGTCCACCATGATTGAAGCAGGAGTAACATACAGTTGTTGGATATTATTGTTTTGAGACTAGTTTTCAAAGCGTTGTTTAGAATCGACCAGTGCGTTCGGAGTGTGAAACAGTCATGTAGATTAAATACTATAACAGAGTGGGTAGAGGTGGCCGGCGCTGGCGGACGAGCAAACAAATTGAATGATTACTGTTGATTAGATAACTGTACTAAGCTTGCGCTCACATAACTCGGTTTTCATTGTGACGCATTAAATGCTTAATACCTAAGTTTCTAGACACAAGCGAGCGATCGCTTATAATAAGAGTAATGAATGAGCTATGTGTATATTAAGTTACATATATAGATAATAAAATGTATGGTACCATTGAGTGGTGTGGCCAAGCACCTAACGGTATGTTCCCAGCACCCCCTTCCTTGAGATACAGTGCGTATTCTAGACTAGACATGCTTCATCTAGGGCCACAGTGTTGCTGCCTTCCGTAGACTCTCGTAGGGCGAGCTAGTAGTCAAATGCTATCTTGATTGTTGATGTGTACTAATTTTACCATAAAACATAATAATATTATATAATCATAATATTAAGAAACTAAGCAAAAGGTTTTACCACCTACTTTAATCTGTCATAATAACTAACAATAAGTAAAATTTTCAAAGACACACACATACAGAGAAACGTCATACTTTTAACACTCCGTCCTTTTTGTAACATCCACGCAGAAGTCTTCAGGTCCCAAACTAGACAAAGCCTGTGCTATGGTAACCTGACGACTGATATACATACATACATATTTATATATATAATAAACACCCAGACACAGGTCAAGCATACATGTTCATTCACACAAATGTTTGACCTGTTCGGGGATTGAACCTGGGAGCAGCGGCGCAGAAGGAAGGGTTGCTACCAACTGAGCCAACCGGCCAGTCAAGTGTTGAGCCGGAGGTTAAAAACAAGAACTAACTAAATAGCTAGTAACATAATGATAATAGTAACGGCTGTTGGTTTCGGAATCAAAGAAGTGGCAAGCCTATCGGTTTACTATCGGATACATTTCGGAGAGTTTGCCACCGAATTACACAATCTGATTCCCCCATCGGACAAGTAGAGATACGGCCAGACGCCACCGGCACCTAGGCTAGCACAAAATGCTTTGCGTCTACTTTTATTATGCAAACTGATTATTATTTTTACTTTGATTATGGAACTCGCTATCGGCTCCTCTATTTCCTGATAACTACTGGGTTTTTTCAAGTCGCGAGTGAATCTGTTTCTTCAAGCCAAGCGTGCCCCATCTTAGGCCTTATCGTCGCTGCACATCAGGTGAGTTACGGCCAAACGAAAACCGATATCCTATAAAAAAACGGACTATTTGAGTTCAGTACTCTGCAGATGAATATTGTTTTGATTTTTCGAGTTATCTCGCGAATATTTGACTTAAGGCGACGGGTATAGACAAACGCAATTGAGAATTGAGCCACGGAATAAATAATAGTATGTACTGATACTTACCTATGCCATGCCATCTGTTTGATTCTGGGCGAAACAAATGAGCGGGCATTGGCCTGCCGTCTATAATTTTGTCAACTGTATAGATAGATGGTGTCTTATGCACAGTTTGGATATTGACATGTTCAGAGAAATAACATCGTACTTTTCTGAAAGTTAGGCCAAATATTACTATTGTACAGAAGGTGAAGTATGTAGTAATAACTCAATTCAAATATAACTTTACTCATTATCGAATAATAATAACTCGATTTCATTAAACTTTTATAAAAATGATTTCTCCTACCTCGTATAAACATCAAAAAAAATTGAGAAAATTTCGTAGAAACTATTGTTTGAGTTCGTTCGTTGAATTTTACGTAAATAAAATATAAATTTTAATTGTTTCTATAACAAGAACAGTAGGTATTGATTACTGAGAAAAAAAAAATCTCGTATTACCATTTGTTACAATAAGTTTCTGTAACAAGACTACTCTGTGCGATGAAATTCGAATTGAGCGTTTGTTTAGACTCAATAGTAGGTATGTGTGAAACGAGCGAAGCATCTCTGATTAGAGGTACATTTTTATTTTGTCTGTCAGTTTGTATGTATGGATGTTTGTCCTCAAGAAATTTCGTTATAGCGTACAGGTTTCCTCATAAAAAGCGTTTACAGTGTAGGTACTAAAAATATAATTGTTATTATCTGAATCGGAAGGCTGAATTCGAACGGCATTGCCATCATAGATGTTATAGCTGATGCTTGCTACGGGAAGAGATCTTATAAAAAAATATTCTTCACTGTAAGGAGCAGCTGCCATTATAAAAATACCTAACTGTTTACCTTTTATTTCATTTATGGTTTTTTTTTTAGTTTTTTCTATTTTATCGTTGAAATTAACTAACAGTTAATTCATATAAGTTTGATAAAAATCGGTCAAAATAGTTAGATTTATAAATAAAAATATTCAATAAAAAAATATCTAATAAAAGTAAATTGGCGAAATCATCGATGAACGTTTACTTATAAAGATTATAAGAAGTGATATTTTTGTTTTCGATTCTTCTTATCTCCCATTTGTATATTATCACACTTCTACAAGTAGTGTCAAAATCACGGCAGAGAATGTTTCTAGTAAAACGCAACCGCGCACGTGGTAACTATCCTAGGAAAGAATATTATGTATAATTATTCTCACGCTGCACTAGATGAGGTCTGACAACGTCGCGCACTACGCAAAGCGGCAGGGATGTGGCGGGCGCCGGGCACGCATGCAACGTCGCATAAAACGATCGCTACCCGCTAGCTAAGCCAAAGTGCCTCATTAAAATATGTGCTAAGTGCCTAGTTAAATATATTAGCAACGTGCTTTTCTAAATGAATACTTTTTAGCAGGCTCTAATAACACTTATCTTTAAAACTTCACTTACCTATCATTCTAAGACTAAAACTATACATTAGCACCTACAAAGTAGACATTCCACGTATACCGAAAGAAACATGTTCAAAATAATGAGATAATGAGTTCTTCAAAGATATATTAAAATGATTTGGTAAACTAAGATAGGCATTTTGAAACATCGTGCTTTAATTGAGTATTTGTATTACATGATTTATTAACTTCCAACATGGCACAGTATACGGTAATGCTAGAAAATGGTAGCAAAAACGCATCTATTTGGGAACCATCTTAACTTGATTGATTAAAACTTAAAAATTAATAAAACTTGCTGGCAAATACACAAATCGTATGGTACCATAAATATAAAAAAAATGTTTTAATTTATCAAACTTGGTATGTATTTAATGTTAAAACTGCCTTATCAAGCAAAACTGGGCCGGTCTCCCCTGGTGTCTCCCTCATGAGACAAATGGATATTGCATGTGTTAATGTCTCCCCTGTGGGGGGATTAGGTCTATTATTAATAGGACATGCTTAAAATGGTTTTATATCTGTACCTCGGCTCTGCCATTTTTGTTTGTTTCGCGGGAAAAAAGAGCCAATGGGACTTTCCGGACCTGGCCTGGATCTCTGTGCAAAACATTAAGTCTAGCCGACAATTGCCGCTAAGGAGAAGATGAATAAATAAACTAACAAACTTTCGTAACAAGTAACATATATAACATGTATAGCGATTTAGTTACTTCTCATATCTGAGTTGGGATCGACGCGTGACAAAAAACATGCTCCCTTACTTATTTACTATTCTCGTTCAAAATTGCTTGCTGTTTTTTGTGACAAATAAACCATATTCTATTCTATCTTACCAATAAATACATAAGAAATTAGGAAATAATCAGTTTTATCAAATTTTTACTATACTACACATTTTAATATTTTTTTTCAAATTTATTAATTTAGGTATATATTTTTTGCGCATGCCCTAGAGAATAAAAAATACTTGATAATTGACTTAACTTGATTGATTAATAACCTGAAATTTGATAAAATTGACACTGGCAAATATACATATCGTACCGTGCCATATATCAAAAGAAAAAGAAGGAATCTATCTAACTAACTCTGACCTATTTTCAAGACTGCTACTATGTCGTAATTCAGTAATTAAAAAAAACAGACTTATTTTTCTGTGTGTTTCCAGCCGCGTTGAAAACCTACTACGAGTAGATGTACTCAGCTGTACCTATTTACTTAAACATATTATATTATTTCCATCATAGTCTTCATAAAATTGTGTAAGCATATTATTATAGTATCAATTATGTAAATACAATTTTCAATGCCGCTCATGAGTGGAATGGATTTAAGTAGTAAATTCAATTTCTATATTCTTTAGAATTTTCTTTCTCGAAGTTTTAACAGAGCAATCGAGTATGATATGCCAAGTAACAAGTACAAGAGCTGGAGCCTAATCGGCATGAACGATATGCAAAAAATGGCGTCGACATTTGACAGCTTTGAAGCAGCGAATTGTCAAATATCGACACCGTTTTTTGTTCATTTTTTCATCTCTTTTCAGCCTAACTTTAGCTGATAACCCTGCTGAATGGGCGAGTCATAAGAACCATTTTTTACCTTAGGCACTATTGCTTAGCGCTACTGGTAGTGTCAAGAAAGACATCGGCTAAAAAAAGAATCTGTAGTTTTTCAAAAAGGTTCTTTAATCTGTCGACCTCTCAATCGCAATCATTTTTAAAGATTTTCATATTATTTTCCGGAAGTGTAAATATACGATACATTTCATCAAAATTGCTTTACTAATTTAATTCTAAATGTAAATAAATTAAAAACTAAATCTTTGTTTTCTAAGTTTTATCCTTGACTATTATAATATATGTAATCAAGGATATTACCTACTTACTTGTTGATATAAATGGACAATTATACAAGCATCTACTGAATTGCCGACGGATGTCATTTTCAAGTTAATTATTAATTTAACTTTGATAACTTATATGCCAATAGCAAAGCTACTTTATACTAGGTACTTGCTACTTTATTGTTTGATATTTACATAATTTTATTTTTATAAAACATCTGTGTTACGTGGGAAATATTTAATTAAGTATGTCAGTAATTATATCACTAAGATCTACATCTGTACATTCATTCATGTACAAAATATTCGAAGTGTTGGCAGTTGTTTTTATATATGAATATATATATTTTAACTAAAATTAAAAACTAAAAAGTATGAGACGAAAACTTGTGATTAATTTACTAAATATTTTATTTCTATTCAGTATTTATTGTCAGGCGTCAGCTGTCATATACAAATTAAATGGTAAGTCCCTTACAAGTGGTTGACAAATTAATAGTTTCTTATTAACTAGAAGACCTTATATATCGATAATAGTATTTTTTATTATTTAGAATTCTTATTAAAGGAGATTTCGACGAATACGAAACTCTTTCAATTTTAGAAGTCGATTTAAAAGTCGTGAAATTACCATGGACTTTTAATGAATTAATGTCAACGGTTTTTAGAACTACAAGTTTTATTAAGTTTTTACATTTATCCGTGTCTGTACGAAAATCGAAATTTTACAGCAAGTACGCATTATATAAGTCATTATTATTTACGTGCATGTTTGCCTGGAAGAGATTGCTTTAAGCAATAAGGCCGCTGTTTAAAAGCTGGTGTATGTGTATAAGTATTTCTTTTGACATGTTTTATGTATTGTTGCTGGTTTCTAAATAAAAATAAAGAGTTATCTTACGCCGTCAGTGGCACTACATCCCGTGGGATTACTTCGGCGGGACCTGGTTTACCGCATGTCTTTGCAAAATTATTAAATTCAGCCAGTACATGGCGTCATAACTTAGCATTAACTCGATGAGCACCTTCAAATCCCAATCTTAAAATATCTGATGACTAATAAATTTTATGAAATTGAAACATTTATATAAACCTAGCCTATAGTTTCATGAAGTATGATAGTCGAAAAAATTTTGAAACAAAGGCGCTTCGCTCGCGTTTCTAGACCAACCATTAAATTCCAGATACAGAATACAACAAGCTACCCCCGATATTCCACGTGGAACCTTACGAAGAGTGCAGGGGGCATGATGGTGCTGGCGGGATGTATTGCGCCGTGGAACTGACCCTAGTGTCGGATGGACCCAACTCGTTCCTGGATCTCATAACGGTATAGTCTGTACCGGCAGTCGGTCGAAACAAGAGCAGAAGATTGACCTTGCACGATCACCTGCGGCTCGGAACAATTTAAACACTTTGACCGCTAATGATTGCACGCGCCTCAAACCCTCTCGTATCAATGAAACTCAAACGCATCTGTTCGTAGAACGATTAGTGTATTTTTATATAATATTTAGGAAAATACTACATTTCAGATGATTATTTTCAGGAGTATTCAGCATTTACAGTAGCCCACTACAATCATTCGCTTCTACGATACAATTTGTGTGTAACAGAGACATGTAAGGATTATTTTGATAAAACTACTACGGACCTAGTAGACCCCCTTGAGGCATGCCTCAACAAAACATTCCAAGAAAAATACGGATTGAAAACCAGTGTGATGGAAAATGACGTTCACTGCAAGAAAGTGGACGACAATGTTCAAATAGATGCAGCAGATGTAACCATGTGTGTAGTTTTTATCGGAATTTTAATAATGAACTCGGTCGGAAGCTTCTACGATTTCTGTTGCACAAACGGAAAGTCTGGGGAAGGTATGTATTTCTCTTGACTATTTATCGATGATTAAATATTGAATACCTACTATACACGTTATTATGATATAATAGTAAATAAGCTATTTTTTTACTCATGCATAAGAAATATGACAAAAACTTAATGTTGGTCAAAAACTTAATGAACATCAGCAGAAATCACGGAAAATTAAATACATTTTTTTCGTTCTTTGTTTCATAACACTATTACTATACAAAGTTATAATCTATATGTACAAAAGCAGTACCCAATAATTAAAACTAACTTAAATCTAAACCACTGCCAGTTGGTAGAGTACCCATGCTGGCCACATTGCCTCGATGAATGGCAATACTAATGCGCTGACTCAGGTAGAGACCAGCATTTTGGTCTCGAGTAGCGTCAACCAGACGCTTTGTTAGGTCTTTTATCTTTTTTTAATCTTTTACTTTACTTAATTTTTTTAACAGTTTTTTTTAATTATACTAGCTCTGGCTTCGTATTTTAGTAACGTTAAGATCTGTAATAAACTATTCATTTATTAAATACTAGCTGGGCTCCGTGGTGTTACGTGGTGGATCTTTACTTACTCGTAAATAGCCTATATTAACTCAGTGATTCTGTAGCTTTCTAACGGCGAAGAAATTTTGAAATCGATCCTGTAGTTTTAGTTTATTCGTTACATAATGGTTACATGCAAAAAAATATTTCTTTAAAAAAAAATTAAAACTATACTGTCTACAAAGTTATCGGTTAGGGGTGTATTAATCCAAGAGGGGGTTATTATACTCATCATGATCACTTTGACTATAATACAAACACAAATATCGTGAAATTAAAAAACAGCTGTTCCATATATTTTCTATGAAATAACTGTCTTTAGGATTCTGTGCCCATAGGGCTAAATCGGGAACCTATTACTAATACTTCGCTGCCCGTCCGTCCGCCTATCTGTCACCCACCAAGCTGTATCTCACGAACTGTGATGGCTAGACAGTTGAAATTTTCACAGATGATGTATTTCTGGAGCCGCTATTTTTTTCTATAGACAATATAGTTTATCCAACGAAGTGAGTTTAGGCAACTATTAGGGCTAGTATATGCTAGACTAGGCATGTTTCACCTAGAGCCACAGTGTCGCTAATTTCCGTGGCTGTGTGACCTGATAGTGACATACCGTAAATTTTTAAAAACTTTACTCCTTCGTAATCTAGATAAAGTATAAAAATTGTGAAAATGTAACACAATATTTCTGTAACCTGCAGGTAACTCGGCCTTATTATCATTTTCTATCCGTCGCAACTGGAAGAAACTGTTGTCTCCAGCTTTTGAAGGTCCAGACTCCAGGATGGAGAGGCTCAAGTGTATTTCTGCTGTAAAGTAAATATTATCATCATATTATCATTATAGGTTAACACCGGTGGGTGTTTGGGACTCTAGGTGATCATGGTTCATGATTGTTCCGCGAAATTAAAGTTCTAATACCTATAATTATCTTAGCTATTTTCTATCATCTTTGATTCACGGAACAATCTTGTTGGTTAATATTCTTATCTCGGGTGATATTTTTTTTGTTCATGTTCCTTTGAGTAACTGTTGTGGTATCCTGTATGTGCAAAGTAAATGTGTTCTTTATTTCTTTTTTATTGTAATTTTCATGTCATCTTACTACCGATATGGTTTAACTGTAAATACCACTTTAAGGTCATTCGTCTACGGTCTGAACGGGCAGAACGTAGCTCAACATCGTTGATATTGCCTACTTCCGTAGGTTACAAAATTATATATCATTCATTCAGCTTTTCCGAACAGATTCGAAAACTTTGCATCGCTAATTAGCAAATTACAATATCTCAAACTTTTGAATGACATTATTTTTGAAAAAGTACTGCGGTAATCACTTTTTTTTAAAATACTTGTTTCCTAATAATACTTACTGTTAATTCCGAACAAAAACTTTAAACTGAATTCTTGAACGTAAGAACCTTGTACCTACACATAATAAGTTTTGTATTTCAGGTGTATCTCAACTATGTTAGTGATTGGAGCTCACAGTTTCGTCTCGTCAATATTCTTCATAGACAACACCAAGTTTATGGAGGATGTGAGTAATCCCTTTCAATTATAATTGTTTTCGTGTATCAAACAACAAGATGTATTTGAAAATGAAGATAACATATTACTCTTAATAGGAAACTTCCACGAATGGTTAAATAATATTGAACATTATCTAATATCTATGAAAAATTATAAGACTATAAGTTCAACAAAAAGAGCTTCGTAAAGAGTTATGCAAAAATATGTCATAATTTCAGTTATACAGCAAACTGTTGACCCAGTTCCTGATCAGCGGAACCGTGGCGGTACAGACCTTCTTCTTGATATCGGGGTTTCTCCTGAGCTACAACCTAGAGCTGATGAGTGAGAAGCCCAGCTTCAAGGTGAACTGGATGCTGATACCAAAAGGCTTGTTTCTGCGGTGGATCAGGTTCTCTATGTTTATTTATTTGATAACTACTAGCTGATAAAATGACATGTAAAAAGTTTTAAACTTTGAACCCCCATTTGACACCTCAGGTGTTGAATTTTCACAAACCTTCCTTAGTACACCACTACATCCTATAAATAACACCGTCCAAATTTTGTGTCTTCAGGTTCAGCGATAGCTGCGTTGATTCCTAGCTAATTTCAATCACAGACATACTAACAGTCAGTTACTCAGGAATTACTCTTTTTTGTAAATCTATATAAGCTTGCAGATTAAACTTGATGTGTCTGCGCCATATTGTGTTGAGGTTTTGAGAGTGCAGTGTGCACGAAATGTATTTATAGGTTTGCAAAAGATAGTTGATATATTGGGGACCGGGAGCTAATTTATAATATTTACTTATTTTCCAAAATTTATCGGAGCGTTTAGTCGATTCGACGCGTGACCAGAATGTCCGTTTTTTATCTGGCCCAACGTATAAGCATTACCATTCAGCGTGGTAATGTGGCTAGCATTCTTGGCAAGCTGCCCTCTGGTGGTGGGTTGGAGCATTTGGATTATCTGTAGATCTTAAATCGTCTATAGGTAATCTTCTGCTATATTTTTTTGCTGTCGTAGTTAGTCATTTTGTTAATGATAATAAAGGCACTTGCCACTGTTAAAATTACAACGTCAGTGTTGACTCCCAAAGTAGGCGCAAACCTGTATTTTGGGTTTCTTAGTGCATCTGATGCACTTCTACTTGAGCTTGACAATTTTATTCGCTATTCCTACGATTGACGCAACAACGTGGTCGATAATGCTAAGAGCTCTACAATTTATCACTCTTTGACGAATATTTTACTACTTATATTTAATTTCTAAGACAATAAATGTTTCAGGCTGACCCCGATGTATGCATTTGTATTATTCTACGTGGCAACGATCCACAAATTTGTAGTTACAGGACCTCACGCATATGTGAGTATTGATACTATTGGTTATAGGATAGCTACTGGATTAGACGGTCTTCATCAACTTTCAATTTAAAAATTTGATATCCCAACATACTTCTAAACCATTTTAGTGTTCTGTACCAAAAAGGTAAAAATGATACCCTATTACTAAAACTTTGCTGTCTGTCCGTTCGTCCGCCCGTCCGTCACCAGGCGGTATTTCTTTAACCGTGATAGCTAATGAGCTCCAATGTTCACACATGATTTTTTCTGTTGCTGCTATAACCTACTAAAAAATATGTAAGGTGTCATCCATACAACAAAGATGTTTTTTTTGCTGTTAACAACAGGTAGACGCTTGAAATTTTCGCAGAATGTTTAATTCAGTCCGACTCGCACTTGGCCAATTTTATTTTATGTATGCTCCCCGAATTAATAGATATGGCTAAATTGAAATATATATATATATATTTTCTATACTTTCCGATAAGATCTTGTATCAAAATCGGTCTAGCCTGTCGAGTGGGTCCAGTATGATTTTTAATTTTCTTTGAGTATACATTACTGATATTTTTGTAACATCAGCTTTTCGTGCCGGACTGAAATAGGTTTACACTTATTTTTAAAGTGTGTTATATATCATTCTCAATAACTCACACTACAATATACAATATAGAGTGAGATTTTTTATTTGTGTTTTTCATGAGGTGGCCGAAACAGCTGAAAGGATCGACTGTAAAGAATACTGGTGGCAGCATTTGCTATACATATATGAACAACTATAACGATGTGTCACTTTGTATGCCTCACACCTGGTAGGTACATTAGCATGTTTACTAAAAAAAAAACAATACAACTCCCCTCAACAAAAAAATATACAACGTGTAACAGAAAAGTAGGACAATACTTAAGGCTACTTACTCGTACTTACTTATTTTTAATTAATTTATTTTTAACACGCCAAATGTAGAGCAACGGTGCGGCCTACGCTTGTATAGAAAAATCATTCTAGACCAAAGCAGCGCAGCGCCTGCGTATTCATAACCTTGCCGTTGCAAAGCGTTTAGTGCGAGTCCGTGGAATCTCTACAAAGTACGGGTTACGTCTTGCAGTATCTTTACTATTCCGATTGTAGAATATCTTGAGTCTACTTATAACATTTTCAAAAATATAATCATATAATTAATATATATATATTCTGTTTCATTTTTTGTGTTACTATGGTACAGTGTTTGTTTGTACCATCTCGTTGTTTTTTTTATTGGTACACCAAAAACGTTACTGTTTGCATTCAGTCAGATCTATCCAAAGGCTGCTGGAAGAAATCGTTTTAGGCGATAAGGCCGCACAATGTACTTACTACCAATGTTTAGTTTATAATATATTTTGCTGTTTTTTTTTTCTGGTGTGCAAAAAAGATATATTGTATTGTTTAAATTCCATAGTACGCCTTTATTCAGGTACCTAGCATCAGACACCCAGCTGTGTGTCATGGGGATCATCATCTACATCACATGTCGCAGTACCACCTCGCGGAAGATAGTCTTCCCGATCCTCATGGTGGTGGCAACAGCGATTCCAGTGGCGCACACTTACTGGCAGGACTTGGATGGCATCATGATTGCTTCTCCAGAGTAAGATTTCTACGACAAAATTGCCAGCTCGGTTATAAGTATAAAGTTAACTCATATGAGATCCACAAAATATAACTTTTTAAATAATACTGATTGGGATCCTGATATATTATTGTTACATTATATTGTTTTTTATCCTACACAGCTAGGCATTTGACCACAAGTTCGCACGACCACGGAAATTAGCGATACTGTAGCCCTAGATAGAGCATGCCTAGTCTGGAACACACTGGCTCTTAAGGAAGGCTAATTATTTTCATTTCACTCCAATTCATACGGTAGAAAACGTTACTGAACTTTGTTTAGTTTAAATGATCCATCATGATAGAAACATATTTTTTCTTTCATATTTTCTTCTAGGAACAATTAGGTCTGCTAAGCTACAAATATGATCTCTATCGATACATATGGGTGTTTATTGTATATTATAAGTATGTATGTAAGTATGTATATCAGTCATCAGTTTACCATAGCACAGGCTTTGCCTAGTTTGGGAACTGAAGACCTTTGTGTGGATGTTATCCCATATCATAAAAACAAAATATAATATTTTCTTTATTTCCAGAGTGGTGTTCAATTTCTTTCTAAAAGACTGTACATTTAGACACCTGTACAGACGCGGACACACTAACGTACCCAGCTACTTGATGGGCATGATATTCGGATACTTAGCATACTACGGGCAGAAGATCAAATTCCAGCCCCGCAAATACAGGGTAAGTGAACAATATAGTCAGAGTTGATAAAGCTGATTCAATTGACAACGTTTAATTTTCGCTAGGGGATGGAAATTCAAAACCATTTCGAGATAATGTAATGAAGAGTTCATACTAAAAATTCCTGGTTTTTATATTCACTCAGATGCCACCAATAAAACTATTATTGTATCTGTCATCTGTGAATCATACCAAAACAAACAACAGAATACAGATAACTAATGACATAATCTTTTTACGAGCTTTTGTAGCCTGTGTGTTAATCCAGCTATCTACGTGCCAAATTTCATCCAAACCCGTTTAAGGGTGAAGGAGAAACAAACAGACACACACAAACTTTCGGATTTTTAATATAAGTGTGATTATTGTGATTAACTATGCTGATTGCTTGCTAAAAATATAGCCAGTCAATTTAAAACCACACTATATATTACATCACACTAGAATTTCTCCTATATCAGGGATACCACGGATCACATATTAACGTAGTCAATATACGCATACTTGATAACTGTGGATTTGATACGTAAGACATGCAGCTGGTAAAATATTTCTATGTTTTCAATATCTCAAAATTGCGGAAAATTTATTCATATTCCAGGTGGTTCCAATCCAAGACTGGAAACTTTCAAAGAAATTCAAGGGATCAGGTTAAGTTACTTATAATTTAAAAAAGCGATACATCGATAAAGGTACGAGGTTCGATCCCACGAAACATGTAAAAAGAGCCTGAGCTACCAGTGAAGGAAAACATCGTGAGGCAACCATAGCATGATGCTAGAGCGTTTCCTATCGCTCGCTTGGCTGGCCACCTTCAAGTTGTAAAATCTGTGGCCAAGCACCTAGCGGTGTATTCTGGCAGCCTTCCTTGAGAGCCAGTGTATTCCAGACTAGACATGCTCCATCTAGGGCTACAGTATCGCTGACTTCCGTGGTCATGCGAACTTATGATCGATTGCCTAGCTGTGCTGGATAAAAAAATCTAAAAGCTGGCTATTGAGAGGTATATTTGTAACTTATGCTTGAATCACAATTTATTTTATTCACAGAGATACTTGTTCCTGTACTACCTGATGGTGCCCCTGGGGGTGGTGATGGTGCTGCCTGGGAAGGTGTTCTTACAGGAAGGTCCACGTCCATCCCTCGAGCTCAGGATGCTGTTCGCAGCTTACTAGAAACCAGCCTGGTGTCTGCTGGTCGGTTGTGGGATCCTGGGTGTCATCTTCAAATATGAAAGTAAGTTTTCAAAAGATTTCAAACAAGGCTTTTTGTAGAAAAAAGTTAAAGTTCCATTACGAAACTTTTTCAGTTATTTCGATCTTAAAATCAAATATCTGGATCGGATTCTCAAAAAAGGAGGAAATTGATCAAATTTCCTCCTTTTTTGAGAAGCTGGTAAACAAGTTTATACATATATAAATATAAATCTTAAAACCTGTGTATCAATCATCCTCATTTTTTTATTTTAATTTGATGTACCCTATGTGAGTCTCACGACTAAGCCGTTTAGGCTCTAGGTCGTGGCAAATAAATATACATACATTTATGCGAAAAACATAACCTTCTTCTTTCGCAGTCGGGAAAAAGAAGAAGATAATGCCGATAATAATTTGCAAAGTTTCACACGTGAATGATGATGATGAATAAAGAACTAATCTCCGATATTTATTTTGCAGAGCTATTTGCCTTCGCGACAGAGTTAAGGTTCTGGACTCCTCTGTCTCGGATGTCGTACTGCGCGTACCTGGTGAATCTCATCGTTGTGAAGACTTTCGTTGCTGCACACGACCTCACGCACGTCTCCACACTTTCTCTAGTAAGTTGTTTTTTATCCTACACAGCTAGGCATTTAATCACAAGTTCGCAAGACCACAGAACACGGAAGTCAGCGATACTGTAGCCCTTGATGCAGCATACCTAGTCAGGAATACACAGGCAGAACACACTGTTAGATGCTTTGCGACAGATTCTACAACTTGCGAGTGATAGCTAGACAGGCGAGCTATAGGAAACACCCTACCATCATGCAAAAATATAGTAGTAGTAACGTATAGAGTCCTATGGGTCTTTCTATTCTTATTTGTCCTCCTAAATATATTGTAAATGGACAAACAAGAAAATGGATTCCTTTCTGTCACATTCAAGTCATAGATAAAGACAAATTTTTATACCTGTTTGTTCCCTTACAGATTGAGGTGACAATTAATTATTAGACTGGTATTTACTTAATTTTTTTGTTATTTTTTAGTTGGAACACATATTATTCAACGTAGTGACTGCATACGTGATAGCCTTTCCCTGCTGGATCCTCGTGGAGCAGCCGGTGGGACGGCTGCTCTCTTCACTCCTGAGACCAGAGTCGAGACATCAACCAGAACATATAGGTACTCGTACTTAATGAATAGTCAAAAAACATGACCTGTTGTACAATAATCATCTCCTGTCGCTTTCACACTCTATCTCATGCACATAGATGGCACACGGAGTGTTGTTCTACCAAACCTCGTATTATTTAATCATTATTTCCTCTCATTATATACATAACATCTCACATTAATTATTTACTCACTCACAATAATGCCTCACACAATAATACACTCACACTCACACACAACTCACAAACATTATCACACATTGTCTGTTTTTCATAATTTTATTATTGATATTCGAATTTTCTACTAATCTAGTTACATTAATTTTATCAAGTAAAATAAAAGTTGAAATTTCATTTAATTAAAGGTAACTTAAGAATAATGTTTATAAACCTATGTAATACTAAATCTAATGAGTATTGTTAGAATCTTCAAGAGAAGCATCACCTACTGTATTCTTGAACGCAATGGAGACTCTCCGCGAACACGAAAACTGCGTACTCGTTTGATGTGTCTTGAAACATGTAATTTTTAGATTGATTTGGATAGAGGCTTGATCTATAATATTAATTATTCGCTGACTCACCAAAAGGAGGCTAGTGTTTTTCGAATGTATGTTTGTAAATGATCCTGTCCTATTTGCATCCCGCGATGTACAGCGGTCTACAGTTTTTAAAGTCAGGTTCTTTCTGCAGTTGCTTCTATCCACTTGTTGGATAAAAGACACAGTTTTACTATTCTTCCAGGTCCGAAAGTCATCGAAGAAGGAGCAAATGAAAGCATGGCAGAAATAGTACCCAAGTGTAACTGCTAGGCAAGCAGTTAGGGCCAATTTATTTTTTCTTTGCCGGGTTCTAACCATAGGGCAGCTGAAAATAATTAAGTGATGTTTCAAAAATGTATTGAGCTTCGGCCAGGACAGTGTTCATAATCAACTAAATTTCAATTACTTAACTATAGCTATCACAGCGTACAATTTCAAATCAATATATTGCCGTTATGGACAAAACGCAAAAAGGTGATTAACGCGTTTTTTTTAAACATTTTTGACGGGTGGTACAAGAGTCAGCCCAGGATATATAAAACTTCTAGGTATGAAATCACTCCACTCATGTAATTTAGATATTTTTGTATCCAATTTAGGTGGCGACAGACGCATTTTTCATTAATACACAATATTAACAAGCCCTTCACGTTATTTTCTGTGACTACTGAGACAGATAGAAATAAAGAAATCATGTTATGATATTACAAAGTGAATCATTTAAGTAAATTAACTAAACAAAATCACTGCCTTTTTATTTATTTTTAGTAGTATTGAACTACTTGATCTAGTTTACTACTTGATCTAGTAGAGAATACTATGTTCTAGGAAAGTGGCTAGTAAACATATCTTTAATTAAAAAACATTTTTTTTTTACCTTTATATGTTTTTGAAGTAGTTACTTTACCTATCTGTATTAATATTAAGAAGATAAAAGATTTGTATTTTTTGAAACATACAAACTCAAAAACTACTGGACCGATTTCAAAAATTCTTTAAAAAACCTACATTGTCACTGAGTAACATACTCGTAGGTTTTATTACTAGAAAAAACTTTGAGGTCCTTATAAATTCCTACTAAACCAACCCAAGGTGTAAAAAAATTACCATAAATTGTATTTTATCGCAAATGTACGCTTGAGGTAAGTATTGAATATAGAACAAAAAAAAATCTCCAATATTATATAAAATTTCAATATCTACAAATACCTCGCGAGAGCATACGACCAACTATTGAAGTTATGTCAAAGTTGACAGAAATGCGGATGAAACTGAGACCGTGTGATCCTTTCGTATGCATTAATTATAGCTAAAATATATTATTTAATATTCAAATCAGTTTCAATATCTGTTGATTACTCTTTGAACTATTGAAATCGGATATACCAGTCGAAAGATATTACGGAATTAAAAAAATACGAGTCATACTTTAAAAAAGTGCAAACTGACTTGAAAAGTCTTGAATGAACTTGCGTTAGCTATAATGTCCTCTTTAAAAATTATAAGTTATATTAAATAATAAAAATACAACTGGAACTTATCTGTCTTATCTGTAAGAATTTGCAATTGTAATATCTAGTAGGTGTGAAGATTGTCAACTACAATACAACACCTATTGAATATTCATGAAAAAAAAAACATGCAAATTAAAAACATTAGTAGGAGTAGCGGAAGAAGGTAGAAGGAGAGCTTAGCGGAAAAGGATGATTATACCCATCCCAAGGAAAATCTTTTACTTTGGGATCAACTCTCAATTCGAGGAAAAATAACCATTTTGTTGACGACCGATAAACTTTTTCTTTAGTATTTTTCGATATCAGGGTTCTTAACCTGTTTCGGGTTAGTTCACTTCTACCCGATAACTCTGAATATTATTAACAATGCCAAATTATTCCGCGAGTTGTATTAAATTACAATATGAATAGGTACAGTATTACGGTAGCAATAGACCATGGCGGCAGCAGAGCAAATACTCAAAGATCTACTTGAGAAAATCACCGAAGAACAAAACTTTACGAATCACTACCTCAAAATAAACCCTATGATCATAGACGGAGGGACCTATACTTCCAATGTATTTACAGCAACCATATCCGAAGCCAAAAACCACTTGGATGTCTTCGCTAAAATACCTCGTTCCCAAAATTTAACGGATATGTTCACTGTCGAAATGTTCTTTTATCAGCTAAAGCTTACTTCCAAATAGAGGAGACAAAATGCATACCTAAAGAACACACATTTAAAACTCCTGTGTTTTACGGATGCTGCGATAAACTTAACGAAGATTCTATTGTTTTAGTAAAATTAACAAATAACGGGTATTTAACTCTAGACAGCCTTGAAAAGGTAAGTTGGGAATATGCTGCTGCAGCGGTCAGAGAGCTGGCAAAGTTTCACTCTCTTTCAGTGGTCTACCTAATGGAACAGGCTGAAGACTTCGAAAAAACTATCTCTGTAATTAAAAGTCCCGTGCTGGCAGAAGACCGAAGAAATCCTGTTTGGGTCATGGCTTCTAGCAAAGCAATAGATGCAACTAAGAAAGAGAATAAGCAGAGGTTAAAGAGGTTTCTGACATCAGAGTTTCACGGATTTAACGCTGTTAGAGAACTCCTGGCTCCAATGAAACTGAAAGTGATTTTGCACGTAGACTTCCGTACCAGTAACATGATGTACAAGAAGAAAGAGGTAATATCATATTGCTAAGTAGAGCAGAAATAATGTTCTTTGGCAGAAGATAGACTGCACAAGGAGAGAAATTTTTGTTTTATATTAGTATGTTTGTCTAACTTTTTGAGACCTTCTGAAACCTAAACTGGTTGACCGATTTTGATGTGGTTCGCTAATTAAGACAACAGGCCCGTGACTATACGGGCCTGTGAATGATATTATCCCACTGCTGGGTATAGGCCTCTCTCATATGATGCTATCTTCCTCGGTCCTGTGTCAATCGTGTCCAGGCTGGACCTGCTACAGATATCATCCAAAGCCTTCTTTATCCCACTGCTGGGTATAGGCCTCTCTCATATGATGCTATCTTCCTCGGTCCTGTGTCAATCGTGTCCAGGCTGGACCTGCTACAGATATCATCCAAAGCCTTCTTTATCCCACTGCTGGGTATATGCCTCTCTCATATGATGCTATCTTCCTCGGTCCGGTGCCAATCGTGTCCAGGCTGGACCTGCGATAGTTATTATGC
Source organism: Ligdia adustata (assembly GCA_947049295.1). Taxonomy (NCBI): domain Eukaryota; kingdom Metazoa; phylum Arthropoda; class Insecta; order Lepidoptera; family Geometridae; genus Ligdia; species Ligdia adustata. The sequence goes on from OX346229.1 coordinate 12,391,205, forward strand.
GGTTGAAAGGCGCGGGCGGCAAAATCTTGCCGTCCGCGCCGGTCGACCAACGCTCCGCTTTCCGAGCTTGGGTATTAGTTATAATGATTATTAATTGTTTTTTACTATTTTAACTCACAGGACGGTACGATTGAGATAATTGTGGTGGAACCACCAGAACCTTCGATGTGGCTGTTCTATAGTAGACTTGCTTTACTTTATCTTCACGAGCACCGACTGGCAGTTCCGTGCTCAGTACTCCCAGTAGCTGGTGGAGCATTATTACTCGGAGCTGAGGGCTGCGCTCACCAGGCTCGGTCACAACCCGGATCACATCTACTCTAGACAAGATCTTGATGTTGATCTAAAGGACGTGAGTTTTCTGGCAAGTTCGAAAATCCCAATTTACGAGTTGTCGTTCTTTTGAGATGCTTTTTCTTATGTAGGATTGTTTCTAACGCAGATTTATTTCACTGCATAAACTTCTTAAAATCCTTTTTTTTACTCTGCTGCGTAAGAAGAACGGTTGTGTTTTTCGAGTGTATGTATGTATGTATATCTATCTGGCACGCCCAGGAGCCTAAACGGCTTTCATGTTTTTATGTGAGTGGTGTCAATAGATTCGTCTTCATTTGCAGTCATAGGCGTGTACTAAAACCTTTTGTTATCAAATATAAAGCGTGGTATCTTTGTTTGGTAGCCGCAGATATTAGTTGCAATAAAACAATGCATTCTCTGTTATGGTAGCTAACCACTTAAAAGGTTAGGTAACTGACTCGAGGCTTTAGTATTGGATGAATACCTATATGATATTAGTGAATCTGTACTTACTAACGAACGATTTTAAAAATTCTTTTGCTGTTACAAAGCTGAATTATCACTGATTTACAGAACTTATAAAATTATAGAGATCCTAATGCAGCTCTTCTATACTTATATTATAAAGAGTTTAAGATTTGTATTTTTGTATGTAACAGCAGTGTACATAATATCATAAATACGTTAGGATAACGTAACTTACCGCAGCGTATAAAATTAATTTCGAATCAAAATATTTGCACGTTATTTACGCAAAAAGGCAATTTTGGCATTTTTATCAAATATCTATAGTTAAATTTGTGGCAATTTGTACAATTGATAGACCAATGTGACCATTCAATGAGTCAAGCTAGGATGTAAAAATCTTGCAGAGATGTTTTAATTCTACTACAATTCACGGAAATTAGATATTTTTGTACACAAGGAAGTGAGTAAATATAGCGGGTTTCAATAATACAAAATATTAACTAGTTAAATTTAGGGAGCACGAAACTTTCTTTTTAAAAACTAAATTAAAATACTTATAGCCGATACTGAGGCTTTAATATTTAACTTAAAATACGTTTAGCCGATATGGAGGCTCTAGAACTAATTAAAACTACGTGCAGCCGATTTGAAGGCTCTAAAACTAATTAAACTACGTGTAGCCGATTTGAAGGCTCTAAAACTAATTATCATACAAAGGATTATATTCTTAACATTAACTTACATACTACTCGGTGGTCCGATAAGAGACACCTTAGTCAGCTTTCCACAGAAGTGCAAGTACTGCTGAGTAAGCCGTCTCTACATCAGAGCAGAAGGGCCAGGGGATGCATAACTCCTCCCTCCCTAAGTGAGAAATTATCGGAATGTGCGATTTGAGGACCTTTCCGATAATTTCGTAAAAAGGGAATTATTTTAAGATTTAATACATACGCAAAAACTAATGATAGCTTAACAATACGAAGCTTTACGCGGCGTAAACTAAAACACTGATGCTAGAGTCTTTTTCTCTTTTAGCACACTGTCGAACACTTCACTATTTTTTAACGCAAACGCCACATATTTCACGTCGCCCAGACTGATCTCGTGCATGTTAAGTGCGCGTGCACTGGATAGGCTCGCGTTCGTATGGAGCGGCGGCAGGGTGACCACAGGTAGTGGCGTCACGATATCCACCTCAGTGTACGTGGTGGTGTCGGATCTTGAGATCGTAGATCTTGACGTCACAAAGTTCGTCTAACGTAATGACGTATGTTCCGAATATCGGATATTTAAACATTTCGTCACCACATCGCTTTGTCAGCATTGTTTGATATCTCGTAAAAAGTATCCAATTTTCATCGTCAATTTTCTGTAGTTTTACGTTTTCAACGTAAACAGGATACTGCTTGCAGCAGGTGAGATTGTTGTCGTATTTGAGAAGTTGTTGCTCGTAGGTTGGCCCGCTGTACAGGGCTCTGTTGTCATCGTTACAGAGGTGATGGTCTCCGGCGACGATAAAGCGGCACAGCTGTATGATCGGTAAGTACTTCATCCCTTTCGCCAATAGGTAAGGGTATTTAGGAAAGATGGCCAGGGTTTGGTTTTCAGGTTCAAGGAAAATAGGTAAAGTGTACATTTTTATATAGTTATAAGTATAATTATCGGTCAGGAATTTCCATAATAAACGTAATCTGGTTTCTTTTTATATATGATTTAACAGAAATTTAATTCATTAGGTCCGTATACTAGGTTACCAGCTTTGGATATTAATTTTAAATGTCGTAGTAAATCGGTACAGTTTACAATAGACTGGTGTAATATAGAGCTTTTACTTAAGGCTAATGCAGTTTCAATTTCGCTTAACTTAATAAATATAGTACGGAAGTTACTAATGAATAGGCTATACGATCCTAGAATGTAGGCAGACACGGCTACATTGTTCTCCTTATTAACTGTTTCTTTGAGGGACTTTTCGACCTGTTTGAAGCAAGTATCCATGGTAAACGAATTTCGTTGATTAAATTGAGTAATATTTATAAAGCTATCCAGCATTTTGGAGACAATAGTTATTTTATTTGATATGATTACTCGATCATGAAAAATCTCTGTAGTTAATTTGTCATCATTGTCTAGATTTCCTGTTACAATTTTTATAATAGAACCTAAAGTATTGAGAATACCACTTTTATAACGTTGTGGAATTAATTGGCGGTATTTATCAACAGTTATATCGCTCAGATGCCCTGCATGCATTAACATTCCAATAAATTCATGAGGAAACGTTTTATTGTTGAAAATTAAAGTCTCGAATTCGGCAAATAGTGAAAATACACTTTTCGTTCACCTTTATTTACAGATAATTTCATGATATCCTGCAGTACTTTGTCCATTTCTCGCTTCTTGCGTAGGCTACCGGATTATCACTACCAACTTGTCCTTGGGAAAGGACTGCTCCTAGGGCTACGTTTGAAGCGTCAGTCGTCAAAATAAATGGTTTGTAATAGTCAGAGTATTGAAGTAGTGGTGCATGAGTCAGAAATTCCTTGCATCTATTAAATGCGTCTATATATTTTCGGTCAATAATAATTTTGTTTCGTTTCTTTAAACAGGCTGTCAGTGGTTGAGTCACTTTAGAAAAGTCAGGTATGAAGCGTCGGTAATAACCAACGAGTCCGAGGAAACTTTTGATTTCAGTCGTAGTCTTTGGAATTGGGAAATTAATCACGGCTTTAATTTTGTCATTATTAGGTCTCAGTCCGTCTTTCGTAATCGTGTGGCCAAGGTACAAAAATTCCTTGCGTTAAAATTCAGATTTGTCAAGCTGTACTTTAAGATTAGTATGTCTAAGTCTGTCAAAAACTAGTCTAGTCTCAGTTTTTGTAGGTTTTCATCAAGTATGCTGTCTGTCTGTATACTATTCGCATTTGTAGAAAAATTAAGGTTCCACTCTAAGTCTAAATGTTTTGATACTTGCATTACGTTTTATCGTAGAGTCATTTGTGTGTCGGTAGCCTTTTGGATGATTGTTGATGCATATCCATTCAGACAATTAACCAATGCACTTGGCATTCGTACGCCAGGGCTAAACTCTTTATAGTCGAGTATAGCTTCACCTGAATGTTGGTCTATCGGAAGCTTTACTCTTTGTTCAGATCGTGGCTGCAGTTCAATTACGTAGGTAGTTCAAATTTGTATTTATAATAGGTATGCAAGTCGTCTTTGTTTTCAGAGTCGAATGTTTACGGTCAATTACGGCGTCTAGTTGTCTTAATAAGTCGTTGCCAATTAGGCCGTCGTATCGTGAGTCTACGTCATACAAATAAAGTTTGTGGAAGTCGTCACTTTGAAAAGATGGTAAAAGTGGTATAGTTATAGCTTCGCTATGTCTACTAGATGCATGCGTACTAACTATTAACGAAAGGCAGATAACGAATAAGGTTATAAAAATATTCGTACGCTTTTCGTGGGCTCAAGAATGATCTTGTGCTGCCAGCATCGGTCATCATTTTCGCGTCTATTTCCGGCAAATAGATGTGTGGTAATTTAAGTGTAGGGTCACAATTTAATTCTATGATTTCTTGTCTGTCGGGGCAGCTAAACAAAAATTTGGGTCTAACTGCTCTTGCGGTGAGTCTGAGTCTGTAAAACGATACTCAGGGTATCCTCTAATGTATTAGGAGATTAAAGCCTAACAATGCGCAATAGGTTAGAGAGAAACACGTTTAATGATGTGCTATTATATATAGTTGTTTTAACACGTTTTAACACGGCGTAATTTAACATGTTCACTTTAGATAATAAAACCGAACAAACGCTGTGTATCCTATTGCAAAAATCCAAATAATTTTCACCTGATTTAATTTTCATATATTCTAATAAAATTCCTATGCATTGCTTACTACGCGGGTCTCCGAAATGCTGTTAGAGGAGTTCTTTTAATTCACTCCAAGTCGAAATGTCCTCACGTTTTGACAATAACGAGGCTGCCTTATCTTTTAAACGGCTCGTCAAAGATTGAAAGACATATAGGTCTTGCGCTACATTTCCACGTTGCCTATATCTACTTATTACATACTTGCATTTCCTTATATATAAGTTTAATTAGGTCTTGTCCCTACCATATATAGGAACAAGAGTTAAAATTTCGCGAGGGATCGGATTAACCTGCTCTACATTCTTCATTATAATAGAGTTATGAAAATTTAGACAAGTAATATAAAAATAATTTGAATCACAAAGGTTTAATCAGATAAAATGATTTTAAATTTTAAAATAACTAAGAAAAACTTGATCAATAAATCGGTTTGGAATTGTAAAATTAAATTAGACTAAAATTTAGCACAAACAAAAATATAATTAATTTTAAATTTACCTAAATTACACTTAAATCACTTATTACTAACAATTCAAATTGATTTTGAAATTCGAATTTACTAAATTACTTTTGGAAAGTAATTTATTTAATTTGTAGAGCGATTCTACGTTTACTTAACTCTATCTTAGGTTCAAGGTTCTTATCGCTACATAGGTAGTCTAAACAGAGTTCTATGTTTAGATACCCGACGTCATAAACGAGAGAAGTCTTATCTCGATAATAACAAAGTTCGTGGAAAGTAAGGATTGGAAAGGATGGCGAAAAGTTTTACTCACCAACCGATCGATGCCATACTGGGTGTCCCGTTCTAACTTATTTCTTTGGTTCGAGGATTCGCACGCGCACTCGATTCCGCGATTGGGTAAATTTCGATACCCATATACCGACGAAACTATGAAATGCACGACAGCAGCGAATCCTACCGGCTGCGCCAGTTAAATTTAGGGAGCACGAAACTTTCTTTTTAAAAACTAAATTAAAATACTTATAGCCGATACTGAGGCTTTAATATTTAACTTAAAATACGTTTAGCCGATATGGAGGCTCTAGAACTAATTAAAACTACGTGCAGCCGATTTGAAGGCTCTAAAACTAATTAAACTACGTGTAGCCGATTTGAAGGCTCTAAAACTAATTATCATACAAAGGATTATATTCTTAACATTAACTTACATACTACTCGGTGGTCCGATAAGAGACACCTTAGTCAGCTTTCCACAGAAGTGCAAGTACTGCTGAGTAAGCCGTCTCTACATCAGAGCAGAAGGGCCAGGGGATGCATAACTAACTACATCTTTAGGCATTTTCGGTAGTCGTACACAGTCTTGGCCGAATATAAAACTTTTGAATTAGAATGCGTGTACTAAGATATTGACATTCGACTTTACTCATTTATACCTCGAAAATGCATTAACTTGACACAAAAAATATGCTAAATTTGGTAATATATAGCTAAGGGTGTATTAATTCGAAAACGGGGTCTCTTTACCCATCTTAAGGAGCAACTTTAATAACTCTAAATTCGAAAATAAATTAAGCTATTCCTTTGAAAAAGTTTGCGAATCGTCGACAAAATTCAGGTATGGAACAACTAATTTGTTTTTCTATAATATTTGTTTAAGCAATAAACGTAAAAAAATAAAAATGACTTAAAAGAAGAAATGGAAGGTCTTCGAAAGCGCCTGGTAAAAAGAACTGTTTTTTTTCAGATACTCCCTTATAGTCTATCAGCCTTTGCCCTTGGACATAAGGAATGCTCCATCCCTTTCTACTGTTAAAGGCAAATTACGGTTTTGGCTCTACGTTGATTCCTATGTAATTTCAGTCAGTCAGTCAGTCAAGATTTACTCTTATATATATGTATATACCTACCTACCAGCAGCTGTTATCCACGGCATTGCCCGCGACAAAATAAAATATAGAAATATTCTAACTTTGAACTCTATTTGACCCCCTTAATGGCTGAATTTTCTAAAATAGATCCTTAGTACACCCTTAAAGCGTATAATGTATACACCATCCACATTTCATGTCTCTAGGTTCAGCGGTTAAAGCTCTACGTTGATTCCCAGAAAATATCAATCAGTCAGTCAGTCAGGACATTCTATTTTATATTTATAGATAGGTAAAGCTTTTATTATAACTTTTTGTATTTATTTAGATCGAATTGCCTATTCGCATGTTCAAAATACAGAAATGAAGTCTAGACTATCGTACCGAAGAAGTACCGGTCCCATTATTTTATATTTTGGTGAGGTCTGCCTTACTCGTCGATATCAGCTTTTTAATTATGATATTGAATGAGTCAATTAATGATTTATTTGTCTGGAAGCTATGTTACAAAACAAATGTAATAGCATTAGTAGTAAATCATATATTTCAATTAATGTTAATGTTTTTTTCTCGTATGTTTGGTTTCCTTAAAATACTTTGGTATTTAGATAGGTGTAAATGTATTGAGAGTTTTAGTTACTCGATCACATTTGTATTAATTTACGTCATTAGTTATGTTATTCAGGTTTTGTACAACTTATTCTTCCAGATTGTTCTAACACTAGTTGTTTGTTATTATCTTGTGTATCTCTGAAGGTCAGAGCTGGAAATCAGCGCTGCGGTGAATTCTGCGGCTTCTGCTAAGCTTATGGACCTTTTTTGCCGCACTCGTCACTGCAGTGATAGTAAAACACTGATTAATGTTATGTATTAATGTCTTTATGTATTTATTGTCTTATCTTTGTTGTTATTGTTGTAGTGTCTTGTGTGTCTCAATAAACGTCTTCTTTCTTTCTTTCTTTAGCAATATAGCGCTCTAACTTCTACCTGAAAGGTTACACAGACATCTCAATCTAAAAAAGTACCTAACACACTTATATTATACTTTATTATTTAATATTCTAAAACGTCGTACAATATATAATTAATATTTCAATATTTACAATCAATTTATACATTAATTTACAACACCATTTACGTACTGTTTAATTATTTTTCATCATTGATAGTTTTGGCCTTCAAAAACATATCTATAGTATATGATCCCGATATACAACGACCTTCACCGAGCTGTTTATTTAATAAAACGCATTTTGTATTAATTTAATATGCCAATAAATATATTGTCAAATTTCATTCCAGGATGTGATACATTGATAAAAAAATTAAATATTTTGCCGGTTTGATAATTAGACAAATTCCATACTTTCGATTGGTATGGAATTTGTCTAATAATCAAACTGGTGAAATGTTTAAATAAAAACATTTCTTTTTTAAATATTAATTGAACATATCCTGGACTCAAATTCAACAGGCAATCCATATACAGTATGTTTATTGGCGTATGAAATTTAATATAAAATACGTTTTATTAAATAAACATCTCGCTGAAGGTCGTTGTATGTCGGGATCCTATACTACTACAGAATAATATACTTTTTGGAATATGATGAACAAAACCAAAGATATACGCTATTATAAATGTTGCTCTTTCACACTCAAACAGCTGAACAGATTTGGATGAAATATCACACCAGCATAGCTTATGTCCTGGATCAACTAACGCGTAGGCTTATCTTGATTTAAAATAAAAAATTTACTCCTTGAGCGGGATAATTACATTTCTGCGGACAACGCGTACTTAATAAGCTAGGTTTATTTAATAAAACACTAATATTACAACGGCGAAAATTTGTATGTGTGTGTTTGTTTGTAAGCGGTTTGAGCGTGATGTGGGAACATCACGCTCAAACCGCTTAACGGATTAGGTCCTTACATATGAAATTGGCGTTTTGTCGTACTGGCCACTTTGATCTCAAATATCTCTTCTTTGGTTAGGGATTCCAATTTCAAATTTATACAGCTATTTATTCATACATTTGTATTTCGAAAACCGTGATTCATTTGTTTTGTCCTCGTTTGGTTTTTTCTTTGCGTCACGCAGTTTACAAAATGGAAAACTTGAAATATGATCAATGCACACGAGTGTCATACGACGTTTTTCAACACAAAAAAGTAGTGCGAGTAAAAAGAGTGTTATAAATAAAACAGTCAACAAAAAAGAGTTACGAAAAATCTAGAATTTGTTACCGCGCGCGTTATTTTTCTTTTTGCACCAGTCAGCCATAGAGGAACTATCACTACGTTGCGGTGTGCTGCGCGCG